>OZ010791.1:317932282-319347907 GCA_963932465.1 Maratus speciosus | reverse complement strand
CAATAGTGACGAAAATATTTTCGCAGTCAACCTTCATTAAACACTTATAGTTATACGCAATTTTTAAAGAAATATTATTACAAATATTATTTAATTTCATCGTAGGTAAGCGGTAACGGATTTACTCAAATAAAATTTAAAAAAATGTAATGCAGAAAAGTTCGCTTTTTTCAATAGTGAAATTTAAAAAAGGCAAATTTTCCTACATAAAAATATTGATATTTTTCCTGAGAAATTGCCTGATTGCTGGATCCTCAGATACCTTTAGTTTAAAGAAATATTTCCTTACTCTTTTCATAGTCCTTATTTAATAATGATCGCCATGTTAATATATAATATAGAATTTATCATTTATAAATATCTTCACATAGATGTAATAAAAACTACATGTCCCAAAATATTGTTGAATTTTTTGTTGAATAAATGTATTAACACGCGGGGTCTTTTGACTTTTTAAACTCTACGAGGAAAATGTTTGTGGCAATAACTTTACTGTGTGTCGACAACGTCATGGACGATACATAGACATTTAATAAAAATAAATTTTGAGAAAAGTAAAAAGTAACAATAAAGATCTAGTATAGTATCTGTTTTTTCTATGAATAATAAACGTAGTTGATGGATGTCATTATTGTCAATTTTAGGTAGCTTTCTTTACAAAAAGCTACCTATTGCAGCCGTTCGGAGGAAAGCGATTTCAAAAAATTTTGGTATATTTTCATCGATCATGACCCCCAGACCCCGAAACCACCCTCCGTTCAAAATTGATATATATATATATATATATATATATCAATATATATATATATATATATATATATATATATATATCTGACCTATGTCACACTGTAACTCTCGTATTTATGAACCGATTTGGATGTAATTCGGTGTGTACATAGTACATACCAATGTCTCGACCGAGTTCGTTGGCCAGCTTCATCCGCCATTTTGTTTCAAAATGGCGGCCATTTAAAAATTTAAAAAAAATTAAAATTTAAAATGTGGTACCAAAAATTTGAAAATGGAAAAATATTTTTTTCTTATGTATTTGACCTTTATACAAAGACTCCGTAGCAGTTTTTGTTTCGTCTATATCTTAAAAAATGGCTGAGTTATAGCAGTTTGAATTTCTAGCGAAGCTGACATGTTGAAACGTCCTGAATTTTGTCACGCGATAAAAGGCGTATTTATGAACCGATTTGGATGTAACTTCGTTTATACATAGTACAGACCAATGTCTCGACCGAGTTCGTTGGCCAGCTTCATCCGCCATTTTGTTTAAAAATGGCGGCCATTTAAAATTTTAAGAAAAATTTAAATTTGAAATGTGGTACCAAAAAATTGAAAATTTAAAAAATATTTTTTTCTTATGTGTTTGACCTTAATAAAAAGATTCGGGAGCAGTTTTTGTTTTGTCTATATCTTAAAAAATGGCTGAGTTATAGCATTTTGAATTTCTAGCGTGGCCGACATTTTGAAACGCCCTGATTTTTGTCACGCGATAACAGGCGTATTTATGAACCGATTTGAATGTAACTTGGTCTGTACATAGTACATACCAATGTTTCGACCGAGTTTGTTGGCCAGCTTCATTCGCCATCTTGTTTCAAAAGGGTTGCCATTAGAAAAAAAAAAATGTAATTTAAAATTTAAAATGAGGTATTAAAAAATTGGAAAATGAAAACGATTTTTTTATGTGTTTGGCCTTGATACAAAGATTCTGGAGCAGTTTTTGTTTCTGAAAATTTGTTCTTTTGTTGATATCTTAAAAAGTGGTTGAATTATAGCACTTTGAATTTCTATCATGGCTAATACTTTGAAACGATCTTGTATTTGTCTCGCGATACCACACGTATTCGCCTATTTCGATGGAAGAAGGCATGTGGATAGTATACATCAATATCTGGACCAAGTTCGCTGGCCAGCTTCATCAGCCATCTTGTTTCAAAATGGCGGCCATTAAATTAAAAAAATACATATTTAAAGTGCGGTGCAAAAAAATTAGAAATTGAAAAAGGTTTCTTTCTTAAGTATTTGACCTTGATATAAGGATTCAGGAGCATTTTTTGTTTGTCTTTATCTTAAGAAATGGCTCAGATATAGCAGTTTCAATTTCTAACGTGGGTGACATTTTCAAAAATCTGATTTTTTGCCTGCGACAGCACTCGTATGTATCAACCGATTCCGATGTGAGTGAGCATGTGGACAGCAATTACTAAGGTCTCGACCAAGTTCACTGGTTAGCCTCATCCACCATGTTGTCTTAAAATGGCAGGCACTTTAAGAAATCGCCGAATTTGTCAGCGAAATATAAGTTACTTTAAATAAAAGCAGCTTGGATAAAGCTGACTAATTTTGCGAAATTCTCATTCAAAATGATTTAGTATTGATAAAAATTAGTATTGAATCTCCTACATTCGGTTTCCACTTAATTGAGCCTCGTGTGTTTGAATAATATAAGTTGGCTTTTTTAAAATAAGGAATATGAAAGCTACCTCTTCCTCCCGGCACTGGCCGGAAGGACTTTTTTAATATAGAAAAGTTCTCTTTATTCATTAGTGAAATTAAAAAAGTCAAATTTTCCTATACAAAAATATTGGCATTTTCTCTGAGCCAGCATGATTGCTGGTTCCCCCGATACCTATAATTTAAAGAAATATTTCCTTACTCTTTTGATGGTCCTTATTTAATTATTATCGTCATTTTAAAATATAATATAGAATTTATCATTTATAAATATCTTTACATAGATTTAATAAAAACTATATGTCTCAAAATATTGTTGAATTTATTGTTGAATTTATTGTTGAATAAATGTACTAACACTCGGGGTCTTTTGACTTTTTAAACTCTACGAGGAAAATGTTTGTGACAATAACTTTACTGTGTGTCGACAACGTCATGGACGATGCATAGACATTTAATAAAAATAAATTTTGAGAAAAGTAAAAAGTAACAATAAAGATCTAGTATAGTATCTGTTTTTTCTATGAATAATAAACGTACTTGATGGATGCCATTATTGTCAATTTTTTAATATAGAAAAGTTCTCTTTATTCATTAGTGAAATTAAAAAAGTCAAATTTTCCTATACAAAAATATTGGTATTTTCTCTGAGCCAACATGATTGCTGGCTCCCCCGATACCTATACTTTAAAGAAATATTTCCTTACTCTTTTCACGGTCCTTATTTAATTATTATCGTCACGTTAAAATATAATATAGAATTTATCATTTATAAATATCTTTACATAGATTTAATAAAAACTATATGTCCGAAAATATTGTTGAATTAATTGTTGAATAAATGTATTAACACGAGGGGTCTTTTGGCTTTTTAAACTCTACGAGGAAAATGTGTTTGAGAATAACTTTACTGTGTGACAACAACGTCATGGACGATGCATAGACATTTAATAAAAATGAGTTTTGAGAAAAGTAAAAAGTAACGATAAAGATCTATTATAGCATCTGTTTTTTTATTAATAATAAACGTACCTAGTGGATGTAATTATTGTCCTACTTCATTTATTTTATTATTTCGTATAACTTGTAAATAGTATTAAAAACAGTTCAAGTCTTATTAACATACATTACTATATTCCACATTTAAATTGTTTTCTTAATAGTCTAAATGAATTCATTGTTTTGAAAACGAATAGTGTACTACCAACTGATATTGTTATTATAGAAGAAAAATAATTCCTAAAAAACGCACTTTTTAAATCTGATTATTTAATATTTTCTAAAAACATTGTACGATTACCATATTGTACGTTAATCCGAGCAAGCATACTTGTTATTGACATTGTTTAAACTGTCGTAATTTAAAGCATATTAAAGAATGTTCTTCGAACATTTAAAGAACTACTTTAATGGAATATGCGGATTAATATACGCATTTTCAGCCGGCTGATAACGCAAATTATAATTAAAAATTGTTGCTTATAGTTTCATTAAAACTGTGGATAAACGTCTTTAAATCACTTGATCTGATAGGTTTTAATACATAGTATAAATTAAGATTATAAATAATAACTAGAAGAAATTTATAATTAAGAGACTTTGATGCATATTGATACATACACATTTCTTTGATACATACTCATTTTTTGTGCCATGCTATATTTTTTCCTATTTTCCTTAATTAGTTTTAATATTGGTTTAAATTTAATAATAATCGCTTATGGCTTATCAGTCGGAGCTGAGTTAGAGGGACGGAATCATTGCAAAACATTAAATCCCATTATAATACCAAAAACAAAATCCTAAATTATCTTATTAAAGAAAATAATTTTCCAATTTTCACGGTACTGTTATAAAAGAAATGCTACATACAAACTGTGTAACTTTCGTATTTATAATAATATGCTATTTCAAGCATTGTAAAATTCATGTTTATGGTTGGAGAACACTGTGATTTATTATTATTATTATTATTATTATTTATGAAATGGTGTATAGAATATATTTTTTTCTGTAAGATAGCAATGTATTTTTCGAAATATTACCATCAATCGGTGATATCCACTTGAAGTAAATCAATATAGCTTCTGCTACACGTAAATATTTGTAGATTTTGCAAAAATAGATTACAAATTAATTTTGTTGGTCAATCAACAAATCAATGTTTGTTTGATTAACGTACCATCGGTCTTGCTATACCTCAGAGATGCAAAGCATGGGAATGCATAGAAATGTGATTTTTATGACCTTGTCTCACTTTTTGATCACTGATTGATCACTTTTTTGGTGATACCTATTTTATGTTCTGTGGTACGTTTGAAGCTTTGTATGTATGAGATACAAAGCGGCCTATGATGTTTGCTTCTATGCTTGGTCTTTTTTAGTACAATTTTGATTAAAAAAAAACAAGTTTTCAAGAGTTAATACGAAATGTTGTTTCGATTTGCATAACTAAAATTTGCATAAAATTTTATTTAGAAACAAAAATGAAAATTTTGACTAAGAAAACATCGATAAAGGTGATGCGGCCGATGATTAAGTAGAACCTCATTTTTATAAGTGCAGTTATGCTGAAATCACTATATGATTTGGAAAATAGCAATGTATTATACGTAATATTTATGTATATTGCTAGCAACTCGGGTGATGTATAGCTAACTATATATCAAACTGCGGCGAGAACTTTTGTTTATACAATGGAGAAATGATTCGGAGAAAATATTCATTTGCAAAAACAAATTGCTGCATATAATTCGACTGATTTTTTTGTAATTTCTGTTTCAATTATTTTAATTGTTATTTTTAAAATCAAGATTAAGTGCTTTTAATTTAATAAAATAATTCTTTATGATTTTACACATGTATCATATAATTTCATTAATCAACATTTATTTTTCTAATTGTACTCGTTTATGTTGCATTATAAAAACTTTAATGCAATTAACTGTTTAAAAAAAAAAAAAAAAAAAAAAAAAAAAAAAAAAAAAAAAAATCAGAGAAAAAATTTTTATGAGTAGAGGAAGTTGAGCGTGGTATAAAAAAATAAAATATATTTAAAGCACATTAAACCAGTATATGCTTTCAAATCACGTAATGTATCTGTGCGATACAGAGCGCCCCATGGCACAACTTTCAAAGCGCGACTGACGGAGACTTAAATTTATGAACACCCGTGATTTATCTTTTGTGGCAGTATTCTGGTATACATAAAATGAAGTTATATCGATTATCTTCTAAACAAACTTTCAATTATAAGAAATATACAAAGGAAGAGAGATATTGCATTTATTTTTGAAAAAAGCTGTATACGAGTACATATGAAACATTAATTTAATTTATACTGTAAGAAACGTTTTGTTCATATTTTGCAAGTGAAAAAGTAAAAAAATACTCTCTCGTATGCCGTAAACTCACTTTTGTTAAGCACATCGTTAAACAAACGATATTTTGATGTTTATGACATTATGGTCCTTTGTGACACCGAAAAATCTTATATTTGTTTTTAGTGTCGGAAATCTCCAAGATTTCATTATCAGAGTATCATATCTCGATAAGTTTTTGTGTAGAATAATAGAATTGTAGCTATTTTACTTGTCACAACATAAAAAAAAAGTTTCGAAAAAACAACTTATAGAACACGGTTGCAATAAAAATTAAACTTCCTTTTTCATGTAACAGCCCCTCAAAAACCAAATGTTATACTGTATGTAAAAGCCATACTTCTTTTGTATACTTTTTGTGTTTGGAAGTTTGTTTCTATCTTTAGTGGTTTAAGAGATAATCTACATAACTTCTATTTTGTATCATTCGATATAAATTTAACATTTTCGCAAGATGGTTTCTTAAGATTAATTCTAAAATATTTCCTTTATTCTATATTTATTCATGGAAAGAATCCATTTATCACATATATTTCAGACTATATTTAGTACTATGTCATGAAAATCGATAGTTTTGATATATCTCTGATCGGAAATCTACTTTAACAAAGTATTTTGAGAATTCAGACTTTTAGAATCACGCACTGAAGCGTAGAAAATATTAAAAAAGGCGAATTATACAATGTTTTAGGTCGTCATATAAATTTACAAATTTTAAGTACGTTAAATGCAAAATGATAATTTTGTACAGTTGATAGAAAAATGAGTTATCCTTAAATTTTGGTTTAATAATATGCGGAAGAAACTTTTCAATGCAGTTTCGATTTTAGAAATGTACTAATAACGTCAGAAATCTTTAATATTTATGAATGACTACTAAATAGTAAAAATAATAAGTATTTATAGATTTATACCCTTGATGACAATTTTAACATTTGCAAACTTTATAAATTTTAGAGAAAAATGTTGCAAATATTTTATTGAATAAACTTGCAAAAGTTGCATATGTTAGGTAGACCTCTGTAATTCCGGGTACCTCATCACCATACCTACTTAATTACAAACTAATCGGACGGTTTTGCCACAATTATCGCGAGACATATACACATATGCACAAACCCACAGACATTAAAAAAGTTTCGTCTCTACAGTAAGTCTTTTCTTGATGTTTCAGCAATTGATAACATATTTAATGGAGGAACACCAACGTAGTATCGCTTGATAGAGAGACCGGGCCGGTTATTATCAAATAAGGTCGGTGCTACGGCGTTTTTATTGTATCTCCTTCCTTTTAAGTTTTAGAAGTAAACTAATGTAATTGCTACAACCCTTAAATGAATGCCCTATAATGGGCAAAAATGAAATCCGATGAAATTAAATAGCAACAAAATTATAAATAATTTCTTTAATTGTCATTTTCCCAGTAGTTGATAAATCGAAGTAATCAGTCGAAAATTCAAAAATTAATCTTTAAAATATCATGCTTAGCTGTGATTAACAATAATTCATATAAATAATTTAAATTGAAATAAGGAAGATAGGAGTGAATTGTTTTAACTTACCGTAATTGCCTCCAACTCATCAAAAACTAAATTTCTACATTTTCTAATAAGAAAATTCATAAAACTGCTTCTCTTGCAGTAGACAGATAACAACAATGTGACAGCAGGTGCTCCAACATTCAAACAAAAATACTATGTCTAGTGCCATGTGTAAAACTCATTTCCGCCTCAAATGGCGCAATATTCCAAAAATTTTATCAATGATGGGAGTTGTATCAACTACTGGCGCAGCCACCCTATAATTTAGTTATTTCTGTTACTTTCAGTGTGTGCTTTGTATGTGAAATGAATGCATAGCGTAAAAGATATTGAGACGCCGTTAATTAACAACATATTTAATGAAGGAACACAAACGCAAAGTCCCATGACGCAATTAAAAAAAAAAAAAAAAAGATTGTTGAAATGAGACAATACACACAATATCTTATTTATAAATGCACTAAAATAGTGAATTCTTCAATCAGATAGAGTTTTTTCTGTTTTGCATATCAAACAAAATTTTGTACATATTCAACTCTATGTAAATCTTTCAACCCCCCAAAGTTTGAAAACGATCAGAGTATACCACTGTACTAAATCACCATGTTATAATTACTTTCACCATTCCTGGAACTAAATTAAAGAATTTTTTTATTTCCTTTTACAAATACTTTCATGTAATAAAATATTTACAAAATATTTCCTTAAAATAAACCAAACGCTTAATCACTTAGATTCTAGGAATTCGCGAAACACACATAAGCAAATTACTATCAATTATTCATTCACTTTCAAATTAAATCAGACGGTAAGACACAATAAATGCTGCATTTTCAAGTATAAATCATTTTATCAATTAAAATCACTATTTTCTCGTGAATACCTATTTACAAATTACTACCAGCTTGGCTTGTCACCTGCCTTTCTCTGTAATTTATTAATCACCATGTATCTATATCGAAGATTTACTTTCAGTCACTTCCAAGATAATAACAATTGAATTAATTGCAAATAATAAATATTGGATAAAATGACCATTCACACAGATACAAATTAGAGTGAAGATCGAGACATACATGTATTATTACTGATCAATCATATTCCTCCATTTACACAGATAATGAAATTTAAAATCGTGATCTTCTTATCTGCCTTTGAATTGATAAGTCTTATGTGTTATTAAGCATTTAAAGGAGTACATGGTGAAAATCTACTAAAGACGGAAAAGCAGAAAACCTATCAACAACTTCAGAGTTATTGTACAAAATTTTCAGCATTTCCTGTCACTAAAAATGCGTTTTCCCGTTTTCTGTACCAGGATACTACAAATTATATATATGTTAGTAATTTTAGAAATTATATTGTTAAAAAGAATAACGAATACAACATTTTTTTCCTATTAAGGGGACAAGGGACCTTTAAAATCTTTTTTTTTTTTTTTTTTTTTTTTTTTTTTTGTAAATTTCACTTTAAATATTATTCAAGAGTACATTATGCATCATGGCATACATTTACCACAAAAAAAAAAAAAAAAAAAAAAAAAAATTAGAAGAAATAGGAATTTTCCGTAATATTTTAGAACTTTTCAAAATGCCCCATGCGAACTGAATATCAATAGTATCAATAGCGAACTGAATATCAACTTCTATAAAATACTTTTTATACAAGTTTGCTTTATATATATAAATAAAATTGTGCGTCGAATTTTATATATTTGAATATAAATGTAAGAAAAAAAATATTTCCTATTTTTTTTTAATTTTTAGGCGCTAAATGGGGCACTTTGAAAAGTACTAAAATATTACGATAAAATTCCTTTTTTTTTTTCTCAAAAAAAAATGCTTTTCTTAATTTAATTTTTGTGATAAATGTATGCCATGATGCATATAATGTAACCTTTAATAATATTTAAAGTGAAGTTTACAAAAAAAAAAAAAAAAAAAAAATATTTTAAAGGTCCCTCGTCTCCTAAACTATGTGTGTCTAAAAACCCAGGTTTCCATTAATCTGCTACGAGTAATTTATGTTTAATTGATTGCCGTTAAAAAAAAAAAAAATGTTTTTCCAGGGTTTTTTTTTTTTTTTTTTTTTTTTTTTTTTTTTTTTTTTTTTTTACTTTCTGTGCTTAAATATTTAATATCAAATTATGATGATTTAAGATTAGACGTGTTATAATGATCTGTTATATGTAGGTGACTACTTATATGATACAATCAACTAAATGTATTTAAAAAGAACATTCCTAGAATTATAATGACCGTTTTCAAATCAATTTGTACGTTTTTTGCTGTAATTTTAGATACTTTTACCAAATATTTAAATTTCACAAGTTGTTAGCTTAGCTATTTATCGCTATGACCAAAATTAAAAAAATAATACATTTAAATACCTAATCTTTTAAAATCCAATTAATTCAGACAATACATTTAAAATAAAAGATTTTTTATTCTCCGGTATTTATTTAAAAATACACTGCTCAAAACAATTAAAGGATATTTGAAGTTTTATATAAAATAAAGATATAAACGAATTTTTTTTTGCCGAAAATAGAAGGAGAGAATCACAAATGCAAATTTTTCTGGTTTTCAAACTGTGGAGTATGCAAATTTTGAGTTCGACGTCAAAAACGTCGCTTCAGCGGCAGAGAATGAAATTTGACTTTCAACTGGATAAAAGAGAATGAGGACAAGGATGATCGGCATTCAGTGATTGTTTTGTTTCGATGAGTACGATGTCTCAGCGAAGTCATTTGACAGATTCAGAAGCTTTGAGAATTGTTGGTAGGTTAGAAGGGGGCCAAACTCAAGCCGAAGTAGCGCAAGCCATTGGAGTGTCACAAGGTGTCATTTCCAGGATCTGGAACCGTTTTTTGGAGAGTGGATGTGCAGGCCGAAGACCAGGGCAAGGTCGTAGACGGGCAACAACGCCCAATGAAGATCGGTATTTAACGTTAACAGCTCGGAGACACCGAACCATGAACGCTACTCTTCTCCAACAACACCTTCGCTCGGCTACAGGCACCACGATTTCAACTCAGACTGTCCGAAACCGGCTCCATGCTGTAGGTCTGTATGCTCGCCGACCGATGGTATGTGTTAGATTAACATCAAGGCATCGTCGCGACCGCAGGGAGTGGGCAACCGAGCATGTCAACTGGAGGAGAAATGAATGGAGCAATATTCTGTTTTCTGACGAGTCCCGTTTTTCTGTGCATCCGGATAATAGGCGTATTTTCATCTGGAGGGACCGTGGCAGTAGGAATAATCCTGCGTTCGTGCACGAAAGTGTCAGATTTGGCGGTGGAGGAGTGTTGGTATATGGTGGCATCTCTATTGACGGGCGCACTGACCTCTACATCATTCGAGTTGGAGCTCTGACTGGTCGCCGATATAGGGATGAGATCCTCAGACCTATTGTAGTCCCTTACGCTGCAGCAATCGGAGATAACTTCATTTTAATGGACGATAACTGCAGGCCACATCGTGCAAACCTGGTGGAGGATTTCCTTTTCGAGGAAGGAATCGTTCGAATGGAATGGCCAGCGTGTTCTCCAGACATGAATCCAATCGAGCACGTTTGGGACGCTGTGGGAAGACAAGTTTCTGGCCGCCAACAACCCCCACAAACTCTCCAAGAACTGGAAAGAGCTCTTCTGGAAAAGTGGGGCAGAATACCCCAACTCGTCATTAATAGCCTCATTGAGTCCATGCCTCAAAGGTGTTCAACGTTGCTGGCCGCCCGTGGAAACCATACCCCTTACTGAAAATGATTTTCTTTGAAGAAAACACCTTTTCTTATTCTTTTTTCTCATATGCACAAATTGTGTTTTTTACCTTTAGTACACAAATGCGCAATAAAATGCATTTTTTCTGCCAAACATGTGTAATTTATTCTCATATAACCTACTATGTCTGTCGACCATGTATCAATCAGCTAAGCAGTTTACCAGATACAAAATCCACCTAAAACTGCAATATCCTTTAATTGTTTTGAGCAGTGTAATATTAATTTAACAAAATCCATTTCTTTAATATTTAATACAAACCTGAATATGTATTGTATAAAATGAGAAATAAAAAGGATGAAATTACTTGTAAAATTATGTAGAGTACACCTGCGACGGTCATAATCAATTTATGATATTGATTAAATTTGCCGTAGTTAAAAAGAAATATTGCGACTAAAATTATTTTCATTTTCCAGAGGAAGATATTTTATGTCGCTTCTTACAGAGAATAAATAAAATATTTATTTTAGTGAAATCTAAAGTGCTTTTTAATTAATGATGAAGAAATAAGAATATTATGAGAATGATTAACATTTAATAATTCCTTTTTGGAATTTTATTGATATTTTTAAAAAATATTAGTTTTAACTCTTTATTTAATCATGAAAATAAATATGTTTTATAATATGAAAAATATTAAGTATAATCTTTGTCTAATGCTTGTTATATTGAAACAAACATCTAGAAAGATTACGTATTTTCTTGGTATAAAGAATATCGTCAGTGTGTATCCGATACACTCTCGACTACATTTACCTCTAGAATTTATTCAAAATGGACTTAATCGTAACTTTGCATAAAAACCATGGGCATAAAAGCCATAAAAGGAAATATCCAATGCCTGGACAGGCTTTGGACAAAGACAGTTGCTCCTATGTCAAGTAACGTGTGTTCATTTCAGTAATATGGCTACCGTTTCTATTTGCCGATCGCGAAGCAGATTGTACATAGGTTCGAAGCACATTTTGTAGAAAAACGAAATTTTCTGAAAAAAAAAAAAAAAAAAAAAAAAAAAAAAACGAATAATTTATACTTTAGTTAAATTTAAAGCTACAAAAATGGGTGAAATGTGATTTAAACTATACACAATAATTTAAAAATTTAAAGCTATTTAAACAGGGTTATTTTATTTTATTTTTCGTGTAACCCCAGAAAAATGCGCATTAAGTTAAAAAATATATAATTTAGTAGTCTCTTAATAGAGTACCGGCTGACATTTGTTACTTCGATGAACTTTGTAATCTTTCAGAAAATTTTTGAAACATGATATTTGTCTGAAAAATCAGTTATTTTTCATGTAAAATCTTGATTTTTATATTTGTAAATATCTGTATTTTTCCCTTCAAATTTAATGTTTAATTCATTTCATAGGCAAGAGTATAAATAAATGTAGGAACACTTTATGCATGTTCATTTGGCACGTTTCATTGATGTCTAATTAAGAACATACGTAGAATGATTTGAATTATCAAAGTTCTTACAAACCTACTTTATTGTACAAAAAGTTTTTCAAAAAACAAAAAATAATAATAACAGCTTTGGCTTAAAAAAAGGCCTTCATTGAACCATTAAAACCATTATACATGCGCAGTACTAACATCCCCCCCCCCCCCTTGTATTAAAACGTAAAATACACTTTTAAACAACTTACTTTTTTCACTTTAGTAAAAGATTCGTGGATGAGGTCATTGTTGGCCGAACGAAAGTCAGTGAAAAGCAGCGTTACTTTGGCAAAATTATATTCATTCTTTTAGTCTTTTATGTATGAAAATATGCATTTATGATGACATATTCAATTTGTGGAAGAGTTTACACAATCAAAGCTGATGGTTCCACATTTCGAACTTTTTTCTTAAAATGCTTGAAATGGAAATTAAATATGTCATTTAAAGTTTGTATTTTTTTCGAATAGTCCCACGCACACAAATATCATTTCAAAAGATTTAACCATTTTTTCATCAGCAATATTTGCTAAACTTTCGACATGGTTTAAATAAGCGTTAGGTATCTACACTCGAATTTCTTTAAACAATTTTACTTTCATAACATAATATCAGTGCATAGCCCAATAGAATATTTTAACTGATATTAAAATATCCTATTTAGACTAATTTTGCTTTAAAAGGAATAATGAGAAAGTGAGTGTTTTGTTTCAGTCGAAACCAAGTTTTTCAGTTATTATTTCTAAACTTTTATTAAAACTTTAAGTATTATTGCGGAATTTATGACAGTTTTTTATTAGAAATTTTAGATTCATAATTACATGTAAACTTGGTTAAATGAGAGTAGCTTTCTTTTAATACATACTATCTCTATATATATTGAATATATTCGTAAGAGGACTCGGTACCATTTGAACATTTTTTTAAGCATTTTAAGGAATATTTTTGGCATAATAATAAAGGACTCAATGAAGGAAAACGATTCTATCAAGGAATTGTTCGATTCCCTTGGAAAAATTTGGAAAATTTGATATATTTTTTTAATTTAAATACATTTTAAAATGCATCTTCTCGTACGGTTTTGAGCATTTTGAGCTATTGTTTTCAAACTATTCCTACAGCTCATATTCAAAATATTAGAATAATTGGGAAAAAGTAATAAGGAAAAATTATTTTTCATTCATTTATTTTTGATACTAAGTAAATGCAATTAAATTTATTATAAATTAAATCTGGAATGTTTAGATAAGATTTTAACAGTTACAAAATATAAATACAGTACAATAAATTAGGTATACAGCTTTCTGAAACACATGAAAATATTAAAATAAAATTTAGATTGGTTCAGAATATTAGAACATTTTATTTTACTCAACAATATTACCTTATGAATATGAAGTAAATGGTAATTAATATTCTGTAGCTTCCTCTTTAGCTTACATAACAGCGTACCACCGATCTTGCATAATATATAAAAGGTGTTTACAAACATTTCTATCAATATTAGCCCAAATAGACTTTATACGTGCTACTAACTCAGTTTTACTTGAAGGAGGATTTTCTCGCAGTTTTTTCTTCATTATACACCATAAGTTTTCGATGGGACTAAGGTCTGGTGAGTTTGGTGACCAAGAAGTACCTTAATGCTGTGTTGGCGGAACCAATTCTTAGTTGACACCGATGTATGCGGCTGCGCTAAATCTTGTTGAAAGATGCAATCATCTTCAAATAAACCTTCTGATGATGGAATCATGCAATATTCCAAAATTTATTGATATATCTGAGAGTTAACCTTTTCGTAGAGGATGCATAACTTCCCAGGTCATTCTGCACTCATGCAGCCCGAAACCATGGCATTAGCAGGGAATTTTACTGAACGTTTAATGCATTCTTTATCAAATGCTTCTTGCTTCATTCTCCAAACTCGAATACCTAGATTACCATATGAAACACAAAACATAATTTCATCACTAAATAATATATTTTTCCAATTTTCTTCGCTCCATAAACGTCTAGATTTACACCAATTCAATTTTATACGCTTTTGTTTTGAAGTCATGAGAGGTTTTGTTTTCAGTATACGAGATTAAAACTTAAATTTATGGGGACGTCTTAATGTTGTCGATGTATAAACTTCAAGTCCTTCTTCTTTCCATTTTCGGTGCAAGAATCGCACACTTATAAAACTGTTTTTCTTAACTATACGATTCAGTTTCCTGTCATCTCTAGTAGATGTTTTTGGTTTTTGGCCGCCATTTCCGCGATTATTTTGAAATGTTCCATTTTTTTTAATATTGTGTTAGTATTTTACTAACGCTTGATTGAGAACAATGTAAATAATTCGCTATATAACATTGATTTTTACCGTGACGATACAAATCAACAATACGAAGTTTAATAAATATAGGAATATCACTCACACAACCCGTTTTAAGAAGAAAAAGCAAACAAACTGCAAAAAGAATAATGATTTTAAATAAAATGTCTGAATTTAACAATGATGCCACTAGTTATGAATTGGTCATAATTAAAGGAGGATTACTGTGAAATATTCTAATATTTTGAACAACTTGAATAAATATTCTAATATTTTAACTTTTCAAAATAATTTTATTTCTATTAATCTTTTCAAAAATAATATTAATTTTAAGATAATAAATAAGTTTAATCAACAATAAGTTCTTAATAAAAATATCGTTTGCATACTTGCATTAAGAGACATTAAATTACCAAACGATATTTTCAATTTGTAAAAAAAAGTAATTATTCTAATATTTTGAATATGAGCTCTATAAGTGTTCTGTATGTGTATAATTTTAAGTGTCGAATTTACCATAAGTTAATTAGTTTGGGTGAAAAAAATAAAATGTGCAAATACGTGTAAAATTACAGTAAAACTGAATTTATTTTACATTTTTATTTGTAAAAAAAAAAAAAAAAAAAAAAAAAAATACTTTTTTGTAAATTCAATACTCAGTTTTATCAAATAGACCATAACGAACAAAAAAAAAAATATGGAGACAATTAAAAAAATATACATAATAATTTTAACACTTTGAACATGCTAATTTGTCGAAAAAACACAAGCTGAGGAAAATCACTTTTAAGAACTCAACTTCAAAAATAATTATTCTAAATCCACAACGATATTGTAAAAAATATAGGCTGCGATATTGTAAAATATATAGGCTGCGATATTGTAAAATATATAGGTATTCAGTTGCAATCGCAACGAAAAAAGTGAAGTGGGTGTGGAATTTAAAGGGTAAGCGATGTAATGAAATCGCTTTTAACTGTATTTATAGTACTCGGATCTTTACGAAACTTCATCAATATACTAGGATAGAAAATACTAGGATAATAAAGTATAATTTAAGCAAAATGTTATATAATCGACATTTTGGTCATTTTTCGCCGAATGAACGGTACAGAGCCCCCTTAAACTGAAATATGTAGTGCATTTTGAATAATGTGTAACATTTATACATTTTTAATTTAAACATATTTTAAGGGGTTCTTTCACAGCTATTTATATCCTTCTGCATTGTTTTACGCCTTATTATACTTTGAAAAAATCTTTGAAAAACTCTACAAAACTTTGCAAACTTTTCACATAGAACATAAAGATATGTTTTTTTATGTTAAATGATTTTTCGGCAGAAAAATGCTTAGCTAATGATTGCTTTTTAAAATTTAAAACATTAATTATTAACCCATATGCAGTATTAGCGTACGATTTGAGAATTTCTTTTTTCTTTAGAAATTGCCATATCCATACCGGAAATTATCAAATAAGAAATTTTGCCTTAAATAATCACAAAACACCTGTCATTGAATAAAGCTAAAATTACAATTCAAATTTTCTAGAACGCATTCGTAATTTCTGAATAAAAAATAAATTCCTGATTTGACGCATATACGTGCTAATGATGCAAATTAGTAATTAACATTATATCATTGTTCAGCTTTATGTAAAGTGTCTAATGAATATATGTAATCTGAATTGCATTAGGAGCGTTCAAAAAGTAACGAGGCGGAGGCCTAGAAACAGAAAAAAAGTACATGTATTTCAGAAGTATTGGCCCTGGCAGTTGAGACACTTGTCCCACTGAGACACAAGGCGGTGAATGGCTGTCTCGTAAAAATTCCTGGGACTGCAATGTGAACCACTTCCGCAGGTGCTGCTTGAAGTCGTCGTCCGAGGACGTCGTTTGCCCCTCAGAGCCTTTTTTAGGGGACCAAAAATGGCGTAATCGCAGATTGAATGGTGTTGACTTTATGGAGGGTGAACCTCCCACTTGAATTTCTACACGAGTGCCGTAATCATGTTGGCCGTATGAGGCTTTGCATTGTCGTGGAGCAGAATGACCCCACAGGTGAGCTTGCCTAGTCGTTTTAATTTGATCGCTTGGCGAAGGGAGGTCAAGGTTTGCGAGTAATGCTGGGTATTCACTGTTGTCCCGTGCTGCAGGAAGTCTATAAGAAGAGGACCTTCTTGGTCAAAAGAGAACGTCAGCATAACCTTTCCTGCACTTGTGTGGATGGCTTGGATTTTCTTGGTGGTGGTGACCCTCGATGTTTCCACTGGAGACTTTGTCGTTTCGATTCTGGTTCGAAGTGATGAAAGGAACACTCATCTCCAGTCTCTTATAACTCGAATGAGCGTTGGGCGACTGATGCATGCTTCAGCTAGCTTTGTAGTCACGTGACTTGCACTTGTGACCCTCTAGCGGTGGTGGACTTCCGTGACCTTTGTAGAAAACCCTCTTTGTTACTGACGCAACAATATTACCATTCTGTCACCGGTTTGAACATTCCAGACTCCGGCTCGTTTCTTTTTGGACGTCCCTTATAGAATGAGAATAAAAAATTTTATAACCTAATTATCATTATATATGTATTAATTTTCAATAGCAATGTATGCACTGGATTCAAAGTATACGCTTAAAAATCATTTTTATTTCCTAATAATTTATTTTAAGATTCAACTTTGCATTGTAGTGAGTGCAAAAGTCTGTATTACACTGGAATCAGTATCTTCCTTTCTTAAATACGTAAGATTACAATTTTGTATCTAAGTGCAGTTTTTATTATATATATATATATATATATATATATATATTAAGCATAATTGATAAATTTCTTAATTTCTTGAAGTTTTACAAATTATACATTTATGAATTAAGTAAAAGTTTATATATAATTTTATATTTGAGATTTCTTTTGTCTGGATACACTTCAATTTAATCATTCCATTAATTTTAATTATTACTATAAAATGAAATATTTTTTTCCGCAAATGAACATACAGAAATACTATCACAAATCATTTAGATAGTGACAATTGTCTTTTGTATTTTTTAATGAAGTTTCTTAAAGAAGGGTAAGTAATGAAATCTTGAGCAGAATAAATACTTGCAAGCAGACTTTAAATAAATTTGAAATAAAAAATAATAACTGTTGATTTATAACACATTCGTAATTTAATCGAAAGAAAAAAATAATTTGAAATAAAAATGTAATTTATTAAAACGTAATAATGAAATTGCACGTGAAAGGATGGATTGAGGTGTCCTTTTCTAATTATGTCAAAGTGTACAATAAAATGTTTGGCAATTAAAATTTACGTGTTGTTTTTTATCAACATTATCATTATAAATGCATAAAAAAATACAGTTATTTTAAGCATTGAATTTAAAATTGACAATTGCTCTCTATTAAAAAAGACATATAAATAAAAACAAACATAAAACTAAAATAAAAATTCTGTAAAAATATAAATGTAAAATAAACTAATTTGCAATTTAGTAGTAATTTTGAAAATGATATGCAGTTATTCATTTACTTTTTAAGATTGTCTTATCTGCACATATAAACGATATCAGGAGACAGCCTCTTTAAACTGCCCGAGATTAATGTTTTCATGTGCAAACTAATTAAAAATCTATTGTTAAATTAAAAAAATGGCTGCATTATGTTTAAATCAATTTAATGTATCTCATTAGAAAAGTAACGTTAGAAAAGTTTTAGGGAAAATCTAAGTGAAATTTTTTCACATGCATTTCTCGTTGGCGTTCTTCGAAGTTTAACCTATATGAAGATCTAAAAAAAAATATCATAAATTAGATAGTTTAATAGGCAGTAGATAAAGGCAGGCTTTCATTTATTTAGGCCTACAATTGAAAATTGATACTTTAATACGCAGTGAATAAAGACAGACATTCACTTATTTAGTCCTACAATTGAAAATGGATACTTTAATACGCAGGGGATTTAGCCCTACAATTGGAATTTAATAATATATTATATTAGGATTAAGAATTATTTAATTTAAGAATTATATTTATTCAAATGTAGAAACATATACAAAACATTTAAAATGATACTGTTTTCAAGATTTATTACTTAGTTAAATTATTCAATTCAAGCAGCGAGATAAAAATTCTTTACCGCATTATTTAGAAGTTTTACTGTTAATCAGAGGTCTACAGATATGAGCATTTTTCTACTACCTTAAAAAAATCTCCACTGATTTTAACTCAGACTGAGTGAACATTCACGCTTTTCCTGTATTGAAAATGCACTTATCCTATAAGGGTGAATTTAATCCATCTTGAGGTTTGCTTATTTTCACTCCTTTTTGTTAAGCCATTTTTACTTTTCTTAAAGAGCCCTTTTGACAAATTAGTAGGTAAAAGAAGTAATTTCACTTTTATTTTCAGGAAATTCTTTTTTTATTTCGTTTTTAACATATATTTACATAAAAATGAATGATTTTTTTTTAAACAAGTTTTGTTATAAAGATATTTTTTTCGCCTTTTTAAAATGTATTTGGGTCATTTTTAGTTATTTCATTGCTGTTTTCATGATTTTTTGATTTAATTTAATTTTTATCTTAGCTTTGCCTTTTAATACACATGAATGACAAAGTGTTTTTATCAATTTTTAACATTAGGGTTAAAAAAATCTGATGATACATACATCGAAAATTCAATCATATTTAATTATAAATTGTCTAGACCAGTGGTTCCCAAACCTTTAGACCAGTGGTTCCCAACCTTTTATTGGCCATGCCCCACCAAAGCATCTGAAAAATCGCGATGTCCCCTTTACTCACACACAAATTCTGTAAGATATATATTTCTTAATATTTGAAAAGCCTTACAGATATTTAACAATAACTATTCATTTCATATATTTTAACTTAACATAGAGGTGAATTGTAAGTCACAAATGTGTTTTTAGTACAATTTTATAAATGCAATGAGGCTATAACTCTTCACTTTTATGCCAAAATAGATTTGTTGTGAACTTCCCAACTTAGCTCAATGTTTAACAAAAGTGTTATATGGTCTGCATTTTTATTTTTACAAAATGATTAATGAGACTCTCACATTTAAAATTTAGCATTAAAATTGAAATAATGACACATTTTATATTTCATTTTAGTAACTTATTGAGAGTTGTAGGAAAATCTTTGGAAACCAATTTTCTGTCTATGGATAAAAAAAAAGTACAGAAGAAGCATTTCAAGATTCTGATCTTTATTAAGTTTAAGTAGCCGTTATTCCCATAAAAAACGATCATTTCCGTCCCCGTTTATCGTTAATTAAATGCCATGTATTATCACATTTTCAAATTTAAATTGTATATGTTATGCAGTCATTTACCGTGTAGGAGGCCTGCACTACAGCCATAGACATGTACTATTTATCAATTTCCTTTTGTAAGGATATTAAAAATTAAAAAAAATATATATAAAGTTGGTAATACCACATTTAGTTATTTCAAATATTTTTTAGGCTACGTATGTTAAAGACAATAAGATTTAGGTATACTCTGAAGTAATTTCAAGTGTAAAAAATTTTCGTGTTACATACAGCAGAGCGAATAGATAAAAATAGCTCATTCAATAAATGATTGAGAAAAATTGTAAAATACATTAGTGACCAGAAAAATTATAGAAATTTTTAGAAATAAAAAAAGAGGAGAAGGAACTGGTAAAACCTTTAAAAAAATTGTTTATATAATTATTCTGGGATATATTCTATTTTAAACAGTCTGATTTGAACCATGTTTAAGATTAAAAAAAAAAAAAAAAAAAAAAAAAAAAAAAAAAAAAACTCATTTATTTCTAAATTTTGCATGTTTTACTTTTATTTTTAGTCTAAAACATTGCTTTTTTAAAAATAAAGGACAGCGAATGGGTGAGATATAAATTTGAAATTGCCCCCTAAAGAGTCAAATTGCTCCCCGGTGGGGCGTACGCCCCACGTTGGGAATCACTGCTTTAGACTGAAGTACCACTAAATAGAAGTTCATACTTTCGCGTACCACCAGGTGATAAACTCAAAACTAATACAGAAAAACCTGTGTAAACAGAATATGTCTAAAACGAAATATTTTTATATTTTTTCAATCTTTTGTGTTTTCGTCTGAGCAGATTTTTACTGATTTACATGACTACATTATTAAATTGATGCTTATATTGACTTTAATATTTTTAGTGTATCATTTTTGGGTGACAAATAAAAATGTATTTAATTACAAATCTACTGCATAACTTTATTAAACATGAAAAAAAATACACTTTTGAAGTCGACTTGATCGCCAATTATTTGCTATATGAATACTATGTTTCAGTATGTATTAGTAGTAAAATACACATAAGAAAATTTAACAACTGAATAACCTACATAAGAAATTTACATACCTTCTGAGAGAAAACTGCTTATTAATGCGAGATCGAAGTTTGTTGAAATAAGTAATATACACACATGCAATACAGTAATAGAAGAAGAAAACTTTTTTCGGGGTGCATGAACGGTCAACTCAACATCTACCGAATATTAGTTCCATTTATCTAAAAATTGTCAACGCAGTAACAGCACGGAGGCGATGAACTGAAACATCAAGAAAGATGAGGAATGGAGGTGGGATTGAGCTGGTTTTTTTATTTCACATGCTGTAATATTTATTTCATATCACGTACCAGTATCTGACTTTCCCGTACCAGTAAACAGAGTTTCCCGTACCAGGACTGGTACGCGTACCATAGTTTGAAAACCTTTGGTCTAGTGAAACATCTAATAGAGCATAATGAAATTGCTTTAAGCCAAAAATTCATCTTAAGGGTCTATTTCACAGACATCCAGTTTTTGTTTTTAACAACCTTTACACTTCATTTATTTTTTATAATAAAATTATATCTTCAGAAAATTAAGATGTCTTCACTTTGCGTATTATCGTTGTTAGTCATCATACTGCGTATTTATATATATTCAATTCATGGAAGCAAAAAGCAGCAGTTATATGCTTTTAAAAGTGTACCTGCACCTAAGTAAAACATATTTTAGTAACTATCCTCCTCACCTCCTCACACTCACCACTATACAAAATGTATTATTTTTAAAACTCTATTTTGTTCTAATTTAATCAGATACAGAAAAATATTTTGTTTTTCGTTTCCGGAAGATAAACTAAAAAAAAAAAGATTATCACCATAGCAAGACAAGATTTTTCTCTCGCTCAATACCCTGAAGTATGTTATTACTTTGTATTTCTTCTTATTATTTTTTTTTTACATTGTATATATTAGTTTAGCGTGATTTAACGTTATTAGTTTTAATTCGGAAATGTTATGACATATGGTATAAAATATACTATAAAATCAACTTAATTTTAGAAACATATACTTTTATTTCTATTTTTTAAGCTCCCGAAAAACACAAATAATTTTGATATAAATACAAAATAGTCCGTTTTCTTGCAGTGAATTTTCTACTCATATGCATACAAATATTAAATATGTTTTATGAAATTAATATATTATTGATGTTATGTAGAAATAGTTTATCTAATGAAAGATCTCAATCTGTGAAGTATTCAGTTATTAAAACAGAAATATCGATTTTTCGAATCTTGTATTGGATTCTTCAGCAAGCGAGCTGAACTGCCTTGTTTCTCATATTTTCCTAAACTAGATATTGTCCCATATTCAATTTAGACATTCAGAAAGTATGTTTTAAAAAATCATTTCCATAAATGAAATCTTAAGAATGCCGATCAATGATTTATAAGATTATCACATTTGCTGATAGAAAAAGGGAAATTCAGCGTGTTCATAGTTGAATTAATATCAATTGTACAAAATCCATAGGTCTAACACAGAAACAGCAAAACATTTGTGTGAATAATATTTATGCCATGGACATGGCATACGAAAAGAATTAGCTTAGCTTAGTTTTGATTTTCATCATCAGAAGCAAAAGTTTCACTTCAAGCATATTTTATGTAATATAATAGGTATAGAGAAAAAAGAAAGTTTCATGGGATTGCATAACAAAATGTCGCCAAATGGTCATCCATGTCCCCTCAGTGGTCAGCGAGAAAATTTTGGTGGTTCTCAGATTTCATCTGGAAATTATACATATTTTTTTATTTATCATAAACAAAAATAATGGTTTATGAAATTCTTATATTTATTAAATTCCTTACTAAGTGAAGAAGAAAGGAATATTTTCACCCAGTTTTTTAAAACATATTTTCACGAAAATATATTTTCATTTGTCGCATCGTGACAATTAATACTCTGTACTGCTGTCGACATAAAATAAAAATTACGCTCTCCATTATGAAGTAACATCAATGGAGCTAAATATCTATCAACTTATACCAAAGAAGGAGTATTAAATGTCATGCTAAAGATGTGTTATACTTAAACAAGCTCCAATTGTTTTGTAATTATGTAACTAATATATATATATGTATATATTTTACAATTAAACAACCATTAAGGATTTTCGTTCTGATTAAGCATTTTTTATCCGAATTTCGTTAGCATAAAAGTTTACATACCTGCCAAATTCTTCGTATTTTGAATACCCCATATTCTGAAAAGAAATATTATCTTCGTATAATGGCACAAATTTGTGATAAAATAAAACGAAGATTTCTTATAAAAATTCTTCTATTCGTCTTAGGTGATAAAAACTGATACCCAGGCAAACTCGACAAAGGAGTGCAAATGGTTAAATATTAATTAATTATATTTAAACAAATATTTATATTATGTTATGTTAAATAGGTACAACTCGTATCAATGAAATTATTTTTGCTTTAAAAAAAAAATCATAATTTTTGTTCAAAATTTAAAAGTGAGAATGAAGTATTCAATGATGTGCGAAAGGTTGGAAACTGCTGGTCTAATTCTATGAGACCTTCAACTCTTTTACAATGAAGCATTCATTTTGGCCCTCGTGAGAATGATCTGAAATATATGTTCATGTTAAATCGATCCCAGTCCCGCGCCACACACACACATTTCCCATTGTCTAATCCAACGGCCACTAACGGGAGATCTACGGAATTAAATTCTTAGAAATTCTAATATGTTTAGTAGAAATTCTAGATGTTTAGTTTTCATATTTTCAGCTAGAAAATCCAATGATAATTATATTAATATATCTTTCTTGTTATTTAGTTTAAAAAAAGGCAATGCTTTTCCCATAAAGTGGCCTCATTTTTTACTATTCATAAAAAGTAAATACACCTAGCTGAGTGAAAAAATGAATGATTTTAATTCAGTTTAAAATACTTACATACGGCTCTCTCTCTATATTTTTTTTTGTAATAAAGAAACTAGTGATCAAATTTTGTTACAATTAAACAAATGTTAAAAACTGTTCTCATGAATGAAAAAGGATTAATATTTTTTAAACTAACTAGGTATTTATAAATGTTTTATAATAAATAGGTTCATGAGTATAAAATAGAACTTATATGTTCATTATTCTATAAATGCCATTATGTTTTGAAAAAATTCATATTAATATACAGCCAGATTCAAAATTATGAGGTTAGTGGTAAGTGTGGTACACGTGGTATGCGAGATTTGAAAGATTAGCAAAGGCTTGGCTAAACAGTTTTTACAACAAAGGGTTAAGCTTTTTGCCCAGGTCTAATTCCAATTACTTAAGTTATAGTTGGCTTGTACTTAACATTAATAATTTTAACATATTTATCAATTTAACCTAATCATATTTTATATTTATATCTACATGCAATTTCTTTTTTATCAGTTATAAACAACGTTTATTTTGCACTCCAGAATAAATTTACCTAATTTTACAGTTTAAAAATAAACCGATATATATCCTCATTGCAACAGCAATTGTCAGATAAATCATAACTAAAAAGCTAACCTTAAAATTTCAATAAGTTCTTACAACTAATATTTTCATTTGGTTTTTAAAGGACAGATTTAAAAAAAAAAATCGATATTGACATTTATTATGCAACATTGTTATTAAATGTTTCTGCTTCTTTTGCAAAATAACTTCTTTAAAGTTATAGAAAATAGTTTAAATACAATTACGTGTGTTATTTTCTTCTATTTAAGAGAATGTGTTTCTTTATACTGTTATGTAAATTCTAAAACATATTTCAGAAGAAATGAAAGTAGACAAGTGACATTTTAAATTATATCAACGAAACTTTCAAAACGTGTACAGAATAGAAATGTTGCTTGTATTTATATTTAAGCTTCTTTCTTTTCACAATTATTTAAATCAGAATTATTATATAGCAATTATTTTTCGGAATCGTAGAATAACAGTGTTAAAACATTGTTTTTTTTAAAAAAAAAGTTCAATATACTTAAATTTAATAAAATGTAATTTATAGTAAGCGTTCAGTGCATATGTCAAAAATCTAAGTGTCTTTTTTTTTTTTTTTTTTTTTTTTTTTTAACGTAACTGAAAAAAATCTCAAAGTGAAGAACAACACACCTTGAGATTATTTAAATATGTGTTTGTAGGGTTCCATAAAAACGAAACCATTCTAAGGTCACGCGTGTGTCTATCTGGCCGGCTGTCAGAGTCGTTTTTCTAAAAAACTATGAAACGTGGAAAGTTCAAACTTCCCAGAATTAAAAAGACTATTGACCCGCATATTTATAGATTATTATCATTCACAAATTTTTTAGGAAATATTTAGGGGGGGGGGGCGTAATTGAGTTACATATATATATATATATTTATATATACGTTGCATTCTAGCAACATTGGATTGGCTTTATCGTTGAAAATGCCGTACTGGCTGTCACGATAGTAGTTGTGGATCACATCCAGCGACAATGGCGTAAAAGAAGTGGTCAGAACAGATAATTCGAATCTGTTATATTAGTAGAACAAATTGCTGAAATGCAGTTGTCGAGTGAAAACAATGGAATGCATCGTTCCGTGAAGTTTCCCCAGAAGAAATTGAAACAACACATTACTTTATTTAGCACTTTATTAGAACATCTTGCAAAAGGTGCAGTTTCCACCAAGATAATTAGCCATCTCTCCGTAGTAGTAATTAGGTTTAAACAAAGTTCCAGATAATTGAATAAAAGGACGGTGACCAGGGGATGGATGTAAACTATAAAATCGAATCAAATCTTTCAAAATCTACTGAAGCACAGCGAGTATCAACTTTTTGTTCCTCACGTGTAAGAATACAAATAAGACGTAGATCGCTCTCTCAACCAATGAATAATTAAGAATGTCTCGTCGTATAAAGAGTGCGGACAGAGCTAGTGGATGAATTTGGAGGGAAAAAGGATAACCTCAGAAATGCGCGGAAAAGTAAAAATGGAAGCTAAAAGAATATTCTCGAAAGAAAAAAGCGCGGGAATGGAACATTTAATTTAAGAATACTAAAAGCGTAATATTTAAGCGATTAAGATAAGTGAGACATTAAATTAAAGGGAATTAAACAGAGTTAACGATAGAGATTATTTAATAATAAAGATTTAGTGAATATAAAGTAGTAATTTAGAATAAGATAAGGAAATCGCGGAATTAGATCTAATAATGTAACACACACACACACATATATATAAATATATATCTATATTTAACACTTAATGCCTGATTTTTCAAAAATCATTTTAATAATATTTTTTGTCATTCATTTTTTAAATAAATCATGGAAAAATACTTTAAAAAATCATACTTTTTTTTTTAAGTATGGTTTACGGCTAAAAAACAGTTTGTTACTAATCGGCAATACTGGTCTTTAATTGAGAAAATTATTTTCTCTGATAAAATACTATAATATTAAACACAGAAGAATTTTCAGAACTATCGTAAGGAATAAATGTTACTTGTTCACGTCAGAACAAAATAGGGTATTTCGCAAGCTTCCAAACAAAACAAAAAGAACATGCAGCAACATTTGAAAAAATAAATCTATCTTTATTCTTAAACAGAACAAGTGTTGCCATATACATGTTAAAAATCTATTTAATAATATTTTCAGAATGTATTTTATTGGCAACATTAGGCATTATAGCTTAAATATTATTCTAATAGTATTTTAGAAGCCTAAATTGGGTATGTTGTCGAAAGGCAACACCCGGCATTTAAGGGATGTATATACACAGTAGAAAACCTTTTTAGGGGAAAAAAATTAGGATTTTTTTTAAACATTGCCATTCGCCTACTTTTGTTCATTTCAATATAATTTTAGTAATTGTATGACATTCTTCATTTATCAGGTATCCCAAATGGTCTGCCAACTGAATACCAATAAATCTTAACAGAAAATTTATGGTAGTTTGTGCTAGAATTAACTTTCAAAGGTGATTCCGGGGTGGTTTTTAAGAAAAATCTAAAAAGAAAAGTTTTCTAAAATAATATTGGTATTTAGTTGGCGGACCATTTGGGATCACTGATTTATGTATTGGATGACGATGATTTGGCTGAATGTCAATGCACTGTGTTTCGCCGTATACCGCCATCCGAATACTAGGCCTAAACGCCGACAAAAACATGGCGTCTGCCGAATGTGGATTTTTCTCAACGTGTGTGTGGTCCCTTAAATTTTAGTACAAATATTTTTTTAAGTCTTTTTCACTTCATTTTTCTGAGATTAAACTAGTCAAAGAAATCTTTTATAAAATACTGATGTCTAAATTTTAGGGTCCGTACTAACGTTAGAAAAAATATCCGTCAACGGCAGCCGTCATTTCTGTGTTAACGCTCAGGCATAGTATTTAGGGACGGTGAACTTCGAAAGACAGTGAATTGGCATTCAGCCAAATCATCGTCCTTCAATACATAAACGGAATTACTAAAAATTATCTTAAAATGAACAGAAGTAGACGAATGTGCATATAAAAAAAAAAAAAAAAAGAAAAAAAAATCCCATTTTTTGGCAGGGGCCGTACTACATATATATCTGCGTGTGTGTATGTATGTATGTATATGTATATCGTGTAGAGTATTCTTCGAAATGTCAAAAACATAGTTGTTTTAATTTTGTGTATTATATTTTCAAAGATATCGCCAAAAATGCACCGCAAAAATATCCCCCCCCCCCAACTCCTATTTCCGAATCTACTGAAGTTAAATTATGAAAATATTAGGAGTAGTAGTAGTTTATTTAAACCTTGCATGAAGACTATATCGGTTATCTTAGGTCACATAGTTTCTGATAAAATCGCATTTTCCCGTTAGACACTTTTACTTCGCAGGTGCTCAGAGGGAGAGTTCAGGAGACATTCGACGTATCAATTAAACACCTATCTAAGAAAACAGCATCACGGATCAAAGCGAAAAAGAACTTTGCGACCTCCTTTCGAAGCCTGCTTGCGACAATGAAAAATTTACACTTTGTGCAAAGTATTTGCTGCACGAAACCCGCTGTGTTCGAGTAAAACTCGCACTTGACCGATTACTAATATAATGAGATTTAATCATTTAATCAAAAGCAGATTATTTATTATATTTGTTATTCTAAAGAATTTTCGTTAAGGGTGAACGATTAATTTGCCATCAAAAAGTTTGCATGGAATAGTAATAATCAAATCCATTAAAGTTAAACAGCAAAATTTGTTAAATTGTGAAGAAATCGATAAAAAAAATCAATTCAAGAATTGTAATTTTCGAAGGAATTTCACTTATTAATATTTAATTAAAGGAAATTGAAATAAGCATGTTTCCCGTCAATTTTACCGTCAGGGAAAAAAATAATTAAATTGTTGAAGGCAACATTGTCACTTGAAAGGCATTTGAATAATATCTACTTGCAGTTTCATCAAAATAAAACAAAAAATAATCCCATCTGTTAAATTTCATTTTTCGTGGACAATCATGAATTTAGCGAAACGTTTTTTAAATTAAATATTTTAGCAGATAACACATTTTTTAAGGTTATTCTTTTCCTTTTTTTTTCTAATTTTGAGAAATAAATTCATTCTAGTCTAGAAGATTTCAGTTGTCAAGGAAGTAGAACTTTAGTTGCATGACCATATTTTAAGCATTAAATATTACAGTATTACAAACATACACACACACACACCTTACAAATATATGGGCAATTCTCACAATCTTTTCACTTTTATGTCCCTGAATAATAATTTTTATTTTATTACATATTCTTGTGTGGTTTTTTTAATTTCATATACTGGGAACCATCCCATAACATAATTGCATAACAATATTAACGAGATAAATACGTTTTTGACGATGCTGGGGCTCCAAATACCAGGAAAACTCCTATACCTCCCCGTGTCCCTGATGCTGATTTTTAAGTTTGAAGCTGTCTGTATAAAATTGTTTCAATAAAAATAATTCGATGTAATTTTTTTCCGAAACTAGAACTATTGTTTTGTATAAATATGTGGCAAAAAATTAACCTGCACACATTTTTATGGTTGTTATTATTTTTTTAATTCTGCTTCTGGGTTTTAGGTTCCTTGCCGTCCCTCTTCTAAAATTATACAGAAAAGCACTTCAGATGCAGCCACAGAATTTTTTTCAACTTTTTTTCATGCAGAAGTACGCTAGAGAAAGAATGTCTAAAATTCTTTGACAGGAAATTTACTGCTTACTTTAAATCAGCACTTAAATATCAATTTCAAGCATCGTGGCTTTATTGGTAGTCTTTCCGTCCCCAAGATTTATTCCTGCAGTTTTTGATGTAAATTATTTTTATATATATATAAATTTAATTCAATGTAAATAGCTGTTTCCAAAAATCAATGAAAATTGTGGATACCACTTAGTCTTAACATGTTTTGCCTAAAATAGGTGGTAATTTTCCTTACCGTCCCCTTATTTCCTATACCTTCCCCCTTTTTTTACCTTACCATCCCTTCTTTAACACCCCTTTAAGACAATGTTATACCAAAATTTTGTACTAAAAATACTACATTGTTATCATTTCTTATTTGAATGCCCTGTGGATACTATGGAAATTTATTATAAGTAAAAATTTAGAAGAAAATAAAAAGTTTTAGTGGTAAAATGGTAAGGAAAATTAAACTCGCAAGTTTAACATAAACCTCAGTTAACCCTTTCAGGGCGGTGGCTAGAGGGTCTAGCCACCACATTCGCCTATCAGAATAAAATGTTATTTTAGCAAGTTTAATTTCATCAGATTTTTATTCCCGAAAGTCAAAAGATTGTGAGAATGCGCAATATACATATTTGTAAGGAAATATATTTCCACAATGCTAAATATGCTGGTAGTGATTGAAAATCATTGTAACTATTTTAATAACCTCTAGTATATGATTCTTGGACAAGTATGTTTTAAATGCGAAATCCTTTTTATAGAAATTATTAAGATTTTGCAAAGTCGTGTCAGAATAACAAATTTTTTAGAAAGTCTTTTAGACATTAACGATATTATTTATTATTATTAACGATCTTATAACAATTGTATTTCTACCTTTCCAATTTTAAGGATAAAATATGTGCCACAATTTAGGTCATAAAATTTACAACTTCCAGTAAACATAGAGCGTAAAAAATTCTAATTTTGGAATAAAGTAGAATTGCAGCTGCATGATGGTGTGTTGAGAAACTTACATAAATGTCCCTTGTCATAAAACTAAATGACACATTGGAGTATCGTTGTTTAAATACAATAATCTTTTCCGGATAATTAACATTTGTAATTAATTTTCTTAACTTCAATGCGACCACTAAATTCTGTTTATATATTTAATCGAGTTCAATCTATTCTTTGCTATCAATCTTTAAATAAAAAATTAAAATGATATCTTGTACATATGCAATCTCGGATAGTTAAAAAAAGCGGCATTATATAAAATAAAATATTTTGATATTTATATTTGAAAATATCTTCCAGATAAATTACAATAGCAAACGATTTTTTTCGGAAGGAGTTGTAAAAAATATTTGACAATAATCCTTCTGTATTTGCATATTTATAAGATAAAATGAAAAAATAAATGAACAAACACAATCTTCAAAAGCTTATTTATTTATTTTCAGCAGAATTCTCATTAAAATTACGTGGAATTTTCTTTTTAAATGCAAATTAATGAAAATATTTTTCTCCACGAAACATAATGGAATAAATGGTCGAAATAGATATTTAAAAAAATCTACACAGAAAAATTCCTCAGAATTAAAATATTCCACACTAATTTAAATTAAACAAACTTCGAAAATTTGGCATGCATTGTTTGTTTTTCTTTTATGTAAATTTTATATAGGTTATTAGGCTATGACTTGTAACAAATGCGAAATCAGAATTAATGATTAAATGTTCCTGTTGGACTATTGTGTCAATTGTGTTCAAGTCTTTCTTAATATATGTACCTTTAATAAAAAATAAATAAATAAATAAAATTCAGACGTAAATTTAAGTGTGTTTAAATATACATATTGTGGATCGATGGAATATTAATTTATTCATAGTATTTCCCGTCATCTTGTACTGTATGACTGCCGGACGAAAACATTCCTCAACGTGGTTTATTACTGAGAAATTGCAGAGCTAGGACATCGGCCAGAGTAGCTTAGTGGTTAGAGCAACAGCACGGTACGTTGTTCCTCCAAGTTTGAGTCTTGCCCCCGGCTAATTTTTCACTCCTGTTGTGTTACGGTTTTGTCTTTAAGTCAGTCTTAACATATGTACCTTTAATAAAATAAAATCATTCGTTTATTACAAAAATATACCCGATTCAAAAAGATGATAGAAAAATATGCTGATTTACATATGATGACTAATTTTCCAAACAGCAATAATTGAAAGGATATTTTATCTTATATTCATCTTATACCAATATTTTAGGCATTATTATTGTAGTAGCCATTAGAGTATAGACATATTTTTCTTATCTGTTATTACATTAATATATAAAAAATATAAAAAATCATGAGATCTTTTTTTCATTTAAAAATTCTTTATCTTGTTTCTATAAGCCATAAAGACCAATCTTGACAGAGATAATATATGCAACGACATTACACATTCAAATATTGACACTCGTTGGCAGAAAATACTGGAAAGAAGGGAAAAACGAAAAAGAGAGGAGGGAAAAAGAGGAAAGTTACAAGATGTCGAGTGAAACTGCGAAACAACACCATATTAACTGAGAATGTCTCCGAAAGAGGAATGAAAATGTTTTTGAGAAAGCAGCCAAAAAGTATTAGAAAATGCATTGCAAGTTATATAACATATTTTTAAAAGCCTGCTGAAATATATGTTTTTAAATAAAATAAGGAAAGATGTCTTAAAGTTTTCATGAAAAAGTAAAGAAAGTGTATTTTATGGAAAGTGATTTTAATATGTATAGAAACAAGATAAAGAATTTTTAAATGAAAAAAAAATCTCATGATTTTTTATATTTTTTATATATTTATGTAATAACAGGTAAGAAAAATATGTCTATACTCTAATGGCTACTACAATAATAATGCTTGAAATATTAGTATAACATGAAAATAAGTATAATACGGGCATTAAAAAAGACAGCAACTTCTGTCGATAAACTTTACCTGGATATTTTATCATTTTTTAATATTTTTAGTATTCAATGATCTTCTTATGGTTAATATGTGGCTATCTTTATAAATTATACAAGAGTACTAACACAACAAAAATGCAGGACTATTAATGCCAATTTCAGTGTATCTTTCGCTCTTATACATCTTACTTACTGACTTCCATAAAAGTAAAAAAGATAAAATTTCATTCATTTGAAAATAGTCCTTGAGAGCAATCGTAAATAGTGCAATTTTGTAAATTTCTTGAGAATTCCAGTTTTCTTTATCTGCAGTAGGTTTATTATCAGCTCTTTTGGCTCTTAATCCCATTTCAATTAATATCACGGAGCTTTTTTATGGACAGTGCGATCCCTGCAGTTTTTCTTCTTCCCTATCTCGAAATTATATGAAGCTGATTTCTTAAAACAATTCTCCATGTAATGTGACCTGCTGCTTTAGACGTAAAAGAAAGCCTTACCAGCAGTATTTTATGTCTAATATCTTAGAAATGTTACATTTTGCTAAAAATCTCCTTAAGAAAGAGCCAACTACATTGACTCTTTTGTAATATGTAGCTAACCGATATATGGACATTTTTATAAAATCAAGAAAAACCTATGATCAGAAGACGTCAATTTCAGTTTTTACTCAATACTTGCAATGAACTTTGTAATGTTCCAGTTTCCTACCAATAACTTGCAAGAACTTGAATAAAATTTTACTTATTTAATAATAAGAATGATAAAAATTAACGAAAAGAAAATGAAAATTTTCAATTTTGGCTTTGTGCAGATTTTGTCATCATGGTAACGTCCGAAATACTAAACCGAAGAAAACCAAATTTGGACTGTGTATGGACTTAGCCAGCAACTTGAATGGGCTCGTTAATCGAGTATGTAGCTTTTATCGTCCATTTATAACAACGCGCAGAAACAACAACAACAAAAAAAAAAAAAAAAAAAAAAAAAAACATGTCAACACTATAAAACTTTCGAAATAGTGAATTCATTGAAACTGTGTATTCATCTTACCAGAATCTTGCATAAGTTCGTTAATGAAGTGTGTAGCGCTGATAGTTTGTTTACAGTTATACACTAAAGCAAAAAACATGCAAAACTGGTTATCACAATCAGAATAACGTCCTAAATATTGAGCCAATTCCAAATTAATTGGATTAGTATTTTGCAGATACTCCAGTATCTAAAAACTAAAAACTAAAAAAAAAAAAATCAACCCACTCTTTCTATATAACCTATATAACCTAAATAATAAAAAATCAACCCTCTCTTTCTAATAGGCCGGGAAGACTTGTCATATGTTAGATGTTTCCACAGTATTTAAAAAGTTATAATTTCTAGAAGCTGTTAAATCAAAAAATAATTTTTATTATTATCTCTTAAAAACTCGTAATTGTTGTCATTTACAAATTTAATTTTTGTTTAAAATCGGTAAGACATGAAATGAATTTACAATCTCAATTTTTGCATGAAATCGCACAAAACATATACCATTTTGGAATACAGAATAAAATAAACTTTTCAAATATTTGTGTTGGAAAATTGTTTATGATGATGAGATAAAGGGCATTCTTAAATTAATCGAGTTTGATATTGTTTAATGGTTAATTTCGAGTTGTGTTTTTTCGTAAATTTATGTAGTATAAAATGCTATTTTTATGAAATTGTATGATAAATCTCTGCTACGTTTAATCTATAGTTTTGGAAATTCTCATGTATGGAACAACCTTATATCGGAATTGTATAAAAATTATACGTATACAGCATTGAATGAAAATTAGAAACAGTTTGTTCAGTTATGTTAATATGGTGTGATATCATTAAGTTGTTTTTTTTTTTTGGGGGGGGGGGGCGGTGGGTAGGTCGTATGCGAAAAAGACACGCTGGAGGCAAAATTAGTCATCAAAGCTCAAAAGATTTGGTAAGTCATGAAATCTGTGCTACAACATATGATGATAATAATGATGATTTCACTTGTAATTTCTGAAAATCGATACAGCAAAAAAATCGAAATTCGGGTACAGTAGTAACATGTAATTTTATAAATTATAGGTGTATGGCGTATGCCTTACTATTTCTACCATTCATGGTTGTACAGTAAAGTGGGGACAGATGCCACAGTTTTTCTTTTCTTCTTGTAAAATTTACAATAAAGCAAAAAACAACAAACTAAGTACCAGATATCATTGATTAAACCCTTTAGAATCTAATTCCTATGTTAAACAAGATAAAACCCTCTCAATAAAGTAGGTATAATTATTTTCCCACAGGTCCTTTTTTAACATCATTTTTTTTATGTGCTGGATAAGATGCCGCATGGGGTGCGGAACATATGCCGCAGGGAGATATAGTCTGTTTATTTTTTTTTTTTTCAAGCAAATCACATTTTTATTTTTTTAAACTACTTAAAACGAAAATAAATAACAGTAAACTTATAAAAATTATATATATCACTAAATTGTGAAAAGTTTAACGAAAATGCAAAAGTGTAATCTCTATAAACAAAACTTAAGACAAAAAGTGAAAATGAAAAGAAAATCACTTGAATTTACATGAATGGATAGCATAATTACTAGAAACAATAGACAGCACAATTCCAAAAAAGATATAAATCACTGGTTTACATCCAGGCGAACACTGCAGTTTGCTCTTAATGTAATTATTAGTTCTATTCTATTTAGGCCCTAGTCTATTTATTTTTGGCCGTTCTTCTCATTCTTTGATTTTGTATTTCCATTCGCCCACAATCACAGCACACTACCCGTTGCAAAAGTAAAGTAAGCTTTTTTCATGCAGCTATCAATTGAATTTGATGCACTGAATCCTGTTTGCTTTAGACTTTGCTCCAGCCACTCAACATATGCAGAGTCATCAAATTCCAATCAAGTTCTGCCCTCAGAATCCATAAGAGGAACAATTTACCCATTGTCGGAAGATGACTCATATTTTAGTTTTTTCCCAAGGAAGGCGTTTTCAAGTTGATCTTTCCCTTCCTTTTTTACACATTTTACTTCCACCAAGTTGTCGTTCTTTGATGCTTTCTAGTTTCTTTTGTTTTTCATTTCCTTCTTCTTTTTTATTGTTTATAAACTCTGTGCTTGTAATATTTCTATCATTTTACTTTGCCTTACTTGGTTGTATAGGTCTTTTGACCATTGCGGTAGGATATATTTTGTTTAATAGTTTAGATGGTGAGAATTGTAAACGGCCTACATTTTCCTTATTCACACATGGTGAACCAGTATTGTTGCTGAGAATATTTTGATAAGTAGCAGAATTCGCTAATATACATTCATTTAAATGTAAGTTCTACTTAAATCGCAGTGATGAATTTATTGAGCCGAAAAACAAAAATATATTTTGCGGCATCTGTCCCTCAACCTCGGTGCGGTATCTGTCCTATAGTGGCGGGTAAGATGTCGCGACGCCATTTTGTGTCATGTGAGCGATGCGAGAGAAGCGCAAGTACATGTCTGTATTCTACTAGGATCTAGTTTATAGCTTCAATCGATTTTGGGATGAAATCTCTGTTTATTTTTCTTAAAATATGTAATAAATCTTCATTAGAATAATTTTAGCAACTTACCAGGCAGGTTCGAGCTAGAAAAACGGGCATAAATATGTAAATACTGACAATTAAGTTGTGAAAACACATACAACACATCACACAGCACAGAGGAAGACTACGAACTTCTAAAGTTGGTCTAGGGAATGCTAGTGTCGCCTACACAATCTCTGCTGCATCTGTCCCACCGCGGCGTCTGTCCCCACTTTACTATATATATACAGTCTTATTAAGTAACGGTATGCCAGTATGGTAAAATTGTAAGCTGTTTAAAATTAACAAGTAAGGAAAAGTATGCATCAAAAATCTTTGACTATATATTACCAGAGTCCCAAAGCTAATAAGAAATTTTGTATTACCTCCATGTATGTATATTGTGTTATAATGCAGATTTAAAAATATATCAGTGATTTTTTAATAAGAGATTATGGAACTATATTATGCAAAATATGGTTTCATGTATCTTACATACATATTTTTTACGTTGTTTGTCATTAATACGTTGCATCAAAATAATAACGATAATCGCACTAATGTAATGTAATAATTTTGAAAACATTGCATAAATTACAAAATAAGGCTCCTTATACAAAAAAAAAAAATAAATAAAATAAAATAAATAAATAAATAAAAATAAATAAACGTTAAATAATTTATAAGAAAATTACCGTAACAAAACGTCACATTTTCAATATAATCATACAACATTTTACCAGGAAAAAGTATCTTAAAAAATGTTTCTATTCATACCAATCAATATTAGATTCCTTTTTTAATTAATATTTTAACGGAAATCCTTCAAGACAGGCTAAGAGAAAAATAAATACATAACATTGTTTAAAAATGTTTTTGAAATTTTCTGAATGCAAAATCTGGATGAAAATATAAATACCTTTAGTCGAATAATTTAATCTCAAAAAGTATGATTTTTTTCTCCTATACGATTTAGCTTAACAAATTCCTTTAAACCTACCCATGTGTTTATTTTTAATATAGTTTAACATTTCCTCGGCGTAAAAAAAATACATTCTTTAACAGAATTAAGTATTAGACAATAAATTTTTAATTATAACGGAGAGCGTTTTGTATGTCTCTTGTTAACGAAAATTTAATTAATATTCTGCAAATTAATTTTTTTACTTCATATAAAATACTTTAATAAAAAATAAATAAATAAATATTACGCCATGTACCTTTCTAAATTTTAAATTAAATAATTTGTGGTTTAGTCGTAAAGAAACTGCATTTCATATGTATTTTATAATAACTGTGAAGATATTGTTTCAAAATCTTTTAATGATAGATTTATTTAATAATTAGAAAGTTTTTTTCTGAGAATTTTTAATTTTTTTTATGTAATATTTAATGTTTTTTTTTGTTTGTTTTTTTTTACTTTAAACTTTTCAAAATTTCTAATTATTTCTTAGACAAAGAATGTAATAACTATTATAGAAATTATCCTAATTTATATTTTTTAATATTAATAATGTTTTATTTGTAAATTGATAGATGCAAATCTAAAAATGTTTTTTTTTTCTCTAAAAAGGTTTTTACACACGTTTTAGATTAATCCAGGCAAACTGTTATGTTTAAAATATATTTTAATGTATTTTTTTCACAGGAAATTTCTTTTACTCTTTATACAGTATATGATGTTAGCTAAATTATTGTAAACTTTTTTCGATGAAAATTAAAGTATATATGAAACATTTCCACATTTTAACTTACATTTTTGAAGAAAATATCTAATGAAAAGTACCTTAAATATTAGTTATTTAAACTACATCGGTCTTAAGTATAAAAAGACACTCACGTGCATCCACAAGACCTTTCCAAAACATAAATATATAATGCGGAAAAACCTCATAAACATGAAGATTTTTAATGTTTCGAAAATATCTATTACGAGCCAAATTACAAAAAAAAAAAAAAAAAAAAAAAAAAAATGAAAAAACTTTCTAACGAACAGTGTTAGATTATCTTAAGCAATAAAAATTATGAATAGCAATTTTCTTTTAATTCAGTTTATTCCAAATTGAACTTTAATATAAGTATTTTGGGAAAATACTTATTTCTTCAGTAACAGATTTAAACTGATATTCACTTTAAGCGACCTAACCGTGTTTTTCTGACGTGGAATGTTTTAATTCAAAGACTAATTTAACACAAAACTTATATTAATGTTAAATGTTTAAAATTCATAAGTTAAACAGTTGTGTAAGGCTATCAAATACAAATTCTGTTTCTAATATGTTTGAGAGCTATATTTTATGAATCCTTAAGCATGCATGAAAAATGGTGCAGGACGCTTAAAGGTTTAAATGTTTTTATTTACTAATAAACGCAGACGCAAGGGTTTATGTATTTTCTTTAAATTTAAATAGCATTCATTTGAATTTAATAACCACAATGGAAGTTTTAATTTAATTTAAATAAGCTTGAATATGTGTATTAAATGTCAATATCAATGTATAAGACAATATGTAATAAAGCTTAAAAAAAAAACTAATTCTGCGTTTACAATAAAGTAGCGCATAAATTTGCGTTTTGAAAAGATCATTGTAAATTCTAAATTTTTCGTTGTTACCCCATATACAAGAAAAACATGGAAAACTTAATATTTTTGAAATATACGGTTATTTAAAAATTAAGATTTAAACTTGCATCTAACCAATCACTATGATTAATGGCTGAGTGTCTGCGTGATAAAATATGATGCATGGGGGTGAAGATGGTTTTCGATCATCTGAAATCACATATTATACGTTTCAATCAAACATTATTATGACAGTGCTAAGATCGCTTTTGGATTTCAGCCATAACTATCAAGCGATAAAATCATCATTACAACCAGATTTTTCCTTTTAGTTAATATTAATTGACTATTGAAAATAAGTTAAATTTTGATTATAATAGTTTTGAAATTCGAACGTCAGTTGTCCCATTTACATTTTCACTTTAATAATATTCATTAGAAATTACTAAGCAGACTGAATATTACTAACTTGGAACTAATACAATTATACTTTTAAAATGCGTATCACTTAAAAAAAAAATCAATTTTAAATAAAAAATTGCATTGAAATATTTATTCAGTATTTTTTTTTTTTTTACTTCCCCTAAATTACAGTTTCTATTTTATTTTGCAATATAATTGTAGCAATTTTTATCTAAACTCTCTAAGTTTGTGTGCTTTATGGAGTTTAACACACGGTCTTAAAATTAAAAATATACAATGCAACTTGTGTGTAAATGTGAAATAATAGAAAATATTATGTTATAAATCCTAAAGTTTTAAAAATCAATGATTAAATATCAAGAAAGAAAGAGGATATCACTCAAAATCACAGTGTGAATTAGTAAATTTCTCCTCTTCTAATATAGTTAATTTAAGTTATATAACACATACCTCACTTAAAAATATTTTCCTTAGTAGCATTTCAACTTGCAGTAAATAAATAAATAGCATGTTATACTCCCCATTAATTGCAATTATTTTTTAGAAAATCACTTCTGTTTTAAAACGAAATTAATTACATGCATGTTCTATGCTATTTGGTTTTGACAATTAAAATGCAGGCACAATTACTTTCCATTTATGATTGAAATATTTTTGTAATTAAAAAGCCAGAAAAAGAAAACTTAGGTTCAATTATTACTTGAATCCTTTGGTATCCGTTTCTGACTTTAATTTTTGAGCATTTAAAATTCGTATATATTTAACTCTATCTGTTCAAAAAATATATATAATTCTACACAGATTCCACAATCTCACGTAGTATAAAATAAACTTTAACTAATTATTTTTTTCTTTTCATTAAAAATATCGATATATTTGATATTTCAAAGATGTGCTTGGTATAAAGAAGTCGTAAATGAAATTTCCAAATTATATTTTATTTTTCATTAATTATTTGTATATCAATATATGTAACTTTAAAAAAAGAGAGATCTTCGGGAATCCCAAATAATAATAATTCGATATTAATGTGTTATATTCCATTTAATAGTGATTAACACATTACTGTTAAATCAAACAAATCGATTAAATTAGTCAGTAGGTTGATTTCCATTTTATTATTATTTAGTTTTATTTTAGGTACATACATGACATTTAATACTAAATTAACAACTTATCTCCATTTTGGTAAACCTGCTACAGTGTCGATAAAGGTAAATTACAGTGAAACTTTAAAATGTTTTATTAAACTCAATTAAATGGATATGAGGCAATTATATGAAAATTATTAAAAATTTGATGAAATCGTAGTTTAAAAATCGCGGATAAGATATAATATTAGGTTGTAATGAAAGTTTTCCGCCAAATCGCCATTACATACTGATAATTATACAATACATAATTAACTGTAATATTATATATAACTACCATTCCGCCAAACCTTCACAGTGTCATATGATACAACACTAGTACCTTAAGTTGTACACTTTATTCGGTGACATTCTGTAGCTGACTTTTTGTAACAGAACTGGAAGTAAATGATGATTCTAATCTGGTAGCGTGATAGTTCAGATTCAGACACCTTGTACTTAATGATAACGATATTTTTTACAAATTTCACAACACAGTGTTATAAAGCAAGTCTCGTTCTTTCAAATGCCAAAAGTCGTTTGACAAAATATGAGCAAATACGTAAACGCGAACTGTCTGCACAGACCGTATTTGCTGTGGCGGAAAACTTTCGTTACAACCTGATATATATCTGACTCTAAAACAAATTTCAACCTAAAGCCATTCAATGAATGCCATAAAAAATTGTGTTTTCCTGTAAAGAGATTATAAGAACTATGTGAACTATATGAAGTTACTGCGATACATGAAAGTTTAATGCTTAGTTCAAATTGTGTTCGAAATTATTCAGAATTTCGGTCGTTATCGTGATGACGAATTTTGATTTTTTGCTTTTATATCTCCATGTAAATAAACTGAAATACATATAAACGTTATTAATAAACTCAAGTAAGTTCAATGCACTACACCTACAGGTTCGAATTTGTTTGGACTGATTATTTCTGAATACGTTGATTTCTGATTTTATCGAATGACAAATTTTGCAATTTTGCATGTTCTTCATTTGTGCATTCCTGTAAAATAACTATGACAGCAACATACGTGATTGATGAAGTCATTCAAGGTATAGATAAGATCGATATACTATAAAATTTACATTGTAATAAGTTCAGTAATTACGGAATATATCGGAATGATAAATTTTGTATGATTTTAATTTTTTGAGCCCCTATAAGGGGTCCTGTACCCTTAAATGCGTCGAAAAGTAACGAAAACTTCAAAGTTTGAATTAGTCTATCTTCAAAACCTTTTTATGTATAAACATAAAATTTTGGATATCGATTAAACAGATTATGCTTTGTAATATGCTACCATTTTACATTTAGTAGCATTTTACAGAGTCTGCGTATTGTTGGAATCAAAATAGCTCTTTTTTTATTCCATAAGTCATTGCGCACATATCTTGATTGGCATGAAATTTGGTAAAGATACTAAACAAATATGTGTGTTTAAAATGAACTACTTTTAAGTATTTACAATGATAATATTTTTAGTTATGTCTATTTTTATTCATTAAAAATACAAAATTTTTATTTATTTTTTACAAAAAAAATTTTTTATATAGTTAATGAAATAATTTTGGCCTAAACCTAGTTCATTTTAAACACACATATAATGTTTAGTATCTTTACCAAATTGCATGACCATCCATACATACTTTCTCAAGATATCATGCACGCAGTGACTTCTGGAGTAAAAAAAAAAAAAAAAAAAAAATATTACAAAGCACAATCTGTTTAATCAATATCCAAAATTTCATGTTTATACATAAAAATGTTTTAAAGATAGACTAATTCAAACTTTCAATTTTTCCGCTAAATTTTGTCGCGTTTAAAAGGTACAAGACCCCATAAACAATCTATAAGAGGATACTTAATTGAAAAAGTCATGTAAAGTAAAGAGTAGACAAATACCATGTCCAAATTATGTTCGAAATTTCCTTTACATTATCGTTAAGATTATTTTTTGGGTGTGTGTCTGCCCGTGTAAAGCAAGCGTGATGTAATAATCACATTTATTTTTTATTTGTAATGCAGCATTCTTATTTCACCCCTTTTATGTGTTTTCTTTTCGACTCAACACCGTTAAAATCGCTTTTTTCCCTACTTTACCGGAAACCACCAGTGGCTGAGAGGTTCTGCTCTCGAAACTGGTAGACGGGAGGAGCTCGGCTCGAACCCAATCGCGCCCGATGGGCTAATCGTTTGGAGTTTTCGTGGTTTTCTTCCAGCCATGGATTTCCATGCGTAAATACTGGTTAGGTTCCCTTAGAAAGGGTGGAGGGCAATCCACCCTGGGGCCTATATCCCTAGAGTAGATAATTGGCCGTGAAAAATCAACCAGCCAACCATAAACCAACATTTTTTACCGAAAGTAACAGATAGCTTTTCCCCTCTCCTCTGATTTATTTTTAGCCTCAGCGTGTATCGTAATGATGAAGACCACGTCATATTAGAGTTGTGTCTTTGCTAGCCAATTAATCGTAGTTTCGATTTCTCTCTGTTATTATCTGTCCTACAATTAATACGTAATTTTAATTTAGCTAATAGATTTAAAATTAATTTTGGATGCACTAATGTGAACCCCGTTTGCGTGGTATATATGGAGCATAATCAGAATCTTTTGACTTTCATGTCCCTGAATAATAATTTTTATTTTAATACACTTTTATTGTTTTTGTTTTTTATTTCATATACTAGGAAACATCCCATTGCATTATTGCATAACAATATTAACGAGATAAATATGTTTTGGACGATGATGGGGGTCCAAATACCAGGAAAACTCCTATACCGTCCCGTGTCCCTGATGCTGATTTTTAAGTTTGGAGCTGTCTGTATAAAATTGTTTCAATAAAAGTAATTCGACGTAATTTTTTTTCCGAAACTGGGACAATTGTTTTATATAAATATATAGCAAAATTTTAATCTGCACACATTTTTACGGTTGATATTATTTTTTAAACTCTGTCCCTGGGTTTTAGATTCCTTACCATCACTCTTGCCAAAATTATACAGAAAATCACTTCAGTTGCAGCCACAGACTTTTTTTCTAGTTTTTCTTCATGCAGAAGTACGCTGGAGAAAGAATGTCTAAAATTCTTTGACAGGAAATTTACTTCAGAATTTAAATCAGCATTTAAATATCAAATTCAAGATCGCAGCTTTATTGGTAGTCTTACCGTCCCCAAGGTTTATTCCTGCACTTTTCGAGGTAAAAAAAAAAAAATAACAATGATTTAATCCAATGTTAACGACTGTTTCTAAAAATCAATGAACACCGTGGCTATCACTTAGTCTTAACATGATTTGCCTAAAAATAGGTGGTAATTTTCCTTACCGTTCCTTTTTTCCTATACCGTCACCTTTTTTTACCTTACCGTCCCTTCTTTAACACCCCTTTAAGACAATGTTATACAAAAATTCCTTATTAAAAATAATACATTTTTATTATTTCTTATTTGAAAATGTCCTGAGGGTACTATGGAAATTCATTATAAGTAAGAGTTTAGAAGAAAATAAAAAGTTATAGTGGTAAAATGGTAAGGAAAATTAAACTCGCAAGTTTAACTTAAACCTCAGTTAAATGAAATATTTTTCGCTGCTGACCATTTTTTCTTTAATATGAATCATTAAAGCATTCGTCTATCAGATTAATATGTTTTTTAAGCAAGTTTAATTTCACCAGATTTTTTTTCCCGAAAGTCAAAAAATTGTGAGAATGCCCCATATACCAAGTTTTCTACAGATTTTACGAAAATTTGTTATTTTTTGACAATAATTGTCCTTTTGGAGTTCGGGCCTTGCGCCTGATTCAAAGAGCGGATCTAAGACTACGATGTTCTTCAGCAGCGAATTCGCAATCTATAAAAGTTTATCATCGATCTAAGGCTTTTTATTTGCATTTCATTTGGACATTTTATTATGAAGGCATACTCTAAGGAGTAATTTTAACTAACATCAGCCAGCATTCATTAGCGTCACGGAATTACTTTAAAGTTTTAATAATCTACGTGGTACGTTTTCTACTATGTACGGTGACCAGTTGAATTTTTTCTAATATACCTTCCTACCTCTCCATGTGATTAATAAATTTAGATTTATCGTAGCTACTTGTCTTCTTTGACTCATCTGTTTATCATTAACTAAGAACGTTTACATTTACTTATTTTACCATCTTTTATTTTTATTTCTACTGTAACAACATTTTATCATCGGCAAAATATTTATTCTACGGCACTCTAGATTATTTATCTAACGGCGCTTAATTCTTTTTATTTATGCTACAGCAACTATTAGAACTATATACTTTATTAACTAGCTCTTTTAAGCTTGGTAAGATTAATACATTATCCCAATTAACTTCGAATTAGTTCCGTATTTCGATATTGATCGTGATGTCAAGATTTTAATTACGGTAAATGCACCTATGGCGGGACACATACCAGTAGAGGGGCACTAATTTTAAAATTTTGAAAACAAGCCCAAAATGGCTTTTTGAAAAACAACTGAAAGAAATCTGATTGACTAACATCGTTAAATATTAACTTTCTATATACTCTTTGGAATAAATATTTTTGTTTCTGCTGGTTTATTTGTCTATTTTCTAGATTGTCTTCAAAAACAATTTTTTTTTCCTCAAATTCTTAGCGATTTAGTTAAGAAATAAGATCTTATGTTGGAAAAATCTTTAATATTATGTTTTATTTTAAATAAACTTATACTATTTATATATATTAGATTGTGAATAATTTGTTAAATTATCCAAAAACTTAACGATTCATGCATCAGAAAATTTCTAGGCCCACTACTGGAAGGTAACATTTTTTATTTTTCATTTTTTTCGAAAAATTTATTTTGAAGCATTATTTATCCTGATACATTAAGATTAGGACTAGGCTAAGAATGTATATATATTTTGTAATTCACTAACACTTTAATAATATTTAGATAAATATATAATTATTATTAAAGAATTATGAATGATTTTGAAAATGTCGCCGTTTGTGCGATGAAAAGTTCGTAATCTTAATAAAGATGTTTTATCCCATTTTATAGCATTATTTAATTTAATCTGTGTATAAGTGTTTATTATACATGTTGCAGGGCTCCCAAATGGTCCGCCAAATGAATACCAATAAATTTAAACAGAAAATTTTATGGTAAGTTTGCGCTAGAATTAACTTTCAAAGGTGATTCCGGGGTGGTTAGTAAGAAAAATCTAAAAAGAAAAATTTTCTAAAATAATATTGGTATTCAGTTGGCGGACCATTTGGGAGCCCTGATGTTGCTATCGATAAATATCCTTAAGTGGCCCACTAAAAACATATCAAGAAATAATTTTACATTCACATTTGTTTTTTAAAACTATACTGCAAGTTGTTTTTTTTTAATTCATAGATATACATATAAACTTTCGAAACACAAATATGAACCTATTTAAAATTAAAAAAAATATCTGTCTCTAAACAAAATGACTGCATTCATTTAAATGATTTTTTTTCTCTCTATGGACTTTTGTCCCTAATGCATTTTTCCTGAATACAAAGTAAATAATTATGTTTCTATTGGATTTCGGTTATTTGTATATAGCTTAGAAAATTACTAATTTTCTATTATCGCATCAGTTTAAATTAATCTTTAAAATTTTATTTTTGTTATTATCAAATTACTTTTTTTTATTAAATTTAATTTAAAGATTACTCCAGCTCATTTGACAGCTTTAAATATATATTACTTTTTTACTGCAAGTAACAAGTTTAAAATTAAACATTTTTGTGCGAAATTTGACAGCAGCGAAAATTTATTTTGTTATTATTGTCGTTGTTTACAAAATCTGAACTGCGTTTGAGCAAAATTTTAAATTCAATACGTCATAATTTATTTTTTTTCAGTGGTTGAGTTTCCATTTTAAACTATACATGGTAACATTTGGATTTAAATGTAAAGTAACAGTCAAAATTATCTTTCTTACTTATAGAAGTTTACATTTCCTTTCACCATATTATTTTTTAAATGGGGTTTTCAAAAAAAAAAAATATTGAATTTTAATTTAATGTTATTTCCACCAATTTTTCGAATAATATGTATTTAATTAAAAAACTTATTTACCACATATTTAAAATTAAAAATGTCTGTAAAATTAATTTTTATTTTTATAGTAAACTTAAGACGTATTTCAGCATCTAATGAATACTCTCCTTATTTTCTAAATCTTTCTATAGAGGCTGATACTGAAATACTTCTTCCATAAAATGTTTATGTAGTTAAAAATATACATGACTTTTTTTGTGCTCCGTTTTATAACAGTTTTTTTTTTCGCATATGATTATTTTTTTTTAAAAAATGTTACAGTAAAAGTTAAAATTTAAAATTAAATCAGTGACATTAATTAATATTTATTATTATAATTGCTGGAATATTTTCTATAAATATGCAACTTTAAATATTTTAGTTGCACGAGTTTTTTCATTGCTAACTAAGCGTAAAGCCAAGAGACTGAAAAAGGATGCAGGCCAAGAATCGGCCTCAGGTCTTTAGTATAGCCAACTAATGTTCTACCAACTGAACCACTCGGACGTTTTCTAGCCAGGTTCAGTTGGTAGAAGCTTGGTGCGCTATACCACTCACCAGGATTCGATTTAGAGCTTGGAAACTTTTTCACATTGGCTTTATGCTTAATTAGCAATGCAAAATTCGTACTACTAAAAAATCCAATATTAAGAACGTAATTTAAACTACAAATATTATATATATATGTATGTATAATAACTTCATAACATGACTTATATATGTATATCATAAATTTTTACATAAATGAACAAACATAATAAATACATAACTATACATTATAACTATACATAACTATATATAATTACATAAATAACAACAAAAAAAAATATGAAAATTATAAACATAAAAATGTCAATTCATTATCAAATCATTATCATTATTCAAATTTCAATTCATTATAAATCATCTTTACTCAATGTATTATATAGCATGTTATTGGTATATATTTGAAAAACATATTAATAAAAATACTAAAATAAAAAATAATAATTTTAATATAAAAAAGAAAATTAATAGAAATTGGAATATTTCTGATCTGTAAATTTTTTTTACTACATGCGTAACTATATATTTTTGTAAAAAACGAGTTTTTATTTTTTATTTTTCTATCCTTCCTGATTAGCATGTGAAACTTGTCATATACTTACATATAATAGTTTATAGTTTTAGGAGAAAAGTTCTCTTTATTGTCCTAAAGGTATCTAGAGAAAGCTGCAATTTCTGTGAGATCAAAGGTATTTTTATTCATCTAAATATGCCTGGAGTCATAAAATAACACATTCTTTAATATTTAACACTGAAATTGCCATTCTGTTTAATATTTAAGAGACTTTTCACACTGTCTATTAAAATTTATGCAACGCATTCGTAAACTGAATGTTATAAAACTATATTCATAAGCTTTAAATACCCTTACCAAAGGCGTATGAGAATTTCTAGCTCATAAAACAAACTTTATAATCGAGAAAATATAACGTATAATAAATACACATGTCTTTAACAGCCGTGTTTAATGCAGCACTCAAAATATCAATAATTTTATATTCTCAATATATGTTACAATATTTATTCAATGTTTTCACACATTATTTTTAAAACAAAGATCATAATTTCAAAAACTTGTATAGGGGAGACTACGGAGTGTTGACCCACTTTATACAATTCGATTTTTTATTTTTTAAATATTGAACGTAGAATAAAGTTTTATATATAATTTTATTCGTTATATAATCACTTATCAAAATACAATTGCTACGTAAGTGTAATATATCAGAAATTTACAAAATTATTGATTTTAATCATAAGAAAATAATGAGTCACGGCTTCCCACACATGGGAGGATTGACCCACTTTGTTTTATATTGAAATATTTGTGAAAAGAAATAAAAGCAGTTTAAAAAGGCAAAATAACTTTATGCTACGTACTTTAATTATTATATAAAAAAATGAAAATATTATGCTTAAAAAAACCTGTTTAGACTCAATCGCAATTCAGAAGAGAATTTTTTTATTTTTTAAACACTATTTTGTCTGAGCAAGTATAATTGTACGGGTGAAAAAATGAAATTTTAACAGTTAAGACAGTATTCCGTTAGAGATAGGTTCCTCTTTCGTAGGGTTTCATGTATTAATATAATCGGATTTAAAAGCCACTGTCACATTTTTTTTTTTTTTACTCCTTTTCCTATATTTGTGCACTCGACCTGACAACTCTAGTTGTCATATAGTTCAGCAACATCTCACTGTATTCATCCTGGTGATATTTGCCTACATACCTTCCTAAAGTTTTTCGAGCAATGCTATGTTCTATTGCAGCCGCATGAGCAATTTACTTATCATTAACATCTTTAGCCCTTTCAGGTGTAAAGTACTTTCAGTACTAAAATGTTGAAATAAATGATTGGCATCTTAAATTATGAAGAAATTTATTTAGAAATAAGAAAATGGCTGTATTTCACACACTATTAAATGGAAAAGATTTTAGAGAAATTCTGGTGCCATTGTGGTCTTTAGGAATTAAAATTAAGTGATTTCATAAACATACCACTGTCTCTAAATTGTTAATAATGCTGCTTTGATACTTTATAGTCCGTTCTAGTCTTTTCCACTTGTTCTATTTACCTATTGTAAGTAAAATTTAAATATAAAAATTTTCCAATCAACTTTCCCATTTATACGAATTGAATATTTCCAACTGAGCGAAAAAATGCCCAGGCTGGGAATCGAACCCAGATCCTTGCCTTACTAGGCCAATGCTTTACCATCTGAGCTAAATATGCTGGCTGGTTGTGCGCCCAGTTAGCTTAAACGGTAAAGCATTGGCCTTGTAAGCCAAGGATCTGGGTTCGATTCCGAACCTGGGCGTTTTTTCGCTCTGTTGGAAATATCCAATTCGTATGATAACTTTACCAATCAGTTTGATTCTGTTAAAATAATATATTTTTTTTCAATTTATATTTAAGCAAATGTTTTCTTCCAGTGGATACTATAGCAATTTTTCACACCTTTCTTTATTGAATTTTAAACATTTTCTTTTCCTTCACCCCATTTTACTGTAGCTTTACAGAATAAAGTTACATTCTTTTTTTATATATCATCATTAACGTTTCATTGTGCAGAATGTATAATAAAAAGATTTCCAAAACTATTTAATTATGGGAGCCTTGGATATCTGGTTAACCTCTCTCACATTGACAGGGTCCAGCCTCCCCACATAGCTCTTTTCTAAAGAATAGCACATTTCTTATGTTAAACCTAAATTGTTGTACAATCTTTATGCCTGGAATGAAAGCTCGATATTTGCGTTACTTAAAACGTACTTACTTAAATTCCTATGATATATTTTATCTGAATATAGCTTACAAAATATTTCTAGAAAACACAACTTTTATGCTTAAAACTCCTCGCAATTGATTTTTTCCACACTTATTTCAATTATCTCTGTGAAACAAATATTTTTGTTTGCGCATTCCAGTAGCTTTGGTTGACACCTATTGATAAAACTCTGAAATTCTTTTAAATATGGAAACTGATGGGTTGGTCAAGCCTCCCCTATGGTGAACGCTCCCGAGTCTCCCCTACATCAAAACTACCATAGAAGAAAAATGACTATCTGAATAAACATCAATATTGACCTTTTTCTCGGTGAAATCTTTATTTTTTAGCAAAGAGGAAAATATTGTTTAAAACTAAATATTTTCTTTTATCATAAAAATATATCATTTCAATTTTTATGTCAGAGAATTAATAAATGATTTTTTTGTTAAATTTTATTACATTTAATTTAAACGAGCTTTTGTACCAATATAGAATTTGACAATACCTGAAAATATTGAAAAAGTGTGATTCACAAGATGTAAAATCTCATTTTTCCCATCATATGTTTGGGTACCAGAAATTTCGTTCGAAAACTGTGGCTATTTAAAAAAAAAAATTGAATTATCGTACCACCTTTTAGAATCACTAAATTCATATATGAAATTCTGTATTAACTGCCAATGAAGTGCAAAAATCATTGACGAAAAATTAATTTAAAAATTATGAAGCACAAGTTTTCAAAACTCCAACAGTAGTTTAAAAATTTTACGTTTTACTACGGGAGGAAATATTAGTTTCCAGGTTTTAGTTCAAAGATTTTTCAAGTCTAATCATTTCATCTTAAGTATTGCACACTCTAAAACTTGCTCCTCTCATAAAAATTTTATTAAAAAATTAAAGGTTATTTTAACGTTTAATTTGTAAAATTGAAAACAAAGCTATATTTACAATTGAAACGCATTTTAGTGCAAGAGGAAGCAATTTTGTGTAATTATTAAACTACATAGAAAGTTTTCTTCTGCTTAAATATTTTCACTTTTTATACGTAGTCCGGTAAATGTGTGATATATAAGAACTTTCAAAAAGTTTCTTAGTCCAAATTATTTAACATAATCTTTTGTTCAAACCAAACAAAGTAGAGCTCAGAAACAAATAATACATTCATAAATAAAACTACGGATTCTTTAAACATTTGTGAAACTCGAAGAATATTTTATAAAAGGTAGGTGATTGACTGCAAAGGCAGCGATTGAAATTAATCAAATATTCGAAACAATCGAAGTAGCGCTCAGAAACAAATAATATATTCATAAATAAATCTACGGATTGTTTAAACATTTGTGAAACTCGTAGAATATTTTATAAAAGGAATGGTGATTGACAGCAAACTCCTCGATTGAAATTAATCAAATATTCAAAACTCGAAGAGAAAGAAAACACTTTTAGATAACTGCCACTCACTTAAACAAATACAACTGCTTCGAAATCGCTTTCAAAATTATGTAAAAAGAAAGTTTAAATACAGTTCTTAAATTTATGGAAGGGCACACTTCGTATCAAGTATTTGCATACAGTAGATAAATAATAGATATCTCTCTTTGTAACAATCAAACATAGAAAACATTATTTTAGGATTTATTTTAAAGTCCAATTTGAATTGAACTTCTTCTATAACTACATTAATATAACAAGGATATAGTTAAAAGAAGTGTATTTTTAAAGGATGATTTCATATTATATTTGAACAGAAAAACATTTCCTCTAAAAACCGTGAACAGGTTTCATTGTAAAGAACTGTTATTTTTTGTTATGTTAATGGAACCGATTCTAAAAAAAGAAAAAAGAAGCGAGAATAAAATATGTTTCTTTTGCAACCAGATATCAGTATTATTTCACGAATTTTTGTCACGAGGTAAATAAGCGGCATTATTTATAACCGCTGAAAATCTCAAAAAGCTCGAAAAACAAGAACTATTTTTTTAAATATTCTGAACTATACCAAGCGAAAAAGAAAGCATTCTTATGAGCCCATTTATGTTTTATTGTGGATGTTTTTCGCGAATTTTTTTAGAAAAGGCTAAGGAAACATTATATTTTTTACTGCTGAATATTTCGAAGAGTTTCGATGACAACAACTATTTTCTTTCTAACATTTTAATTACCGGACAACGTTCTTCCATCGTTTTTTTCGGCATACTTGAAAATTACGCATCGACACTTGAAATCAAACTACTCCAAAAATAAAATACCAAACCACATGTACATCCATTTTTTTTTTTCAAACGGGGCATTTTGTTTAAAAACAACGAGCTTTTTTAAAAAAATGTATTCCTAAAAGTCAGTTTTTGTCGAATTTCAATTTTTCTGTGCAATTTTCGATAGAATATACATTACGAACATGTTGGTTAAAAAAATGCACTTCTGTAAAATTTTAATAACATATACTGATATTTTAGCTCGAATGCAAATTTGCTCAGCAATAATGAGTTTTGGAGCTAAATAATCAGTTCATATACAAATGTATTGTCGGAAATAATTTAATCAAGCACGTTAATAGTAAATCTCTAACAAAAAATATAAGTTGATTTTTAATACCAGTATTAGTATCATATTTTCTTATTCTTAAAAAAAAAAGAGATAATATTTAAAATTTTATTCAGATGTTATGAATTTATACCTTACAACTGAGGATTAACTTTTACAAATCTTATTTAAATGCTTCAGGATCTATGAGTTTAATAAAGATGAAGCATGATGTTTTTAAATATTCATTAAGACTGTATTCATATTGAAGGTTGGAGTATTGAAGGTTGAGCAAGGGGAAAGATTCCTTCTCTTCATTAAGATTCAATAAGACTGATTTCAAATATTACGCTATTACAAATCTGATTTCTATCATTTTTTTATATTTTACCCCCCGAAATATTTCCTACGGTAAACCTGTGATAGCAGATTTTCAAGTGTAATTTTTAATCGATTGTTAAGTTGCAATCACCATTCATTCCATATTATGAACGATTGATTGTTTGTTCACTTCATTAATTATGAGGGCTACATACTGATATATTTTCTCTACATTTCGTTTTATCACAAAATATATTCAATAGTCGTTGAAAACATAATATTCAAATTATCAATTGTATTTTTGCTTACTTTTTTTACTTAACCAAATTTATCTGCTTGCGGACCCAATAACCGGCCAGTAAAGGGCACTCATAAAGGATTTCTTTAAAAATATTTTCTAATTACTAATTATGAATTTTATGTTCTAGTTTTATAAATGTTTATTAACATATCAACATTATTTAAAAAAATCTGATTGTCAAACCTCCCATTATGGATGAAATGTACTTTAATAACAGAAATAAATCAAAACCCCAAATATTCCAGTAATGGATACGCATTATTCATGGCTTAGTTAAGGGTACACATTATCCCAGTAATACACGTCCTACTAAAATATAGATAATAGTTTTTTTTACGATTGTATTTAGAATAAGAATTTAATGCAAGCATACTTACGAAACAAAATAGTCGTTTACGAGTACATTTAATTAGAATGTCAATAACTAATAAAATATATTTGTGATAGCAATTAATTTTTTAATTACATATTGTTATTATCACAATTACAATATTTTAATTACTTTAGATTAGAAGATTAAAAATATAAAATTTCAGAGAATTACAATTATTGAAATCTTGAAACAAAAGGAGAATTAGGTGTGTTAGTAAACAAAATCAAAAAATTACTGTCTTTGAACATAAATGCTTTGAAACGTATTTCTCGTTACAAATTTTGAGGAGCTAAATTTCCTTTAATTACTTGAAATATCACTTTTACTAATTATCAATTAGTAAGGTGAGTATGAATGAAATGAAACTACACGTTGAATGTTTTAAATTCTAAAGTAGAAAACAGGAATTCTGCCTTTTCAGAATTTAGTGTCTCCCCCAATGAAAAAAAATGTATATATATATATAATAGATAGTACAAAACATATTTCAGTTTTAAAACTTTAAACACACACTTATATTTTATATAAAATGACGCCATTCTCACCCGCTGAAGAATTCCACATTTACGATCCATTCTTAAACAAATACTACAATTAAGTATGCATATGACGTCACTATCACTGAGTAACATACAAATCCAGAAAAAAGCGATGTCGTCATTCAAGAAACTTGACAAAAATAAGCTGAAGTGTAATGATTCATATGCCTTCATTTGTTTGTAACATTAATATAGATACTTAAAATTAATATAGTTTATAATAGCTCCATGTTTAATCAGAAATCATTCATTTATATATTTTTTTCAAAATAGCACGTATTTTAATTTTAAAAAAAATATGTTGTAATAGGAAAATTGCAATAAAAGATATAATTATTATTTTCAAACTATTTTTCTTTACTTTCTACAGAAATGGAGCACCTCTGTTGGCAACATTAAACAAATGGCGCTAAAAGCTACAAAAAAATTAATATCCTAAAAATAAATGAAGATGCAGTTTTCAAACAAATCGCATTTAAAAGTACTTTTTCCCAATACGGCGGTTTAAAAATGGAAAATGTGAGATGCTTAGAGGTTTAAAATATTGCAGTAGATGTTATCCGTATTTAACCGTACAAAGATACATCTGCTATGTTTTACGTCTGACTTATATAACGTAACGTTATTTTTTAGAGACGACATTTTAATTGCTTGTCGAGAAAAATAGCATATCGGGGTCTAATTAAATACTAAATAAAATGATTTCGAAATGAAACTTCAGAACTGGCGTTTGAAGCCCTAGTCCTGCAGATTTACCCGTTTCATTACTACTATAATTAGACTGTTTATACTATTTATTTTGAATACAGTGTTATTTTGCCAGAGATGAATAATCAAACATTGAAGATCGGAAATGTAAGATTTTTTAAGGAACTATGTGACTTGAATTTATTTGCCTTTATTTTAATGGAGTGGTTTAGAGTCCCACGAGCTCCTCCTTAACCTATGCTCTTTAATATTTTTATTTGCTTTCTGATTGAATTCATCGGTTGTGTGATTATAAAATATTAAAGACAAAGCAAAAAAAATAAAGATTAATATTAAAAATCTAGATTAATATTAAAGTCAATCATGGGCGCCTTCGCCAGTAGCGCAGGCATGAACAACAGAGAAGAGAACTCAAAAATACACTAAATTATTTGGAAATCTATGCAAATCTGAAATCTATGCCCATGAAAATATGTGCTTTATTTGAATGCACATTTTGCAGTTTTTTAATGCATATATTACAGACTCTACTTTCAACTTTGAAGACCACCTAAGTGGGAATTGCTTTGGGGCCTACAGCTAGAATGGCTGTCGCCTCAAATGATCCTTCATTTTTATACACAGAAATAATTACATATTTTTTACATAACAAATTCGTCAACATACAAGGACGAGATAGCACAAGACATTTTACAACACCAGAGATAACAGCTACATAAAAGTTGGAAGCTCCACAAAGAGTTTCAAATGGAGCCAGCGGGATACGAACCCAGCATTCTCCTACGCTCTCAAGCGATTAGCGGCCTCGTGCCTTAACCACTCGGCCACGGAAGCCCCTACAGACTCTTGTTGTAAATGATTTTTGAAAGGCCATAAATGTAACTCCAAGTTTTTAATTTAAAAGGGTATTCGGTAAAACGAAATTAAACACATTAAATACCAGACATCGGGATAACAAAGTTTTAAAGTTAAGAAATAAATATATTATTTATTTTTTTAAATTACTGTTTGATGACTTTAATTTAATTAAAAGCAGCTTTTTATAAAAAATTTCTTCTTTTTACATTTAGGTAAGTGTTCAAAACTAAATTTCAAAACTAAATTTCATTACTTAAATTTTACCTTAAATATAAAGATGTTATGCACTCTGAACATTAGCAAAGTTACATTTTTAACAATGCCTTTTTAGGGTGTTATTTACTGTAAATTGACAAACTGAACATTCCAGTAATGGACACTGGTATATCTCTCTATTCTAAAAAAAGTAATTAACGCTGTCACCTCCGCCGGTTTTGAAATTTTTTGTGACCGGTGTGTGTGTGTGGGGGGGGGGGGGGGGATCTTTCTTTGTTAATATTAAGAAACTATTACATACAAAAATATGAAAATCGGTGGTATAATAGATAAATGTTTCATAAACACGCTGATGCAGACAGTTTTCAAATTGAATAATTATTTTAAGAGATATTTAATGATAGTTGGTCAAAATCGTTCCATTAAAAAGGTTTTATAGGAGCAAAAACTACACATAGGAATTTAATAATTTTAAAATCATTTTATACATTAGAAGTTCGTGGTGTGCGGACGGCCTTTATTTTTTTTTTTAATTTGATTTATTTTTTGGGGATTTCTATTCATTTTATATTCAAAATTTCAGAATTTTGTGAAATATTTTTTTCATTTTTTAGAATTGGGTATTATTTTAAATTGTTGCCAATTTTGTAAAACAGCACAAAAAATAATATTTGCTTCAAATTAAAAATATATTTACACATGACTATTATAAATAGAAAAAAACTTTCAAATTAGAACTAATGTTTACTGCTCGAAAGCAGGAAAATATATAAAATTAAGTCATGAAAACTAAATTTACACGTGAATTTTAAAAGAGAAAGAAAATTGTAAAATATTAAATTCATAATTATGCGTTAAAAGTCATAAATGGAGGAAATTGCGTCATATTTAAAATGGCTAAACAATAATATTGCCAAACAGTTTAAATTAAAAAATATACTTGCGCGAAACATCCATAATAATAAGGAAAGAAGTTTATGTCTGTGTGTGTGTGAGTGAGTGTGTCGACGGTGTTCTGAAGAGAGTGTTGTGCGTAGAGCTACAAAATTTCGTGGGAAAGGTACATCTGTGCATAAAGTTTTGCATCTCGAAGCCTGATTTTCGATTTTTTGATTAGATTTTTTTTAATTTAATTTTTTATCCGATTTTTAGCACTTTTTTAAGTTTCGAGGCAATTTTTCCACATTAGTGAAAAGAATACGGTTTCTTTCTTTTAACCGAATATAGTAAATTTTGTTCACTTTTCAAAAAAAGTTTATTCGGAATTCGTACAGCGATTTTTAAATTTTTAGCGATTTTTTTATGCGATTATTGAACAGCAGTTAATGCATCTTTGCATCTTCATACCTATAAGGATGTTACCGTATGGGGGACACATATGTCGCCAAATTCCGCCAAGTTTGTCGCCAATTGGCTATATATCAACAAATTTGGCGACCAAATATAGTCGCCAAAAGTGACGCCAACTTGGCGATACCTCTAATATTTCGCCAAATTCCCATAGACTTCCATTGTACACCGATAAGGATTACTTACTTAGAGAAAATCAACAAATTGAGATATTTTAATGCAACAAAAACTAATATTAACTTAAGGAATTATATTAATTGTGTTTAAGGCAATCAAGTAAATTAAATTATGAATAAAAATAACATCAAACAATGCTTAGCATGCTTTCCCAAACATAAATTTTAAGAGAGCCAGCAGGTCGAAGGAATTAGATTTGAAACTTTTATCCAATTATAGTACATTTTGACTTTCGTGATTTTTGAAATTTTTGAGGTTTTTAATTCGATTTTTACGTTTCCTTGCTATCTGCTGCAATTTTTTGACATTCCAATTTTGACCTAAAGTACATTCTGTCCTCATTTTAATAAAATTTATTCGGACTTCGTAAAGCAATTTTCGAATTTCGGGAATTTTGTATGTGATTTTTAGTGTAATTTAGTGATTTGCTACCATTTTTCCATATTAGTGAAAGGAATGAACTTGCAATCTTCGAACACAATATATATATTTTTTTCTCTTTTCGAAATTTGTGAAGCGATTTAAAATTTTCACGCGATATCTTATTGTGATATCCAGAACTTTTTCGCAATTCCTGCTGTTTTTTGACGTACCCGGGCAATGCCGGGCAAGTTCGCTTGTTTATTTCATATTTTGAGACAATATTTTAAACTATTGTTGTGAATTCTAAGAGAGCGCAAAAAATATTTCCTTTCTAACAACAAATATATTTTCACGATCTGATTTAATCAAAGGCTAAAGCAACACGTTAACAGGGAGATCGCCACTGTTTTTTAAATTATAATTCAGCCTTTCGAAAAATTTTAAAGCCGATCAAATTGGCGTGCTTTTAGAGTTTGCGGTTTCTGAACGGCGGTTGGCGAACGTAGCTCATAGGGCCCTCCAGTAATTAAAAAAATAAATGAAATCTTGTAATTTTTTGTGAGATCTCACCCACAAACATCATTAAGTCAGAAAAATATGACCGTATGCAAAAACACAAAAACTTGCCTTTTGTACCTTTATAAAACAATAGCCAGTCATACCTGTCACATTACATTTATATGTATTAATATTTTTTATGCCTACATTTTAACTATTATTTCTACTATATCTTACTTTCTGTTTTTTATTCGGTTAATTACAAAACGATTTCATTTTATTCTTATACGATCGAAAATAAAGTATTGCATAAATAAAGTACTTTTCCAATTGAAAAATCATTTTGGAAAAAGGGTAAGTGTATTCGTAAAGATACGGTCTAATTAAACTGGGATTACTTTTTTATGTTGCTCTGAATTAGCAAGACATTAATTAAAAGAAATGTAGAACTTAGGATATTTTTTATACCCCTAACTTTAACAGAAGCACCTTTACTTAAAACTATTTTTTATTTACGTTATACTAACATTAATTAAAGGATTACAAATTGAAAGCAAATGTTAGCTATGCCAAACTGCAATTGATAAAGGGTAAAAGTGCAGTCTATAATTACTAAAATTTAACTCGAACGTCATATCTTTAATTTTCCATTTCCATTTTTTAATTTTACAATGCACAACAGTACTCTAGTAGTACTCTACAGTTTTCTAAACGCAATGAGTTTAGAGTAAATGCAAAATCGATGAAGTTATTATAAGCTATTTAGAAAATGAAAAAAATTATGTAATGATATATGTAAATAGTCAGCAAATATAATTCTTAACCCTTCTTAGTTTAATATCCGGTCTTTAAAATTGTATATAGATATAATATTCAACCACAATTTTCCAGTAGTACAAAATGTATGAAAAAAGGGTAACTACAATTAAATAGATATTTTTTTGCGTTATTTTGGTGTAATTTGAATTTGAATAATAGAAAAAAAAAGTATTGATTTTTTTTTTTTTTTTTTTTTTTGGTGGATTGTCTGATAATGCTGTAATGTTAAGGCACAGAAATAGGATTATTTTTTTATTTTCTATTTCTTTCCTCAATAGGAAAGTCCTATACTTTATTTTTTCCTTATTTTTCATATACGACTTTTCAATTAATAACCTTAATAACCTTTCCGTCACTCTCTTTTATTACTATATCTGAGGAGAATATATTTCACTGTACACAATGCAAGTTTTTTTTTCGAAAAACGCCAGGCATTCCATATATTGCCCTACGCATTTCATACTATATCTCTTTTTTATGCATTGTCTGTAACACACAGGCGCATATACATACGTATATAAAGGGTGCCGAATATAGTCATCTAAAATTGCATTAGTTTCAAAATTAAAACACTTATAACTATAACAAAGTTTTGTATATATAAGAAACTAGTTTAGCGCAGCACGATAAATCCCATTGTAGCGTCAACTAGTGGAAAATAACACAGTTAGGGGAGCTATCTCGGAAACTTTACGATGTATGAAACAAGTCAATTACAAATTTGTAAATCGTCCATTATTCATTAATAAATGGTGTCTTACACGTAAAAATAACGTTTTTAATTTATAAAATGTAATTTTTTATACCCTAGCACAAGCTTAAATATGCGACATTTGGCATGCTTGTGCCTGGCGTTATAAAGCTAATGCCCATTTCCTAATAAAAACCAGCATATATAAGCCAATTATATTTTATTAATTGAAAAGTTTAATTATGTATGTTAAATGTGTGCACCCTCAGAACACTTGCAGAATGCAAAATTCATTGCTTCGATTGTGCAAAATTCGATAGTGGTCATATTTATTAAAAGGAAATTTAATTTCTTACTATAATAAACCTCACCTTATTACATCTGTTAGTGTTATTAGTAAATGTGCATCTGGTTTTTATTGCCACCCTTATGTAAGCAATTACAGGTATATTAAAGCTTCTCATTCGATAAAAAATTCATGGATTCTAATAATTATGTTATAGGATTTCATTAGTTGTTACTATGTCAAATAGGCTCTACAACTTTGTAATTGACCCTTTTCCGTATCTCTTACCGTTTTCGAGATCTAAAACGCTGATTTCGCCTTTTGAGAATGTATGGTTCATTAAATAATCCCATGTCTTAGCTCTGGGTACCATGAGCACCTGGGTACCATGACTGTAGCTTTCCACATTCTGGCGTTAATGTGGTGGACAGGATACTAATAGGCATCCTTATAATATTTTATTCATTAAATAGCTTTAGATTTTATATTTAATTTCAAAATTTTCAAAATAGAATTTCCTTGCACATTGATAATATATTTTCTTTCTTTGTTTTTTAAACGTTTTCACATGACAAACATGATGCATAAAAAATGCAATAGAAGATGGAAAACAAGGAAAAAAACAGAGAAATAAAGCCCTTACGTTCATAGCACGGGCATATATCTTTATTTTTGCTATTCTAATGGCATTTAGTTACATTAGCATATAGGTGGAATGCTGAATGAAATTTAGGCTCTCTATCAAATAAAATTCAAAAATATCTAGCATGACATAAGGGATCCACGATTCGAAAAGCGGGCTGCAGCACACAAATGATGACAATAAAAAAAGAGATTATTCAAAAGACAAAAATTGACATGTTTTTAATTCATTTACTGATTTCTTTTTTTTCCCAAACCACGACTCTAAAATTATTATTTTTCTTTAATTATTTACGCTAATGATTAATGTAAATCACATTTACTTTATTTCATATTTATTTTCCAAGATTGTGTACAAAAACATGCTTGCGTGTAATTTTTTTTTATCATTTAGAGCTTGAAATAACAGATTTACCTAGTAGGCACAATCAATATTTTGAAATAACAATTTTAATGAATGAAACACCAGTGAATTAAAACTTTTCTCCAAATTATAGACGAAATACGAAATAATAAATAAAAATATTTTAATAAAATGTAGATACCGCGAAATAAACACATAGTATATATATATATATATATATATATATATATATATATATATATATATATATATATATATATATATATATATATATATATATATATATAATTTTACGTGGTACAGACACTCATAATTCGCCTAATCTTTAATAATAATAATAATAATAAAATGTTAAATAAATAATTTTTATATTGTATTCCTAAACATCTGATGGAAATAGAGGTTTTATGCAATGACGGACGTTTCTGATAAGATGGTAACTAAAACACTTATTGCAGTGGAAAAAAAAAAGTAATGAAGAAAATGTAAGGATTATGAAATTTTTCGTTCCATTTTCACATTGAAAATGAATGGAAAAATGTTTTTTTTAATAGTTGAGTAGATGGTATGTCAAGATTATCATATGAACGATTTAGATGATGCAAGATTACAGTCTGAGATTTCAGAGACCCATACTAGCTGAACGTGATCCAATGGTCCTGAAGGTAAAACGAATAACTGTACTCAGTCTTAAGAGTCTACACTAGTCATGTGAAGAAATAACAAACAACGTTAAACCAATCGCAGAGTCCTTTTCAATTTCTGCTTTCCAATTATTATCTTTAAATGATTAAAATTTTTAATTATTTCATATTTTACACAGTATATCTGAGATCGATATTTAACAGGTTCTTTTATTATATTTCCAATTGCAGTTACAGGTTTTTATTTTATTTACATTTTTTTGTTTTGTTTTGTTATGAGGTTTATTTTACATTTGGAAGTAGTTCTGAAAGAAAAAGTAAACACCCAACTAAATATCTTCAACCGAAATAGAAAAAGTTAAAAATATATACTGTTGTAGATCAATTTATCGTAAGCAAAAAATAAAACAAAATAAAATAAATATTGAAATGCAAACGAGAAATTTGAAAAGAACGTCGTGGTTTAACATTAGTTTTCGAGTGTCTTCGGGTGATAGAATAGGCTCTTAAGAAGTGTAATGATACTGTGTTTTAAATAAACTAGTTGGATGTGCCAATCCCAAAACTTTCTTCTATCTTATACATCTTAATATTTCAAAACCTAGTTACACATGTTAATACTTCAATATTATTAGTTCAATACTATACCAACTTTGATTTTCATCTTAAATTTCTGCTCAAGTCAATTAAACGGACAAAAAACGAGTTAATCATTATCATGATATTTGTTAAAATTATTAATTTTTCCTTATTCTGTCGTTATCAGCTGTTTGCGAATAGCCGGCATAGCAGGAAGCGAGTTCCCGCCGCTGCACGAGCCGCCGATGCACAATAGGACTACGAAAAATCAAGAAAAGTATACAAAAATCGCTAGCACGGAGCCCTTTACCGCGCAATATTTCCAAATTCAAGGAGAACCTGTTGGCCAAAGCCAAAAACAAGCACAAGCATTTTGGTTCAATTGTATGCATAATTTTATACGCTGTAAGATGGTACAATAATGAAAATGGCACAGAGATCGGAATTATAGCGCCCCCTTCTTTCGGAATTTTTTCAAGTTCAGGGAGGACTTGTTTGCCATAGCCAGAAACATGCACAAAAAATTTGGTTCAATTATATGGATAACTTCATACACTTTCCGATGGTACAATAATGAAAATGGTACAGACATCGCAATTATAGTGCTCCCTTCCGGCAGAATTTTTCCAAATTCAGGGAGGACCTTCGTGGCATGACCAAAAATAAACACATAAAATTTGGTTCAATTCTATGCATAACTTCATACACTTTTCGGCGGTACAATATTCAAAATGGCATCAAAATTGTACAAAAATCGCTATTACAGCGCCCTCTACGAGCGATTTTTTTACAAATTAAGAGAGGACCTCCTTGCCATAGCCAAGAACTTAAATTTTTTGGGGGGTTTAATTCTATGCATAACTTCATACACTTTTCGATGGTGCAATATTCAAAATCGCACAAAAATCGCTATTACAGCGCCCCCTATCGGCGAATTTTTTGCAAATTCATGGAGGACCTGCTTGCCATATCCAAAAACTTAAAATAAAAATTTGGTTTAATTCTATGCATAACTTCATACACTTTTGGGCGGTACAATATTCAAAATCGCACAAAAATCGATATTACAGCGCCCCCTACCGGCGATTTTTTTCCAAATTCAGGGAGGACCTGCTTGCCATAGCCAAAAACTTAAAATAAAAATTTGGTTCAATTCTATGCATAAATTCATACACTTTTCGATGGTACAATATTCAAAATAGCACAAAAAACGCATTTACAGCGCCCCCTGCCGGCGAATTTTTTCCAAATTCAGGGAGGACCTGCTTGTCATATCCAAAAACTTAAACTAAAAATTTGGTTCAATTCTATGCATAACTCCATACACTTTTGGATGGTACAATATTCAAAATCGCACAAAAATTGTTATATCAGCGCCCCCTACCGGCGAATTTTTTCCAAATTCCGGGAGGACCTGCTTGCCATAGCCAAAAACTTATAATAAAATTTTGGTTTAATTCTATACATAACTTCATACACTTTTTGATGGTACAATGGCGACAGACAGACGGACAGACGGACACACAGACAGACAGACATTTTCTATAAACATGTTTTTTGGAATCTCTGACCCCTAAAACATGCAAATCCGTCGAAAACCGGAAGTCGAAAAAAATTTCGATTACAATACTTTCTTCTATTGAAGATAGAAGAAAGTAAAAATTAAAATAATTAGATGCAACATAATTTATTCCATAGTAAAGGAATTACAAAATGTTTCGCAACAATTTAGAACCCTTTAGCGACATTCATAAATTAACAAAAAATTTTTCTATTAACAATCATTGAATGATTTTCAAACTATGTCTTGCTACAAAATATAAGTTTTGAGTAAAACTTGTATCCTTAGATTGATAAGGTAGCATTGTTTTACAGCGTAAAATTGGATGCTGAACAGTGTCTCTCCTATAAATTTGTATTAGTTCCAAAATGATATAGACGTTTTTACTTTCTTCTATCTAAGATAGAAGAAAGTATTGTAATCGAAATTTTTTTCGACTTCCGGTTTTCGACGGATTTGCATGTTTTAGGGGTCAGAGATTCCAAAAAACATGTTTATAGAAAATGTCTGTCTGTCTGTGTGTCCGTCTGTCCGTCTGTCTGTCGCCATTGTACCATCAAAAAGTGTATGAAGTTATGCATAGAATTAAACCAAAATTTTATTTTAAGTTTTTGGCTATGGCAAGCAGGTCATCCTGGAACTTGGAAAAAATTCGCCGGTAGGCGGCGCTGATATAGCAATTTTTGTGCGATTTTGAATATTGTACCATCCAAAAGTGTATGGAGTTATGCATGGAATTGAACCAAATTTTTATTTTAAGTTTTTGGATATGGCAAGCAGGTCCTCCCTGAATTTGGAAATAATTCGCCGGTAGGGGGCGCTGTAATAGCGATTTTTGTGCGATTTTGAATGTTGTACCGTCCAAAAGTGTATGAAGTTATGCATAGAATTAAACCAAATTTTTATTTTAAGATTTTGGATATGGCAAGCAGGTCCTCCTTGAATTTGCAAAAAAATTCGCCGTTAGGGGGCGCTGTAATAGCGATTTTTGTGCGATTTTGAATATTGTACCATCGAAAAGTGTATGAAGTTATGCATAGAATTGAACCAAAAAATTTTTTAAGTTCTTGGCTATGGCAAGGAGGTCCTCCCTTAATTTGTAAAAAAATCGCCCGCAGAGGGCGCTGTAATAGCGATTTTTGTGCAATTTTTGTGCCATTTTGAATATTGTACCGTCGAAAAGTGTATGAAGTTATGCATAGAATTCAACCAAATTTTATGTGTTTGTTTTTGGTCATGTCACGAAGGTCCTCCCTGAATTTGGAAAAATTCTGCCGGTAGGGGCACTATAATTGCGATGTCTGTACCATTTTCATTATTGTACCATCGAAAAGTGTATAAAGTTATCCATATAATTGAACCAAATTTTGTGTGTATGTTTCTGGCTATGGCAAACAAGTCCTCCCTGAACTTGAAAAAATTCCGCCAGAAGGGGGCGCTATAATTCCGATATCTGTGCCATTTTCATTATTGTACCATCGAACAACGTACAAAATTATGCATACAATTGAACCAAAATTTTTGTGCTTGTTTTTGGCTTTGGCTAACAGGTCCTCCTAGAATTTGGAAATATTGCGCGGTAAAGGGGCTCTGTGCTAGCGATTTTTGTATACTTTTCTTGATTTTTCGTAGTTCTATTGTGCATCGGCGGCTCATGCAGCGGCTGGAACTCGCTTCCTGCTAAGCCGGCTATTCGCAAACAGCTGATAACAACAAAATAAGGAAAAATTAATAATTTAAAAAAATATCATGATATAGATTAACTCGTTTTTAGTCCGTTTAATTGACTTGAGCAGAAATTTAAGATGAAAATCAAAGTTGGTATAGTATTGAACTAATAATATTGAAGTATTAACATAACTAGTTTTTGAAATATTAAGATGTATAAGATAGAAGAAAGTTTTGGGATTGGCACATCCAACTAGTTTTTCTTTATTATTGAAATTTCATATATTTTGTAAATGATTCAGCGTGTTTTTTCATCTATCAAAACTATCACATCTATTACACCATACCAGAAATCATATGATTCAATTTTCTTCTACTTGATCAGAAGAAAATATTTGCCCAATTCTAAAGCGATTAATTTATAGAAAATAGTCCAAAAAGTAAGGAATAATAAACATTTTTTTCTAAATGATCAAAGGAAAAAAAAAAAAATCTTCTATAAATAAGTTCATAAATTGTTTAATACTCAGTTTTATTTCTAAGAAATCTAATTCCTTGATAAAACTACTTTTAAATTGTGCTCTACTGCAGAGCCGACTATCACACAATACTAATTAACTAATATAAAATTAGGAATTTCATGGGAGCAAACGTAATAAATTACTTGCATCGAATATCACAACACTATATTTTGGAAAATGCCAGGTGCTTAAAAATGTTACTGGTCTTCCTCTAATGTCATCCTGAATAGTTTTCAAAAGTTTATGTCAATGTATTAAGGATTGAAAAAAGCATTTATAAAAAAAAAGTTTATGTAGCTACTACTGATTTTTTAAACATGTTTGTTGAACATAAAAATGCTAACTGGAGAATTGATTGCTTTCGAAAAGCCAATATAGTATGTTTAGAAAATTGTTTACTACACTTTAAAAAAACTACGCGGAAACTTTCCTAAGATTATTGAAAGCAAAAGAAGCTTTATTTTTATAAATGCTTCTTTTAATCTGAAAATTATATTGCCGTCTGAGGTTTTAAGGGGTCTTGTACCTTTTAAACGCGTCGAACATTAACGAAAAACTTCAAAGTTTGAATTAGTCAATCTTCAAAGCCTTTTTATGTATAAACATGAAATTTTGGATATTGATTAAACAGATTGTGCTTTGTAATATGCTACCATTAAAAATTTATTAACCTTTTACAGAATTTGTGTATTGTTGAAAACAAAATAGGTCTTTTTTTACCCCATAAGTCATTGCGCGCATGATATCTTGAAAAAGTATGTATGGATTGACATGAAATTTGGTAAAGATACTAAACACATATGTGTGTTTAAAATGATCTACTCTTAGGCTAAAATTATTTCATTAACTATATAAAAAAATATTTTCGTAAAAAAAAAAACAAAAAAATTGTATTTTTAATGAATAAAAATAGTCATAACTAAAAATATTACCATTGTAAATACTTAAAAGTAGACCATTTTAAACACACATATTTGTTTAGTATATTTACCACATTTCATGACAATCCATACATACTTTCTCAAGATATCATGCGCGCAATGACTTATGGGGTAAAAAAAAGAGCTATTTTGATTTCAACAATACACAAATTCTGTAAAGGGTTAATACATTTCTGTTGGTAGTATATTACAAAGCACAATCTGTTTAATCAATATCCAAAATTTCATTTTTATACATAAAAAGGTTTTGAAGATAGACTAATTCAAACTTTGAAGATTTTCGTTAATTTTCGACGCGTTTAAAAGGTACAAGACCCCTTAAAAGATAAAGAACGCTGTTTGCAAATATGGGTCATTTGGAAACATATAGTGTATATTTTCGTCCGTTGTTTAAATCATATTTTTGTAGATTAAGTAATATTTCTCTTTTGTTTTACAGTATAATGTATGCGTTAATATTCCATCGTAACAAATATATATTAACAAGAAAGGGAATTCTGTTTCATTTTCTCAGTTAATAATATCATTTCCTCATTTACATTTCTTAGAATTCATTTTTGTAGTTTTCGGATGATAGCATTAGTTGAAATGCTGCAAAAAATGCAATAAACATCCTTTGTTTATAATCACATTTTACATTGTCTGTAAAATTTATAAGTTATTGAACTTAAAATTACGATCTCATGTCAAAAATTATTTTTTTAATATTAACGTTAAAAAACATTCTTAATTAAATGTGAGTTAAAACGTATGCTTTTAAAGTTAAATTAATATCGGAAATTTCGATTGAAAACCTTTTTTTCGATAGTTTAACGGTTTAGATACTTAAAATCAAAATTTCAAAATTATAAAATAGCTACTTCAAAATATGTTACTATGACGTGTAGAATTACTTAAGAAAGTGTATTATAGAATAATTTCTTTCATCACATTAACAACACAAAAATTAAAGAAAAAATAAAACACGCTTACCATAAATACTTTTTTTAAACTGTCATTTTAGGTAGTTTCGTAAGAAATACTACCTATTGCAGTCGTTACCATGGTGCGACTTTTGAAAAATTCCTTCATAACTTTTCATTATATGACCCTAGGAACCCAAAACCACCCCCACTTAAAAAGTTTATATATATATATATATATTTATGTATGTATGTATGTACTAAATTTTGTCCGCACGATAAAAGTCGCAATTATGCACGGATCGTTTTCAAACTCGCCAACAATTTTCAGATGGCTAATATCTCGGCGGGGATTAAAAATGGGCAAAATCGGCCCAAGGGAATGGAAATGGGACGTGGGGGGGGGGGGGGGGGCTAAAAATTTTGAATACCGTCTTAACAAGATTCTGATAAAACCAGCTCTTACACAACAATGACAGGAAAAAAATAAATATTTTTCGTTATAGCAGTTGCCAACAATTAAAAAAAAAAAAAAAACAATAAAATTTTCACCACAGCAATTGCTTTTCTATTGCAAGAATTTCATGTGAAAAAATAAATTAAATAAATAGTTTGACGAATTGAAAACAAATTGAATATTACGTCATAAGTTTTCTAGAGCAAGATTTCAGCATGGAAACTCAAAATGAAATACATAGTATGACGAATTAAAAAAAAAAAAAAAAAAAAAAAAAAAATATATATATATATATATATATATATATATTGCGTCATTTTAGAAATATAATGGACCTCAGCAGGTGAATATGTAACGTCATGTGAGTTTGAAGAAACGTATTAAAACATGATAAAAACCCGACTGTGGAAATATTAACATATTTTAACACTTTGAGGTACTCTGAAATTGTTTTAGCCAATTTTAAACCTATCCCATATACATGCGTGTGTGTATTGGTGTATATTAGAATTTTCACAAAATATTTAGCTCCCTAGAGTTCATTCTTAGTGAAGGAACTGGGTTTATCTCTAATTTTGATTTAAGTTGGTGAATTCAGTACTTAACATCGAAATCTACCTCCGCCTGTAGGCCAGAGCCGCCAGGGATTTTTAATATTTCATGAGTTTTTTTTTTTCACTAAATTAAATAGTTTTAAATAAAACTTCTGCTTTGAAATATTTCTTTAAAACTTGTGCAAAATACCCAGCACGTTTAGTGTTAACTGCAGTAATAAATAAATTATAAATGTTTAAAAAATATATTAATAATTTCTAACTCTTTTAATTATTGTAGACACAATCATAAATTATTTAAAAGTGTAATAATTTATCCATAGTTTGTTGGACTTCTTTTTACATGCGGTTTATGCTGCCGTGCTGCAACAGTCCAGATATCATGACCAAATTGTTGTTCTGAACGAATATGGCCTGGGTTGACTGAGGTGTCGTCCTGATGGCTCAGTTGGAAGAGCATTGTCAATAAAAGCCCAGAGTTCTGAGTTCGAGTGATAGCTTCGAAACATTTTCGCTTAGTTGGAAAAAACTATATCTTGTTTGAATGTCTAACTCTCTAAATGGGCGGCAACGCTCAAATTGCCATCAAATGAATATCCATAAACAAAGTGCACCCAAAAGTTTTATTCATTATTATTTTTACAATGCTGTTTTAAGCAACTTTTTGAAAGAGAACACTTTATGAGGCAGTTTTAACACAAAAAATAGATATCAATTATTTACCAGAAATATAAGCTGTTAAAGAAGGATATTATCCTGTCAACTCTCGATAGAGCATTTATAACACCAATCATAAGATAATTTTATATTACATATCCTTTAAAAGTATTATTTTTTATTCACTGCATTTACTTGCAGTTTATGCAGCATCCATTTTAATAATATTTTCACAGAGATACTCTTTACTTGTTTTGATATTAAAAAAAAAAAAAAAAAAAAAAAAAAAAAGTGTTCTGCATTGCCCATTCTAACAGTAGCTTTTTCTTTAAAATTTGCCGTCTTTAACACACCCTGGGATTCGTTTCAATTTATATTCAGTGTAGAGCTTGAAATGCTTAATTCCCTCATGTAACGTAAATATAGAAGAAATGTTTTTTAAATCTCATGTTTCAAAAGTGTTTTCTTCTGAATTCTGTTGCGAAAATTTATTTTGCTTTACATAATTTAGATATAAACAAAGGAGATATTTTACCACTAAAAAAAATATGAAAATTTGATTTTAATTTAGTTCTAAAACTTTTACATTTTAAGAGGTTTATTCTTTGCTATATAAATCTATATAATATACAGTAACACTTCGATTTATCGCGCTTGACAAGAAAACTCTGTGATATGTCCGAAAAGTCTAAAATTGGAGAAGGCATTGAAAATAAGGAAATATGATATTCTATAATTAAATATTTTGTTTTATTTCTCAATCATAAATTTAAACAAGAAAAAATTTGTCTTAAAAGATAAACAATATATAACAAAATTTATTTAGATTTTTTTTCAGATGCAGTTTTTTAATATACAATTAAATTTAAAAAATCAAAAAACCCGACTGCGTAAAAATCGAGCTAATGAAATATTATCATCAATGTGAAACTATTTTCTAAATCCTTATTATTCATCCAATCAAGCTCAAATAATTTTTTTTAAACTTGTAGTGGATGACACTTGATTTTAATCCAGTTTTTTTCAAATATTAATTCATTAATTAAATTAAATTAATTAATTTTCAATAATCGAGAGAGCCCTCTTCTTGATCAATGCATTTTTAGACGGAGAGAGGCCTCTTCTTGAGCAACGCATTCTAAGCCCTACTCAACAGGAAAGAAGAATGGGAGAAAAAAAAATTCTCTTATTGACTTAAGTAGGAATTGACATAAAATGTCTTTTTATATTTCTTGTTTATATTACTTGCCTATTTTTTTTTATTTACTTGTATTGATGACTTTTAAGTTGTGTTTAATTGTTAGTTCTTATTTATAAACACTCTTTTGATGAGGTCTATAGATGTCTATGGTGGTTAGAGTTGCAGTAAAGCTAGAGATCCACAATACATACACAACTTCCATGTTGTATAATATTTTAACAGAGCTTCTGACTGTATAATAGTCAATGAAACATCGTCTTCATTTTGAAAGACCTATCCAATGATATGCCTCTCAATAGGGTGGGTAAATTTTTTTTCGTCACTACCGCCTTTTTTTTATTTTACGGCCGCCATTTTGAATTTCTAAAAACAAAACCTAGCCTATAACCATCGGGCCGTTAAGATGAATTAATAGAGACCTCATTCATTAAAATCCATCCAGCCGTTGGCATGTTTCGAGGGTATAAAGAAATCCACATACACAGATACGCTTGAAACACATAACCTTTCTGTTCAGTCGGGTACAAATGAAGGATAATGTGGACTTGTTTTTATTTATCTTCTTCTGGACAGGAGAGACAAAAAATAAATTGTACACTGTTAAAAAGTTTTATGTGAAATTATAGGCAATCTACCGATAATCCATTATCTTACGTCTTCCGGCCCGGTATTAGATCCCGAGTATTGTAGATTAAAAATGAAAGTTTCGCTGACTGTGCTTTTTCAGTTGTTACTATTGTATGGAAAGGATGTCTTTTACGATTAAGTGGAAAATACTTTTACTTTTAATTTACTTTTAAAATTACCAAACATCATGCACTTGGTGAATGGAACATTTGCAAAGTGATTGTCGCTAAAAATCCCTGCTAACTTCGTAAAGACGAAATTTACCTTTCTAAAACGTTCCAATTTTTAAAAAAAACAATTAAAAATTTTTTTTTTCTTTCATATTTCTAATAAAATTGTAAAAGATTTTTTAAAGCATGTATTTTTAATTACAGGTTATAACAACTATAAAAACTATAAAAATATATTTATGAAAAGCCTATATTTATGGAAATTCCTACAGGGAATTTGATATATGAAAAAGAAATGTCAATAAAATGATGACCGAGAAACTCAATCGAATACATTAAACAGAGAGTATCTTTTTTTCTGTGTTTTTACGGACATTTTTAACAGTATATTTCCAATCGAGCGGCATAACAAACAGGTACTGTCTCTTCATTTAATTGAATTAAGTCCTTGTTCCTTTATAGGGAAGATATTTTTTTACTGATTTACCCGGATTCATGATATGTTGCAGTATTAAACAGCTACATAATTTTATCTAAAATTTTCCAATTAAATAACTATTGAAACGTATTTTTTGTGATTAATCTCCACATAAGTACAATTTAAAAGTAATTATAAAGCTTTAGATATTGTTTATAGTATAAGCGTCATACACTGTAAAAAAAAAAAAAAAATTGTAAAGTTACTAAAATTTTTCTCGGAAACTGGGATTCCAGGAACTTTTTATGTAACGGCAACAAGAAAAATTCCTGTAACAGATGCTGTTACAGAAATTTTTGCTGTTGCCGTTACATAAAAAGTTCCTGGAATCCCAGTTTCCTAGAAAAATTTTAGTAACTTTACAGATTTTTTTTTACAGTGTACACCGTCTTTCCTTGTTTATTTTTTTAATGAAATGTGTCTTCTTAAATGCAAAAATAAGCAATTCATATCAAAATAGAAAGAAAATAGCTGTCAGAATTGTCTTGTTGCTCTTTTTTTATAATATATTATTCATTTTAAAACAACGTCTTTGTACTATTCCTTTGGTACATTCTAAAAGAAATTTATATTTTAAGAAATATTGCCTGTTAATCTTTAACAACAGTAACAGCAAATAAGGGACCTGAAAACATTACTTTGTGTAGACACGAATTTCAGTTCGTTTTATGTCGGTTCGTTTCCCCAATAACAAGCTATTAATTCAATAAAATATATTTATAGCAAATTATCAATTTTATTAGTTGCGATATTTTTTGAATTAATTTTTTTTTCTCTTACGATCTTTTAATTTATACTGATTATTTTTTAGACTAAATTTCCCACACAATTGAATAGATCTGTGTCAAGCAGCAGTATGGCTTAAGGAAACTTGTTAAGCATACACTATATGGCCAAAGGTGACCGGCCACTTGCGATTTCAGAAGATTTGTTAAATATCTAGAAAAATACATGAGGAATTAACCTGAAACTCCAGGTGTGTAGACAGTACAGTGTAGGTCATATATTTCCGAGAAGATTTTTTCCAGAAACTACGTAGGGGACCGTCAAGAAATTGAAAAAGAACAAATATCTTTTGGATAACCCTGTCAAAACTAATGCTGCAAATGCGTTCATAGTTTGAAAATTCGTTGATAGAATAAGCTCAAAACCCGTTTTCCCAAAATGAAGCAGATATATCCATATATTCATTGACGTAGTGCCAATATAGCATACACAATATTGCATGAGCTACTGTATTTGAATACAACCCCTCATCTTTTTGCTTCCTTTTGGGAATAACGGATTTTGAGCTTAGGATCATCATCTATCATCGATAATTTTCAGACTTTTCAAACTTTGTTTTCCAGACTTTCACAAAAGTAGCGCTATATATTTAGTTATATATAATGCTAATTTTATTTTGATTACATTCGGGCATGCGCAATGAATCCTTATTTAGTAAGCGTGCTCATTTTTTATTCAATTTTTATTATTTTTTAATTCTGATTGCAGAGTATTGTGCACAATGTTGTTTGTCATATTTTCTGAAAAGAACTTTTTTTTATATTAAGAACTGTACAAATTATAAGCAAAAAACTTGGCAACATTTAGGACTCTTTTTATAAAAACTTTAATTTCTCTACGAGTATACATGCTATCCTCATAAAAATGAACACAGTTTATGACAATAAGGCATTTAATTATGATCTAAAGTTTGAACGCTTTTGCTACGTTAGTTTTTACAGGGTTATCCAAAAGACATTCGCTCTTTTTCAATATGTTGACTGCCCCCTATGGGGTATCAGGAAAAAAATCTTCATGAAAATGTATGACCTGTAGAGGAAAAGGTCCAAATACTGGTTACCACTTTTGTTTTCCATCCTGATCATAAAATTTTCAAAATTAGTAAAGTGACAGCAGGGTACCTTGTTAAACAGGGTTTTACAACTGTTTAGAGAAAAAAATCAGTTTAAAGGGCTTTTTCTGTTTATAAAAAGGAAAATTCTGAAAGTCTTCAAATTTTGAGTCTTGAAAAAGGGATCTAAATACAAGTTATCAAAGTTTTTTTTTTCCCCGAAAGATCATACAAATAGAACTAATGACAATTATTAAGCAATAAGAATATTATTGTAATAAATTTCATTGATTAATAACATTTTTTATGCACAGAAAAAATACGTAAGTTTTAGTAAAGAAGCATTTTTGTCAAATTTATAAAATTTTTAACGACTATCTCTCACGATCTTCTTTCCATTGTGTTTCTAGTTCTGTTTTTCTTTAACGTGTAAAACAAAATAAAGCTTGCTGTTTGAAATGAGAATTATTTTATCTGAAAAAATCACAAACAATATCACTCTCTGCGTCTGTGCAGTCCCTATAGGCCCATATATCACATTCTTTGCACTGAACCCAGAATACCATCCCTCATTATTGTCGTAGAGCAAGCACCCATGCAGAAGACACAAATTGCATCACATCTTCCTCTGTTGGATAGCTTCATTTTTCACCTTTTTAACCCTTTGAGGAGCAAAGAACTTCTGTTGCTGAAATTTTAAGATATTGGATATACACTGGTATTTATGAACAATTTTATATGAAACTTAGCAGCTTTTCTTCACGTACATTACATGAAACGAAATTTAGTTCCTAAATTCTGGTGTGAATGTAGCATTTGGGAATTAAAATTAAGTGGTTTTTAGCATATAACGGTGCCTTCAAGATGTTAAAATTCAATTTCTGTCCTTTTCTCCTGTTTTCCTACGTCATTATTATTTCTTTCTCTTCACATTTATTGCAGACAAATTTGGAAGATCTTTCAGCGCGTTTTTGTGAAGTAGTCCTGTAACCAGTGTCGCTCCTGAACAATTACGGCCAAAGTTGCTTTTTTCAGATCGCGAAATGAGACTGGAACTATATCTGAACCATTTATTTATTAATTATGGAACTATTTAAATTAATTTATTTTCCTCCCCTTTAAGCAGAGCAACCGACAGAGGTCCAAATACCGGCTAGCCGGTATTTAGACCACTCTAGGCTATAACCGGTATTCGGACGACTGCTATGGCTAAGGGATCTCAGGACTCTTAAAGCTCTAAAATTTTCGAAATTTTATTTTTTTTTAGATGTTAAACTTCTATGTTTTCTGAACATTTTTATATAATTGTTATCTTTAAATTCCTATTAGAACAGAAGTTATGGCTTATAGATTTATGCTCGTTCAATAGCTGAAGCTGTGTTTCCAAAACTTTGAGGTCATTTTTCTCCAAATGAAGTTTTTGGGCATAACACGCACGATATCTCTAAAACTTGTGAATATTTTTTCATGAAAATTTCAAAACAAATGTTTCATGTTAGTCTGTATAAATTGAACCTAAAATGTCCTTTTCATTGTAAAAAAAAGTCCTTCCGGCCAGTGCCGGGAGGAAGAGGTAGCTTTCATATTCCTTATTTTAAAAAAGCCAACTTATATCATTCAAACACACGAAGCTCAATATAGTGGAAACTGAGTATAGGAGATTCAATACTAATTTTTATCAATATAATGAATGATAATTTCGCGAAATTAGTCAGCTTTATCCAAGCTGCTTTTCTTTAAAGTAACTCATATTTGGCTGCCAAATTCGGCGATTTTTTAAAGTGCCTACCATTTAAAGACAACATGGTGGATGAGGCTAACCAGTGAACTTGGTCGAGACCTTAGTAATTGCTGTTCACATGCTCACTCACATCGGAATAGGTTGATATATACGAGTGCTGTCCCATGCAAAAAATCAGATTTTTCAAAATGTCACCCACAATAGAAATTGAAACTGCTATATCTGAGCCATTTTTTAAGGTAAAGACAAACAAAAAATGCTCCTAAATCCTTATATCAAGGTCAAATACTTAAGAAAGAAACCTTTTTCAATTTCTAATTCTTTTGCACCTCACTTTAAATATGTATATATTTTTTAATTTAATGGCCGCCATTTTGAAACAAGATGGCTGATGAATCTGGCCAGCGAACTTGGTCGAGGTATTGATGTATACTATCCACATGCCTGCTTACACCGAAATAGGCGAATACGTGTGTTATCGCGTGACTAATACAATATCGTTTCAAAATGTTAGCCATGCTAGAAATTTAAAGTGCTATAATTCAATCATTTTTAAGATATAAACAAAAGAACAAATTTTCAGAAACAAAAACTGCTCCGGAATCTTTGTATCAAGGCCAAACACATAAAAAAAAATCTTTTTCATTTTCCAATTATTTAATACCTCGTTTTAAATTTTAAATTTAATTTTTTACTTAAATGGCAACCCCTTTGAAACAATATAGCGAATGAAGCTGGCCAACGAACTCGGTCGAGACATTAGTATGTACTATGTACAGACCAAGTTACATCCAAATCGGTTCATAAATACATCTGTTATCGCATGACAAAAATCAGGTCGTTTTAAAATGTCAGCCACAATAAAAATTCAAAATGCTATTACTCAGCCATTTTTTTAGCTATAGACGAAACAAAAACTGTTCCGGAATCTTTGTATTAAGGTCAAACACATACAAAAAATATCTTTTTCATTTTCCAATTTTTTGGTATCTCATTTTAATTTTTTTATTTTTAAAATTTTTTTAAATGGCCGCCACTTTGAAACAAGATACGGATGAAGCTGGCCAACGAACTCGGTCTAGACTCGGTATTTGTATGTACTATGTACACACCAAGGTACATCCAAATCGGTTCATAAATACGCCTGTTATTACGTGACAAAAATCAGGACGTTTCAAAATGTCAGCCACGCTAGAAATTCAAAATGCTATAACTCAGCGATTTCTTAAGATATAGACGAAACAAAAACTGCTCTCGAATCTTTTTATCAAGGTCAAACACATAAGAAAAAATATTTTTTCAGTTTTCAATTTTTTGGTACCACATTTCAAATTTAAATTTTTCTTAAAAATTTAAATGGCCGCCATTTTTAAACAAGATGGCGGATGAATCTGGCCAACGAACCAGGTCAAGACATTGGTATGTAATATGTATAAACTAAGTTACATCCAAATCGGTTCATAAATACGCCTTTTATCGCGTGACAAAATTCAGGACGTTTCAAAATGTCAGTCACGCTAGAAATTCAAAATGCTGTAACTCAACAATTTTTTAAGATATAGACGAAACAAAAACTGCTCCGAAATCTTTGTATAAAGGTCAAATACATTAAAAAAAATATTTTTCCATTTTCAATTTTTTGGTACCACATTTCAAATTTAATTTTTTTTTTAAATTTTTAAATGGCCGCCATTTTGAAACAAAATGGCGGATGAAGCTGGCCAACGAACTCGGTCGAGACATTGGTATGTACTATGTACACACCGAATTACATCGAAATCGGTTCATAATTACGAGAGTTACAGTGTGACATAGGTCAGATATATATATATATATATATATATATATATATATATCAATTAGGTAGCTTTCTTTACAAAAAAGCTACCTATTGCAGCCGTTCGGAGGAAAGCGATTTCAAAAAATTTTGGTATATTTTCATCGATCATGACACCCAGACCCCGAAACCACCCTCCGTTCAAAATTGATATATATATATATATATATATATATATATATATATATATATATATCTGACCTATGTCACACTGTAACTCCCGTAATTATGAACCGATTTCGATGTAATTCGGTGTGTACATAGTACATACCAATGTCTCGACCGAGTTCGTTGGCCAGCTTCATCCGCCGTTTTGTTTAAAAATGGCGGCCATTTAAAATTTTAAAAAAAATTTAAAACTTGAAATGTGGTACCAAAAAATTAAAAATGGAAAAATATTTCTTTCTTATGTATTTGACCTTTATACAAAGATTCCGGAGCAGTTTTTGTTTCGTCTATATCTTAAAAAATGGCTGAGTTATAGCATTTTGAATTTCTAGCGTGGCTGACATTTTGAAACGTCCTGAATTTTGTCACGCGATAAAAGGCGTATTTATGAACCGATTTGGATGTAAGTTGGTGTGTACATAGTACATACCAATCTCTCGACCGAGTTCGTTGGCCAGCTTCATCCGCCATTTTGTTTCAAAATGGCGGCCATTTAAATTTTTTTTAAAAATTTAAAATTTGAAATGTGGTACCAAAAAACTGAAAATGGTAAAATATTTTTTTCTTATGTATTTGACCTTTATACAAAGATTTCGGAGCAGTTTTTGTTTCGTCTATATCTTAAAAAATGGCTGAGTTATAGCATTTTGAATTTCTAGCGTGGAGTTTCTAGCGGTGGATTTTGAAACGTCCTGAATTTTGTCACGCGATAAAAGGCGTATTTATGAACCGATTTGGATGTAACTTCGTTTATTCATAGTAGATACCAATGTCTCGACCGGGTTCGTTGGCCAGCTTCACCCGCCATCTTGTTTAATAATGGCGGCCATTTAAATTTTTAAGAAAAATTTAAATTTCAAATGTGGTACCAAAAATTGAAAATTGAAAAAATATTTTCTTCTTATGTGTTTGACCTTGATAAAAAGATTCGGGAGCAGTTTTTGTTTCGTCTATATCTTAAGAAATGGCTGAGTTATAGCATTTTGAATTTCTAGCGTGGCTGACATTTTGAAACGTCCTCATATTTCTCACGTAATAACAGGCGTATTTATGAACCGACTTGGATGTACCTTGGTGTGTACATAGTACATACAAATATCTTGACCGAGTTCGTTAGCCAGCTTCATCCGCCATCTTGTTTCAAAATGGCGGCCATTTAAAAAAATTAAAAAATAAAAAAAATTAAATGAGATACCAAAAAATTGGAAAATGAAAAAGATTTTTTTTTGTATGTGTTTGACCTTAATACAAAGATTCCGGAACAGTTTTTCTTTCGTCTATGTCTAAAAAAAAATGGCTGAGTAATAGCATTTTGAATTTCTCTTGTGGCTGACATTTTAAAACGACCTGATTTTTGTCACGCGATAACAGGCGTATTTATGAACCTATTTGGATGTAACTTGGTCTGTACATAGTACATACCAATGTCTCGACCGAGTTCGTTGGCCAGCTTCATTCGCCATCTTGTTTCAAAAGGGTTGCCATTTAAAAAAATTAAATTTAAAATTCAAAATGAGGTATTAAAAAATTGGAAAATGAAAAAGATTTTTTTTATGTGTTTGGCCTTGATACAAAGATTCCGGAGCAGTTTTTGTTTCTGAAAATTTGTTCTTTTGTTCATATCTTAAAAAATGGTTGATTTATAGCACTTTGAATTTCTAGCATGGCTAACATTTTGAAACGATCTTGTATTTGTCACGCGATAACACACGTATTCGCCTATTTCGATGTAAGAAGGCATGTGGATAGTATACATCAACACCTCGACCAAGTTCGCTGGGCAGATTCATCATCCATCTTGTTTCAAAATGGCGGCCATTAAATTAAAAATATATATATATATTTAAAGTGGGGTGCAAAAAAATTAGAAATTGAAAAAGGATATTTGATCTTGACATAAGGATTCAGGAGCATTTTTTGTTTGTCTTTACCTTAAAAAATGGCTCAGATATAGCAGTTTCAATTTCTATTGTGGGTGACATTTTGAAAAATCTGATTTTTTGCATGCGACAGCACTCCTATATATTAACCGTTTCCGATGTGAGTGAGCATGTGCACAGCAATTACTAAGATCTCGACCAAGTTCACTGCTTAGCCTCATCCACCATGTTGTCTTAAAATGACAGGCACTTTAAGAAATTGCCGAATTTGGCAGCCAAATATAAGTTACTTTAAAGAAAAGCAGCTCGGATAAAGCTGACTAATTTCGCGAAATTCTCATTCATTATATTGATAAAAATTAGTATTGAATCTCCTATATTCGGTTTCACTAAATTGAGCTTCGTGTGTTTGCATGATATAAGTTGGCTTTTTTTAAATAAGGATTATGAAAGCTACCTCTTCCTCCCGGCACTGGCCGGAAGGACTTTTTTGAATGGAGGGTGGTTTCGGGGTCTGGGGGTCATGGTCGATGAAAATATACCAAAATTTTTTGAAATCTCTTTCCTCCGAACGGCTGCAATAGGTAGCTTTTTGTAATGAAAGCTACCTAATAAAATATTTTCTAGGGGTTTATATTGTTGAAATTTTCCAAATTTTGCATTAGCTAAATACAATTTTGTATTAAAAATATAAAAATGCTTTAAATACAAATTTATTTATTTTCAGTGTAATTATTATAATCTGAGGTATAAGTAGGCACCAAAATTTTCATTCTGGTTGCAAAATTTATTTTGTAATCGTGCGCATAAGCTGTTATGCCAATTTTCTGCTCGTCAAATGTCTGACAGTTTTGAGCCCCCTGTAAATGCTAATTCCGCATGTTGCGACTTTTCAAATATTTGAAATGAAAGAACATACTTGTATCTTTCATTCCCATTTAAAATTGTGTCTTAATATCAAATACATTTTAAGATATTAAATGTTGAAAATGGTCCTTTTTTCATATTTTCCAATTTTAAGAGTCCTGAGACCCCTTAAGTTAAAACCGATATTACTCCTTCATATAATAAAATATCAATAATGTGCGCGCGGCAATTGAGAGCTACATATAGCTAGAAAAAACTTAGTCATCAATTCAAGTCAATATACGATCAGTATATTTAAAAAAATGAGAAACACATATCTGCAAAACTTTTGATGTCCCAGATTAAGTCGCTTCCGCACTTTGGCTTTCACTATTTGTAAATGAGACAGGCTTCAAAGACGTACTTTACGTAACTTTCTTCTCTCAATTAAACTTACAAACTTTACCTATTGCCACTAGGCTGCGCTGCGATCAGTTCTCAGAACACCTAGTAGCTGGTATTTAGACCCTAGACGGTATTTGGAACTTCTCCTCTACTATTCTATTTATACACCTCGAGTTTCAGGATAATTTCTCATGTTGTTTCCTAGATAATGATTCAAAAATGATTCAAAACATAATGATTCAAAAAATGAGAAATATAATATAACATGAAATAGGTATTGAAATATACATTGTTTTTTTGACGAATATTATTAACACTTGTTCTGTAATTACAACCACTGACATTTAATTACTCCCTTCTTAGCTCACAGGCTATCAAAGCCTGAGAGCAAATGTGCCCGCCCGTTCTGTATGTATGTATGTATGTATGTATGTATGTATGTATGTATGTACGTACGTACGTATGTACGTAACGAGATAACTCTTGATAGAAACATCAGATTTGCTTCAAAATTTTTTCCTAGGTTCACTGTGATAAGGCGCTTCCCTGATTACTTTTCGGAGTTCATTGGTTAAGGATAAAGGGGGGGAAAACGGGGTTAGTCCACACACTACCCCCTTAATTCAGTTAAATGGGTTTTTCATGCAGAATGATTCGATTTGCTCCGAATTTGGTATACCGGTTTATTATGTTAAGGAACTTCCCTGATTAGTTTTGGGAGTTCATTGGTTAAGGATAAAAGGGGAAAAACGGGGTTAGTCCACCCCCCTTAATTCAGATAAATGTGTCTTTCATGCAGAATGATTCGATTTGCTCCGAATTTGGTATAGCGGTTTATTATGTTAAGGAACTTCCCTGATTAGTTTTGGGGGTTCATTGGTTAAGGGTAAAGGGGGAAAAACGGGGTTAGTCCACCCCCTTAATTCAGATAAATGGGTTTTTAGCTCACAGGCTATCAAAGCCTGAGAGCTAATGTGCCCGCCCGTTCTGTATGTATGTATGTATGTATGTACGTACGTACGTATGTACGTAACGCGATAACTCTTGATAGAAACATCCGATTTGCTTCAAAATTTTTTCCTAGGCTCATTGTGATAAGGCGCTTCCCTGATTAGTTTTGGGAGTTCATTGGTTAAGGATAAAGAGGGAAAAACGGGGTTAGTCACCACCCTTAATGCAGAAAAATGGGTTTTTCATGCAGAATCATTCGATTTGCTCCGAATTTGGTATACCGGTTTATTATGTTAAGGAACATCCATGATTAGTTTTGGGGGTTCATTGGTTAAGGATAAAGGGGGAAAACGGGGTTAGTCCCCCCCCCCCTTAATTCAGAAAAGTGGGTTTTTCATGCAGAATCATTCGATTTGCTCCGAATTTGGTATACCGGTTTATTATGTTAAGGAACATCCCTGATTAATTTTGGGGTTCATTGGTTAAGGATAAAGGGGGAAAAGGGGGGTTAGTCCACCCCCTTAATTCAGATAAATGGGTTTTTCATGCAGAATCATTCGATTTGCTCCGAATTTGGTATACCGGTTTATTATGTTAAGGAACCTCCCTGATTAGTTTTGGGAGTTCATTGGTTAAGGATAAATGTGGAAAAACGGGGTTAGTCCACCCCCCCCCCCCCTTAATTCAGATAAATGGGTTTTTCATGCAGAATGATTCGATTTGCTCCGAATTTGGTATACCGGTTTATTATGTTAAGGAACTTCCTGATCAGTTTTGAGAGATCATTGGATAAGGATAAAGGGGGAAAAACGGGGTTAGTCCACACCTCCTTAATTCAGATAAATGTGTTTTTCATGCAGAATGATTCGATTTGCTCCGAATTTGGTATACCGGTTTATTATGTTAAGGAACTTTTCTGATCAGTTGTGGGAGTACATTGGTTAAGGATAAAGGGGGAAAAACGGGGTTAGTCCACCCCCTTAATTGAGATAAATGTGTTTTTCATGCAGAATGATTCGATTTGCTCCGAATTTGGTATACCGGTTTATTATGTTAAGGCACTTCCCTGATTAGTTTTGGTGCTTCATTGGTTAAGGGTAAAGGGGGAAAAGGGAGGTTAGTCCACCCCCTTAATTCAGATAAATGGGTTTTTCATGCAGAATGATTCGATTTGCTCCGAATTTGGTATACCGGTTTATTATGTTAAGGAACTTCCCTGATTAGTTTTGGGGGTTCATTAGTTAAGAATAAAGGGGGGAAAGGGGGCTAGTCACCCCTTTTAATTCAGATAAATGGGTTTTTTATGCAGAATGATTCGATTTGCTCCGAATTTGTTATACCGGTTTATTATGTTAAGGAACTTCCCTGATTAGTTTTGGGGGTTCATTAGTTAAGAATAAAGGGGGGAAAGGGGGCTAGTCACCCCTTTTAATTCAGATAAATGGGTTTTTTATGCAGAATGATTCGATTTGCTCCGAAGTTGGTATACCGGTTTATTATGTTAAGGAACTTCCTTGATTAGTTTTGGGGGTTTTATGGGGGTTTATTGGTTAAAGATAAAGGGGGAAGGGGGGCTAGGCCACCCCTCTTAATTTAGATAAATGGGTTTTTCATGCAGAATGTTTCGATTTGCTCCGAAGTTGGTATACCGGTTTATTATGTTAAGGAGCTTCCCTGATTCGTTTTGGCGATTCATTGGTTAAGGATAAAGGGGGGGGGGGGTAGTCCACCCTTTTAATTTAGATAATGTTTTTTTTTTGCAAGATTATTCGATTTGCTCCAAATTTGGTATACCGGTTTATTACGATAAGGAGCTTCCTTGATTAGATTTGGAGGTTCACTTGTTAAGTATAAAGGGGGTAAAGGGGGGTTAGTCCACCCCCTTAATTCAGATAAATGGGTATTTCATGCAGAATTATTCGATTTGCTCCGAATGTGGTATGCCGGTTTATTATGTTAAGGAACTTCCCTGATTAGTTTTGGGAGTTCATTGGTTAAGAATAAAGGGGGGAAAGGGGGGACTAGTCCACCCCTTAATTCAGATAAATGGGTTTTTCATGCAGAATGATTCGATTTGCTCTGAATTTGGTATACCGGTTTATTATGATAAGGAACTTCCCTGATTAGTTTTGGGGGTTCATTGGTTAAGGATAAAGGGGGAAAAGGGAGGTTAGCCCGCCCCTCTTAATTTTGATAAATGGGTTTTTCATGCATAATGATTTGATTTGCTCCGAAGTTGGTATACCGGTTTATTATGTTAAGGAACTTCCCTGATTAGTTTTGGGGGTTCATTGGTTAAGGATAAAGGGGGAAAGGGGTGGTTAGTCCACCCCCTTAATTCAGATAAATGGGTTTTTCATGCAGAATGATTCGATTTGCTCCGAATTTGGTATACCGGTTTATTATGTTAAGGAACTTCCCTGATTAGTTTTGGGGGTTCATTAGTTAAGAATAAAGGGGGGAAAGGGGGCTAGTCACCCCTTTTAATTCAGATAAATGGGTTTTTTATGCAGAATGATTCGATTTGCTCCGAATTTGTTATACCGGTTTATTATGTTAAGGAACTTCCCTGATTAGTTTTGGGGGTTCATTAGTTAAGAATAAAGGGGGGAAAGGGGGCTAGTCACCCCTTTTAATTCAGATAAATGGGTTTTTTATGCAGAATGATTCGATTTGCTCCGAAGTTGGTATACCGGTTTATTATGTTAAGGAACTTCCTTGATTAGTTTTGGGGGTTTTATGGGGGTTTATTGGTTAAAGATAAAGGGGGAAGGGGGGCTAGGCCACCCCCCTTAATTTATATAAACGGGTTTTTCATGCAGAATTATTCGCTTTGCTCCAAATTTGGTATACCGGTTTATTATGTTAAGGAGCTTCCCTGATTCGTTTTGGCGATTCATTGGTTAGAGATAAAGGGGGGCTAGTCCACCCCCTTAATTTAGATAAATGTTTTTTTTTTTTTTTTGCAGAATTATTCGATTTGCTCCAAATTTGGTATACCGGTTTATTATGATAAGGGGCTTCCCTGGTGAGATTTGGAGGTTCACTGGTTAAGTATAAAGGGGGAAACGGGGGCTAATTCCCCTTCACTTATTTTTTTGAGGGGCATTATTCTTTAAAATAAGTGTATAATATACAATTAGTGTGAATAGCCTGTGAGCTCAATGCCATCAGTTTAGCTGGGCACTTTTCTTTTTTATTCATGAAGAATCATTCAATTTGCTCCGAATTTGGTATACCGGTTTATTATGTTAAGGAACAACCCAGATTAGTTTTGGGGGTTCATTGGTTAAGAATAAAGGGGGGAAAGGGGGGACTAGTCCACCCCTTAATTCAGATAAATGGGTTTTTCATGCAGAATGATTCGATTTGCTCTGAATTTGGTATACCGGTTTATTATGATAAGGAACTTCCCTGATTAGTTTTGGGGGTTCATTGGTTAAGGATAAAGGGGGAAAAGGGAGGTTAGGCCGCCCCTCTTAATTTTGATAAATGGGTTTTTCATGCATAATGATTTGATTTGCTCCGAAGTTGGTATACCGGTTTATTATGTTAAGGAACTTCCCTGATTAGTTTTGGGGGTTCATTGGTTAAGGATAAAGGGGGAAAGGGGTGGTTAGTCCACACCCTTAATTCAGATAAATGGGTTTTTCATGCAGAATTTTTCGATTTGCTCCGAATTTTGTATACCGGTTTATTATGTTAAGGAACTTCCCTGATTAGTTTTGGGGGTTCATTAGTTAAGAATAAAGGGGGGAAAGGGGGCTAGTCACCCCTTTTAATTCAGATAAATGGGTTTTTTATGCAGAATGATTCGATTTGCTCCGAATTTGTTATACCGGTTTATTATGTTAAGGAACTTCCCTGATTAGTTTTGGGGGTTCATTAGTTAAGAATAAAGGGGGGAAAGGGGGCTAGTCACCCCTTTTAATTCAGATAAATGGGTTTTTTATGCAGAATGATTCGATTTGCTCCGAAGTTGGTATACCGGTTTATTATGTTAAGGAACTTCCTTGATTAGTTTTGGGTGTTTTATGGGGGTTTATTGGTTAAAGATAAAGGGGGAAGGGGGGCTAGGCCACCCCCCTTAAATTATATAAACGGGTTTTTCATGCAGAATTATTCGCTTTGCTCCAAATTTGGTATACCGGTTTATTATGTTAAGGAGCTTCCCTGATTCGTTTTGGCGATTCATTGGTTAGAGATAAAGGGGGGCTAGTCCACCCCCATAATTTAGATAATTTTTTTTTTTTTTTTTTTTTTGCAGAATTATTCGATTTGCTCCAAATTTGGTATACCGGTTTATTATGATAAGGGGCTTCCCTGGTGAGATTTGGAGGTTCACTGGTTAAGTATAAAGGGGGAAACGGGGGCTAATTCCCCTTCACTTATTTTTTTGAGGGGCATTATTCTTTAAAATAAGTGTATAATATACAATTAGGGTGAATAGCCTGTGAGCTCAATGCCATCAGTTTAGCTGGGCACTTTTCTTTTTTATTCATGAAGAATCATTCAATTTGCTCCGAATTTGGTATACCGGTTTATTATGTTAAGGAACTTCCCTGATTAGTTTTGGGGGTTCATTGGTTAAGGATAAAGGGGGGAAAGGGGGCTAGTCACCCCTTTTAATTCAGATAAATGGGTTTTTTATGCAGAATGATTCGATTTGCTCCGAAGTTGGTATACCGGTTTATTATGTTAAGGAACTTCCTTGATTAGTTTTGGGGGTTTTATGGGGGTTTATTGGTTAAAGATAAAGGGGGAAGGGGGGCTAGGCCACCCCCCTTAATTTATATAAACGGGTTTTTCATGCAGAATTATTCGCTTTGCTCCAAATTTGGTATACCGGTTTATTATGTTAAGGAGCTTCCCTGATTCGTTTTGGCGATTCATTGGTTAGAGATAAAGGGGGGCTAGTCCACCCCCTTAATTTAGATAAATGTTTTTTTTTTTTTTTGCAGAATTATTCGATTTGCTCCAAATTTGGTATACCGGTTTATTATGATAAGGGGCTTCCCTGGTGAGATTTGGAGGTTCACTGGTTAAGTATAAAGGGGGAAACGGGGGCTAATTCCCCTTCACTTATTTTTTTGAGGGGCATTATTCTTTAAAATAAGTGTATAATATACAATTAGTGTGAATAGCCTGTGAGCTCAATGCCATCAGTTTAGCTGGGCACTTTTCTTTTTTATTCATGAAGAATCATTCAATTTGCTCCGAATTTGGTATACCGGTTTATTATGTTAAGGAACAACCCAGATTAGTTTTGGGGGTTCATTGGTTAAGAATAAAGGGGGGAAAGGGGGGACTAGTCCACCCCTTAATTCAGATAAATGGGTTTTTCATGCAGAATGATTCGATTTGCTCTGAATTTGGTATACCGGTTTATTATGATAAGGAACTTCCCTGATTAGTTTTGGGGGTTCATTGGTCAAGGATAAAGGGGGAAAAGGGAGGTTAGGCCGCCCCTCTTAATTTTGATAAATGGGTTTTTCATGCATAATGATTTGATTTGCTCCGAAGTTGGTATACCGGTTTATTATGTTAAGGAACTTCCCTGATTAGTTTTGGGGGTTCATTGGTTAAGGATAAAGGGGGAAAGGGGTGGTTAGTCCACACCCTTAATTCAGATAAATGGGTTTTTCATGCAGAATTTTTCGATTTGCTCCGAATTTTGTATACCGGTTTATTATGTTAAGGAACTTCCCTGATTAGTTTTGGGGGTTCATTAGTTAAGAATAAAGGGGGGAAAGGGGGCTAGTCACCCCTTTTAATTCAGATAAATGGGTTTTTTATGCAGAATGATTCGATTTGCTCCGAATTTGTTATACCGGTTTATTATGTTAAGGAACTTCCCTGATTAGTTTTGGGGGTTCATTAGTTAAGAATAAAGGGGGGAAAGGGGGCTAGTCACCCCTTTTAATTCAGATAAATGGGTTTTTTATGCAGAATGATTCGATTTGCTCCGAAGTTGGTATACCGGTTTATTATGTTAAGGAACTTCCTTGATTAGTTTTGGGTGTTTTATGGGGGTTTATTGGTTAAAGATAAAGGGGGAAGGGGGGCTAGGCCACCCCCCTTAAATTATATAAACGGGTTTTTCATGCAGAATTATTCGCTTTGCTCCAAATTTGGTATACCGGTTTATTATGTTAAGGAGCTTCCCTGATTCGTTTTGGCGATTCATTGGTTAGAGATAAAGGGGGGCTAGTCCACCCCCATAATTTAGATAATTTTTTTTTTTTTTTTTTTTTTGCAGAATTATTCGATTTGCTCCAAATTTGGTATACCGGTTTATTATGATAAGGGGCTTCCCTGGTGAGATTTGGAGGTTCACTGGTTAAGTATAAAGGGGGAAACGGGGGCTAATTCCCCTTCACTTATTTTTTTGAGGGGCATTATTCTTTAAAATAAGTGTATAATATACAATTAGGGTGAATAGCCTGTGAGCTCAATGCCATCAGTTTAGCTGGGCACTTTTCTTTTTTATTCATGAAGAATCATTCAATTTGCTCCGAATTTGGTATACCGGTTTATTATGTTAAGGAACTTCCCTGATTAGTTTTGGGGGTTCATTGGTTAAGGATAAAGGGGGAAAAGGGGGGTTAGTCCACCACCTTAATTCAGATAAATGGGTTTTTCATGCAGAATCATTCGATTTGCTCCGAATTTGGTATACCGGTTTATTATGTTAAGGAGCTTCCCTGATTAGTTTTGGGAGTTCATTGGTTAAGGATAAAGGGGGAAAACGGGATTAAGCCACCCCCCCCCCTTAATTCAGATAAATGGGTTTTTCATGCAGAATGATTCGATTTGCTCCGAATTTGGTATACAGCTTTATTATCTTAAGGAACTTCTCTGATTAGTTTTGGGAGATCATTGGTTAAGGATAAAGGGGAAAAAACGGGGTTAATCCACCCCCCTTAATTCAGATAAATGTGTTTTTCATGCAGAATGATTCGATTTGCTCCGAATTGGTATACCGGTTTATTAAGTTAAGGAACTTCCCTGATTAGTTTTGGGGTTTCATTGGTTAAGGATAAAAGGGGAAAAACGGGGTTAGTCCACCCCCCTTAATTCAGATAAGTGTGTTTTTCATGCAGAATGATTCGATTTGCTCCGAATTTGGTATACCGGTTTATTATGTTAAGGAACTTCCCTGATTAGTTTTGGGGGTTCATTGGTTAAGGATAAAGGGGGGGAAAACAGAGTTAGTCCACCCGCCTTAATTCAGATAAATGTGTTTTTCATGCAGAATGATTCGATTTGCTCCGAATTTGGTATAGCGGTTTATTATGTTAAGGAACTTCCCTGATTAGTTTTGGGGTTCATTGGTTAAGGGTAAAGGGGGAAAAACGGGGTTAGTCCACCCCCCTTAATTCAGATAAATGGGTTTTTCATGCAGAATCATTCAATTTGCTCCGAATTTGGTATACCGGTTTATTATGTTAAGGAACTTCCCTGATTAGTTTTGGGGGTTCATTGGTTAAGGATAAAGGAGGAAAAGGGGGGTTAGTCCACTCCCCCTTAATTCAGATAAATGGGTTTTTCATGCAGAATGATTCGATTTGCTCCGAATTTGGTATACCGGTTTATTATCTTAAGGAACTTCTCTGATTAGTTTTGGGAGTTCATTGGTTAAGGATAAAGGGGAAAAAACGGGGTTAATCCACCCCCCTTAATTCAGATAAATGTGTTTTTCATGCAGAATGATTCGATTTGCTCCGAATTTGGTATACCGGTTTATTAAGTTAAGGAACTTCCCTGATTAGTTTTGGGGTTTCATTGGTTAAGGATAAAAGGGGAAAAACGGGGTTAGTCTACCCCCCTTAATTCAGATAAGTGTGTTTTTCCTGCCGAATGATCCGATTTGCTCCGAATTTGGTATACCGGTTTATTATGTTAAGGAACTTCCCTGATTAGTTTTGGGGGTTCATTGGTTAAGGATAAAGGGGGGAAAAACAGAGTTAGTCCACCCGCCTTAATTCAGATAAATGTGTTTTTCATGCAGAATGATTCGATTTGCTCCGAATTTGGTATCCCGGTTTATTATGTTAAGGAACTTCCCTGATTAGTTTTGGGGTTCATTGGTTAAGGGTAAAGGGGGAAAAGGGAGGTTAGCCCGCCCCTCTTAATTTAGATAAATGGGTTTTTCATGCAGAATGATTCGATTTGCTCCGAAGTTGGTATACCGGTTTATTATGTTAAGGAGCTTTCCTGATTCGTTTTGGCGATTCATTGGTTAAGGATAAAGGGTTAGTCCACCACCTTAATTTAGATAAATGTTTGTTTGTTTTTTTTTTTTTGCAAGAATATTCGATTTGCTCCAAATTTGGTATACCGGTTTATTATGATAAGGAGCTTTCCTGATTAGATTTGGAGGTTCACTGGTTAAGTATAAAGGGGGAAATGGGGGCTAATTCCCCTTCACTTATTTTTTTGAGTGACATTATTCTTTAAAATAAGAGTATAATATACAATTAGTGTGAATAGTCTGTGAGCTCAATGCCATCAGTTTAGCTGGGCACTTTTCTTTTTTATTTTTTTTTTAACCATTCCATTGCACCGCTTCTAAAACTATGTATTACACATGATTTCAAAGTAAATTATACTATTTTAATTTTCATTTCTAAATCTTGAAATAATAGCTTAAAAATTTGTATAAATATTCTCTAACTGTATTGATTTTTAGGAGTGTTCCTAATCATATACATACGTAGCACGTATGGTCGTCGTTCGGTCCGTCTGTCTGTTTGTCCGTCCGACCACTCATAGCAGGTCCAAAATCACCCAACCGAACGGTCTGAAATTTTAAATATATAATTGTTGCTGTCGAGTCATTTCATATTTTATGAAAATTGAATGTATAGTTTAATAACAGGAACAATCAACAGTTTTCCGTTACATTACGGCCAATGGGGAAAATATTTCAAGTTCACTTTAATGATGTTACAGCCTTTCGAACAGAATAAAATTGATATGCACTTATAAAGTGCACTAAAATATACATTTTGTACAATATGCTGTGCAAAAAATATTTATAAAACTAGTTATAGTACGAATGCACCTCTTTTGCTATGTTTGATGTGCAACATTTTTTCTGTAACTTCAGGAATATAACTAAAATGTTTTGTCCCTCAATTTCAGCGAAGTGTTGATTACGAGGACAACTAGGGAGTCAATAATAAATTGAATAAAATGTTATTATTTTAAAAATATTATTATTTTAATAAGTAAAAATAATTGTAAAATAAAATATTCGAAATGAATTGTAGTTAACATAGCTAGGAGGATTTTTTACAACAGGAGGATTTTGTATTTATTTGTGTAAGAATAGCACGTATATTAATGGTATAAAGGTTTGTTTAAAATATCCAAGAATATTTTCCGGATGTTTTTTGTTTGGATTATGCAAGCCTTACAACCAACTACTTCACTACTTTCAGAAAAATTGCCATTTTACAGTAATATCGAATACTATAACTAGAATATAAATATTATAAATATTTAATTAAATACATGCATTTGCAGGAAATAAAAATTAACTGCGAATACGTAAAAGATAGCAATTTATTTTCATAACTTTATAATCAACTATATAAAGCAACTCTTATAAAAAGTGAAGTCTAATATCGTGAAAATTTAGAAATAAATCGCCGATATCTAAATCTAAATCTCAGTTGTTTGCTTAAACTAGCTGGATAATGAGGGATTTCCCACAAATTGTCATCTTTTTTAAGTTCCTTTCTATTGTTTATTTAGCTTATATAGTTTATTGCTTATTATATATATATAGCTTATTGCTTATTTGGTTTATATATAGCTTATTCTTATAGCTTATTGCTTATTTAGCTTATTGCTTATTGCTTATTAGGTGGGCTGAAAAACTTTTTTTAAGAAATTGATTTTGGCATAGTACGCAAAAGTTTCGTAATGAATCAGTTAGAGCTCACAAACTTTTTCATTAATATTGCTTAATTTTTAACCGCGTCCCTCTAACTTTGAAAAACAGGTTAAAAGCGAAAAATCGTTTGTTATGAAAAAATATAATTTGAATTTTTTTCCAAAATTTTAATTAGCATACAGTGAAAATGTTACATAATGGGTCAGTTAGAACCTACAAAAAATTTTATCAATTTCTATCAATATTTAACAGCGCCCCTCTGACATCAAAAAGCGAAAAACAAATGTAAAAATATATTGGATATTCTAAAAAACAGTACTATGAAAATTATTTTTCGAAATTGGTATTGACATTAATATTTTTCATATTAATTTTAATTAAATATATTTTTACTGAGTTTCACACAAACGGAAAACAGATCAGAACAAAATCTATAAATTTGAAGTGCATTTAATAATATCGTACCTCAAATAGAGCAGTGGCCAAAATTACTACAGCAGTACTGGCTGATTTCGATTTAGTTTCACCTGAGAAACAAACCTATATAGTTTATAAAAACAAAGTGAAAAGGGAACTAGAGAAAAAAAGAAAAAAACTAAGGGGGGGGGGGATGATTTAAGGGCATTTGAAGTGACACCTCTTAAGAGTTTGTATTTTGATGGACGCAAAGAGGATATATTTCAACAAATATATGGTCATCGAAAATTAACATGAGAAGAGCGTGTAGCATTAATATAGGAATCATGTAGCAAGTATATAGGTCATATATCGTTAACTGCTGGTGAAAGTGCAAAAAAAAAAAAAAAAAAAAAAAATAGCCCAAATTATTATCACATTTACAAAAACGTATAATTTGAGTTTGTAGAACTTATCTGTTATCCGATGTGATGGAGCAAATGTGAATACGTGATGGAAAGGCGGGGTAATACGTTTCCTTGAAACATACATTGGTAGACCATTACAATGGAATATATGTATGTTACATACTAATGAGTTGCCACTAAGGCACCTTATTCTGGAAGTGGGCGGTTGCACAAAAGGTTTCAATCATAGGTCCGTATTCATATTCTGGACCTATTGGATTGCTTCTAAAAGATTGCGAAAAAAAAAATCAGTGGTCATACTTGATCAAATTCACTGTACTCTTCAGATTATGGATCTGAAAGATATCCAAAAGCTAATTACTGACCAACAATATTTATATCGCATCTGTCTTGCCAAATTTGATCAATTTCACAAGATAGTAAATTTGATCAAATCTTGCCCTTCTAACATAAGTGACAATAATCCAGGTAAACTGGGTCATGCACGATAGTTGACTACGGTTATACATTAGCACTCCATGACTGTCACAAAATCTTATAATACTCGTGAAGAGTGTAATTAAGTATGTATTCTCTAATGTGATTTGAGATAAAAATGAAATAGAACTGCTTGTATGGTGCCCAACGTTTCTGGAAAATGATTTCCCTTGCAAGGTATCTTCCAGATAATGTTAAGCAAATTATTTACGAAATATTCTCAAACAATGCATATTTTTCGCATCCTGAACATCTATTATTAGAAATGCTATATGATTCTAGAAATCACATCCGGGAAATAGCGGTCAGGCGAATTCTCAGCATACCCGAGATAAGAAGATGAAGATCTTGGGTAGACTGCGTTTTCTCAAGCTTCCCAAACTCAATTTTGAAGCAGTTGATTACATTGATTTAACCCGGGAGAACTCGCAGCATGAGATTTTCCCTCACAGTCGTACTTTTTTTAAGACTCTTATTTAAACCATTTTTCATTTTAATTAAAATTTAAAAATGTTATTTAATTATTTTACCTATTTGTGAGTAAAAGTACTAAGCCAAGCAAAAAAAAAAAAAAATGATATCAAGCGAATGTAAAGTAAAAGAAAAACAATTGGGCACCGTGAGAGAAATTCTCAATAGCGAGTTCTCCCGGGTTAACTGATTAGTCAAACACTGTTGTAACAGAGCCACCTCTTACACATATAAAGGATAAAGACTTGAAAGAAATGTGCAGAGAAAAACAGTTTCCAGTACTAACATTTGAGGAATTTCCATGTCGCGCGCAGTCTGTTGAACAATGTGTTAAACTAATATCTGAAGCTGCAATGAAAGTTTGTAGTGAGACTGCAAGAGATGAATATATTCGTGCCAAGCATCAGGCAAGGAAAGAACTTCCAAAATTCGACAACAAGGGGCAATATTATTCTCACACATAATATTCAATTTACATAAGGTATTGTTAAATACATTTCAAATTTGTAGGTTTTTGTTCTAATTTGTATTCTGTCCGCGTGTGATTAAAAAGAAGCTAGTATTAATTTCGTAAAAAAAAGAATAAAAAGTTAAATTACGTAATAATTATAGAATAATTATTATTTACAGTACTATTTAATTAATCAATTAATTTCAACACTAACTTCGAAAGTAATTTTCCTAGTACAGTTTTTTAGAAAATCCGATATATTTTTATTTTTCTCCAATTTTTGATGTCAAAGGGGCGCGGGTAAATACTGATAGATTTTGATATCGTTTTTTTGAGTTCTAACTGACCCATTGTGTAACATTTCCATTGTATGCCGCTAAAAATTTTGGAATATTTTTTTTAATATATATTTTCACAAACAAGGTTTTTTTCCTTTTTTTTTTTTTTTTTTTTTTTTTTTTTCAAGGTGAGAGGGGCGCGGCTAAATTCTGAACAATATGTAATAAATATTGTTAGTTCTAACTGTCCCATTACACAACTTTTGCGTACTATGCCAAAATCAATTTCGAAAAAAAATTTTTTTTTTGCTTATTTTGGCCCACCCTCTTGCTTGTATCAAAGCATCTTTTCCAAAAGCTACATGTAGACATACATTAAAAACATGCTTTTTTTTCGAAGTCAGTTAATAAAAAAATTGCAATCCGAGGAAAATCTCTTATAATCCAGCTACTTTTAGAAGACAACTAAAATTCATCTTAATATATCACCTTAGTCTTTTTGAATTTTCATGCTATTTGACTAGCCTGTTTATATGCTTTGCCATAGACAGTTGGTTACTAACTTATGCGAATTATTTTTTTCTCGCTTGCACATGTGCAGTTAAACATTATCTCATACAGGTGCTAATACTGCAACAAATATTTAATATTATTTCTATCCTAACTATTGTGTGTTACTTTTACTGTTCGTAAAATGTCCTGAAAATTGAGTTACGTTTGGTTGAAAGCCTTGTATGCTATAAAAAAAAAAATAAACATGCGGAAAATTCGTGATTATTTTAAAGAAACCTTTATATCTATATGGCATACGTGGTATTCTGCCACAAATGAGCACATATGTTGTACACGATCCTCATAGTCATGTGCTACAACTACAGATCATTTCGAATATTTAATTTTACATGGTTATCGAAAAGATCATTTTCGGCTTTAATTTATTGTTAATTCCCCAATCGTCTTTTGTGATTAACACTTCTGTTTCACTTCAAAATAAGGCGTCAAATATGTGCATCATATTATTGAAGCTTCAAAATATTTTCACCAGTATTTCTGTAGATATTCAGCAAAACGTCTAAACTACAGGGTCTGCATAAAAGAATGTCCTAGTTATAAGTTTTAATAATATCAACTATAAGAGTTGTAGAGTCTTGGTTCAAGTTCACAAATAAAGAGTAACTCAAACAGTCCTAAATAAGCACATGCGCGAGTACTGCTTTGTTATTTATTCGCTTGCAGTGCCACATATGCAAAATGGTGACTCCTGAGCGTAAAGCGTTATTGAGCAAATAAAGAGTAACTCAAACAGTCTTAAATAAGCACATGCGCGAGTACTGCTTTGTTATTTATTCGCTTGCAGTGCCACATATGCAAAATGGTGACTCCTGAGCGTAAAGCGTTATTGCTTGGCTGAAAATCTAAAAGCCTTTATAGTCATGCGATATTTTTGTTTGGTGCTTTATAAAAGATCATGTCTACGTTCCGCCGCTAACCAACTGATTTGCTAGAGTTGAGACACAGAATCGAAGAGGCTATTGCTTTCATTACTTATAACTTGTTAACCGAAGTGTGGGAAGAAATGGACTAAGCGTTATTGCTTGGTTGAAAATTTGTAAGCCGTTATAATCATGCTAAAATTTTTCTTTGGTGCTTTATAAAAGATCGTGACTACGATCCACCGCTAACCAACTGATTTGTTAGAGTTGAGACACAGAATCAAAGAGGCTCTTGCTTTTATTACTTTTAACTTGTTAACCAAAGTGTGGGAAGAAATAGACTACGCGTTATTGCTTGGTTGAAAATTTAAAAGTCGTTATAGCCGTGCGATATTTTTCCCTTGGTGCTTTATAAAAGATCGTGTCTACGTTCCGCCGCTAACCAATTGATTTGCTAGAGTTGAGACACAGAATCGAAGAGACTATTGCTTTCATTACTTATAACTTGTTAACCGAAGTGTGGGAAGAAATGGATTAAGAAATATTGCTTGGTTGAAAATTTAAAAGCCGTTACAGTCATGCGATATTTTTTTCTTTCGCGCTTTATAAAAGATCGTGTCTACGTTCCACCGCTAACCAACTGATTTGCCAGAGTTGAGACACAGAATCGTAGAGGCTATTGCTTCCATTACTTTTAACTTGTTAACCGAAGAGTGGGAAGAAATGGGTTAAGCGTTATTGCTTGGTTGAAAATTTAAAAGCCGTTACAGTCATGAGATATTTTTTTCTATGGTGCATTATAAAAGATCGTGTCTACGTTTCGCCGCTAACCAACTGATTTGCCAGAGTTGGGATACAGAATCGAAGAGGAAATTGCCTTCATTACTCTTAACTTATTAACTGAAGGGTGGGAAGAAACGGATTTCAGGTTGAATGTGTGCCATATAAGTAAAGGTGCACATATTGAACATTTCTAAGAAAAACTAGGTTAGTTCGCATTCATTTTGATGTATGAATTGTTTTAAATAGCCTAAATTAAACTGTTATAATATACCATTGAAGCTTAAATATTATTTCATGGACACCCTGTAGAAAGTATTCGTTGATATTTGGCAATGTAGTGTATGTAGTATAAGGATGCTTTAAACCACAGTTTAAAAGATTGCTTGGAACAATGACTGGTTTTTTAGGTTTCTATGTAAGAAATACCTATTTCAAAAATTTAAAGTTTAAAAAATACTTAATTGCGCATATACACAGTGAGTTAATAAATTATAACACCACGCTGATTGTATTATTTAATTAAGCCAAAGAAATCATAGGTAAAATTCATCATGCTTATTTAAAATTATGAGTGAAATAATTGTTATATAATCTTCATCTGGGAAATAAATGTATTGTTTTCAAAACTTAGGATTTTTCAAAAAGTAAGAACATGTAAAAAACTACGACGAGTTAAGAAATTATTATACCAGAAAAACTGTACAAGTTTATGATGTTACTGATTTTTTAATAAAATGCCCATGCTTCAATTTTTATGCCTGGAATTACAGAAGAGATAGAATTTTAAATTTTAAATTTCTACGGGCGATTATTTTTTACCATACTGCATGAGAATTGTCTGAGAATTTTTATTATAAAAAAGTGATCGTAAATCTACATGGTAAATTTTTATGCCGTATGAAGATAGAACGCTTAGATAAAAAAATTCATAGAACATGACACTTAACTCCTTAATTCTCGCTTCCGTGATATTCACGGGCTACGTCTTTTATTCAGGTTGTTTCATTCCCACCAGTTTTATAAAATAGTGTAATTGGGTTTATTATGGTATCATTTTACCTGTCATTAAATAAGGTGAACTTTTCTTTTTCAAAAAAGTTGTGCCAATAAGCAATTCGAATTTTTAAACCGTAATTTAATGCGACCGTTAAGGGATTAGTGAAATTTCTGCTTAAAGGGTTGATATAGGTTTAAGATTACAAAAAAAATGATTGAATTAAAATTGTGTATATTAAGACGTAAATTATCACGTTGCTAACTAAGCGTAAACCAACAGAGTGAAAAATGTCCAAGGGGAGAATTGAACCCGGACCCCTGGAATATTTCTCCAGTGTTCTACCATTTAAGCCACGAGGACGATGCCCAGCTTGTCATCTCTCACTCACATAAGTCGGTAAGTCTGCTACCACAGCTATTAGATGGATGGTCCGTATTCGATACCCGGCTTGAACATTTTTCACTCTGTTGATTTATGCTTAGTTAGCAAAGTGATAATTTACGTCTTTAATATTGAATAATTTCAAGCGTAATTTCATTGCTGAGAAGTAGTTGAATAATTAATATCCACCTGATCGCTGCGGTAGCAGGCTTAGCAACTTATGTGAATGAGAGATGCCAAGCTGGGCATCGTCCTCGTGACTTAAATGGAGGATACTGGAGCGCTATTCCAGGGGTCCGGGTTCGATTCCCGGCTTGGATATTTTTCACTCTGATGGTTTACGCTTAGTTAGCAAAGTGATAATTTACATCTTTAATATTCAATAATTTCACTGCTGAGAAGTAGTTGAAGAATTAATTTAAAAAAATTTAAATTGTGGATTATAAAGTTGTAAATAATATTTAGATTATTATTTTTTTTAATTAAATTTTAAGTTTGTTAATTAATAAATGTTAAATTAAAGAAAAGTAAATCAATAAAAGCCAAAGTTTATAAAATTGCATAACAAAATTAATCTTGAAAAATTTGTTTCATCGCGATTTTATCCAGAAATCATATTTTTGAGCGTCATTTCTTCATTGTCCTCCTTGTTACCGTTATCTCTCAATCGTACTGAAAACAAAAAAACATATATGAAAATTAAAAATCGTTCTATTGGAAAATTTAAAACCATATACGTTGATTTTATATTTTGTTATAACTTAAAGAAAGGAAAAGGGAAAAAAAAACTTTTCACTTCGTTTCTTTTTTTTTTTTTAGGAATAGTTTGTAAAAAAATTAATTTCCCTTATTTAAAAGAAAAAAAAAAAACATAAAATCTGTTAACTTATTAAAAAGGTTTCAGAGGCAAAACCGCTAAAACATACCGTTTCGATATTACACATTTTTTTAAATTTTATTATAACAAATACAACCAGTCTGCGTTGTTCAAGATTTATGGCTGGCTTCGTACGGCCGTAATTTTGGAGATTTCCTTATTTTACAAATTGTTTGACATTCTTAAATGTTCAAACATAATAATAATAACAATACTAAAAATTATAATAATAATAATAACAAGAATAAAACATTATTTTGTCATTTCAAACCTATCTGGTCACCTTAATATTGGTAAAAATTTGAAATCGAATTAGAATACTAAACTCAAGAAATTGGTGTAAAAACAAAAGCTCTTGAAACAGCTTCGGTTCTAGAGACTTCGAAGAACTGATAAAATGATGTCACTCTATAAAGTACGAAAAAAAGTGTTTTTATAGTAATAATTACTGAAACACTAAAAGAGAATTTAGAAGTTAAAACGTAAAGAAGATTTAAATCCTATTTCTTTATAAAAATAGATATGAAAAAGAAAAATGTTATGTGTCACTAATTGCTAACAAAATAATTTTAACATTTATCAGACGATGTTTTAGAATCACCGCCGTATACTTATGATCATTCATTAATTTGTCCTAAATAAGTTTTATATAGGATACTGTCATTTGTTAAGCATCTGAATAACTCAAATTTAGTTTGAAATAGAGAAAAATTGTGCTTTTTAATTCCCCAATAAAAAACGTCTTTTTATCTAAATGAACAACATTTTGGAAATTTTACTTGTTACATTTATCCAACAGAAAACAATCTTCTGCGAATGACCAGGTTTTCTGTAGTTAACCGATACAGTGATAGTTCAAATGCAAAACATCAAAATCATTTTCTTAAGCGAAAATCAAGAGATTGCTGGAGACATTCAGAGAAAGTACTAAACTGATTTTATATTAATTTGCATAAAATGGTTTTTAACATAAAAGTGAACTTATAATTTATTAAAAGTATTTTATTAAAATAATTCTAATTACTTTGTAGAAAACTAGTTACTGCTTTATAAGGGCAGCCTATTTTTTGTGTGCTAGCGTGTTATCTCTGATGTTAAAATTTGTGTGTGAAAGCGACATCTGTCCTTCATTTTTCATTAAATTTTTCAAGTGAGTTTGTGGTTCTGGAAAAATGCGGTTCCCTATTTTCGCTGTAGTTTTATGCTATGACAGGTATGCTGGTCGATCTGCGGTGTATAAAATTTGGTATCGATGAATATTTGTCCAAGTCCTGCCTTATCGAGGATTCAAAGCTCTTGCCGTACGACAGTTGAAACTTGTCACGTGCCCTGAAAGATTTGAAGTCTAAAGCTAGCAGATATATTCACCATTTTTGGTAAGAAACTGTCGCCATATAGTTCAATAAAACTAGCCGTTATAATCTACCATTTTTGATGAAAACGTATGTCGCTGTAGTTCCGTAAAGTTTGTGGCAACCATGTGTTGCTAGTATTTAGTAACATTCTACGTACGTTCGTACGAGTATGTCTCAATTTCATCGTGGTGGCTGCGATGGGATTCTCACAACCTTTATGTTTGTTTTTTAATCACATCCTTTAAATTTAACTTACCTTTAATAATCATTTCAAAGCCTGTTTTATGTATTACTTCATATTAATGCAGATTATTTGGTTTAGATTCAAATTTGGAGAATGAAAGTGTTCTTATAATTTTATAACAAAGCTGTATTTTCCCTTTACAGAAATGAAGAAGAGTTTGGAAGTAAGGTAGAGAAACATTTAGGTGGAAATATTTATTAAAAACATTGAGGTAAAAAATCGATATATTCCTTTTATAATTACAAAACATCAAAGAAATACATTTTTACATAATAGTATAAAAAGTCACACACGTGTAAGCTTTACTAGTTTAAGCTCCAATGATAATTATTTTTACAATGGTATTATATAGAAAAATCAGATATCCTTTGGTATAAATTCCGTTGTAATTCTTGAAATACGTAAACAGATATTCTTTAAAAGATTTTTATAGTATTGAAAATAGATAACTTAAAGAGAAAGGGAAGTTTTTATTTCTTTGTTTAATTTGCAAAGTAGAAATTTGGGTAATGAAATCATGTATAGTGGTAAGATAAGTGGTAAGATATATATATATAAATATAATTTACAATATTTTTAGATTATAATGCAACCTGTATTGTTTTAACACATATTTCAAACAAAATTTTATAAATAAGAATGTTTTCCATTACCAAATTATTACAGTATAATTATTAGGTGGTCAGTCTTAAGAGTACAAGTCAGAAATTACAATTTTAGTAGAAACTGAGAAAACTATGTATGTGTTTTTTTGTTTTATTTGGGTGCTGTTTTGGTTAATATCAATATATTTAACTGTGAAATTCGTTTAATAGCGTAAAGTAATAATTGTTGTTCTTTGGTTTTATGGAGGTAGAGCTGTAATATACAACATAGCTAATATTTATTTCTTGTATTGTTGTGATCAGTAGCTAAAACTGATCGTTACCTTCCACCTTGACTTATACTCTTTTAACAGTCCATAGATGTCACATTTTCACTGTGAATTATTCAAATATAGTGATTTGATCAAAAACTGACTTGTACTGTTACGAAACTCCCCCTAGGAATTTATCTAATTTTTAATTTAAGATACATAATTAAATTATTATTTACTAATTATTATTCATATTAAGACATTAATAAAATATTTTATTAAGTAGATAAAATATTTTTAAAAATGATGCATCTAAGATACTTAACAAATTAATTATTTTACCAAATCCAATTACAATTTTACTTAAAAAAACTCCTATTACAATATTAATTTTTCTATTATTCTTTCTTAATTAAATTTAAAAAAAAAACAATATCTTTAAATATTTTTTTACAATAATTATAATAGCAATAACAATTTAAAATATAAGTCTAATCTCTAATTTCAACTCGCTACTTTCTGACGTATTTCTGAACTCAACCTTGTTCGTAAACTCATGAGTTTCATGGATGCTTAATCAATCTATGGAATCGGTTTTTTTTTCCTTTTTCGGTAAAGACAGAGGATCATTCGAAAATTCAGTCAAAGTTGGTCCTTTAAACCGGATTTATGGAGTAGAGAGTCTAATATTTGTGTTTTGAGCAAACAATTGCTTCTCATTAAAAAATTATTTCATTTATCGAAAAATGAAAAAAGCGTTTCATTCATAACCATTTCAATTGTCATACCTGCATTTGTCATGTTTTATGTTTAAAAACGGGTTCACAAATGAATGAGAAAGTTTCGAGGTGATAAAAAATCTCTTAAAATACAATTATGTTCAATTTTTGTATGCTTAGGATGTTAACAAAATTTGTATAAAAATGATATTTATGAAGAAATGTTTAGAAATTAAATTTGCACTTATTTTCTTTGATTGTATAGCACAGAAGTTATAGTGCGCTTTTGGAATTCCATGTTGCGTAAAATCGGTTATTGGAAAACAGAATTTTTAAATATGTGGAATTATTTAATACAGCATCTCATAATACATAATATTTATTTACATGACCTTTTAATTTATTTTGAAAAGTTTTCTAAAACGAAATTGTATCTAATTCAAGGCATTTCTTCTTATATTTTTTTTTTACACCATTACATTCTCGCTTGTCAATATTATTTACTACTAATGAACTTGGATATTTTATAACAATATTAAAAAAAATCAATATATAGTCTAGTGATTTAAAAAATATAAAAATGTAGTTTTTAATTTTTTATGAATTACTTCTAAATTACAAAAGTATAAAATTTACTTTTTTCGAATATCCTTGTTCATTCTAACTGTCGTCACTTAAGTTAATTATTGGCCAATTTATTTAAAACAGAAATCAGTATGTGAAAATTGTTAAATAGTTGGCGTCGATAAAGAACTTTTATATAACGACCTTTAAAATATGTAATTTTAATATGTTATGTCTAGAAATGATATATTTCTTTCAAATTCCTATAACGAGATATGTAGTTGAATGAGACATATTGGATGAAACTTGGTTTCAAGCTTGGTTTTACCCCTGATTTGCCTTAGCTTGTTTTTAAATACGTGTTAGTTTGTGTGTTTCCAGAAGGATTAGTCAGTCATTGGTGACGTATCAATTCACTCTACTACAAGAACATCACACAGTAATACATTTTAGTTTAAAATGTTAAATTTAAGTGGAAACTCATTCGTTCGTTTTGGTTATGTAATTTATGTGTCTTCATTAAATGCTGTTTTTTCACAGTAATAACGATGAGAAATTATTTCAAATATGTATCAAAATTACAGTAACACTATAGAAAAGTATATGCTGCAAAAATTACTTCTCTCGCTTCGCCTCGTAGAAATTGATGATTAATGTAATTTTCCACTCTTAAAACAGCGTTCTCTGTGTAAAAAATAATATATGGGTGGTATATATCACTTTAATATACCATTTCCAAATATACCTTTCACGAATTAAAAGACTCTAACGGCCAAAACCACAATAAAATATCCTCTACGTTTAATAGGCAAATGTCCTATATAAAAATTTAATGATATGCGTTTAGTTAACTCAATGCCCACTTTAATTACAACTGATTTTTAACTGACACTTACATTTATGTGGATAAAAATCTATAGGAAAAACACACTGATTTGAGTTAAAAACCTGTCATCTGGCTGTTTTGCAGTTTCAAAATGTAGATGATAAACTTTTTTTTAATATATTTTAATTAGTATCTTATATTTTTTATTTAAAGAATATTCCTTCTACCATAGCAGCATTAACTTTTTACATAAATTAAGTGGTTAATATTCCAAATAAGACATATTAATTATTTGTTCATCACAAATGTCAGTTATTATTATCCTCTATTCGAATTTTTCCTGTAAATCACATATGTTTGGGATAAGGATATGTTTTTTTTTAAAGTCATAAGCACTTTGTTAACTTATAATGTCAAATCACATTTTTGAAAAATATAAAATATACATGGACGTGTGTAATTTTAATTCAGATGTTTGAGAAAATCAAACTTTGGTCTCAGAATAAAACGGATGCATGGCATCTATATTCATTATATTACAATCATTTCCAAAAATTTCTAACTGTTCATGAGAATTAGGTTCTGAGTTCCAGAACCGGTTAGCATAATGCTACCTGACAGGAGCTTTTGTTAGTGAAGAATGTTTACAATCATTTCTGTACATTTCTGGTGGAGGTATAACGCTTTTGCTTGTAGAGTTTTTAAGTCTATGTCTAATCACAAGTAGGAGAATAATCATAGTTATTAGAGCCACAGCAGCTGATGAAAACACGGCAACAAGCGTAAACGGAAATGTCACACATTTTTCAGGCGATTCATCATTCGCTGTAACTGGGCAATGGTGAATTCCGTCACATGCTAGTTCTTCACCTATGCAAGCTTCCAGTTCAGGACATTCAATAGGACAATGACTGGTTCCCGGTCGGATAACCTCGATCCAGTTCACTTGTAAGTATCCTGGTTCAGCAACAACAAACTCCACAAATGTTAAATCGGGTTCAAACAAGTACTGAGAACCTGGTTTCCAGGATTCGGTGAAGAAATTTTCATAGTTCTCTTCTAATGAGGCACAATATACTAAAAGACAAATAAAAAATAAATTGCTGTCAGATAAACATAAATTAATTCATGCACAGGATTTACCAAAAGGAGAAAATTTTTCAAATGAAAATCAAATTTCAAAGTAATTGCTTAAAAGGCGCAAAGGCCAACATACTGAAAAAGATTCCAAGCCGGGACTCGAACCCGGGCCATCAGTATAGCGCACTGACGTTCTACCGACTAAACCACTTGGAACGATACACAGCTCGGAAAATTTCTCCCTATTATATGTTGGTAAGGCTACAAACGCAGCACAAGATGGAAAATTTATCGTGAGCCACCGACATGGGGCTAACACGAAACATAATTAAATCCAGCATCGATAGAAACTATATTAATACATGGGAATTATTCCAGAGAGAAACATTCGCCTTGGATACAATATTTCAAATGAAAATCAAATTTCAAAGTAATTGCTTAAAAGGCGCAAAGGCCAACATAGTGAAAAAGATTCCAAGCCGGAATCGAACCGGGCCATCAGTATAGCGCACTGACGTTCTACCGACTAAACCACTTGGAACGATACACAGCTCGGAAAATTTCTCACTATTATATGTTGGCAAGGCTACAAACGCAGCACAAGATGGAATCTTGTGCTGCGTTCTACGCTGCTACGATGCTGCTACGGAATCTTGTGCTGCGTTTGTAGCCTTGTCAACATATAATAGGGAGAATTTTTCCGAGCTGTGTATCGTTCCAAGTGGTTTAGTCGGTAGAACGTCAGTGCGCTATACTGATGGCCCGGGTTCGAGTCCCGGCTTGGAATCTTTTTCACTATGTTGGCCTTTGCGCCTTTTAAGCAATTACTTTGAAATTTGATTTTCATTTGAAATATTGTATCCAAGGCGAATGTTTCTCTCTGGAATAATTTCCATGTATTAATGGAGAAAATTTTTACAACAATATTTATTTCATTTCCCCTTTCTGTAGATATTGTATGAAATTTAACGTTTTAAACATTCAGGTTAATTTCTATATATTTTTAATAACGAGAACGATATATGAAGTGGTGTGAATCGTTATTGCTACTTGTAATATGTGACATGTCATATAACATTGTTGTATTTGGCAAAATGTACATATGCTACCAACAAGATGGATAAACATACTTGAAAGTATGAACAGTTACGGAATTGCTTAAAGTGATGTTTCTAGATAATGTGACACACATGAATTTCAGTCATTTCTAACAGTGTCTGGTATTTAAGGATTTCTTCGAAAGTAAAGATTACAGAACAAATCAACAAGAACATCCATACAAGAAGTTAATACCTGATAAACATTTCAGAGTACAGGCTGACATTTTGGGGGGACACAAATCGTAGCATAAGGATATAAATGACGTCTAGTTAGCCAATGTCCATTTCACTCATTTATAATTTAGCATACAAGCTCTGATATAAAAATTTCTGGTATTTCTATTTACATTCCTATACATATGTATATTTTTTACTTTTACCTGATGTATAAAAATAAGACAAAACATAATATGGTAAAAACACAGAATAACGGACAACTTGGCAACGCGTAATTTGTCAGCTACTCGTAGGCGTTCGGCATTGATAAAATTGTACAATTATACAGTTATAGGTAATCTAAACAGAATTATCCGTTATAGAGGTGTGTCCGTTATAGAGGTTTTACTGCATTTCTTTTAGAACTGGCTTATTAAACAAACTCATAATGTTACTGAGAGTAGATATACTTACCACTATAGGGCTTCTTGCTGTACGCAGTGAAAAAGAGAATTTTGTTTTTACATTCAGAATTGAAAGCTGTTCCTCTTACAGTAATATATAATGCTCTAGATGGGAGTGCTGCTAACAACCACCGGCAACGTGAGGGTAAGGCATTGTGCAATCTCAGAGAGAGAAGACCTTTAGAATCACTTAAGACACGGGGTAAACTGTTATCTTTCTGACAAATAGTAGACGCGGGCACAAATTCATACAGTAGTCGAAAGCCAAAAGTTCTAAAATCGTCTCTTGGTCCCATATTTTTAACTAAAAACTCCACATGAACATTATGTCCAACGGATTCTAAAGTAAATCGATCACTTGAATCACAGACACAGCCTACGAACACTTCATAGTCTTGCCACATTTCGGTGACATTAATTGCAGCAAATTTTGTTTCATCAAAAATGTCACAATTGTGCCTCTGAACCACTGGTTCATAGACAGTTTCGCACATTTTTGTGTTTGAAAAGCGTATATCTTCTACTGTTATCAGTATTTTTTGTTCAATTGTTCCTTCTAAGGCATATTTACATTTTAAATCTTTTGATCCACCTCTACCATACAGAAAAACATTTTTGGGGGATTCTAGCGTTCCTGTTGGAGAGTCTCTACTATTAATTAAAACTAGACACGGGTTATTATTAACACCATGCCGTGTGTTCACTGTATCTACCACTTCATAGCGTGCTGTAAAATATGGTTCATTACCTCTTATAGCTAATGATGCAAAATAAGACATTTTCAATAAAAGTTCTGGTCCTGTACTCAAATAGCTTTCCTCAGGTAATGTACAAGGCCTTGATGGTACTAAATCAGGATAATCAGAAGCATGCCCACATTGCTTAGGCGATCTTTTTTCGCAAAAAGTATCAACAGAAGAAGACTGTTGAGAGTCTAAATTATTTTCAAAATTTAAAAATGGTTGTTGATTGTAGAAGTGATGATGTGAATGTCGGACCTTTGGCACTGTGTGAATAATTTCTAATTTGCCGACATCGCATCGTTCATTATCCGTCCAAGGATGTAGATCGGGAACATGATATGAAGCAAAATAAACCCATACACGATCTGTAGATTTCTTTCCAGTCACTCGATATGTGCATGTAGTTCCCGAGGGTAAGGAATGATCAGGAGCTTTTAAAATGCCTACAGGATATCTGCTACCATCTACAGTTACAGAGCAACCTTCGGACATTACACGATATGCTGAAGGGTTACGGGCAAAATGTACTTGAACATCTAGTTCAAAATGCGTTTTGGCTAAAGGCTGAGAAGGAACACTAACTAACTGCACAAGAAGGTCTGGACCACTTGATCGGATTGTTGGTAAAGGTCCTGCACCACAAAAGTCAGCTAAAAGTGGTGCTTCTGTTGTTCTTCCGTCGTAAATCTTTATAGTATCTCCAGCACAGTCTGAAGTCAAAGTTCCAGGTTTATATTTATCATTGTTCGTATGCCCACTTGGTATGTTTATTTTGAATTCATTAATTTGATTCACTTCTATATGTGCAGTTTTTCCAGGAGGAGCAGAGTCTTGCCGTACCCAATAAAGACATGATATGTTTCGTAAATAGAACCCTGAAAAAAAGAAAGAATTAGAAATTACATTAATCAGCTAATAGTGTATAATATAAATATTTATTTATTAGTATTATTTGTCTTGGTATATAAAATTAACTATGATACATATTATGAAAACTAAAGTATAATTATTTCTAGTAAAAGAAGTAAAAGAAACTTTTATTAAGTCGATATACTAGAATTTAACACTGCCCTGTAAAAGAACTTGTGATATACAGGGTGTCCGGCCTCAACGGTGTCCAATGGCTAATTCTTAAACTGTTAGTCATAGACATATAGATCCAATTACAAAAATGTTTTAAATCAGGTAAAGAAATATTTTAAAAGCGATTTGGGTCAATAAAAACATTTCTTAAAAAATTATGAAATTTAAATTTTTATACGGTCCCCCGGTCCTATAAGTTATATTTAGTCAAATTTTCCTATTACACTGACAAGTAAGGCAAAAAAGTCCCATTCATATAACTCTAAAATTGAGCGAGTTATGAAACTTTTAAAATGCACAACTTATGCCACTTTTCTGCTCTGAAAACAAATGAGTTCGGCTTGGCTTTGAAAGATTACATACCAAGTGCTTAAAGTATTCGAACATCTTATTTCATGTGTATCTGCGCTTTGAAAAAAAATCGTATAAGTATTACGATTAAGTTAAACTTTATTAAATTTCAGATTGGCTAAAATAACATATGTTTTATTTTGTCAGGATTTGAGACTGTTTCTTTTATGATTTCTTTTAACAAAAATTATGTTATCTTTATAAGTTTTTATGTTACTTTAACGATTATGTATGTTTTTCCAGTTCAAAATTTGTATTCGAACTTTAACTCACTTTTAAATATCCGATCGAGATTACATTTTACATACTGGCGCAAATCCAATAACAATCTAATATTATTATGATTTTCTGTGATTACCATTTATACTTATTTTACAGGATAACATATTTCGCAAATCATAAATTGTTAAATTTAAAGAATAACAAAAATCTGATACTATAAAGTAGAGGAGATGGTTGTGTTTTTTAACTTTTGATAATTGATTTTTACGTACTTTATAGCACTGAATCTGATAATGAACTTCATTTTTAACCATCACGTTAGAATTTTTTTGCAAATCGTAAATGTGTAAGTTAAAATATAGCGAAAATCTCATACTATAAAACATATGTAAAACTTTTTTGATTTATTTTATTCCATAATTTATTCGATATTTTTGCTTATCCTGGGATTCTTACAGCTAAATAGCTGAGTGATCCGATGAGATGGGGGAGGAGATTGAATTTTAACTTTGAACTTTTAGACTTTGAAATTTGCGAAAAATCCTGATATCATGGTTAAAAATGAAGGTCAATTTCAGATTCAGCAGTACAGAATACGTAAGAATCAATTATCAAAAGCTAAAAAATATGACATAACTCATCTTTTGCAGACTAGTGTAATCTAATAATATTTTAAAATACGTATCATTTTGTAAAGAATTGAGGCTGTTAATTTAGCATCATTTTATTTAACAAAAGTTGTGTTTTTTCTTTCTTCTTAAATGTTTATTACAAATTGTATATTTTGCGTTAATGTGTCAGAATGATTAAAGATTTAAAATTTATATTGCAATGTTAATTTTACTCTCAACCATTTTTTTAATATATCTGACGAAATTATATATCGACTAAATTTGTGAATGACCCCCAATTTGCAGCAAAAAATATGCTCCAACTTTAAACGACTATTACTCGGTCAGTTTTAATCGTAGAATAACGGGACTTTTTGTGTATTATTTTTCAGTGTAAAAGGAAAATTTTACTAAATATAACTTATAGGACCGGGGGACCGTATAAAAATTTAAATTTCGTAATTTTTTAAGAAATGTTTTTATTGACCCAAATCGCTTTTAAAATATTTCTTTACCTGATTTTAAACATTTTTGTAATTAGAACTATATGTCTACGACTAACGGTTTAGGAATTAGCCATTGGACACCGTTGAGACCGGACACCCTGTATATATATATATATATATATATATATGAAGTTTCCAAATTCTGCGACTTTCTAGGGTATGTAATACTGTCGTTGATGCAACTTCAACAAAAGTTCAAGAAGTAAGTATTATAAAAAATCGCTTTTTAATTTTTTTGGTATTTTATTATATTACTAAGATTATTTTATCTGATTGTGGAGTACTTACTCTTGAATGCGATGAATACTTGGAAAGCAGATATTGAGCAACAAACTACTAAAAAATATTTACAATCAAACTTTGACTGGCTCTAATTTAGAAAACCATAGAAGTTGTCGTTTTAGACGTCAATTTTGTAAAACTCCTCGTATATATTAAGACAGATTAAAAACTTTCCGTCTTTATTTATGTTTAAAGTGCATTTTCCAATTATTTATCTTTTTACAGAGATTAAAATTATATTGTTTGTAAAAGTTTGTATAAAGTAATATACTTTAAAGTATTGCAATATGAAACTGTTATAAAATTAGTATAGGAAAACTTAATGTGATAGAGAGGGAAATACTTCCTTTTTAAATTGAAAAGTTTAAATTCTACAAAAGAATCTTCATGTGTAATGTAAATTTGAATCCAACTGGTGTAAGGAAGAAGTTTTGTTGACGCTGAAGGTTACCAAAATAAAGAAATTTTGTAACAATAAATATTATATCTCATTTACTTCTCTCTAGTTAATTAAATTCCTTTCAAAATGAACCTGCTGTATTTTTATGTTTTTTTGTATAGAAGATTACTTCCATATTAGAAGAAATAATATTTAGAAATGGCTATTTTTTTCCCTCCATCAAGAGACTTATTTGAGACAACAACTGTACAGCACAACTCCTTTTCAGAACTAGGGATAAGAAGTCAAATTCTCCCCTTCACAAAATCCTTTAGTTTTATGCGGTTTCCTTCTGTATAGTTTGACGCCCACTGTATATATATCAGTTTTATATATCTTAACATAGAGATGTTTTAAAATGAAATTCACATGAAAAAAGTAAAACAATTAAAAATTACAGTAAAAATTCAATTCATAAGTTCATAAAAATACAGATTTCATTTTAACTTCAAATAAAACTGTTTGTTTTCCTTTTTCTGTGATTTTTAACGATTTCTCAATAGGAATACTATTTAGAAATAATCAAAAAGATATTGAGTTTACAGTCAAATAAGTTTTATTATTAGAATTTTTTTTTATTTATTTTTTTTTAATTTCATTTAGAAAGTGTAAAATAAAACTTTAAATTTCAGCTTTAAGAATCGCCATGCAATTTTCAGTATTAAAACAATCAATGTACTTCAATATTCAGTATAAATGTTGAGTTTGAAGACTAAATAAATAATAGTAAAATAATTGTTATTTAGATTATCACTTATGTTCTGAGAATATATATAAAAACAATGAAGGATTTTATGCAGAAGGAAAGCCAATCTTATTAGAGAAAAGTAAATAATATTATTTCATTTGCACTAATAGTTTTTTTTTTACCTTTAAGAACATAGTTAATTCAAAGAATATCGATACAATCATTTTAATAAACACTTGCGCTTTAATTTGGTGCGTTTTACAATCATGTTGAATATAACTTACTAATTTTAACTAATTATTATTTCTTATAAAGTAGGGCTTTAAAATATTTCAAACGCTTCCTAAAATTCAACAAGGAGAGAATAAGAAAGTTCAATGCACATTAAAGAAAGAATGTTTGAACATAGTAGCTATGTGTTATCTAAAAATCTATAGTAACCCATCAAATACTGCATTTTATCGTGAAATCATGTCTGAATTTAAGATTGTTTGGTAACTACATTAATATTTTTTTTTGACTGAAGTACTGATGTAGTATGTACTTTACATTTTGAACGTATTTAGTATATAAAGAGTGTCTCAAAGAAATTGAAATGCGCTTTAATTTTATCGTATAACAATTTAAAATCTGTATTTCTTAAAAAAGAAATGGTAGAACTATTTTTATAAAAAACGTCATCTTAGATAAATATTTATTGGATATTTAATCAATTTACATTGCTTACGTATCCGTAACGAGTAAAAAAAAAAAAAAAAAAAAAAAAAAAAAAGTTTTCTAAGCTCTTTCGGTGATCCTGTATACATAATGTTACAACAGGTAATAAGATAAAATAAAACAAATATTATCTGAAATTAATTGTTATTAAGAAATTCTGACAAGATCATAAAGAATACGTAATATAACTTTTGTAAAATTTGTAGTCACTGCATTAACCCATTTGTAACCAAAACATGCATGTCAGAATTTTTTTTAGCCAGAAATTCCGAAATTATGCTAGAAACTATAATTAGTAAGTCAATATGTCATTAATCAGTGTGAACAGTAATGCCATTAATCAAAGCTATTTGCTTTAATTAATGACAGACATTTCATGTTTACATAAAATAAAACATTTTTCGGAATTTCTGACATGGATTCCGAATTTCTGAATAATTAAGAAATTCCTGAAATGGACGCATATTTACGCTTTGGATGCAATTGGATAAAAAGAAAGAACCATTACAATGTTTTACATTATCATCAGACAATATCCACTTCTAAAGCATTTTTATACCTGGATAATTAGGAGACCTTATGACGCACTTTCTAAAGTGACAATTGGTTAGCACTGCATCACATTTTGATCCTGTTGCAATGTTTCCATGTGCCATAGGATGGTCTGTTTCATCATTCATTTCCAAAAACCTGTATGTAAGGTACAGGCGAGGTGCAACTGGTTGACCTGCTGCTCCTTGTGGTGGTACAAAAACTGTTAGTTTCACTTGATCACCTGTGCTATAAAAAGTAGCAGATGGACCTATAAGACCTCCACAGAAAGATCCTGAAGCCGATTTTAATGTATCCCCTTTCCTTCTAGGAACACCTTTCTTTTTAGCTCGACGCCTCACACGAATAGAACGTTTTCTGGGATTAACCGGACGGCTATCTTCCACCTCCATGTATCCGCGAAGACATGATGAACTAGAATACAGATAATTCGAATAAAATATGATTTATAAACGCATAAAACTATATAGGCATTATTAATTAAAGGGTCAAGAAGAAAACGGTAAATATACAGAAATTAGTTATTCAGGGGTATTTCAAAGATGTGCGTAGACTTTTAATGCTCATTTCCTTTAATACCCATTTTTATTTGTGATTTTTAATAGATTTCCTACATTTTTACGTTGGTTAAAGATTTCTGTACAATAGTACGCTTCTCAAGCTTACACGTGGTTCAGTCATCTCAAATCTCACAAAATTTCTCTATCAAGGTTTTATCACGGGCCTTTAAATATTAAATCTTTACCTTGGAATAATTTACGTAATGTAGTTGATAAAACTTTATGTTTATAGAAATTACTTAGTGTGAACTGTACCTTCTACCTTATAGAGGATAAATTTTAGATTAATAAATAATATAATTGTAATGTGAATTTAATCTTCTTTCTTCTAAATTACTTTCTGAGATTAATTTCGATGAAATATATTCATATTCAAATTATCCTAAATAGAATAACTTTCTCTCCATATTTTGTTTTACATATCAACACACTAATTCTTATTATTACAGAATCCGTCTGTAGTTTGATTAACTGTATTCGTTTTAGCTATTCTATATATTATTACTAAAAGTTAAATCACGCGATTTTTTCTCCAATAAATCATGGCACCTAAATTTGCATTAAGAATACTCCAATCCCTCTTAATTTGTGATATTCTTAAAAAAACAAATAGGAAAATTTTAATGTGAAAACATAACGGCACCTATCGAAAAAATCACTTTCTAAATACAGTCGAACCTCGTTATCCCGACACTCTAATGACCATAAAAAAGTGCCGTCATAAGCGGAGTGTCGCGGTAACCGGATTTGGAGAAAAATATGTTTATTATTAATTTGAGACAATTTTAGATTCATAACTGTTTTTGAAGTTTAAGCAATAAAACATTATTAAACAAAATAAACACAAAAACAAAATTTAAAAGAATAAAAATCAGAATGCAAATGACTTGTTTTTTATTGTTACATGCAATATTGATGAATTAAGGTTTGCTTATCCCTAGATGTGATTCCTGCAATTATGTTTTAATGTTATACAGTGATTTGTAATCAGTATCCGTTGTTTCAGAAATAGATGCTAGATAATTTCTGATCGTTTTAATGCAATGCAATGCTTTGGTTTTAGTCAGATGAAAAACGTCGTGTAACCACAAGAAAGCGCCGCCTGACGAGAATAGAAAGACCGCGAACAGACTGATGCGTCTATCTGGAGCTTAAGTATGTCATTCATAGTGTGTGAGTTTATTTATTCCGATAAAGGATTGAAGTAAAAATTCGCATTTATCTCAACGGGTATTTTAGACACTTTTTTTAAAAGTTTGGCTAAGATATTTCTTCCCGCTTGATTTCAGTGCTTATAAGATGGATTATGAAAACCGAATTTTTCCGGAAATGAAATTTATTCAACGACGTAAAATACGGAGTTATTTTACATTAAAATCATATACAGAAAATCGGGACTTGAAAAAGTGACGTAACAAGCGGAGCGTTGTGAAAACCGGGTGTGTCGGGATAACGAAGACCGACTGTACATATATAAGATTCACATTATACATTAACGATGTACGTTACATATACGGGAACAGGGTTACGATTTTTAGAAAACATTTATTGTAAATACTCTAAAATCTCTGAACTGTGGCTACCCTGGTTTGAGTGCACAATTTTCCCGTTTTTCGCAGATGTCCGCTATTCAGAGATAAAAGATATTGCTATATATAGATATTGGGTATTAAAATATTGCCTCGTAAATTGAGGAGGTCCCTCTGTGACAGTGGCCGTTAGAGAAGTTTTACAATAATTTATCTGAAAGCATTGATTGAATTACAATTTCATGAAATGCAGTCATAAATATCTGCATTTTTAAACATACTAAAAATGAAAAAGTAATTTATTCATGATAATATATAAATATACGTAATTGTAAAGTAAGTACAAATAATATTTGTATTTATCTTCTAAAAAGATCATAAAAGAAAATGGGGTATTTACCTATCGAAATCGTAAGTTCCTATCTGAAAAGACAGAAAAGTGATTTCTACTCGATCGCCAGATTTTCCTCCAGCCGCTACGAAACTTAATGTACAAGTAGGAGATCGTCGTTCACTCAGCCGCAAAGGATACTTAACATCTAATAGCCCATAATATGTCCTATTGCAATCTAGAAATGAACATAAAAATTATTATATTATTTTTTTTAACTGCATGAATTTTTGCAATGTTAAATTAGCGTGAAACTAACAGAGTGAAAAAAATGGCCAAGCTGGGAATCCATCCAGAGTCAGTGCATAGGGCACCAATGCTCTAAGCACTGCGCTATTTGGATGATACCCAACTTGGAACTTTCAATCTTATATGCTGGCTAGGCCTGGGCCTTAAATCGATTTAAAGCTTACATCGGAAATCCGATTTAACCATTGGTCTTAAATCGATTTAAGCTAAAATCGGAAATCGCGATTCAGTTAATGTCAAATCGCGATTTAGCCATTATCTTAAATCGCGATTTAGCCATTATCTTAAATCGCGATTTAGCCATTGTCTTAAATCGCGATTTAGCCATTGGCTTTAAATCGATTTAAAACAAAATACTGATTCTGAGCTAACATCGGAAAACCGATTTATCTACTTTGATGTATCTACCACTTACATGCCAAGCTGGTGTTAAATCGATTTAAGAGGATCCGATTTAAGCAAACATCGCAAGCCTCAATGCTTTCCGATTTAAGACAAACAAGGCAAGCTGGTGTTAAATCGATTTAGGACGATCCGATTTAAGCAAACATCGCAAACCTCCATGCTTTCCGATTTAAGAAAAAGGCGATTTAATGAAAACAAGGCAAGCTGGTGTTAAATCGATTTAGCAGGATCCAATTTAAGAAAAAGGCGATTTAAGAAAACAATGATTTAAGTAAGAATTGATATTTATTTATTCATTTTATAAACAAGATTCAGAGTTTACGAGATTGGAATGTGTATTTTTCAGAAATTAAGAACTTGTATAGTGGAAAGTTGAAAGGAAAAAGTAATGTTTAAATCTTAAAATCCAAATTCATCGAATTTCAATTTATATGCTAATGCAATCTTTTGATGATAAATTAAGTTTTCACATATTTGAGTAATATTGTAATATGTATTTTTTATTTTCCAATATTCTGTAATTAATTAAAATGTTTTAAAGTAGAATCCTGCATTGTTTCAAAAGATTGTTTTCCTGAAATTCATTCAGCATTTATATGATTAAAAATAATAATAGAAAAATTTTATATTTAAAATCCAAACTCATCGACTTGCAGTTTATACTTTTAAGCATTCTTATGATGAAAAATTCATTTTTTACATGTTTTAGTAATATTTTAACATTTATTTTTTATTTACTATTATTTTGTAATTAATGAAATTATTTTAAAAGTATAATCATGCATTGTTTTGTGTATCACTATTTGGCCGTGATCCACATGAAATATTTTTCTTTTACTACTAATATTTTTTTCCTGAAATTGATTGAGTATTTATGGCTGGAAAAAAAAGAATAAACTTTCATATTTAAAATCCAAATTCATCGAATTTCAGTTTTTATTTTTATGCATTCTTTTAATGATACATTCATTTTTCACATGTTTGGGTAATATTTTAATGCATATTCTTTATTTTTTTATTATTCTGTAATTAATTAAAATATTTTAAAATAGTCATGCATCAGATTTGACATCAGATTTCAATGCCAGTCACATGGATTGAGTATCTTGCTGAAATTGATTCACTATTTATATCCAAATTCATCCATTTTTAGTTTATATTTTTATGCATTATTTTCATGAAAATTTAATTTTCATATGTTTAGGTATTATGGGAATATTTTAGTTTTAATTTATTATTATTTTGTAATTAATTAAAAATACTTTAATAAAGTTCTGTAATGAGTCAAGTAACTTTATTTTTACAGCAGAATGAGGGAGGGCTGGAGGAGGCATTCATTAGATTTTTCTGCAGAACTGCGATTTTTTGCTTTTTTGTCATTTTGTTATCATTAAAAAGAGATATATTTTAAGATTATATTTTATTACTAATCTTAAAGGATGGCAACAACCATGAAAAAAATCAGCAATTTCAGTGATGGGATTCCAAGGGTCACACTTTCAATCCTTCTCCATCCGCTATATAAATGTCAGCATTTATGTTAAACAAATCTTATTTTAATCTAAAAGTTAAAAAGATATAAAATTGCACCTTATTTCTCATATCTCCCCCCCCCCTTTTTTTACTGCTTTTCTCATCATGGTAAATGAATAGTTAAATTCATCATTGAAGTCTTTTAATATGCTTCTGTTTTACCTCAGTAACTTTTTAAATCTGTGTCTGTAAAAAAAGAAAAAAAAAAGTGTATGTAGGCTGTTATCAATGAAATGCTATTTGAGTGGGCTAGGGGAGGAATTTCCCCTTAAGGAATTTAGATTGTAGCATGCATAACAAGTCATAAAAGAAAATGATATTTGTCTATTACTTCTTATAGAATGAGTTTATAAAATGTATTACAATAGGTCACTAAATTTTAAAATGGGAAAAAAAAAAAAAAAAAAAAAAAAAAAAAAAAAACTAGTGTTTTGAGACATTCAAAGCTTTTTTATGTGTAAAATATACCTCTTTTCAAAATTATTTGACAAATTAAAAGCCAAGTATACTAAATAATACAGGAGGGGGGGGGGGGGCACATAAAGATCGTATTTTGTTACTAAAAATTAAAAAATAGGCTTCCATATTCTAAAATGTAAAATCGGTGTTAAATCGCGATTTAGCACTAAATCGCGATGTTGGATGGATGATAAATCGATTTAAGAAATTTCTACATCGCCCAGTCCTAATGCTGGCAAAGCTTCATCTGTGTCCCAACATATAAGAGTGAGCAGTGCCAGAGTGGGTATCGCCCGACTAGCTCAGTTTATAGAGCATTAATGCGCTATGCCATATAAATATAGGGTGAAGATTATTTATGGCTTAGGTTGTGTTTAATTTTATTCTTATTTATTCAAAATTTATATTTATATTAAAAGGGCAACAAAAAAGTTATAAAAATTATCATTATTTTTTAGTATATTTTTAGTAAATAAAAAATATTGTATTATATTCCAAAAATATTTTAGGAATTAAAATGAAATTGAGCATTGTCAATTTATGTACTGATTTATTCGAAATCAGTACACAGTCAGTATAAAGTTAGTAAATACACCCATTTTCACTTTTCTAAAATAAAAATAGATTTAACAAGACACTACTTTTAATATAAGATATTGGAACACAAATTTTGAGCTTGGTGAAAATATTAACCGATATAAAAATAGCAAAAAAAGCCTTTGTGCAACAATATTAAAAAGCAGAAAAACCAACGTTTAAAATGCACAAATAACTTTTATTTCTAAATTTTTATTTCTAATTGTATTATTTGTGCATTTTAAACGTTGGTTTTTCTGCTTTTTAATATTAACTGATATGTAAATATTTAATACATATTTATATACACGCACATTTCTATTTATTTATATAATATTTATATTTAATATATATATGTATATTTGGTACACAAAAATTTAATACATATATACACAAGTATATTTATTTAAATTATATATGTTACATAAAAATTTTACTTTGCAATGTTCATTTAAATTATTCAAAGTTTCCCACTATCTTAGTAATACCTTTTATTTATTCATATCTAATTTGCATATCTAAAATGTGTATATTAATTATCTTATTCGAAATCTTAATTTAAAACTTTTAATCCCTTCATGGATTTTTATCAGCTACCCAAGCTATAATATTCCGTGAGAAGCTCATTTTTATTTTCGAATGTTTTTAAAAACCAGTTTGTTATTTTTATTTCTAATATTAATTGCACGAATCTCGTTTCCCGCGCCTTTTAGACGCAAGACTTTTTACCTTGAAATCACTACATTACCAGGAGCATATTCATTCTCCTAAGCCACTCCCTCTCATGCGTCATGAGTTCAGCTGCCCGTTGCTTCCCGCCTTTTACCGATTGGGTCCTTTCTGTACTACGTCGAAATCTGTCACTCTCCGCGAGTTCCAACGAAAACCAGATGACGTGACTTCGGAGCTCAGATTTTTGTCTTACACAAGTGCTTCAAAACTATGTTGTCCGGTGTTTAACAGTCTTGTAGAAGTCTAAATTTGCTTATTAAGATCTTATAGCATGATGTAGTTATTTATACCCCAGCATGAGCACTTTACGAATTCTCTCATAATGGGGGACTTGTTTTTACGTTTTCTTGATTAGATGAATAAACGATTTAGAACGATAATTCGCTCTGTTTTTTGTTCTAGAGAAAACGCCGGATTGTTACATCCATTGCCTTGCTACACTTACGCCCTGATCATCGGATTAAAAATACAACTTCAAAACAAATACTTGTGTCTCAATTGGAAATAGCCGATCTCAGCTGTTACCAACCATTTCTTCTGAGTTGACTGGATTTTTCGACTACAAAATTACACAACCTTTCACCAGCTGCCGGTATTCCATGAATTTAATGCCTCCAGCTACAACCTTTCACTAGAATTGTATACAAAGTTTCATATATACATATATGTTACCGTGAAAGACCGAAATCTGGAGAATGTCGACTTTCACCGGTGAATGTCAACATTCACATAGTCGCCTGGTGTAAGTCCGAAATATTTGTTAAATAAGCTTATTTCTGGTTTACACTGGCAAATGTCGACATTCACCATGCACTAATGGTGAATGTTGAATATGTCGGGAATTTCCAATTACTTCTCCGTCTTTCAAGCTCGATCATTAATTTTTAACTCATAAAAACGTTTTAATCGTCTGTAATCCAAAGGTGTGCTGCACGCATATTCACAATACCTACTCGGTTCAGGTTCGACACTGGTAATTCTCAGTATATTTTTCTGGTATTAAATTTTGAATATTTTGAAACAGATTTGCCATTATCTCTACATAATGATGATAACTCCCTCATTCTGTAACATTATAAATGCAAAAGTGTAAACATGTTTGGCTGAATTCAGCGTCAAAACAGATAATGCCTTTTGTATTCAGCATGCATTATATTCATTTTTTTCCAATGTTTAAAATTTTCACTTAAGTTAATAAAATGTACATATTTTATTTCTTTGTAATACATAAAACAAAAGTTACAAGCAAACTGCAAATATTTACTTTAGAATTGTAAATATTTTATATTTTTTATATTTTTTAATATTTTTATTAGTGAAATTGCAAAGTATACATTTTTAATATTGCGAAATATGTGAAAAAAAAAAAATCCAACATAAAGTAAATATTTTCGCAATATTGTCATTATGTTGAGATAGTTACAATTTAAAGTTTCGGCATTTCATTACAAATATTTCTAATGTAATTCCCATATTTTACAAGTATTGGTATTATAGTTCAAGTATTAATAATAGCAATCTGTGCTTCAAATTAAATGTATTTTTGTATTCAAAATATATATAACTAATTTTTAAAACTAATTTTTACTTTATTTAATGGCAGACTATCATCGGTTAAATATAGTAAAATTTCTGCTTAAAAAGACTGGTAGAAATTTTGCATTAATAATTCCGCGAAATTAGCAATGAAATGTTAGCGATGACATTCAAATATTAGCACAATATAACTAACATAACTGATACCGTTTTTTAGGATAATTGTTTTTTTTTTTTGGGGGGGGGGCGGTTAATCACTAGTTCCAAATAGTGGTCGTTGCATTTTTTAATCTCGTAATTTATAAAGCGAATATTACTATTAGAAAGAAAACGTGGTTATAGAAAATACAGACCACAATCACTAGTGAATTTTGACTTCTGGTGCATTTTTAGTAAGGTTAGCACCTTGAGATCATCTAACTCCATTCTGGCAAGAAAAGTGAGAGCAAAAGTCAACCGCTTATCATGGTCGGTGTGACGTAACTCTTGTACAGGGCTGATCCTGTACGGATAGAAGTGGATAATCTTTCGTAGGATTTTCCATACCGTACAATAAGACATATCCAGATTCTGAGCTATCTCACGAGCGCTGGAAGAGGTAGTAATATTGTCTGGTGCTCTGTCGACAATCGCCGTTGCCACTTCTTCGATTGTATCCTATGATACGGGTTTTCGTCCTCTGCCTCACTGAACATTTAGGGCAATTCCATCGTAACTGACGTAACATTTTACCATCGAATTTTGTTTTCGAATCTATGTAGAGAATTTACTAATAAAGCTTGAACCAATTTTTACAATTTAAAATATTTCTTACTAGTGTCTTAATACCCAAATACCTACAGATTATTTCAATCTCTCTTTGAGTCCCAAAAATTGCAATTCAAAATTCTGTAACTGACGTAACAAAAAATATACAAACATTTTTTTTGCCTTCATTGAAGTGTAAAAATGATCAAAACTATCCAGTTAAAAAAAGTGATTTAATGTTCTCAACAACACTAAGTAAGGCCAAATTAGAACAGTAACTTGTTTAATTAGTTTCTGAAAAATAAAAAAGAAAAAAATGGCATTTACATGTGTAACAGGATTTTTGTATAGAATATAAAATATCAAGTTTTCCAATCATACCCTTAAATCAAACATATTATAAATTTGATTCCCCCCCCCCCCCAAAAAAAAAAAATTATGATTTTCTGAGGAATTCCCCTTAGAGAACCTGTCTTTCGGTTAATCACTAGTTCCAAATAGTGGTCGTTGCATTTTTTAATCTCGTAATTTATAAAGCGAATATTACTATTAGAAAGAAAACGTGGTTATAGAAAATACAGACCACAATCACTAGTGAATTTTGACTTCTGGTGCATTTTTAGTAAGGTTAACACCTTGAGATCATCTAACTCCATTCTGGCAAGAAAAGTGAGAGCAAAAGTCAACCGCTTATCATGGTCGGTGTGACGTAACTCTTGTACAGGGCTGATCCTGTACGGATAGAAGTGGATAATCTTTCGTAGGATTTTCCATACCGTACAATAAGACATATCCAGATTCTGAGCTATCTCACGAGCGCTGGAAGAGGTAGTAATATTGTCTGGTGCTCTGTCAACAATCGCCGTTGCCACTTCTTCGATTGTATCCTATGATACGGGTTTTCGTCCTCTGCCTCACTGAACATTTAGGGCAATTCCATCGTAACTGACGTAACATTTTACCATCGAATTTTGTTTTCGAATCTATGTAGAGAATTTACTAATAAAGCTTGAACCAATTTTTACAATTTAAAATATTTCTTACTAGTGTCTTAATACCCAAATACCTACAGATTATTTCAATCTCTCTTTGAGTCCCAAAAATTGCAATTCAAAATTCTGTAACTGACGTAACAAAAAATATACAAACATTTTTTTTGCCTTCATTGAAGTGTAAAAATGATCAAAACTATCCAGTTAAAAAAAGTGATTTAATGTTCTCAACAACACTAAGTAAGGCCAAATTAGAACAGTAACTTGTTTAATTAATTTCTGAAAAATAAAAAAGAAAAAAATGGCATTTACATGTGTAACAGGATTTTTGTATAGAATATAAAATATCAAGTTTTCCAATCATACCCTTAAATCAAACATATTATAAATTTGATTCCCCCCCCCCCCCCAAAAAAAAAAAAAAAAAAATTATGATTTTCTGAGGAATTCCCCTTAGAGAACCTGTTTTCTCAAAATTCTCAACCATTTGTTTTAAACCATTAACTGACAAAGGATCGTTGTATTCACGCATTTTTTGTGGTTCCTAAAAGCACGTAAAGGGACTGGCGCATTGCATTGGTTGAGATAAAAGAATTTGACTAGTAGAGCTCGTTCGACTAAAGAAGGAGACATTATGAAAGATCACTTTCAATGAAATTGTTTCTAACAGTAGCACGTTACCTTTTAAAGCTGAACAAGCTGGCACTGGTCCAAAAGATGTAACGTGAAATTTGAAAAAAGAACTTCTTATGCTTTTGCTTTCTTTGGGGCTTTGTAAGTGAAACTGCAGATAAAGAAATTTTAGTAGTGTTTACGTAAATTTTTAGCTTTTTATAAACTATTACCATTTTGAGCTTGGATTAAATTGCTAAATTCGTTAAATAAACGGTAATTTTATTTCAGTATTGATTCTTCATTTTTTGAAACTCTCTTTTTTGAATACACAGCGCCAGATATTCCCTGGAGGTTTTTTTTTTTTTTTCGGAATCCTTCGTCCCCTATCTTGTTTAATCTTCCTACAAAATTTGGCGCCATTCTCGCAATTAGATCGCGCTACAGAACACTCTAAGTACCGTCAGTTTAATTATGGCAACCTCGTTTTAGCTTTATATAATATTTTAGACCGTCGGTCATCGGTGAATGACGCGTTCTAAATGGAAAGTTCAGTGGCAGTCACCGGTGACTGACGTGGCGCTTAACGTGTTAATAAGGCTGTGCCTATTATTACTTTAATGCCAAAACAATTTTAATTTTTTTAGGTGTGTTCGTAATTGTATAAATGCGTAGCACCTATAATCGTCGTCAGGTCCGTCCATCTGTCTATCCCGAATATACCAAGCTTTACAGTAATCACACATTTTTACTCAAGTAATCACATATTTTTATTATTTTAATATATGTTGTGGTATAAAACCCCTTGTCTCAGGTTCAAAGGATTTTATACAACGCTCCTCTGTTCTGGAGAAACAAGGGGGTCTAATATTATAACACAACTTAAATACTTACTTTGAAGCGTGATGACTACGTTGACTCAGTTGGTACGGCGTTTGCTCATGGCTCCGCGGGATCGGTTTCGATACCGGAACGCGCTACATTTGTTTGTCTCATTTTTTGTTTTATAAATATACTTGTAATTATAATTCAATAATCTTATTGTGAATTAAATCTGATAAAATTGTATATAAATTATAATTTTAACCTATTTACTTTTTTGTGTGTACCGAAGGAATTGTATAAAAAAAATCGTAAAAGTGTTAATTTTTTTAAAATCACTTTTAAAAGGTATTTCATATATTCTTTATCGATGCAATGATATTGAACAATTGTGTTAAGTCGTGATTTTAAAGAAACAACATTTATGTACTGCCTTAACAAGGGAAGTCAATACGCTGATAATATTACTCTTTTTTTGAGGTAACAAAAATAATTATATTAAAAATTAGATTAAGGATTAAATTACCACTTGGTTTTTGCATACTAAAGATTTTTAAATTTGTAGTACGCATGCTTGCGCTTTGAATTATTTTGCTTTTCCATTCATCTTGTTTCTGCTTTTATTTTTATTTTATTTGAATATGTTTTATTTTACTATAACTAGAGGGAACCACAACAGATTATGTAACGATTTTGGAATTTTTATTATTCATTAATAGATCCAAGTTTTTTTTTAAATCTGTTTAAATGATGAGAAATAATGGTTTAAAAATAAAAAATGCTAAATTAAAGATTAAATATGTTAACATTATAATTAGTGAGCGATATTAAAATTTTTAATTGAGATTATTAAATTAAAATTACAAGTAAATTTATAAAACAAAAAATGAGAAAAACGAATGCAGCACGTTCCGGCATCGAACCCGAGCCCGCGGAACAACGAGCAAACGCCGTACCAACTGATCTAAAACCAACTATTCCTACCGTTACAAAGTAAGTATTTAAGTTGTGGAATAATATTCGGCATTATGTTATAACATTAGACCCTATTTCTTAAGAACTAATGAGCGTTGTATAAAATCCATTGAGCCTGAGACTAAGGGGTCTCTACCCTACGACATATATTAAAATTATCAAAACCTGTGATTACCAAGGTTGGCCCTCTCCTTGTAAGATATACTAAAAATAACGTTAATGAAATTTATTCAATGTGATTTTTTTAATCTACAATAATCAATAGAATGAATTATATAGATTAAGGATGATATATGAATAAGAAATGAAATACAGTTAAGTAACTAATCAAAAAAAAAAATTATGCCTAATGCTTTTACATTTAGTGAATTGCTATTAAAGAATTAAAAGAATGGAAGTATTCAATTCTTTTTCTAAATGTTCCTATAACTGTACAAATTTTATAAAATTTCATTCTTGAGAAAAATAATAGTAAAAAATAATATTTTTGTATATTAGCATAACCTCTTTTATGAGATAACATTTCACTTTTATTCAACTCTATATCTTCGCATATATATATATGATAACAGGTATAAATTGCAGGTTATTCAAAATATATACCACTTTTGCTAACTTATAACCTTTGCTTTATTTAATCGGAAATTACTGCAATGAAATAAGGTGGAGATAACTATTAGGAAAGGGCGGTAAATATTTTGAATAAAAACATATTTCCAAATCTGCCTACGCCGGACTAGATTACGCCACATTCAATGCATTTTTTTTTCCTTCCTGAAAAGCAAATTATCCAACAGAGTTTCCTAATTATCCAACATTCTGCACGATGTAGAGATCATAGTTGAAAACAATTTTTTTTTTCATCGAAAACTCTAATACATTTAAGATATACATTTTTATATTGTCCACTTACTACTTCAAAAGGACTTTTTACATAAACATTTTCTATTATGCATTCAAATACAGTCGAACCCGGTTAAGACGCGTTTCAAGGGAGTGGACCAAAGTCGCGTATTAAGCGGGATCGCGTATTAAACGTGATTTGGATAATGTCGCAGAAACTGGGCTTATTTACACATCTAAGCGTCTCAATGAATTTTAGGGCTTTAATTTATATGTTTATGGTCGAAAATTGTGTCTTATATATATATTTAGATTTAAATTTAATTGTATCCAACTTTACTCGGTGTATTTTTTTATAGGACCGACTGAAATAATAACTGAAAATAAATATGGATTCAAACATGGCTTTATTGCCGTTAAGGCTGTTCTAAAATCCAAAAGGGCAACTTTATGACATAAGTTTTAATTTATTTTTGTTCGGAAATGCATGAAAGTAGCAGATGTTGTTGTTCAGAAACTATGTGATCGAACTGTTTTTCTGTTTTTTTTTTTTTTTTAAACGCAATAGATCTTTCAGAAAATAGTGTCAAAGTGATCGTTTTAAATCGAATTTCCGCGCGAAAGAAGAATAACCACTCAAAAAAGGTTGAAAAGCGCCTTTGCCACCTGATCAAAATCGCTTATAACTCAATAAGTAATTTATTGATCAAAAAATGGAAATCACAGTTCGATTCCAAATCGCTTCCATAGCCAGGCCTTCCAATTTTATATTTTTCCGCTAAAAAATGAATTTGTAAATGTGTCAAAACGTTTTGCGCTTGTTGAGCAGAGCAGTTCAGAACAGCCTTAATAAGTGACAACCAAAGATAAAACAGCAAAAATAATTTTTCACATGGATTTTTTTTTAACCGTTTGGAAAAATAGTTATTGTCCAGCATTTTATTGTGGGTTATTGTGCATTACTTCTTGAGATAAAACTATTTCGGGAATCAGGAAAAATGCAACATAGCAGCGCCACCTGTTGGGCGATTTACACCAAAACGTAGTCGCACCAACTCATGTCAAGGACTAACTGAATCTGAAGTTTCATAAAAATCCGTGCATTAGTTCTTGAGATAGTGCTATTGCGGAAATCGTAAAAAATGCAGTTCAGTAGCGCCGCCTGTTGAACGATGTGCACCACAAACTAATCAGCACCAATTTATATCAGAGACTAACTGAATATAAATTTTTATTAAATTCCGTGCATTAGTTCTTGAGGTAGAGCGCCCACAAAATTTGTGTCACACACAGACAGACATTTTGTAAAAACATGTTTTTCGTGATCTCTGACCCCTAAAATGTGTAAATTCGTCGAAAATCGGAATTCGAAAATTTTCATGAATCCAATACTTTCTTCTTGTAAAGATAAAAGAAAGTAAAAATGCACGAAACGAGAGACAAAGAATGTTAGGTTACGGGATCAAAGAAGAATTGCAGTTTTGCTAATTTAGAGGGTTTTTTTTATTCCAATATCTACCACTATTTTCGATTAGTAATGTTCGCTTTAATTAATCTGTTATTAAATAAAGTAAATATTAGTATACAGAAACAGTGTTTTTTATCTGAATAAAAAAATCCGCTAAATTGGAAACGACAGAAGGAATGCGCATCTTCACCAATGAATTCGCGTCTTAAACGTGATTTTTTGCCACAAAGGACTGAAAATCTATCGCGTATTAAGCGGGATCGCGTAATAACCGTTCGCGTCTTAAACGTGATATTTTTGCATTAGTCTTATGGGCGATGTTAAAGGGATTGGGAAAAATCCGCGTATTAAGCGGGATCGCGTATTAACCGTGAGCGTCTTAACCGGGTTCCACTGTAAATTTCTGAAATTTATTAATAGCGATATTTTTCTATTAGCCACATGCCAGGGGTTAATAGCCGCAGAAAACTCTAAGGAATTCACTACTACTTGATGAAGTATTCGTGAGATTTGATATTTCACTATCAAAAATTAGCATTTTGATGCACAGTGTGTTGTTACGATCTTTCACTAGTTCCGTAATAACGTAGAATATGGCATTGGAACACTGAAGAATTAATTTCAGATTTTTCAAATTTAAATATTGTAAAAATAAATAAAAGATTAAGGAGTCGCAGGACTCTTAAAAGTGGAAAAAAAAGACCATTTTCAACATTTAATATCTTAAAATGTATTTGATTTTAAAACACAATTTTAATTGGAATAAAATATATAAGTATGTTCTTTCATTTCATGTATTTAAAAAATTATAAGATGCAGAATTAGCATGTGCAGGGAGCTCCAAACTGTTAGACATTTGACGAGCAAAAAATCGGCATAACAGCTTACGCGCAAGATTACAAAATAAGTATTGCAACTAAAACGACAATTTAGGTGCCTACTTATACTTCAAATTGCAATAATGACCCTGAACATAAATAAATTTGTATTTAAAGCTTTTTTATATTTTTAATACAAAGTTGTATTTAGCTAATGCAGAATTAAGAAAATTTCAACAGTATAATCACCTAAAAAAATATTGTTTTGAACAATAAAAAGGAAATTTTAGGTTCAGTTTATACAGACTAACATGAAACATATGTTTTGAAAATTTCATGAAAAAATATTCATAAGTTTTTGAGATATCGTGCGCGTTATGCCCAAAAACGTCATTTGGAGAAAAATGGCTTCAAAGTTTCCGAAACGACGCTTCAGCTATTGAACGTGTATAAATGTAAAAGCCATAACTTCAGTTCTAATAGGAATTTCAAGGAAACAATTATATCAAAATGTTCAGAAAAGATAGGAGTTTGACATCTAAAAAAATTAAAATTTCGAAAATTTTAAAGCTTTAAGAGTCCTGAGACCCCTTAAAGAAAGAGGCTCATGTCAAAACACAATAAATAATACCCTGTAGTTTCTTTTTCAGCAATATGAACAATCATCTTAAGATATCAATTCCACCATTTTCCAACGGAAATCTCTTTTTATCGGTAAAAGTCTGGTTTTGCTGTACCCAATTTATATTTATCCTATCATACCAAAAGTGTTTCCCAGAACAACTCACCATTGCAACCATTCTTGTTTCTTATCTAAGACATGAAATAGGAATCTTCTCCAATTCTATACACATTGTTGTATTTTACTGCACACATTTGTTTCATTATAACAATAGTGGTCATATCGATGGACTTTATGAAATATGACTGTATTTGTTTGTTCTTACTAACACAACAGTACTGCACTTGTATAAAAAATTATGATCCTTTAAGGATATATGAATATCCTGCCATATACGGGATACTCTCATTATCGCGATTATAATAATACTTTTTAACAAATCTTCCACAAGTAGCACTTACCATGGATTATTTATTAGTGCAATATCTGTGCACAATTTACTTTTTCTGCCTCTACAAATCTTCATGTCAATAACTACTACATACTGTGTGAACATTACAGAGAACAAATAATAAGGGATTATTCGAATAAGTTCTGATTTATTTTCAAAGAAAAATGTTGCCAGATGTGACTGGTGTTTTATAAATATTTTTTGTTTGTTTGGTCGTATGGAGAATGCACTGGCTTTCATTTTGCCGATTAATCTATTATGTGTTCAAATTAAAAAAAAAAAAAAAAAAAAAAAAACAGAAAAGTAAAAAGTAATGTATTTGAAGTGCAAAGTAAATAAATTATTCTTCGATTTTTTTTTTTTTGTTATATCCGTCAATAATACTTAAACACTAAAACATATAATTGATATATCACGTGTTTTATCATATGTAGATTGCATTACTTTTTTAAACGACACCCTTTTCTTTGCAATATATGTAACAAAAAACATTAATTGTTAAATTTTATTGTATACAAAATGTTCGTGTTAGAAATTATAGTAGTTTTTCTTTGTTTAATGTGTTCTATGACGCTTTTAAAAAACATACTTCATTCAGAAAAAAAAGTCTTCCGTTGTTTAAATTTCATTTTACAAGTAACCGCATTTGTGCCGAGTAAACGAAAACTTTCTTAATGATGCAAATTGAAGCCAGTTAACATGGACAATAAAATAAAAACAAATTTTCCATAACAAAGGATACAATTATTAATTATTCATTAATGGATAAAGAAAGTTGTTAGTTGATTTTGTTTCTTAAAAGTTTCTTTTGTTTCTTTCTATAGAAGGATAATTGCATTTCAACAACGGAGGTTCTTTTGATGAAATCACTAAACTTTCTAATAACGCTTGAAAGAAAAAAAGATAACGAAAGTTAATTATTGAATATTTCTCAATATTACGAAACAGCAATCAAATTACTTAAATAGGAGTTTTAAAAATATTTGTAGAAAATAATGAAAAGAAAATTTTCTTTTAATTAAATTGTCATAATTAATAGAAAGCTCTTTTTTTACATAAAACAATTTAGACGTTAGTTAAAGTTTTTTTTAATTTAATTTATCATAAAGGGAAAAAAATCATATGAGAGGTATTTAAAAATAAACACGGCATAAAAAAAACACAGTGGTACAAACACGGAGGAAGAGACACATAACTGACCGAATAGGGGTGTTTATGCAGTTTAATAATAACATATATTTTTAATATATCATTTGCTATTTTTTCTACCAAATGTCTATCGAAATACAACGTACATGCATATATATAAGTCACTATTTAATTACTTTATGTATATCCTTCTAACTTAACCTTTTCATACTAGCATTATTTTTTAACAAGCGAAAAATATTTTGCATTTGACACGGATTTAAAATTAATTTTTAAGAACAAACGATTTTGAATGGTTAGGAAATCTTACATTTATCAAAAAAAAAGGGAGAAAGAATGATACAAAGAAAAAAACATAACGAAACGTAAGTACTTAATAATTGCAATAATTATGAAACAGCAATCAAATTACTTAAAAGAGTGTTTCGATAAATAGTTGCTGAACAAAACAATTTTTGGGGGGACAAAAAAATTTGAATTTTTAAAAAGCATACATTTATTATAAAAGAAAAAAGGAAGAATGGTACAGAGAAAAAAAATAACGAAACGTAAGTACTGAATAATTCTTAATGATTATGAAACAGTGATCAAATTACTTAAAAAATTTTTCTCTAAAATAGTTGTTGAAAAAATTTTAAAAAATGTGGTCTTTTTAATTAAATTCTCGCAATTAATTAAAAAAAATTATTATATAAAACAATTTGGATGCAAGTTAGTCTTCTTTTTAGGTGCGTTCATAATTATATAAATACGTAGCGCCTATAGTCGTCGTTCAGTCCGTCCCTCTGCCCGTCTGTCTGTCCCTCCGCATATAACAGAGCAAAAACTGCCCAACCGAATGGTCTGAAATTTTAATTACATAATTGTTGCAAAAAGTTTTCGCGTCATTTCATATTTTATGAAAATTGATTGTATAGTTTAATAAAAGAGATAGTCAAAAGTTTTCCGTTACATTACGGCCAGTGGGAAAAAATTATTTCAAGTTCATTTTAATACTGTTAGAGCCTTTCGAACAGCATGAAATTGATATGCTCTGGTGAAGTGAACTAAAATATACATTCAGTACAAGATGAGGTGCAAAAAATATTTATAAAACAAGTTATAGTACGAACGCACCTCATTTGCCACGTTTGACGGGCAATTTCCAACTTGTTTAATTTATAATCAGCAATCAAAATCTGATTAAAAGTATCTAAAAATAATCACATGATCACCAGAAAACAAGCAAAAAAGAAGCACATGACTGACGAAGAGGGAGATTAATTCAGTTAAATGATAAAATATATTAAACAGGAAAAAAAAAACTCATTTGGCATTTTTCCACCACATAGTCTGGAAGCCGGTGAAATCGAAAGCCACTTGATCGCGGAATTGAAAATTTTTTATGTAAAAAGTCATACGAATATAGGAGCTATGTATGACCAGGTTTGGCAAGACGAACATACGTTTAATTAAATTAATTATTATTAAAAAGCTATAATGCCGTTATTGCGGATATTGAGCACTATCAGAACATTTTATAGACAATATTGTGCTCTTTCAGAAAAAAACTTGGTGTTACAAAACTTTATGCGTTCCACGGGAAGAGGTTGGTGATAAAAAATTACATTTATTTTGCTTTGAAATTTTACCGGTGTTGACTTTATTTTGTGTCTGGACGCTAGTCAAGTGTCGTCTATCCGCGATAACGGTAATTCATTATAAGTTTTTAATAATAATTATTTTATTCAAACATATTTTCGGCTTGGCAAACCTAGTCATACCTAGCTCCTTTTGTTCTTATGTGTTTTTACTATCGATTTACATACAAAATTTCAATTCCGAAATCACGGGGCTTTCGATGTCACAGGTTCTCGGACCGCCGAATAGGGACACCGGTTCTAAAATCTCTACTGGCTCGGCCTACAGGCGCAGGTAGATTTTGGAGTTAACTACTAATTTCAACAGCAAAAAATAATCATAATTAGAGAAAAAACCCACTTTAACAATTTTATCTGGACGCTTTTGATGAGTTTTTAATTTCATTTTTATATAAGAGCTGGTTTTATCAGAATCATGTGAAGGCGGTATTAAAAAAAAAACTTTTCCTTTCTCAACAACTTGAAATTTTCTAACACATTTTCAGAATTATTTTTAAAAGAAAAAAAACATCAAACTTGCTGACGTGATTTTGAACAGGTTTATACGCGACCTGTTTTTATTATTTTTAGTACAATTAATTAGAACTTGTTTTATAAACAAGCTTTTCTGAGTAGGACAGTATTTTTTGTTTCCAACACAATTGCTTTGGGAAATTCGGTTCAAAATGCCCACTTTGACATCATTTTTTCAAATATATTCTGCCTCTATCTAAAACTAGAACATTACGGTACATTATATAGGTTCTGAATAAAAAAACCCCTACCAATTGGATGCGTTTGAAAGGTAAATGAATTTAAAAATGAGTCAGAAAATAAGCAGTTTCGACTTGAGTACACCCTTAACACGATGATCTTAAAATTTAAAAATACATACATAATCATGTCTGGATTACTTAATAATTAACGCAATTTGCATAGCTACAGACATACACACATTAAAATTTTATTAAAAACAATTAAAATATAGTTAAAAAAATATATAAACGTTTCGGCTATTTTCATAGCCCTCACACATTTGTGAGGTATAACGATACTCTTCAAATCATCAAGAAATTTAATTGAGGAATTAATACTGTAAGGGTAGGAGACGGTCATGGGTTTGAGAATAACTGATAAAAATCTAGATAATTTATACAATGGGGAGTGGCTGTAATCAATGATAGGTCTAAGAGAAATATTAGGTTTGCGAGTCTTCGGTATCCCATAAAATCTTGGAACGAGACCAGTATAACACTTAAGACTTTTGTCAAGAGTAGGACAAAATCTATCGGACTTCGTTGAATCACTCAGGACGTTATTCCTGTTTCTTTGAGTACTCGGAGTGAAATATTTATTAACAATACTGTAAGTTTGATCATCGTTCAGTAAATCAAGGGACTTATTTATATAGTCAGACCTATCCATAACCACAGTACGACCCTTATCTTCTCTAGTAATAACAATTGATGAATCACACGATAAATTATTTAAAAGATTTCTATAAAAATTGTCAGAACTTGGTACCACATAACGATTCTTTATCAATATCTTGGAAATTTCAGACCTTACCAGATGTTTCTGTGAGGGGGTTAACTTATATATATTAACATATATACTACATATAAACGATATATATATAACATATATGTATATATTAACATATATATATATTTAACTATATTTTAATTGTTTTTAATAAAATTTTAATGTGTGTATGTCTGTAGTTATGCAAATTGTGTTAACGATGATCTTAGTTTAACACTTTAAAATGTAGGTGCCTAGCTTCCTTTCGTTTATTGTTTAAATACCTAATATTATCATTTGTAAACATTTCTTATTTATTTATTTAATATGTTTTACTTTGCTTAAAATATGCCACTGATGTAAACAATAACAACAGGATGAATTTGTGTAATGGCCAACAGTCGCTGCGCATCTTATCACTAGTACTTCAAGCGTGCTCCATTTCATTTCGTGTAGCACATTCAACTAGCCACATTTTTCTACCCTTTTTTGAACAATTTCTACTAAGGTTGGCACTCGAAGAGTTCTCCTGTTTGTTAAGCTTGGCATTTAAGACATTTTTTCGTAAAAATGTTTTTCGATTTTTTGGTACATTCAGCGTTTTTCAGTTTTATTTCCCAATTGTCAAAACGGACTTTTGCTATTGAATGATGACATATGTGACATATGGAAGATATTCTTCATATTAATAGTTACAATAACTGAGCAATAAGTTTCGCTTTTACAGTTTAATATTATTCAAGATATCGCGCAGTTAAAATTTTTACACCGTCAGAAAAAGAAAGAAATGTTATTCAAACGCAATTTGTATGAAAACTGTATAAGAATTTACAGTTTTTTATGGTTTTTAAAATAAATTTCAAGCATGATTTAAAATAAACTAGTCGGATGGGCTAATCCCAAAGATTTCTGCTTTCTCATACATGTTAATATTTCAAAAAGTTATTACACATGTTAATACTTCAGTATTATTACTTCAATATTACACCAACTTTGATTTTCATCATATGTTTCTGCTTCATTTTACTATTGGAGTAAAAACGAGTTAATCTCATAGTCTTTAAAAAAATCATAATTTTTCTTTACTTGTTTTTCGATTTTTTGGTACATTCAGCGTTTTTCAGATTTATTTCCCAATTGTCAAAACGGACTTTTGCTATTGAATGATGACATATGTGACATATGGAAGATATTCTTCATATTAATAGTTACAATAACTGAACAATAAGTTTCGCTTTTACAGTTTAATATTATTCAAGATATCGCGCAGTACACCGTCAGGAAAAGAAAGAAATGTTATTCAAACGCAATTTGTATGAAAACTGTGTAAGAATTTACAGTTTTTTATGGTTTTTAAAATAAATTTCAAGCATGATTTAAAATAAACTAGTCGGATGGGCTAATCCCAAAGATTTCTACTTTCTCATACATGTTAATATTTCAAAAAGTTACACAATACCTCAGTATTATTACTTCAATATTACACCAACTTTGATTTTCATCATATGTTTCTGCTTCATTTTACTATTGGAGTAAAAACGAGTTAATCTCAATCATAGTCTTTAAAAAATCATAATTTTTCTTTACTCTATTGTACAACAGCTGCTTAAGAATCAACGGAGATCGCTGGATGTGAATTGCCTTTCGAAGCATGAATAGCCGATATATAATAGAACTATGAAAAGCCAGAAAAATCACTATTACAGCGCCCCCTTCCGGCGGATTGTTTCCAAATTCAATGAGGTCCTGGTGGCCATAGCCAAAAATATACACAAAAAATTTGGTTCAATTATATGCCTAGCTTCATACACTTTTCGATAATACAATAATGAAATTAGCACAAAAAGCACTATTACAGCCTCACCTTCAGGCGGAATAGTTCCAAATTCAATGACGACCTTACTCACCATAGCCAAAAATATACACAAAAATTTGGTTCAAATCATTTGTATAACTTCATACACTTTCAATGGTACAAGGGCGACACACGGACTGACAGAAGGACATTTTGTATAAACATGCTTTTCCAGATCTCTGACCCCTACAACATATAAATCCGTTAAAAACCGGAATTCGAAAAAATTTAGATTACAATACTTTCTTTTTCAGAAAGAAGAAAGTAAAAATAAATTTGTGTCAATGCATCGCGATACCGAATGTTAGACTAAAACAATATAAATAGTTGAACATTGGTTTCCGGCTAATATTCTATACCATTCTTAAAACATCATGAATAACAAAGTAAAACAATAAAGCATGATGAACGAACTGCAAATTTAGCGCACAAGTAATCGAACTAAGCAGCTAAATCACTGAAAGAATCAAAATTTTAAAGATTAATTTGAGTAACAAAACTTCGGCAATTTCTTCGACTATTAACTCTTCATATGTGGCTGACACAAAAGTATCGCTTTTAATAAATTTAAAAAAATGGATACATTATGGATATTTTTCAGACAGAAACTTTTTTGGTGTTTTAAGTGAGACAAAAAAAAGTATATTAAATGTAAAAATCTATTAGAGTATTCAATAAAGAGATGATTTTTCATCTAATTTCTGTAATAAGATAAGCACAGGTTGTATCCCCTCGTCTATATTATAATAGCGTACCACAAGGGAAGTCGTCTGTCTAACATTTTCCCCAATATAACGTTATAGTCAGAGAAAGTTGCTTGATCTTGATGAAGAAGAGAATTTAACTGGCTATTCTTGCCCACTCAACTTTTCCGGCATCGCGCGGATGTTGGTGTTATTAATGAAGGCCAATTATCCGCACGAGGAATATAGGCCCTAGGAGGAATGCCCTCCGTGGGGACTTTCTAAGGGAACCTAACCCGTATTTACTCGTGGAAATCCAAGGTTCGAAGAAAACCACTGAAAACGCCGAACGATTAGTCGTCGGGAGCGATTGAGTTCGAACCCAGCACCTCCCGTCTACCAGCTTCGAGAGTGGATCCTCTCGGTCACTGGTGGGGTCGGCATCGTGCAGGAAAAAGTTTGGTATTCATTCAGCGCTGGATGAACTTAGCTAATAGGAACGAAGCTACGAAGATAAGATTTAAATAAATAGATAGCAGGGAGATATATCAGCGTGTCAAGTAACACTTCTACATCGACACATAATAAATAACCGTACAAAAAGTATGAAGAACGTGTTTACCGGGCACGCAACAAGCTGGGCGAACTTGTTGTTTATCGTTGATTGCTGTTTATCGTTCCCCGCCTCATACGGCCATAAGGGACAAACGTGTCTGTTCATAAAGCTAAAGTCATTTTGATGTTGGCCACAGCAGACGATTAAATATCGTTTTTAAAGCGATTTAACAAAATAACTTCTCAGCATCGGACATTTTTCATTTTTAACCGCCGAATACAGGAAAAATACACTTACAAATGCAATTTGTTTCAAAAGTATATTGCAATTTGTTTCAAAAATATATCGTAATTTACACATTTTTTTCTGATTTTTTAAAAAATAATCAAGAATGATTTTTTAAAAATCTATTTCTATCGCGTGCAGACGATTATGAAAAGTAAATTCGTATTGTACTTAAATTTAAATAAATAATTCATCATTTCTTTCTCGTTGATATTTCATAATGAAGTTAAATAGTTTATCAATAAATAAATAAAATGTAAATGGAATGCAAATTTAAGATATGTATTCAAACTAAGCGCTTAAACCACTGAAATGATCATATCAATTAGAATCAAAAAGGCTGTTTGCAAATAGTGATCTTCGGTGTTCTTTAGTTTTAACTCTGGCCTAAGGAAAATAAGAAAGTATCACACTTAATAAATTTCAAAACTTTATTTGATAGCAAAATGTACAATTTTGCTATTTTCCATATAAATATTATTTTTGATATTTTTAGTGGGCGTTCAAAAATATATATGTTAACTGTAAATAATCTATTAAAATTATCAGTAAAAAAATCGCTTATATTCTGTAACACGAACACGGACATTGAAAGTGAAAGAGTTCAGTGAAGTTGTAGTTTTTTAACACAATTTCTTATTAGATGATCATGCATAAGAATGTTAACGGTGTAATTTAAACAAAATTTTGCATTCCTGTTTAAAATATCATGTACCTCGTTAAAATAGCCATGAGCTTAAAATAAGCTATTCCCCTTCCCTTATACGAGATTAAGTAATGTCAAGCCTTGAATATGTTTTGTTTGTATTCGCTAAAGTTAGTCTATAAAATATTTTAGAGAGGCTAGCGAAAAAGACGGAGGCTAACGAACGCTTTGCATTCCACGCTTCTTTTTTTACAGACCGCTAGACTGACGTGAACCTATTTTCCTACATCTGCATTGATGCATTCGAACATCACGTGGCTACACTGTTAAAAATTTCCAGCATTCTGGCAGGTCATTTGACCGTTTTTTCCGAAAACGGTTACACAACCGTAATTTTAACACTATTCTGACCATATTATTGGCCATTTTATAGTCAGAATATAGTTAAATTATGGTTGTGAAACCGTTTTTTCAAAAAAACGGTCGAGTGACCTGCCAGAATGCTGCAAAATTTTGAACAGTGTACAGCGGTCTGTAAAAAAAAAGATACGCGAAAAGTACCGCGGTAGCCTTTTTTTCGTTATCTTCTATATTTTAATTACTTACGTTCAATTTATAATGGTATTTTTTGTAAAGTCGTTTTTGTAAAGTTATTTTATTTTACACCGAGGAATTAGCTCTATTGTTTATTTAGCATGGACTTTTTGCTTTATTTACATGATTATTGTACCTAAAGTCTTTATCTACATTATTTGACTGACTTATGTGAAACAGTATTTTGGACAGATTCTCACAAAGAAAGTTTAGAGGGCATTGCTGTGCAAAACTACTTATTTGTATAAAAACATTGCACCTGCACTGTCTTCTTTTTCACCGGGTGAAAGTTTGGTTTTGGTTATTCCTGCATAGTTCTATTTCCGTATTTTAATTCTTGGCATTAACATTTGCAGGAAAAACACTTTATACGTTTTGAAAGATAGAGAATTTAATGTTCATTTTCAGTAATGACTGCAAGAATTAACTGTAGAATGTTGAGATATATAGATAATAAAGTTCCATAATTTTATTAAAATTTCCTGTTTCTGTTTAACAATTTTACTATTTTAGAAATTAAAATCATATAAATAATTTAACTATTGTGTTTCAATGCATTTTTGAAAATTCTTGAATAAAAAACGTTGCACTAAATTATATTAAAGTGACACAACGGTTGTTCATTTCAAATTTTGGATGTAAAAAAAAAAAAAAAAAAAAAAAAAAAAAAAAAAAAAAATACGAACAACAAAAGAAATACTTATCAAGTTCACAGTGAAAGTTCGTTATAAATCAAGCCTTCATAAAGATTACACATTTATGTTACAGGTAACACGACCCTGCAAAATTTGTGTCATGTTTTTGAGCTTTTGACAATTGATTATTATGTATTTTGTAGCTCCTTTTTGCAATTCGTTAATTTCGAAGTTGAAAAATAGCGAAAATCTGATACTTTAAAATAGATGTGATGGTTGTGCTTTTTAGTTTTTGATTATTGATTCCTATCTATTGTGTAGCTCTGAATCCGAAAATGACCTTCATCGTTTTACCACCATATCAGGATTTTTCGGAAATCGCAATTTTTTAATTTTTAAAAAGTCGAAATATTGTGAAATTCTGAAACTATAAAATAGACGTAATTTTTTTAAATAATATTTTTTAATTTTTTTAACTTTTATTATGCATATTTGCAGCTAAACATGTAAAATATTGTGTATTTAAAACTGTTACAATTTCTACCTTGTGAGAAAGACCTCTCATGCTCTGCTTCGCAATTTTCATGTATATTTTCTATGAAGTTCATCACTGTATAACACCAAGCAGTAGTCCGCCATCATCGTAGTAGTCCAATTTCCTTGATACCTCCTTTTCAAATTCTTTGATGACCTGATGAAATCTTGCATCGATATCTTCGCTAACGGCATCCAGTTTTTCAGAAAAATTGTCCAAATGTGTGTTTAAGAAGTGAACGTTCAAATTCATAAAAGATTCTAAATTTTTGTATTTCTTCAGCATGTTCTTAATTATTGATTTGAAGTTCGGATCTTTCTTATTGTCCAGAAATTTGCTTACTACGTCCTTAAAGGAATCTCCAAGCTTGAAATTAACTTCTGTGAGTAGTTTTCTAATTTCAGGACCGGTAAAGACACCCGGTTGATAAGGCTGGTAATTTGTTGCAGATACATTTAAAACATTTCCAATCTTTTGGTAACGCTTTGACAAATTGCTTTGGCGGATTTTTGTTATTTTTTTGTATTTAACTTTCAAATTTACAATTTGCAAAGCATCCTGGTTAAAAATGAAGGTTATTTTCGGATAGAGCGTTATAAAATACATAAAAATCAATTACCAAAAGTTAAAAAACACAACCATCATATCTATTTTATAGTTTTAGATTTACGTTATTTTTTTACTTTTTAAATTTGAAATTTACAATTTACGAAAAATCCGGACGAGATGTTAAAACTGAAGATCATTTCTGGATTCAGGGCTAAGAAATACATAAAAATAAATTATCAAAAGTTAAAAAAACAGAACAGTCGCAAGTTTGGGTAATAATATCTGATCTTCATTAACACTCTAAATATCTATTAATATTCTTTTATGTTATAAGAAATGAAATATTTTGCTATGAATCCTCAGTTCCTTTAAGTACATCTATTTAATGTTTAAATTTATCTACTTACTTGTGCATCGTTCTGGTTCATCTGTCCCATCATAACAATCATGATTCCCATCACAATATCTGCCACCATCTACACACTGTCCTGAACCACACCGGAATTCGGTTGGTTGGCATCCAATCTTTTCGGATGCCCCTTGTACAATCGTCAGTACCATAGATAAAAGAAGAAAGAGAGCAATCAGCATCGTCTCAGGCAAGATCTGTGCCGCCAGCTGAACAGATCATTCTTCCACCTAAAAAGAGTATGTAATTATTAAAAATACTTAAACCAGAAATAAATAAATATATTTTACTATGTAAAGCAAAAAAAAAAAAAAAAAAAAAAATATTTTAATTGAAGATATACTGCTCTGATAATGGTTAAGCTCGACAGTTGTTTAGAGTTCCTAAGATAAAGTTGTTGTAAATAATAGCATAGCAATAATAAATAAGCAGGATCAGTTACGGGATTTTAGAGTTATTCAGTGGAGTTCTAATAAGAGAAATAAAAAGAAGAAAATTGTTAAAGATAAATATAAAAAACAATTTCTACATATTCAGATGCAACGTATCTTCTAACCCATTCAACTTAACTTGATATGGGTTTTATGTTCAAAGTAAAATTAAAATCTATCTTTTCTTTGAAATATTTAAGTTTAGCACAAAACTTATGTATGTTAATGGTAATTTGGTATAATGGCTATTTTTCCGTAATCAGATCCATTACAAAAAGACATATTTTAACAAACGTGTTTTGGCACATGAGTTTTTAAATATATTTATGGAACACTAACTTTAATTTAAATTTTACTATAGTTTCATATTAAAGTTTATATTAGTTTTCATTATAATTTTAATACAGTTTTCATTTTAATTTTAATATAACTTTCACTCTCATAAATGTAAAAGAAATTATTAGAGTTATCATTTAAAAAAAATCGTTAACTGCATTTTTTTAAATTAAAGAAATCTTAGTAACGATATATAAATTTCATACAGCATACATCAAAAGTTTCTTGCAAAACATTTCGAAAAATGCCTCATTCATCGGTATGTTTTTAGTGTGCAGAGATAAAGGATATTGAATTCCGAAGTAATATATATGATGGTTTTCCCCTATTTTCTGTTACCCGAGAAACCCGGTTTTAAACCCTAGTACACATTTTTATCAGAGCACATTTTTAAAAGCACATTTTTATCAGAGCACATTAATCAGAGCACCTAAAGCACATTTTTATCAGAGTACTTTAGGGATAAGATGAATTCTTACGGTTAGTCGATGAAAATCGGGTTTGGTGTAAATCGGGGGTTGGCAAGTAATTTTAAGTGACGCCAGAATACTTTTGAAACATTTTATCGAGGTCCAGAGAAAAAAAAACACATAAGTAATACAGGTACTATTACTTTTAAATTGTTATTTTTCCATGTACATACATATAATATAAAATAGAAAAGTCAGGTATTCGTTCTGAAAATTACTACATAGACAAATATACGTTCTGAAAATTTTTACATACACATAATAAGATAGATTCGTTGAAATATTAATGCGAAAAATTAAACTTGCGGTCTTGAGCCAGTTTTTTATAGTTTGGTTCACGTGGCGAACAGCTAATACGAAGAGTGTCTTCAAGGTGGGAGTTCTTTAATCTCGAACGGTATTTGTTCTTCAAAAAATTCCTTTTGATGAAAGTTCCTTCACATACATATGCGGAGCCAAACATAGTAGCCTGGTTAATAGCTAGTTTTTCGCAATTTTCCTACTTTTCTGAGACATGTTTAACACTAGAACCGCGGAACGGGTCAATTTGACCCAAATCGATGTTTAATTTGTCACTATGCGAAAAATATTAATTGAAAAAATATTTCCCTCCTTGACTTTTAATATTTTAAGTTAAATAACAACTTATCAAATTTGAAAGTGCATAAAATAAATAAATTTCCAGTTATAACCATTTATACTTAGAACCGCGAAGCGGGTCAATTTGACCCGTTATATGTTTTTACGCATAAATGACAAAAATGTGAAGCATTTTGTTGGAACTAAGACCAATGTCAGACGGGTGTCTTTTTTGCTGCTTTTTTGCTTAAGTATTATCCATTCACAATGCTTTTTTGCTGATTTTTTGCTTAAGTATTATCCATTTACAATGCTATAGCATGTGAATACATGCACAATACTATAGCATTGTGAATGGATAATACTTAAGCAAAAAAGTAGCTAAAAAGACGCCCGTCTGACACTGGTCTTAGTAAAAAAGTACATCTGCCTCACCCTAAATTCCTTGAATGGGCAGAACCAGGAGGGGGAATAGTGAAGTTTTTCAATTAAAAATCATATATGCTCGTTGTGAAGATGTGTTGAATGTAGTAAAAAATTAAAATATATGTTTATAAAAATTCTTGAAGTTGCTTCTATTCTGTATGTATTGTAAGTATAGATAATAGTTCACGATGTCGTAAACTTAGCGTTGAAGAAGGTTTGGAATAATTGTAATAATTATCTAGAAATGATTCAGAAAGTTATAACAATGATGATAGTCTTTCGATTTTGAATAGCGAGGATGCGGATCTGCCTGCAATTGTAGGAAATTAGAATTCTGATGTAGAAAATGAAAGTGATGACGACTCTGCCAGTGCCCTAACAATCCCTGGGCCTTCTCATCGCAATAATGATAATACTACAAACATTTTTTATACAACACTGGAGCTTACAAAAAAATTGAAATCCAAAAACACAAGCTTTGAAGGTGTAAAACGTTCAATAGAAATATCGTCTTTATGAAAATGTCAAAATCGGAATTGCATGTACTAACCCATAAAGACATTCATTCTAAATGTTTATCAGGGGAAAAAAAAATATAAAAATGTTTTTTTGCTCAGCAGTCTACATCCAACGTTTGAAGTGTTAAATAATTCTAAAAAAACCCCAACCTTATACACTTGCGTACTACAGCGCCACTAAATTCGTTGTGATTGACCATAAGACAAGGAAGTATGTACTCTCAAATATGCTTTATATAAGTGATAAGTGCATGCATTTTATAATGAACTTGCTTGAGTTTCATACAAACCCATTAATGGAAAATCTCTTGGAAAATGGCAATTTATTCAAAAATTAGTTGAAGAGTTTGTTTTCTCAAGGCAAAAAAAAAAAAAAAAAAAAAAAAAAAAAAAAAAAAGTCTCATTTGGGTGCGAAGCAACAACTAAAAACGATGGAGAACCATAAACAAAGTATAAACAAGACCGATCTCGCACTTCAAAATTTGAAAAAATCCCTCAGAATTTTTTTTTCAAAATGCATATATTTGCGGTATATGTACAAAATGTATTACAAGTTTTGAATGCACACAATAACATGGATTAAACAAATCTGTAAAACTAGTATAAAATTAATAAGTTACAGGTATTAATTTTATATATTTCTTTAAATTATTCTTTGAAATTATGTCTAAACTTATTCGAATAAGAGAATCTATTTTCTATCAAAATTATGAAGTGTAACTTTATTAATGTTTAAAATATATATTATTATACTTAAGCAAATACGATTATGAATAATATCATTTTCTAAAGAATTAGGTAATTTCTGGTGATTTATACATAAAATGTAATGTGTAAAGTGTGAGAAATATTGTTTATTACATGTAAATATAATGTCTTAGTTAACTAAATTAAACATTTGTGCGTATTTGCATATTTTCTCTATCTAGGGTCAAAATGACCCGCTCCGCGGTTGTAGGTATGCAAAAGGCCCGCGGTTCTAGTGTTAAACTAAAATTCTTCAGTGAATGCAGTTTTATACATTTGCAAGGGAATATCTTCTTGCAAGTCAAATATCTCTTTTTGAAGTAAAGGTTTTTAGAGACCGAACACCTTCTCAGCCACATCAATCCATTCTGCAGTTGGTGTAACTTCATAAAGCGATTTAAAGAATTGAGACAACTTACCCATCTCTGTGAAGTCTTGGAATCTTGCTACAAATTCCTTTACAAGATCTGACTTAAAACTTAGAAACACTGAAGTGTATATTTCGGAATTAATTTATTATCTTCAAGAATTGTTGCAAAATGAATAAATTCTTCATTTGTAATATCTTTTTCAGCGGTCCAGGCTTCGACATTCCACGGTCCGGATGTGGACCACGGTCCGCCAGCTGCAGACCGTAGGTGTAGATTTTCTTATTCCTCTCTTTCAACAAGAAACAATTGTATACATCCTCGCGATTACTTTGTAATCAGTTTGTTGATGGGCATTTATCCAAACCCGAATGCAACAAAAATTTTTTTGAAAGGCGCTCTGTACCACGATGAGAAATAAGAAAGTGGAAACCTGTAAATTATATGTTTCTTTTTTTAGAGAGAATTATTATTAGTTCATTATTTGTAATGTCCAACAAAAAACTAAGAAATGCGCTGCGTATTCAGTGAGCTCGTATATTTCTATTGCTGTAAAAAATACTTTTTTAAAAAATGACATTTATTATTTTTTATATGTTTAAATAATATATCATAATGGATTTTAAATAGATTAATTAAAAACGAATCGCCTATATTATAGCCTTTTTTTTTTTTTTTTGTAAAATATCAGTCCCTTAATATAGTATACTGCAACTACAAATTTTATAACGGTGAATTTGTTTTTACTTCTCTGTAGCAGTATACGCAACAACCTGTTCCACTGAGAAAAAACGTAAATTCGAGCAAATAAGTATTATATAACATCTGCATTTTTAATTATAATAAAATTCTCTTGAGAGCATTGTTATGCAAAATATTTATAAATATATGTGAACTGATATAAACTAAGAAAAAAAAATGCATTTAAAAATATCCCAAACCCAATGTTTTATCTGAATTTAAAAAGTTATATATATTAAAGATATTTTTGTTGGTTAATTCGTTCTTTCAGAAGAGTATTTTATAGATAAGTGGAATTGTAATGGTTGGTCGATGAGAATCCGCTTTTGAGTAGATTTTGCTATTCCTTTCTTCCAATAAACACCATCTGTACATCCCCAAGGACACTTTGCGTTTCCGATAATCAGTTTGTTGATGGGCTTTCCCAACATAAATGCAACCAAAAAGACTTGGAAAATCGATCTGTGCTATAAAGAGCAAGAAGAAAGAATGAACCAGAGAATGCTATATATACATATTTATTTCTTCAGAAAATTATTATTACTGGGCAAGATCGATTTAGCTTATTTGAAACAATAATATAGTCTTTAAAATGGATATAAATTAAAAACCAATTAATGGTTTTTGAATTAAATTAAAGTAAACGTAAATATCATATCTCCATTTATAATTAAGTTTTTAATTGTATATGTTTATAAATAATTGATTCGTTTTTCTGTTGTCTAAAATTAAAAGAATAACTAAACTTGATACCCCTATTTCTAGATGTAGATATCCGAAATGCACACCAAAATAAAGGGATTTTGAACAATAAAACGTACATTAGAACCGATCAATCTCTATTATCTTTGATAATAACATTCAAATTTATGAAAGTCTGGAAAATAATAATCTATTACATTAACACATATTCTTAAGAGGTTTAGAAAATGTTCAGTAGAAAAAAAATATATATTCCAAACAAAGTTACTTTACTTCAAAGAAAAAGTCGGGACATGTAAATCTAATTTTCTTACTCAATTCTGCAAATGGTTTGTAACGCGCTTTAAGGAAAGTTTTAAGATATAAATAAATACAAACTTCCATTAGAGCATTTCACGTATAATTTGTATGTTTACGGTTAGTCGATGATATTTTGTCTTTGCGCTAAATTCCTCATTTCTCTCCTCCGTAAAAAATCATCTGTAAAACACCATAGCATCGTTACCTCAATATAATTACCTTTTTGATAACCAGAAAGATGTTGGACCTTTTGCCAATATGAATACACGAAAATTCTTGGAAAACTGATCTGATGCCAACTAAATAACATATATTCATTTGAATATTTATACGTGTTTGGCAAACCTTTATTAAAAAACAAATTTTATATTCCAAAGACAATGTGCCTTCTTATACGATAAAATATGAACTTACGCCAGTCCAAAAATTTCAACAAAATGAGTAAAATATAGATATTTTCAAATTAAGTTTTTCTGCACATCATAGACGTAAACCATCATTTTTAATCATAAATCGAAAACTACTTGGAAGAAAAATTTGAAATTGAGAATCCGCATAAAGCAGTGCATAGTAAATATAAATCTATGTAAAAAAACGTTTTTTTTTCAATACCAAGATTTAAAAAAAGAACAAACATGTTTTTACAAACATTTAAAATTCATAAATTATTTACTTTTTTTTTTAAATTCCATGCATACGTTTATGAACTCTGGAAGTAAATGCTCTCTGTTAAATATTCAATACTTTTTTTTTTATTTAATGTAATCAGCTGCACCTTCTGTAAATATTAAATCGATGCAAATATTAAATCACGCACAGTCTTTTAAAATATTTAGAAGTGGCTGAAATTAAAGCTCCTGTCATAAAAATATTTCACCGGCCTCCAAAAGTTAAGGTACAGGGAATGGATGCTTTCGATTGTTCGCTGCTTGTCGAATATCTACGAAAATTATTGGCGAGTTGTTCTTGAACTTCTGGGATGTAAAGAACATGTTTTACTCAGAAAGATATAGAGAACTGATTGAAAAATTGTGGAAAATCGCTTATAATAAAGCTATTTTTAGAAAGCAACTCACTATATCGCCCCTATCTTTGTGAATTTTCGCGATATTTGACTGGAATTTTTATAGACGTTGCCCAGAATAGCTGACTACCAAATTATGAAATAAAAATTTTGAAATCTTCCACGCATGCGCAGATAAAAATTATTTCATAAAAATGCCCATATCTCACCAAACATTCAATATATCCATGTTTTAATTGCAGCTGTTGCTACTATTCTTTGTCAAGTTTTCGGAAAGTTGTGTTAAATTTGGTTGAAATCTCTGTATGCTATAAACAAAAAACTTGTTAATTTTTCACAGACACAATAACATCTTCACGAATATGAGTGTTAAGCTTACACAATTGCACACAAACGTTGAACAGGACCCAAATAGTCATTTAAGACAAAGACAAACCATCTCCAGCATTTTCTGTTACATAGGCGATCGCAAATATTATTTTATTATTCAATTTATTTTTAGACCCCCAATTATACTCCAAACTAAATCTTCACCGAGAAATATGAAATCAAACATGTTCTTTACATCCCAGAAGTTCAAGAACAATTCGCCAATAAGTTTCGTAGATATTCGACAAGCAGTGTACAATCGAAAGCATCCAGTCCATGTAACTTCACTTTTGGAGGCCAGTGTAAATAAAACTGTAAATAACTTGTAAATGATAGTGTTTTAAAATACTTAAAAGTGGTCGAAATTAAAGCTCTTGTCATAAAAATATTAAATAAAACAAAGTGCCAAGATGGCCGAATAGTTAACGTGCGAAACCAAAACAAGGAAAAAGTATGGGCTAAAGCTCATTTAATAAAACACATTGAAACGGAAATAAATTAAATAGAAGAAAATATGTTTCTTGACAAAGGTGCTCAACCCCACCTCAACAGATTAATGGTTTTAAAAGTTTACTAGATTAAAGTAGCAAGTGAAACTGCACGCCAAACGTAGCAAATGAGGTGCGTTCGTACGATAACTAGATTTATAAATATTTTTTTTCACCGCATATTGTACTCAATTTATATTTTAGTGCACTTCTTAAGTGCATATCAATTTCATTCTGTTCGAAAGTCTGTAACATCATTATAAAATGCACTTGAAATACTTCTTCCCGATAGGTCGTAATGTAACGGAAAACTTTTGACTGTCCCTATAATTAAACTATACATCCGATTTTAATAAAATTTGAAATGACTCGACAAAATTTTGCAACAATTATATATTTAAAATTTCAGACCATTCTGTTAGGTAGTGTTTGCTCTGATATATGCGGACGGAAGGACAGAAAGACGGACAGACAGACGGACCGAACGATGACAATAGGAGCTACGTATTTATGTAATTACGAATGCGCCTAAAAATGCGCTGATTTGCATTTACTCTGAAAATTAATAACACAAAACATTTAATTGATTATTTATTGAGGGAAAAATAGCAACATCATTATCAAGATATCCAAATAAAATACTTTTATGACAAGAGCGATTTTTTCAAGTACTTTTAAATTATTTTTTAATACCGTGTATAATTTATCATTTACATTAATTTAATTTTTACGGAAGGTTCAGCTGATTACAGAAAGTAAGAAAATGAATACGGAGAATATTTAACAGAGATGACTTACTTTCAAACCTGTCGGCAAAATCATAAAAATCCCGTTCTTACGTATTTTTTACCCGACTGCCACTAAGAGTTATGTGTTTCACGCGTATCTGGGTATGTGGATTTCTATATAGCCTCGAAATATCCCAACGGCTGGATGGATTTTAATGAATGAGGTCTCTAACGATATGTCTTCACCGTCCGATGGTTATGGGGTAGGTTTTGTTTTTATAAATTCAAAATGGTGATAGAGACGAAAAATTTTGTTAAGCACCCTATTGAGTGGCTTATCATTGGATAGGTCTTTGAAAATGAAGACGATGTTTCATTGACTATCTTACAGTCAAAAGCTCCGTTTAAAAATTATACAATCTGGAAATTGTGCAGGTAGGATCTCCAGCTTTACTGCAACTCTAACCATCATAGACATCTACCAGGCCTCATAAAAACAGTGTTTATAGATAGGAACTAACAATTAAACACAATTTAAAAGTCATCAATACAAAAAAATAAAAAAAAATAGGTAAGTAATAGAAAAGTTAGTTTCACATTGATGAGAAATAATTAATTAGTTCGCTTTTTACGCAGTCGGGTTTTTTCTTATTTAATTAAATTATATGTTATTTCACGAACAAATCTATCTCAATCACCACACAGACAAGTTTGAATGCACATGCATATAGAAGCACTCATAAAACTGCAATGTAATTTTTAGCATTATAAACCAGGCTTAAGATATAGTTCCTTTAAAGGAATAAAAATGTAGTATTATTGCCTGATTTACAGGATGCATTGTTTTACTGTAACAACTTTTTTATATCGGCATGCATAAAATAAACAAAATACAAAATTATCGTTTTTTTCAAGTTTGATGACATGCATTGTTTCAAAATTGAGAAAGCATAGGATCATTTTAGATCAAAACATACTCAATTCGATATAGGTTCATCGATTAACTTAATTTTTGTTTCAGTGTAAACTTGAAACTTATTTCCGTTTCATAATTCCGAAAACATTTATAAAGAATTATTTCGGTAACAACTGATATTTATTTAAAGAAATGCACACTTCATCACAGTTTCTCGTAGATAAGTTGTATTGAATTGATTAGTCGACGATAATCCTGACGTGTGTAGATCTTTACATTCCTCTCTTCCGAGAAAGACCATCTGTAAATTCCAAAGACCTCTTTACATTCATATAACCAATTTGCGGATTACCGTTTACGCAACCTGAATTTAAAGAAAAAAAAAACTTGAAAAATTGATCAGTACCACGATCAGTAAATATAAATAGTGAACAGGTGAGTGGCATATATTCGTTTTGATATATATATTTATATATATATATTAGGGTGGTCCTTAAAAAATTAACTTTTAAAATTTCTATGGGGCACCCTCCTATTTTGTTCTATGTATAAAATAAAGACTTCAACAAAAATTTCAAAATTTTAAAACAATTTTTAAGGGTCGCTACCAAGGTTTGAATATTTAAAAAAAATTAAAAATTGACATTTTGTAATCAAAATAATTATTTGTTTAAAATAAATTATTAATACAAATCCATAGTCATTGCCAAACTGAATCATGGTATGATATTAGGCTGTAAAGACTGTCAGTTGTTTCAAGTTTCAACATATTTACGCAGTCTATTGTCAAAACACAGACAGGAGTATTTCATGTCTACACTCTATTTCACCTCAGCTTGGTAGCATTGTGAAAGGTAGAGAATCTGACATTCCGCCTTCAAAAATAGTTCTCCGTTATTTTTAAATCTTAAATAGCTAAAATGCGAAGGAATTTATAAGATAATGTTTATAAATTATAGGATTTGATTTTTTTTAGAATCGTAAAATGTCGAACTAAATGTCCATATTCGTATTAAAAGCAGAGCACAAAACTTAAAAAAAGAGTCTTCGGCAAGCGTTCCTTTGACTCTTTACTGGGATTGCAAAATTTTAGAAGACCAGAAACTGTAGACAGATTAACCATTATTGTTTCAAGTAAAGGTACCGACCATTTAACTAGCTGTTCCAAAACTTCAACAGGAACAGGTGAGGTAATAGCTTCTGCTGTTAACGAAACATTTGTGTTGTGGGGAATTACAAGCAAGTAAAATGTATGACTTTCATATAACCTTTGTTAATACCCGATTATTAGGAGACGCTTGTGCTCTTCTGGATTAGAATATGAACAAAGAAATGATTTGGCTTGTCATCATCACATCCTTGAAATTATGCTTGAGGAAGTTAAGTCTCTAGGAGTTTCAAGCGGAACAGGCATACTGTTATTCAAACGATTTAAAAATGTTTAAAATTTCTTGGATGTTTATCGATTATGGCATATTTCAGACTCCCATAACTGAAAATTTAATCAATGAAAAAAATAACACAAAATGCGTCAGAAATTACAGAATTTGCTTAAAGTCATCTTAATGATTTTTCAACCAAGGAACGATTACAAGGAACTGATAGAGCTTGCCATCATTTTCTTAAGAGGTGTACCTGAAAGAGGCATTTACATTAGAGCGCCAGGTGGATTGCATTGTGTTCCATGGACGGTGAAGGCCATACACTCGCTCAAGATTTATTTATTTAGAAATCAGTTTAAACTCTCTAAGCAGGAAGAATCTGGAGTTCATTAAGTTTGCTCGTTTGTGGTAAAAAACTATATTCACAGCTGGCATCAGGCCCAATGAATTATTGCTACTGAAGAACTTGAAAAAAGACGAAAACGTAAATGAAATAATTTCTTTCTGTGCTTTGAAGAAGTTCCTAGGACATGTCTGTACTTCACACAAGAACTAGTTACTTTTGCATTTTTTGATGATAATGTCTTTTTTGAAAGTAAAAGAAAAATGGTGCATGCTTTGAAAAATGATGAAGAAAACTATGAACCCTTGAAACGTATGCGTGCTGATCCTGATGTCATTCTCCAAAATGACTTGCAAAATTTTCTATCAAACAGCACTCTAGGTTTTTTTTTTAATTATTTACCTTCAGACTTTTTTGAAAGAGACTAATTGTAATGAAAATGAATCCTATAAGACATGTAAAGCATTAGCGACTTCGGTCAAAGTTGTTAATGATGCAGTCGAAAGTGGGGTAGCACTCATGGAGGAATACAATAAACTTCATACAAAAGATAAAGAACAAAAACAGTATTTCAGGGATATAATGATGGCAATCCAAATCATTTCTTTGTTCATATTCTGTTCCAGAAGTTCTGTTCTCTTGATAATCTGGTATTAACAAAAGTTATATGAAACTGATACATTTTACTTGCTCGGTACTCCCCACGACTCCAATATTTCGTTAACAGCAGAAGCTATTGCCTCACCTGTTCCTGATTGAAGTTTTGGAACAACAAGTAACTGGTCAATACCTTTACCTGAAAAGATATTGGGATACAATATATTTTCTCATTACCTGAAAAGATAATGGGAATGTCTACAGTTTCATATCCTGAAATGTCTTCTAAAAGTTTCAAACCCAGTGAACAGTCAAAAGAACGCTTGCCGAAAACGCTTTTTTTAAGTTTTGGGCTCTGCTAGCTCGGCTTCTGATATTAAAATGTTAATTTATTACGACATTTTACCAATAACAAATAATCAAATTCTATAATTTATAAACATTATCTTATAAACGCCTACACATTTTAGCTATTTAAGATTTAAAAATAACGGAGAACTATTTTTGAAGGCTGAATGTCAGATTCTCTACCTTTCACGATGCTACCAAGTTGAGATGAAATAGAGTGTAGACATGAAATACTACTGTCTGTGTTTTGACAGTAGACTGCGTAAACATCTTGAAACAAATGACAGTCTTTGCAGCCTAATATCATACCATGATTCAAATTGGCAATGACTATGGATATGTATTAATAATATATTATTAAATTACAAAATATGTCAATTTTTTATTATTTTTTAAATATTCAAACCTTGGTCGCGACGCTTAAAAAATATTTTAAAATTTTGAAATTTTTGTGGAAGTCTTTATTTTATACATAGAACAAAATAGGAGGGTGCCCCATAGAAAATTTAAAAGTTATTTTTTTAAGGACCACCCTAATATATATACAGGGTGTTTCATTACAGCGGCTACAAAGTTTCAGGAGAGATAGAGTACACCTTGACGATGGGAAACCATACAACCATACAGCAATGCATGGTCGGAAACGCTTTACTGGCGCGGTAGGGACGATACAAAACACAAGAAAGGAAGGACACGAACAGTGTGAAAAACATGTTTATTCTTCGTAATACAGAAAGAAATTAAGAGAGATGAACAAAAATAGTGAAAACGATCATCACCAAGGAAAGCGTCCAAAATTACAGCCACTGGCCGTGATGCCCCACATCTCAAGCTCGTGGAAGATGTAATATTGTCGAAAATAGCAGGCGTGTCCCGGACTTCCACAGCAGCTGCCACATTACATGAAAAAAGTTCCTCAGCACTGTCCAGCAATATCCCAGCATTTTTGCGTACTAAGAAGAATAAAGATGTTTTCTCACTATGTGCGCGTCCTTCTTTGTTTTGTTTTGTGTCGTCACTACCGCGGCAGGAAATCGTTTCCGACCATGCTTCTCTATGAATTTCCCATCATTTTGATGTGCTCTATCTTTCCTGAAACTTTTAACAGCTGTGCTGAAACACCCTGTATATGCATAAATGTGTGACAACTCTTTATAAAACAACAAATTTTCTATCCCAAAGACAATCTCCACATTAAAAGAGAAAATCCGAACTTATTAAATAATTTCAATTAAATAATTCCGAAAACATTTATACAAAATTATTTATGCAAGAGCATATTTTTATAAAATAAATGCTCACTTCATCAGAGCATTTTGCGGATAAGTTGTGTCATAAAAATTACACTGCGAGAATTTGGCTGTGCGTTGATTATTATATCCCTCTCCTCCAATAAGATCATCGCACATCCTCTGAAACATCTTCCAGTTTTTATAATCAGCTTGATGGCGGGCATTTACCCAACCTTAATGTAACTTGGAAAATTCATCTTTACCAGGATGATCTGGAAAGAAGAGTAAACATCAGAATTATATATATTCTCTAATATTTTTTCTTTAGAATATAATTGTAAGTGGAATTTATTTCTTTTCTTAAGGATATTAGCGTTACTGGGATAGATCTGACTTATTTTAAACAAACACACAGTATTAAAATTTGATTTTCATTAAAACACCAAAAACGGCTTTTAAATAATTTAAAGTAATCATTAATATCGAAATTAACTTTATTAATTAACCTTTTATTTGAAAACGCTACGTTTTCAATTTTTCTCAATGTAAAACCGAACGAAAATTTGGTAGCGCAATTCCTAGTTTTAGATATCCAGTACGCATGGTAAGAATTGATAACGGATAAAAACATATATTTGAGACATTGAATAATGCGCCGATTTTCTCACATCTTTAACAATAACTTTCATTTATTTTAATCATTTCTTTAAAAGAATCTCTATCGCAAGTAATTTTGCAAACACGTGGACAATCTTCAAAAGGAAAAATATATATTCAAAAATATATACCTCAACTTCATTGAGAAAATCCTAATTTTTATTGTTATTTTTTACATTATTCTACAAACGGTTTGTAGAAAACTCTTTAATAAAAAAATAGGTATATAGATAAATAAATGCACATTTTAATAAAAAGGCCATTCCATGACAAACGGACAAAATGTCTTGCATGTGACACTTACATAAACACATTTATATATGTTACCGGCCAAACCCGATTTTAGGCCAAACTAGATTGGCCTAGGAAAACTAGTTTATCCTAACGCGCATCGGATAAACTAGTTTTTCCTAGGCCAAATTAGTTTATTCTAATGCACATAGTATAAACAAGTTTTCCCTAGGCCAAACTAGTTTATCCAGACGCCCATAGGATAAACAAGTTTGTCCTAGGCCAAACTAGTTCGGCCTAACGCTCACTATAAACTAGTTTAGACTGCTATTCATTAGTCTGAACTAGTTTATCCTAAGTCGATCTAGTTTATCCTAGGCCAATTCAATTTGGCATGCTTTTATTGATTCCAAAGACCGCTTTGACGCCAACATTCTAGTTTATCCTAAGCCAATTCAAACGCAAATTCAATTTCTCAAAAATGAGTCAAGTTCAAGCTGAAATTCAAAATTTTCCAAACGAATCCGTTCAACTCAAACACATCTATGGAAGTGAGCTAAGTTCATTAAAAACTCGTTTTAAAAATATATATATATTAGAAGTTTAGCGTCCAAATTTATAAAATTTCGCAGCTAGTATTTTGGTTATTCGATGTAAGGTCTTGACGGGTCTGCTCAATTTTCCTTCCCGACATTCCGTCCGAGCTTGGTTTTGGAGATTACTTTTTCGAGAGGTTCGAACCGTGATGGACCGGGACTCAATTTTTTTTCTTCTTAAGACGGGAATGGATTGCATTCTTCTTGAGGTCTGCAGAGGCAGAAATTTTCGGTCCAATTTCCAACCCATCTCATAAGAAAATCATTTGGTCCGGCAGGATCTCTGGTCTGTTCAGTAAAAATATCAGTAACATTAAACCCGGCCCAACTGTTCTTTTTATGCACGAAATTTTAAATGTCTATTGTTATAGAATTAAAATTTATAGATTTATTATTATTATTTATTTTTTTAACATGAGTAGATGCATTTTTAGGTAATAAAATTAAAGTATAGTATAACCTGAGAAAAATAACCTGTCTATGACGTAATCCCGTGTTTAACCCTTTGTTTCATACCGTCCACTACAGTGGATAAAAATGTTATTTTTTCTCCTATCTAAACTATTTCATTTACAGTTCCTATTCAAAGCTTATGCCACTCTGTGACATCTATGCTTTCAGTAGAAAAATTGAGATAGCAATCCAAGCCGGGTAACTTAGCAAATAGGAAATAATAAGTTTAACGTTGGATATTTGCTAGTTTTGACGTATGCAACAAATGGTTAACAAAAAAAAAAAAAATATTTTGATCTACGTAAAATGAGAATATTAATACAATAAACATTCTCTAATCCAGCACTTTCGGGACTTGCAGCATACCGGATTACCAAATTTTCCAGATTACATGATGAATGTCGGGAAAAACGTGTAGAAGTTAAAATTAAGCAGAAAATGCCAGTAAAGCATGTTTTTTTGTTGTTGTTGTTGTTGTCTTTTTTTTTTTTTTTTTTTTAACAGATTGAATAGAATATTAAAAACACTCAATAATGTAAGTTTTGTACAACATTTGTACATGAGTATAAAATGAAAATGTGCAATGTCGGACTACTCGTTTATTGTATAGATTTTATTGTATAGAATTTTTAAAATTTTTAAATTTCTAAGCCATAAAATGTGGATTAACGATATTAACCCTTTGCACTCCGCGTCATTTTGTCTGTGGGCTACCAACAACTCCGCGACATTACACAAAAATTTTATTCGGGCTGCACCAATTTTAAAAAAGAAGTTTCCTTCAAGTAAACAATTTCAAAAATGCTTTGATTAAATACGGCAAATTTTATTTTCGTTTATTACTGGTGCCAAAAACGAATTTTTTGAGAAAGATGATATCACCGCAGCGGCGTCAACGGAGTGCAAAGTGTTAATGGTTCTGTTGTAAACTATATTGTTTTTTTAATGAATCTCTATTTGAATGTAAATATCTGAATAAATAATAATACCATTAATTTTTTTACACGACTTGGAGACTTGAAAATCTGAAAATTTTTATATAGTAAAACCTTCTAAGATGGAATCACAAAAAAAGAAAAAAACTTCGTTATAGTTAATTTCCTTTATTAGCAGGTCCGTCGTCTCTAGCAAATGTATTATGATTTTTTCAAACGGATTAATGTATCCAATTTGCACCGATCAAAAAATTTCCGTTTAAAACAGGATTTCGTCATACACAGATTCTTCAAATAGGTTTTGCAATTCTGTAACCCCATCCGTATAAATGTATTTTACTATTCTTTAAAGAGAGTTTTAATTATAGAATAATGGTGCTTAAAAATATATGTATTTTAGGCCAATCTGGGATAGGGACTTCGCCGGATTTTTAAAAATTCCAGATTATTGAAAGAATACCAAATATATTTCTGATATTCTTAATGATGCATTTATTCATAATTAATTCAAAGCCAAGTGATATTTCTGTGGGAAAAAAAATCACTGTTCTTTTAATATTTTTTTTTCTCACATAAATATCACTTGGCTTTGAATTAATTATGAATAAATGCACCATTAGGAATATCAAAAGTACATTTGATATTCTTTCAGAAATCTGGAATTTTCAAAAATCCCGGTTCCGACGATGCCGGATTTTCGAGATTATACTGTACATTAATAATCAATCCTCTCAATTCTTTCTCTCCTAAATTTTATGATAACCTCTCATCCCATTCTTTGGTCCTGCAGCACACAATTTGTCATACGGAACATATTTTGTAACTACCGGCGGAGATGAAATGGGGAAGACAGTGGGACAGTATCCCATTCCCCATCGATTAAAATATATTATACAGGGATGACGGCAATACTACTTTGCACAAGGTTGGCGACGGAGCTGTAATTGGGATCAATAAAAGGACGTCAAATTGCATTGACCTGGGATAAACTAGAAGGTTGGCGGTGGGGCGGTCTTTGTGACAAATAAAATTACCCCAAATTGAATTGGCCTAGGATAAACTAGAGCGGCCTAGGATAAACTAGTTCGGACCAATGTATAGCAGGCTAAACTAGTTTATCCTATGAGCGTGAGGCCAAACTAGTTTGGTCTAGGATAAACTAGTTTATCCTGTGGACGATAAGATAAACTAGTTTGACCTAGGAAAATCTAGTTTACACTATGGGCGTTAGAGTAAACTGGTTTGGACTAAAATCGGTTATGGCCGGTAAGATATATTAACTTACATGTTGTTAAAATCTAAACTAAACATTTAAACCCTAGATTTTTATAATAGTATAGTTGTTTTAATTTGAGGATACAATAGAATTGTTAAAACAGCAGTAATATGTAGAAAAGCTGTCGTAAACTTGATATGAAATGGCTGTTTAATAGGTTTAAAAATCTCCACATTTTTACCATAGACCTTAAAAATCCGCCCGTCTTTACAATATTTAAAAATGTATACATTTCAAACCATAGACCTAAGCAATTTGTCCCTTTTCAAGTCCATTTCATGAAAAACGGAAAAAATGTCCTGCGCGTGAGAGTTATATAAATAATTACATCTTTAACTTATAAGTTGTTAAAATAAAAAATACATTAAAAATAACAAAAACCCTACACTATAAAAAAAAACCACAGTAAATTTGCCAGCACAAACTCGATCACAGGGAATGTGCTGTATCTTTCTTTGGTTTCCTGATTATAAAAACATGAAAAATACAGTAGTTGCGTAAAATTAACAGCACAAGTGCTGGCAATTGTACGCAACTACTGTATTTTTCATGTTTTTATAATCAGGAAACCAAAGAAAGATACAGCACATTCACTGTGATCGAGTTTGTGCGCGAGATGAGCAGTATTTTGTACTGTAAAAATGTCTTTTTTTTACAGTGGAGATTTTCATATTAGCATAGTTGATTTAGTTTGAAGATATAATAGCACTCTTAAAACAGCAAGGAAGAAAATCTGTTCCACACGTGACATGGAATGACCCAAACGTATTTTTCGGATAATTTGAATTGTTATTAGTCGATGAAAATCTGGCTTTGCGTTTATTCCCTTATTCCTATTTTTCAAGAAAGACCACCTGGTCGGTCATCCCCAGGGACGTTTTCCTTTTCAATAATTAGCTTGTTGATGTGCATTTTCCCAACCTGAATCACTACAACAAAAAAACATGAAAAATTGATTTGTTCTGACGACCAAAGCGAAAAAGTGAACATGTGAATGATATATTTCTTAAGTATGTGATTAATATCAGGAATAACGCTATTAATACAAATAAAATCTGGTATGAGCTTTATGAAGCGTGCTTTATTATTAATATTTTTCCAAAAAAATTAACTTTTTTAGCAACCTGTTTAACCAAAAATACACCATTCTGAAACACAATCTTTCATCATAAAAGAAAAAAACAGATTTTAGAAAATGATCTGTCTTAGAATATTCCAAAATCGTTCAGAAAAAGTTCTTGAAAAAAGAAGAATAAAGAAAAAAAAAGTAAAAAAAACAGAATCTATGTTACATACAAAGAAATGCGCGCTTTTACAAGAATATTTCGCAGATAATTTGAATTGTAATAGTTAGTCAATGAAAATCCGTTTTTTCGCAGATTTTCTTATTTCTCTCTTCGGATAAAGACCATCTGTACATCCACAGAGACACTTTACCTTTTCCGATAATCACTTTTGTTGATGGTCCTTTTCCCAACCTGAATGCAGCCAAAAAGAGTTGGAAAATTGATCTGTACTACGATAAGCAAGAAGGAGGAGTGAAGAAGGGAATGATATATTTTCTTTCTGTATTTCCGTTTGAATTATTATTATTGAAAATAGTCGATGTAAAAGTAGTGAATGCGGTGTGATATATGAAACGTGTTTCAAAGTTTATATTTTTGTGGTAACTGTGTATTTTACTAAAACTGCGATTAACTTGTTGTTAACGATAATAATAAAATGATATTCATATTTGAATAAATACTACATATTTAAACGCAATTTAAATTTATTATGCAACACTTCGTACTGCAGTATACGGAATGATTTATCATACTTCATTAAATTAACTTTCTTTACACGAAGAATTAGGCATTTTTTTCTAGTCGTAGTTTTAAATATTTTATATTACAAAATATACAACTATAAAAAATATACAAATATACAGAATCTAGAAATACAACTTTCAATTATATGAATAATTCGCCATTTTTTATGTATTTGTATTTTTTAATTTTATTTTACAAATCCACACTAAAATTTTCCGATGGATGATGTTAATAATTAATATTGTATTTTTTAAAACTATTTAAATTCGAAAAGCATAAAAAAATAATGCAAATACACATATGCATAATTACTTTTTGTGATTTTACGATTATTAAGTATGGCTATGTTTATTAGGAAGCAATATGTGTTTTCTTAAGACTGTGATTTTTATGTTTTATTTCTTTGCGATTCAAAAAAGCGCCACTCTGTTTGTTATCAGAAAAAGTGTCTTAATGCTCGGAATTAGGTTTCCCGCCAAGCTTTATCGCATTCAAAAATATGACAAGAGTTCTTTGTAACCATAAAAAATAATAATACGACAAATATACCTAATTATTATGGCTTGTTTTATAGACAGAAAACGTGTTTATACTGAAATATTATAATAAATCCATGTTTGTAATAATATAAATTTTTATTTTCTATACTAAAAACAATTATTGTCCAAAGTTATTTGCAATAAATTTAAAAGGTAAAACTAGTGAATAAAAATATTGAAAACCGGAATAATTAACTCACAATATCTGTTTTCATAAATATTTAAAGTGAATTGTTGTACCGATAACATATACAAAATTGCATATGAAAGAAAGTATAGTCTTTTCACTAAAAGAAAAGTTATTTAGAAAGTTACAACTTTATGTTTATTAAGATTATTCTGCAGTTTTAATTAAATGAAAAAAAAAAAAGATAAGTGTCAAAGCTTACATATTCACCTGAAAAATATTACCTTTCAAAATAATGTAAATGAATTAGTGCTGGGCCATCATTCGACCAATTCGATTATTACAATTTTTTCAAATACTTAGATTATAGAAATATAACTCGGGAAAATCACTCTATATATTATTTTTTCCAAATAATACTCGTTGCACATTTTTTTTTCAACTTAAAATTATTTTGCCAAACATTTCTAATTTGCATGTCGCTATAAATAAACATCTTTCTTTCTTTTTTCTTTCTTTTGTTTCTGTTTATTAGAATCTTGACAGTTATTCTTCGGCGCATGCCCGAAATATTTTCGTCTGTATCTCAATGAAAGCATATCTGGCTTTTCTGCAAGCCCAAGTTATTTTAAGGGATAGTCATTTTGGTAAAATCATGTATAAAGTAAAATTATTTTGATAAAATTTGAATGATTTTCTAATTGAGTTATTTTAGGAGATTATTACTCATTTGCGTAAAATCGTTCATTACTGCTGTATTTCAATGCTTTTCTGAAGAAATTATTTAATTGGATTATTCCTCATTTGGAGAAATACTTTTTTTTTCGAGAAATTCCTTCTTTTAATTCCTTCTTTGACTGATTTTCTGTTTCGCGAAGATTACTTTTGGTACAAGTGAATGAGTAGATTCTAGTATACGAATGAAAGAATTATGCTTACTTAAATAAATAAGATTATATATTAAAAAGTTTATCAAGTATTACCCAAAATGCCTTATTGTTTTTTGTTTTTTTGTTGTTTGCCTTGTTTTTTTTATATGTTTTTATTTTATAACCCTTTATGAAAAATATATTAGAATAATTTGCGCTATTCGTGTAATGCAGAAAATTAAGGATGATAGGTTTTGAAACAACAACTGTTCGCAATTTATGAATTTGAAATTAGGATTTTTTCCCATGTTAGTAGAGCCTTTCAACAATTAAAGATATTATCCATTTTTTAAGATATGAATAGAATAGCACAGATACTGTAAAATTTTGTTCAGATTATATAAATATTTTTAAAAAAAAATTAGAAAAAGGAACATTTGCTTTTAAAAAATCGAGATATGTATGAATTTAACGATCGGAAACATTATGATTTAGGTTTATGGAGATTTATTATTATTATTTACTGATAGAATAAATTTTATTTTATTTTATTTATTTATTTATTTTTTGAAAAAGCACTACTGCAACAAATGATACACTGTAAAAAAAAAAAAAAAAAAAAAAAAAAATCTGACCAAGTTTCCTGTAGCAGACGGAAAAATGGTTGCCCTTCTCGGGTGGGAAAATTTTCCTACCCAGCCTGGGATAAAATCTGTAAAAATAAAGGAAATAGTAACTAAAATGGTATTTTTCGGATTTTATTCGGAGCTGAGTCGGAAAATTTTCATTCCGAAGAAGGGCAATTATTTTTCCGTCTCCTACAGGAAAATTGGTCGGATTTTTTTTTTTTTTTTCAGTGTTGGGCATTATCAATTTAGAAATTTCCTCAATTTAAATGGCGTTTATTTTAGTTGAATTACATTTTTTTTTCTTTTCTCATTACATAAGGAAAATGTACTAAATTTCTAAAAATGTTCGATTTCCACTTTTTCACGGATTTATTTTATTTAGGAACGTACTGACTATAATTTATTTAATGATTTTTGGCTTTTATTATGCAACAGAGTGCTCTGCTTCGCTATGGAATTGGCGATGAACAGTATAGCTACCTCTCCTTTTATATTGCGTAAAAATGCGCAATTTTTTATATTTGAAATTATGGGGTAGCCTGAGGTAATTTTCAGACAAAAACAAAACTTTTGCAATTACTCAGGAATCAATGACGATTTCTTCTAACTTTTTCTTGGCAAAATCATCACGTACCTGGTGGTTACTTTGAAGCATTTTCAGATAATGAACATTAATAATAAAAAAATAAAATTAATAAAATCCTGTCTGAAAATTACCCCGTGGTTTGTGGTAATTTCCAGACAGCTATTTGTGGGGTTATTTTAGAGTTATATTTGAACACCAACTTTGGTAATTAAGAGTCAACATTGTAAAATATTATGACACAAGATGAGGTATGTGTTAGACCATTCTGAATGCAGAAAAAAAGCCATGAAAACACAAATGTACACCTGAAATCCATTTATATTTTGCGAATAAAATTAAGTTATATGGTATTTTTTCATACATAGCTACTGTAGCCTAAATCTGTTTTATTAGTCCAGGCAATAGGGGATTTTACCTAACAAAATTAATGGTAGTTCTGGAAATCGGCTTACTTTATGTTTTTTAGGTCGCTGAATCCCAATTTGTAACTTCCCACCAAAATTTCCCCCGGCAACCCCCCCCCCCCCCCCACACCCAAATTTTGTTAAAGTACCCCCCAAAAAGGCTTTTATTTAAAAGCCTTTTTTTATTTACATTTTGTTTGGACTGTTGAGGATGATATGCACTACGGTGACCACAGGCTGATAACCTTGTATATGGATATCCAAACCCCGAAGCTTCCAAAGCGTAGATATCGGACAAAGAATGTCTCATTGAAAAAATTCAATAGAAAATTATCTAAATCATTGCAAGAAAATAATATAACTTTCCAGGATATAAAAACGACGGGGGCATTCGAAAAAGAGTACGACAACTTTATAAATATAATAACACAAACCTGTGACCATACTTTAAAGAAAAAAAACTCCACATTTAAACCAACAGTTTCTTGGTGGACAGCGGAACTTAGGAAAATGAGAAGCTTTGTTAAAGCACTTTATAGGAAAACAAAACTTTTGTCTGCATCAGAGGAAGACATGATCAAATTAAGAAAGTATAGAGCACTCTATAAAAAGAAAATTCTGGAAGCAAAGAAAACAGCGTGGAGTTCTTTTTGCTCAAACACCAAAGACCCCTTTGGGAAACTAAAAAAGACGCCATTTAGAGATTTTTACAGACAGGAAGTCTACGCTCTTTCTGATTCCACTACAGCAACCCACTCAAGACAATCTTTTTATGCAGAAATTGCCAAATCAATATTTGGTCCTTCGGACTTGCAACCGCATCAAATTCATCCGCGCTCAACCCAGCCAGTTAATCCATTTATACTCCAAGAACTAAAAGCTGCCATCTTCTCGTTCAATCGGAATAAAGCACCAGGTCCTGATAATGTTGACCATCTGATTGTACGAAATATTTACCACTCACATTCATCTCTATTACTGAATCTTTACAATACTCTATTAAACTTAAATTACTTCCCAAAAAGTTGGAAAATTGGAGAACTAGTCTTTTTTCTAAAGGCAGGTAAGGACCCACAATCTGCTCAGTCATACAGACCAATAACTCTACTCCCAATTCTGGGGAAAATTTTTGAAAAATTATTATTAAAACGAATAAATTATCATTTTCGAAATTCGACAGTTCTACAGAGTTCTCAACACGGATTCTTAGAGGGTAAATCGGCTGAATCAGCGATACAAGAAGTTCTCTCAACAATTGACTTACTTCAACAAGAAAACAACTACATTTCATTAATATCATTAGACATCCAAAATGCTTTTGACAACTTACCTTGGGACGCAACAATCCAAGAACTGGAATTTTTGGGGTTGGAGGAGCCATATGTTAATATCCTGAAATCCTTTTTATCTCACAGAGGAGCGAAACCAAATTGGCTAGCACAAAAAATTCATTGGTTTAGGAAGGGGTGCCCACAAGGTTCATGCTTTGGGCCCTTCATATGGAGAATCTTCCTAAACACTCTCTTACGCCATTTAAAATCGTTATGTTACAAAATAATAGCTTATGCAGATGACATTTTAATTATATTAAATGGTAAAACAAGGCGAGAATTAGAAAAATTAGGAAAGGACATCTTAGATTATATTAGTAGGTGGATGTCAAATCACAACATGAAAATATCTTACAATAAATGTAAAGTTCTCCACATTAGAAGACCAAAATTTTTTAAAAGAGCTCCAACACTCAAAATTGACAACCATTCATTAAAAAGTGAGCCAGCTTTAGAATACTTAGGTATCGTTCTGGATAGTACGTTGTCGTTTCTCCCGTTTCTCGTTTTACGAAAGAAAAGGCAGGAAATTACACAACTTTCGCAAGACCTATTGAAGTTTGCCTCAGCTTACGGAGGGATAAACAAATTAATTCTGAAGATTTGGTACAATGGTATCTTGGAGAAGAAAATCACGTATGCTGCAGCAACTTGGTTTCACCGGATAAGCAAAGCCCATGGGCTTCGTCTGATCTCATCAATACAATACCAATGCCTGTTATTAGTTTCACGTGCCTACAGAAAAACTTCGGCGGATGCCCTTTGTGTTTTAACAGGTATTCCGCCCTTGGCATTTCAACTTGAATATATAGCAACAACAGGAAGAGTCTTACGTCTTGGAATACCGACAGAAAATCAAGAACCAATATTTTACCAACCAAAAATGAAGTCAGATCAAGTTGAACCATTTAAAGAATATTTCTTTCAAATAGATCCAGAAAATACTCCACATGTAGAAATAAACATTTATACGGATGGTTCCAAGATGGAAGATGAAACGGCATATGCCTTCTGTGTGTATCAGAGAGGAGAGTTAATCCACGAGGATCAAACTAAGTTAAGTAAAGAAAATACTGTTTTTCAGGCAGAACTCCTGGCCATAGAAGAGGCTGTGCTGTGGATTAGGAACTCCCCTCATAAAGAAGTATTAATACACTCGGACAGTCTCTCAAGTCTCTTAGCAATAGAAGATGTTTTTTCAAAAAATCTCATCGCAGTACAAATTATCAAACTACTCCAAGAAACAAGAAAAAAGATCTTCTTTAAATGGGTCCGTGGACATGTGGGGAATGTGGGGAATGAGCATGCAGATTCTTTGGCAAAAGAAGCAACCAAAGCCACATCACATGCCAAATACAAATTCTTTCCCAACCCTCCTTCTTACTTGAAGAAGCTTCGAAAATCATCTCTACACGAACAATGGCAGACTCGCTGGGACTATGGTACCACAGAACGGTACACATACGCTTTAGCCCCAAAAGTCTCGGAAAAGAGAATCCTGCTGCATAGAAATCTTTTTCTGTTTGCCACTAACCACGGCCCATTTTCATCATATCTTTATAAATTTGACAGGGTTCCTTCTCCATTATGTGTATGCGGTCAGCGAGCTACATCATTGCATTATATCTTTAAATGTACCCTTACATCATATTACCATATAAGAAAATCTCGAAAAATTTCTTTGTCTCAGTGGTTCTCAGTGGTTTTGTCAAATCCATCATTTTGTCAAAAGATAATTGAATGTATGAAAGTTTTAGAAAACAACCATTATTTGTTTCAAAATGTTTTGCCATTTATAGATGATGATGAGAACGTATCTTAACAAATAGACAGATACCACCAATTCAAAATAATCTCTTAGCCACAAACAACACGATTGAACTATAATTGAACTGTTGCAAGAACTATAGACTTTTGAACTTTTGTGTGTGTATATAATTATATAATATTCATCATAATTATTCACTATTTTACCTATTTTTTATATTCTACATTATTTTTAAAATTATGAATCTCTTTCTAATTTAGTATACATATACGCAGCTTTTATTGTATTTTTGCAGAACGCCCAGCTTTGCAGAGTAATTGAGCTTTTGCCGCTCCAACAAGTTTAAAAACCCTATTATCTATTATCTCATGATCTTATTAATTACAAATATCTAAATTTCTCTCGTAAACGCCCAGTAAAAATTGGGCTTTCCATCGTGTATATATTGTACTCATATTGTATTTAATCTTAATATTCTCAATTGGCTTTCCTGTAGGTCCCTTCGGGCCTTTTATTTATTATTATTATTTTTTTTTTTTTTTGTGTGTGTGTGTGTGTGTGTGTGTTGTGTGTTCTCTATAAGGTTTACTCTAAGTTTTTTGGGTCGCTGAATCCGAATTTTTAACTTCCCCCGACCCCCCCCCCCCCAAATAGTTGTATTTAAATTAAATTTCTTATTGTTTCATGGGAAAAGCATTACGAAATTCAAAAACTAGACAAAATTTGCAACAAATAGGATATATGACATTATGACGTAGGATAAACGGGGAGAGAGGGGGCTGCTTCAGAACATTCCCCGTGCGCTTTTCTCAAAAACCAAATTTTTTCAAAAAATCAATTTTTTGGGTGGATTGCCGGGTGAAATTTTGGTGGGAAGTTACAAATTCGGATTCAGCGACCCAAAAAACATAAAGTGAGTCGAAATCCAGAACTAGTATTAATTTTTCCAGGTAAAATCTCCTATTGCTTGCACTTCATAACTTAGTGCACGTAGCGCCGTAGTGCACGTTCAGAGGCAGCCCTCCCCCTTTCCGTTCATCCTACGCCATAATGTCATGTATCCTATTTGTTGCAAATTTTGTCTAGTTTCTGAATTTCGAATTGCTTTTCCCCTAAAACAATAAGAAATTTAATTTAAAAACAATTATTTGGGGGAGGTTTCGGGGAGGGGGGGAATTTTGGTGAAGTTAAAAATTCGGATTCAGCGACCCAAAAAACTTAAAGTAATCCTTATAGAGAAAGTTCGAAGGGGAGATGGGAGGGCGAATGTAAACGTATGAGTTGTTAAGTGGAATTGCGCAACTTAGTTCACGCAGCACCGCGCGGATGTTCCGAGGCAGATCCCCCCTTCTTATGTCATAATGTCATATAATAATATGATTTTTTTTAATAAAAACCTTTTTTGGAGGTCATTTTACGAAAATTTGGGAGGGTTGCCGGGGGAAATTTTGGTGGGAAGTTAAAAATTCGGATTCAGCCACCCAAAAAACATATAGTAAGCCTTTTTTCAGAACTACCATGAATTTTGCTAGGTAGAGCCCCTATACGGTCTCTATTTCCTGGACTATATATAAATTTATGTAATTCAGTAAAAAAAAATCGAACATTTTAAACAGTTCTGATGGTTGAATAAGAATGAATATAAATAAGAACATAAAACCGACACCAATTTAGTTCAATGAAATTCTTACAGGCCTAAATATTTTTTAACATGGATAGGATCAACAGGTATAATCTTAATAAGTCCAAAGAAAGAAAAAGAACTTGGCAATAATTTCAACTTGATCTCTTTTTTTTTTTTTTTTTTTTTTTTTTTTTGCAACCAATATGGATCATCCCCAAGTCAGCTTAAAATTTTCATTTGAACTTCCAACAGATTTTTCTCATAGTCATTTTTGTGGAACAACTTTTGTGCATGCTCCAGATAGAATGTTTGGTCATTATATACAGCATATATTATGTATTTGATACTGACATGGCATCTCTCACTTTCTTCATAAATCTGTATCTTTCATCATAAACTTCTCATTTTATATTAAACTCCACCCAGTATTTTCATTTTACCTTACAGATGGCCTTTGGAAGTGATATTTTAATATACAACCCATTTTAAATCATTCGCAAACAATTAATTCACCATTCAGGATCAATCAAAATACATTTTGTAACACATATTAGTGTCTGGAAATTACCCCGAAGGCTGTCTGTTGTCAACCCTGTGTTTCTAAAAATCTACACATTTTTTTTATATTAAATTTTTCCAAGATGGGCATCCAAATAACGTTATTCTGTTGTTTCCGAAAAGATAGCATGCCCTAGTATTCAAAAACGAAGTAGCATTTGTGCTAGAGTTGCCACACCCAAGAAACTGAAATTTGAAATCAGTGAATCAAAAGGTTAAACAGTAATTTTTTCTAGCATTTAGGAAACCAATTTTCTACAAGGCAGGTTAAGCTGCTAATTACTAAGAAAATACTAATTGAAAAAAAAAATAGTTGATTTAACTAAAAGTAAAACTGTTTTGGCCAGAATCCGAGTAATGTGTGAGAATTACTGCAGTATTTTAATTACCTCTCATTCCTCTGTCTGAAAATTACCCTGGCTAGTCTAATTAAAAATTCAAACTTTCACCTTATAGCTTGAAAAGATTATTTCCATACACTATAGTTCCATATTCTTCAATGTTAGTTTTCAACTTCATTACTAAAATGTTTATTTTACAATGATATAGAAGAATGATTTAAAATGGCTACACCATACTTGTTTTAGGATGGTGTTCGCTTCAACGGTATTTCCTCCCAACTAATTTTTCTAATGTATTTTTAATCATTTTTTTCACTTTTTGAATCAACCACTTACTTTAATTCACATTTAATTACTTAATTTAGCCAGCTATAGGATCGAATCATCTGGTAGCGAATTCATTAGTTATATTATTTTGTCAACACCCTATTTTCTATGCACATAGAAAGCGCACAGGGATAATTGGATATTTTTCTAAAGGCTTTCCATCAAGCTTTTGAAATAGCATACTCACATTATAAGAAAATACGTCACTTGCAGTTTATTAAAATTTAATAAAAAATACGCATCTCAAAGATGGCAGCGAAAACATTTTACACGTAGGTTTACCGGTATTTATTAATATAATTAAAAAATAATATGAAATGCTAAAATGTTTTATACCTTTAATAAATAAAAATAAAATCTGTCCTATCTGCAGTTTTTACCAACAAGCCAGAGTGCTTATACATATTTTGTTTGTAACTTTATTTATCTAGAATTGAGATTTGTTTATTTGTATATTTTTACAGCAGTCAGTTTGACTTATAAATAAAATTTGCGTATAAGCCAGTTTTACTTAGCTTTTATGCACTTATATATTTGTGATTAAGTTGTTGTTTCTGTTTACATTTTAATGAAATATTTATATTTATTTCAATGAAAGTCTAAAATCTTTTTTTAACGATCTTATGATAACAAAATACAAAAATCTCTTTTACGCAATAAAAAAATTATTTGAAATTTACATAAAAAATTTCTATTAACACATGTAGGACAAACGCACCAGAAAATATAATAAAGAAGATGTATACGCTAAAAACACATAAACTTGTTTATTGGTACGCGTATGCAAGAACTTTTATATGAATTTCTACAAATAAAATTAATGATAAAGCATAGAAATAGACGTCGATAGTATGCTTTGTCAATAATTTTATTTCTACAAGTTCATATAAAAGTTTATGTGTTTGTGCGTTTTTACGTATACATCTTATTTATAATTTTTCTAATGTATAATCATTCTTCACCAACTAAGGAAGCTTATTTCTGAAACTATTTTTTGTCAGTCATCTTGTCTTCATAACATTCTATACGCAATTGTCTCGACATTGAGTTTTGATCTTGCAGAAATAGTTTTGCATTTTAATGTTTATGATTCCTTATTTTTTCAAAGAAGCAGCTACAATTTAAACTGCTAGTTTCCCAATCTTCGTGTGTAACAAATGGCAATTTATAAGACGGATCACCAGCCATAACTTTTAGCCTCAAATCACTGTGTTTATCTTCTGTGTGGAATATGACATCCCCGAAATAAATCGCTCTCTTAATATCGACACAACAAATTTTTGAATTGTTAATAACGCTGAAAGAGCCAAATAATATTAACTTTTCGAAAAAAGAAAAGCTTATTTGGAGTAAGATCGAATAAATTGTATTTGAGACACAGACGCACTTAAAATAACTTCTACCTACCAACTTATGATGTGATAGTTCAACTGAGCGAGCATCTCTCTGCATGTGCACCGCGTCACTCCAAAAGCAGACTTGTACTTATATACTGCGCATGCGCAGCTGTGTATTGTCATTTTAATTTAAAATGACGGCTAATTAATAATATTTTTGAACAAACGAATTTACGATAACAAATATATTTCATTTAAAAAAAAAAGAGTGGTGTAATTTGATGCAGTAGTTTCTTCCCACGGACTGTCGAAAGAAAACGCTTAGCGTTTTAAATATATTGATATTTTAAATATTTATTTGTGGTGTCCACGACACAATTTCGGCATTTATATATATTATATGAATACACATGATGGATTTTTGACAAAAAAGAGGTGATTTTCGTATAAGATACAAATTTTATTTGTAAAATAATTCTTATAGATATTTCACACAGTTTTGTTTTTTAACAAAAAATGTATTGTACAAAAATACCAACTTATGAATATTAATATCTCTATAACCTATATTATTGCATGAAATTCTTTGCAGTTGTTTTTAGAAAATTCGTTTTTATAAAAATAGAAATAACATTTTTATCTCATAAGATGTTCTATTTTATAAGGGGTCTTTTGCTGTCTGATAGGTAGCCTTATCTGGGAGAAGGATTGAAGAAATTGATTAAAAGGCAAGTTGTTTATGCTTATCCGAATGTACCACTTTGCGTATGTTTTCCTAGATTTGAAAACGTTCAATGAGAATCAAACATAAAAATAAGTGTCATTTACATTGAGCAAAAATTTTCAGCTTATTCGATTATTTAAAACCATTCGAATGTCAGAATAACTCGTACGTAAACGTAAAATAACTCGGTTTTTTCCTATCACTAAAATAAACCTACAGATCTTATTTTAAAAGTAAACTTTAAATTAGTATTTAATTATACATTTAATAGGATTACATTTTATTTATTTTATATCACTTTAATCTATTTATTTAATTAAGTGCCATCTTTTTGAGTATGTTAAATTTAATAAGTTTTTAATGTAAAATGCTTTCATCTTCTAAAATGTTTATGATAAAGTATGTATTGACATATGTATTGATAAAGATTTTATATAGTTTATTCTAAAACTATTTTAATGAAAATCGGGTTCTGATTTTCAATTAGCATTAGTAATTATTTTTTTTTTATAATTTATCTTTAATTATAAGAAAAAAAAAACCTGATTTACTATGGAAAATTTTTTAATGCGGAATTTTGTGAATAGTAGGATATCACGAAATTGCAAAATCAATACTCATCGTCTAAACAACAACCACAAAAACCCTATCATTTATAAAGTATATATATATATATATATATATACATATAAAGAAATAATCTGAATTGTTCATTTCTATGTTAGTTAAATTTTAGAGACTGGAAAAAATGGATATACATATTGTTAAACATTTTGTCATCCCATTTTTAAACGGATGTAAAACAATTTAATGATTTTTCAAATGTCTTTATTTTTCAACTCGCGGTAGCTAAATATTATTTTTCATTCATCTTTTGTTGTTACATTAAAGAATACATTTATGCTTAAAAACTGATTGAAAACTTTTTGGAAGGTTTTAAAGCCACAAACAATTTAATTCCGAAAGATGAAAAGCGTCAAAAGTGTCATGAAAATTCCAATTAGGCAAAATAAATAACCGCATGTTTTATGCAATATTACGTTTCTAGTTCTCTTCGTGTTTCCAGGAAATTACATATGTTTCTTTTGTCTCATCCAATTTTTGTTGTTTCATTTGATAACATACGACGGAGGAGAGTTGAGTACAAGATGAGGAATGTGACAGTTATATTAGTTTTCTGTCTTTTACGTCTATGGCTGTAAGTGAATTTCACTTATCTTTTCACATATCTCGAAACAATGCTTGTAGGAAATAAGTCTTTTAACAATGTTTGGTTTATGGAAAAGCGTAATGCAATGTAGTAGCTTTAAATCTATTTGCTGTCTTTGAATCAAAAGTTTTATAAGGGAAAATTAATTTTAGAAAGTTTATTCTGTGCTTTTAAACATGTTTTGTTTAAACTTTTAAAACAAAGCAGTGAGTCGAAGCTCATTATATTTTTATAATATGAAATTTTCTCCGTATTATCTTTCTTTATGATCCTTATAGTTTTTCTTATTTATGCATTTCGATAATTTAGTTTGAAGTTTTCTTTTCACACATTCATGGCCAAAATACTTCAGTTGCTAAATTGTTGAAATGGTTGAATGACACCATGTTTTAGGAACAAATTTATATCATAATAAGTAAAAGCTTTTTTCTTCACATACATTATAAATGTAAAATTATGTTTAAAGTTTCTGGTGTGATTGTTGCATTTTGTAATTTTAATTAAGTGGGACATATATGCCCCAACGCCCACGAAAGTATTAATTAATAACGCGTTTATCGCAAAACGATGTAATTCTTTTTAAATTATTTGTTTGAATTAAACTGAAGACATATTAACATTAAAAAAGTTAAATTAATATTTCTAAATATAAATAGAAAGAAACACACAAAAAGATACAGAGCGACACTATTTTGGACCTTTTACCGCTTAATTATTAACGTTCCTTCTCCAATAATTTACATAAGAGACCATCTTTAGAATGCATATATTTTTTCTGATATTTTTTGTGGAACAGATTACACATTTGCATAAAACAACTATCATTTTCTATTTTTCTTCAGTTGAAACATATATTTTTTGTATATAACCGAGAGAGATATTTTGTTAATATTTATTTATGAATTGAAAACAGTTGAAAACAGCGAATTACTGAACGTTTAACATGTAACGAAGACACTTTCCCTAAGTATTTTCAACTATGCAATATGTGTTTCACCCAGTTGAAATATAAGGATTTTTAATTAATTGCAAATAATTTATTTTTAATTCTTCTAGTCTTAGTCAATTACTCCACAGACATTATTGTATTTTATACTAACTAATATAATCGGTATAAAAGAAAACATAATAATAAAGTTATGCAACTATTTGAAATTTGGTAAAAATACGGAATAAATTAAGCGTAAATAGTTTCGTAGATCCTGTACATTGTCAGTAATTTTTATTTGAATTCTTTTGTATCAAAAAATCGCTCAGAAATACAGAAACTAGATGTGGAAAGACTAGTTTTACAAGATTCATTATGCCTTACGCTATTAAAATTTTGTTATTATAATATTAGAAATACTTTTATACCTGAAAAACAAAGAAGAAAAAATACCTCAAGTTATAATAAAAATAACAATAAAAAGACCAATTGTTATGAATCATGAAATTTTTATTATATATATATAGATATATTTTTTTTTACAAAAAATGATTCAGATTTTATTTTCCATTTTAATTGCACTCTATAGTAGAAGAGCTAGGATGATAAAGGTAGTATGTGACAAAAAAAAATTGAGTTAATCATATGACTGAAGGTAATCTATGGTCCTCTACTAACAGTGAAATTACTATTTGAAAACTAATACTCATACAGAATTTAATTAATGAAGGAAGCATTTGATAGTAAACGCAAATAAAGAGCCGAAACTTTACAGCTCACTTTCTCAAAATGCCGATTGTATCTCTTGCCACCTGTATCATCTGAGCTCTTCAAGTTATAGAAAAGTATTAAGGGATATAAGAAAAGTTTAAAATGAAGAAAAAATGCATTTATTATTATTGTTGTTATTTTTATAAGGTTTGAACCTTTAAGAATGCGTACAGTTGGCATGAAAAAAAAAATACTAAAATTCCGGACCGTAAACGTAAGAGCCACCGAAAACGACCATAAATGGCGAAACTTTAAACTCAAATACTCGGAATTAGTGTTTGTTAGTGTTTTTTACATGATAATTTTTGAACAAGATAACGGATTTATATGTTACCCTTTTCAATAAAAGAAATTAAAATCTCTATAAACTATACCTGAAAAACAAACAATTTTTTTCCCAAATTCTAACAACAAAAATAAATAAATAAATAAAAAATAAACATGATCAATTGTTATGCATTTTGAAAATTTTATTATATAATTTTTTTTTCCAAAAAATTTACCCAAAAATATAAAAACCAACATTTACAAGATTCATAATGTCGTAAATATTAAAATTTTGTTAGCGTGTTTTATAATATTTCAAGTACATTTATACCTGAAAAACAAGGTAAATATATATATATATATTTCAAGTTATAACAAAAAAACATGATCAATTGTTATGCATTATGAAATTTATATTATGTACATTATTTTTTTCTAAAAGTGACTCAAAAATATAAAATATAAATGTGGAAAATCTCGTTTTGTTAGTGTGTTTTATAATATGAGTACTTTTATACCGGAAAAACAAACATGTAATATATTAAAGGTATATATAAATATTATACAGACATACAAATGTCTGTATAATATTTATATGTACCGTTAACTGATGAAGGCAGGCGTTATTTATGCGTGTATGTGTGTTTTAATGTATGTTGTAGTATGAGTGTTTTATTATAATTATCGTTGATCGATGTAATATTCATCGTTGTCCGGTCATCCAAGGCTGTTGTATAGATGGCTGGTGACTTCCCCAACAGGGTTTATTAGTGAGAAATTGCAAACTCAGGCATCGGCCGGAGCAGCTCAGTGGTTAGAGCAGCAGTCTTGTATGCTGTGGTCCCGGGTTCGATTCCTGGCTCTGGCTAATTTTTCACTCCAGTTGGGTTTATTGTATTTATTGTTTGTATGTCTGTATAATATTTATATATACCTTTAACTGTTGAATGCAGGCGTTATTTATGTGTGTATGTGTGTTTTAATATATATTGTAGTATGAGTGTTTTATTATATGTAATAAATTATTTCAAGTTATAACAAAAAAACGTAAACAAATGTTATGCCTTTTAAAAAAATTTTGTATATACACTAGAAGACCGAAAAGCCGATCTAATTGGGACCGGTGCCTGTTCGGATTACAAAAAAATCGGATTATCCGAAATTCCGATAAAAATAGAAAATTACGCACTAGTACAGCAAACATACTCTAATCCGGCAGCCTAAGGTCGGGCATGATGGATAATCGGTCACGACTTTCGGTAAAACAATAGTAGTCCTTGTTTAATCATTCCTGATGTTTATAACAATCCAATGAAACTTGAGAATGAGGAATTTCGTAACAGCAAATTGCAAACGGTTCAGAATCGCGAATCTATAAATAGCTTAGTCACCGCGTTCGACGAGGGGGAAAGAAAAAAAATATTCCTATAGATAATTTGGAAAATCAAACTATTGAAAGAAAAAATACATTTTTATTATTTTAATTAAATACTTTTTGCAATTTAGAAAAGAATTTTATAGTGGCAGGCAAACAAATTGATAATCGGGATTTTTTTAAGATGGCTTCTACGAGTAGGCCTTAAGTGCACGTTTTCATTTTATATACGTGCACATATGTACTTTTACGTTATTGAGTTTTTTTTTATTCTGTTCAAGCTGCTGAAAGAATAAAAAACATACTTTACTGCCATTTTTTTTTGTTTAATTCTAATTTTTACGCGTTTTTCCCGACATTCATCCCATAATCCAGAAAATTTCGCAAGTTATTCTGTTCAGTTAATTAAAATTACACTACTCAAGTATAATTTTCGAAAAAAAAATCAGTTCGGATTAACAGGAATTTCGGACTCGCGGGGTTTGTATTAGCGGGGTTCTACTGTACGTTTATTGTTTCAAGAAAGTGAATCAATAATATAGAAACTAGTTGCGGCACAACTAATTTTACAAGATTCATTATGTCGTAAAATATTGTTTTTTTTATAATATAAGAAGTACTTTTAATTTCTATAAAACAAAGATAAATAAATGCAAAAAGAGCGTAATCTAACATTGCGGTGTAAACTAATTACAGGCTTCCCAGCCCATGATCAAACTTCAATCAATTTTCGCCGATTCAAACCTTTATGATTCTGTAAATGAAAAATAATGCTGGAGAACAAATTTAACAATTTCATTGAAGAAAAAGTGAGTGAAGCTAAAATAAATTTGCAAAATTAAGGGCTGGTATTTCTTAACTACCAGGTATTTTACTGAAAATAAATATTTAATATTGCAAATACTTAATGCAAATAAAATTTTATTTTTTTTTCTCTGCTGTCTCATATTTTTTTCCCAAGGAAGTAATCGTGTTCTGTCAAGATACTAGTAATTAAATAATAAATTAGCTAATCATTTGTTAAAAACAAAATACGATTCTGCTTTAATAATACATTTCTATACTTTTTTGGAGTATTTTAGCTAATACTATACCAAATAATTTATCATTACTTCCGAAGCAACTCATACATTTTCATATTTTATTTCGCTTTCAAAAAGTCATTATTCAAAATGACCGCAAGTTGTGTTAAGTATTAATTCATAAGTCCTTTACAAAATCCATGTAGAATGGGAAATATTTCCGGAATTATAATTTTATCCGATAATAAATATTATGCATGGATTTCTGGCATAAAACGGTACTACATAAAGCTTGTTTTTTTATTTCATTTTATTTTTATTCGCTTACTAAAATTCCTGGCACTGAAATGTTTATCAGACTAGAATTGTGACAGTTTTATTAGTTTCCCGACTCTTTATTTATTTTCCAGGTGAATAATTTTTCAGTATTCTGGTAGTGCAATAAATAATAAAATAATGTCATGCAAATTAATTCAACTTGCAACGTCAAATAATAGAATGTGAAAAATATTTCATTTCTTACAACTTAAATATATTTTGTTGGTTAAATAAATTTTGAAACCGCTTTATCTATGATTTTTTACATTTAATGTGATTGTTGTCTATTTTGTTGAATGCTGATGTATATTATTCTTTTAAATAAATAGAACATATATATATATATATATATTAATACTCTTTCCTGATTCGTGTTAAAACTACTGCATTCGCCAGCCTTTATTGTCTGCATAATAATACAGTAAATTTTAACGTCCAATATTAATCAATATATACTTCATTAAAAAAATTGTAGTGCAGTGGAAAAAACGCCTTCTCCCATGCTATTTATAGAACCGTTTATGGTACCGGAAAAAATACAAATCGATAGGGAATAATATCTAATATCAACGTACATGCCTGAAATAATATTTAAAAGTTGTCTTTGCTGCGCACATTGTACAAATTATTTTTCGTTTAATTTTCATTGGCAATACCAAATTTGGCATAAAACATATTGAACCGGGAGGGAGCTCCACAAGCCTTCACCTCTTCGAGTTTACGACTGAAATTTCAGCATTCGTTAAAACTCGATTCACATATTAAAATGTAACCGGTCTGCCAAATCATATATATGTGGAAAACATTTGGAAATCCGATTTTAGTGGTTAACTTATAGATTTAGTATTGTGTTTTATTGTTCCTAGTCCTTCATGTTTTCATACGTTTGTGTGCATCAAAACACAACGATAAACCTACCAATCATCGAGAAAAATCTGGTCTGCCGACGGTTTCCACTGAGATATAACTTGGCAGACCAGTTGCATTTTAATATGCTAAACGAGTTCTGGCTAATCCTGAAATTTCAACAGACAACTCGATGAGGTGATTTTCTGTGCATCCGCCTCCGGTGTATATAATATCAATGTTGTTATTTATAACAGAGAAAATTGTGCAGAACTTTTTCTCTCCAGAGGAAGTATAAATTTTCACAAACTCAATTCGTTTTACCTGCTTGTATCGTATCTGAACACATTCGGACACATTCAGTTGAACAATGGATTGTTAAATGGCTTTGTATTACATCTTTAGAGATAGGAGACTTCAATAAATTCTCCGTGCACGTTTTTGAATCTCTAACAAATCCATTTCCAGCACAGTTTTCTATGACAAGTCATGTAGCATGAAAAAACTCCATAAAATTGAATGAGGCTATTGTAGTATAGAATGTAAGATAAAAACATTAGGAATTCCTATCACACCTTCAAGAAATACCTAAGTGCATTACTATAGTGGTCAAAATTTTATGGATCTTTATTTATGGCAAAAATTTTAGTGATTTGCATCGTTAGCAATTTCTACTTGTTTTTCAAGCTTAACGATATGTATGTTGTTTAATTATTAAAGGTACACATATATTAAGACAGACTTTAAATACAATTAAATACAATAAACCCAACTGGAGTGAAAAATTAGCTGGGGTCAGGAATCGAACCTGGGTCGACAGCATAACGTGTTGTTGCTCTACCGTTAAGCTACTCCTGGCCGATGTCCTAGCCTGGCAATTTCTCACTAATAAACCAAGTTGGGGAACGTCACCGTAGCGGAACATCACCGCTTAACGGTAGAGCAACAGTACGTTATGCTGTCGACCCCGGTTCGATTCCTGTCCCCGGCTAATTTTTCACTCCAGTTGGGTTTATTGTATTTAATTGTATTTAAAGTCTGTATTAATATATGCGTACCTTTAATAATTAAAAAAAAATGGAATTCAGACGTTAATTTAGGTGCTTTAATATGTATGTTGCTGTTGTTGTTTTTTTTTCGTCATCTCTCTGTGAGAAATGCTTTCACTGTCTTCTTCGTTTTTTTTTTTTTTTTTTTCAGCGTCGTTGCAGCGTCGCAATTTCAAAAGGGTTTTTTCTGCTGTACAGAGGGAGTTTTCTTTGAGTGATAGGGTCTACAACAGCGTGCAGGATTGCGCGAATCCGCCCAAACTATGAAAATTCTCCCTAATAAAAAATGCTTTGTTCATTTCTCCCTTTTAAATCTTACGCAGGTATGTGACTTTACCGCGACTTTTTTTTCGAGGTATCCCACGATTTTTTTCCCCATTTACAAAATTAATTTGTGAATTTCTTTAAATGATGGCAGAAAAATGTCATTAAAACTCTCAGAAATAAATATCTATTTTCTTCAATCCATCTCTAAAAAAATCGTAAATGTCAGGAATTATTTGCACAAGAAAATCATGAATTTCGTCAAATGATTGGAGAAACAATCCCAAATTTTGTCTGCCGGTTGCAGTCATAAATTTCTATAAACTATCAAGAGAAAAGTCGCTATTTCCTTAAAAAACCGAGGAATTTATCAATATGACACAGTAAAATATTGCGAATTTTGTGAATCACTCGCGGGAAAAAATCAATTTCGCCAATCGATTAAATAATAATAATAATGTGAATTTCGTCAATGAAGCATGTAATAAAACGCAAATTTCGTCAAACAATCATAGGAAAAAATTGTAAATCTCGTAAAATGAATCGCATCGCGCCAGATAAGTTGATTTTAACATGGTTCGGGTTTCTTTTTTTTACTTCTTTTTTTTCATAACTACTTTTGTGATCTTCTTAGTTTTAGTTTATAATTATCCTTGAACTGAATAAAAATACTTAAAAGTAAAGTCCTGCAAATGGTCGAGTAACTAGACATTATGGAGTGTCTTTTACGTTTGAGGGGTTGTTGTAGAATTAAGTATGTTTTTACAATATCGTTCAGGTGAAATTGTTTTTCAAACTTACTTTTTAGTATTTGTTATGCTATTTTTTCTTCAATGCCCCTTTTTATGTTTCATGATGCTAAATATCTTCTCCTCCGTGCTCCTTTTCTTTCCCCGCCGTGCCATTTCCCCCACGGTGAAAACTTTTTTTTTTTTTTTTTTTTTTTTAGAATAAACACTAAATTGACAAACGATTGGATGAGTCAGAAAAAATACTACTAATAATATGATATACTAATAACTTATCCTATTATTACTAGAAATTTTAACGGGTTTGTTAATTTTCCAGTAAAGATATTAAAATGAATGTTTCTAGAAGTAGTGATGAAAATTGTTTATGATTTGATTGCTTAAAGTAAAAAAAAAAAAAAAAAAAAAAAAAAAAAAAAAAAAAAAAAAAAAAAAAAAAAAAAGTTTCACAATCTATTATTGGTAGTTTTATAAATGTTATTGAAACTATTATGAAAAGAAAAATTACTTCTATGACTATAAATGAAAAGATTATTAAGTATGAAAGAATAAGAGAGCTAATAGTTGAAAACTCTTTAAGAAAACACTTTTTAAAATGAATTAGTTTCCAAGTCAGTTATACATTGGATTCTGTTGACGTTGGACAACTAAATGCTATTTTTCTACTACATGTTTTTAAAGCAATGATCTTTAACGTGTCTTCGTAGATAGCTCTCCCTTCGCACACACACAAAAATTTCAGTACACAAAGTTCATTCAAACTATGTTTATATTTAGCATAAAAAATTATTTTCTGTATGGAAATAGAAAGTTGGAAAACTTAAGCTCAAACTTCTTTTGTTCCTTTAAAAACGTGTCACATATTATGAGGACGAAATTAATGCTCGTGTAAAAATAACACATTCGCGATAAATGATAGCTATTATGCTTGGAATATTTGAGATAAGGAGAATCGGAAAGGGGAATTGGGAAGGAATTTTCTCCTTAAGAGAAATGAGTTTATACATTATTAAAATATTGAATTGATATTGCTATATAAGTTTTTCTGCAGAACCAGTACAACAAACATAGGCACTTTATTAACCAAAAATCAGTAAATAATTGAGTAAATTTACTTTTCTCAGCATATACTTTTTATAATATATAATGCATAGAGAATATACACATCGCGTCACAAACTAAATTTTTGTTAAACATAAAACAGAATACCATACCTTGAAACATTTTCCCCGCAATATACAGTACTATTATGAATTATTTTTTATTTCCCCGTAAAGGAACAATAAATGATAGACACTTTCCATTATACAGTATGCTTCTTATAGAGCACCCCATAAATGCATATCAATTTCATAATGTGTGAAATAGGGGAACATTGCAAACGATTTTTACGAAAACACCATAATGCAACGAAATCCTTCTGCGTTTCCTCGCAAATGTATGTAAAATTCTAGGGACACCATATTTTATCGAAAGTATGATGTGGTGTCCCTCAATAACGCATGTGATTTCATTAGGTTTGAAGCATCATAACAACACAAAAACGATGTTTCTATGTAGATCACAATTTAACGGAATTCTCGTGTGCGTCCCAGTAATTGAATTATAAATAATACTTATTCTATACTCTGGAAAAAGCATGTTGTAAGCTACTTTAGTAATGGATATTAATCTCATTATGTTTGAAATATTGTAACGCCAATGAAATGAACCTCAGACGACTTTTCCCAAAAGCCATAATGTAAGGGAATTCGTTTATGTATACTCCGTACGGATTATAAAAAGTACAGACTTTATTTAAAATACGGAACATTTTATGCTAAATCTCAAAACCATATGAAAGTTTTGCGGTAATCCGAGTAAATTATGATTGTTAGAATGTGTCTACACGGACAAAAGGGCAAACGGTAAAGAGATAAAATTAATTCATAAGTAGTTTGCAAGTAAGGTGGAATGTGTTAAAACTAAAAGCTTATTCCAATCCAATAGCGTCTTTAGTTTTCTCATACAATAGGTCATGATAAAAATAGCATGTTATGCTGGGGTTTTACGCTCAAATGGACATTTATCTGTTAATTTTAAATTGAAGTGGATGAAACTATTAAATCAATAATAGTTCTTCTATACTCTAAAAAATGTATGTTGTATTTCGCTTTAGTAATGCATATTAATCTGATTATGTTTGAAATATTGTAAAATCAATAACATACACCACAGACGTCCTTTCCCCCAAAACATATTGTAAGAGAATTCGTTTAAGTGTACTGCATACGAAACAAACTATAAAAAATACAGACTTCATTTTCAATAGTAGTTCCAACAGTAGTCATTCTTTAGTAAATCTCAGTCACATATAAAAATTTCATGGCAAACCTATTAAATTTGCAAAAGTTGGAATGTGGCTAGACAGACAAACATACAGAAGGAAAACAAATAAACCTAATTTATAAACAGTTTGCAAGTATGATGCAACGTGTTAAAACCTAAAAACTAAGAGCTATTGCTTAATTCATAAGGTTTTGAAAACATGTCTTTTTTATTAAAAACGAAAAGCTAATGTATATTCGCATAATATTTATGCGTAAAACAACGAAACTTTATGATATTAAGATTTTTCTTAAAGTTGATTTGCTTATACAATAGAATCACAGTTATATATTCAAGCCTGGGATACGATAATAAAGTTAGATTTCATAAAACTAAATATTTCAGCACGTGGGGCGTAAATAAGGTTTAGAAAGTAAAAAAAAAATATAAATATATTGTTTGGTGTTATTGTTACAAAAAAATTCCAGTGGTGTAATTTCTCTAAATCAGCATTTATAATATTTTATTTACAAAAATTATTAAATGAATTATTTAAATAAATTATTAAACTTTATGTTATTTTAAAATGCTATGTGCTTAATTTTTTGTATATTAAGACTAATTCTCTTAATAATAAGAAGGTAAAAATATGCACTGTATATTTAACAACAAACGCATTACTTAATTAAATCACAATAGAATTAAACGAAGTTTTAAAACATTTTACTTAACATTATTTTAAACACATTATAAATTTGCATACAATAGTACATACTAATTAAAAATTTATAACAGTGCAAATAATCATATTATCGAGTTCCTAAAAATGCAATTAACCTAGACTGAAATAATTTACCGAAAATAGCGTGCATTGCAAACAATAGTAAATGTCTAAAATATAATGAATTTCCAAAGATTGCGCTTGAAAATGAAGTACGTCTAATCTTTGTTTAAATACGTTATTTTTTACATGAACATAATTCCAATTATATGGAGAGTAATGTCAAAAGTCTTTGTATTGCTTACTGAAAACCTTGCAGATTTTTTTTTTACTTTTATTTCTTTTTGTAGGTTTGTTTTCGTGACTTCATTTGAAGACTGAAATTATTCCAAGCAAAACTACTATTTATCACGACACTGTTGGCATTACAAATTTGCTGACTTAGACGCATCTAACTAGAAAAATTGTGTTATTTTATTGTATTTTCCTTTTTTTTTTTACAAAAGCAAAAGATTAACTGCGTTTCATACAATGATTAGCCTGACCGAACACGATTAGCACATACATAGCTTACACGAAATTTCACTTTTACAAAGAAGAAATTAATATTTCTGAGAGGGTTTATATTTCATTGATAAAATACTGAATTATGAAAAGAAGTAATTTTTTTTTTAGAAAAAAGTAAATATTTAACTGATACAGAAAAATATTTTGTGACAATTGATTAGTTAAAATAGCTGGGTTTTTACGTCATGTATAAAGAGTTAAAAAAAAATCATAGAAAAAGTTCTTATTTATTATTTTACTTAATCCTTTTCAGTGACATAATAATCCTGTCAGATTTTATGTATGACAGTCAAAAACTTTTAAATAAAAATTTACGCAAGTGATATCGTAAAAGTAGCTTTAAAAAATATTTGTCGTTTTTGCACTTTAAATTAAGTTAACCTTCATTAATGCGCACAACTTTTTTATGGCATACAGTCTAATGTACACCTTAATAATACATGAAAATTTTCTCAAATGTATGATTATGTAATATCATCAAAATGTATGTATAAGATTTTATATCCACAGATGGCAAAATATCAGAAATATCTTACATATATGCATCAAAATGTAATTATTACGTGGAAAGTTTAACCTGGCAGGACGGCAACGTAACACAAGAACGGGCGTGGGGTTTTAGCACACCCCAAGCAAATTAAATGGCATAAATACGAAAACAATTTTTAGAATTCTATCTTTCAATAAAATTCATGAAAATTACATTCTTTCTCGTGAAAAATGATAACTGAAATGTGTAATTATCGTTAATTATAAAACTGAATAAAAAATAAACTAAAAGCACCCACATTTAATTGCCTTATTCGAAAAACTTAATTTTTCTTTACAATTATTATTATAATAAAACTAGATATTACTGTGGATAAAAATACTGAGATTTATGAATTTTCATAATAATTAGGGTGTACATGGATCAGAAACTTTAGATTTTTTGCAGTTTTTACATATTGCTTCAATTTCTATAAGACTTTCTATAATTCTATAAGACTAAAAATGAGTCTGAATTCGCCATTTTCATACGCTACGCACGGGAGGTGACCTTGGAAGCAGGTACTGATGGACCGGACCACTTGGGTTTATAGGAAGAGACAGCAGATGAATATTTTCGGGCGTGGGGTGTCAAAACACACCGCGCCCGTTCTGCCGGGTTAAGTTTGCATCACTCCGTATGTGATCATAAGAGCATACTTAAATTTCATTGTCTTTCATTTCCTGAAAATCGTTATAAAAAAGTGCTACAAAATAAATTTAATTTTGTAGAATCATTGAATCATGTAAAATCCGCTGATGTTAATTTATCATAATTATTATATATGTATACAAGAAATATACCTCTCACACCATCTTTGAAATTTTTTTAAATGCGCTGAAGCGCTGAAATATGGATGATTAAAATAAATGGAGAATTAAAATAAACATTTCAAAAACTATTACTTATTACTAGTTGCGTAGCAACCCGTTGTGTTGCTTTTGAATTGCATGAGACAATCGATCTTTTTGCGAAAAATGAAATCTTAACTTTATTGTAAATTTAGAAAGCCATTACAATATTAATTTTATTAAATACAATATTTCAAATAATAAATTATATTTACAATTTAAGTCAAAAGCTTTCCCAATAAAAATGCACATATTCTATAACTTTATTTGCCTAGAGCTTTTCGTTCATCCAAGATTTTGCTTCGAATTTCGGAGTTGGTAGAAATGATGTCATTTGGGTCAACTTATACAAAAATGAATTTGTTTGGACGAATTTATTCAGAAGCTTTTTATATTTATGAATTAAAATAAATATTTAGAGAATTTTTTTTTTTTTTTTCTCGCTAAAACATTTCATTTTTAATGTCCGCTTCTGAAATGTTTTATTAGCCATCTTAAAGCAATAGTTGAAAATCTACTTTTCGACTTTAAATTAAATAAAAATAACGTACGATGTTTTTTTTTTTTTTTTTTTTTTTTTTTTTTTTTACGTCAATTTTTCTCAATGTTCCAGTCGAGAGTCGAATTTGGGTTTCTAAAATAAACGGATTACTGAAGTTTGAATATGTGTGAGTTTGTATTTCGTGAAATTTTCTTGAAAACTACAATAATTTTTTCACTATTTATTCAAATAAGCGTTAATTTCAATTGAAAAATGATTTCAAACAATGATATAATAATCTTTGTAATTTTCCCTTTCCTCTCTTTTATCCAGAAAAATGGAGCAATTTTAGTTTCCATCATTACAAAAATGTCATTAAAAATAACGTAAAAATTTATATCTGGAAAACTAATCAGATTTTAAAATTCTACGACCACTTTTAACATCCTCGGACCCATGCGGATAACTGGCATTAATTTGATCAACCAACATTCCATATTCTAGGAGGAACAGCTGTGAAATACAAACGGACAGTCACTTTTTAATATAATAGATTGATGAAGTTTTAATTTCGCTATAAAAAATTAGTCAGGGACAAATGCTGAATTATTTATATTATTTTAAGTGCAAATGTCTTATTTCGTAAATGAGCCTGTACACAATGGATATAGATTAAAAAACATTATGCTTGAAAATTATTTAAAAAGACATAATAAATAAACCAATTAAGATAAAGTTTTCAAGCAAATTGCATTTGAAAGTAGATATTATTTTCCTATATAACGGGTGTAAAAATTGAAGATGCGCGATGTTTAGAAATTCAAAAAATTGCAGTAGCAAAGATTGCAAAACCGACTTTTAATCGTCAAGTATTGCCATTCTCAAAATGACGTCAGCCTTACGCACGGACACATTTTTCCTTTATATTACAGATAGATTTTCAAACGCGAAGTTCCGTTTGTCAGCTAAAACTTTGCATATGAAAATGTATTCTTTTGGCTTGAGGTTCTATTTTCAGTACCGCGAAGTACAAATTCCAGAAACTGATGTCTTTTAGATGTATTCGTGGTGAAATATATAGTTTTATCAAAGAAAAGGGTTGTTTTCTTTTAAATATGGCACTTACTGAAGCATTACGCCAAGCGTCTCAAATTCGGTATAGCCGAATGAAAATATATTGCAACATTAGCTTTATGAGTGAAAATGTTTTTTAAATAGTGACGTCATTTTCTGTTCATACTTAAAATAAAGTTATTTTTAATTGTAATGAGTAAATGGTATCAATAAGGATAAATAAACCCCAATATTTCTTTTTTTCTCTGCAACAGTGGAAATAATACGATTGCTACCATTTTGATGAAATAATAATAAAAAAAAAACTTTTCAAATTAAATTAAAAATATAAAAGTGGAAATATTTCTAAAAATAGCTAGTGCGAGGACATCTACAAATGAACAGCTTTCATTTAAAAAAAAAGAATTATTAGCAAAATTGGTACATTAGAAAGTTCAGGGAAGATGTCTAAAAAAGCTATCTTGTGTTTTCAATATATAGATTATTTTTTTCTCTTTTACTTTAACAGTTGCCTAGCAACTCTATTTCATACAAATTACATTTAAAAGCACATATTTTTCCCAATTCGTCTTAAAAATTTAAATTGTTCAATTACATATATGTTAAATTCGTGCTTTTTAATATATTATTCTTTTATTTATTTATTGATGAAGCTTTAATTTCGTTGTAGAAAATTAGCGGGAGTGAAATTCTGAACTTTTTTTATGTGCAAATTGTTTATTAATATTTCGCAATGGAGCCGGACGGCAAAATCATCTAACTGATAAATAAAAACGAAATAAAGCCAAAACTCACTGGGTTTTATAACAGACGATATTCTTGACATAGCACGTATTTTAATTTCAATTTTTTTCGGTTTTTATGAGAAAATGGCAACAAAAAGATACAGCAATCTACTATTTTCATTTTTCCCCCTTTACTTTCAACATAAATGGAACTGCCACGATTACAAAAAAAGTAATAAAAACTACAAAAAAATTAATATCTTAAAATTAAATTGGGATACAGCTTTCAAATAAATTGCATTTAAAAGAGCATTTGTTTCCTTATACGGCGGTATAAAAATTTAAAATGTGCGATGTTTAGAAGTATAAAAATTTGCAGTAGAGAAATTACAAAACCAAAATTTTATTTCAAATTTCAAAGTGTTGCCAATCGCAAAATGACGTATGCGTTACGCACAGATATGTTTGTCCTTTATAATAACTAGGGGATCGTACCCGGGCATCCCGGGTTTAAGAATATAGGTTAAAACATTTTTTTTTTATATTATTATTGAAAAGTAATAATTTTTTTATATGCAATAATTTTTTGACATTGCTCACTTATATTTAAAAAGGCATCTTTCATATGGAAAATGCGAATTATACAATCGAAGAAATATTTGAAATTTATCAAAAGCGATATTTTCTTATTAGCCGCATGCTAAGAGTTATTTGACCAAGATTTTGATACTTATGGCATCCTTTCATATTCTGATAATTTCAGAGCTTATACATGTCTGTTAAATTTGTGTTTTATTTATATTATTTATTTACTCATAGGGAAGTCTTTTTTTTAAATTCATATTAGCCGTAAGAAAATGATGAACTCTTTATTTTGTTTTAAGGGCAAACGGATTAATCTTTCGTAATCGAGCACCACGCGATATAGATAAATTAAAAAATATTTCGTGCTTTAAAATTGTTTTTAAAACCATAAACAATCAGTAAACTGAGAAGAACTTTGCAAACAAATTCCATTTGAAAAAAACAATCGTATTTGGTGAAATAAAAATTTAAATTGTACCATTACAAATATGTTAGATTTGTGTTTTTTCAATATTATTCTTTTACTTGTTTATAAAAGAAGTATTCATTTCGTTAATTTGTCTTTCACAAATATGTTAGACTGGTGGTTTTTTTAATATTATTCTTTTATTTGTTTATAGAGGAAATATTAATTTCGTTATGCAAAAATAGTCAGATACAAATGCCGAAAAATGTTTGTTGCTTTATGTGCAGAATGTTTATTATTATTGCGTATTGAAACCGGCTTGTGATAAGATAAACTTTAAAAAAATCATGCTTAAAAATTATTTTAGAAAATATAATACATCAATCAATTAAGATACAGTTTTTAAACAAATTGCATTTGAAAGTAATTTTTTTTCCCTATGCGACGAAAATTGAAAATGTGCGATGGTCAGAAGATTAAAAAATTGCAGTAGCAAAAATTTCAAGATCGAAATTTGATCGTGAAGTGTTGCCATTCGCAAAATGACGTCAGCGTTAAGCATTTATACGTTTGTTCTTTATAATATAGATGCTTAATCAGTAAAATATAATAAAGATCAGTTATTAGGATGTGGTTATCAATTGAGGCTCTTATGCTTGGTAATCCGGAATGAAAAACAGCAATTTTCAACTTCTCAAAATTTCATGCGCACTTCTCATATCCATATTCCATTTTTAAAAAATTTGTATTTTGTTTGATCATTTAAAAATCATTTTAACTCATAACTTGAAGTCACGATATTCAGCAACATCTTTTATGTGAACAGACGCACTCTTTACTTGAGATTCCAATCCAAATCCGGAGAGTAAAAATTTCCGTAATTTATGTTATTTAAGCAGCGTTTAGAATGTCACTTCGTATCAAACCGGATTTACAGATGCCGCTATCATTCCTGCTTTCCTTTTGCACCCATTTACAAACGCAAGCTTAAAACCCCTCCCTTGCAAAAAACCGGAAGCTGCGTAATTTTTTCTTCTGAATTATGATTGGCTGATTAGGGTACTGCGGCACAAACTTCCAGTGTAAACATACACAGAAACCGTTTACGGTCATTTTCGCGTGTGATAATCTTCGTTCTTTTGCTTTTTTGAGGATTAAAATGTTTGACCGCTTAATGTTAATGGAAACTTTGATTGACATCTTTGTAACTCCAGAGCCAAGACCGCTTCTAGCCAACTTTCTGCTTGAGGCGAACATTATTTTGCCGCCCTTATGACGCAATCGTTTTTTCACCATTACACAAACTTTTTTTAAAAATAAGTAAATTATATAATAACTATAAATTTTTTAAAAGAAAACAAATATTTATAAAATTTGTTTACATTTAAGAAATTTAAAATAATCAAACTACGTAAGCTATTTTGCATTTTAAAAGAAAATACTACTAATACCGCTAACTTAGCATTAAATGAATAAATCATATTCTACTAGTATTTACAAGAAAGACTCATACAAAGAGTAAAACTTACATTTCAAAATCTCTTTTATAGGGGGTCCCAGAAAAGACTAAAATTCCATTTTATTTTTTTAACTGGAATTTTAATTATTACAAATAAAATATTTTCATCTTAATTAAAAAACATTATCTATCTAAATGAACACAGATAATGTTAAGCGAAGACAGTTAATGGCAAGCTAATGTTAAAACTGTGAGAGCATTTTTGACAAATTTCATTTTCGCTATCTATGAAAATAAAATTCTGGCGCCTGGGGCGCAAGCCCCAACTGACCCTCTCTTGTTTCGGCCCTGACTCTGCCCGACTCTCCCCCCATGGGGTCGCTACGGCTCTTTCAGGGCCATCGCTATGAGATTTTAATGGAGGGGGGAGGGGGGCTTAAATTACCAAGTGAAATTTCAGTATCTGCCTACCCATTGGCAAACAAAAATAGATAGTTCTTGAGGTTTGCCAATTAGTTTTATAATTTTGCCAAGTTACCACAATTAGAAAATATAAAAAGCTCTTATTTGTAAAAAGCTTAATAATGTTCACAATTATATTTTTTATGTTTGGCAAAGTCTATCAGAAATAGAAAGTGTATTATAGTTTTTATTAATATTTAAACAAATTTGCCAACCAAGTTTGAAAATTTGCCAAGTGTAACAGCATTCGCGAAAGTTTTTTTTTTTTTTTGGGGGGGGGGGATGGGGGGGGAGACTACCCCCCCCCGCCCTTAGCGAGGGCTGTGGCTAAGTTTAATAAACAGTATTGAGCCAAAACATGTCAAACATTTAATCAATCAAATTATGTATAAAATTTGTGTATGAATTTCAAATAGCAAAATAATGATATCAGTAACAAGTTAAATATCTTTTTGAAATCGCATACACAAAACAAAATCCCATTATATGTTAATTGATATAATATGTTATAAAGGTCAGCACGGGCCAACCCGACCCATAGAAAGAAAAATTCGGCCCAGTATAAAAATTAAAAGTTCGGCCCGAGCCCGATTCGCCCCAGTATAAAAGTTAAATGTTTGCCCCGAGACCGGCCCGGACTAGAAAAAAGTTAAAATTTCATCGGCCCGGGCCGAACTAATTTCTAAAACATGTTGATTTTTCGTTGACTTGGTTAAAAATTTGTCTCGTACGGGGAGTTCTGACCAAAAATCAATCTGACCAAAAATTCTGACCAAAAGTTATCTAGTTTTTTTTTTTTTTTTTTCATGTTTATAATTTTCATTTTTATAGAAATGTCGTAGCCTGCGATATTTATTTTTTTTTTTAATGAATTTCTATTTGTTGTGTGTAAATGTTTCAGTTATCATTAATATTGTTAATCCATATTCCATGTATTAGAGATTTTAAAATCCGAAAAATGCTGTACAGTAAAATCTTCTAAGACGGAATTGCACAGGAAAGAAAAAAAATGCGTTATAGACGAGTTCCCTTCTTCGCAGGTGTAAATATATTAAATATTCTTTTCTTACGTATTAGTATAATTCATTTTGTATGGATCAACAGATTTTTCTGTTTAAGACAGGATTTCATTATAAGCAGGTTCTTTTTTCACACGTTTTACTATATTTTAATTTAGTTATATTTTAATAAGCCTAAAAATACACTATTCTTTAAAAAGAATAAATTTTAATGTTTAATTATAGAATAATGGCGATTTAGAAATGTATGCCTTTTTTTTTCTGTTGTTGTTCCAGGCCAAATTTTACTGATCTTTGAACGGACGCCGAGCTGGTTGGTTATGTTTATGACGGCCAATTATCAACACGAGGGATATAGGCCTTAAGGGAAGGGGGAGTGCCCTCCATGGGGATCTTTATAAGGGAACCTAACCCGTATTTATGCTTGGAAAATCCAAGGTTCGAAGAAAACCACGAAAACTCCGAACGATTAGACCGACGTGCGCGATTGGGTTCGAACCCAGCACCTCCCGTCTACCAGCTTCAAGGGCAGAATCTCTCGGCCACTGGTGGGGCGGGTCGGTATGGAAAAAATAAGTTAGACCGGCCCGGCCCAATCCTTCAGGAAAACAGTAAGGCCCGATCCCGGCCCAGCCCGAGCTTTCAGAAATAGTATGGCCGTGCCCGGCCCGAGTGTCGTGAATAAAAATAGGTTCGAGCTCGGCCCGTGCAGATCTCTGTCATGCTACCAGGCTTTATTATTATTGTGGAGAGCAACATCAGTACAAACCTTTCGTTATATATTATATTTTTTGGTTATTACAAAGACACACCATTTCTCTCAAAAGAATCTTCTATATAGTCTGTAATAATTTACATTTTTGACTCTCATAAAAAAAAAAAAATATTTAGTTACTTAAAAAAAGACTAAGTGCCTGTACTGATGTTGCTCTCCATAATAACAATAATGCCTGATAGCATGGTATATCAATTAACATATAATTATAATACGTGCATTACAAAAAGCAGATTTTTCTGTTAATAAACTATCAAAAGTCGCATATTGGTAATATTTAAAAGAAAATAGCTATTAAAAATAAGGCAAATCTTTAAGACCTAATTTCCCTTTATTTTGCTTTGGGGAAGTCATTTATTACGATATCGGAATCAATATTATAAAGCCATCAGGTTATCAAGCTAAAAATAAATAAATAAATAAATAAATAGATAAACATACTGGAGCAAACTTCACAATATATTATTGAAATTAAATAGAAAAATTATGATATGCAGAGAAAATTACCTTATCATTTCAAATTATCTGTATGAAGATTTAATTTTACAATAGTAATACTATTTTCAAAAACACAACTGTCAACAATGAAGTATTTAACTCTATAATAAATTCACCTTGAATTTTCTTTGTCAAATGAGTTTTTTATATCGCAATAATCAATATAGAAAATAATCTTGAAACCAAATTATTCTTACGAACATAAAATAAATAAATGAAAATATAATCGCCGCAAAACGCGGGAAAAAATTCCCAAAATCCCTGTACGTAATTGCGAATAAACTTTATTGAAAAGAGAACTTTTTTTTTTTAAATTAAACTTAAAGATTAAAACCGGATTCCTTATTATTAATGTTGAAAAATCGTCGAGAAAACGAAAAAAAAATAATAATAATAATAACCCTTTAATTTTACTACAGTGAAATTTACTACAGTTACTTTGAAATTTACTACAGTGAGAGCTAAAACATTCTAACAGGAATTCGTTTTTGAATATAAAAAAAAATGGCGCAAAAGAGCAACAACGCAAAAAATCGTATTGAAAATCGCGGGAGACAAAATTTAATTTATTATGCTAAATGTTTAAAACAGAATTCCTTTTGTGGTCATCAAAAAATAATCGCGGAAAGAAAAACAAAAGGGGGGGGGGTAAAACTTGCATTGAAAATTACAAAAACTTCCAAAATCGTGATGGACAAAATTTACTATATTAGGCTAAAAGTTTAAAACTGATTTTTTTTTTTTTCCTTAGCGATTGTAAAAAATCGCAGCAGAACGAAAAAAAACCCGCCAAGAATCGTATTGAAAATCTTATTAAAAATCGGTAAAAAATAAAAAAAACTTGATAAAGTTGTAAAAAACAGTAAATAGCGCAAAAAAAAAGCATTGACAAAACTCTCAAACGATAGAAACAACAACACGCTAAAACGAGTGAACTGGCGATGCTTGTTTACCCGCAAGGAATCATGCGTAAATGCTGGATTACTGCCCTAGGAGCTAGCAGGAGTGAAAATGACCTAGGCTAGTTTCATCTTCAAACTGGCTTTTTCACTGGAAACGGGGTCGGAAATACAATGATGGTATCGGCGTGGATTGAATCAGGATTAGCGGTGGCATTGTAAACCGTGCTTTAGACGCATTTGTGTTAAAATGTTTAGTTTTATCCAAGAAAATGATCGTTTTCTTTTAAATATGACTTCATTTTCACTTAAATAAGCATTTCACCTAGTGTCTGAAACTTAGTATCAGTATACATGCAGAAAGAAAAACAGTATAGAAAATTTATAAGGAAAAATGCGCGTCTTGAAAGCAGTATGTTATTTTCTGTTATTTTGCCCCTAATATAATATTTTGCTCCTAATGGGATTTTGCGACAGTAAACCCTATACAACAATTTTTATCAACAATTTTTAATTTTTATCAGAAAATAGCACGAATAAAGTTAAAAATACCTCATTATTTCTCTCTTGTCTGCAATAATGAAAGCTATCTAATTTTCATCACTTTGAAAAAAATTCATAAAATGCTTTTAAAATTAAAATATAAAAGTGGGGATATTAAAAGAAAAAAAACAGATAGTGCGATCACATCTACAAAGGCGAGTAGATGGAATAAAAGCTTTCAGTTAAAAAAAAAAAATAGTAAAATTGGTTCAGCAAAAAGATCACGGCAGATGACTAAAAAAAAAAAAAAAAAAAAAAAAAAAGCATTTGTGTTTTAAATATATAGATTATATAAAATTAGGAAAAATTAAATTAAGCAAATTATGTTATTTTGATAAAATTATAGTAGAATGTCCTAAAGAATAGCATTAAAATTTCATTATTCCAAAGAATTTTCGACAAAAACTTCAAGAACACGATATTATTTTAAACCACGATTTATTTGTTTGCTAGTCTAACTCGGCGAAGTAAATTCATCCAGGCGAAAATCATCAATTTCTGTAATATAAATCGCTATTATTTGCATGTCACCTCTCTTTTATAAAGACACTCTAAATTTTTGTAAAATATTGCGTTTTATCAGTATGTGATTTCGATTACATTATTTTTAAAAGTGAAGCATTTTCACCTGTGAAGAATTTCAAAGCAGCTGGGCTGTGAAAATGACGCACTTCTACAAAACATAATTCACGTTTAAGAATTAAAATACACGCTTTTTTATAAAATGACGTCATTTGCATCCGCTAAAGCAATCCACTTTTATAATCAAATCTTAAACTTCGTCTATAGAAAAGTGTGCATATGACGTCATTATCACGGAATAACAGACAATATTCTTGACATAGCCCATATTTTAATTTCAACTTTTTTCAGGTTTTATGAGAAAATGGCAACAAAAAGATACAGTATCTCCTATTTTTGACTATTTTCAGTTTACTTTCAATGACTTTCAATAGAAATGAATTACTTTTGTTGCCACGATAAGAAAAATGGTATTAAAAACTACAAAAAAATTAATATCTGAAAAATAAGTTGAGATACAGCTTTGAAACAAATTGCATTTAAAAGAACATTTTTTTCTTTATACGACGGTGTAAAAATTTGAAATGTGCGATGTTTAGAAGTTTAAAAATTTGCAGCAGAGAAAATTGCAAAACAAAAATTTTATTTCAAATTTCAAAGTGTTGCCATTCGCAAAATGACGTATGCGTTACGCACAGATATGTTTGTCCTTTATAATATAGATATAGATAGCTACGAGTATACATGCAGGTTGTGCTTTGTTATTGTTGACCAATAGTCAATTCCAAAACCTTTAATTTTAGAGGTATAGTTCTAAATGAAAAAAAAAAAAAAAGTTTAAAAAGTTGTTATTCATCATATGAAAATTCGTTTATTTTAAAATATTTACTTATTTTTTTAATTACGAAATTAAAAATTTTATACGGTTTCATGGATCTTATAAGTTATAGTTATAAAAATCTATTCCATATAGTATGTATTCCATATATTCCACAAGTATAACAAAAATTTCTCTTTTTTACGATTTTACGGACTTATTATACTTTTGTTTGAAATTGTAGAGGTTTATGGCACTAAAAACTGGAAAACTCATTTTAAGTGCAAGAAAGCTCTGAAATGTAATAATGTTTAAAGTATTATAACTCGGATAGTTTTGGTGGTAAAAGAATACAAAAAAATTTTACTGTTATGGTTGTTATAGCATAGATAATTTTTTTACAAATGTTATCGTTCCCAAGAACCGTATAAAAATTTTAATTTCGTAATTTTAAAAGATATATCTTTTTTTGAAGTAAATAGATTTTAAGAATAAGGTTCGAAATATTTTTACAATTGAAATTGTAACTCTAAAACTAAACGTTAACGAATCAGCTATTGGTCAAATGAAAGAAAATGGACGTGTATTTAAGGATAAGTGTATGTCTTAAAAATCAGATACAAGTTAAAAGGAATGCGTACGCAAAATATTTTTTAGTTAACATATTCAATGTTTTAGTGCCTTTAACTGTGATTTATGGGGTTTTAAATCGTGCATACACTTGTAAAAATATTTATCATTAATGTTAAAAGAAAAGTTTTTTATAAATGCTAATATTTTTTTTATTATTTTACATTAACACAATCGCGTACAAAAATTAAACTTTGTTTTATAAATATTAATAAATAGTAATTCATTTCCATCCAAATTCATTCTGTTTTAATCACGGACAAAGAAAGTTCAAATTTTCCATTTAAAGAAGTACAAATGTGCAACAGGTGCACTCGCTGGAATATTTCCTTAAAATATGAAATTATAATTTTGCAAGTTATATTTCCTAAAACATAGGTAAATTAAATACATGCATTTGAACTACATTTCTAATCACTTTCTATGAAATATAATTGTTTATTTATGAATAAGCATAAATTTGTGATATCATCGAAATTTGCATTGAATACATTTAGAATAATGTCTTATTCCAAGACATGATCATCTCACTTCCATTTGAGGGAAAGCTTTGAGAAAGCACAAAAAAATCTCATTTCCTTTTGCAATATTTTACGAGACAGAGTGAAATAAAATCATTCCGGATCGATTTTTCTGGCACACACTTGAGCACAGCATGTCCTGAATCCCAAACTACCAACTCTCGTTTTCAGGCCACGTCAAAGTACCATACATCTATCTATTCTTTACGCACACCTACATTTTTTATGGCGGGTATCTGAAATGCTTTGGTTGGCATTTTGTTCAAATGAGTTTCCCTCATGAATGCTTATGTTTTGAGGCAAAGGGATCATCTTTAAAACCAATACGAGGGATATCTCTAAACGATAGAATAGAATCTATCTGGATTTTCTCAGGTATGTCCCAAATCACTGGTATTTGAGTAAAACATCTTAATATGTGTTTATTATGCAAGAAAGCTTTTCAGTGAAACATCGTCATTTTAAAGTAATAGAGCGATTCAATTCAAATACCTAAAAGAGGGGAAGCAAGAATGGCATCAATTTTATCAAAATATTTTTTACTTAACATATTCTTTTCAGCTTTGAATAAAACTGTGTTATATTAATTTTTAGTATTAACTAAAACTAAAGAAATAAAAATATAAATTAGATCAAAATTTTTGAAAATTTTACTTTCCAAAAAATTTGGAAAATGCATTTTTTTTTTTTTTCGTACAGCTTCTTTTATGGATGGAGTTTATAGGACATAAATGTAATATAGAGGGAAATGCAAGTAATTTCTGTTTAAAGGAAGATAAAGCTTTGAAAGATATACGTTAACGATAATAGTCAGTGAGATCTCAAATTCGCATCTGCAATGTTAAATCTACGGGCGTGGGATGCACTCATATATTTTTTTAAATATCTCATCATGTAACTAATGTTTTTAAATTCTTTTTTTCTGTGTTCTTGGCTTACAAAACGTCTATTTCATTTTTAGTTGACAAAATACATCTATACTATCCTGACGAGTTAGGAGTGAGATTTTAATACTTCAAATACGATTAAGTATATACATTTTTTTTTTCATTATTTAAAAAGAAAGATACATCCTTTAAGAAGTGTACACAGAAAAAAGAAGTATAATTTCCAGTTGAAATTCTTTAAAATACGAATTAATTCCACGTCCATAGGTTTAAATTAGCGTGGGAATTTGTGAACTCACAATCCACATCTTTAACCTTTAAAGACACCGGCGGTTCGCCGTAGAATAATGACAATTTCGACGCATTCTATAAGCCTTCGGTTTTTAAAGTTAAAAAGCAACTTTTAATGTTGTCCTTGTTTAATGAAGTGTCCAGTAGTAATATGAAAGTAATGAATAGGAAATAAAAAAAAAGCTAATTTAATTAGAATTAGCAAAACATGGGCGGACTATAGCAACATAAAGACACCGGTGACGCCTCCCATGCACCAACGCGATAGAACCCTTCATCTATTGACGGTATTAACATTAAAATAACTTTTACAAAAATTCATTTAACACATAGTTTACTAGTAACACAGTTTAGAATGAGTTATAGATGCATTATTTATCTTGTTCCAAAAGCATAATTGGTTACATAAAGCAAAAATATTTTTAAACGGATGCTTTCTTTTGCCTTTGCATCTTTTCAGCTTTCTTGGTGTTGCGGGGGGCGGGGGAGGGATTTTTCAATTCGAAAATATTTCTATATTTCCGAAGTATATATTGTAAGAACATTATATTTGTGCATTCCCTAAATCTACAAAATACTAAGAAAATATTTAAAATAAAAAATATGAGTGGTGTTATAAATATTGCACAAAATCCCTATAAATTCATATTTCATTAATCCTTCTAAATCCTTCAGTCCTTCTAAATTTTATTAAATGATAATGTGAATATCTTAATATAGATTCAAAAATTCCCGAAAATGTTTTAGAGAATAAAATTTGCATGAATTCATAATTCAGCACATAAAGGGTCTCTCATAGCATGCATGATCACGGTGACGTCGTTGTGAAGTCACTGTAAGTCACTGTGGTCACGTCACATCTGAAACCAAAATGACACCACTCAGTGATGTCACATTGTGACTGAGATGTGAACTTTAAAAAACTTTAAAAAACTACAAAAATTCTTACTGTAAAATTATATTTTTCTGGTAATTAAAAAAAATTCTGACGTCACTGTTGTGTCACTACTATGTAACGTACGTCACGTCACATATGTGACAAAAAAAACCACCATATTGTATGTCATAGTGTGATAAAAATATGAACTTCAAAAATCTTTGAAAATGAAGAGAAATATTTTAAACAGTCCCGAGTTGCAGTGGCATAAGGAATGAAAATATATTAGTGGATAGCAAATGGTAAATTCTGTCATAAAAGGGGTGCGGGGGGCATAATAAATAAAGTGCACGATACAAGCATTAATGAACTAAATTTTATTTATATTTTATCAATTTAATATCTAAGACAGTAAAAGTATACTTTTTTCATGATTTCAATTTTATCTAGCATTGCATTTTAATATTACAATCCTTCACTGATAGTTATTATTATAAAAGTGTTTCTCGAAAAATTGTTCGTTCTGGAGCAATTTGGATAGCATATTTAGAATTAGGAATATTAAATCTGTACACTTTACATATTTAGTTTGCAGGGAGGAAATTTCTTCATTTTTCTTTTGCGGACCAGCTGTATTCGAAACACTTCTGTGGTTTGAAACTAAAAATTTTCTATTACAGTTAAGTCTGCAGCTTTTATTGAGCACGTAGAAAGAGTCTTCAGAGTTTAGTCATATATGCATTTTTTGCTTTATAATTTGCATTAAAGTTCTATATTTAATGCTAATGTTTAACTAAGTAACTATTTTTAAAAACATTCTACTTCTTGCAGATTTTTTAAATAAAATTAGCATTTAAATATAAGAAAATAAAAGAAATAATACAAAATTTGTGTAAAACCCATAATATAATTAATTATTTGTATTGAAAATTAGTGTTTTAGACATATGATATTTAAAAAAAAAGTTATTTTACAAATTGTTTTATTTTACAGAAAATCAATATGAAATGAATGACAGATTGACAAGGAAACTTTTTTTTATCCTCGAACACCACTTTTTTTATTTATTAAGAAGACATTTTGTATTTATTACGTGTGAAACAAACTTTACTTTAAAAAAAAGGGGGGGGGGGTCATTATTATCATTAGATTTATTTTTACACATTTTAAAAATTTAAACATTGTTTTATCTAATAAACTCTAATTATGAATATTATTATTATTATTATTATTATTATTATTATTATTTACAAAAAAGAAAGTTTACAACCCTTCCTTGAATTGTTTGGAACTGATAAAAAGAAAAATGGAAAATGCATTGGAAAATTCTTCAAATAGAAAATTTTAATTAAAGACGCGCTCATAAAATTATTGCGCATTTAAGTCCTAAATCTGTTGTATATAAAAACAAATAATCGGTAAAAACCATCTGCTGAAAATCGTCTGCCCATGAGAACAGAAAAATAAATAATAGAAGACGCGGGAAGTCAGTTCACTGTTTAGAACATCACCACGTCTGCAACACTTTTTTTTAAGATAAGAAAATGACCTCCGCCATTTTAGGATACACGGATATTATTAATGGAACGCAAATGTAAGTCTTATTTAATTTAAATATTTTATTCCCGATTTGTATATTATGAGTTAAATAGTTTTATGTTATATTAGCAAGAGACTGATCTGGGATTGTTTTTAGAAGTGATATTTTCCGATTCGATACTGTAAAATATCTTAATCTGCCATCGCTAGGGGGAAATAAAGCTGACGCAGAGACGGATTCATGTCTACATTCATAGTGGAATGAATGTAAATATTAATTTTCAGTTATTTGATATTACAAATGTGTTCTGACAGTGATTTGAAATTTTTTTCGGCTTCTTACTGTTTTAAGATTACTAACGTCATTAATTATTATTTAACGTCATTATTATTTTGGAGTTAAATATGATATTCGATTATTATGATTTTACGAAACTGTTTCAATTTAGAAATTAACATTATACTGAGAAAATGTGTTTTACATATTATAATAATGAAACTTTTGAAAGATTTTTTTCATTGCTAATAATATTTTAAATTAGTATTTAAAATCCTAAATCTTCATACCAATGTTTTCAAATTTAACATTTGCCAAAATTATAAAATAATAGGAATTCCTTATAACATATGGAAAGATTTTTGTGAAATAGTTAAATCTAATAATACATTTAATTCATATATAGTAGTTTGTTGCTGTTTAGTAGTAAAATTATAAAAAGTCCTTCCAGCCAGTGCCGGGAGGAAGAGGTAGCTTTCATACTCCTTAATTTTTAAAAGCCAGCTTATATTACTCACACACACGGAGCTCAAATTAGTGGAACCCGATTAAAGAAGATTAAATACTAATTTTTGTCAATACTGAATATGAAGGAGAATTTCGCGAAATTAGTCGCGTTGTCAAAGCTGGTTTTATTTAAAGTGATTTATATTTGGTCGCCAAATTCGACGATATCTTGAAGTGCCTGCCATTTTAAAGCAACATAATGAGTGCAACAAAGCTAACCAATGAACTTGGTCGAGACTTTAGTAATTCCGGTGCACATGCTCACTCACATATAAATCGGTTGATAAATACGATAGCTGTTGCAGGCAAAAAATCAGATTTTTCAAAATGTCACCCACATTAGAAATTCAAACTGCTATATCTCAGCCATTTTTTAAGATAAAGACAAAACAAAAAAGGCTCCGGAATCTATGTATCAAGCTCAAACACATAAGAAAAAGAAATTTCAATTTCTAATTTTTTGTACCTCATTTTAAATACAAAATGTTTTTTAATTTTTAAATGGCCGTCATTTTGAAACAAGATGGCGGATGAACTTGGCAAACGAACTCGGCCGAGAGATTGCTATGTACTATGCACATGCTTTATCACAACCTAATCGGTTGATAAATACGCGTGTTATCGCGTGACAAAACTCAGATCGTTTCAAAATGTCAGCCATGCTAGAAAATCAAAGTGCTTTAGCTCAGTCATTTTTTAAGATATAGACGAAAAGAAAAGTGCTCCGAAATCTTTGTATCAAGGTCAAACACATAAGAAAAAAATCTTTTTCAATTTCTAATTTTTTGTACCACATTTTAAATTAAAATTTAAAAAAATTTAAATGGCCGCCATTTTGAAACAAGAAGGCGGATGAAGTTGGCCAACGTACTCGGTCTAGACATTGGTATGTACTATGTACACAACAATTTATATCCAAATCCGTTCATAAATACGCGTGTAATCAAGTGACAAATTTCAGATCGTTTCAAAATGTCAGCCACACAAGAATTTCAAAGTACTATAACTCAACCGTTTTTTTAAATATAAACGAAACAAAAAAATCCTCCGGAATCTTTGTATCGAGCTCAAACACATAAGGAAAAAATCTTTTTCAATTTCCAGTTTTTTTAATACCTCATTATAAAATTTAAATTTTTAAAAAATTTTAAATGGCCGCCATTTGAAACAAGATGGCGTATGATGCTGGCCCACGAACACCGTCGAGACATTGCTATGTACTATGCACATGCCTTGTCACATCGAAATCGGTTCATAAATACGCGTATTATCGCGTGACAATAATCAAATCGTTTCAAAATGTCAGCCATGCTAGAAATTCAAAGTGCTATACCTCAGTCAATTTTTAAGATACAGACGAAACAAAAAATGGTCAGGAATCTTTGTATCAAGTTCGAGCACACAAGAAAAAAATATTTTTCAATTTCTAATTTTTTTGTGCCTCATTTTAAATTTTTAATATATTAAAAAAAAAATTTAATGGCCACCATTTTGAAACAAGATGGCGGTTGAAGCTGGCCAACGAACTTGGTCGAGACATTGGTATATATTATATACACACGAAATTTTATCTAAATCGGTTCTTAAATACGAGAGTTACAGTATGACAAATATCAGATATATATATATATATATATATAAACTTTTGAACAGAGGGTGGGATTATCGATGAATATGTACCAAAATATTTTGAAATCGCTTTCCTCCGAACGGCTGCAATAGGTAGCTTTTTGTAATGAAAGCCACCTAATATTAATTATTTAGTGCTTTTCAAGTTGGTATACTTATTTTTTTTTAATTGTATGTAAGCCTTTTTTTGCTGTTTGTGATTTTAATCAAACATTTAATTGTAGACATTTAATTTACTAAGAAATGTTTGTAGAAAATAGATAAAAGGATGTGCAGGGTCATGCAAAGAATTGGATGCATTGCCGTCTATAAATTATAATTTCTGGAAATGTGATTTCAGCAGTTTTAAGAGTGTTTTAGTTTGAATTAATTTTTAACTAAATAAGGCGTGTAATAAAGATTCTAGGTAAACTGCAGGATTGTACAAAAACATTCAAGTATGTTTCCATATATTAGTATAAACTGCTGAAAGAGAATTTCAACCTGTTATGCGTTTTCTTGCTAAATTAAATTTTCTTATTATATAGTATATAGATATCAATCTACAGATCAGATACAGGACTGTTCAAAAGAATTGGAAAACATATTTTGAGGTGGATGGTAACTGCTGAAATTATTTTTTCAAATGATTTTTGCGTTTTCTAAAATGTTTACTTAGTTATCTTATTTACGTTATTTCCCTAAATTACGATGTCTTGTTAAAGCATTCAGGAAGTGTTGGAAAGTGTTTTAAAATCTATGCTTAACGCATGATTTTTCTTGCTTGTTTTATCTATTTCCCAGATCAGTCTTTTCTTATAAAACGTACTAAATCTATTTAGCTCCTATTCACAAAATAGTACAATATACACGGGAATAAAAAAATTAAATAAATATAGCTTATGCCGTTCTATAAATAAAAGTTGCATTAATTTCCGTTAGACCCCATATTCGTATTTAATAAAGCAATGGCAAATCACAGCACAGTAAAAAACTTACACATTCTTAATATCAAGCTTGAATTCAAGATCAAGCTCAGAACATAATAAAAAAAGATGTCAGTTGATAAGCATTGTTTTTTAAGTCGAAAAATAAAAAATATTTTAGAAGAAATAGCTCCAAAATAGCGATATTTTGCTAAAAAGATAAGATTTTATATTACAAACAAAACTTTATTTTAAAATTCTTTACAAACTTTTAAACAAAACTTTATTTTAATCACAGTGTTTATGACAAAAGTCATCAGAGTATTAATACTTGGAAATTTTTCAAGACAGAAACATTCGCCTTGCATACAATATTTCAAATGAAAATCAAATTTCAAATTAATTGCTTAAAAGGTGCAAAGGCCAACATAGTGAAAAAGATTCCATGCCGGAACTCGAACCCGGTCCATCAGTATAGCGCACTGACATTCTACTGACTAAACGACATGGAACGATACCCAGCTTGGAAAATTTCTCCCTATTAAATTTTGGCAAGTCTACAAACGCAGCACAAGATGGAATATTTATCGTGAGCCACCGACATGGTACAAACATTAATTAAAATTGCCTTTTAAGCAATTAATTTGAAATTTTATTTTCATTTGAAATATTGTATGCAAGGCGAATGGTTCTCTCTCTGGAAAAATTTCCAAGTATTAATATATTTTCAACCGATGCTGGATTTAATTAAGTTTCGTGTTTGCTCCATTTCGGAGGCTCACGGTAAATATTCCATTTTGTGCACCGTTTGTCCCCTTGCCAACATGTAATAGTGAGAAATTTTCCATACCGGGTATCGTTCAACGTGGTTCAGTCGGTAGAATGTCAGTGCGCTACACCGATGGACCTGGTTCGAGTCCCCGCATGGAATCCTTTTCACTATGTTATCCTTTGCGCCTTTTAAGCAATTAATTTGAAATTTGAATTTCATTTGAAATCATCACAGTGTTTATTACAAGTTCGTCACAAATGACACATATTTCACAAATTGGTCAGAATGTGACTTCAAAGCATTGTCACATTCGTCACAGGTTCGTCACAAAATTAATGCCAAAATAGTCATAAATGACACACTTTACCAAATTTGTCACACCGTGACTTCACACAGTGATCACAATGTAACGTCACAAACGACCTATAAAACGGCCATAACAACTTCACATTCTAGTCACTATGACGTTACATCGAAGGTCACAAAATTGCAGTGTGGCTTCACAACGACGTCGCCGTGACGTCACCATGCCTTATGGGGTTAAATCCTAAATATGAACTTTGCTGCCTGGAAAGAATAGTGTCTAATGTCTAGTAATAGTAGAAATATAATCGTCATCACATTTATTAAAAAAAAAGTATTATTAAGAAATAATATGAAATGTATTACACAAGTACACGGGCGATGGATTCCGTACACAAGCGGTGACTTACCAATAAATAAAACTAAACACACTGAGAGAAAAATATGGTTATGGCATCTAGAATCTAAATTGTGGTTCTACAAAAAATAGTTCCATGTCATCCCTATAAATTCTAGTTCTCTTTGGTAGAGAGTTCTGCAGTCTCTTATTAGAATTCAAGAGTGTTTTCCTATATTCTCGTGGTCAAATTTATTTAAAAATATCTGCAAATAGGTGCAAACACAATAGATTAGTTTTAGAAACTATAATTATAGTTTATGAAACCATTTCAGAAATCAAGTGGCAATTTCTCACTACTGAAATGATTCATTATCGTTCCGTCATCTAGAAAACAATATACTAGAAATTCTAGATGATTTCGTCTATTCAGCTTAGTTGTTTACTCTATTCTCATAGCTCGGAAATCGATATTTCTTGTTTAAGGATTCAGAAAATGACTATCTATTCATTCTAGTTGAAAGCAGTATTTTTTTCCTCAGTGAGCCTGTAAAAATTATGAACTTCAACTTTAAACATTCTTTGAACATTAAAAGAGCTTGGGGAAGAGGGTAAATGATACTCTAATGTTAATCACGTTATTATTTTAGGGTTGGGTTGGGTTGATATTTAACGGCCAATTATGTACTCGAGGGATATAGGCCCAGGGGGGGGGGGAGCGCCCTTCGTAGGGATCTTTCTAAGGGAACCTAACCCGTATTTACGGATGGAAATCCATGGTTCGAAGAAAATCACGAAAACTTCGAACGATTGGGCCGATGGGCGCAATTGGGTTAGAACCCCGCACCTCCCGTCTATCAGCTTTGACAGCAGAACCTCTCGGCCACTAGTGGGGCCGTTATTATTTTAGAATTCATATTTTTCTTTTTTTTTCGGAGTGGCGCAGCCAGTACGTTACCTGTGTGTTTAAATGCTATGTTAAAACACATTTCGGGAATTTTTATTAATACATGTACAAAACAAATTACAGCTGCAAGATTAAAAACATTTTTAGGCTTTTGTAGATCGAAAGGAAATAGATAAAACTTGCTTTTAAATTTCATTGAAATATTTAAAAATAATAAATATTTTCTCCCTGTAATCCCAACGATCTTGTATTTAAAAGCTACAATGTATATTATTATCTCTTTTCCGACCTAGAGAGCATTTTCGAAAAAAAAAAACCCCACAATAGTGTAATTTAGGGAATTTTCATTGCAATACGAAAGTAAAAATGTATATTTAAAAGAACAATAATTCCTAATTAAAATATATTCTAAACATCGAATTAAAGATAAATGGAAAATTTCAAAAATTAAAACTTTAATTCAAAATAAAATTCATCATTTTTAACATTAAACTACAAAACAATATTTAACAAGTTTTATTTGAATGCATTTTTAACTTTTAAATTTACATTTTAAATTGATATACAATTTATTTTCACAAAAGATATTAAATACCAGAAATAATTGTGAAGTTAATTATTTTTAAACTTTTAGGAAATAAAATACTTCCAACGTGTGTGTAAGAACAATCTACATTACTCTGTTCTTTTACACAAGGATACGTCCTCATGGGCTGAGCGGTACGAGCTTACGAATCCATGTAATTGTAAGAGAGTTCTCGTGCTGTCTCTTCTGTTGCTTCCTCCTTTACCTCTAGTGCTAGTAATTTTAATCCCACTATTTTAACAATAACTCATGCTGAAAACTTAATGAAAATGATTAGCTCTATTGATATCTCACCATAAAAGTAATGACGCTATTGACAAGAAGGACACTGATGAGAAATTTACCCTGCTTAAGTCTAAAAAACATAAAAGCAAAATGCCTGGTAAAATTTCTAAATCTAATAAGAAAGAATGAGCTCTTTGAAAATAATATTACAAGTAACGATGAAATTACGCCTGCTGAAACTGATTCATAAAATGAAGACTCAAAAATTAATGAAGAAATCTCCAAACAGGAAAATTCCATGAAAAAGTCAAAAGCAATTATCATTACAGAGATTTCCAATGTTATAGATTTTCTAAATGAACCTTCATCGAATTACAAATTTAAATTTGAAGCTAAATTACCCGTGCATTTTGTTAGAATTTCTCCTGAAACAATCCGTGACAAATTGTCGCTTCACAAATATTCGAAGAAAAATAATATCCAGCATTATATTGTTCATGATAGGAAAATACCACTAAAAGTTGTTATCAGAGGTCTCCATACGATCTTTCATAACCCTCTCATGCAGAGGTTTCACCATTTTAAAATTATTACAAATAAAAAGCCTTATACGTGGAACAATCTTCCGACTTTACATCATTGAACTCACCAAAAACGTATCTTCATGTGAAATCTTTACTGCACACTCTGTTTTCAGTCTGTAAGTTGAAATTGAGAATTTTCACCGTGTAATGAAAGTTGCAAAAAGCTATCGCTGCCTGAAGTTCTTTTATGTAAGTATGAACTGCCATATCAATCATAAATGTGTGTGATGTGGAGGCCCACACCTCTCGTAAGAATGTATTTCTAAAAGAATTATTTCACCAGAGGTTCCCAAATACTTAAAAGCGCTAATTACAGTTAGAACATCCCTCTAACTACAAAGGTTCTTCGCAATTTCCTATCAAAGAACAATTTCGTAAATCTTATTAAAAAAAATCACCGTCTCTTCCAAAAATCCACTATCAGAAAAGAAAATTAAAAAAATCCGATTCAAAAGATACAAAACTAATCCACCTCTTACCCAATCAAATGTTTCTAAAAATAAGACTCCACCCCCTAACTCAGCATATTATATGAAATTTTCAGACTCTATCCCTGCGATAGCTGACATTCTGTTAAATTCACAGAAGAGCTGCAAATATATTCTTTTCTAGATATTCCAAACAAAGTCAAAAGTGTCCTGGAGCACATTAAAAGGAAAAATGTTCCAGTTTCTAAACTTATTACCTACAGCTAGCTATTGGCAGGTACCAGTAATCTTCCTTCTAGTAGCGAGTGTTAAGTTTACTTTTGACTCCCACCCTTTAATCCAATTGTTTATTCTATTGTTTAAAGTGTATGGTCACCGAAAAGGTATCCTTTTGTAACATTTGAGATTTGTTTAACTTTTACCGTTGTTTTCAAAATGTCAACACTTTCTTTAATGCATTTCTATACTTTTTTCACTCATTCTACTACGAACTTCACATTAGTGTTGAAGCCACGCTCTCCCTATATTCGGATTGGCTGTTCGCGATGTCGCCCACTTACATAAATTTTTTTTGTATTTTCTACTCAGATCAACTTCAATTCTCTAGGTGTTTGCACCGTTCGTGTATCCTGCGGCGGAAACGTTCATTTTAAGGACCAGTATTGTTTGGTACCGGCATTCGTGCGGTCGTGGGCGCTTGACTACTTGTTGACACCTTCTACTTTTTTTCCTTTTCAATGAATTGAACTTTCTACGCTTTCTTTTTTAAGTAGTCGCATAAAGCACTACATATATACTTTTATCACTTATTTTTCATGATGTGCTAAACCATTACACATATACAGGGCATGACGTGGTTTCGCAACTAAGAACCTCTTGGAAACACTCTCACCAGTTGACCTGTTGAGCATTTTTTTCTCTTATATTTAAATGTATGTTGTATACAAGCTGACTTTTTTAGTTTCTGAACTTAGTCTTTCGTAGTATTTCGTCTGTCTTGGTTTGGAACTTTTTTCTACTTTTTTCAATTATTTCTTTAATTTAATTATCTCATCCTCATCTTCATGTATTTTTATTACTGTAAACATTTTGTTTTCTTTCTATAACTTCCTATTGCCTCTTCAAGTCGCTTACTGTTCAACTGGATATTACGTTGGAACACAACTAGGTAATCCACAAGTAAATTTACACTGTCATATTGTTCCAAAATTGCATTTTTAACGTATCACCTTTTGCAACAATAAATGTATTGCACTAGCTTCGTATAGACCCTTTGCGTGGAATTTAAATTGCATGATGTCATTCGATAGTTTTTGAGGAAAAGAAATCCAGTTTACACATTTCAAGTGTTTACCCTAACAATTTCGCATAAATCGCAAATTGGAACATTTTTAGAACATTTTCGGCTCATTTCACCCTTTTAAATTCGAACTTCTTATAAAACGTTTATACATGTCACTTACAACTTATAAATAATTACCAAGACTAATTTCAAGTTACTAGTTCCAAGAGTATCACAGAAATTGTAGTTTTATAACTTTTTTATCCTGCATCCCTTACGTCTTAATAGCAACAGCCCTGTCAAATTTCAAGTTTCTATCTCCAATAATACTGTTAAATAGTAATTTAGAACGTGTTGAGAACATTTCCGCTCACGCCACCGTTTTGAATATCGATTTTTGTTTTAGAAACTATTCTTCATAACCGCTTACAACTTATAAGTAACCAGAATGCCAAATTTATTATATACTATTTCTTATGTACTTTTGTGTGGCTTTATTATTAAATGTAAAACATACATTTAAAATAATAAATTTCAATAGTAGTTTTAATTATTATATTATTAAGTAAAAAATATACAATACTAAGTAAAAAATATACAACTTAATATATTTTAAAGTCAATCTTAGATTTAAATAATAATAAATTTATAAATTAAATTAATAATGAATGCATTTAAATATTTTAAAATAATAAGATATTATCTTTTCTTTTTAAATTTAAACTTAGTGTTACACTTTTTTTAAGGTATGCTATGCGTATAAAGACACTTTGAAATATTTTATATAAGAAAATCGTATATTATAGCTGATTTCAAAAGTTCGTTCTTTATAAATGTGCTTATAGAAGACAACGTCAACGACCCTAAAATATGATGTTACGACTTGCGCAGTATGCATTTATAACAAAAATATATTTTTAAAATGTGGCTTACAAGATAAGTAATAAAGATTTTTTTTTTCAATCGTGATTGTAAAAAAAGTGCTTTATTACTTTATACCGTTTCAAAATTGTAGAGTTTTTCCATTTTCGTTATTGTAATAAATTTTACATTTCACCTTGCATTATAAATATTTATAAATGTTATCCGTTGTTCCCAAAATTAAGCATAAAATGAGGTCCTGTATCCATATATCCATTGATTAGTGCCAATATAGCATACACAATATATTGCATGTATTTGGATACGAACCCTCATCTGTTTGCTTAATTTTGGGAATAACGGATTTTGAGCTTATTCTACCAACGACTTTTAAAACTGCGTTTTTGAGGCAGTTAAAGTTGCTCTATGCATTTAGCTAACGCATTATGCAAATTATATTTTGATTCGGGTATGCGCAGTGAATCATTATACAATTTTTATTATGTTTTAAATCTGATTGCAGGATGTTGTGACCAATGTTGTTTGTAATATTTTCAGAAAATATCCTTTTTAATTAAGAAATTATAACACAAATTATAATAATATAAAACAGACAAATTATAGCACAAAACTTTGAAAACTTAGGGCTCTTTTTATAAAAAACATTAATTTCTCTACGAGTATACATGCTATCCTCATAAAAATGAGCACAATTTATTAAAATAAGGCACTTAATCATAATATACATTTTGAACGCTTTTGCTACATTAGTTTTTACAGTGTTATCCAAAGATTTTCGTTCTTTTTCAATTTGTTGACAGTCCCCTGTGGGGTTTCGGGAAAAATCCTCACGGAAATGTATGATCTGTACTATTGTGTTTACACACCTGGAATTTCAGGATAATTCCTCATGTAGGTTTCTAGATATTTATCAAAACGCCGAAAATCGCAAGTGGAAGGTCATCTTTGGCCCTATAACGTGCGATCAACATATTTTTAGCTTGGAAGTACTTCTAATTATTTTTTTAGATATTTATGTTGATAATCTAACGTAGTAAGATTTTTTTTTTCAAATTACATTTTGCTATGTTTTTGGACATGTTCAGTCACTAATATTTTATACATATTTTTTGTATCACATGAGCTAATTATAAACTTTTAAGTTTATTTATTTACTTTGACTTTACATTATTTCAGTTAAGATCGATTAGTATAAAATCACAAAGAAATACAGATAACTATCGCTATTGATCTTTTGAATTTATATCGCTTAGTTTTATGTTTTTGTTGTTATAAAAGATGCATAATTATTATTTAATTATTTTTAATTTTTATTCATATCTAATAGCATTATAAAATGTTGTAAAATAATTAACTATGTTTAACGGATCTCACAATAATTAAAAAGTTCTATCGGATTTCTATAATAAGCAAACCTTATATTAATGTATTACAAATATTTCCCCCGTCTTAAATGTGCAGACGGGCATTTCTACAAGTTAGATGACTCCATTGGTCTTTAAACTCTGAACTTAATTTTAAATGCTATTCAGTGAGTAACGATAGCAACGTATACAACAATGCAAAGCAAACAATGCAATGATAGCAACAATGCAAAATTAAGTGCTGCAAAAATGCTATAAGGAAATAAATTCAAATATTAACAAATCTTTCAACTTAATTTTCTGCGTGTCCGTTTGCATTATATCAGCTTTAAATATATTCAATAACCCTTTGAAAATTGTGCAATATCATTTGCATTTAGGTTTTAACGCAGGAGACTTTGATACTATCATTTTATTAACTGGTGCTTTTTTTTAAACATCTCAGGTTTCATTTAAGTCACAGCGTTTTTTTTCTAGAAATGTTATGCAATTGTTCATTTTCATGCTATTTATATACGATTCTTAAAAATCTAACAAGAAATGTTTAAATAAAGCGTATATTTCAACCTATACTCCTATTATAAAGAGGAAAAAATTGTTTATTTGTAGGCGGTAAGCTCTGGAACTACCGAACCGATTCCAAAAGTAATGGTATCAAAATGATGGTGTTAGTCCAACATAGAGCATAGGCTATATCTTATGTCGGTGCCACTACCCGAAAGGGGGTGTAGGAGCAAAAAACTTTCTAAAAATGCGATTTGATCGTTACTGAAGGGCCTAGAAATATGAAATTTTGAATATTAGTTACTTATAAGATATAAATGATGTCTAAGAACAGTTCTTAAACAATTCGAAATTTAAAAGGTGTGAAAATGCACAAAAAGCGTTCTAAGAAACATTCTCAATGGTAGTTTCTGCACAATCTCAGGAAATACCAAACCGATTTAAAAAATATTGGTGTCAAAATGATGGTGACAACGCTTACTCCAAGATAGGCTATGTTTTATGAAGGTGCCACTACACCAAACGGGGTGTAGGTGCAAAAAACGTTCTAAAAATGCGATTTTAGCGTTACTGAAGGGTCTAGAAATATGAAATTTTGAATATTAGTTACTTATAAGATATAAATGATATCTAAGAACAGTTCTTAAACAATTCGAAATTTAAAAGGGGTGAAAATGCACAAAAAGCGTTCTAAAAAACGTTCTAAATTGTAGTTTCTACATAATGTCAGGAAATACCAAACCGATTTAAAAAATATTGGTGTCAAAATGACGGTGACCCTTGCTCCAACACAGGCTATGTTTTATATCGGTGCCACTACCCGAAAGGGGGGGCAGGAGCAAAAAACGTTCTAAAAATGCAATTTTCGCGTTACCGAAGGGCCTAGAAATATGAAATTTGAAATATTAGCTACTTATTAGATATAAAGGATTTCTAAGAACAGTTCTTAAACAATTCGAAATTTAAAAGGGGTCAAAATGCACGAAAAGAGTTCTAAAAAACGTTCTAATGGTGGTTTCTACACAATCTCAGGAAATACCAAACCGATCTAAAAAATAATTGCGTCAAAATGATGGTGAAAACCCTTGCTTCAACATAGGCGATGTTTTATGTCGGTGCCACTACCCCAAAGGGGGTGCAGGAGAAAAAAATGTTCTAAGTTGCGGCTTTTGCGTTACGGAAGAGCCTAAAATCGTGAAATTTGGAATGGTATTTAGTTATAAGATATCAATGATCTTTAAGGACATTTCCTAAAAAAATCGAAATGTAAAAGGGGGGTCAAAATACGCCAAAAGCGTTGTAAAAAACTTTCTAAATTGCGATTTCTATGCAATCTCAGGAAGTACTGAATCGATTTCAAATATAATGGTGTAAAAATGATGGTGACAGATCTTGCTCCAAGATAGGCTATATTTTATATTTGTTTCCACTACCCCAGAGGAGATGCAGGAGCAAAATGCGCGAAAAGCGTTCTAAAAACGTTCTAAATGCCGATTTGTCGGCAATATCTCAGAAAGAATGAAACTGATTTCAAACGTAATGGTAGAAAATTGGTGCTGACAGCCTCTGCTCTAACATAGACGCTATTTTATGTCGGTATCACTATCACCAAGACGTTGCAGGAGCAAAAAAGCGTTCTAAATTTCGATTTTTGTGATCGATAGGGGCTAGCAACTTAAAATTAGGCAAGGTACATATTTATTAGATATAAATGATCTTTAAGAACAGTTTCGAAAAAATTGGAAATTTAAAAAGGGGCGAAAATGCGCGAAAAGCGTCCTAAAAACGTTCTAAATTGCGATTTCTACTCAATCTAAGGAAATACGAAAGCTATTTCAAAAGTAATGGTTGCAAATCTATGGTGACAGTCCCTGCTATAAGATAGGTTATATTTTATGTTGCTGTCATTACCATCTGAGGGTTGCAAAAGCAAAACATGTTCTAATTTGTATTTTTTGCACAACTGAGGGGTCTAACACTTTGAAGTATGGCATGGTATTTACTTACAAGATGCAACAGCTTTCTAAGAACAGCCGAAAGAAAATTTCAAATTTAAAAAAAAATGAAGTGAGTGAAAAGCGTTATAAAATACAATTTTTAAGCAAACTTATAAATTACCAAACGTATTAAAAAAATAATGATGACAAATTTTGGTGACAGAAACTGCTCAAACATAAGCTATATTTTATGTCTGTTCCACTACCACCAGAGGGTTGCAGGAGCTAAAAACTTTCTAAATTGCGATTTCTGTGATACTGAAAAGGCTAGAAACTTTAAATATGACGTGGTAGTTACTTATAAAACATAAATGCAATCGAAGGAATGTCGAAAATAAATTCGGCTATATCTTATGTCGGTGCCACTACCCCAAAAGGGGTGTAGGAGCAAAAAACGTTCTAAAAATGCGATTTTAGCGTTACTGAAGGGCCTAGAAATATGCAATTTTGAATATTAGTTACTTATAAGATATAAATGATGTCTAAGAACAGTTCTTAAACATTTCGAAATTTGAAAGGGGTGAAAATGCGCGAAAATCGTTCTAAAAAAACGTTCTAAATGGTGGTTTCTACACAATCTCAGGAAATACCAAACCGATTTAAAAAATAATGTTGTCAAAATAAGGGTGTCAAAATGACGGTGACAACCCTTGCTCCAACATAGGCTATGTTTTATGTCGGTGCGACTACCCGAAAGGTGGTGCAGGAGCAAAAAACGTTCTAAAAATGCGATTTATGTGTTACTGATGGGCCTAGAAATATGAAATTTGAAGCATCAGCTACTTATTAGATATAAAGGATTTCTAAGAACAGTTCTTAAACAATTCGAAATTTAAAATGGGTGAAAATGCGCGAAAAGCATTCTAAAAAACGTTCTAATGGTGGTTTCTACACAATCTCAAGAAATACCAAACCGATGTAAAAAATAATGGCGTCAAAATGATGGTGAAAACCCTTGCTCCAACATAGGCGATGTTTTATGTCGGTGCCACTAACCGAAAGGGGGTGCAGGAGCAAAAAACTTTCTAAATTGCGGCTTTTGCGTTACTGAAGGGCCTAAAATCGTGATATTTGGAATGGTAGTTAGTTATAAGATATCAATGATCTATATTAAATAAGCTATATTTTATGTCTGTTCCACTACCACCAGAGGGTTGCAGGAGCTAAAAACTTTCTAAATTGCGATTTCTGTGATACTGATAAGGCTAGAAACTTTAAATATGACATGGTAGTTACTTATAAAATATAAATGCCCTTGAAGGAACGTCGAAAATAAATTCGAATTAAAAAGGGGTGAAGCGAAGGGGAGGTGCGAAAAGCATTCTAAAGAAGTTCTAAATTACGATTCTATGCAATTTCAGTTAATATAAACCGATTATAAAAATAATAGTTGCAAATCAATGGTAACAGTCTCTGATCCTACACAGGCTATATTTTATGCCGGTGATTCTACCACCTGGGGATCAAAGGAACAACAAACGTTCTAAAAAAGGGCTTTAAAAGCTTTTTAAATTACGTTTGTGGAATATTAGGAAATAACAAACCGATTTCAAAATTAATGTTGGCAAATTAATGGTGACAGTTACTGTTTCAACATAGCTCTTTATGTTGAGAGAGGTGGTAGGACTTGGAATTTGACATGATAGTTAATTTTATGATGTAAGAAGATGGTTTCTAAAAAATTCAAAACTTCAAATGAATACTGAAATGAGCGTATTAATTGAGCATAAAAGTTTCAAAATATTTTCTAAATTATCATTTATTTAGTTTTATTTCATTTTATTAATTTAAGTCTCATTTCTGTCTAATGCAGTGCAATAATGATGTTTAGTCAAAGTGAGTTTTAAATAGTAATTTTTGAATTATTCCTAAAAGTAATAAATACCTTTTAATAAAAAAAAACCTTTTAATAAAATAAAAAATTAGTTAGAACCTTTTAATTAAAATTAGACATAAATATCACTTGGCATATTTAAAATATTACGCGAGCAAAGCCGCGGGGTTTGCTAGTATATTTATAATTTTGAACTGTAAAACAGGTTATTTGTTAATGCAATTTCAAAATAACAATATTATTCAAGATAATTGATTTACAATTTCGGATATTTTCTTGAAATTTCGAGAAATTCAACGTATTCTAACTCAGAGGATTTTGATGAAACAATAACTTTTCTCTTTACGGATACTTGTTTACACTGGCTGATGATGGACTTTAAAAATTTCTAGCATTAACTTAAATCGTACTTATTTCGAGCAGTTTCGTATCTGACATTGCCTACGTAACTCTAACAAATGAAAAATCGAGGCCTGTTTCAATCTTTTTGGGACATCATGTAGAAATTAGCTAAAAATATAATTTTATTGACTGTGACGATAGAAACAAAGGTTTGATTTAAAACCTGCATTTCCGTTCGCACATTTCAATTTAGAGTTCCGGTAGATATATAAAATAGTTTCAATATAGATTTTTTTCAACTTTTTCCAAATGACTTCAGACGCTAAATATTTGGTTTAATCAGTTTGATGTGAGCAATGTGATTTACATAAAATTCATTATTCTCGAAAATAATAAACATTATAGAAAAAATTTCTCTAGTATACAAAATTTGTTCTGACCAAGTTCTCTGAATAAATGTCACTTTTAAAGTTCATCTGCATAATAACATGCATTTCCGTTTGCACATTTCAATTTAGTGATTGAATAGGGTTCCAATACGTATATAAAAATAGTTTCAATACATATTTTTTCAAATTATTTTATGGTAACTATCTTCAGACACTGAATATTTCGTTTAATCAGCTTGATGTGAGCAATGTGATTTATATAACATTCGTCATTTTTTAAAACAATAACCATTGTACAAAAAAAAAAAAAATTCTCCAGTATAAACATTTGTTCTGATAAAATTGTCTGAATGAATACCACTTTTGAATTCGATCTGCATATGTCATTTAGACTTTAAGAAGGTCTAATAACATTTCTACATTTTGAAAGTGAGTCATTGTCACTCAGCCTTACATCTATTTAAATTACTTTGTACTTCCCTGCTCACATCAAGCAGAAGTAATATGATTTACATAAATTTTATTATTTATTTTTTGAAATGGAAATAATGTAAGCAACTTTCGTCAAGTCTATAAACTTATTCGAATAAATCTTCTTACATGAACATTTATTTATAGTTGAGTTGTCCATAACAGTTTTAGTTTTAAAAACTTATTAGGTTATAAATGCTTTAAATAATGAAAATTTATATATATATATAAATTTAATTTCAAAAATCATTCAGATAGGGATATTTGCTGAATATTAAAAAAAAAAATTCACGAGACTTTGTAAATAAATATCATAAATCTTGTTCCATTTGTTTGTAATTTTTTTTTTTTTTTTTAAGCTTGACGATTTTATAATTTGAAAATACAGGCATACCAATTGTGGTGACGATCCATCACCAACACACTTGGTCACGCGACAATAAAGTGGTAGTACAAATGATAGAAATATTACCCGATCCGCGTTGTGAAAGATCAAAAGAGGGTAATATTAATTAATAAAATAGGAGGAGAATAAATTTTGAATAAAATTATACGTCAATACTCAGAATCGACTTATTTAACGTTAAAATTTATATTCAGGATTCAGTGGGTTGCATAGATAATTATTCGATTAAATATTTTCTAAAATTAAACTTTCAAAACTCATAAATTTAATAAACCTCTGAAAAGAAAGAATAAGAAAAATGCTTCAAAGAAAAGATAGGAAATGCACATGTGGATCAAATTTTATTATTTTCAAGCACATAACTTCCATATATCAAACATAATTACTCTTAAATGCATATTAATTTGACAGCATACTCAGTTACATGAGATCTCATAACAAGATAATTATGAGTCATATCTTTGTGGAATTTTGGATTCAAAACGTTGGTTGAAGTTCTCACAGCACAAATAAATGGGCTTCTTAGCCAAGTTATTGAGAAATTTCCAACGCTGATATTTTAATGTTATGATTAGTCCATAATAATGACAAAATACTCATAACTGCATTAAAATTTTGCCTATAAAATATTAGACACAGAAAATCCTACGCATACAACATAAATATATAATAAAATAATGGCCATATATTAAGTAATAAACTCACCATATACCTCAGAGGAAAGGGGCGAAAACACTTCCTGTAGAGCACTGATAGTTCTTATCACTAGGTAGATTTGGTCCGCACCTTTCAAATTTTGAAAGTCATTTTTGACCGAGCACATTAAAGTTCATATGGTCTCTTTTGGCGGAACTCTTTATACAATCACGGTGATAACTGGAACTTTTCGGTGTGGCATCCCATCTCATCCGCTAGTGGCAATCAGAGAAATGGTGGTGTGGCATCCCATCTCATCCGATAGTGGCAATCAGAGAAATGGTGGTGTGGCATCCCATCTCATCCGCTAATGGCAATCATAAAAATGGTGGCGCACTCCTAGATCAGACTTCTTTCCATATCCGATACAGGGTGATGCAGGATTTCGCAGACTTCAGCTTATCAACCTAGCTCTTTTGGTCGCAAGACTAATCCCCGAGCTTCCTTCAGGAGGTGTGACATAGGTGGAAGACAAAATCCAAGTCTCTCTTTTTTTTTTCAAAATCTTCCACCACAAAAAAATGGACGTATTTCATTCGTACAATATGATTTTTTTTATTCGTCGATTGGTGCTTCTCTCTTACTGGTGCGCCTGATCTCTTGGCTGTGGTTCGCTTTTTTCCCCTCTTCTGGGCGTCTCCGTATTTTTCCAACGCATAGCTAATTTTTATTCTTCGTTTACGGGGATCTGACGTCACTTGTGAGCTTCGGACCCCCTCTGCCACACACGATGGTACCAATAAATAGTAGCCCTGTCAGTGCTAAGTGCATCATAAATAATTGTGACTGGCTTTATTATTAACATGTCTCATATGGCGTCCATGTGCCCTTCCTATAAGTTTTATTGCCCTATTTTCGTCTGAAGTATATGTGAATTTTTATCACACTATTAATTTTCATATAAAATATTACAAAATTCTTAATTAATTGCCATATTACGAAATACATTCAATATTCACCAACCTTAAATTTTTACAAATGAAAAGATACCAAAAACATATATATGCATCCATATACTTATTATAAATTATGATTTTTCTTTATCTAAATACTCTTAAGATTTTTTACAAATTAATTTACTTTATTTATTTTATAAAGAAATATTTGTCAAAATGCCATTTATTATTTTCTCTTGAATAATAATAGGTTGTTCTGTTTTGTATAAATATTTTAATTGTATAACAAGCTGTGTGTATAGATTTCTATACCACACCAATCTATAACACATGTTATAGATTGGTATTATGCATTATGCATTCTACTATTGAGGTAAAGCTCTAACAATAAGACTCATTACACTTGTTTATTTCAAAAACCAATGAAAAAATTATTTTAATATCGTATTTCTAGTCCTTTTTGTATATCTAATTTTTACTTCGGAAACTTTAATTTATATTTGAGATAATTTTCTCATCAATATGTTTTGTAAAATATCAGCCAGTGTGAAACATGCATAAAATATTTTGCATTACCCTGCTTGCATTGACCCATAATATTAAGATTCAAATTTATTTATTTAATTTTATCATTAAAAATGTGTGAAAGAATCTTATCCATGTATTTGGGCCCATCAAATATTTTTTGCGCCTATTCCCTCAAGGTACATTAATAAATTTATTTTATATCTAGTAATCCTAGATTTATGCTACGTAAACATGCGAAATAAATTCCGGAATAATGATTTATACATTACCCCCCCCCCCCCCAAAAAAAAAAAAAACATATATATATATATACACACACATATATATATACCTGATAATTCGTCTATGGTGCAAATAATAAGGAATTGATCAATTTTAAGTTATTTTCAAAGGATATGTTAAATCAATACCAATTTTCTAATGCACTTGGATATTGAATCTTTGTTTTATAATCTTTAAGTAATGTTTAAAAAATCTTAATATAATCAGAGTTATATGATCCAATCACACACGTATAAAATATTTTTTATTCTATTATGATACCAAATTCATTATAATATTATATATTAAATATTCGTCTATGGTGCAAATAGTAAAAATTTGGTCAACTTTAACTTATTTTCGTAAGATTTATTAATTTGAAACCAATTTTCCAAGGCAATTTTATATTGAATATTTGTTTTAGAATCTTAACCAATATTTTCAAAAAATCTTCACATTTGAGTATCATAAGAGTTATCTGAGCCCATCACACCAGTATAAAATATTTTTGTTCTATTGTCATATCACAATTAAATTTAATGAATCACGTAAAAAAAATTAAATTCATTTTAAAATTAATTGAAGAAATCTTCATTCAAGAAAGAATGGATAAATCTCCATTCAATAACTAATGAAATAATCTTCATTCAGTCATCTTCCCATAAAATTTCTCCACAGATTCCTACTACAATCTTCAAAGTTACAATTCCGTTGCTGACATTAAACAGCAATAATACTATCTCAGATATATATATAACCATATGTATTTGAGATTCAATTTTTGAGTATATAGTTCCATTAACTAGTAATACTTACATATATTTAGAATATTTTACATTACTTTTCTCCAGTAAATATCACAATAATTTACTAATTTTACTTTTTACTTTTAATTCGAAAATTCAATGAAAACATTTATAATTTGTTTCTACGGGATTTCACGAATTTATAAAGATATCCTAGTCCATTTTCTAATCTAAAATTTATTCACGTAACTCAAAGTTATATATTCGAATATTTTTTACATTTATATGTCTCATGCCACTCAATTTCACGCATATTTCAAATATTTTACATTTCACGACTCACGGAAGTTTCAACAATAAGAATCATCAATTTAATTTGAAAAATCAATAATGAGAATGAAATTTGATCAATACTTGATCATGTTCCGATAAAACTTTTTAAATTAATATCGTTCACCGAGTTCCATCTACGCATCTAATTTTTACTTATGGGAACTTCAGTTAATATATCCGAATATTTTTCTCCTTTTATATATCGTGAGAGAGAAAGTTTTCCGTTCGCTACTAGCGTTAAAACTTTTCCCCAACTCTTGTCGATAACTGAAGTTATTGGATTCCAGGGGGTAGCCGAAGAACTCGAACTTTCACCCATAGCCCCGCAACAGCTGCCACTGTAGAATAATTTATTTCTGCGGAATTGATTTCAGTTACCTACAGGCATATTTTCTACAACCTTCGCACGGATTCACTAAGACGACATCTTTACCAGCCCTTTTTGAGAAATCTATAACGAGCTTTAAACTGCTGAAGATTAAAATAATTTATTGCTTTAGCTAATGTACAAAGGATAGGAAAGTTTTATGATTTATTTCTACATTATTATGTTAAAAAATCATTCAAATCGCAGTTGTTCGTTTTGTTTTTTTCAATGTAACATTTGGTAGTGTTAAAAATAAAGATGTAAAACATTCGATATGACTTATTAATGATTTTGACTGTTTGTTTAATTTTTCACTAACAATATAGAAATAATTTAGTATGAAATTCCAATTTTATAAATTCGGCTCTTCTAATACACTTGAACATATACAATATTCAACACTGTTTATATACTTTAATTTAATTTTTCATCCATGTATTCACCTCTAAAAAGTATTTCTTTAAATAGAAAATTAATATTTAGCTTACAAAAGAAGCGTACTAACCACGTTTATGCTGTTGTAGTTTACTGTAATTTAAATTGAGCATTAATATACAGTATTTTAACTTGTATGCCAAGATTTTATTCTTTAAAAATTATTTAAAAATTGAATGTCTGTCATACATAAATATTCTATATTTAAATGGCCTATGTATACATGGCCATTGGCCGTTGCATAAAGTCATTGGCCATTGCATAAAGTCATTGAGCAGCGATTTTGCAGTTAAATTTACAAAAACATAAAGCAATACATTTTGAGTACACATTGATATAAAATTTAAATATATACCTCATAAAATAATCATTCTTTAAATGACTTCAGCAGCTTTGCAACAGCTTCCACTGAAGAAATGTTTGTTTCTGTGAAATGGATTTTAATTACACATAGGCATATTTTCTACAACCCTCGAATTGATCCCGAACGGCGACACTTTACGAGCCGTTTTGAGAAATATATAACAAGCTTTAAAGTACTGAATAATTAAAATAATTTATAGCGACAGTTGATGTATGATTGAGCAAAAAGTTTTGTGATTTATTTATATTATTTAAAATAATAAAATATGATAAAGTTTCAGTTATTTTATTTTTTAGTTTGTTTTATTTGTTAAGATGTTATTGAACATAGAACTTTAGAATACATGAATTTATAATTGATAATGATTGTGATCTCTGACTTATCAACCTTCCACTAATAAATAAATATAAATTTAAAAATAATTTGGGATAGGTACGAAATTTCAGTTTTATGAAGCTGCTGCTTCTAAATGTTATTATTAATAAAGTTTAACATAAGCAATGCGAAAGATGGTTCAAGACCTAAAATGTTTTAATTCATGTGTAATTATTTCTAAAAACTGTTTTTCTCGAGATAAAATTTAAACTTATAGTTTACAACGCAAATGCAGAATAATTTATTTTTGCGGAGTTGATTTTTGCTACCTACAGGAACATTTTCTACAACACGTGCAAAGATTAACTAAGAATACAACTTTTACCAGATATTATTCAGAAATATATAATGAGCTTTAAACTGCTAAAGATAAAAGTAATTTGTCGTTACAGTTAAACTACAAATGCTATGGAAGTTTAAGATTCAGTTCTACTTCATAATTCACTCATGTTTGTGAAAATTGCAACATCACGAAGGAATGAAGCGATTGAGCTGAAATTTTCAGAAAATGCAAAGTATAGATTGTTTAGTAAATTATAATTTCAGAGACTCCACGCATGCTTGGGAAGCACCCTCTGGACTTTTGCAGAAACCATATAAATAGAGGGTTGTAGCTGGACGTTGAAAATTGTCTATGGTTATTTACCAATGGTAAACGTTAGGTGAGACGTAACTATGACTCTTCGACGAAAGAGGGCGGCATTTCAACAAACTGACGGAGTTTGAAGGGTGGAAAATGATCGGCCTTCTTGAAGAAGTATGTTCGTATCGTGCAATAGCACCTCGAGTGCAGCTTAACAACAGCAGAGTAATGCGAGTTTGAAAGCAGGAGACAGACGCGACAAGGATCGTACAACTCGGAAATCTGAGAGTGGATCCCGAAAGGTGACGTCAACGGGCAATGATAGACACATAGTCCGCATGGCACTGACAGACCGTACAGCTTCATCTTGCTAAATGGCAGCACATTTATCAACTGCTACAGGTGTATCACTGTCTGCATCGTCAATTCGTCGACGTCTACTGCACCGTGGACTGTGCGCAAGACATCCTTTATACAGATCCCCCTCCCGCAAAACCATCAACGCCTGCGGCCGCAATATGCTCCTGAACATAGAGACAGTCATGTAGATCGGCAACAAGTTGTTTTATCTCACGAATCTCGCTTTAATTTGGGATATAATTTAATCATGGGCGTATTCGTGTTAAATGCTATGCCGCGCCGGTGAAAGCTACCTTCTGGAGTTCATATAGAACGTCATAGTGGACTAACGCCGGGAGGTATAACCTGAGATGCGATTACGCATCATGGACAATCGCATCTGCTACGAATTGTGGGTAATATGAACAGCAATAGGTACATGAGTGAAGTACTGGAGCCCGAAGTCATTCTTTTTCTTCAAGGATTTCCTGGAGCTATCTTTCAAAAGGATATTGCCCTCCCACATGTTGTAAGGAATGTTTAAGACTTCTTGTTAGCAGAACACATACAGCTTCTTCCGTGGCCTGCGTATTCGATGAATTTGTAGCCCATTGAACATGAATGAGATTTCGTTGAGCGGCTTCTCCCTCATTATCCCCCTCCTAGAGCTTCTACAGATTAATTTTGGGTACGCATACAAAGAATATTGAATGTTCTTCCCCAAGCAGACATTCTAAATATGTTTGACTCCATGCCACGTTGTATAGCAGCACTTATTGGAGCGCGTGGTGGCTACGCCAGATACTGATTTTGAACCCTTAATATAGTTTTGTTTGCTCTGAAAATGTAATCATTTGTTTGTACCAATACTAGTCGTTTATGTATTAAATTTTCTTTAATTCTGATGATTCCTTCATGGTGTTGCAATTTTCACAAACATGAGTGTGGTAAGAAATGATAAAATTTTCCAATTGTTTATTTTATTCTTTATTAATATATAATTTAAAAAAAGAGAAACGCAAATTCCGATTTCTTTAATTAAAAATTTTAACCCCTATGTTTTATTGCTTGAAATTCACCAAGCATAACATATAAATACATTTTGGGACTATTATGATTCTGCATGAAATTTTCGTTTTACACAACCAATGCTTAGATTTGTTACTCTTCGAAAATTTTAACATACCCAAGTTCATTTTTTTTTATCAACATGTGTCTTATCATGTCTTCATTCATTTCCAGCATCAAAAAAGCAATGAAAGAACAACCACATCAAATTTTGAATTTTTCACTTTTTTTTTTGCACTTATAAATAATTATTTCTAATTTGTTTCTAAATTAAAGATTCATTTTGATAATTAGCACTCTAAAAGACAGTGCTCCAAAGCTTTTTTTCTACTTACTGATTTTAAAAAATATTAAAATAACAGTTTGATACGCCGAGAAGATAAAAAAAAACAAAAGGGTGTTATTAGACAAGTTAGCCCGTAGTTCTAGAGTGTGTTTTCTGCATTTAAAAGTCTGTAACAGTCAATAAAATTGCAGATTTATGGGTTTTAATGGGCAGGGTGGTATTAATTAAAATGCATATAACATTGAATTCAATGTACCAGGTGCAAACGTTGGGCATCAAGTGTCACTGAAGACAGTATATTTTATATTTCCATTCATTGTGATGATGAGTAAGATTTCGATGAAGGCAGTAATTAAGTTGAACAAAATATATTTCCTTATAATTTGTATATTTTGTAAATTAAATTAAAATTTCTCTTGTCATTTTATGTGTTTTTACATTTTTGCTAGTAATACGAAAATCAAATCAGTTAAGATAGCCAACCTACCCCGTTCAATGAGGCAGATTGTCCCAGTGGATTGATGTCTTTTTGAACTTCATGTGGAAAATATTAATTAATATTTTTAAAATTTTCTCATACGTGGTTAAGCTTTACGAATCTCTGATTGCACTAACAAAAAAGAAATTAAAAATTTTAATAAAACAAAAAAGTAAAACATATTGAAGAAAAAATGGGCGAACATATGTGCAATCTTGTGCTTGTTATCTCCTCGTCTATTTAAAAAAACAATGAAATATATAAGTTATAAATAAACGTTCAGAATTTTTATTATATATTTTGTAACTGATTTCAGTCGAACCATATTTTATTACGAATTATAAAGTGTTTATAGGAATTTACGCACGATAAAGTGTTCGATTCTAATACTGTGTCACACAAAAGAATGTTAAAATATGCAAAGGATATATTGCGAGTATTTGTGCTGTTATCAGCTATTTATTGTACATAAATTTTGTTATAAGGTGGGGCAAAAAAATTTAAAGTCTTTGACCCTCAAAAGAGTAAATTTATTTTCGTTGAGTTATATATTTCTATTTCTTTTGATGCAATTTGCTAAAAATACATCTCAAGCTATAGTTTCTAAGTAAATTGCAAGCGGTAGTTCCTAATATTTATTTTTCATACAATATTTACAGATTAGATATCAGTTATGATGGCAGTCAACTGGACATTTTTTTTTTGGGGGGGGGGGGATGTTCTCAATAGGCCAAGTTAAATTTTAATACATTGCATTTAAGCACAAAATATTACCAAACTATATTCTGATAAATGGAATTGAAAATAATGATCTCTATACTAATTAGAAAAATAAGTAGCGACAAAAATCATTTTAATAAAAAATAAAATTTTTTAAGCAAGAAAATTAATTATTTACCTATAGAAATAATGCTAGCAATAATATTATATTCTATCACATCAATGGTAATAAAAAATAATTATATATTTTTTTAATAACATTAAAATTTTAACATGACAAATTTCAGATAGTTATTAAAAATATTAATATTTCACTATTCAAAATTTCGTATGCACGTGCAATAATTGTTAACGTAACAGTCTAAAGAAATAATTGATACTATCTTTTGAAAATGAAATATCAACAATATGAAAAAAAAAATATGGAAAATCTATTTAAATTAAAAAATATATATATGAGTTTACCGCATTGTTATACACATATTAAATAACTATTGCCTTGACTTATTCAATGCCATTGAAATGCTTAGCATATTTTTACTTTAGCGTTTTGAAATTATTTTAAACATTCTATAAATATATAATAATTTTTGCATCTGGAATTCTAAATGAATTTCATAAATTTATACTCAGATTGCGAGAAAGAGGAAATTATTTCAATTCGATTTGCAAAAATAAATTTTTCTTTGCCTTATTCCTTAATTAAGTTTTCTTACGAAGATTTCCTTCCATTCTGTTTTTCCAATTAATTAATTTAAATCTGAAATTCCAAATACATTTAATTGAAGAAGCTCATCTAACCATTTTTTTTAATTTCGAAGCGTTAATTTATTTAAATATCTCATGCAAAATTTTTCAATTAAATAAATTTTAAATTAAATCCATGGAAAACCAAATAAAATTATAATATCAATTATCGCAATGAAAGTTTGTACGTTGCCTCATCACAAAATATTTGAAATTATAAATAAACAAAATTACAATATTATAGAAAAGTAGTTTTAAAATTTCTGCAGCACATTTCAAGTTTATGTTTTCTTGAATAATATATTAAAAAGGGTTTACAAAATTGTACATTTTTAGATAGTTATAGAATAACATATTTTAAGGATTAGAATAAATTATAGAATAAAATACTTAAAAAAAAGTAGATATTTAATTATTTTTGAGAAAGAAATTAATATCACAGTTACATAATCCTGTTCTTTGAATAATCATAAATTTCGTAATTAAATATAAAAGTTTTGAATGTCAAATGATGTTTAGAAGGAATTGATTCTTATTTTTCACGTTTAGCAGAAACATCCACCACTACCACGCTGAATTTGATTATTTAACAGTTGCTTTATGATGGGGTTTGTAAAAAGTAATGTGTAGTTAAGAATTTGTATATTATTTTTTATATATTTTTGATAAAATTTTACTATTGCTGCAGTTCTACTTTAGGGCTCTTAAACTGAGCAGAAAGGATTCTTAATTTGCTTACTAAAATTTTCTGTGCAACCTAAAGAGAAAAATCCCCCAATAAAAATTTCTAATATTATACTGTGGCATGACGCAGAATACATTCAACTTTCTGCTGCATTTATTTGTAATATTAAACACATATTAATTCAATGACACCAACTGACACAAAGTGTGTCTATGGACTTGACGTTTGCGTATATATTTACGAATATATATATATACATTAATAAAGCGTTAAATAGGAAAATAAAACATGTATTTTGAAATTGAAATGAAATACTTCCACTTTCGAAATATATAAATTTGAATTCTCTTCAGTTATCCGCATATAAAGATCAATTGGGGAGACCGGGGAACAATGGACCTATAGGTACAATGGACTACCACCTATTAGTTATATTTTTTTTTTTTTGAATTCTTCATATTTTATCACATAGCACTACAGTGTTGAAACAAACTCTAAAATTATGTGTCTAACTAAAAATTTAGTCATTTTATTTGTAATTTCTTGCAGGTAAAAGTAAATATTTTGAGTAAAATATATCTTTTCTACCTCATTAAAGAAATGTGATTTACAAGACATTGCTTAGTACAATTAAAAGGTAAGACAGTCTATTATCATATTAAATATAGCTAGAATAAATTAATATAATATTTGTATTGGCTTTCATTTTTATTCTATCAAACTTACATATGGGGTATAATGGACCAAACAAAATCGGGCAAATGGACCATGGTTGATTGTACCCCAGTAATCTGTCTTTGGGGTACAAATTCCCTCTTTGTCACTTTCTATTTAAAAAAAATATAATAAAAAAGTAAGCATAATTGTTGGATTTGAGTGAGTTCAACACAAACCTTAATATATAGTTATATGCATGCATTTTTTCAAGAGAGTAAACAGTCAAAATTGTTTGAGAGTAAACAGTCAAAATTTACAAAAGGGGTCCATTGTACGCCGGTCTCCTCTAAACTGTCATACCAATAAAGGTAAGAAAGAAAAATCATGCGTTAAGAATAGGTTATGAGGCCCTTTCAAACGCTTCCAGAATAGTTTAAAATACTTCACTGTTTAATAAGGTATATAAGATACTTAAGTAAACATTTAAAATAAAAAGAAAAATGCCCCGTTAAACTGATGGCATTGAGCTCACAGGCTATTCCCACTAATTGTATATTATACTCTTATTTTAAGAAAAACCCTCGAAAAATAAAGAAATGGACAATTAAACCCATTTAGCTAAATTAAAGGGTTGGGGGTTAGCTCCTTCATTTGCCTTCTTTATACTTAACAAATGAACGACTAAATCTAATCAGGGAAGGCCTTTATCAGAATAAACCGGTATACCAAATTTGAAGCAAATCGGATAATTCTGCATGGAAAACCTATCTATTTATATTAAAGGACGGGATTAGCCCCCAAACACTTTTTATACTTAACAAATCAACCTACAAATCTAATCAGAGAAAAGCCTTATAAAAATAAAACGGTATATAAATTGGAGCAGATCGGATAATTCTGCATGAAAAACCCATTTATCTAAATCAAGGGGATTAGCCTACGTGCCCCCCTTTATACTTAACCACTTAACCTCCAACACTAATCAGCCAAGCGCCTTATTAGAATGAACCTATATCCAAAATTTGAAGAAAATCGGATATTTCTATCAAGAGCTATCGCGTCACGTACGTACATACATACATACGTACGTACAACACAACCTGCGGGCACATTAGCTCTCAGGTTTTGATAGATTATGAGCTAATAAAAGGAAAAGTACCTAGTTAAACTCATGGTACTTAGCCCACAGGCCATTCACTGAATATTATACTCTGAATTCAAAGAACAATTCCTCTCGAAAAATAAAGAAATCGACAAAAAAAAAAAAAAACCATTTAGCTAAATTAAAGGGGGGGGGGGATTATCTTTCCCATTTCCCTCCTTTATGCTTAACTTGTGAATCTTCAAATCTAATTAGGGAAGCTTCTTATCAGAATAAACCGACATACCAAAATCGAAGCAAATCGGATAATTCTGTATGGAAAAGCTCCATTTGTCTAAATTAAATTCTCCATTTATCTAAATTAATGGGGAGATTAGCGCCCATTCCCCCTCTTTTCAGTTATCCAATGAACCCCGAAAACTAGTCAGTCTTATCAGAATGAACCATTATCAAAAATTTGAATCAAATTGGACATTTGTATCAAGAGTTATCGTATTACGTACATACATACATAATTACGTACATACATATAGAAACTACGGGCTCTCCGTCTTTTATATTCTGTTGGCTAAAACCTCATAACACCCTTTAAAACCAGCTTTCAGTAATAAAAGTTCCCGAAAAGTACTTCAATTTTTTTGTGCAACACTCAATTTGATCTATATGTTTGCATATGTTCTACATAGTATGCTACAATTTTGTTTAGTAAGGAAATGAATAATGGGTTGAAAATTCACCATCAGCATTTTTTACAAATAGACGAAAACATACTATACAAACCACGCATTAAGCTAAAGTTTCATTGAGGCTAAAACACGGTTAAACTACAGTAATAATTTTTTGCAGAAATTTTCACACATACGTGACCGTGTATCGAGCTCTTTGTTGGGACCTGTATATGATTTTATTTAATTTCTGCGAAAATCTCTTTGGATACTAATTTTAGTTCATCTTGAAATTGCATAACCTGAAACAACACCACCTTTAAGAAATTACCACTTATACACAGTAATGCTTACGAATTCATTTATGCAGAGTTGTATATGTTCTATAGAATTTATACACACCCCGTAGTATATAAACATTTAAATAAACTTTAAAACAGATAAATTGGAACCGCAAATCCCGCAATTATATCTCATAGACAATAATTCGAATATAGTACAGTTTCCAAAATCTTTTGTGTGGCTCTGTAAATGAATGATAAATTATTTGCACATTATATTCTACAGAAATTATGTTTTAGTAAATCTCATAAATGTACATCAATTTGATTATATTTGAAATATTGAAGCATAATTAAAATAATCTGCAAACAGATTTTCCCCGTATGCCATTATGCAATTATTATTTTATGTTTCCATGTAATTCAATAATAATTGCTACACCCCCATAGGGGCCGTTCAAATATTACGTAAGCACCTAGAAGGAGGGAGGGGATTAGCGATTTGCTTATTTTTGCTGACAAGGGGGAGAAGGGGGTTTGAATGATGCTTACGTAAGACATTTTCAAAATCTCATGTAAAAAAAAAAAATTAAAAATTTCAAATTGAAAAAAAGAAATAGCAAAAGAATATTAAACTTGAAGTTCTGATGTCAGCTATTTTGACCGCACAAAGAAAACATAAACGATCTCTTTTATCTAGATGTGACTATTCATGTTTGATGCATGAGGGCTTATTATCACTGAGAACTTACTACTATTTCCAATTGTGAGAATAGAATAGAAATAGAATTGAATGGACCGATGGGATATATTGTATTGTGAAATACGAGTTTTCTGGGGCAGTTTCCAAAACATAAGTAAAATTCCATCTTCTTTACTCCCACCCCTCCTCTGCTAAGTGGTCGAACCACATAACCATAGTGACCGACTGCTCTACTGTCTGGTGTCTCGTGAGTTTTGAAAACCTCTCAGTACTGTAGTGTAATGGTGTTTAAAATAAATGAAATCGGAAATATGTCTTCATTTCGAGAAATCTTGTATAAAAAACTTTTTGAATGTTTCAAAAAGTCTACATCAGATAAACCTTTGAAGGATATCCAATCTAAAATTAATGATGTGTGGTGGCAGTACAAAAAGTGTTCTAAAACTGACAAAGAGTTAGAGGTATTGGTGCTAAAAAGGACGGAGAACGAACTGCGTAAGGCAACCAAAAAGAAATCAGTCTTTCTTGATTATTTTATAAAGGTAATTATAATCAATTCATTCTTAAAATTTTAAATATATTTTATCATAACTTTAAGTTTACATAATTACTTTTAAAAATTGGAAAAAGATAGATAAGATAAAATGACCGGGTTGCCTTGGCGAAACATGGTCAGTATTGCAATAAATAAAGACCAAGGAAATGTCAAAAAATGAGTTATTACTTTTTAATAAATGGCGGCCATTTAAAATTTTTTAAAAAATTTAAAACTTGAAATGTGGTACCAAAAAATTAAAAATTGAAAAATATTTTTTTCTTATGTATTTGACCTTTATACAAAGATTTCGGAGCAGTTTTTGTTTCGTCTATATCTTAAAAAATGGCTGAGTTATAGCATTTTGAATTTCTAGCGTGGCTGACATTTTGAAACGTCCTGAATTTTGTCACGCGATAAAAGGCGTATTTATGAACCGATTTGGATGTAACTTCGTTTATATGGCGTGCATCCATGGGCGAAAAAAATTAAAAATATGTTAAGTTTTGTAGCAGATAATCTTCTGTTTTCAAATTTTGTACCTTACTAAAAATGAATGTAATCCAATTGGATTGAAAACAATGTGTCTTATACTTCTACTACTATCTTAAACATTGGCGGTTATCCTGTTACTGCCACATATTTTGATTCAGGCGAACCAGACTCGGTTATGACTTGGATTGGTATTTGAAGTACAAGAAAGTCAATACTTGCTGCAAATTGTAAAATGCGAAGAAAAGAATTGTTGCTCTCCAGCACGCAGTGGATTATTTCGTATATTAAAAGGACGATTTATTCCTCGTCCAATTAAAATGATACAATCGTCAAATGACATCATTATTAAATTACAAGTGAGGAGGGGGGATTTATAGATTTAAGTCTCCGTCTGGCCTCAAATCCGAATATTACAGCAAAGGGATTTTTAAAGATGCCGTATGATTATTTTTGCCCTTGCATAAAGTTGCAATTATCAGTAAGAACTCGTGGAAGCTGTGGCCAATGTCATGCAGCTCAGAAGTCATCAAACAGACACACACAAAAAAATTCAACACAGTGAAAAAAGCGAGAAGGCCTGCCTTATACGACTATTGAGAATTGCTGCTCGTCGAGCAAATGAACTTATGTGCGTCGTAAAATTCGTGGAAGATATGGAAGATGTTGAGTGGATCAATGAACATGAAGTTGATGAAGGCTGCATCCGAAAAGAAATCGATGAAGATAATCAAGTAAAACTGGAAACCATTATCATAACAGATATGGAAAAATGGCTTGAGCAACCGTGGTCAGCATCGGAATAGATATGGGCATGTTCAAATTAATTTTACAAACGGCTAAGTTCTTCAAGAAATTTTCTTAAATAGAATTGTAAGGAAATAAAACAAGCATTTTTTTTTTATTATTTTTTTAAGTCGAGTAGAGTTTTTTTTTTTTTTTTTTTAATTTGAATTACCGTATTTTATGGAAGAAACGCTGCGCCATTTACGAGTTTAAAAGTTAATTTTTTTCCAAGTGCGGCGTTTACGATTTTTTTTAAATACCAACTGAGTTTCCTTAATTTAAAAATTCATAAAAATATTTAAAATCGGATTTAAATGTTTTAAATAAAACTTCAGACATCTTAAGATATTAAAAACAAGGCATCCTACTCAGCTCAGAAAACTTTGATTAAAGTTATGTTAATGTGACGCTCTCGACAAAAGTAGTGTTCCGACGGATGCTGCGTTTACAACGGGTGCAGCGATTACGATATTTTTAAGTTTATTCGGGCTAATTTGAGGAGTTTTACCGCGGCGTTTACGACGCGTTTCGACGGGTTCAGGAGAGTGGCGTTTCTTCCATAAAATACGTAAGTCCTAATTTTTTTAATTAAATTATTACTGTTAAAAAAAGGTGGTGATTGGGGGGGGGGGGGGCTTGCAATTTTCTTACGTAATTATTAAGGGGGGTTTGCGATTTGCTTATTTTTGCTGACAAGGGGGGAGGTGTTGCGTCAAAAATTGCGTAAAACATGCTTACGTAATATTTGAACAGCCCCATACTCTAGAGAATACATGTTTTATAATTGCACCTTATAACTGAATATAAATTTTATTTTTTGAATTGGTGCAACATCTTTAAACTTTACTTGAAATGAAATTTTTTCCAATGAACGTAAGATAATGTGCTTTTGACTGCTCCTGTAAACGAATTGTAAACACTACATACTCTCAACAGTGATCGTGCTATATTACACGGCAATCTACACTAATGAAAAAAAGTTCGGTCTGTGTGTCTGTGTCTGTGAGTTCTCTAGGAAAAGCTATCGCACGTAGAAGGCTGAAATTTGGGTGAGTATTAGACCAACGTCTATCCTGGGGCACCTGAGACTCAGAATTTTAAATTTCTGATAATTAGTCGAAATATTAATTAAAAGCCAGCAAGAACTGTTCTATAAAAATAATGTCTTTCCTTCCGAGTGATCGCGACTGCCCAGAACTCAATTTACATACCCGGATGAAAATGAAGAACGGAAAGAAGAAGATTTAGAGATTTGTTTCTCGTTCTTTATAATGGTCATTGGCCAAACCATTTAGTAAAACATATTATGAAAGGTCATACTATTATATCTTAAATACCTTGATCAGTTTGTAAAACCGCAAATGTTAACCCTTTAAAAAATTAAAAATGGACCATTTACGCAGTTCTCTGTTTCTTCTACACGGCATCGCTTACATATGGTGCAATTTTGCTGGTATAGGTTAATAAAATATACATTTGAAAATATGTGATCTTTTTTCTTTTTGTAATTGCAATCGGCTTTCAAAAATATGAATTTTAACCCTTTCAAAATAAGTTGCGACAGCAGGTCAGTTTGTGCCCTTCGGAGACGATATTTTTCCTACATTAAAAGTGTCTAAAAGTTAAATTTCCGATAATCCTCTGCTTTCTGGGTCCCCAGAAATTCTATTACTGACACAATGCTTGTCCAATCATTCGATTGTACTTGTGACAAGAGACTTGCAAAGCTTTTATCATCTTTATGAGTGCGAATTTGTAGTCAGTCAAAAATTCCTGCTTACAATTTTTCCATACTAAGAAAATGTGCCAAAATATTTTTAGTATTTTAGCTAACTTTTATTTGAAAATTCATTATTTTACATGTATAATAAAACCCCACATCATTAGAATGCGTTTGGGAAACTAGCTGTTTTACATTAGTTATCAATTTTAGAGATTTCTCTCACATGTGCATTTATTGTATTTTCCTATTAATGGCGGTCAGAAAAAAAAGAATTCATGTTATTTAGCGTTTTCTCTAAAAAGCATGTATTTTACGAACAAAAGGGGCCAAATATATAAACAATAAGGGGGATTAAGTTTCTCTTAAGAATAAAATACCGTTCAGAACAGATTTGCCATTTTCAAGGTTTGTGGTAGCAACTTTGCAGACAAACCAAGATCTGCGTGGTCTTCTTTTAAAAGTTCTTAACCGAGGTTCAGAATATATTCAGAACGCAGAGTCATTTTGCATACACATTTTGCAATTTAATTATTCTACCTTATTAGAAAGTTACTGCGATATATTGCGATGTATTACTGCAAATTGTAACTCGCTTTTTTTAATACAATTGTTGAATGTTTAACTTTTACATAAGTATACATACATACATCAAAATAATGTTTAGCAGTATAAAATGATTCAACTCTAATATATAAAATTCATAAAAGATAAATATCTTGTTTGTATAAAGTAAAACATAAAACAGGAAAATCGTCTAAAGAAATATTACTTGTTAAAACAATTTTCCAAACTGAAACATCTCGAATCGGAAAATGTACATAAACAAAAAGAAATTTCTTATAAAAAATATTAACAGCGCATTCAATGGTCAAATACACGAGACAGATTTCGAATGACAAGAAACAGATGCTGCTTTATTGATTACGTAATTTTTATTAATTGATTTTGTCGAACATTCTCTCTTTAGAATTTACATGTTCTTATATTATAATTTGAATGATAAATCACGACTTCGAAAAGAATAAACGCTAGTATTTCATTATAATAATGATGAAATATTTGTTTATTATAAGGTTTATGATTTATTCTTTCTCCTTTTATTTTATTTGCGAGGAAACGTATCATCATTTATGTATTTTGAACTTCTAAGCCTTTTTTTAGAAAAAAGGAATGTTCTTAGAATTTTGTTTAATAAAAAATATATACATTTTACTTAAATGTTAATAAATGCTTAAAAATTTACTAGGCCATTTATTATGCTTTTGTTTAATAAAATATATAATATAATATTATTATTAGTTTAAATAAAATTATGCAGAGAAATGCAGACTTATTTTTTATAAAATTCCGCAGAAACTCACAATTGTATTGTACATTCCTAAAAATGAATGTATTCTGCTGACGCATTATTAAGCACTTTATAAAAAAAAATTAAATTATATACATATATTTTTTTGCATCATCTTTTCTATGAATAAACATTGAAATTGATAAAAGCAAATATATATAGTCTTAATTTATTTTTAATTCTCGATAAATATTATAAAACTAAAGGCTACAGATAACATTACATAATGCAGGGCTGTCCAATCTTTTAGTAAGCGCGGGCGCACCCCATCTAGCGACAAACCTTCAAGAGCGCCATTTTTACATGCATCGAAACATAAAACGACTAGGGGGCTCAGCCTTCTGGTCGCTAACGCTTGCCAACCCACCTCGCCAACCCGCTCGCCAACTGGAATCGCTACACGATCCCAGCTCGCTTGCCACTATTTGTATCAACTCTAGTCAGAATGAGTGCTATCATAAATCATTATAATGTATTAAATTTACAAATATTTTTAATGTATAAAAAAGTAATGGAAAACTTTGTTGAAAATCTAAATAAAAATGTATTAAAAAATCTTGGAAACAGAATTAATAAATAACCTTAGTAACCTTAGTGAACCTTAGTAATAATAACCTTAGTGAAAACATAATAAAAAATATTTTTAGTTGTGCCGCTACTCGATCCGAGCAAGCTACATATGAAATTTACAAATATTTTTAATGTATAAAAAGTCATGCAAAACTTAGTCGAAAATGTAAATAAAATGCATTTAGGTGGTGCTGTCAATGGGTCTAAAACATTTTAACATTATGAAATTTACAAATTTTTGAAATAAAAAATAATTCATAAAAAAGTAACTGAAAATTTTGTTGAAAATGTAAACGAAAATGCGTTTATCAAAAGTTTGGCCTTGTGGCTGGTTGATGATCATTGAGAAAGCTAAGCGAACTGGAAATTGACGCCGTTTACATTTAGATGGCATGTTAGTGTCAGATGTCTGATAGGTCTGAGACACAATCTTTGATCAAAAAGCTGATTCGCTGAATTCCTCACGCCACCGTAAAACGGACCAATAGCAATTGCAATTCATGCATATCTCAAACGGTTTGTGTTAAAAGAGAGATTATGACAGGATTTTGATTTGCGAAGTTGGTTGGGACATGTGACCGTAACTTAACCACTGAGAATCGTCACTGAGGCTGTTGCCAAATAGCAAGCTTCAAATACAACCTTTTTTTGCTCTACGTAAGAGAAATATATATATAGATATTACCTCACTCTGGTAAGGCGCAGGTTTGCCAGTTTTGACTCCGTTCTTTCCCAAAAATTCCGAAGGAAGAATTTTTACTTTATGTAAGCTTAAAATGTCTGTCATTAAACAAAGCAAAAATTACTATACGGAATTTCTAGAGTGAATTCGAATCTTCTGAATAAAAAAGGTCATACTGGCAACCCTGGTATGGAGCAATTATGTGGAGGTTTCTTATAAGATGCACAGACACATTACAATGTAAAATTAAGGCACCTTAGTATGCAAAGTTTGACATGAAAAATAATTGCAGAAAAAACAAAAAAGCATATTAACTTTATCATTACAATTTCCTGAGAGAGATGTCTATCAAATATTTTGTAGCGAAAGGAGCCAAAAATTTAACATCTTTTACAATAAACAAGAAAGAAAAAAATCATACGTCAAGAATAGATTCAAAGACAGTACTGTAACCGATTTCTTTTGTGTGTCCCTGTAAATGAATAAAAAATGCCATGAATGTCCTGTTCTAATGTGATCGTAGTGAAATTCAGTGATTTATATCAGTTTCAATACATTTGAAATAGCGTAATGTCATTAAAATACTTTGCAAACGATTTTTCCCCATATAGCATAATGTAATGGAATACTTTTGAGTGCCCCTGTAATTGAACTATTAATCCTACATACTTCATATAAAATACGAAACATGCTTTGATGATCCTGAATAACCTTTATCAATTTCATGAAAATCTGAGTACATTTACGGGAGTTAGGGCGTGGACAGACGGACTGACGGACAGCCGGCCAGACAAATCGAATGCATAAACACTTTTCAACTTTGTTGGAAAGTGTTGAAAATCACATGGGACCCTAATGATTTTAAACAAGCATATTTTAAAATGAATTTGAATTTTAAAAACTCCTGGTAAAGACATCATTCGAATGGGCGCCATGAAAAAAATTCAAAGGGCGTCATGGGGCCGCGTTTTTTAATCCTTTTTACCCGACTGAAAAGAAGGGTTATGTGTTTCACGCGTATCTATGTATGTGGATTTTTTTATACCCTCGAAACATCCCAACGGCTGGATGGATTTTTATGAATGAGGTCTCTATCGATTCGTCTTAATCTTCCGGTGGTTATGGGATAGGTTTTGTTTTTATAAATTCAAAATGACGGCCGTAAAATAAAAAATGGCGGTAGAGACGAAAAAAAAATTACGCACCCTATTGAGTGGCATATCATTGGATAGGTCTTTCAAAATGAAGACGATGTTTCATTGACCATTTTGTAGTCAGAAGCTCCGTTTAAATATTACACAACCTGGAAGTTGTGTACTTTGGATCGCTACCTTTACTGTAACTCTAACCTTCATAATAGACATCTATAGGCCTCATCAAAAGAGTGTTTGTAGATAGGAACTAATAATTAAACACAACTTAAAAGTCATCAATACAAGTAAATAAAAAAAAAAGGTAAGTAATATAAAAAATAGCTTCATATTGATGAGAAATAATTAATTAGTTCGCTTTTTACGCAGTCGGGTTTTTTGATTTTTTAAATTTTATGTATTATTGTACTTTGGTTATTGTTGGGTTCAGTTAACAACGCACTTATTTATCTGAGTGAATGTACAAAAACAATCTAGTCGTTAATGACGTATGCTTTTGTCAACGATTTTGGATTATTCTATAGTTAAACCTTAATAAAGAGAGGTAAAGACAGCTAGGGCTGACATAGTAGAAGGACATAATTTCTTATTAGCTTTTCAAGGATAATAGATGAATGATAATACCTACCTCACCAAGTATACAATAGCGAAACAACTGAGTTATTGTTGTAGAAAATGCCTAAAACAGCATTTATCAGATCAAGTAAAAAAAAAAAAAAACATTTCCTTGGCAAAAACCACCGAATGAATTATAAAATAAATTGCTTTTGTCAGCAAGTAGAGGTTGATTCTAAAAGATAAAACCAATTTTAATTTACCAATCTGAGAATTCACGATCTTTCAAAAATGTCAATATGACTATATCAATCATGATGCCCTACTGGAAGCCTAACAGCAATGTTTGGTTAAAAAGAAGAAGAATAGTTATTGGCGTCACGATGTATTTGCTCCAAAATCAATGCCGGTGTTGAGGAAAAAGTCTAATAAAAAATAAACACATTTAAACATTGAATAAAAAATAACCGGACCAGTGAAAAGAAATACCAGAGTAATTATATTTTATCAAGTTGATTTTTCGTGCTCTTTAAACTCCGTCTCTTATTCTACCTAAGAATCAGCTGATAATTGCAAATTAAAAAATCTTTTTACAAAGGTGCTTTTCATCAAGTGTTTTGAAATGTGTGAAGCCTTCAACATAACTCCAAAAATTCTTGGAAGGAAGAATTAAAAATTTTCTCACCAATTAACCTAATTGTAAAGGCTACGAAAGAAGTTAAAGTAACATGTCCCAATACAATATGGATAAAAATTAGATGGAGAAACTTTAGATAAAAGACTCCTATCGGTAAAATATATTGGCTCATTATCTTAACTTTTGGAAGAAGAGAAAGAGTATGTTAAAGAATTATTAGAGATACACAACCGTGAACTGCTTGTTTAACAGTTATGTGAAGGAAAATAAATGGAAATTTCAGCTATAGATAAAGATGGAGAGAAAAATAAATTACGAATACTGAAATCAAAAGATAATTAGATGATATTGGATGAAGTTTGAAAAGTTTCTCTGAAATAAATTCAAATATATGTGTTCCAAATAAAAACTGAATTACAAATAAGAACATTATATATGCCATACTTTAATATTTTAAATAAAAAATTTTAATTGGATAGCCTTTTTAAATGTGTTGCCAAGATCAATCAGTTTTAACAATGTGTTTATACATTCAATTTGTCCGTCCATCTGTCCACGCTGCAACTCCCATAAGTATACATGGATCATGAAATTGATAAATGTTATTTAGGGCCACCTAAGCATGTATGGCAGGGACGACGAACCTATGGCACGCATGCCATAAGTGGCACGCTGCAGATTATTTTTGGCACGGCATAGATTTAAGTTTTTCATCAAAATATAATAGAATTTTACAAAATGCATTAATTAATATAGATGTTGTCTGTGTCACTTGAATCCGATTAGTTCGGTTGGTTGTGATTGTCACACAGATTGAAGAAATTGAAATATAACTTAATTTATCCGAATCTAGCTCAATATTGGCTCAGAAAATTTTAGAATTAGAAGATTATCACTAAACAAAAATTAAAAGTGCAATAAGCAAAAATGCTGATTTTAAAATTATAAAAACTTGGAATTCAATTCCAGACACTAAAAGCTACATTTTCTGGCGCTTGCTATTTTGACAATTTTTTCTGCAAGACATTCTTTTCGTTAAAAAAAAAAAATGAAAAAATCAACTAAAAACGTCTTGTCAAGTGAGTGCAATTAAACTTGCTTTCTATCGAAAATAACTAAGTACAAAGCGGATATAAATTATTTGGCATTTAAGATGAGACAACAGACATAATATTTTTTAAATAAATTTTTACAGTATAACATCAAATATCACCTGAATTTTTTTAATGCTAAAAACAAAATTTTAAGTAGTTTTGATTGATTATTATTTGATCCATTATTATTTTTTTTTTATTGTTGGCACGTCTTGATCACGTAAAGTATATTTTTGAGAAAATTTGGCACGTGGACTGTGAAAAGGTTCGCCATCCCTGATGTATGGTGTTGTATATGAGGTATGTGTGATTAATAGTTAATTCATAGGGGCACCCAAAATAATTCCATTACATTATGATATAAGGTGGAAAATCGTTTGCTAGATTACGATATTCCAAATGTAGTGAAACTGATACTGATCATTGAATATTTCACTACAAGATAATTGCGATAGAATAGGGTGGTTATAGCATTTGTCGTTTATTTACAGGGATACACAAAATAAATCGATTACAGTACTGTTTTTGAGTAATAATGGCAGGAAGTGCGTTTTCAATTCCGGCATGCGCTTTTAAATATAATTTTTTTTTGCATTTTACTAGTTGTATATAAATTCTATACCTCATATACAGGGCTGCACAAAAGAATTCGCGTGTCATTCTCCTTATTAGCGGAAATTGTTGAAGGGGAAATTTCAACTAATGTATTTACATGTTTCTTAACTGAACTACATTTTGGCCTGCATGTAGTTAATAAATACAAATGTATATACTGGGCTGCTCAAAGAGTTAGGATACTTTTCCGATTGTCGATTGGAACAGCCGAAATCGGGTTTTCAAGTGTGTTATGCGTTTCCATATGGTTGAATTAGACATAATATTTTAATTTATTAAAGGGTGCAGTTTTGTTACATTATTCTGAATGTGTTTGAAAGGGATTCATAATCTATGCTTAAAGCATGATTTTTTCTTTGTTGTTATCTATCAATTTGGTTAAATCATGCGTCACAATCAGTGCGTGATTAACTTCTTCAGGGAAGATATTTTCATGGTGAGAAAAGAAATGACTTATTTTTTAAAGATTTATTCATTTTCTTTTAATAGGAATTCAAAAAGCAAAAACAAATGTGAAAGACAATGAAATTTTACAAAACAAATAACGTCCACATTTGTGGCCGCTGAGCAATAATGGTACTTTATGAGTGAAATGATTTCATATATTTCGGGCATACCGGTTCTTCACATTTCTCACAATTAAATTTTGCTTTTCCATTTTCATTTCAACCTGGGCACATAAAATCGTAAAAATTTACACATTTCGTTATACGCTTACTCAAAATGTTAAATTAAACATATTGTATTTAAGTAAAAACATCACCTCGAACAGTAACCGTACACATATGTGTATATTTCTTCATTTCTTATAAAATAAAAAAAAAAAAAATATTATTTTCTTTCTTATATTTCTGCAAATTATTAAAATTTAATATATTTATTATATCTGATATTAGTTTGGGTTGTGTCATATTGCTTAGCTTTTGACAATTGGTTCTTACGAATTTTGTAACACTGAATCCGAAAATGTTCTTCATTTTTTACCATCACGTCAGAATGTTTTGCAATTTTTTTTTTACTTTTTATCTTTTAAATTTACGATTTGCGAAAACGTCTGACGTGATGTATAAAAATGAAGGATACTTTCAGATTTAGAGCTAAAAAGTACATAAAAATTGATTATGAAAATTTAAAAAACACAACCACCACATCTATTTTATAGCATCAGAATTTTGCTACATTTTGACTTTGAAATTACAATTTGCCAAAACTCCTGACTTGATTATTAAAATTGAAGGTAAATTTCGAATTCAGCTCTGAAAAATACATAAAATTCAGTTATTAAAAGTTAAGAAATACAACAAATTCCTGCATCTTTCAGTATCAGATGTTCTCTATTTTTTGAATTTTTGGCATTGAAATTTACGATTTGCAAAAAATCCTGAAGTGATGGTTTAAATTGAAGGTCATTCTCGGATTCAGCGCTAAAAAATACATAAAAATCAATTATCAAATGTTAAACAACACAACCATCGCAGGCTTGTGAATATTAGCAATTTGTTCAAATAATCCAACACTGACTGCCGAAAATTACTTCGTTCTTTATCTCTATCGGACATTGGAAATAATATTATCAGTGTCTCCAAACCATAAATCTTTTACTTCTCTTTTTGAGTTATTTTGTAGTGAATAAGTTTTTATCAAACTTTTGTTCTTTTTTATTATGGACAGAAATAATAATAATAATAATAACAATAATAATAATAATAAATAAACGTCCACACATGTGGCCAAGGGCGTGGAAAAGTTAAACAAATAATTTTCTTGGGATGAAAGGAGATGATTCTAAAGGGAAACTTTGATCGGTGAGATTATGTATCCAGTATGAAAAAGGAATCTGAAGTGTCTCAACAATACAATTATTTTATACAATATCGTAGATTCGAATAAAGCTTTTATAGGATGGAATCAGCTATATTCCAATTTAGTATCACCGCCGATGAGAAAAAAAAATATTATGATGATTGCGAGGTGAAACCCTTCGAATTTATTTAAAAGAAAATGTTTAAGAAAGAGTTTTAACATCAGTTTATAAGAAACCTGCAAAATTAATTACAATAAAAAATGCATTTTATATCGGTTATTCTAAGTCAAATAAATATTGTTTTAACCAAAAAGACATGCTCTTCTATAAAGACACTCTAAAACTTTGTAAAACTTTGTGTTTTATCAGTGTGTAATTTCGATTGCTTTATTTTCAAAAGTAAATAATTTCCAATTGTGAAGAATTTCAAAGCCGCTGTAGTTAAAATGATGCACTTCTAGAAAACATATTTCAGTTTTAAGACATAAAATACACACTTTTATTTTATATAAAATGACTTCATTTGCATCCGCTGACGAATTCCACAATTACGATCCAGTCTTTAACAATTTCTATATAAAAGTACGCATATGACGTCACTATTGCGCAATAATACACAAACCCAGCAAAAAGCGATGTCGTAAACTCGACGAAAAAATTGTCTATCTAATGATTCATATAACTTTATTTGTTCGTAATATTAATATGGGTACTTAAAATTTAATATAGTTTAAAATAGATCCATGTTTTATGAGAAATCATTCATTTATATTTTTTAAAACAGCAAGTATTTTAATTACAATTTGTTTTTCAATTGTTGTGAACAATTGATCACAAAAAGATAAAGTAATCTTCTATTTTCCAATTATTTTCCCTTTGCTTACTACAGAAATGGAGTACTTCAGTTGCCACCATTTCAGAAATGGCATTAAAAACTACAAAAAAAAAATAATATCAAAAATAAATTGAGGTGCAGTTTTGAAATAAATTGCAGTTAAAAGTACTTTTTTCGCTACACAAAGGTGTAAAAATTGAAAATGTGCTATGCTTAGAGGTTTTTAAAAATTGCAGTAGAGATTAACAGTATTTAACCGTACAATGATACATCTGCTTCATTTTACGAGACTGGACAACACTTTAGTTGTTGCCTGAAATAAACAGCATATCGGGGGATAAAAGGGCATTTATAGGATCAATAACATTAATCGCTGTATCTTCTAAACGAATTTAAGCATCATATTGCTCAATTGGATTAAAAACAGCAATGTTACAATCCATAATATTTTTTTTAAAGTCAACTAATTTACGTTTGTGGCAATGATTTGTACAATACATTTGTCCAGCAAAAAATATCCTATCTATGTAAACAAACTTTTCTAACGCTTTTTTAAAACTAACTTGTTTTACGTATGTAAGGCTAGGATTTTTTATTGACTTTTCACCCACTTCCTATTATTCTAGATGTCTTAAAACAGAATATAATTGTTTCTTCTCCATAACGATACAATATTTTCATATTTTTAGATATTCAATATCAATTAATAAATAAGTCTAAATAATATTATAAATGTACTTTAAGAAAACAATTAAGATAATCTAAATGCATATTTCAAATAATGCATTTTAATCTGATTTTAATGAAACAGAGCAAAAATTTGCGTTTTGAAGGAATTCGCTACACTATGCTTCCTGTCAAACATAAATGAAAGGATTTAAATTTTCATCATTAGGACTTTAGCCAAATTGAACTATTGTAATGGAAAATATTTTAGAACAACATAATTTGGTTATGAAATTAGGCATAGTTTTTAAGATAAACACTGAATGCATATTTAAGTGTATTATTAAATAAAACAGCTTTTACTTATATAATTATTATTCAATTGCACTTAAAATTATAAAATAGGGGAAAAGTAATATTTTTATTCACGTGATTGCTTTTTCGGCGTTTCTTTTAAGTCACCAACATTTTGAAAAGGAATTTGTAATTATTCTTTATATTTTATTTAATTATTCCATTATATAATTTCTGAATGTTTTCTAAATAATTTTTGCCCTGAAAAATAAAAGTATTTTATTAAATATATCGCACAATGATAAAACTCATAGCTAGAATTTTTCCGTTACGAAGAAGTTTACTTTACTCCAAAAATAGAAAACGTGCATTCAAAGGTTCAATAACATTAATCGCTGAATTTTTGCAGAAAAATTAAAGTTTAAAATTAACGGGAAGAAAATTAATATTAGTATAATTTTTGAAGTAATTTAGGAACATCTTATTTTTAAATATACTACTAAGATTTTCGATTGTTTGATATATAGTCATTAGATTTTTAAATTATGAAAGTTTTATGAATGCTTATTTAGTTGTTTTGATACAATTCTGCGCACAGTATCCCAGTAACGTTTGTATTTTGTGATAAAAGCATAAAATCTTTTGCAATAAATAAATTAAAAACTTGTTATAAAAGCATAGATACATAAACATGCAATCAAAATATTCAGACACATAATGGATTTTCTTTATCATATCAAAATTTTAACATGTCTAAGGTTTGGTATCCACTAAAAATATTCTATTGTTTATAAGTTGTGTAAAATATCATAAAATATTAAACATTCTTCAAATTCTGGCCTTTGCTTTCAGTAGTCATTATTACAATAACATTCAAAAATTTTAATATTTTATTTAAAATAATATGCATACGAATATTATTTCGTTTATTTGTATTGTTTCAAAATTTACCATAATAACACTTACACGTTCTTTATTGAAATTTTACTAGAAAATCGCACATAAAAAAAATATGTAAAACTTGGCAATATGGGCTTATTGTTCAAAAAGGCGAGCTTCCCTTCTGAAATTTAACAAGGCTCCCAAGGATGATGGCAAAATAGGTCGCATTTTTCTTATATATATATATACAATAAAACTTTTTGTAATTGTAAACCATTTGAACAAATGAAAGATCGACCAGAAAAATAAAGCATTTATGATATTATAAGAGTCATTATCTTAAATTCTATACAGCAAAAAGTGAATAATTAATATACATATATATATATACAGTATGTCCGTAAAGTCACGGTGCACTTTTGACCGGTCACAGGAAATCAGCGAAAACAAGATGGAAATGTGAATTGTTCAACAAATAAAAGACAGTTTTGTTCAGTGCAGTTCGATGTGGCCTTGATTTGTTGCCCTACACACATTTAAACGATATTCAAGTTCTTCCAACACACAGTTAAGCACGTCTGTTGTAACAGAGTGAATAATGTCTGTGGTTCACTGTTTCAAATGGAGGCCACATCAAACTGCACTGAACAGATGCGAAACTTGTAGAGTTTTTCTTTTATTTGGAAAAGATTTTGCATTTCCAGCTTGTTTCGTTTATTTCCTGTGACCGGTCAAAAGTGCACCATGACTTTACTGTCACACTGTATATATACATATTACATTGTTTTGTAAAACTTTTTGGAAGAGAAAGTTTTCATAATGGAAGAGAATGTCCTTCAGGAAACTTACTTAACTGGATAGGTTGAAAGTAATCAATAAGATATGAACCAAACATTTGCCATCTTAATGTGTTGTTTATCACCAGTGTAACTCAATATACAGCAACCATATATACCACAAATATCCCTGAAATACATTATATATGGTGAATAAAAAAAATACTATTTGATAAATATCCGAACACAGCTATGTACCACCCGGAATGAAATTTGTTTGAATGAAATGGTCCCATGAATGCAAAATTAAACTTGTTGCATGTACCAATCCCAAAACATTCTCCTCTCTCACACATCTTAATATTTCAAAAAGTAGTTACAAACGATAATATTGCAATAGTATTAGTAAAATACTATACCAACTGTGACTTTCATCTTTAATTTCTGCTTTAGCCAATTAAACGGAGTAAAAACGAGATAATCTTGATCATGATATTTTAATAAAATCAAATTTTTTCGTTAGCCGGCTTAACAGGAATCGAAGCTCCCGTCGTTGCACAAGACTCCTATAGTACAACAGAAATACGAAATATCGATCGAGAGAATGACAGACAAATTGCTATTATCGCTCCCCCCTACCGGTGGAATATTTCAAAATTCAAGGAGGACCTGCTTGCCATAGCCAAAAACATATACATGAACTTTTTTAATTCTATGCATAATTTCATACACTTTTCGATGGTACAATAGCGACATACGGACATACGGACTGACAGACAGAAATTTTATATAAACATTTTTTTCGGGATCTCTGAACCCTAAGTCCTGTAAATCCGTCGAAAACCGGAAGTCGAAAATATTTCGTTTACAATACTGTCTTCCATTATAGATAGAATAATGTAAAAATCTTTTCCTAAGCCTCCTTTGGGCCCGCAGAACGATATTGTGCTTGCCCCTAGATTCAGAGGTTCAACGGGCTCTAGGTGTCAAGCACTTAAGCTATTTACCTCCAATCACTCTTTAACCTTTTCATGCTTACTAACCACATATGAGTTTGCATATTTAAACAACCCTGTATGTGCAACGTATACATGATTTTTATCGCTTTATTATTCAGACTGAACAAAAAGTCTGCCCTAATTATAAGTAATAATTCATTACAAACTAACCGTTTGTATAATAAAGTAACTTGTTGTATCATTGGATAGTAGGGTGGGTCGAAAAAAAGATTTTTTTTTTTTTTTTTTTTTTTTTTTTTGGAAATCTTTAGTACGCAAATGTTGCCTATTGTAATAAGAAGAAAAACGGCATAAAAAGTTTTTAAAATAGGTTAACATCTTCCATTCGCGCATCGTACTTAAAATTGATGAAAAATTGCAAAATTCACGCCTTTTCTCTATTTTTTTTAAGTTAATTAAAAATTTAACAATAAACACGCTTTAGCTTTTTATGCTAGTTTCATGGTTTACATAACCTAAATAAATTAAATTCCAATCAATAATCTAATTTTTCCGTTCGCGCAACATCTTGGAAAAAAACATAAATTTAGCAATTTTTCGCAATTTTCACCGTGCAACTCTTCGCTCGTTTTGTTAGAACAAAACGACCCAGAACTTACCACGTGGATGAGGCATAACCGATTTAGTCTTCAGTGTTGTTCGTATATAGCCATCTCTAGCTTCATGTCTATATACTTTATTCGAGATCTCTGTCACAATTTTGACACACATCTTAACAGTCTCGGTGTGACAGGGAAACATTTGCATTTCTCTGAATAGTGTTAGAAGTGGTGAACGATTTAACATCATCTTCACTTAGGTCCCGCGGCATTTGATAAGGATACACCGCACAAGAATTCCAATTAATAATTTCTGTATAATCGAAAGCTTGAAAGTTTCCATTCGATGGCATTACATTTCTAACAGTCTTCTTCTTTGGGACGGGATGGTCTTGCATTTACGATCCCTCTGTAACCAATATCCCGAATATATTTTCTTTAATCGACAATCATTGCCAACAGAACATTATCTGGATGTGCAAAACATGCATTTCATTCTATTGCTGGATCGACAACTTGTAGTAATTCGTCGGATAAATAGCATGATATTTCAATTGCTTCAAGTACATGTTTTGGTCCGTCAGTAAAATATTTGCTTATTTTATGGCAAATTACACAGACATGTATGATTTTATGATGAAGCCAACTATTTCTTTTAAGTTTTCGGATGAATCTAATACAATTTAAGGACTCGGTTGGCCGCAGTTAGTCATCTGGAATCGGACAAAGTACCAAGGTCCCAATTCGCCAAGTTTTCTGGACACTGTCCCAAGGTGATTGCATTCAAAATGCCCCAAAATTACTGTTGTTCTTAGCTCAAAAACATCCTGTCTATATCAGGAATTGAACAATCAGTGGGTTCACAATCGACCACAGGAGTTTTTTCACAACACGTGAGCTACTACCCAATTGGCTCACTAAAAAATTTAGGCCCTTCAGTTTGACCGTGAATATGTTGGAAAATTCGGCGATAAGAAAGCTCATTAAAATGCCGGATGCATATGCTCCACATTTTATGATTTTCTAGTCCGTGTAAAGCACCGCTATTCCATCCAGTGTTTGTTACAGTACAATCACACCCTACTGCTTCTAGTTTTTCTAGTGATATTGATAGTTCAGACAAACAAGAAATAATGCTTTGACTTATATCATTTGATGAACTTGAGGAAGGAGTTACATGTCCAATATAAATTGATCCAGGTTCCGGGATAAGAGAATAGTGTTCTTATTTCACATTCCTGTGAAATTGCTTGACATTAAATTTTTCAAGGAACAAAGTACCTCATTTTTGTCCGTCAAAAAAATACCCGAACTTTCTTCAGGAGTGTGAATCGGCTTTTCAAATCCGTCCTAAAACGACTCTTGTCTCTTTTTATTTTACACTTATCAACCATATCAGAAGAATTTGTGTCGGTTATCCACTTGACGCTATGGCAGCTTTTGGCCAATCATAAACTCCGAAACGATCGCTGTGTAGCACTGTTTTGTTAATTTTAATTCTCAACTAACATTTGGGCTTTTAGTCGATGTACTCGGCTTGTATTTATCTTCCTCATACTCCGAGTCTTCAAAAGAATTGTGTTTGAGTTCATCCATTTCATAGTAAACTGCCACTTTAGGAAATTTAAAACTATTTGAGGAAACACTCAGTGCTTGCTGAAGATCACGAACTTTCCGCTCGGCAGCCTTCACATTTAACTTTTTATAACGGTTTTGTAAATACATCCAATTTTCCCCCAAATTGTAATTCCTTTGAAGAATCACGAACCTAAACTCAAAGACACGAACTTTCTTTGTTTTTTTTATATAAGCATTTAATTAGAATTACACATTGACATGCATGTGGTCTTTTTAATATAATATAAATACTACACCCAACAATTCGACGATTGGTTGGGTAGGATGTGGGTGGAACTCAAGGCGTAACCACCACCACGTGGTGAGTTCTGCGTCTTTTTGTTTTAGCAAAACAAACTAAGAATTGCACGGTGAAAATTGCGAAAAACTGGTAAATATATGTTTTTTTCTAAGTCCTTGCGCGAACAAGAAAAATTGGTATTGATCGGAATTTAATTTAGTTAGGTTATGTAAACCATGAAAGAAGTATAAAAAGCTAAAGCGTGTTTATTTTTGAAGTTTTAATTAACTTAAAAAAATTAGAAAAAAGGCGCGATTTTTGCAATTTTTCATCAACTTTAAGTACGATGCGCGAATGGAAGATGTTAACCGATTTTAAAAATATTTATGCCGTTTTTCTTCTTATTACTATAGGCAACTTGTCCGCTCTATAGCGTTCTGAAAATAGAAAAATTCCTTTTTTCGACCCACACTATTGGATAGGTCAGTTTTTGTTGTTTTTCTTTTGTGATTGGAAGGGATGGACCAACACCCTGGACTCCACGCTTTCCAGATATTAGACTTCTGTTTTTTTTTTCTTTGGGGACTAGAGGACATATTCTTTGCCTCACCAATTGCTCACGTCGAAGAACTGAAAATACAAGTTGTTGCATGTACTGTAACAGAAGCCTTGTTAAAGAACATTTGGCGTAAACTAGAATACCGCTTAGACATTCTCCGAGCTGCGAAGTGGGCACGCGTTGAAATATGCGGAGGTATGTGGTCTTATTAAAAAAAAGTTCTAACAGTTCTTACAATGTATCCAAACAAACATATGGCTAATTATAATCAGTTTGAACACAATAAATATTTATAATCCAAGCAAGACTTTTGGTTCACCCGTTACTTAAACCTCGTCTGAAGTTCAATAATTCTTGTGAAATAATAAAACAGCAGGCAGAATCATTTCCTTTTCGAACGTTCAGTTGAAAATTTCGCTTTAACTATCAATGGTTGTCCATAGTAGTAGATATTTTCAAAGTATATCTGATGTTGGACTTAAAGAAAAACATGAGCAAATATATTTTTTTAATTTTAGCTTTTTATAAATGCATCCAAAAAATAAAATATTTAAAAAAAATCGCAATAATTTTTATTACTTGTAAATCCCATACGAAGCTCCTTTTGTATTTTCATAAAATATGAAAGAATTTAAAAAATTCCACATTAAATATTTCTATTTTGATCTATTTTAAGTGGAAGATATATTTTCGATCCATTTAAAAACAAGTCATGCATAATGAAGAAGAATATGACAAATAGTTTCCGAAAAACTTATTTTAACCAAGAAATATTGCTAACATTTGAATAAAATATTTTTTACAAATACAAAATCATATTTTTAGTGTAAAAGAAGTTTATTTCCTCGAAAAATCTTTTCATTTAAACTGAATACAACGCATAAAGACTATCACAATGATATAAAATATATTAAACATTTCTTAAAAAGAATTTAGTGCGAAACAAATGTGAAAACACTAAACAATGCATAAAAATACTACTACTGTACTTTTTTTTCTAAACAACATGAACATTTTAGAGAGCAAAAAAGATTTCATTCAAAGAAAAGAAATTGTTGTGATGTGCCTATTTCGCGTCAGCGTAAAAGCATTGTTTTGTTTTTGTTTTGTTTTTTTTTTTTTTTGGGGGGGGGGTGATTTTTTCATTACAAAATGAACAAATTTGCATTTTTAAATTGAATTTTATTGACAGTCATTGTAATAAAAATTAAAATGCTACTTCATTCATTGCATATATCATATGAAGAAACAAATGTTGTAACAGAAAAATAAAGTATATCTTCAAAAAAAACATTTTATACAAGTGCAAAGTCGTATTTTTATGAAATTCATATTTTATTTATTTATTTTCTGAAACATATTCCCTTGAAATTGAATATAACGCTGCAAGAACATATAAATATAGGAAGCTGGAATGCGCATTAAATATTTTTCTAGTAAAACGGGAAAAATGGGAAAACACTGATGCTGCATTCACCAAAAAAGAAACAGTGTCAGTTTTTAGTAAACAACATGAACATTTTTCAGAGTAACAAATATTTCATTCAAAGAAGAAACATTATTGTGACAAATATTTACACATTCTCTACTGAGCATAAACATGTTTTTTATTTCTTTTCTTTTCTTTTTCTTTCATTTTTTCATTTTGTAATTTTTTTTCTGTAAATATTGTATAACAAGAAGAAAGTTTTTATTTTATATTTTCCCACTAGAAATGAATTGTTTGCATATTTTAAGTGTAATTTTATGTTGTCTCATAATCTTTTTGGCAGGTATAAAATTAAATACATTATTAAATTTTAAAAAAGCTTGCATGTTTAGTAAAAAATATAATTTGATTTTAATAAAAGAAACAAAAAAACTTTGTTTACTTTTTGAGTAACGAGTTAGTAGAAATATTATTAGAATCTCTTATATATATATACAGAGGCTGTTTCAGAATTTGTCCTACAACTAAAGAGGGATGATAGTAGGCATCAAGAGGATTGAAAATTACCATAGAACATGGGGTAGCAAACCACGTATTTAATAAAAAGTTCCGAGTGTTATGCCCTAATTCAATTTCTGTTGACGGCAATAATTATTATTGCATTAAAATATAAAAATATTATTTGACAATAAAGTTTTAAATCTGAAACACCGAGAACTTAAAATGGTACATAGGTTTGAACTTCATTGTTCCGAATGAACAAAATAATCGATGTTTTAAATAATTGGACAAGTTTCAATTTAAATAACTTACATAAACTTAACTTTTTCATAAATGTCTGTATGATGTAGTACTGTCATCTGCACATCAGCTTAAATAAATTTGTTACATAAATGTCATCCGTCAGTAATTGTGTCAGCACACATGAATGTAAATTTTGCAATATTCTACATGTGGCATTTAAGATAATAATTTAAAAAATAACAATATCATAAGTATAGATTATCATAGGTATACATAATGATAAGTATAGATTTTGTTTTATATTGTTCTTTCTTTAAATGTATAATGATATAAAATTTTCACACAGAATATATTTTTGAAACCCAGTTATTCACACTTAAGCATTTTTTAAAAGCACGATCCGATTGCATTTAAAAATATATTCTGAATTATTGAACGTTATTCCTTGAGTAACACTGCTTCTCAAAATTTGAAGTAAAGTTACTTTAGAAAATTTTATAACTATGTTATGTATGATTTCGGTATTAGTTATAACGAAATTATATCAGATATTATCAGATATTGAATCATCTGTTGCAATTTTCGGAAATATTATTCAGCGAAGAAAAATTACTTATTATAAATACAATAATTTTCCATAATAGAAAAACAACCTCATTTTTTTCTCAAGTTACAAAAGTAATGTTGCATTTATACATAAAAATTGCTACATGGATATTTACAATAGTAAAAAAATATATGTAAGTTTTTATATACTGTCTTGTTTGATTTTAATGAAACCATCCATCATTAAGAAATACTGAGTTATGCCAGTACTTTGTACTGACATTGTGCGGAAACATAATTGTATCCTTATAATTACCGCAAACATTTATTTTATAGTTTAAAACAAATTTTCTTCCATGTCAGATTAAAGATATTTCTGTAATACACTGCTAATTTCTAATAAACTTTATAAGTTTTCGGAAAGTTAGTGTTTAAACTTTTAAAAGATTATTATTTATGCTAAATGAATTCATAGCAATGTTTTGAGATGCCTGGTAAACAATTTTCTTCATAATTTCTATCACATAATTCCTTCTTATGACTGTTATTGTAATTTTTTCATATATGTGTTTATAAAAAAAATTCTAAGTTTTATGTGCAATGTTGTTTTTTACTTCGTTTTAGCTGCATCATAATAAATGCCAATAACAAACACTTTTTGAATTGTTTTAACTTACTGCATATGTGATGATTATATCAAGTATTTTAACCATCTTTTTTAAATATTTAACGCAACACGAATAAGTTATTTTTGTAATATTGGTTATTGCAATTTACGATTGCATAAAGAAAATCATTATTTTAGGCTAAACCCTGCGTTGATTTCGCTATTATCGCTTTTATCATAAATACAAGTAGATATCGTAAAGTTTCAATTACAAGCGAATATTTTTTAATGCTACCTCGCACAACATCTTTTAAAACAAAAATCTTGTATAAAGCTTTAAGAATATTTGCAAGAGAAATATACTACGAAATTTATTTTTTAAAAATAGTGGCGCGAATAGAATATAAAAATAGTCGACTGTAATTTAAATTTTACGAACTCCCTCGTATGACGAGACAAGATAAAAGGTACAAAAAAAAACAGGCAAAAATCATTATTTTATATTTATATAAATTAATTTACAACATAATATGTAACTTTTAAGTATTAAGTATTTTGAAATATTTTATCTAATGAATACAACAAACAAATTTTAATCATTTTTCTTCCACCTGGCATTTTAAAATAAAACTTAGTCAATTTCCATTTATTTAAAAACTTGATTTAAATTTTGTAGCATAAGTTCATTAATATTAGAAACATTTTCTTTAATTCTTTTTATTTCGTACTATTTGGAATTATGTTATGATTTGTAAACTTTCATGACGTGCGTTAAATAAAACGCAATATGAAACTTATTCATTAAGAGATCAATGTCGCCAAAATCAAATTCTTGAAAATATATTTTTTACAGATTACATTTTTGCTATATATTTTTTTTTCTTTCACTTATTTCAAATTAATATATTTTGTAATACATGTATATAGTGAAAAAACGTTCTCAGAGGCACAAAGCTCTAATAGCTTTTTTGACGGATTTTTTTAATATTTCTGATCAATATCTAGTATATTAATATCGTTATTAGACAATTGCACTGTAAAAAATTGTGTAACGTTACTCCATAAAATTGGTGGCAGTATGCTGCCTCAATTTTTTTGGAGTAATTCAACTTATATAATGGTGTTATTTAAGCTGATATAACTTGTGCCATATTACACACTAGCTTAACGTAACACCAGTTATATCGGTTAAATTACTTAATAAACTGCAGGCTGCCACAAATTTTATGGAGTAGCGTTCCATAAATTTTTTACAGTGTATATTTAAAATTGGTAAACACATATATATTTTTTATAAAACACTGTATATGAAAATTGAACCATAAGCTACTAATAATTTTCGTTGACATCTTTGCTGTGTTTTGGTTGCTACATTGCGCGATGACATTTGTAATAAAATAGCTCAACGGGATTTATATTTAAATTTATGTTCGAAGTTTTTTTTTTATATATACTTCAGGATTTTTAAAAATAAAATAAAATTCAGTCATTACAAATTTTATGAAATGAAAATTACTTCTAATATAAAGTAATAACAATAACAATAAGTATGTTAATTTAAAAATATTTTTACTTTTTCATTTGCATGATATAACTATATACTTTTTCATTTGTTCAATAGATTTTTTTTTCCAGAAACCTTTACACTTGCAATGTTGTATAAGTTTATTTATTAAATACCTTATCTTATAGTTAACATTTCATTTTTTGTTCGTAAGTAATTCATAAAGTTTTATTTTGAATTCTTAGAATATAAAGTATTGGCATTTAAAATTACAAGAAGAGAAAAACATTTCGCATCAACACTATACATTATTTAACATAACATTATAATTCATATTTAATTCTTTCGTTCTTTTCCTATATTTTTCATAAATATTTTGTACTATAAAACGCTTTACTATTTAAAATTATCCAACCTCCCTTAGTTTCAAAATACATCGCAATGTAACGTAACTACATTTATTAAAAATGTGTAATGTTTAATAATTAACTTCTTGCACTTATATACATTATAAATAATGATGCTGTGTGTCTTAATCTAAAAACTTTTGCCATTCAAAATTGTGTGACCGGTAAAAATACTTGAACTTTGTTCCGGCAAAACTTTTAGAGAATATTTAATCGGATTTACCTGAGTGTGCAAAATCGCTTATTGAAGCTTAAGTCGAAGCATCCCTGCGCAACTAACTTTGCTTCCCATCCTTCCGTTGCGAAGCACGAAGTGAGAAATGATCTGCTTCCGCGATCCGAAGGATTCGACCACGTTCGTCACCAGGTGGCGTTCAAAGCCGATGCTATCTCACAGGAAAGTTAGTATAAAGAAGAGAGAGAGAATTCTTCAGGCGATCAGAATTCGAGCTCGATGCTACCAAGGGATTCACAGTCACTTGCGCTAGAACAATTCTTTAAGAAAAGTTGTGTCAAGGAGAAGCTTATCTAATCGGGCTGTAATAGTGCCATTATAGTCTTTCCTTTTAACAATTTAATGAGGATTTAAGGGGTTGTGTGAGTTTTTGGCTACATAACTATAATTTATAGTTGTTTTGAGGTCTTGGTATTTTTTTTGGTTTGTTTGTTTGTTTTTGCTTTTTGCTTTATAAAACACCTTTGAACAACCAAAAAACATACTTTTATTTGATTTTAGCGCTCGTTAATTATTTAAATATGCCTTCTAAATTCGCTTTTTCGATGTTGCGAGGTGTGTAGTATTCCATGATACCCAAGTCAAAGTGTTTGAAGTATATATAATTGTCTAGTTCTTGAACAGATGGTTATTCGACTTTTTAAATTTTTAACAAAATGACGGCCTTTAAAACTTATTAGTTTTCTACAAAAATATGATGCTATTTTTGTTATGAAAAAAGATCGTATCAAAAATTTATGGAAAGTATCGGTCAAAGATTACAGAAATGCATAAGTTTTCATTTAAAAAGCAAGGAAATCGACTGATGTGTTGTGTAAATATTGTGAATAATGACTTAAAAATAAAATTGCGTTTAAAGTTCTGAAACAAGTGACGCCAAATCGTTAACTGTGCTACTAAATTCGCAATATGTGTTTTAATTTGTAAAAACAACTTATGAAACATAATATTTGTGAAATGTTAGATATTCAGATAATATAAAAAACTAAAAAAAAAAAAAAAACATTTTTAAGCCGAAAATTCCAAATAAACAACTGAACGTTTTCTCACAGATTTTAACAAACACTTTTATAAAACTTCCGAAAATGCATTCATTATTATAAAGAAGCAGTATTAAGATTAAATGAGTTATATAGTTATTGTAAAATATATATACACACACATATACATATACATATCTTATAAACTAGGTTTTTGAGTCATGATTGAGGGGATTATTAGTTAAGAAGCACACGATACGTGCGTATATTGCTTTTTTATTTAACTCAAATATCATAGAGGGGAGCTCACAGTAATCCTACTCTATATTCCGGGTTCATTTCCAGTAGTCACGACTACCAGTCTGTTCACTAGGACAGCTAGAAGGAAAGTGATTGTAAGTCTTGCAGTTGCTACGAGAAGCACACAATTAAAGAGTGTACTTTATTACAATTTATATCCTTATAGGCTTGATATGTTCCTTATAGAGTTTTTATGCTCGGGGTATAAGTCTTAGATAACTGGTTTCAACTTCAGTATATGTTAAGCTTTCATGTTCTCCTACGCCTAATGGCCATAAATATGACAATGCGTTGCACGCTACTTGAGGTTTTAATTGAGACTTGAAGTAAACGAGAAATTATGGCGTTTGAGGATTGCCGAAACATCAAATACATGTCTGCACTTGAGAATCTTAACTTAATTCAGACGCTTAGAGAAAGTACTATACTTGGTAATGACCACTTAGACCTTGTGACTTATACTTCTTATGGCGTTCTGACAATTTGAAGTGTTACTTGGGACATATACAGAATGTGATTTAGCGTCTAAGGGAAAAGTATATTAATTGAATGGTTTCACGAAAGGATAGAATAAAAGTTACAGAGCGTTTTATCTAATTTATAACATATATATATATATATATATATATATATATATATATATATATATTTATACATGTAGTGTGTCCAAAAAATGACTGATGGATTTTGAATGTCAATAAAAATAACGGAACCCGATAGAAATATTGATTTGGAGGACCGTTCGAAAGTCTCCTGATTCAAGGTGCTCGTCCACATCGAACGCCTGCAATATTTGATTTGAGTGAGCATTTTAATGATCGTGTAATTGCACCGCATTACGACAAGCATACAGGAAGTAGCATGGCATTGCATGGCATGGCATGGCCTCCATAGGCACATCGCACACTGTACAGACAAGCCCCAAAAAAGTAAGACAGGAGACACATTCTAGTGTTCAAATCGGTTTCTTCTTTGTTAACAGGGTGAAATGTCTCTTCACTCATCATTTTTTGTCGCTTGTCTGTTCAGTGTGCGATCTGCCTTATTCTCCAGATTCGACGCCTTTTGACTTTTTTCTTTGGGGATACCTGAAAGACCTAGTATAGTGTGAAACTCCACAAACAATCGCGGAAATGAAACAACACATCTGTACAACTTGTGCGACAATTCTTACTGACATAATTGCATGGATGTCTGGACATTTTTGTCTCAGGCTGTGTCACGTTGTTGCTGAAAATGGTGGATATTTTGCAAACAATTTTTTTGGAACAGTCTTTTCAACCTTTTTATTCCGTTTTTTCCCTGTTTTGCAGCGCCACATTTTAACGAAAATTTTAACCATATTTGCAAAATTCTCCGAAACATTGAACTTATCAATGTTTTATATAATTTTTAATTAAAAACTTAGCATGATAAATGCTTAAAATTTTTTAACAATTAAAAATTATAAAACGCTTGATAAGTTCTAGGTTTACAGAATAAAGGTGATATCTAGATTCAATTTGGTATAATAATTTAGTTTCTCTTATGTATTTTTCAAAAGTTATATTGTGAGAAAGAGAGGTAAGTATATCATGGAAGACGATAGTATTCCAGTGACGCAGCCTTAAGCCTAAAATCGTATCGTATCGTAGAATTCGTAGATGGCGGAACTCATATATACAACAAACTCGACTTCAAAGAAAACGCGAAAAGCCACCTTTCAATAACTCAGAGAATATAACTCTTATTATTCTGATTTTTTTAGAAAAGTCTTATTTCAGCAGTCTAATGTTATTGTGAAATTTTTACATTTCTGCGTGCAGTATATTTTGAGATCTAAATACCCATTTTTAAAGTAAAAGAGATGTTACAAATTCCTAATATCGATAACTTGAAAAGGGCCCGGGCGATTTTCTTTAAATTGATATATAATAGGAATCTGTTTTATGTGAAGGGAATAAGATAACATTTGTTTCAGGGAAAACTCTAATTTTCTTTTTAATTCACATTTGTTTTCCTCGAAAAATGATCTTATTAAAATTAATATACAATATGGATCTATTTTAGATGAACCGAATAAAACCATGTTTGTTTCCAGGAAGACTCTTATTCGTTTTATAAGAAGCATGAAAAATCGGACTGTAACGTGCGCCACCCGTTTTAAAACAAACAGACTCTACCGGCAGTCACGTGACCGTTTTCCGTGAGCTTTCCGAATGAGAAATGCTGTGAGTTCGTTGGAGTTCTGTTCTGTTTTGAGTTGTGCTAACATGTAGAAAATTATTCGCGCTTTTATTATTTTATTATATATGTGTTATGTGTCGTGCTATTTGTGATGTGCCGCCTTACCAAGATCAAATAAAAAAATATTTAAAGTTATACCCCGAGAAAGTGTTATCTTGAAATTATGTGAAATTTCTGTGTGATTTTAATCTGAGCTAGTCTGACAATTGGCTACCCAACGAGGGGCCACGAATTCGGAGAAAAATATTCACATCCTAATTTTTCAAAACCGTTCCAATATTATTTCATCATTCTTCAAGTCAAGTGATATAGTAATATATTTTTTTAATTAAGAAGCATCTTGATAAAGTGTGGTTTTCAACTAGCAGAGAAAAAAAAGGGCACGACCGGTCGTCTGCGTGTGCAAGTGAAATGTGTTCCTAATATTCTACAGATTCGATCGTTGTCAGTGAGTGAAATATGTTCCTAAAATTCTACAGATTAAGTCGTCCTGTGCGTGAGAAATGTATTCTAAAATATTCTACAGATTCGTTGCGTGTAAAAATATGTTCCTATAATTCTACAGAATAATGCGTCGCCTTTACACCATGTGATATGTGTTCTTATTTTTTTCAAGTTGTAAAGTTCTACAAATTACTTCCTTAATGTCCTAAGAAAATTCTAGCATATGTGTGTTTATTCTACAAGATTTATTCTGCAAGATGTTTTCAACAAGTAAGCATTTTAAATTGAATGGATCCATTGTTTATTTAATAAAAGGAATGCATTCTTGATTCTCTTCATATACCTAACATTCTCGAGATTCTAAAAATTCTTAATAATTTTTGACATTATTAATTTGAATTCATTCTATTATTTTCCTGTAATGTTTGTATTGCATATTTCCCCTTTCCCCCTCCCTCACCCATTATTCTGAAAATTTTACTTTGATTCTGTTCATGTATGTTTAATTTTTACTTTGCTTTAAGTAAAATATTTTGATTCATAAAAAAAAAAAAAAAAAAAAAAAAAAAAAAAAAAAAAAAAAAGAGTGAGAGAAATATTCATTTACGTTTTCGTTTTCGTTGATCTTTTTTTTTTTCTTTTCCTTTTAAAAGAGGAAAAATAAACTGTTTTCAGTCAAATATAGGTTGATAGGTTGTTAAAATGTTATTTATAATTCTATCACAATTCTCATAAAGATACGTCTTTATTAATTTAATTTTTTTTATTGGTTTCGTAAGAGAATTGATTGCTATTTTTATTTTAAGTGTTTGTTATTATTTAAATGCTAAACGTAAGTATTTAATTTTGAGTTGCTGATTTATTGATGAAAAAGCCTTGAATATGATTAATTTCCAAAACGGAATGAGTAAGTTTTTGCATTTATTATTTGTTTATAAAAGAAACTTTATTTTCTTTTATAGTTATATTGAATGAAACCGATATTAAGTCTTCGTAATATAATAATAATATTGATTGAAAATTTAATTATTCATTTATGTGTTTGGTATTGTTTATAATATTGTTTGTAAGTGTTAACTATTCAGTAAATGGTTTTATATTGGTTAAAATATTGTTTAGATTAAGTGTCGCGGTATGGCCATACAGTTTATTTATACCTGCAGGGATTTAAAGTTTGTTTTGTTTTGTAGTCAGAGTTTTGCTAAGGTTAAAGCTTACTATCTTTATTTATTAAAGTCTTGTTTATATGAGTTGTAACGGTAAAGCTCACGTTGGGGAATAATTTAAACGAATTTTCGGCATTTGTGGGGTACTTGTTTTGTTGTTTTGCTAAAGTTTAAAATGTCTGAACTTAATAAAGCTCGCAAAGAGGATTTATATCAGGTTGCGTTAGAAATGAATTTAGATGTGCAACCCTCTATGACAGTTGTCACATTGCGTGAAAAAATTAAATCCTCCCCCTCGTACGAAGTTGATTTTGTAAATTCATTAGTCAGAAACCAAATTTCGACTCGCGAGGAAGAACAACGCAGACGGGACTTAAAGGAAAAACAAAAAGCAGCAGAGTTAGAACAGCATGAATTAGAATTAGAAGAAAAGCATAGAGCGGAAGAGTTAGAGTTAAAAAAGCTTGAGATGAATTTTGAGCTTGAGAAGCTCAAGTTACAGGCTCAGAGCCAAAGTGTTTCCAGTGGAGCGGTAGGTGGTAATGCAGCAGGGGTAATGTCTCACCCGGAGAGTAAGATATATATCCAAAAGCTGTTGCCTACATTCAGGCCAGAAACGGATGATGTAACCTTGTTTTTGGTGTTCCTGCAACGTCAGCTAAAGCTCTCGAAGGTACCAGAGCTTCTCTGGGTTTCGTATTTACTCAGTGTTGTACCATCTTCTATCTCTACGCTTATCGCTCGTGAATCAGAAGAAAACGCTTCAAATTTTTCGTATGTTAAAGATTTACTTCTAAAAAGGTTTAAAATTGGTGCTGAAAAGTTTAGGCAGCTGTTCTTCACTCATCGTAAGGCCAAAGAAATTACTTGGCGAGATTATTATTTCGAACTTCGAGCTTATTTTGAAAACTGGCTTAAAGAATTAACTGTAACGTCTTTTGAAGCTCTTCAGGATCTTATGATAGCTGATCAAATGAAAAGGCGCGTGCCTGTTGAATGCAAACAACATATGTTAGATGATTGGAAAAATTTAAATTCGCCAGTTGACCTTGCCAAAAAATTAGATGCGTATGACATTATCATATCTACGTTTCCTAAAAGAAATCCGGTTGTACCCCAAGATAAAAAAGAGTTTTCTCGTCGAGAAAATAATTAGAAGCAGAGTAAGCCTCCAAAAGAAGACAGATCTCCCCCTAAGTTTATTAATCGACGCTTAGAATCCGATATTGTTTGCTATGGTTGTGGTAAATTGGGATTTATAAAGAAGAAATGTCCAGATTGTTCCCCTACGGTTAAAAAACAAACTTTTCAAGCACATCGTCTTGAGCTATATAGTTTAAATACATCAGCAGTTTCAGCTCGAAATATGCCTATCACGATCTGCAATAAGAAGGTGCTAGTCTGTGCAGATACTGGAGCGAATCGTTCTATTGCGGGAGAACGTATGTATGAATTATTTTTAAAAACTGGTGTTACATTGAACCCTCATACTCATGAAGTAACATTAGCTGACGGAATTACAGTAGTTAGGAATACTTTGTCTGCCACTGTGCCCGTAGAGATTGAAGGCCGAGTCTTCGAAACGGAGTTCATAGTATTACCAGATGCCAAGGGTAATAGAACTCTTTTAGGTATGGCTTTCTTACATAATGCTAACATAGTGTTAGATACTGCCAACAAAACATGGTATTTTAATGATAAACCTAAGGAAAAGTTTTATTTTGTAGACGAATACGAAGAAGAAAATAATACGTCAGCTGGTGCGGTCGAAGTCAATCCGTACGCTTTACGTAAAGATGAAGGTAAAAAATCTAAATTCCGATGAAAGGGACAAACTTAATGATCTTCTGAAAAGGTATTAAAAATGTTTACAACCAGGGGGAGAGGCAACCCCGTTTGTAGAGCATCGTATCAACACAGGTGATAGTGCTCCTGTTGCTGTACCACCTTATCGGATGACTCCTGCTAAGAAAGCAATTCTTAAGAAGGAAATAGATAATCTTCTAGCTCAAGGTATCATAGAAGAATGTGAATCACATTATGCTTCGCCGGTGGTTCTCGTACCAAAGCCGGATGGCAGTATAAGATTATGTATAGATTATAGGAAATTAAATGCAGTTACAGTAGCAGATAAATATCCATTACCTCGAATGGACGACCTTTTACATGAAGCCAACCATACTTCTTACATGTCAACTTTAGATCTTCGTTCTGGGTATCACCAAGTTCCAGTCTACCCGCCAGACCAAGATAAAACTGCATTTGTCTGCCCTTTTGGAACTTATCGTTTTTTAAAGATGCCTTTTGGACTCAAAAATGCTCCTGCCACGTTTCAAAGATAGATAGATCAATTTAGAAGTGGTCTTAAAGATGTCCTTGCTTTATCGTACCTGGACGACATCATCGTTTTGTCAGAAACGTTTGAGAAACATCTCTCAGATCTTACAGCTGTGTTCGATAGACTCATTGAACTTAAGCTAGATGCCAAACGTGAAAAATGTCATTTCTCTTGTGAGAAAGTCAAGTACCTAGGACACTGGATAACCCCAAATGGTCTAGAAGTAGATTCAGACAAGGTATCGGCAATTAAAGCGATACCTCCACCCAAAAATGTTAAAGAGATCCAGTCTTTCCTACAAACCTGTTCTTGGTACCGAAAATTTATATCAAATTTTGCTGATATCTCAAGACCCCTTAGCAATCTTACGAAAAAGAAAGCAACCTGGAAATGGGGAAAGGAAGAGCAAATAGCCTTTGAAACTCTAAAAGAGTGTCTCATGACATCTCCAGTGCTGAAGCAAGCTGATGGGACCAAACCATTTATTTTGCGAACTGACGCTAGTAACTACGCTCCTGGTGCTGTACTTTTACAGAGTACTGACAAGGCCTCTGAGCACCCCATAGAATATGCTAGCCGTCTTCTTACAAGTGCAGAAAGAAATTATTCCACTACAGAACGCGAGGCTTTGGCTGTTGTCTGGGCCTTAGAAAAATTTCGTGGCTATGTGGAAGGCCAAGAAGAGGTTGTAGCAACGGATCACCAACCTTTAAAATGGCTTTTGAGCCTTAAGTCACCATCGGGGAGATTAGCCCGTTGGGCACTACAGTTACAATCGTTCTTATTGAAAATAGAATATGAACCTGGAAAATCTAATGTTGTGGCTGACATGCTGTCACGCCCTGTCTGTAATCATCAATCTGCTTTCTGTGAGACATGCAATTTTGTTAGCATATACATGCCAACAAGAAGTCCAAAAGATATCAGAGAAGCACAATTGCAAGATGAAAGCCTTAAAAAGATCATAGATTCTTTTGAAGATGAACAGAAAAGCGAAGATTTCGCCAATTGGACTGATAGAGGATTCCTGATGAATCAAGGTGTGCTTTATAGGTATGCTCCCGAATCAGATGCCGAAGAAGCGCAACTGGTCGTTCCAGTACAAGAAATACAAAATATTTTGAAACTTCATCATGATGACCCCTCAGCCGGACATTATGGTGAAGCAGGAACTTATCAGAGAATTGCTAAAATATATTATTGGACAGGCATGAGAGCATACATTTCTGAATATGTGAAGCAGTGCCCAGAGTGCGCCCGTTATAAAGCAACAAATCAAAAACCGGCCGGTTTATTACGAACACCTGCTTATGCTCAGCGATTTGAGACCCTCAGTATTGATCTCTTTGGACCATTGCCTCCTAGTAAAGATGGGCATCGATGGATTTTTATAGTAGAAGATTGTGCCACTAAATGGGTCGAACTATTTGCCTTAACAACTGCTACTGCACAAGAATGTGCGACTACTCTGATTGATGAGATCTTCCTTCGTTATGGTATCCCAAGAAGACTCATAAGTGATAACGGCCCTCAGTTTGTGAGCGCTGTTCTACAACAAGTTTGTTACATTCTTCGAATAGACCAATCATTGACACCTTTGTACCATCCTCAGGCCAATCCAGTCGAACGCAAATATCGAGACTTGAAACCTCGAATAGCAATCCTTGTTGGAGATTAGTTGTCCTTTATAAATATAAAGTGCATATTGTAAATTCTGATATCCGTTTGCATCGCTTTTTTTTTTTTTTTTTTTTTTTTGTAAAGAAAAACAAAAAAAAAAGCTTGTTTATATACAAATATACATTACGTTTTATAGATAAAAACAAAACACATCAATACATTGAATTTAAACCTGTCTTTAAATAAATTTGTTTAACGAATCGCTTGTACAAATGTATTAAAAAAAACCACTTTCAGAAATGTTATTTGTTATTTTTTTATTAAAAAGTACATTCCATTAGCGAAAAAGTACTCATTCATGCATTAAATTAAGATAAAAGTTTTTAAAATATTGTAACTTTCTTTATCTGCGAAATTGATGTGGTATTCTCTATTTGGAAAAGTGTGCGAATTCACCAGATATCATAATCTCGTTCAAAATAAAATAACACTTGAAATGCATTAAATTTGAAGATAAAAGTGATAGGAAAGAAATATCAACCTTACTCCACTATTGTTCAGGAAATTGCGTGTAACACGCAGAACTTGTACGGAATGTTTCTGATCCCTCAACTGAGGTCGAAATATTTTTCGAGATAAACTTTCATTTTTGATATTTATTTTACTTACGCATTTAATTCACTAGAGGATTTCGTTGCTTTTTTTTTCAAAAAGAAGAATAATATATTTTAATATGTTTTATTTTTTATGTTTTATAGTTAATATTTAATATTTTTTAATATGTTTAATACAGCTTTTATTATAAAAAGTTACTTTTTTTTTAGTACACTGAAATAAAATCTACATTTTTGTTGCAATCTCAACGAACAAAAATTCTAGCTTATATGATACTTTTATAATCCTGGAAATGAAATTCTGAATTTAAAAAATAGTTTATCTGTAGATTGGCTAAATTAATTTCGTTTCAATGATTTTATCTGTAAAGCTTTGTGTCAACTTATCGAAAAATAAAAATAAATACTACAGCATTAGTGAATTGGATAATTTTGCTAAGTTTCAAACACCGATAGCTGAGATATACTCAAACCCATATTCGGAAAATAATGACAAATCTTAATTACACATTTACAAAATCAATTTTATCGAAACATTTTAATAACATATGGATCTTTTATGACAAAATACGGAAAACAGTCTATTTCCAACGTAATGAATCCGAAAAAGTATTACTTTATTAATGTCTTTTTAATTACAGTTTAATTACCGTAAAAAAGGTGTGCAATACTACATTAAGAAATTTAAACGTAGTTTAGCATTTCCAGGTACAATACCAACAAATCTCAATTGATTTAACTGTATTTTCCTTAAGATTTAATTTCCCATAAACAAAAGTGTGTTAGCTACATTATATCTCTTTATTTAGAAAGAATGTTTGAAACATATGTTTCATAAAAAAATATATATATATATATTTATAATCAAAGTAGCTTATTTATGTACACATAAAAAAAGTTAATATTTCATCGTGTAGATTATAATTCTTAAATATATTATTAGTGCTACAAGTGTAAATAAGCATATCATGCTTATATAATTCTATATAAATGAACTGCTAGAGAGAAAGAGAAAGAATTATTTACAGATGAATAGAAAACTCAGTGTTGCCAGATTGGAGACTTTTTTTGTCCCCAGATTGTTGATTGTCACCGCTTTTTTGAAATAGAAATATCCGGCGTATTCAAAATTAGATTAAAAATTCTTAAAAGTAAGTCGAATTATGCTATTTAAAAAAAGTGATGAAAGCTAAATAATCTGAATTAAAAAAGTCCTCAATCAGGCAACACTGAGAAAACTAAGAATTAAGAGAAAGCGATGTTTAGAGACAACCTGTTTTATTTCCACGTTCTTCTACAAGTATATAGAGCTGTAAGATGGATCAGCCGCTCTAAATTCAAATGTTTCCTAATATTAAACTGAAAAATTCGTAAAAAGCTAGATATTGTTATGCATTTAATAGTACTAACCAAATTAATAAATTCGTATGTAATGCCGAACGAATGTAATAACAGTTAAAATTTATTAGCAGTTAAAATGAAATAAAGTATAAAAATATCAAAACAATGCTGTGTATTCAGGTGGAAGTGCACATGATTTATTTGTTGGTGAACATATTTATAGGTAATTATTTAATTTTAACTGCTAATAAGCTTTAACTGTAAACATGATACATAGTTTTCTGTCATTTGAATGTTATTTATTGTACTGATGAGGGGCTAAAATATAGCTCGAAACGTTTCTTTTTTAATTGTATTAAATGTATTGATGTAAGTTTTACTTGTATGTCTGATGAATTGTAATATATTTTTTATATTTATATCGTATATCAGACGTTAAACAATGATTATTTATTTTAATAAATATACATAATATTTATCCTGGATCTGAATAGCAGTACTTGAATGATAGAATTTTACTTTAAGATAAAAAAAAATATAATAATTAAATAAATCATAATTTTTTGGTATTTTTACAGAAAATATTCTATAAACATGTCTAAAACTACATTAAATTATACGTCTTTCTTTCTCCGTCACTCTCTCTCTTCGACAAGAAAGTGTTACATTGTATTTCGTAATTATATACAGCAAAGAAACCTTTCAATATTTGATCCTAACTTACGATAAAAGTTTCCTTTAATGCAAAAATCTGTCCTGCTTTTATTCAGCAGCTGAATTAATCTATAAGCTTCTGCCAACAAAAATTCTATAAAACCTTTATAGGGTGAATTAAGATTAGATTAAATTTCTATTACACGACATGGTGAGAATATTTATAAGATCAGCGAAATAAGCTTGAGCAAACATTTTATCTGTGTGTGCGTTACAATTCTTTATAGTAACGTGTAAGATATCTTTATGAAGTATGTTGAATATTAGTTGTTTGAAAAAATGTTGAATTGAATTGATAAGAAAATATGTATGATAAATAAATTAATATTCTTAGATATATATATTTATGAGAAATAATGCGTTGAGCGCATGAATTAGCTAATTTAATTTGGACTTTAGAAAATTTATATTAATTAAATTTAGTATATTTCTAACATTAATGTTTTAGATAATAAAGTTAAAATAAATATAATGATCTAGCAGATCTAAAATGGCATTACTTTGTAACAGTATAAAATATTATTAGCTTGAATACAACAAAATGGGTTTGTAAATATATCTATTATATTAAAATCTGACTATCTGTGTTTGCTTCACAATGCGATGCTTATAATATTGAACACATCGCGAAGTAATCAAAACCATTTATTCAAGAGTATCCGAGGGTGTCATATAATCTCTGATAAATTTTAATTTTTAATTCGCTTATGAGATGTTAATTTATTGGCAACTTTTAACGGAGATTCTCTAAAGATGACAACGTAATTATTACAGTTTTGAGGATAAAATTAGAAAGAGAATAAAACGGATTATTATATTTTTATTGACATCATTTTTTCCATAAAAATTGAAAAGATTACTTTTTTACAAAAATAAAGGGTGTAAAAAAATCTTGATTAAACAAACTTTTCATAGAGAAATCGAAAAATACAACAGCATCTTTTCACATATGCAAATTTCCTGACTTAATTTATTATGCGCGACCAGAAGCAATACCGACATATTGAAATACAAAAATCATTACATTATAGATGTAGATTTTTTCAGCTTTAAATTAAAAGATTTAAGCTCCTTGCATTTAGGTGGAAAATGCTTCCCGTAGTCGCAAAAATTGATTAAAAAAAACTAGTATGTTGTGACCATTACAAAACTTTCTATTATATAAATCACGTCAATTAAATCATTTAAATAGTACAAGAAATTACATCAAATTAGCACCAATTCATATCAAAGTATATCTGAATTTGAAGTTTGATGAAAATTCGTGTATTAATTAACGAGATAGAACTAGAAGGGAAATTCTGAAAAATGTAGCATAGAAGCGCTACCTATTGAGCGATTTGCACCAAAATATAAAGAGCACTAATTCATATCGAGGTATGCCTGAATCTCAAGCTTGTTGAAAATCCGAGCATTAGTTCTTGAGATAGAGCTATTGCGGAAATTGCAAAAATTCAGCATAGCAGCGTCACTTATTGAGCGATTGACACCAAAACATAAACAGCAGTAATTCATATCCAGGTATATCTGAATCTGAAGTTTGTTGAAAACCAAAGGATTAGTTCATGAGATAGATCTTGAGATAGATTGAGGAAATCGCAAAAAATGCAGCATAGCATCGCCACCTGTTGAGCGATTTACACCAAAATGTATAAAACGTCAATTCATGTCAAGGACTAACTGAATCTGAAGTTAGATGAAAATCCGTGCATTATTTATGGAGATAGAGCTATTGCAAAAATCGTGTAAATCCTGCAAAATGCAGCGTAGCAGCGCCATCTGTTGGGCGATTTACACCAAAAAGTTACCAGCACCAACTCATATCAAGAAATAACTATATCTGAAGTTTGATGAAAATCCGTGCATTATTTCTTGAGATAGAGCTATTACAGAAATCGCGAAAAATGCAGCATAGCAGTGTCACCTGTTGGGCGATTTACACCAAAACTTATACGCCCCAACTTATATTAGGGACTACTATAATATAAATTTTTATTAAATTCCGTGCATTAGTTCTTGAGATAGAGCGCCCACAAAATTTGTGTCACTACAGACTCACAGAACCACAGAACCACACACTCACAGACAGATATTTTGTAAAAACATATTTTTCGGAATCTCTGACCCCCAAAATGTGTAAATCCGTCGAAAACCGGAAGTAGAAAATTTTCATGAATCCAATACTTTCTTCTTGTAAAGATAGAAGAAAGTAAAAATATATACTATTTTCAGTAATTTTTTGTAAAATGGTTTATGGGTTAAAAATGGCATAATTAGCTTTTTGAAACAAGATTTAATCTGATTTAAAAAACTTAAATATTATCAGATCGTGAAAGTGACGTCACTTTCATTTCACGAGCTCCGAAATTAAAAACCGATTTTCAAAAGAAGAATATACTTATGATAAACAAAGTTTTACATTAAAAATCACATTATTTACAAAACGTAATGCTCGCGATGTCTGGTTAACCTAAATTGTAAATATGATTTGTACTTAATTTTATTTTTATTCTATAAAGGTTATTGTATTTTTAAAGCAATATAAAATAACGTTGGATTTATTCCTGTCAAGAAATAAAAGAAAAAATTCCTGCAATGTAAATTCAACACATCGGGTTGCCACGCAACAATTAACTAGTATGGGGGATATTATTTCTTTATTAATTGTAAAATTTAATTTTTTTTTGTTCAAAGTACAATACGGTTTTTATAAAATTTAACTTAAAATATTAAAATTATTAAATGGACAAAGAATTTAACAAGTCATGTAGTATGATTAAAATAAATACGAACTAAGAACATTATGTGATATCTATACACACACACACATGCATATATATATACATATAAGATTACCTCCCCCCCCCCCCCCCAAAAAAAAAAAAAAAAAAAAATCCTACGTGACCGTGTTTATACCATGCTTTGAAACAAACATCTTTTTTTTTTTTTTTTTTTTTTTTTTTTTTTGTAATACAACAGAACCAAAAACTATTTTACTTTAAAAATGGGCTAAAATAAATGAACCTATTCACTTATAATATAAATAATAAAATAACTACATTTATTTGAATTTTAAAATAATGAACATCATTGAATATAATATTTTCGTAGCTTACTAGTTTTCTAGTGTTTTCATAAAATTCTGTCTTGCAATATCTGCCTTTAAACAACATTTCCGCTGGATTTTTCTAAGGAAATGGAGCTTTGAAAATATTTTATATCGTAAATATTTCACAACTTATGTTTATGACAACATTTTTCAGGAGTTACATTCCATTTACTTTCAAAGATAGAGTAAAAATAATATTTCTTAGGTCAAGGCCAAATATCTCTCTGTGTATTTCTATGTAAATATGTTCTGTTATTAATTTATCTTTCAGTATTTGGTATTAGATTTTTAAATAAAGTTTTTAATTTGGACTTAACAAACATTCCTCGGTATGACGATTGAGTAATTATAGGAAATAAATTTATGTCATTTGTTATGAATCCTGATAAACATTAATTTATTTTAAACTACAGTAGAAACCCGCCAATCCGAACCTCGATAATCCGAAATTCCTGTTAATCAGAACCGATTTTATTTTCCACTTGAAATATTTCGATGTAAGAAGGCATGTGGATAGTATACATCAATATCTCGACCAAGTTCGCTGGCCAGCTTCATCAGCCATCTTGTTTCAAAATGGCGGCCATTAAATTAAAAAAAATTACATTTAAAGTGAGGTGCAAAAAAAATAGAAATTTAAAAAGGTTTTTTTTTTAAGTATTTGACCTTGATCTATTCAGAAGCACTTTTTGTTTGTCTTTATCTTAAAAAAATGGCTCAGATATAGCAGTTTCAATTTCTAATGTGGGTGACATTTTGAAAAATCTGATTTTTTGCCTGCGACAGCACTCGTATATATCAACCGATTCCGATGTGAGTGAGCATGTGCACAGAAATTACTAAGGTCTCGACCAAGTTCACTGGTTAGCCTCATCCACCATGTTGTCTTAAAATGGCAGGCACTTTAAGAAATCGCCGAATTTGGCAGCCAAATATATGTTACTTTAAATAAAAGCAGCTTGGAAGAAGCTGATTAATTTCGCGAAATTCTCATTCATACTGATTTAGTATTGATAAAAATTAGTATTGAATCTCCTATATTCGGTTTCCATTAAATTGAGCTTTTTGTGTTTGAATAATATAAGTTGGCTTTTTTAAAATAAGGAATATGAAAGCTACCTCTTCCTCCCGGCACTGGCCGGAAGGACTTTTATATTCTTTAAACAGCTTTAATATATTAAAAAAATAATGTAAAAGTACAATATATGTAAACGAATGTAAAATGAAAACGTGCACCGTAGGCCTACTCGTAGAAGCCATCTTAAAAAAAAAAATATCGAATATAAGTTTGTTTGCCTATTACTATAAAACTCTTTTCTAAAATGCAAAAAGTATTAATTCAGATGATAAAAATTTATTTTTCCTTTCAACAATTTGATTTCGAAAATTATCTGCAGAAATGTTGTATTTTTTTGTCTACGTGGTGACTAAGCTATTTATAGATTCACGATTTTGAACCGTTTGTAATGGTTTGTTACGTAATTCCTCATTTTGAAGATTCATTGGAGTATTATGACCATCAGGAGTGCTAAGGAGTCTTGTAAATTTTATACACGACGAATATTAACGAAAAAATCCGAATTTTGAATTAGTCTATTTTCAAAACCTTTTGATATATAAAAGTGGAATTTTGAGCATTGATTAAACAGATTGTGCTTTGTTAATATGCTACTATTAGAAACTGTTTACCCTTTGACAGAATTTGCGTATTGTTGAAATTAAAATAGCTTTTTCTTTACTCCGTAAGTCGCTGCGCGCATGATATCTTGAGAAAGTATGTATGGATTGTTATGAAATTTGGAATAGATACTAAGCAAGTATGTGTGTTTAAAATGATCTACTTTTAAGCATTTACAGAGGTAATATTTCTAGTAGTGAATATTTTATTTCTTAAAAATAAAATTTTTTGATTTTTTTTTTTTTTTTTTTTTTTTTTTACGAAAATATTTCTATTGCATAGTTAACGAAATAATTTTGACCTAAGCGTAGATCATTTAAAAAATACATATCTGCTTATTATATATATCAAGTTTCATAACAATCCATAAATACGTTCTCAAGATATCATGCGCGCAATGACTTACGAAGTCGAAAAAAGAGTTGTTTTAATTTCAACGATACACAAATTCTACAAAAGGCTAGTCAGTTTCTAGTGGTATTATATCAAAAAGCATTATCTGTTTGATCAAAAGTCAAAATTTCATTTTTATGCATAATAAATTAATAAAGATACACTAATTCAAACTTTCATTGTTTCTGTTAATTTTCGACGAGTTTATAAGGTACAAGACCCCTTAAACAAGGAATACTACATTTATCAGAAAGTCGAGCTGGGTTATCAAGAATTTCGGACCTTACGATGCCGGATTAGAGGATGTTTACTGTACTACTGAGTCCTTATAACTTACATTTTTTTTAGCACGCATCTTTTTCTTTTGTATTTTTATCGGAATTTCGGATAATCCGATTTTTTTTATTATCCGAACATTCCCCGGTCCTAATCAATTCGGATTAGCCGGTTTCTACACATTATTCATTAATAACTAATTTTTTTTTATTATCAGAAGCAAAAATATCAAACATCATGACGTATTTACTAGAATTTGAGTAATATTTATTTGTTCAGTTCCTCTTACAAAATAAAGCTACCTCAGATAATTAAATAAGTAAATGATTCCAATATGTTTTTCGTTAACATTAAGTTAACATTGATTTCATACTTCCAATAGATTAATATAATTAGTTTATATTCTAAATTTAAGTGTATTTTAATTTTGTAAGAGTTTTTGCGATAAGTAAAGCGGTTTCAATATCACTGAAGACGATAAAGAAAAGTACGTTGACCGATTGTTCCTACAGTAGCGCTCAAAAGTATTTTGACAATCTTATATTCTCTCTTATTTTATTTAATATTAAAATGTAAAAGAAAATATGTTCCCTATAATTGAGAACATTATGACTGCAGTTATTTAAATGTATCAAGTTTCAACTTGTTTGTTTACATTCGGCGCCACCGAAAAAATATGACTCCTCCTTAGCTCAAAAGTATTTTGACAATTAGTTTGCATTTAATTGTTGAAGGTGTCAGTGGCGCTATAGATTCGATTAGTGTTTGCATTGACATATTGTGATTATTTTTAAGGATCAGGAATGCCGAAAAGTAAAAAAAAATATTGAAGTGATTCTAGAAAAACCGCTGTAAATGCCCTTAAGAAAGGTAGACTGCAAGCAGAACTAGCTCGTTCTTTTAACGTGTCTCGGCAACATGTTATTACATTGAATAAAGTTTTTAATAAACAGAAATACATCGAAAATAAACCTCAAAGTAGCCATCCGAAACAAACAACTTGCAATGTTGACTATATTATAAAAATGATACCTACAAGTGATTGTCGTAAGTCCGCTGTAATAACAAAAAATGAATTGAAAGAAAATTACGGCATAGGCATACACGTTACATCAGTCAAACGACGCCTAAATCTCTATGGTTTACATGGTAGAAGACCAGCAAAAACACGTTTGTTATCTACTAAGACTAGGAAGGTTAGAGTTGCATTTGTAAAACTGCATAACCCTTTCAGGGGCAAAGCAATTCCATTGCTAAAGTGTTGAAATTAATTATTGACACCGGAATTTGAAAACAAATTTATTTTTAAATATGAAAAAGCTATATTTCACACACATAACAAACCAAATTTTTCTTAACCAAAATTCTGGTGTCAGTCATTAATTTCAACACTTCAGCAATAGCATTGCTTTGCCTCTGAAAGGCTTATGCCGTTTTACAAATGCAACTCTAGCCTTCTTATTCTTAGTAGATTAGAAACGTGTTTTTTGCTGGTCTTCTGCCATGTAAACTATAGAGGTTTAGGCGTCGTTTGACTGATGAAACGTGTATGTCTATGCCATAATTTTCTTTCAATTCATTTTTTATTATTACAGCGGGCTTACGACAATCACTTGTAGATATTATTTTTATAATACAGTCAACATTGCAAGTTTTTTTTTTTCGGATAGCCACTTTGAGGCTTATTTTCGATGTATTTCTGTTTATTAAAAACGTTATTCCATGTAATAACATGTTGCCGAGACACGTTAAAAGAACGAGCTAATTCTGCTTACAGTCTACCTCTCTTAAGTGCATTTACAGCGGCTTTTCTAGAATCACTTCAATATATTTTTTCATTTCGGCATTCCTGATCCATAAAGTTAATCACAATAAACACTAATCGAAGCTATAGAGCCACTGACACCTTCAACAATTAAATGCAAACTAATTGTCAAAATACTTTTGAGCTAAGGATGAGTCATATTTCTTCGGTGGTGACGGATGTAAACAAACAAGTTGAAACTTGATACATTTGAATAACTGCAGTCATAATGTTCTCAATTAAAGGGAATATATTTTCTTTAACATTTTTATATTAAATAAAATAAGAGAGAATATAAGGTTGTCAAAATTCTTTTGAGCGCTACTGTATATAGAAATAGTTAAAGAAAGAGAACAGAATCGGACAGAATTCAATGAATGTTTCGAGTGAATCTCATAAATTTACTTAAAATACAATGCATGGATTTTCTGCAATTAATTTGTTTTTATCCAAAAAGAAAAGAATATGAAAAATTAAATAAGCAAGCTTAATTGAAAAGATGATAAAAAATTATAATATCATTCAAAGTAAAACTAAAAACGTTACGATGTAGTGTCCATTTATTTAGAGACTGTACGTACATAAAGTACGTATGAATTGCATAACATATATAATTAAAAATATAATAATTACATAAAAATTTAAAGAACTTAAGGATGTTCAGTGATGCTGTAGCTGTCTGTCTATTCAACATTATCATCTCTACTGTTCATGTATTAACAATTTAAGACCTGGAACGTTTATAATTTATATATATATATATATATATATATATATATATATATATATATATATACAATCATAAAAATCCATTGTTCCAGGAATCCAGGATTTTGTATTAATATCGTTATAAAATTCAATATACAGTAGAGCGCTGATTATCGGAACTCCAATTAACCGAACTTCCAATTATCCGAACAGCCTGTTTTTCTAAAAAAAAACCGAATTTCCAGTTATCCGAACAAACTATTTCTTAGCAAAAACATTTTTAACCGAACTCCCAATTATCCATTGGCTTGGAATAAAATTTTAAATAAAGAAAAAAACTGATAGTGAATCAGGAAAGGAGTAATGTAAAACAATAAAGGTAATTGGAAGAATCCTAAGCTTCGAAGAAAATAAAATTAACGAGTTGTTAAATAGTGAAGTACAAGGCGTAGGATATCAGATTTTAAATAATGATGAGATGGTGGATGAGATTCATGATTAAAAAGAAAATGAAGAAAATGAAAACGAATGCTCTTAAAATAATCTATCAAATAATGAAGACTTTGAATGTTTGAAAACAGCTATGAAATGGCTCGAACGGCACAAGAACATTGATCCTATTCAATTAACGTATTTAAGAAGAATTAGAAATATGGCAGCATTGAAAAGAATGTCTTCGTTGAAGCAAGGAACAAGCAAAAGCTTTTTTGTTTTAATTATAATCTCTAGAGTTCCGAAAATGATATAAAGAGAAAAAAAAAATAATGATAAAAATGTAAAAAAGAAAAAAAAAGAAAGAAAAAGATTAAACATGCCAGCGGTGATTGGTGATGCCAGTCCTAAGCTTAGATAACATGTGAAGGTTCTGGTAAAGTCTGAAATATCCCTTAAATTGTCTGTCTCTTTACCCGAAATAGGGTCGGTTCCAAATTGTTCGGATAATCGGCCCTCTACTGTAGACAAAATATTCGATATTTGTATTTATTTATTTAAAGCATAAATATATACAAATCGTTACGACATTCGATTTAATAATATTACGACTTCTGTTTAATTGTTTTGTGCACGTCTATATTAAAATAAAATTAGCATAATATATTTCCGATATTGGAAAAAAATTTCTCTGCACTGGCAGTCCTAAGAAAGGATTCAAGTAATTTTAAATAATTTTAAAGGATATTTCGGAACTTTTATGTTGGAATCACGGGCGCCATTTCAGAATTTTCTTGTCTGGGGGGGGGGGAAATTTTTTGAGGGAAGTTATATAGCTAAGGGTAGGATACGGGCGTCTCCCCCCCCCCCCCCCACCTCTCGAACGAGAAACGTAAACTGAATCATGCTTACAAAAACAGTAAAAATTTTGAATACGGAAACTCAAGAACCAATGAACATTTTCGGTTTAAACAGGTTGTCGTCTTAGAGGGTAAAATTTATTTTTAGACAGGATTCTATTATAGGTTCCATTTTTACAGGTATCCTCAAAAATTTTTAAACCATCCACTCTATAGTATAGCTCTGAAAAGAGATGTATTATAATAAAATTTGTAAAAACGAAGCCTGTCTATAATCGAATTCTGTCTCAAAGGTGAAAAAAATGAAATTTCGATGAAAAAACATCATGCAATTATATTTTTTAAGACAGAGACCTGTCTAATATTGAACTTTTTGCAGTCCCTTTCGACTTCTTTTTTTCAGGCTTTACTACAGGGGCGCCATTTTAAGAGTTTCCAGGCAAATAAGAAAGAAAAATTTTCTTTTAGGAAAAGAGAACGTGCAGAACTGCACAAATCTCACAGAAAATTGGAAAATCCCGCACAATAAAAAAAGCTCTGCGTGATTTTGTATCCTTTATTTCTTTCACGAACATGTGATTATTCTGCGATTTTTTTTAATTTTCGTGAAAGTCCACGATTTTTTTTTCTTTCCAATTTCGCAAAATCAATTCGTCAATGGCTCACAGAAAAAAATCGCGAATTTTGCAAATTTTAAAGAAAAAAATCCCGAAATCGTCACGGAAAAAATCGCTAATTTCTCCAAACTACAGTGGATAATATTGCTAATTTCATCAGAGATCGCGAAAAGAAATGCAGATTTCGTCAAACGATTATACAAACTAAAATCTCGAGTTTTGTAAAAGGATTGCAGAAGAAATCGCGAATCTCGTCAAAAGATAGACGCAGAAATCACGAAAATTTAGTCAGGCAATAGAGGGGAATTTCGTCAAACGATCGTGAAATAAGATACAAAATTTCGTCCTGGAAAAAATTACATCTATCGCGGAATATAATAAACTATCGCGGAAAAAAATACAAATATTATTAGTCGGTGTCAGAAAAAAAAATCAAGAATTTCAACAAATGATCGTGAAAAAGAAGCGCGAATTTTGTCAAAAGATCGCATAAACAAATATGAAATTTCGTCAGTTGGTCGCGGAAAAATATTGTGAATTTCGACAAATTGTCGCGAGAAAAAAAACAATTTCGAAAACTGTTGCAGAAAAAAAACCCTGAATTCTGTCAAACGGTGCGGAAAAAATCGCAAATTTCTTCAGATGATCGCGAAAAAGGATCATGAAATTCATTCAGTCATGAGATAATCAGCCCACGAGTGCCATGGATAGGTCATGAAATTTGCAACTTTGTGATCTATGGCGATAAGAAAATTTTCTATTATTGATTTACTGCACTGATAAATTATTTTAGCGTTTGAGCAATGTTTTAATTTTTGTTTGAGTTTGACAGTTGATGGTTGATAAATTTTCTGAAAAACCAAATTCCTTGGGGGGGACCCGCCCCTCAGACCCGCCCCTCAAATGGCGCCCCTAGTTGGAATTATACTGAATTAGATTGTCGGGAATTTTCATATATATCATTTAGATTTTTATGATTTTATTTTATTTTTTACTATAATGAACTCGCAAAAGGTGAAGAATTGTCAAGGATGTAATTGCTATGAAAAATTAGAATTTTCAAAATTCACTATAACATAATGCTTTTTCTATAAATTATATTTTGTGCAATCGTAAAATCAAATATTTATTGATATCTACATAATGAGAAGTAAAATAAATTTAATAGGGCTGAAACAATTTAACCACATTTCATAAAACAATTTCAGTTCAAAATATATGAATTTGTCCATTGTAAACAACACTATAGAACGGCAATCAATAAAATATACAAATTTTCACTAGATTTTAAACATAAAGTTGAACAATAAGATAACAAATTGAAAATTAATCATTTTCTGAAAGTATAAAAAAGTAGCAAAAAAAAAAAAAAGACTTCTTAATATTTTTTTTTAATTAAGAAAAACAAAAACTATGTTTTGAAATATTTTAACATATATATATATTTTTTTAATTTAGGTCAATACATTGTACTTTCAAGTTATGAATTACTCTTATTCATGGCATATATATATATAGGGCATATAGCATTAATAAATCTAAAAGTGCCTATTTTATACACCTTCTCATGATGAAATTTTAAAAGTAAATGCCCTATCACATCCGAATATTATGCACTGAAAAATGTAATTAATATATCTAAAACGATTTAACCACTTCTTACAATTTTTTTTTCACTGCGAAATATAATGCAAATGTCGATAGTACTGCGTGGTTTCACTTCGAGATTTATCAGCACCCTTAATAAAGTCACGCAAACGACGTATGTCATTACGCAGATCCAATATACTCAATTTTCTTTATAGTAATTGTAATTTTTTTTACCATTTTCGGAAACACTATGACTGACATTTATGCACTTCTCTATACTTACTACCTTTAAAGATTTTGCGCCATCCTCTATATTACCGTCACACAAAAAATTAATAAATAAAAATGCTAAAAAACACATATTTTTTACCGGAAATTTTACTTCATATTTTTAATTTAAAATTTCCAAAAGTGTCAGAAGAGAGAAAAAAGTTAAATAAATTTTAAATTAGCGACTTTTATAATCGTTAACACTATTTTATTATAAACATTTTAAACAATACACTATCTAAAGGTATATATAAATATTTTACAGACATACATACAATAAATACAATAAACCCAACTGGAGTAAAAAATTATCTAGAGCCAGGAATCGAACCCGGGACCACTGCATTCCAGGCAGTCGCTCTAACCACTGAGCTACTCCGGCCGATGCCTGGGTCTGCAATTTCTCACTAATAAACCATGTTTTTCACTCCAGTTGGGTTTATTGTATTTATTGTATGTATGTCTGTAAAATATTTATATATACCTTTAACTGTTGAATGCAGGCGTTATTTATGTGTGTATGTGTGTTTTAATATATATTGTAGTATGAGTGTTTTATTATAATACACTATCTGTTTAAATATAAAAAAACGCTTTTAATTGTATATACGGGAAATTAAAAAAAATGTGCCGTACAGTGTTAATAGAATTTTTAATAGAATTTTTAATAGAGTTTTTTGCCTTATATAATGGTAGGAAAAATTTCCAAATTCTGCGATGAGACATAGCGGTTTAAATTCTGCTTTTTATGTATCAAATAGAAATTTTCTAATTTTAAATAGTGGTGTGAGATTCCTTGGAAATTCAAAGCAAATTGTTGTATATCAATCCAAAGTGCAAAATCGCGAACATTTCGTTTACTGACAATGTTTTTTAGGTATGCTTGCATATTATGAGTTCAAAAATAAACTATCGATTGTTTTAAACCTAAAATAAAAACATATTCCAATTAAAAAACGACAACCTTTTAAAGTACAAAACAATCCATGCAACAGCAGTTTCTTCAAAATTTATACTAATAATAACCAAAAAAAAAAAAAAAATTCTCCTTACGAATGTTTATTTTCATGAAAGTATCTATTTATTTATCTAAAATAATTAAATTTAAAAGTTGTGAAATAGTTATATTTGTCATTTACCATAAAGCTTTAATTCAGTGCTTCTCCCGACATAATTTAACATAAAATTCAAAATGATTTCGATATAATGCACTATAAAATATATAACAAAAGACTAAAGCGATTTAACCTTGTTCTTCGAAATTATTTCACCGCAAAATGTATGAAAATGTCGATTCTAGAGCATGGTTTCACTGCTACATTTATCAGCACCCCCTAATAAGGTCACGCGAGGGAAGCATGTCATTATCCAGATCCAACATACTCGATTTTTTTTATAACAATTGTATTTTTTTGCCACATTCGGAAACACTATGACCGTCATTTTCGTGCTACTCTATAATTCTGTCCGTCATACATCATCAATGACAGCCTGCAATTTCAGATATGCAGCTGAGAAAGAAATGTAGTTTATTTTTGCGTTTGACGCTCAGTGATTGAAGCATGTAAACCGAAAGAGAAAGAATAAAACACTGCATGGTAAATGTCAAGCGGTTCCTAAAATGAAATATTTTATTCAAATATGAAAGGCATATATTACAGACTGTGAATTATCTGTATATGAGGCGTTTAATATAAGTCAAAAGCAATTTATTTCTTGTGCATGTGTATGTTTATATGATTCTCAGCTTCAATATAAGATGATATATGCTTACTTCGTGTTTGAATAAATGTTTTTAGAAACAGTGAATTTATAAATTATGTCTTTATTTCATATTTTTAGAAGTAAGGATAAAAGTTTTCATGGATTGTCTGACGAATTTTTGATAGGTTGATATTACATATTTCATTTTTTCTTGCTGCAAGTATTTTAACCCTTTAACGGTCACTTAATATTTAAAAAAACCATCACAAAAGTACCTATTTTTTATTACAGAAATTGAATAATTATAAGGTTTCTATATAAAATATGCAATTAGTTTGTTTTTTTAAGGCGAAAAATTTAAAGGTGTTATAGAACAAATTCACATTTGTGGAAAAGCCATCATGCGAGAATTCTGTGTTTTAATGTTTGTTTTACACCATACAAATTAATGCGAATAAGACCTTTATTTTTCAGATTTTAGATATTTATTTATCACCATCAAACAAATTTTTACAAATAATATTTGAAATAATATAATATACATTAAATTTTGATTATTAATAATTGTTTTGAGTGTGATATATTTCGAAACATGCAATTACAAAGTGCAACATCATAATCAGCGCCAAAAACAAACCCCAAGCACTGATATTCAAACATTTCACACCGAAATGCCAGTTAATTTTTTCTGGTTTCAGTACTTTTTTTCTAGCAATAAATCTCCAGCTCTGAAATATGACGGGCACGAGAAATAACGAACGAGATCTCAGCCCGTGATATTGAAGAAAGAGAGAATTATAGGGTTAAAACTGTTTATATAATTTAATATTTAAATAACATCTTTTAACAATTTTTTTATACTGATTCTTTATGCATGCATGACATATATTTACACATTAAATAACTTAGATAAGTTTAGTTTTTACACTCTAAAGCAGTGATTCCCAACCTTTTATTGGCCACGCCCTGCCGAAACATCTGTAAATTTACGATGCCCCCCCCCCCCCCCTGCTCACACACGTATTCTGTAACGTAGTATGTATCTCTCGTTATTGAAAAAGTGAACTCTATTCACCTGAAGAAAGACTAACAGAGTTTTAACAAATATGATTCGTTTCACATTTTTTAACTTATCATAGAGGTGAATTTTCTGCCACAAATGTGTTTTTTATATAATTTTATAAATGCAATGAGCCTATAAATCTTGCTTTTTATGCTAAAATAGTTCTTTTTGGCCTTTCCAATCTACCTAAATGTTTAATAAACGTGTCATATGATCTGCATTTTTATATTCACTAAATGATTAACGTGATTCTCACATTTAGCAGTTAAATTGATAATATTGACACATTTTATAATTTATTTTATAAACTTATTAAGAGTTGTTCGAAAAGGTTTTGGGCTCAAAATTTTCTTCCTATGGATAACAAAATACGCAAGGAGCATTACAAGATTCTGACTTTTATGAATGTTAAGTAGCCATTATTCTCCATCAAAACACATCCCCCTCCCGGTTATCGTCCCGGTATCGTCGTGCCATTTAAACTGCAGTACGGCAAATATTTGCTATTTATCAGTTTCGAGTGCTATTAAAAATTTATAAATTTTATAAAGTTGTAGTACCATGTATAGTATTTCAAATATGTTTTTAGGTTAAATATATAAAAACAATAAGATTTAGGTATACTCTTAATTAATTTCATGTGTAAAAGTTTCTTCGTGTTACATACAGCAGAGCGAATAGATAAAAATAGCTTATTCAATAAATGATTGAGAAAAATTGTAAAATACATTAATAAGCAGCAAAATTATACAAAATTTAAGAAATAAAATAGGAAAGTGGGATCGATAAGATATTTTTTAAAGATTATTCATATAATTATTCTGGTATGGATTCAATTTTAAACTTTTTGATTTGAAGCTTTTTTTTTTAATTCAACAAAAAATTTATTTATTTTTTAACTTTACATGTATTACTTTTATTTTGAATCTAAAATATAGTTTTTCAAAAAAATACAATAAAATAAAAAAAAATAAATAAGGGGCAGCGAATGGGAGAGTTACAAATTTGAAATTTGCCTCCCTAAAAAGCCGAATTGCCCACCCGGTGGGCGTACGCCTCACGTTGTAAATCACTGCCTCTAAAGTGTGGTTGTAAGCGATGTTCTGTAAAGGAATTTTTTTTTTTTTTTTTGGTTTGCTTTACATATTTTGTTTGCTAATTCATATTTTTTATATGTCAAAACGAATATAGATTGCACGTAAGAAATAACATTTATTTATATATTACTTAAAAGGTGATTAGTGGGAAGAGGACACTGCAACTAATTTAGTGGCATAAATGTTGTAGTTGTAGAAAAATTATATAATGCGAGGAAAGAAAGAATTTATTAAGTTACGTTTTAACAGCAAAATTACAGTACGAGCATTTACTGATTCGTCTCGCCGGTAACTGCGAAAAGTAAACATAGTGAGAAAAATACATCGGCACATCGTCGTCTATGGGAGATAAGGAAAAGTACAATTTTATTTTAACACTCTCCCTAAAATTGAACTATTCCTGAAATATGAATAGTTCATAGTCTTAAACGAGTCCAATATTTGCACATAGTTCTTTTAAACGTAAATGTCCCATAGGCTTTGTCATCATATCTGCTACTTGATTTACAATGTCCACATACTCTATCAAGATCTTTTTCTCTTCCACTAACTCTCTTATATGATGATATCTAATATCTATATGCTTGGTGCGTCTATGGTTAGTTGGATTACTAGCTAACCGAATTGCAGTTTGGTTATCAACGAGTAGACGTCCTTGTATTCCAGGTTGAAATTCACTTATTAAATTGGTCAACCAGACCAACTCTTTGGATGCTGTAGATGCAGCCATGTACTCAAATTCTGTCGTAGAAAGGGCCACACATCCTTGTCTTTGGCTACTCCAAGTAATTGCACCAACACCTAAGGTGGAAATGTATCCTGTTGTGGATCTTCTTGTTTGCACATCCCCAGCATATTCAGCATCAGAAAACACATTGATATAACCGTCTGTTGAGCCACTGTAGTGGATTCCCATGTTTATTGTACCTTTCAGATACCTCAAAATATGTTTAATGAATTTCCATGATCCAACTGTAGGTGTTGACATCCACTGTGCAGCTTTTCCAACTGCGTATGCCAAATCTGGTCTTGAAACAACAACTAAATTCATTAATCTTCCAATAGCTGATGCAACTGGATGTTCAGAATCTAATTCATTTTCACGACACGGAATATCTAAAGAAATTTTATCTACTGGCACTTCAGCAGGTTTACAGTCACCCATTTCAAACATTGACAGTGTTCTTTTAGCATAAGCTGCCTGATGTATTCTTATGTTGTCTTTCATTAATTCAATTTGAAAACCAAGAAATTGTCTGACATTTTCACAAATCGTGATTTCAAATTCAGTTTGTAACTGGCTAAGAAGTGCTTGAATATCTTTCTTTCAGTGGCAGCAATCAGTCCGTCGTCAACATATACAGCAATAATTACTAAATTTTCACCAACATACCTCAGATATGCACAAGGGTCATAACTACTAGCTCTAAATCCAACGCTTGTTAAAAATTCAGTTAGTCTTTGATTCCAGCATCTAGGTGCCTGTTTTAGACCATATAGACTTCGAATCAATCTGCAAACACGTCCAGATATATCATTATAACCTTCTGGTTGCTCCATGTATATCAGTTCATCAAGTGTTCCATTTAAAAATGCAGTCTTGCAATCAAATTGTGCTATTTTTAATTTCTTAAAATAAATAAACCAAAATAGATAACGTACAGTATCATACCTTATAACCGGACTAAAAGTCTCTTCATAGTTCACTTCATATTGTTGCTGAAATCCTCTAATCACCAAACGTGCTTTGAAGCGTTCAAGTTCATCATTTTCATTTGTTTTGACACGAAAAACCCATTTGGCAGTCAATGGTTGCATCGTGTTAACACGTTTCACAAGTTCCCACGTGTCGTTCTTTTGATGGGAATGCATCTCATCTTCCATAGCTTCAATCCATTTTTGTTTCTCTGGTACTTCCATAGCTTCCTGGTATGACTGAGGTTCAATTACCTTTTGACAAAGATGGGAATAGCGTATAGGTGGTTGTATCGTTGAACGATCTCTCAAGTGGTATCTTACTGGTTCTTGTTCCAATTGGTTATCTTTGTCTTCCTTCTCTACCAATTCCCCCTCTTGCTCTCCCTGACTCCAATCTATCAATGTATTTGGCACTGAAACTTCATGAAATTCAACATCTCTACTTATTTCTATTCGATTTTCACCTGTATACACATTTTTTAATTTCCAGTGACTTCTTCATAGCCCACAAAATTTCCCCGTATACTTGTTTTACAAAACTTCTTGTCAACACGTCGTTAATTAGGAATTTGGACAATACATTGACTTCCAAAAATTCTCAAGTGCTTTAATGAATATTCCCTTCCATACCATGCTTCAAAAGGTGTTTTACTTTTCTCACGAATCTTACCAGTGCGATTTAAGATATATGCAGAACAGATCACTGCTTCAGCCCAGAAGCGTTTTGACAATCCCTTTGTCAACAGCATTGTTCTCGCCATTTCTATCAATATTCTATTCTCACGTTCAGCACGTCCGTTCTGTTGAGTTGTATACGCAGCTGATCTTCCAATTTCAATTCCATTTTTCATTAGGCAATCTATGAAATCTTGATATGTATACTCTCCTCCATTATCTGACATAACACTCTTGACTGTATTTCCAGTTTGCGTTTTAACATATGCTAAGAACTGTTGCAATTTATCTTTCACTTCACTTTTATGTTGCATAAAATATACATTACGGTACTAGGTGTAATCATCTTTGAATGTAACAAAATAGTTAGAACCTTGAAAAGATGCTTCTTGCATTGGACCAGAGACGTCACTGACAATTAGTTCACCAGCTTTACTGGCTTTTGGCATTTCTCGAAAATTTGTTCTCTGAAACTTTCCAATTGCACAACCATCACAATATTCACTCTCATCAGTTTGAGATATTTCAATTCCTTTTATTTTCAGCAATTCTTTTGTATGATTTTTAATCTGATGACCAAATCTTTCATGCCATACTTGAAGAGAATTTTCTTTGTGATTTCTTACCATAAGGCTACTTTCTTCATTTTCCAAAACATCTATATCTAGAAAGTACATATATCCATATCGATATCCTTCAACAATAAGTTTATTATTTTTCTTAAATTTCCATTTATTTCCTTCAATGGTTTGTATGAAACCTTTCTCTGCTGCTGATTTTACAGAAAATAAATTTGCCTTCATTTCAGGAACATACATAACATCACAAAAATGATGTTCTTTTCCATCTAGATTTGAACGAATTTTGATATTACCAATACCTTTGGCTAAAATTTTTCTGCCATCACCAAGTTCAAACATAACCTTTTCTTCTAATTCTTTATATTTTTTAAAATATTCAAGTTTCCAACACACATGTTGAGTACATCCAGAATCAATTATCCACTTTGATATTCCAGATTCATCTGACTGAAATGTATTTACAAAGGCAAAACCGTTACTATCTTCTTTTTTCTTATCAGAATATCTATTATTTTGTTGATTCTTTATACATTTACGCCTCAGATGTGGCCCTCCACAAGTCCATCATCGTAATTTTGGTTTCTTTTTACCATACTTGCCTTTTTCATTAGTGAAATGAACATTTTCTACACTTCTGGTTTTCGAAAAATTCTTATTTGGCTGTCGTTTTTCCATTACCAATGCTGATTCACGATTTATATTCACATCAACAATACCTAATCTAGTTTCTTCAATCATCAGTCTAGATGTTAATTTTGACAATGTACGATCATCCAAAGGTGTTGAGTCCCAAGCACTATGAAAATGACGATACTGCGATGGTAATGTATTCAAAATGGTTGTTATCACTAGTGAATCTGATAGTGGTTCTCCAAGTTCACTTAATCGTCGAGCAAAAGATTCTATTTTGCTAATGTGTGTAGCTATATCATCACCAGCAACATAGCGATACTCTCGGAATTTAGTTTGAAGTAAATAAACAGAGTCCGCTGATCTTTGCTCATACGCATCCAATAATTTAACCCACATTTCTCTAGCATTTTCACAGTTCATAATTAAAGCTAAGCGCTTTTTATCCACCATTTCGCGAAAGTCTCTATTTATCGCTACCTCTATCGCTAATCTCTATTTATCGTAATTATCGCTACCAGCTGTCGGTTGTACATGAGTTCCATCAATCAGTTCTAACGTATCACGAGCATCTAAAATCGCCCGTACTTGGAATTTCCACTGTGTCCAAATATTTGAGTCCACTAGCTTTTCTATTTTCACTCTGTCACTTTCCATTTTTGTCATGAAAATCGAAAACAAAGTCCAGAAAACAGTTCAAAGAAACGCTTACTTCGTTAGGCTTAGCGATCGCCGTAGAACTCAAAAAACAAAACGCAAACACAAGTTAAATTGAAACTATCAAATTCTTTCCAACAGAAAACCTCACACGCAGGTCGCAAACGTGACTGGGGCCGATAACATGTAGAAAAATTATATAATGCGAGGAAAGAAAGAATTTATTAATTTACGTTTTAACAGCAAAATTACAGTACGAGCATTTACTGACTCGTCTCGCCGGTAACTGCGAAAAGTAAACATAGTGAGAAAAATACATCGGCACAGCTCCGTCTATGGGAGATAAGGAAAAGTACAATTTTATTTTAACAGTAGTCATATCTCTGTAGAAAGATGCTACAATGTTAATCTATACACCTGCGCCACTTTACTTTTAATGGGATCAATAGCGCCTGTTTGAGTAAATGGATAGTATTTTTTGGAAAGCCCTCGTAAGACTACTTTTATCAAAGCAACAAATAGAGTAGAAATTAAGCGGATTCATCTATAACGGGATGAATTTATTATAGGAATTTCTATTGATGAATTTTGAGATTTTTAAATATTTTTTTATAATTAAAGTAGTTTAAAAATTATCAGTTTTATTTTTCTTTATTTTAATGAAATTTTAAGAATTTTCATAAATTGCTATAAAACGACCACATTTTACAGAAATGGTATGGTTTATCAATAAGAAAATATCCTAGTGAGGATTGACTCACGACTGAACTCTAAAAATATGATAAGCGAGAATTAATATCATTTCATGTTTTTAGGTGCGTTCGTAATTATATTCCGTAGCACCTAAAGTCGTAGTTCTGTCCGTATGTCTGTCAGCCCCTTCTGTCCGTCTGTCCGCATACAACAGCGCAAAAAGTACCCAACCGAATCGTTTGAAATTTAAAATATATAATTGTTGCATAATTTTGTCGAGTCATTTCAAATTCTATGAAAATCGGATGTAGAGTTTAATTACAAGGACAGTCAAAATTTTTCCGTTACACTACGGCCAATGTGAAAAAAATATTTCAAGTGCATTTTAATAATATTACAAACTTTCGAACAGAATGAAAATGATATGCACTTATGAAATGCACTGAAATATACATTTAATACAACATGACGTGCAAAAAATATTTATAAAACTACTTATAGTACGAACGCACTTCATTTGCCACGTTTGATGTGCAATTTACAACTTGTTTTATTATAAAATGAATGACACAAGACTGTCCAGTTCATCAAAATATGAAAATGTAACTCTATAGAAAACAAAATCAAATTTATGATCTACGTCAAAATTATGTTCAACTTCTTTGTTAGCTCGTTAATATAAGCAATATGCTTGAAGATCTAAGACATTTTTTGTATTGCTAACGTTTGATTTCTACTCATTATACTGTGGTATAATAACTTAATAATTTTTTAATACAAAATTGCCATTCAAAGATAAATTTTATTCTTTATCTACATTTTCTTTTCATTTACACTGTAAAAAAGACAACTTTTTCTTAATCTTGGAAAATGTAATGTAACCACAAACGGAAATCTTTTGACACCCAGAAATAAATATATTTAAAAAAATTAACCCTTTATTTACTGACGGTACTTATAAGTGCCATTAAAATAACTTGTTGTAAAATTTATTTAATTCATGGATTAGTTGTAATATAGCTTAGAATGAGTCATAGATATATTACTTTATATTTTTCAAAAAAGTATTATGGGTTACACAAAACAAAAATATTTTGGAAGGATGATTTCTTTTGCCTCTGCATCGTTTCAGCTTTCTTCGCGTTGGGGCGGAGGGGGAGGGGGGCTTTTAAATATGGAAATATTTCTATATTTCTATTGAAAGAACATTATATTCTTACGTTTCCTAATTCTACAAAATAATAAGAAAAAATATGTAAAATAAAAGATTTGAGTAGGATAAAAAAAGTTGAGTAGGGTGCACAAAATCTCTATAAATTCAAATTTAATGAACCCTTCTAAATCCTGCAATCCTTCTAAAATTTATTAAATGATTGTGTAAATCTTCTAATGTAGATTCAAAAATTAACGAAAATGGCTTTAGAAGATAAAATATTCCTGAATTCATAATTAATTACATAAAGAGTTAAAGAAGCATTTATAAAGGAAGTTTTCTTTTGCTGCAACTAATTTTCGTAAAGGTTTCCAAGTATTCTTTAAATGTATTCATCAGGTTTCTCAGCTTGTAATATAGGTTTTTCGTATAGAATCGAACCTAATGTAAATATTTCCATGTTCAACAAACATGATTTACAGGCAAACTTGTTAAATTAACAGCATTAACAATAAAATCGATAATATTTTTTACTCTTGTATGTATAAATTACGTTACATATATGACAATGTTTAATTGATTATTCTTAGTCTATTAAAAACGATATTCCGTTTTGAAAAAACTTATTAACCCGGGAGAACTCGTTAGTGAGAATACCCAATTGCTTTTCTTTTACCTTGCATTCATATAATATCAACTTTTTTTGGTTGGCTTAGTACTTTTATTCACAAAAGAGGTAAAATAATTGAAATAACATTTTGAAATTTTAATTAAAATGAAAAAGGGTTTAAATAAGAATCTTAAAAAAGTACGACGGGGAGAGAAAATCTCATGTAGCGAGTTCTTCCGGGTTAAAGCACTATAAAAACTACTCGGATATGTTTCCGAAAAGCAGTGGCAGCAAAAAAAACTTTGTTTTTATAAATTCTTTTTTAGATCTCACAAATATATTCGTTTCTGAAGTTTCTAAAGCCGAATAATGCATTTCGGAATCTTGAATAACTTGGAATGCATATTTTCGTGTGTGAGTATGTTATATTTTCGTAGATTAAGAATTGTTTGCCTTTTTTAATAATGTATTCTCCATTTCAGTACAAACGAATTTTAAGTGGTTTTTTTAATCAAAATATAATTGTTTAAAGACGTTATAAATTTTTTTTCATTACATCATTTTAAATATCTCAAGAAATAAAAATAACGTTAGTTGAAACTCATAAAATAACTTAAGATTTTTATTAACGCGGTAACTGCACAATAACGTTTATTTAAAAGATTTGTTCGGTATACGTAAAGCTTTCTAAATATCTGCAAAAATGAAGAGAATAGTTAAACACTATAAAATATTTTGATAACGCTTCAAACTTTCAATGATTGCGCTAATTTTCAGCTAGGAAAATAATTACGCTCTAGTCTATAAATTATTAGTTGTTTCAGTATTTTACTGAATGAATTCCCAACGAATAGAATTATTTGGTGTTGAAAGGGTAATCCAATTTATCTCTATTTTGCAACTAAGCAGAAAATAGAGATACTATTATCACAAGTTTATTGTAATAGGTGTTCATAAATATTTATTGAAAAGCTGTTTGCTGATATTAATGAAATTCACTATACACTTAGAAAGGGGATTTTATGCACCCAAATATCAGGTGTTAAAATTAATTCAATCCCGTCTCAATGTATATATGAATATTACATAATAAGATATGCGTTTGAATGCAAATTTACGTCATAGGTTTGAGAACCAAATTTCAGTATATTAAAGTACATAATATGATTTCAATAACGTAAATTATATAATTTTAAATTTCATGAAACGTTTCCAAAAACGAGCTAAGTTATCTTTTTGTAGATATGAATAATAAAATTTTCCAATACTAATATAATGACAAATAGCGAATTACACCCACAATTAATTACAAATTTTTAAAGAATTATCTTCTGTAGACAATTATATAAGACTAAAAATTAATTTCAATTTAAATCACTACAAATTCGAAGCATGAAAATACTAATATATGCATATGAAATATATACATATGAATATATATACGTATATATACATATGAATATATACATACGAATGCATACGTGCGTATGGGTGAACGTGGAATCGAAGATAAAATGAGTAATTATTTTTATATCATACTAAATACCTATTACATATGAAACCAATTTAAAGAAAATGATAAAGAAGCAAAATACTTTATATAAATTATGTTCATAAGACAAAATTTAAATTATTTATATTTTCTCACACAATTTTGTTTGAAAGTCTGTTTTATATTTACAATTATTAATAAGCTTCATTAAGTTTTTTTATATATATAAAATAGGGGCTCGGCCCCCTACGAGCTACGCTCGCCAACCCCCGTCCAGACACCGTAGACTCTAAATGCACGCTAATTTGATCGGCTTAAAAAATATTTCGAAAGATTGAATTATAATTTAAAAAACAGTGGCGATCTCTCTATAAACGGATTTCTATTCATTTCTCTTTGTTTGGGGAATTTTAACGCCAAATCCGTTGCGATACTACTTGATTATCCCGTCGACCAATTTCGCAAAATTATATAAATCGCCAAACCACTTGCCAAATTATACAAATTGACATAATTTTTATTTTAAATAACGAAATAACAAATAAATTAGTACAACTTTAATAAAAAATACAAATAAAACGTCGAAATAAAAATAACTTGATGACGTAGACACGTGTAACAACATCTTAAAATAAGCTAATATAAAAGGAATTAAGTAAACAGAGTCTTTGTCTCCTGGTATTTTTTAACAAAGTGAAAAGAAAGTTCTTTTAAATGAGACATTTAAATTAATCGTTTTTAATCTGACGTAATTTTGACCAAACTATTCTTTCTCTTTTTAATATTCACGTGAAAATAATTGTGTTAGAAATTAAATATTATTTGTGCTTTCCTAACAAAAATAGTTGAAAAGTATCCTCTTAAAATATCAAATAAATGTCTAACGCAATTTCTAAATTTAAACCGTTTTGCAATATTATTTTGTGTTCATTTTATGTAATAACTGTAATGTGACGTAAATATGACGTAATTTCTCCTATTTAAGACTTCTAACGCATGTTAATAAATTTATTGCTTTACAAATTCCTTTCTCTCTTAAAATTCACGTGTAATTATAGTTTTTATGAGGTAATTTTTAATAAGTTCCTGCTTTTTGCACATAATTATTTAATTCTAATTCCAAATGTTTTTTACTGTTTATAATAGTCACGTGTAAATAAATTTTTAATTTATTTACACGTATATATATATATATTTTTTTTTGAAGCAAACATTATTGCTTCCGCTGTTTATACAGTTGGCAACAGTTTAAATTAATATCACTTTCTAAAATCCTTCTATATATAAAAAAAAGTTTTGATTTGGAAATGGACCAATGACAATCTGCGTAGATATTCCGGGTAGATCCACATCCAATTTGAATGCTTAAGCATGGCCTTTCATCGTTAATATTAAAAAAACTGTTGCATACAAAAATACGAAAATCTGTGGTATTATAGAGAAATGTTTGATAAACACGCTGATGCAGACAGTTTTCAAATCGAAGAATTATTTTAAGAGATATTTAATGCTAAAGTTAGACAAAATCGTTCCATTAAAAAAGTTTTATTGGAGAAAAAACTATACATGAGAATTTAATCATCTTTAGATCATTTTATACGTTATAAGTTCCCGGTGTCCAGATTGTATTTATTTTTCTTATTTGACTCATTTTTTGAGGTTTTATTTCAATTTTAAATTCAAATTTTCAGCATTTCGAGAGTTATTTTTTACAAATTTTAGAAAATATTATTAATTTAAACTGTTGCCAGTCGTATAAACAGCGCAAACAATAATGTTTACTTCAAATTAAAAATTTATTTTACACGTGACTATTATAAACAGAAAATTTAAAAAGCAGGAACTCATTGAAAATTACGTCATAAAAATTATAATTACACGTGAATTTTAAAAGAGAAAGAATATTGTAAAATAATAAATTCATAAACATGCGTTAGAAGTCTTAAATAGGAGAATTTACGTCACATTTACGTCACATTACACTTATATAAAATGAACAAAAAATAATATTGCTAAACAGTTTAAATTTAAAAATTGCTCGAGACATTTATTTAATATTTTAAGATGATCATAATATTTCATTTCTAGCAAAAGTATTTTTACGTGAATATTAAAAAGAAAAAGAAAAGTTTGGTGAAAATTACGTCAGATTATATTTCTCAGATTCAAATTATAATTCATTCTTCCGAAATCATTTTAAAGCCGATCAAATTATCGTGCTGTTAGAGTCTGCAGTGTCTGAACGGGGGTTGACGAGCGCAGCTCGTAGGGAGCAGAGCCCCCTAGTCTGTTAAAAATATCTCTAGAAATGCTGAAAATCTGAATTTAAAATAGAAATAAAACCTCAAAAAATTAGTCAAAATAAAAAAATTAATGCAATCTGCACTCCGGCAAATTCTAACGCATAAAATGATCTAAAAATGATTAAATTCCTATGAACAGTTTTTGCTCCTATAAAACTTTTTTAGTGGAACGATTTTGTCCAACTTTAGCATTAAATATCTCTTAAAATAATTCTTCGATCTGAAAACTGTCTGCATCAGCGTGTTTATCAAACATTTCTGTATAATACTACCGATTTTCATATTTTTGTATGTATTATTTTTCTTAATATTAACGAAGAAAGACCTCCGGTCACAAAAAATTCAAAACCGGCGGCGGCGGCGGTGACAGCGGTAGTTACTTTTTTTTAGAATAGAGAGACAAATAATTTCAAAAATAGGAAACGCTTGCGTAAATGTTTCTTGAGCGTCATAATCTTTCTAAATTCAAATTTTTGAAAGACATGTTTAATGACAACTGAAATAAAATATTTCGTAATTTCTGAATATAGTATTTTTATTTCTTAGCTTTTCCGCAATCATCGTAGTTCATTTACAATATAAAAAAGTCCTTCAGGCCAGTGCCGAGAGGAAGAGGTAGCTTTCATATTCCTTATTTAAAAAAAAAAAAAAAAAAAAAAAAAAAAAAAAAAAACTTATATTATTCAAACACGCGAAGCTCAATTTAGTGGAAGCCAAATATAGGAGATTCAATACTAATTTTTATCAATACTAGGGGGCTCTGCCCCCTACGAGCTACGCTCGTCAACCCCCGTCCAGACACCGCAGACTCTAAATGCACGCTAATTTGATCGGCTTTAAAAAGATTTCGAAAGATTGAATTATAATTTAAAAAACTGTGGCGATCTCCCTATAAACGGATTTATATTCCTTTCTCTTTGATTGGGGAAATTTAAAGCCAAATCCGCTGCGGTACTACTTGATTATCCCGTCGACCAATTTCACCAAATTATGTAAATCGCCAAAACACTCGTCAAATTATACAAATTGACGTAACTTTTATTTTAACTAACGAAAGAACAAATAGATTAGTACAACATTAATAAAAATACAAATAAAACGTCGAAATAAAAATAACTTGATGACGTAGACACGTGTAACTTGCTTAAAGTCAAGTTAATGTGACATATACGATCAACCATTATTGGCAATTAATCTTATAGTTTGGCGAATGATAGACTTTTCGTCGACGGGATAACTCAGTAGTACCAAAGATACAATCGCTGTTTTCGTCTTTGATTAAGTAAAATAAGTTAAACATTTCAAAATAAGCTAATATAAAAGGAATTAAGTAAACAGTATCTTTGTCTCCTGGTATTTTTTAAGAAAGCGAAAAGAAAGTTCTTTTAAATGAGATATTTTAAATTAATCGTTTTTAATCTGACGTAATTTTGACAAAGCTATTCTTTCTCTTTTAAATATTCACTTGAAAATACTTTTGTTAGAAATGAAATATTATTTGCGCTTTCCTAACAAAAATAGTTGAAAAGATCCTCTCAAAATATCAAATAAATGTCCAGCGCAATTTCTAAATTTAAACTGTTTTAAAATATTATCTTGTGTTTATTTTATGTAATAACTGTAATGTGACGTAAATATGACGTAATTTCTCCTATTTAAGACTTCTAACGCATGTTAATGAATTTATTATTTTACAATGTCCTTTCTCTTTTAAAATTCACTTTTATAGTTTTCATGACGTAATTTTTAATAAGTTCCTGCTTTTTGTACATAATTATTTAATTCTAATTCCAAGTGATTTTTTTTGTTTATTATAGTCACGTGTAAATAAAATTTTAATTTATTTACACGTAAAAATATATTTTTTTATTTGAAGCAAACATCATTGTCTGCGCTGTTTATACATTTGACAACAGTTTAAATTAATACCATCTCTCTATTCTAAAAAAAAGTAACTACCGCTGTCACCGCCGCCGCCGCCGGTTTGGATTTTTTTGTGACCGGAGGCCTTTCTTCGTTAATATCAACAAAAATAATGCATACAAAAATATGAAAATCGGTGGTTTTATACAGAAATGTTTGATAAACACGCTGATGCAGACAGTTTTCAAATCGAAGAGTTATTTCAAGAGTTATTTAATGCTAAAGTTGGACAAAATCGTTCAACTAAAAAAGTTTTATACCAGCAAAAACTATACATGGCAGTGTAATCATTTTTAGATCATTTTATGCGTTAGAATTTGACGGAGTGCAGATTGCATTAATTTTTTTATTTTGACTCATTTTTTCAGGTTTTATTTCTATTTTAAATTCAAATTTTCAGCATTTCTAGAGATATTTTTTACAGATTTCAGAAAATTGTACTAATTTAAACTGTTGCCAACTGTATAAAAAGCGCAAGCAATACTGTTTGCTTCAAATTAAAAATTTATTTACACGTGACTATTATAAACAGGAAAAAACCTTTCAAATTAGAATTAAATAATTACGTATAAAAACCAGGAACTTATTAAAAATTACGTCATAAAAAGTATACACGTGAATTTTAAAAGAGAAAGGATATTGTAAAATAATAAATTCATTAACATGCGTTAGAAGTCTTAGGAAAAATGACGTCATATTTACGTCACATTATAGTTATTACATAAAATGAACACAAAATAAATTTGCAAAAAAGTTTAAATTTAGAAATTGCGCTAGACATTTATTTGATATTTTGAGAATTAATTTAAAATATCTCATTTAAAAGAACTTTCTTTTCGCTTTGTTAAAAAATACAAGGAGACAAAGACTCTCTTTACTCAATTCCTTTTATATTAGCTTATTTTGAAATGTTGTTACACGTGTATACGTCATCAAGTTATTTTTATTTCGACGTTTTATTTGTGTTTTTATTAATGTTGTACGAATTTATTTGTTCTTTCGTTATTTAAAATAAAAATTATATCAATTTGTATAATTTGGCGATTTATATAATTTGGCGAAATTGGTCGACAGGATAATCAATTAGTTCCGCAGCGGATTTGGTGTTAAAATTCCCCAATCAAAGAGAAATGAATAGAAATTCGTTTATAGGGATATCGCCACTGTTTTTTAAATTACTAGGGGGCTCGGCCCCCTACGAGCTAAGCTCGCCAACCCCCGTCCAGACACCGCAGACTCTAAATGCACGCTAATTTGATCGGCTTTAAAAAGATTTCGAAAGATTGAATTATAATTTAAAAAACTGTGGCGATCTCCCTATAAACGGATTTATATTCCTTTCTCTTTGATTGGGGAAATTTAAAGCCAAATCCGCTGCGGTACTACTTGATTATCCCGTCGACCAATTTCACCAAATTATATAAATCGCCAAAACACTCGTCAAATTATACAAATTGACGTAATTTTTAATTTAACTAACGAAAGAACAAATAGATTAGTACAGCATTAATAAAAATACAAATAAAACGTCGAAATAAAAATAACTTGATGACGTAGACACGTGTAACAACATTTCAAAATAAGCTAATATAAAAGGAATTAAGTAAACAGAGTCTTTGTCTCCTGGTATTTTTTAACAAAGTGAAAAGAAAGTTCTTTTAAATGAGACATTTTAAATTAATCGTTTTTAATTTGACGTAATTTTTTCTAAGCTATTCTTTCTCTTTTAAATAATCGCGTGAAAGTACTTTTATTAGCAATGAAATATTATTTGCGCTTTCCTAACAAACATAGTTGAAAATATCCTCTCAAAATATTAAATAAATGTCTAGTGCAATTTCTAAATTTAAACTTTTTTGCAATATTATTTTGTGTTCATTTTATGTAATAACTATAATGTGACGTAAATATGACGTAATTTCTCCTAAGACTTCTAACGCATGTTAATGAATTTATTATTTTACAATATCCTTTCTCTTTTAAAATTCACGTGTATACTTTTTATGACGTAATTTTTAATAAGTTCCTGCTTTTTATACATAATTATTTAATTCTAATTTGAAAGTTTTTTGCCTGTTTATAATAGTCACGCGTAAATAAATTTTTAATTTGAAGCAAACATTATTGCTTGCGCTTTTTATACACTTGGCAACAGTTTAAATTAGTACAATTTTCTGAAATCTGTAAAAAATATCTCTAGAAATGCTGAAAATTTGAATTTAAAATAGAAATAAAACCTGAAAAAATGAGTCAAAATAAAAAAAATTAATGCAATCTGCACTCCTGCAAATTCTAACGCATAAAATGATCAAAAATGATTACACTGCCATGTATAGTTTTTGCTGCTATAAAACTTTTTTAGTGGAACGATTTTGTCCAACTTTAGCATTAAATATCTCTTAAAATAATTCTTCTATTTGAAAACTGTCTGCATCAGCGTGTTGATCAAACATTTCTGTATAAAACGACTGATTTTCATATTTTTGTATGCATTATTTTTCTCAATATTAACGAAGAAAGACCTCCGGTCACAAAAAATTCAAAACCGGCGGCGGCGGCGGCGGCGGCGGTGACAGCGGTAGTTACTTTTTTTTAGAATAGAGAGACTAAATCATTATGAATGAGAATTTCGCAAAATTAGTCAGCTTTATCCAAGCTGCTTTTATTTAAAGTAACTTATATTTGGCTGCCAAATTCGGCGATTTCATAAAGTGCCTGCCATTTTAAGACAACATGGTGGATGAGGCTAACCAGTGAACTTGGTCGAGACCTTAGTAATTGCTGTGCACATGCTCACTCACATCGGAATCGATTGATATATACGTGTGCTGTCGCAGGCAAAAAAACAGATTTTTCAAAATGTCACCCACATTAGATATTGAAATTGCTATATCTGAGGCATTTTTTAAGATAAAGACAAACAAAAAATGCTCCTGAATAGTTATATTAAGGTCAAATACTTAAGAAAGAAACCTTTTTCAATTTTTAATTTTTTTTGCACCTCCCTTTAAATATAATTTTTTTTTTTTTATTTAATGGCCGCCATTTGGAAACAAGATGGCTGATGAAGCTGGCCAGCGAACTTGGTCGAAATATTGATGTATACTATCCACATGCCTTCTTACATCGAAATAGGCGAATACGTGTGTTATCGCTTGAGAAATACAAGATCGTTTCAAAATGGTAGCCATGCTAGAAATTCAAAGTACTATAATTCAACCATTTTTTAAGATATAAACAAAAGAACAAATTTTCAGAAACAAAAACTGCTCCGGAATCTTTGTATCAAGGCCAAACACATAAAAAAAATCTTTTCATTTTCCAATTTTTTAATACCTCATTTTAAATTTTAAATTTTTTTTAAAAAATGGCAACCCTTTTGAAACAAGATGGCGAATGAAGTTGGCCAACGAACTCGGACGAGACATTGGTATGTACTATGTACAGACCAAGTTACATCCAAATCGGTTGATAAATACGCCTGTCATCGCCTGACAAAAATCAGGTCGTTTTAAAATATCAGCCACAATAGAAATTCAACATGCTATAACTCAGCCATTTTTTTAGATATAGACGAAACAAAAACTGTTCCGGAATCTTTGTATAAAGGTCAAATACATACGAAAAAAATCTTTTTAATTTTCCAATTCTTTGGTATCTCATTTTAAATTTTAAATTTTTTAAATTTTTTAAATGGCCGCCATTTTGAAACAAGATGTCGGATGAAGCTGGACAACGAACTCGGTCGAGATATTTGTATGTACTATGTACACACCAAAGTACAACCAAATCGGTTCATAAATATGCCCGTTATCACGTGACAAAAATCAGGACGTTTCAAAATGCCAGCCACGCTAGAAATTCAAAATGCTATAACTCAGCCATTTTTTAAGATATAGACGAAACAAAACTGTTCCGGAATCTTTGTATAAAGGTCAAATACATAAGAAAAAAATATTTTTCCATTTTCAATTTTTTGGTACCACATTTCAAATTTTATTTTTTTTTTTAAATTTTAAATGGCCGCCATTTTGAAACAATATGGCGGATGAAGCTGGCGAACGAACTCGGTCCAGACATTGGTATGTACTATGTACACACCGAATTACATCCAAATCGGTTCATAAATACGAGAGTTACAGAGTGACAAAAAGTCAGATATATATATATATATATGGATATATAATATATATAAGATACCAATATTAAGGAAAAAATAATTCAAAATGAATTGTTCATTTAAAATGAAAAGATATCATAATAAAAAACATCATAAAAGCTTACATTCATAATTACATGCGCAAATACAGCATACTAATTTGAATGCTAATATATAACCATTAATTAAACATTACCGACCATCATCAAAAACCGCAATATTGTGAATGATTGACAACAAGTGTCACAAACCAACAATATAGAACTGTATGTATAAAATAAAGTACCTTATACCTAATTACAAGAATTAACATGGAAGAAAAAAATAAAAGAAGAATATGGATTCCGAAAAATATTGAAAAACTTATATATTAAATTACGTTTTCAAGAGTACAGAATTCAATGATATAAGCATATCGGTTGTTTTCTGTGAGAAAAAAGCTATAAGCTGAAATTTTTTTCCCCCTGTACTCAAACAACCAGTATATAACCAAAGGAATAGCCCCAAGATGAAAACAGAACATCATCAAATGACATGAAATGAAAAAAAAAAAGAACTACAACCCATTAAATATTCAATCTATAGCAATAGAAATCTTACAAAACATATCGAATTATTCCCAGTAGATTTTCAAAATATATTCCCGCACTTGGAATCCAAAAAGCATGATAGATTAAGGTGAATAAAACAGTTAAGTTAACACAGAAATTAAAACCAATGGAGTCAGTTAATCAATGTTGAAACACCGCGATAAATATAATTAATATAATATAAATAAAAAATAATTACATTATTTATAATACCTAAAACAATTTTAAATTGTTTAATAACAATTTTACAACATTGCCAGTATGCAGCGTTAATTACCACCTGGTGTAAAAAATTAAAATTGTTACTTTATTAGAAGCTTTAAAAAAATTATGGTGCTGCCATCTATTATTTTATTTTAATAACAATTATTATTATACAAATGTCACTAAAAGAAGAACCTAATACATGCTAATGAAATTAAAATATATCAACTGCATTCCTACACACATCCTAATATAAACAATACCATACTGTAATCATTATTTAAAAAAAAATTATAAATTAAATGTTAATAAAATGCTTACAATATATTATATTACCATACCATTAAATCTACACTGAGAAATTTAAAAAAGAATTAAAATAAATAAACTTGATAATATATGGAATATAGCTATATGCTATAAAATAAAATAAATTATATATTATAAAAATGTATAAAAGTCTTAATATTTAACATTACATATAAAAAATGAACAGGAAAGAAAAATAAATAAATTAATTAATTAATTAATTATAAAATAAATAAATAAAAAAATGGATGTTTATATAAGATTGTCAGATTCTAAAATTCCCAATAGCCAAAAGAACACAGATATAGTGTGTGAATTATCCTTATATCAGCCATAAAAAAGCTAAAAAAATATGATTGTGACAATGAAACATATAAACCGATAATTAATCATGGAATACAAAGTTGAAAATAAAACAATATTAAATAGTATGGAGGAATAATAATATAAACTATTTACCCAATTTTAATGCATACAGTATAACATTAGTTATATCAAATAAACCTATATGCATAATAATCACTAAAAAGATGGTATACCATTATTAATTAATATGATATTGTCCTGAGTAAACTAAATTAAAAATAAGTTCATATTAAATGTGATTAAATAAGTTAAATTTAATATGAAATAAAAAAGAGGAAAAGTCACCATTTACATATAAAACATCAAATCAACATCCATAAAAAATACGTAATAGAAATGTAGTTATAATACAAAAGCCCCATTTTTTTAAAATATAAATTAACCATTGCGTATTATCCAGACAACACCCCCCTCCTCCGTACTCTAACATCTACCTACCCAACCATCCTATAGTAATTGTTTATTATTATTTTACAATTTTTAATTTTTTATAAATATCTTTTTATTTTATAATTTTTTTTTGGTAATTTTGTTTACGGATGTTTTTTTTTTTTTTTTTTTTTTTTAAATAGATCATGTAAGTACTAATTGTATATTAACGAATATATGAAGTTTTTGGAAAACCATGATTTTATGCATCATAAATTACTTTTTTAATATTATTGTTAATTAGATGAGAAGAACACAAACATTTTATTCTATATAAATGACTAGCAGCCTTCGCCCGCTTCGCTGGTCTGTTTTTCTAAACAAACCAAGAATCAAACGAAATTTATCTGTGAATTTGATCATTCGTTTGAAAGCAATATGGACATTAACATTGCATACCCATCCGAATTGCTACAAACGATATGGACGTTATTATACCATTGTATTTTCTATTGAGACGGACAAAATTGGAGCTGCTAAGAACCAACTTCTTTAGTTGATCCTTTACTGTAGTATTTGGTAAAGTACGATAGAACAATATGTAATATACTTATACCCTTCCTCTGAAAATTTATCAATGCAATTCTCATCAGATTCCATCCAATAGAAACTATAAAGAAGGCTAATCTTTTATAATTGGGCTCACCTCATTCTAGAACTTTCATCCAAAATCCTATAACCAAGCAACCTAGAACGATATGTGTTTTATACTAAAATATTCCCTGAAAAATTAACTGAACAAGTTCCACCAAAATCCACTTAGCAGAATCTTTTAAACTGGCAAATGTACCAAAACGGTCCCTAAAAATTATCTAATTAACAGTTTGTCTTACCAGAATCCACCCAGCAGAACCTTTAAAAAAGCCAATCTTTCATAATCGTGTTCTTCTGATTTTGAATTTCCTCCGATAATTATTTAAATAAGCATAGTAGAACGATATGACGTACTATTTTTTTTTTTTTTTCTGAAAAATTATCTAACAATGTAAGTCCCATCAAAAATCTATTCAGCTGAACTCAAGTTGTAAGCGGCCCAAACGAAATTTCTCTTTGCATTTCATACATATTATAGATAGTTAAATTTAAATATATCTTCCATAATCGCGTTAACCAGATTATAGAACTATCAGGGATGTAGGGTTAGGCCTATTTTATATACCCACTGGATTTTTTAAGAAACCCTGCACACCTTTATAGAATATATATTCTCTATAAACATTGCATATAGCGTACATACTCTTATAGTAATTTACTACATCACAGAGAACATTCCGGCATAGCATCAAAATCCATTTAGTAGAACTATACATTAAAGGTAATCTTTCATAATCGGGTTCACCTAATTTTAAAAGTCCCGTACTTATCACTAATTCAAAGTAGAACTATTTTTTACATTAAAACATATTTTTCACATTACTTCTAAAACAAATTACCCAACTAACAGTGCACGTTCTACAAAAATATGTTCAGTAGAACCTGAGTTATAGTCAATCAGAATGAAATAAGAATTTCCGTTTTGTAAATATAGTAGATGATGATGAGTAAAATTGTAAGTATTGGTATTTGCGATTTATAAAATGCTATTGGAGAGATTTATTTACGGCTAACATAAAAGTATCCATTTTTTCTGTTTATCCATATAGGATCAAATGGCAAATTGGAAAATATTTTTCTATTTAAACCTTTGAATATGAACACTTTTTTAAACAGTACAAACATTGCTTTCATACTTAAATTGAATATTTCCTTTTTATAACATTTATTTCTTATTAAACTCTTTTTCTTTGTATTTTAAATAAAATCAGTAACTGTTTTGGTATTTTTCCGCTATACCAACACCGTTGTCGCCAAGCATAATAATTAGCGCAAAATGAAATGAAACATTTGAAAAAAAAAGTAATTTTGTTGATACAAAAATGAGCATTTAAAATATATAACATTTGAAAATTATAGACTTTCAGAAACTATTTTTTTAAATCAATACAAAGCAATACTTAAAAGGAAAAATAAATATTTTACAATGAAATAATAAAATAAAGCCAATTTAATCTGCAGGTCTCGAATTGTAATGTCTTTCAGGTTATCATTGTAGCGTGGCGTACGTAATAAGCATATCTGTCATTGCAGTAAACATTTAATTTTTGAATGAAGACGTTCAACGTTTTTTAACAAAACATTTTTATAGGTATAATTCCTAGTTCTGAAATAATTTTATTACACCTTCCTCGTCATCAAGTAACTGCCAAATCGTAAAATCCATATCAGTGTCAGAAATAAATGTAAGTTAGAATTTAAAAATAAATATTTTCTATTAAAAAAATAACAAATTAAAAAGTTTTACGAGATTACAATGGAATAATACTCATAAAAAATATTCACGTTCAATAAATAGCAAATGTTAATGTTTGGCACGGTTTGCAATAAAAATCGTTTGCACGCTAAGCGTAGAAATAAATGGCGCGATACCATACATTTTGGCATAGTGTTGACAGAACGAAAAAATACAACAGTTTATTATTATTATTATTATTATTTAGTTTTAATTTTTGAGGCGTTTAAATTTTTTTTTCTAACTGACATAGTTGTTTTAAATATTTAAGCAAAATAATTGATTAAAAAATTATTCAATTTGAATTTCTTCCCTTGCTATAGTCACAGAATGAAGAGAATGAGTTTTTAGAAATTATCACTTGAAAATTTGAGGTTTTGGCGCCAAAGATAGCGCCAAATTAGAAAAATATGAAATATCTCATGAACTATTACACTTAAAATAATTTGGTTAGTACCATTCGATTCAGCATACAAAAATACACTAAAATATGTTATCAGTTGAAAAATGACTATAAAATCAGATTTTTAAGGAATTTATTAAAACTTCGTTCTATTTTTTACCACCCTTAGGGGTGGAATTTTAGAAAATCCTTTCTTAGCGGCACTCAGTGTCATAAGAAGTATTTTTACCCCAAATTTCAAGATTTTAGGTTCAGTAGTTTGGGCTGCGCGTTGATTAATACAAAATCCAGACTTTCTTTTATATATACTAGTTGAGTAGCAACCCGTTGTGTTGCTTTTGAATTGCATGAGATCATTCGATCCTTTTGCGAAAAATGAAATTTGTGTTTATTGTAAATTTAGAAAGCAATTAAAGAATTAATTTTTATTAAATACAATATTTCAAATAATAAGTTATATTTACAATATAAGTCAAAAATTTTCCGAATAAAAATGCACATATGCCATAACTTTATTTGCCGAAAGATTTTAGCTCTACCAAGATTTTACTTCGAATTTCGGAGTTGGTACAAATTTTGTCATTTGGTTCAATTTATACAAAAATGATTTTGTTTTGACGAATTTATTCAGAAGCATTTTATATTTATGAATTAGCATAAATATTTAGAGAAAAAAATAATTCTCGCTAAAACATTTCGTTTTTAATGTCCACTTTTGAAATGTTTTAATAGCCATTTTCAGGCAATAGCTTAAAATCTACTTTTCGACTTAAAATTAAATCAAATTAATGATGTTTGATTACGATGTTTTTTTTTCTTTTGACGTCAACAGAATTTATCTCAATGTTCCAGTCGATAGTCAAATTTTTGTTTCTAACCCAAACGGACTCCTGAAGCTTGAATATGTGAACAGAAATTAAAACACACACACAGTACGATGTATAATAAAACACAGATAAATAACGCCTGCATTCAACTGTTAACGGTATATATGAATATTAAACAGACGTACAACAATAAATACAATAAACCCAACTGGAGTGAAAAATTAGCCAGAGCAAGGAGTCGAACCCGGGACTACAGCAATCCAGGCGGTCGCTCTAACCACTGAGCTACTCTAGCCGATACCTGAGTCGTTGTCCGGTCGTATAGGGTCGTATGTCCCATCATCGTTGGTCGGTCATCCAAGGCTGTCGCATAGATGGCTGGTGACTTCCCCAACATGGCTTTTTAGTGAAAAATTTCAGACTCAGGTATCGGCCGGAGTAGCTCAGTGGTTAGAGCGACAGCCTGGAATGCTGTGGTTCCGGATTCGATTCCAAGCTCTGGCTAATTTTTCACTCCAGTTCGGTTTATTATATTTATTGTTGTATGTCTGTTTAATATTTATATATGTGAACATAAGTTTGTATTTCGTGAAGTTTTCTTGAAAAATACTATTCAGTCACATTATTATTTTCCCTATTTATTCAAATAAACGTTAATTTCAATTTAAAAATAATGTCAAACAATGGTATCTAATAAACCTTGTCATTTTCTGTTTTCTCTCTTTCATAAAAAAATGGAGGGATTTAATTTCCATCATTACATAAATGTCCCTAAATATATATATATATCGAAAACTAAACAAATTTTAAAATTATACGACGAATTTTGACATCCTTGGACCCATGTGGATAACTGGCGTCAATTTGATCACCCAACATTCCATATTCTAGGAGAGACAGCTGTGAAATGCAACGGACATTCACTTTTTAATATAATAGATTGATGAAGTTTTAATTTCACTATGAAATATTAGTCAGGGACAAATGCTGAACTATTTATATTGTTTTACGTGCAAATGGTTTATTTCGTAATGGAGCCTGCACGTAATGGAGATAGATTAAAAAACGTTATGCTTGAAAATTATTTAAAAAAAAACATGATAAAAAAATCAATTAAAATAAAGTTTTCTAGCAAATTGCATTTTAAAGTAGATTTTATTCCCCATATAACGGTGTAAAAATTAAAAATGTGTGATGTTTAGAAGTTAAAAAAATCGCAGTAGAAAAAATTGCAAAATCGAAATTTAAATGTCAAGCGCCACCATTCTCAAAATGGCGTCAGAGTTACGTACGGACATATTTTCTTTTATAAAATAGATAGATTTTCAAACGTGAAGTCCCCTTTGTCAGCTACAATTTTGCATGTGTAAATTTATTCTTTTGGCTTGAGATTCTAATTTCAGTACCGCCGACTACAAATTCCAGAAACTGATGTCTTTTAGATGTATTCGTGGTAAAATATATAGTTTTATCTAAGAAAAGGATTGTTTTCTTTTAAATATGGCACTTACTGAAGCATTACGCCAAGTGTCGCAAATTCGATATCAGCCGCAAGAAAATATATTGAAATGTAACATAGCTTTAATGTCTTTCATGTTTTTTAAAGCGTGACGTCATTTTCTGTTGAGACTTAAAGTTATTTTTAATTGTAATGATGAAATGGCATGAATAAAGATAAATAAACCGCAACATTTCTTTTTTTCTGCAACAGTGGAAATAATACAATTGCTACTATTTTGATGAATTTTCAAAAAACTTTTTAAATTAAATTTAAAATAAAAAAGTGGGAATATTTAGAAAAATAGCTAGAGCGGGTTCATATACAAATGAACAGCTTTCATTTAAAAAAGAACAATTACAAAAATTGGTTCTGTAGAAAGTTCAGGGAAGATGTCTAAAAAAGCTGTCATTTGTTTTGAATATATAGATTATTTTTTTCCTTTTACTTTAACAGTTGCCTAGCAACTCTATTTAAAAACTCATCTATTTCATACAATTTACATTTAAAAGCCCATATTTTTCACAATTCGGCTCTAAAAATTTAAATTGTTCAATTACATATATGTTATATTCGTGCTTTTTTATATATTATATTTTTACTTATTGTTTGACGAAGCTTTAATTTCATTGTAGAAAATTAGCCGTAGATAAATTCTGAACTCTTTTTTACGTGCAAATTGTTTATTAATATTTCGTAATGGAGCCGAAGCGCGATTGACATAAGTTTAAAAAATCATGTTTGAAAATTATTTTATAAACCATAATAAATCAGTCCATTAAGATACAGTTTTGATACAAATTGCATTTAAAAGTAGATTTTTTTCCCTATACGACAGTGTAAAAAATTATAATGTGTGATGTTCAGAAGATTAAAAAATTGCAGAAGGGAAAATTGAAAAACCGAAATTTCATCGTGAAGCGTTGCTATTTGCAAAATGACATCAGCGTTACGCACAGATTATTGTCCTTTGTAATATAAATGGGGTACTTCTGTTGCCACAATTACAAAATTGGTACAAAAAACTATAAAAAAAATAATATCTCAAAAATAAATTGAGATACAGATTTCAAAGAAATTGCATGTAAAAGTACATTTTTTTCCTCATACGATGGTATAAAAACTGAAAATGTGCGATGTGTAGAAGTTTAAAAAATTTCAGTAGCAAAAATTGCAAACCGAAAATTCATTTCAAATTTGAAAGTGTTGCCATTCGCTGAATGACGTATGCGTTACGCACAGATATGTTTGTCCTTTATAATATAGATAGATAGATTAAGTAGTATATTTCGATATACATAATGATGAAGACAAAATTTAAAATTTGTAAATATATTAACTTTGAATTTAAATTCTTTACGTTTATCATATAAATCAGTTATTGTTTTGTTGTCTTTTATTATAATTTTAAGATCTAAGAAGTTAATTGTATTGTTAGATAAGAGGTTTTCCGTTAATTCCAAATTAGTGGGATAATCAACTGGAAATTGAGAAATTTTAGATTGATCAGTGGCAATTAAAATTATGTCATCAATATAACGATATAAATGGAGATTATTATTAGTAAAAGTACGTTCATAGTGATATAAGTATAAGTCTGATAATAAACTGGATGTATAACCACCTTGTGGTATACCGACGCGCTGTAAATATAATGTGTTATCTTGCAATATATTATATTGCAAGATTGTATTGTAATTGTATTATAGATAAGGAAGTTTGTAATGATTTAAAATAAGCGATATCAATATTAGATGGTAATTCCAGTTTTTTATAATACTTTTTAAATAATGCATTTATAATATTATGTAAATCTAATAAGTCTATATTATTAAAAAGATCTTTGAAGTCGTGTGTCGTTATATTATATACACAGTTAAGATTTTTTAAAATATTGACCAGTTGATAGCTATTTTTTATACAATGTGTATTATCATTGTTTGTAGTAAGTATATATAATTGATTAAGAATTTTTAATAGAAGTTTATTGGCTTTATTATTATATGTATTGCAACCAATAGTTACAGTCCTAAATTTAATTGGATTTTTATGAAATTTGGGAATAAGAACTAAATAAGGATAATTAAAGTTAGTAGATAGAATATTTAATAGTTTTTAATAACTTTGAATTTTACGATTATTTACAATTTCATTTTCATTAGTTTTTTGAAACGACTTATTAGAAGAAATACAGGATGTAAGAAGTTGGTGATAATAAGATTTACATATGATTGCATAATTATTAGGAGATTTGTCTACATATGTAATAACGTAGTTTTTTTGTAATTTAGTTATTTTTTGGAAAAAATGTTTTGTGTTAATAGAAACCAAATCAGAAATATTTTTAAAGCCACAGTTAATTTTTCAATTACTAATATTTTTCTTTGATCAAAATATGCAATAGGTTTTTTATAATAGATTGAAATTTTATATATAAAAATGTCTATATCATATGTAAACTGTTTGATAATAGATTTAACAGTAAATTTACATGGAAGTCTATATTTAGTACAAAAACCCATTAGTTTTTTTTCAATTTAAAATCATTAACAATATTAAGATTAATTCAAAGTTATTATAAACTATTAAATATTCTATTAACTAACTTTAATTATCCTTATTTAGTTCTTATTCTCTATCAAACTTCATTATCTATAATAATTATATATTGCAAGATAACACATTATATTTACAGCACATCGGTATACCACAAGGTGGTTGTACATCCAGTTTATTATCAGACTTATACTTATATCACTATGAACGTACTTTTACTAATAATAATCTCCATTTATATCTTTATATTGATGACATAATTTTAATTGCCACTGATCAATCAAAAATTTCGCAATGTCCAGTTGATTATCCCACTAATTTGGAATTAACGGAAAACCTCTTATCTAACAATACAATTAACTTCTTAGATCTTAAAATTACAATAAAAGACAACAAAACAATAAATTATTTATATGATAAACGTAAAGAATTTAAATTCAAAGCTAATATATTTACAAATTTTAAATTTGGTCTTCATCATTCTGTATATCGAAATATACTACTTAATCATTTATATAGAATAAAATGTTTATGTTCTTCTCATCTAATTAACAATAATATTATAAAACTAATTTATGATGCATTAAATCATGGTTTTCCAAAAAAAATTCATATATTCGTTAATATACAATTAGTACTTACATGATCTTAAAAAAATAAAAAAATAAATAATAATAAATAAAAATTAACACATGCGTAAACAAAATTACCAACAAAATTTATATAAAAAAAATATTTATAAAAAATTAAAAATTGTAAAATAATAATAGACAATTACTATAGGATGGTTGGGTGGGTAGATGTTAGAGTACGGAGGAGGGTGGTGTTGCCTGGATAATACGCAATGGTTAATTTATATTAAAAAAATGTGGCTTTTGTATTATAACTACATTTCTATTACGTATTTTATATGGATGTTGATTTGACGTTTTATATGTAAATGGTGACTTTTCCTCTTTTTTATTTCATATTAAATTTAACTTATTTAATCACATTTAATATTAATATATTTTTAATTCAGTTTACTCAGGACAATATCATATTAATTAATAATAGTATACCATCTTTTTAGTGATTATTATGCATATAGGTTTATTTGATATAACTAATGTTATACTGTATGCATTAAAATTGGGTAAATAGTTTATATTATTATTCCTCTATACTATTTAATATTGTTTTATTTTCAACTTTGTATTCCCTGATTAATTATCGGTTTATATGTTTCATTGTCACAATCATATTTTTTTAGCTTTTCTATGGCTAATATAAGGATAATTCACACACTATATTTGTGTTCTTTTGGCTATTGGGAATTTTAGAATATGACAATCTTATATAAACATCCATGTTTTATTTATTTATTTTATAATTAATTAATTAATTATTTTTTTTTCTTTCCTGTTCATTTTTTATATGTAATGGTAAATATTAAGACTTTTATACATTTTTATAATATATAATTTATTTTATTTTATAGCATACAGCTATATTCCATATATTATAAAGTTTTTTTTTTTTTTAATTTCTCAGTGTAGATTTAATGGTATGGTAACAGAATATATTGTAAGCCTTTTATTAACATTTAATTTATTAAAATTTTTTTGAATAATGATTACAGTATGGTATTGTTTATATTAGGATGTGTGTAGGAATGCAGTTGATATATTTTAATTTCATTAGCATGTATTAGGTTCTTCTTTTAGTGACATTTGTATAATAATAATTGTTATTAAAATAAAATAATAGATGGCAGCACCATAATTTTTTTTTTACTTTTAAAGCTTCTAATAAAGTAATAATTTTAATTTTTTACACCAGGTGGTAATTAACGCTGCATACTGGCAATGTTGTAAAACTGTTATTAAACAATTTAAAATTGTTTTTAGGTATTATAAATAATGTAATTATTTTTTATTTATATTATATTAATTATATTTATCGCGGTGTTTCAACATTGATTAACTGACTCCATGGGTTTTAATTTCTGTGTTAACTTAACTGTTTTATTCACCTTAATCTATCATGCTTTTTGGATTCCAAGTGCGGGAATATATTTTGAAAATCTACTGGGAATAATTCGGTATATTTTGTAAGATTTTTATTGCTATAGATTGAATATTTAATGGGTTGTAGTTTTTTTTTTTCATTTCATGTCATTTGATTATGTTCTGTTTTCATCTTGGGGCTATTCCTTTGGTTATATACTGGTTGTTTGAATACAGGGAAAAAAAGTTTTCAGCTTATAGCTTTTTTCTCACAGAAAACAACCGATTTGCTTATATTATTGAATTCTATACTCTTGATAACGTAATTCAATATATACGTTTTTCAATTTTTTTCGGAATCCATATTCTTCTTTTTTTTTTCTTCCATCTTATTTCTTGTAATTAGGTATAAGGTACTTTATTTTATACATACAGTTCTATATTGTTGGTTTGTGGCACTTGTTGTCAATCATTCACAATATTGCGGTTTTTGATGATGGTCGGTAATGTTTAATTAATGGTTATATATGGATATATATATATATACATATCAATATTGAACGGAGGGTGGTTTCGGGGTCTGGGGGTCATGATCGAATAAAATATACCAAAATTTTTTGAAATCGCTTTCCTCCGAACGGCTGCAATAGGTAGATTTTTGTAATGAAAGCTACCTAATACTGTGCTAATAAAATATCTTTTTATTCATTTGAAAAATTACTCTTTTTGAAAGCAATATTATTACAATGGGTTAAAATGCAGTCGAACTCGTTAAGACCCGTTTCAAGGGAGTGGAAAAAAGTCGCGTATTAAGCGGGATTGCGTATTAAACGTGATTTGCATAATGTTGTAGGAACTGGGCTTATTTACACATATAATCATCTAAATGATCTTCTGTGGTTTCATTTATATGTTTACGATTGAAAATCGAACCTTTTGGGTATATTTTTTTCTTTTTATTAGCTATATTATTCTTTTTATAGAAACAACTGGAATAACTGAAAATAAAGGCTTTATTATGGATTAATACGTTACAACCAAAAAAAAAATATAGCTTGACTAATTTTTTTTAACAAAAAAATGTTATACCTTTGATGCATGAGTAACATTATAATATGTCTTTCTTTTCATTAGAAGAATAAACTGTCCTTATTAATCTTTGTGTAAAACATAATTGTTAGTATAACAAAAAGTAAGGAAAAGATAAAAAGATTTAAACAGCCGCAGTCGTATTTATTTAATCGTTACAAGTTTCATTTTTTTTTTTATTATAATATGCATTATAAAACATAATAGGGATATAAAGTACATTTAAAACATTACTAACAATAGATATATTCATCTTTAATCATAATAATTTTATGACATATATGAGTACCCCCAATTCGTCTATCTCTCTCTACTACAGTAAAAACATACATGACAAAAGGGACAAAGGATATTAGGACGCGGAATCAAAGAAGAATTGCAGTGTTGCCAATTTAACTTTTTTTTTTTTTAATCCAAATATCTTCCGCTATTTCCAATTAGCAATGTTCGCCTTAATTGATGTGTTATTAAAGTAAATATTACTATTCGGAAAGGGCGTTTTTTATTTGAATTAAAAAAAAAAACCTTGTAAATTGTCAATAATGGAGAGGAGACAAGGAATTCGCATCTTGATAAATGAATCTACGTCTTAAGCTTGATTTTTTTTTGCCTCAAAGAACCGAAAATCTCTCCCGTATTAAGCGGAATCGCACATTAACAGTTCGCGTATTAAACATGATATTTTTGCATTAGCCTTCTGTGGGATGTTCAAGGGATCGTATTAAGTGGGATCGCGTGTTAACCGTGAGCGTCCGGAACGGGTTCCACTGTACATTAAGCCTTATATAATAATTTCACGGACACACACACACAAAAAAAAATCTCGCTTTCGTAAAATTTTTATTACTTATTTCTTACAGGTTAATAATGCTGTTTCAATCCTATAATTAAAAAATATTTTTAACATTAACTTAGTTTATATAAAAGGCATGTAAATGAAAGTAAGGTCGTAGGAAAGTTCCTTCAATTTTGACTTCATTTTTTTGTAGGAGGTATTTCATTTCCGACACAAGGTATATGCACAGTAAATAATTATAACGACATGTTTGCAATTTTTCCCAGCCCACAATTTAAAAATACACCTTGTATTAGAAGAATGTATTTTCATTTTACTTAGCAGACGCACAAAAAGAGTTAAGTAATTCAAATAAATAACGTACAAAAGATATTGTTTTTATTATTTATTTGATTAGGGATAAAGTTTTAAAAAAAAGGAAAAACTTTAAATCTAGGCCTGAAAACGAAAATCTTTTAGAATTTACGGTGCCTGAGAAGAGATAAAACGTTTTTCTAGAAATGGTGAGCGGAATGCTTTTTGATGTGTTAACGGCCAAGGTACAATATGTTTTTTATGATTTTTTTTTTAAACTCTTAAAAGACAAGGACATTATTTTTTAACGAATTTGAAGAAATCCTAAAGGGTAATTATAATTTGAATGGTTTTTTTTTTTTTTTTTTTTTTTTTTTTTTTTTTTTTAATCACACATGCATATAGGAGAGTTGTGTTTAGTAGTATATTAAATTTTATTAGACAACACGAGAGTATTGATTTATTAATAAAATGAAAATGAAATGTTTTACTATAAAGCAGTAATAAATGTAGTTTTTAAGAATAGAATTAAAGCTTTCCTAGAAAACCATATTATGATTTTTTAACAAGTATTACAAACATAGACATGTATGATTACCCAATTTTTTGGTACAGTAACGCCTGATGGAAGTCAATATAGGTGTAAATGCATAATAAGAAAGTGATTTGTAATTTTCTAAACTCACTTATTTGCAACAGGGAACACTTGTTGTAACTGTAAGATTACTTTTTATTAAGTTCAAAAATATTACCGTTAGATTGTGCCCCATTGTGATACTGAATAGAGTAAAACATTTTATTTGTGAAAAAAATTATGTATATATATATAATATATATAACCATTACATGATATTACAATTCATCATCCTTTTTTTTTAATAAAAATAAAAATTAATAAAGTGAGTATCAATACATTGCACTGACCTTATACTTAATAAAGTCGGAACAAGTATTATTAATTTAACTAATCATTAATGATTTTTTTTAATAAACTTATATCCTAATCACTAATATATAAAGTATTAAACATTAAAAAATTGAAAATTGGCAAAACGAAATACAATAGGATGACTAATTCATAAAAAGAACAAGTAAATAATGAAATATATGACGGAAATCATAAATATTTGAAATATTTTCTAAAACTATATGTAACTAAATCAATTTAACCAATGAAAAACAGACCTAAAATGTTGAATCATTGTCAGCCTCATCAAATCCTTTGGACGAAATATATGATCTCAAAATAAAAAAATCCATTAATTCAAAAAGAAAAACTATAAAATTTACTTAAAATGAGTATGTATATATATATGTATATATATATATATACATATATGTGTGTGTGTGTGTGTGTCTGCGTGTGCATATAGGTAATCGACGCTTTAATTAGAAGGAACATAGGTAAAAGTTCAAATAATTTGATTCTGAAAAAAAATGGACTTTTCATGCTCTCATTAGTAAACGAAATGCGTATTCAACATTTTAAGATATACTTTTTTATTATTCAAATTGTTTTAGTAATGTTACACTCTATTATTGAAATTCGAATAACATATTTATCTTAAAACAGAACATATATTATCTATGTTAGAAATAAAATCATAAAAATAAACATAAAGCTGAAAAAAAAACTTAATTATACAATGAACAATTTAACAACATTTTCTATATTGGGCTAGAAGTTTAAAACCGGAATTCCTCTTACTAATGTTCAAAAATCATGGAGAATGGCAAAAAAGGCTAATACCCGCATACAAAATCACAAAAATATATTTCAAAAATCGCAAAGGCCGGTTCTTATATATTGGGCTAATATATTAGAACAGGATTTTTTTAGCGAGTGTCGAATAATCGCTCTGGAACACAAAAAAACTGAAAAATCGCTGTACGAGTATAAACTTTACAGAAAACAGAAGAAATCTCACTATAATGGGATAAAATATTGAAACCGGATTCCTTTTTACTAATGTCAAAAAACCTTCCCAAAACATAAAAAAACCCACTAAAATCGTATAAAACTTTAAAAAAAAACTAATACTATATGCGACATAGGTCATCGAGGTGCATAACTACAGATATACAGGTATTTTCCTGCCAAATGTCATAGCTCTGCATACAGTGGTCTCTTCAGAACACACCACACCTACACTCATTCACAAACACACGCAGACAAACAGACACACAAACTGATATTTTATTATTATAGATTAAAAGAAAATCAAAAAAATTAAATATTGGAAAATAAAAGGGTCAAGTTATGAGCAGCAGTTAAAATTGTTATTTTTATGTGTGTGTGGGGGGGGGGGGGGTTAGCCAATACTTCGAATTGATATTTTAATTTTTTGTGTGCTAGAGCATCCATCTATTGTGTTATGGTGTGGTGTTATTTAAGACGGCCGATTATCTTACACAAGGGATATAGGACTGAGGGTGACTAACCACCTTAGGGATCTTTTTAACGGAACGTAACATGTAATTACGCAAGGTTATCCAAGGTTCGAAGAAAACCACGGAAAACTCGGAACGATTACGCCGACAGGCGCGATTAGGTGGATCCGTCTGAATAAGACACCTGTAGCAGGCCACGTACCAGTAGTGAGCCACTAATTTTTAAAATTTAAAAACAAGCCTAAAATGCTCTTCTTGAAAACGATCGAAATAAATCTCATTGTCTAAAATCCTTAAATGTTAACTTTCCATAAACTGTTTGGAATATGTATTTTTTGCCTGTTGGTACGTTTGTTTATTTTCTAGACTGTTTTCCGAAACAGATTTAAAGACAAATTTTTAGAGATTTCATTAATATGTAAGTTTCTCCTTAAACATCGTTTCTTTAATATTATGTTTTATTTCCAATTAAATCACTTCCATTAGACTTGAAGTAGGCTTATGTACCCTTTCTTCTCGCACTGGCCAGAGCGCGCGCGGCGTCATGATTTTGTATTTCTGCGCCTTATATCAAAAAACAGATGTATTGGACTTTCCCTCAGAAATTGTTCAATTCTTCAACTGTTAACAGCTTCCTGACTGGTAGTTTTCTTGGACCATATTTTTTTTTCTAATTTTACTTCAGGATAATACGAGGAAGTTATCTACCTCTTACTTCACGATCATACGATGAAGCTATTTACCTCTTAGACCGGAACGTATCATCGAAATGTGGTGAATCGTTTTTGATGTTGTTTTGTTAATAAAAGCTTGTAGATCAAATCTAACTTATTATTTCATAATGGAGAAACGTTCATATATTCCATCCCATTGCTTGTATCAATCCATTCCAGAACTCGCACGAGCCCGCGCCACGCGTTGATTTTGTGTTTATATGCCTTATGCCAAAAAGCAGATGCACTGAACTTTCCCTCATAAATTGTTTAATTCTTCAACTGTTAACAGATTCCTGACCGGTAGTTTTCTTGGACCATATTTTTTATTCTAATTTTACTTCAGGATAATACGAGGAAGTTATTTACCTCTTACTTCACGATCATACGATGAAGTTATTTACCTCTTAGACCGGAACGTATAATCGAAATGTGGTGAATCGTTTTTGATGTTGTTTTGTTAATAAAAGCTTGTAGATCTAATCTAACTCATTATTTCATATTGGAGAAACGTTCATATATTTCATCCCATCGCTTGTATCAATCCATTCCACGACTCGCACGAGCGCGCGCCACGTGATGATATTGCGTTTATATGCCTTCTGACAAAAAGCAGATGCACTGAACTTTCCCTCATAAATTGTTTAATTCTTCAACTGTTAACAGATTCCTGACTGGTAGTTTTCTTGGACCAAAATTTTTATTCTGATTTTACTTCACGATCATACGACGAAGTTATTTACCTCTTAGACCGGAACGTATCATGGAAATTTGATGAATCGTTTTTGATGCTGTTTTGTTAATAAAAGCATGAAAATCTAACTTATTCGCTCATAATGGAGAAGCTTCCATATATTGCATCCCATTCCCTGTATCAAATCATTCTAAGACTTGCAACAATGTCTACAACTCGATAGAAAGTATTCCATACTAGAAATTCTTCTATAATAATGATTCCACGACTCGTATCAATGTCTACAATGCAATATATATATATATATATATATATATATATATATATATATATATATATACTCGAATATTTCCACTCGAAGTTGCTGAAAGGTTGTAGACTGCAGTTTTTATATTATAAATTAATGTCTGGAAGTACTTTATGAGATTTGTTTAATAAACTTCGAAGCATAAATATAAGCTTATAATCTCAGTAAAAAAGTGATAGGGATACTGAAAGCATTTTTACGCAACGTTATAGTTTACATTCCTGACTTAGTGGAGAGAAAACGTGAGAGACAGAGAGAGCCCTCCTCCCCCCCCCCCCCACCCACAAACACACACACACACGCACTACATGGTGCTTTTATGATACTTGTAGTGGCATCACCATTATTGGGAAAAAGTATATGAATTTAATGGTACCATTCAAGCTGAAATTGTCAGATACCCTTATAAACAATTAAGACAATTTTTAATTTCATGGCAGCGCTACCAGAATAGCAGTGTTAAAAAATAAGCCAGAATGAATTCGAACGCCATGTACGTTTTCAAAAAGTTTCCAGAATCTAAAGACATTTTATTTGCCTACAGAAAATTGATATAATCTCCTTGGAAAGTTAATAATCTAAAGATAAGGTAACTCAGAAACTAAGAAGACAAAACCTATTTCTAACGAACCTTGCATGGAACGAGAATAAGATGTAAACCGAATACAATGTCAATTTTTATCAATTTCCTTTTTTCGTTTGATATCCAGTGAGGATGATAAATCACATAAAAGAATTCTATCTAGGTGAACGTATTTTTAGAGATAAAGGCATTATGTTAAATATATATTTTCTTTTGAAAATTTAGGATGAAATTATAAAAAAACTAATTAATGGTGATTTTTAAGAAATTTCGAGAAAACAATTAAATTAAGAAAAACAGGAGTTTTTCCTCATCACAATCATTATCTGTCAGTTTTCAATTTATTGTTGGATTAATTCTTTTCCAGATTTTTCCATTGCCCCCTTAGTGCTTTCGTCCTCCAATTAAACCCATCTACTGTTCTGATTTCGTCTATCTAGCTTACATGAGCTCGTCTTGGTCGTGTTACTTTTCTAGGATGCCACTGCAGAAACTCTACCGCTCTACGATAGCAAACCATCTACTAACTTGTATCCTTGCAATATATCCAGCCTATTAACATTTAACCGTCTATTTCTCTTGCTAACATACAGAAATTTTTCTGAGCTCTTATCTACATTGTTATATTTCCGTCTCTTCAAGTTATGTCTATCTTACATTGTTCCTTATTTCGCTTTGTTGTTCGAAATCTTCTTACCATATGTTTTTTTATAGACCATATTTCCACACCATAAAAAACTCTTCGGGATTTTCTAGAGATACGATTTTTTTTAAAGATATGTTTGAGATAATCAATTTAATAAAAATAAGTTATAATTAACGAATTAGATTGCACATTGTCTCAGTTGGAAGATTTTGGGGACAAATTGATCAGTTCAAATTATCTGAAAATATGAATTAATCTGAAGTTAAGTTTGAATTATTGCAAACCTTTATTTTAAAGATTCGCATTTCGCATTCTATATTTAAATTTCACATTTCATAACTTAAGTAATATATGTGCTTAAATTTAAAAATAAACCTTTCAAAAGTACTTTAAAAGTTTTTTTCTTTGATATTTAATATAAGCATTAGTACATTTCATTTTCCAATTTAATTTTAGATTCAATGTAGAACTACCCAGTGCCAATAACTGGTGATACCATATATATATAATACATTGTAACATATTTTTCGCATTAAATTTATTGATATTTTAAATGTAAAGCATTGAGAAAAGGGTGAAAAAAGCACTGATTATTTTTATATTATAAACTTATGCATATGAAAAGAAAATAATACTTAAAATATAGCTCGATCTTAATTGGTCTGCCACAGTTTATAGCAGTTTCGAAAGGACGTATGCTGCGGGAATAAATATTATTGAATTACTCTCCTATTAAACATGAAGTTATAGTATAAAACTAAATATAAAAACAAACATTGAAAAATTCATTGAGTCATAAAAGCCTATAAAACAACACACCCCTTACGTGTCCTTTTGTTATACAGTGACAGAATCTTGGGATCAATTCAATTTTTACCTTTTATGCCCTTAATTTGCAAGTGTTTCGGATTTAAGTTATATAAATGTGACAACAGGATAAAAGTGAATGTATGAGAATATAAATCTATTACATATATTATTTATTAACACTTAAAGACGTTAATATCCGAATTGGAAAAAGTGTTTTATTTTTTATTTCTGCTTTAGAAGCACTTAAATGTCACTGGGTCAATATGCAGGATCCAGTGTTTAATTTATTGATACCTTTTGTTTTATGCAATGAAAGTTAAAAAAGAAAGATTTCTGATGATTTATTTTTTCGTATAAAGTAAAAAAAAAAAAAAAAAAAACATCTCTTATTAGAACTTATAAAATGTACACACATACAGAGCCACAATATGTGTGTGTGTTTGTGCATATAAACGCATTCATATCACAAAATATTTCTTAATCATTATAATAAAAAAATAGTAGATAGTGGTAAAAGAACTTCTCCCTAATAATACATATAATCTATCAAAATGTATTAGTGATTTAAAGGTTTAAGTGGCGAATAATTGATGTACTTTTGTTAAAAGGGTACTCATATTACCGACGTTCATTTCACCTAATTATCATCAGAAAAAATCTTTTACATGGAATTTTACTAAAGTTACTCGCACAATATTTCAAACATAATGAAAATAACATACATTTCTGCGGTGCAATACATTAGATTTTCTGTAGACTTTGAAGCGCATAGTATATCGTTTAGTAAGAGGAGCACACGATATTATTCTGTTATATTATAACATATAGGGAAAAATCGGTTGTAATTTTTTCAAATATGTTACACTAATTAAAACTTATCAACTTGATATGAATCGTTTAAGAGCGCAAGAAGATGGTCAGTGTAGGGAGGCATAGATTAGGTTAAAGGTATACATAAATATTTTACAGACATACATACAATTAAAACAATAAACCCAACTGGAGTGAAAAATTAGCCAGAGCCAGGAATCGAACACCGGACCACACTATACTGTGGTCCCGGGTTCGATTCCTGGCTCTGACTAATTTTTCACTCCAGTTGGGTTTATTGTATTTATTGTATGTATGTCTGTAAAATATTTATATACAGTGGGTTGCCAAATTATTAGGGACAGTCATGAAGTATAGGTTTTTTGTACAATATTAGGATATAATTTGAAAATAAACACTATTTTTAAGTTTAAAAAGCTTTATTGTTATACTAGTTTAAGTATTTACGCAATATTATAGGAAAAAAACCTATATAATATAAACAAAAATATAATACAGTCAATTTACTAATGTTAGTAAAGAATATTAATATTTGGTGATAATTCCTTTGGCTACGAGAAGTGTTTCGATGCGTCTCGGCATTCTTTCTATGCAATTTCTGGCACTTTCTTTTATTTTAGGGTTGTGATGCCATACATTTATTAGTTTTTCGATGAGTTGTACTTTGGTTGTAATCATATCTTTGGCGATTTCCGCCTCGTGATCTCCCAGAAGTTTTCTATGGGATTCATGTCAGGAGAATTGCCAGGCCAAGATAAAACTGAGGTATTATGGTCTGCCAAAAATTTTGTAACGCTTCTAGCTTTATGACAATGTGATGAATCATGCATAAACATGAACTCCTCACCACCTAGGAATCATTTTTCAATTTGCGGCACCAGCCGAGTTTCCAGAACTTGCCTGTACTGGTCTTGTCTCATGATTGCCTGGACAATGTAGAGCCGGCCAACCCCTTTAGCGGTATGACAGACCACACCATTATTTTATCAGGGTGTTTAACACTTTCCCCGATGCAGTCAGGGCGGTATTTTTCGCTTGGGAGTCACCTGGCAAAGCTGCTTTTATCGGCTAAAATCTCAAAGGTTGATTCATCTGAGAAACAGACCTGAAAAAAATTAAATATGTTAATAATTTAGAAATAGATGATTTTAAATGACATAAATAATAATTATCTTAACAACTGACCTTACTCCAGTCATCAACCGTCTTCTGGTGGTGTTTACGAGCCCAGGCAAGGAGCTTCTTCTTCATCGCTTCTGTGAACCAGAGTTACTTGGCTGTGAACCCTTCCTCCGCTAATCTCCGCTGCACATTTCTCTTAGAAACTGGTATTCTAGATTCTTGAACGATCTGAGTAAGGAGTCCCAGACTTTTCTTTCTGTTTCCTAAACAGATATCCCGGATTTTCCTATCGATACGTGGAGTTGTTATACGTTTTCTTCCACTTTTACCTTTTCGTTTGGGCAAAAGTGGCTGGTTTTTGTCCAGATTTATTTTTATCCTGTTGACTACTGACTTGGAAACTTCAGCAAGTTCTGCTATCTTCCTTTGGTAATGACTCGTATGCAGAAGAAGAGTTTTTACCTCAGATTTTTTCCTAGAGGACGAATCAATCCCTCGAAATCAATAAAAATAAAAACTAAATTAAAAACGTAAATAATTTCGCAAAAAACAAATATTTAATCAATAAAAGAAAGATAATACTCGCATATAATTCTTAACTTTTCCAAAAAAAAAAAAAAAAACACAAAGAATTCTGTTTAAATTAAAGAAAAGCGGCTTCCACTATTGCGTGTATAAAAGACTCAGCGTCTCTCCCGTTATTAAAATATTTATACAAAACAATCAAACCTTTTAACATACCAAAAGTACTTAAAAGTTGAATTATAGAGATGTTGACAACAGTAAAATACATGCCTGCAACACTTAAACGATTTAGAGCCGCAGTCAAGTGCACCCAAAGTATAAAACTAGCAGAAAATATGACTGTCCCTAATAATTTGGCAACCCACTGTATACCTTTAACTGTTGAATGCAGGCGTTATTTATGTGTGTATGTGTGTTTTAATATATATTGTAGTATGAGTGTTTTATTATAGATTAGGTTGTTTATTTCCAGGGACATAAAAAATGCGTTGTGTTTCAGTATTATGACTCAATATATGGTCTCGTGTATACAAAAGGAGTAGCGGTCGACTCTAATTATACATTTATTTGAACACACGATCTCTAAAACTGTTCGGAATGTTTAGAGAAATGCCACCAGATTTCGTTTTTATTGTTTTACCTCCATTGACCGTAATTAAACTCAACTTAAGTAATTTAACTTCATATGTAACTGAACTACTGAAACAGTATATCTGCCAGATCACGAATCAAATTTCTCGATTTTACCAATTTTTACGCTAAACATAATCTCTCTCTAGCTTCTACATTCTATGTTTTGTGGGAAACATATTTTTATTTTATTTCAATGGGTTAAAAAATAGCATGATCTTTAACATCGTCTGGATACCTACATAAACTAACCTTATTTTTAAAAAAATCATTCAATTGATATTTTAAATGCATCATTTTTTCAAAAAAATTATGTTACCTAAAACATGAATCTTTTTGTTCAGTGTTCGGACTTATTTTTTATTGAAACTTGTTAAAATGTGAAAGAAATATACAATTATACAACTTGTATTAACATTGCTTTTATTTATTATTAAGTTATAATTTAAAAATTTATTTGACATGTAATTTTATTTTAAGCTATAGACTTTTGAAATTTGCATGTCGCAAGAGACGAAAGTAAACAAATAACATTGGATACTGATAATTTTAAACATTTCTATAAAATTCTGATCTGATAATTGTATATAATAAATGAATAGAAAATAGTTATGATTCTAACCTCTTTTTAGCTATATCGATGTCTCCTAACATTTGATCTTGAAAGAGTACGTTTCGAATATTCGAATGCATGAGGAAGGAATATATATGTATGTATATCTGTACTGTTCCAGCATTTGATATTTCAGAAAAGAATGGCAATATGAATTAGACAAACTAATAATTTATCTAAAAATGATAATTACCTCTAAATGACATTTATCATTTTAATATATGTTTCAGGCGGATGTTTACTAGAAAATCATTAGTAGGTTTTACTAATATCCATGTTATTAATTATTAAATTCGATAAACACTTCGTAAATGTAAAAACGTTTTCAGACGAGATTTTTTATAGATATGTATTTCCTTTCTTTATTACATGTTCTCATTATTAATGTGAAAAGCCTAATGCTATTTATGAATGAATCGAACCCGTTAGGGTAATAAATATAAACAAGATTTTCCTGGATTTTGTGAAATAATTATTGTCACAAAATATTTATTTATTTTTTTACTATAGATTTAGCAAACATAAATATCTTAAATATCCCACCTAATATAGTTTTATAATTATGTAACACAAATAAATGAAGCGCAGATATTTCCCAAAGAATAAAGACTATTCTACATTACTTTTGTAAAAATATTTTATTTTCAATATTTATAATTCTCTTTCAAATGAAAAGTATTTTCCGCTCACGTCACTTGGCGATAGATTTGAAATATTTATCCATGCTACGAAAAAATAAATTTGCTATTAGGCACAAATTGTGAAGTAAATGCATTATATAATTAAAAAATAGATTTTTTAGTCATTAATTGTGACTGAAATCTTAATTAACGCATGACTTCACCTATATTTTAGTTGCTCAAAGATCAACTTATGATACGCAGTCGATACTGCAACTGTTGCAAAGGAAAATGCAAGGAGTTTAATTAAAATATTTAGAATGAAATCCAACGGCTTTCATTGTGCAAGGATAAAGACTAGGACTAAGTAAAAAAAAAGAAAAAAGCAAGACTTTCTAAGACAAAGGCAGTGTGCCAATAAAATAATGTTTGGAAATATTATAATTGCATTATAAAAATATTTACTTTTTTTTTCTTTTTCTTTTTTTTTTTTTTTTGCAGCAATAGATAAAAAAGTAAGTTTTGCGAAATATGAAATAAATCGAGTTTGAAATATTAAAATTTTAAACAAAAACAAAACAACAACAAAAAACTAAAAATCTACCCAAATAAAAAAAAATGATTGAACACTGCACATCGCAATCCAGTCTCGTATATGCTTGTAAAACATTGTTACATTGCTATTCATAGTTTTTTATCCTAAAAATTTAACTAACTTACTCTGACAAATTTTAACGGTAAAAAGGGTTTTTAAAAATTTTTTCATAAAAGAAATGTCTGCTTTAGCGTGTTTATTATATTACCGGATGGTAATCAAATACTGCAATGTCAAAAACTCTAACATTAGCATTAAGCATTAGGTTTAAGAAAATTCATATTTATTAAAGACTCGTTCTTGTGCTCCCTGCTGCCTTTGCATACATTTCCGTTTAACGTATAAAGGAAAAAAAATAACGCATACATTTATGTGGTTTACTTACAAAGAAAAATTGTCAAGGTAAATTTTATCTAATAAAAAATAAAACGTACATTTGGTCAAAAAAAGGGGTTCATCACATATATTTTGTCCTCAATTGTCACGGATACGAGAAAACAAAAAGTATGCATTCAGATGGAAATCGTGTATTTTTTCAAATTTCTATTAAATGAATGAGTTTAGAAGATCATCATCAAGATGACATTTTTAAATCGAACACCTAATTATGACACCTGGCTTTTTCAGTACACTTTAATTTAGGATACCAAACAAAATGACATTCGGTGGAAAGTATGGGAATAATGAAGCTTTAAAGTCTGGAACTCTTAATGTTAAATTCATTTGCAAATTCAGAAAAACAGATTGCAATGCACGTGTATTTTTCTTAATACTAGGGGTTTCGGTCCCTACGACCTACGTTCACCAAAATCAGTCCATACGTTGCAGGCTGTAAAAACACGCTAATTTAATTGATTCATTTTAAAAATATTATCCAAGTACGGAAGACTGAATATTTCTTTTGTAAATATATTTTTTTTCTAATTCCATATTTTTTAAATTTAATTTTAAATTTATTTATTTTTAAAATGAATTTTCAAAAGACAAATAAATTAAAGTGCGCTAAATACGTGAGAAAATTCCGTAAATATTAGCAATAGTCTCATTATTGCAGATGAGATAAACAAACATTTAAAAATTAAATGTAAGGTAAACAGCAAATTGTAACCAGAATTAACTTAAAGGTATTCTAATACTATATCTGGGTTTCTTTTTGGTTTGCTTGAAGACTCCATAAAGACTGCTGCACTGTTTCGATTAGTGCACTGTTATGCGAAGAACAGTAAATTTATATTTCTGGATCAGATTTTTAGCCGAAGAAAATTTATTCTCCTAAAACAGGGTAAACAGTTATAAGTTATTTTATTTTAGCAAAAGTAAACATTACAAGAAAAAAAAAAAAAATTAATTTAAAAAATAAATCGATTAACGAACAGGAATTTCGATTTCCGATGCTGTTTTTGCAATTTAATATCGAAATAATTTTTGAATAATTTATCTGATTCACTTGACGACTTCTTCCTTTGGTGAAGAAATAACCTGCTTTACATTTGATAAAACGTTTTTCGGATGCTCGTTGAATAAGAAAAACAATTAATTTTGTCCAACACTTTATGTTGAAAATGCATGTATATTTGAAAAAGGTAGAAAAAAAATTACATTTAATTTATGTATATGTTTGAAGTGCTTTTTTAAAAAGAAATAAGTAGTGGATGAATTACTTTTTATATTAAAAACTTTTCTTAATATTACGAAAATCACGCAATTCTGAATGAATATTTCCGGAGAAACAAATATGCTATCATGAGACTTGAACACATGTTTGAGTTTTTAATTTTAATAAAAATATTTTGATGCAATGAGGTGAAAAGCATACGCACGTTTTAGTTTAAGTAATTAAAAATTCTTAAATAAAAGAAGTGAAAAATATTTAATTGCTTTGTCAATTTTTTTTTCAAATTACTTCTTCAAATTTTAAATGGTTTTGCCTTTTTTCCTAGTTGTTCATCGTATTTGTCTTTAATTTAATTGCTACAAAGGAAAAGGGATAAATATTTCTGGAGACATGGAAATATCCACAATATTTCAAAAATCATTACACGCGTATAAGTCGAGAAATTTCTGACACTTTTCGCTAAGCAAAGTTGGGGGGTCGACTTATACGCGAGTCAGTTAAAAAAGCAAAAACAAAAACTTCGAATACTGGAAAATTATGGCCTTTTTATGTGCATGAATAAAAAAATAAGGTACTGGTTAGTTATCCCGTCGACCAATTTCGCCAAATTATATAAATCACCAAACCACTCGCCAAATTATACAAATTGACATAAGATTCATTTTAAGTAACGAAAGAACAAATAAATTAGTATAACATTAATAAAAATACAAATAAAACGTTGAAATTAAAATCACTTGATGACGTAAACACGTGTAACTCAACTAAATGTGACATTTATGATCAACCATCATTGGCATTTAATCTTACAATTTTGCGACAGTAATTTGATCAACGGACTAACTAACAAGTACGAAAAATAATATATAAAATGTACAAATAATAATAATTTATTATTTAAAAAATTTCAATGATTTGTTTTTGTTTACTTACTACCTTTTCGAGAAATCTTTGGTTTGATTTTGTACAAAATTGAAGTAAAAAGTTAGGGGTTCGACTCATACGCGGGTTTTTGATTTTTTCCAGAATTTACATTCAAAAGTTAGGGGGTCGACTTATACGCGAGTATATACGGTAGCTACATTTAGATATTTTAATGGAAAGTAACATGTTTTATATATTAAAATTAGTAAAAATATAAATATATATGAAAATTTAAATATAACGAAAGTTTTAAAATTTATGAATAGTTTCCTTTAGGAAATAATTGTGGGGGAAACTTATGTAGATAAAAAGGAGTATTTTTACGGAATATAAAAAAAATAGAAACCCATTTTTGTCTGATTAGTGTTATCATGTATATATTGGACTCTTTGTTCAAGAATTATATGTATCTGATAGTTCGATAGTAACCTTCTATATGCCGTGAACTGATATATCCGTTTACTAAGCCGTACGTTTCATAGCCATAGAAGCTTTGTTTAAATAACTACAATTCTACAGATATCACGAAAGCAGTTTTAAAACATTGATCAATAATTAATACGTTCAAGGATTATATTAACTTAATTGTGCAAATAATAAATGAGGCTCTTTTTTTACGTAATATAAAATATCAGAAATCCGTTTTTGCCTAAGTGTTATCATCCATATATTGATATCATGTATATAATGGATTATTTGTTCAAAAATTTTATACATAGTTCTGTATTAAAAAATCTTATAAGAGGATAAAAAGTACTTTCTAAGGAAATTTATTATTATTTATTTATTTTTTTAATTTATTTTACGTTCATTTGATTCTCCTAATGTGTTTAAAAAAAGAAAAAAAAAGATTTAAAATTCGTATACAACTAGTAAGTATCCAATGGTCGATAAGCCATTTGCCGAATGGACATGAAGCGTTTCCTGCCGGCCTTAAGGAGTGAAATGGCATGACTGAAAAATATCGGGAAAGGACATTTAGATGATGCTCGCCCATTTTACTTTTTTTTTTGCCGCTTGCCTATGACGTTATATACAGGGTGTTTCAGCACAGCAGTTAAAAAGTTTCAGGAGAGATAGAGTACAGCTATACGATGGGAAATCACACACTAATACATGGTTGGAAAGACTTTCCTGGTGCAGTAGTGGCAACCCAAAACACAAGAAGGAAAGGGCAAGAACAGGTTGGGAAAACACGTTTATTATTCTTAGTACAGCAAAAAATTAAGAAATAAGAACAAGAAGAGAAACAACGATCGCCATTAAAGATGATGTTCAAAATTACGACCCCAGATGTGATGCAGGCCTCACATCTTCGGCGCTTGGAAGATCTAATGTTCTCGAAATACCGGGCGTGTTCCGTACAGCTGCCACGATGCGTGCAACAAGTTCCTGTTGCAGCACTTTTCAGCATTGTCCCTGCATTTTTGAAGTATTATTAATAATGAATATATTTTCTCTTCCTGTTTGTGTCCTTTCTTTCCCGTGTTTCGTGTCATCACTACCGCGGCAGGGGAGCCTTTCCGACCATGCATTGCTTTGTGTTTCCCTTCGTCTAAATGTGCTCTATCTCTCCTGAAACTTTGTGACAGCTGTGCTGAAACTCCCTGTATAACATTCGCTCTAGCTAGGCGATAGACCTGACACGATATATTCTGTGTTTACTTATGAAGGAAACTTGGTAGCCATTTTATCGATGTCGTAAGTATAAAGGTTATGAATCTTTCGTAAGCCCGGAGGTGAAATGCTGACATGTACTGAGGCAGTGAAATTCATTTACCGGTCACAGTTGTGCTGAACCATTCTTGTTAAAATAGTCTATAGGTTAAATTGCTTGCAATATGTAAATAAAGCACAATAAAATGTTATTTTTAACTTAACAGTTATTTTTTATCAATTTTAATTTATCGCGATATATGTCAGTTAGTGCCTATTAAACTTTAAAACGTTAATTAATTTCATCTAATGCTGGGATTTGTGTATTAAAATGCTTATATATTCCTCCTTATTAAATGTCATTAATTTACTATATTGTCATTTAATACAAACCGTCAAAATAAACCTTTAACTACAAATTTGTGATCGTTTATTTAAAATATGCATGAAAACAATTTATATATTCAAAATAAACTAATTACTTTAACACCTTCGCATTAATCATCTTTTAAGGCATTTGTAATATTTTATCACAGGTAATTCCAAAAAGAGTTATTCTGCCTAATCTAATTGCAAAAATTTTGCAAATAATAAAAGAAATTCATTTGTTTAAATTTGCTGGTAGGAATAAATAAGAATTCTGAACATTTTATATACCATGTGTACTCGACGCTCGTTTCGAAGAGTTTCAGCAAGAATTATTTTATTAAAGAAAAAAACAAAACAACTACTACCTTAATACATAAAAATAAATCTCAGTAATAAAAAAAAAGTATAATTATATTTTAATAATGAGAACAAATAAGAAAGTAGCCAAATCTTCATCAAAAAAGGGGGGGGGAGAAGTCTTTGTTGATTAGTCTTGTAGTTCATAGTATTTTTATATTAACTTAACATAAATCAAAAGTAAATCTACTTCATTTTAAAAGTATCAAAGATTGTATTCTTAATAAATATTTAATCTTAAAGAACAAATCGAAAAAATGTTTTTATTAGTCTTCCTTCCTTTAAATTAAAAAAATATATACATATTGTTGTCAGCTGTTACATATAATTAAATAAATTATACCCTTTAAATATGCATTTTCGTAATTATTTTGAAAATATCATAAAAAAAATTTTTTCTTATTTTTCTTATTTTTTCTGATTAAAAAACATTTGTTTTCTTTAAGTTAAAGAAAAAAATAAAAGGTATTAGGGTTATCCAAAATTATATAAACACATGTGTAATAACACAAACTGCTTATTAATAGGATGACGACCCACATTTTGCATTAATTATACATTGTAACCGGCGTGGAATGGACAAATACAATTCATGCACAAAAGTTATAGGGATACGTAACTATTCCTACTTCTAAAATGTCGCTAATTCAGAAAGTGTCGTTGGAGATTGAAACTTACAGCGCAACCTCGCCCACAATTTACCCAATAAAGGTTCAATTATTTTGAAACCAGGATTCTGTGTGGGTAAATTACACAAGATGTTGTAGTTCATCATCCTATTCACTATATCTGTCTCGAACAATTCTAACAATGAAAATAGAAGCATTAGTATCTTGGCACACAGTTGTCGCTTATCAAGGAACCATTGGATGCCAGTTTGCCCCATTGGATGAAGATGTTAGCAGAGAATATTAATCTAAACCTGTCCTGTAATCCGCCCAGGCAGAACAAAATTAGGACCCCGAAGCCACACTGCGACATTGCGCACAAAAAGATCATTGATCCCATTCCACGTTTAACAATAGGAAGGAGGCAGACCACAATATATGGGGCATTCTCACAATCTTTTGACTTTTATGTCCCCAAATAATAATTTTTATTTTAGTACATTTTCTTGTGTTTTTTTATTTCATATACTGGAGAACATCTCATTGCATGATTGCATAACAATATTAACGAGATAAATAAGTTTTGAACGATGTTGGGGATCAAAATACCAGGAAAACTCCTATACCGTCCCGTGTTCCCAATGCTGATTTTTAAGTTTTGAGCTGTCTGTATAAAATTGTTTCAATAAAAGTAATTCGATGTAATTTTTTCCAAAACCGGGACAATTGTTTTGCACAAATATGTAGCAAAAAATTAACCTGCATACATTTTTACGGTTGATATTTTTTAACTCTGTCCCTGTGTTTTTTATCCTTACCGTCCCTCTTGCTATGGAATCAAATATGGAATCACATCACTTATATGAATCACATCCGTTGCAGCCACATATTTTTTTTTTCAAGTTTTATCTCATGCAGAACTATGCTAAAGAAAGAATGTCTAAAATTCTTTGACAGGAAATTTACTGCAGAATTTAAATCAGCATTTAAATATCAATTTCAAGATCATGGCTTTATTGGTAGTCTTACCGTCCCAAGGTTTATTCCTGCTCTTTTCGAGGTAAATGAATTTTTTTTTTATTTAATCCAATGTAAATAACTGTTTCTAAAAATCAATGAACATTGTGGCTATCACTTAGTCTTAACATGATTTGCCTAAAATAGGTGATAATTTTCCTTACCGTTCCATCCCTAGCGTCTTATTTTTTCCCATTTCGTTCCTTTTTGCTTATACCGTCCCTTTTTTCCCTTGCCGCCCCTCCTTTAACACTCCTTTAAGACAATGTTATACCAAAATTTTGTACTAAAAATATTACTTTGTTATTATTTCTTATTTCAATGTCCTGTGGGTACTATGCTAATTCATTATAAGTAAAATTTAGAAGAAAATAAAAAGTTTTAGTAGTAAAATGGTAAGGAAAATTAAACTTGCAAGTTAACCATAAACCTCAATTAAATCAAAAAAATTTCGCTGCTGACCATTTTTCTTTATTTTGAATCATTAAGGCATTCGTCTATCAGATTAAAATGTTATTTTAGCAAGTCTAATTTCACCAGATTTTTATTCCCGAAAGTCAAAAGATTGTGAGAATTCTTCATATGTTTTTTCTGGCGTTCCCCAAAAATAAACACATCAGTTTTAGTTTAGAATAATGTGAACGGTGATTAAGCTGTTTGGTAACATTCTCCTATCTTTCCTGTGTCCAAATTTTATGCTCGTGATACCATTTTCATCATTTCAATGCATCACATAATGTTATCAATGGTTTTGAAACAGTATCTCTACTGTGTATGTTTGCTGTATGCATTTCACTCCGGATCATTTTACTGATACGGCTTCCTGCCAATATGTGTTTATCTCAGATGTTATCTGAGGGCTGTTCGTTTAGTGGTTCCTGGACACGGGCCGCTTCATAATTCTTCTATCTCTATCTGTCCTTTTAGACTTCCGGAAATCGTTGGGCTTAAAAGTTTCTGTCTTTTCCTGTTTGTAATAGGTTGTCAATACAGTTGACACGGTACACCTCCCATCACCAACAAGCGAGTCTCCAGTGAGACAGCCCCAACAATCATGCCTCTTTCGAAAGCTCTAACCAAGATTTCACGCCGCGATGTTTTTCGCATTCTACCGCTTTCGCAGCTCCGATTAGACTGATGTGTATACATTCTCGCCCAGTAAGTGGCACGTTTCAATACTAGGGGGCGGTAGTATGCTGCAGGTTTCCCTTGGGTATTGTTTGTATACAGATTTTTATACTATTTTGTGCAACTTCTCTACATGAATATATGTCGAGTATGCATTTAGCTCCGCAAGTACATCCCGAGATTCAAGGCGCCACCTACATTCCTGTCTTTTTAGTGACTAACGATCAAAGCGCTCTCATCCTGTTTAACATTTTTTCCCATGGACTGATACACGAGAAATACAGCACGCATGCGCTTGAGGGACAGACTTGCGATCGAGAGACGTTCTTTTTGAGAGCGTAAGTTCGAACTATAACCAAGTAAGAAACGACGGAGAAGAGTTAGGGTAAACGCACCGGTAGTGGGCCACTAATTTCCAAAGGTTAAAAACAAGCTCACATCCCATTTCAGAAAAACGACTAAATGAAATCTGATTAGCGAAAGTCCTTAAATGTTAACTTTCCATAAACAGTTTGGAATAATTGTTATTTTCCTGTAGATATATTTGTATATATTCTACAGGACAGAGTGTAGACAGATAGAGTGTCTACAAATACAGATTTTTTGACAAATTCTTAGTGATTTTATTAAGAGATAAGTTTTTATTTAAAGAGTTGTTCCTTTAATATTATGTTTTATTTTAAGTTTAAGTTCCATTGATATAATCGATTACATTGTAAATAATTTTTTAGATTAGCTGAAAAGTTAAAAATTGAGTATTGTAAAGCTCGAACAATACTCACTCCATCATATTTTCTCTCCTTTTCTTTTTTTTCTTTTCTTTCAAAAGAACTGACAAGCTGAGTAAATTAGACTTTACGAGAGAGAAGAATGTTTACAAAGTTGTAGCCGACAAGGCACTTGAGCTAAGCCGTAATGTTAAATTAACTGAGTTAATTTGTAAATAGTAACATGTAAATACCTTGTAAATATTAAACTTACTAGTCGATGATAAGTTATCCAGTTTTATTTTGTAACATAAGATAGTTTCCACCCGGGATTCTGAATAATATGTTACAGTATTATATTGATTTTTAGGGGTGGCCCTCTTCTGGATCACACTTTCTTAAATTGTACCAGTAGTGGGCATGGAGGCCAACTACTGGAGCATATGCCCCAAAAAAATTTTTGTTTAATTTATATTAATTAAGTATTTTTTGAGGTTCTAAGACTTTGTATATAATTTATTTAGTTTTTTGTTCAGTAGAACCAGTAGTGGAACAGGGGCCCACTATTGGTTCACAAGTGGCCCACTTCTAGAGCAGCGAAAATGTAACTTCACTAAGCTATCAGACATATGATTATTAAAAGAAATTAATATCTAAAATAATTCATACTTCAAAGGTTCAATACTCAAGACAAAGGATAAAAATTTTGAGCCATAATAAATAGGCATTGCGTAGAGCGACCTGTAGTTTTATTTATGGATCTTTGAATCTGAGCACCATCTGTTCTGATCATGGAATTGAATGGTAGTTTTCTCCCAAATTCCACACACCTAATGCAACCAATGGACGCTGCTGTTTTCCATACTTTTAAAGGTGCTTGGTGACAGAAAGTAGTGAACTTTAGATTAACCCATGAAGGCAAACAGATGCAGAAACATGACTTTCCACCAATCCTGAAACCAGCACTAGTTTGTTTAACTCCTGCAACAAATGTGAATGGATTCAAAGCATGTAGACTAGCTCAATGGGATTCAAAGAAAGTAAATGTTGAATCCAAACTAACATCAAAGAAAGTGATAATAACACCAATAAAGGACATGGAAAGGCCCCTTGAGCACACATAACTTTACTACTCATGATTGGAGACGAAGGAGACTTGAACATGGAACCAATTTCCCAGGTAATCTATCGCAAAACAATTTGGATATAAAACACTTGAGTATATTTTTTTACAATTATTTATTCAATTTTTACATTTTACTTGTTATAGGGTACACCGGTCATATTTGTCGAGGCGGCATACACTGAAGAGTCTATTGACACTGCTGATACTGAGACTGTTGAGCAAGAGCAAACAGCAATTGATGAAGATGCTGAAGTGGATCTTTATATTCAAGAAGGATCAACTCAGACCGACAGTTATTCAGTGCCTTCAAATGGTGTCCCATCTAAAAATGCACCATCCCCCTTCAAAAGAGTTGTTTTTGACCAGAAGGGGGAGGAGTATCACAAAGAAAAAGAGAGAAACTTCCTGTAGTTGTGACTTCTCCCCAAATGCTTTAATATTATAAGAAAATAGAAGGTCTTCAAAATGCTAAAGATGCAGAAAAAAAAGAAAAACCGAAAGAGAAAAAAAGAAAAATTTAAAAGGAATAGTTAAAAAATAGTCTATGGAAAAAAAGGAGTGTCAGGAAATTATCGCCCGAGTCTGATGCCTCTCTTTCATTAGAAGTTTCCATCTATAGTACTCTTTGTAATAAATTGGCTGTAAATCCCTCTCACATTTTGAGATTTTTTTTTTGTTTTGGAATAAAGCATTTTGTTTTATCAGTCACTTCAGCTTTTAATTATCCTATTTATTTTATTTGTCTTATTATTTATCACCACTGCGAAATAACAAATAGGACAGTTTTTTTTTAATTACAAAATATAACAGATTGTTATGTAGAGGAAAAAAACTATGCATTTCGATAAAAAAAAAAAAAAAAAAAAAATGCTAAATTGTCTATTATTATTTTCGATGAAAACTGATGATTTCTTTTTCTATCATTTGTATCATTATGGTACAAAACACAGAAAATGCATTTTTAATGACAGAAATCGCTAAAAATTCATTAAATTCATTGTAGCACAAATAAGAAAGTTTTGATCACAGAATATGGGAATATTTACTGTTTAACAAGTGAAAGCATGTAAGCAGATTTTTAAAATATAACTCAGAGATCACAAGAACTGCACAAAAATTAAATTTCGTAACATTAAGGAGATGTAACTATTTTGATAGAAATGGATTTTCAGATGATGAAAAAACTGTGAAATAGTTCAGCAATTAAAATTATATCTCTAAAACTAGCTTTTAGGAAATTAGCTATTTTTAAACGATAAGAAAGGACACCCTGTTATAATCTAAAAAAATTACTTTGCAGCTTGTACAACATCAGCTTATATGTAAAGTGAGATAAAGCGAAAATTGATTTACAGAACTGAAGTTGAGGCGTAGCCTGATCTATAGATTTACTAGTGAGATTATTTTACGTAATCATCTAAACTTCTATGTATAATTTCATTTTTGTGTATATTCAATTTTAGAACTGTAAAAAAGTATAACTTCAGTATTTTTACACTAAACTCAAAACTGGAGTGGCCCACTTCTGGGGGGCCCACTACTGGAGCATCAAAAATTTACTAGGCCCACTACTGGAGCATAGAGGAAGGTAACTTTTTTAATTTTTCATTTTTTTCGATGAATATATTTTGAAACTTTGAATGTTTATTCCGATACCTGAAGGTTCGGACTAGGTTAAAAAAAGTCCTTCCGGCCAGTGCCGTGAGGAAGAGGTACCTTTCATATTCCTTATTTTAAAAAAACCAGCTTATATTATTCAAACGCACAAACCTCAATTTAGTGGAAACCGATTATAAGAGATTCAATACTAATTTTTATTAATACAAAATCATTATGAATGAGAATTTAGCGAAATTAGTCAGCTTTATCCAAGCTGCTTTTATTTTAAATAACTTATATTTGGTTGCCAAATTCGGCGATACATTGAAGTGCCTGCCATTTTAAGACAACAAGGTGGATGAGGCTAACCAGTGAACTTGGTCGAGACCTTAGTAATTCCTGTGCACATGCTCACTCACATCGGAATCGGTTGATATATAAGAGTGCTGTCGCAGGCAAAAAATCATATTTTTAAAAATGTCACCCGCATTATAAATTTAAACTGCTATATCTGAGCCATTTTTTAAGATAAATTCAAAACAAAAAATGCGCCGGAATCCTTATATCAAGGTCAAATACTTAAAAAAGAAACCTTTTTCAATTTCTAATTTTTTTGTACCTTACTTTAAATATTTTTTTTTTTACTGGCCGCCATTTTGAAACAAGATGGCTGATGATAAAGCTGACCAAGACGATGATAAAGCTGACCAGCGAACTTGGGCAAGGCATTGCTATATACTATCCACATGCCTTCTTACATCGAAATAGGTTAATAAATACACGTGTTATCGCGTGACAAATATAAGATTGTTTCAAAATGTCAACCATGCTAGAAATTCAAAGTGCTATAATTCAACCATTTTTTAAAGATATAGACGAAACAAAAACTGCTGCGGAATCTTTGTATCAAGGTCACACACATAAAAAAAAATCTTTTTCATTTTCCAATTTTTTGATACTTCATTTTAAATTTTAAATTTTAAATTGTTTTTTAATGGCAGCCCTTTTCAAACAAGATGGCGAATGAAGCTGTCCAACAAACTCGATCTAGACATTGGTATGTACTATGTACACACCAAGTTACATCCAAATCGGTTCATAAATACTCCTGTTATTGCGTGACAAAAATCAGGTCGTTTCAAAATGTCAGCCACAATAGAAATTCAAAATGCTATAACCCAGCCATTTTTCTAGATATAGACGAAACAAAATCTGTTCCGGAATTTTTGTATTAAGGTCAAACACATACAAAAAAAATCTTTTTCATTTTCCAATTTTTTGGTACCTCATTTAAAATTTAATTTTTAAAAATTTTTTTAAATGGCCGCCATTTTGAAACAAGATGGCGGATGAAGCTGGCGAACGAACTCGGTCGAGACATTGGTATGTACTATGTATACACCAAGGTACATCCAAATCGGTTCATAAATACGCCTGTTATCGCGTGACAAAAATCAGGTCGTTTCAAAATGTCAGCCACGCTAGAAATTCAAAGTGCTATAACTGAGCCATTTTTTAAGATATAAACGAAACAAAAACTGCTCCGGAATCTTTGTATCAAGGGGAAACACATAAGAAAAAAATATTTTTTAATTTGCAATTTTTTGGTACCACATTTCAAATTTTAAATTTTTAAAAAAAATTTAAATGGCCTCCATTTTGAAACAAGATGGCGGATGAAGCTGGCCAACGAACTCGGTCAAGACATTGGTATGTACTATGTATACACGAAATTTCTCCCAAATCGGTTCATAAATACGAGAGTTACAGTGTGACAAAGATCAGATATATATATATATATATATATATATATATATATATGGATATATATATATATATATATATATATATATATATATATATATATATATATATAAACTTTTGAACGGAGGGTGGTTTCGGGGTCTGGGGGATGTGATCGATGAAAATATACCAAAATTTTTTTAAATCGCTTACCTCCGAACGGCTGCAATAGGTAGCTTTTTGTAATGAAAGCTACCTAAAATATACGTCTTTTAGAATTCCTTAATACTTTACCGGTGCGTTTACCCTACGTTATGTAGCATCTACGAGGGTATGGTTGTTATGTTTTGGCACGGAGAGAACGCTCAGTAATGAAGGATGTTTGTTTAAGACGCAGACGAAAGACGCAACGATGTAAATTATGTTTTGAACAGTATATCTAATGGAATGTATATATATATTTTGTAAATATTACGTTTACTACATCTTTAATTAATTTAGTCAAGTATCAGTCTCATTTAATTTAGCATTACATGACCGGTCATCAAGTGTCTCTTCATCAAGTGGTGTACCGAACGGGGATTACGAATGACTCGGCCACAATGAATATTTTTTATTTAAAAGTGAAATGGTGCTGCAATAAATTATAAGTGAAATATTTCTAGCGTATGCCGTATTTTGAAGTTGGCTATATATTCTAAGAAGTGAGTTTATTTTTTTCTATTCAATTATGTCAAATCTGGTTGATTTTAAGGAATTAGAACTTTCTTTGAAAGCGGAAAAGTCATCGAGCATTAAGACATTGCATAAACTTTTGATTGGAGATGCCTGTGACAGAAATAATAGACATAAAATTCGGAATTTTACTGGATTTGATTTTGAAATGGATACTGGTGAATATGAAACAAAATTTATTAAAAAATCAAGATAAATTTTCAGTAAATGATTTGATAACGATTTGTAATGTTTTATACGTAAATAATTCGGCAACTTTCGATGAAATTGGTGCCAGAATGCCAGAATAATTTCTTCTTTCTGCGATTTTAATGTATTAAAAACTAACTGAATCCCTGACGAAGTCGCTCTTAGAGACGAAGAGAGCGATAATGATTCTAACACATCTAATAAAATTAATGATACTTCAAGTGTTTCTGAAAATAATTTGAGAAATGATTCTGGTAGTTGTGAAAATATTGAAATTCAGAAAATTCTGATTCCTGATTATGTTCTTAAACCTGCTACTTCCAGTAATGATATTGAAAATATGTTAGCGGAATTTGATGGTAGCCAATTCCAAAATGTTGAAAAATGGCTTGCCGACTTCGAAGATACTGTTTCTTTGTTTAAGGCTAGTGATTTGCACAAACTGATTTTGGCTGAACGCCGTATGACGTTTAGAGCTAAACAGTTTATTGAAAGTGAGACAAAAATAAATTCTAGGTTTATAGTGAAAGCATTACATTTTTCTGAATTTGGTCTAACGTGTAGTTTAGTTGAATTACATGAATTGTAATCTAAAAGGAAAATTAAACAAATTGAAACGGCGAATATTTTAAAAATATCAAGCAGCTATGTTCTAAAGGTAACATTGCAGATTCTGCAATTATTCAGTATGTGATTAATGGAGTAAATGATCCTGTTTTTTTTTTTTTAACTTTTCCGTATGGTTGGTCCAACATTGTTAAATTTGAACAAAAACTTAAAATTTATAAGTTGCGTGTCGGTTATGATATTAAATCCGATGTTCATGTTAGGCCTAAAATGAAACCAGAAGTTAATCTTAAAAACAAATCTAGACCCATTAAAACTGATATACGTTGTTATAATTATGGTGATAGAAACCATAAAAGTAATCAGTGTAGAAATAAAGATAAAGATCTCCTCTGTTTTGCTTGTAATTTGTATAGCCACAAATCATTCGAAGTGGTAAAACGAAAGATATAAAATTATGTAATGATTCTCAAGTAAATGTTCTAACTTGTTCTCAGAATTTGAGTTTTAAATATGTAAAATTACATTCATTAAATTTAATTTCATTAATTGATACAGGAAGTTAAAGAACTATTCTAAAGAAAGATTATGTAAACTTAGAACTAACAGATGTGCTTTTAACTGGATTGGGTAAAAAATCTTTCAGACCAATTGGTTACTTTGAGGTTGAAATCGAAATTCATTATTCCAATTTTCAAGCATCTATTTTTGTGATAGATGACAAATCTGTAGAATTTGATATAATTATTGGTACTGATATAATACAACAAAGCTCATTAATTGATATAAGAGTTGATTTATATGAATATATTTATATATTGTATATATTTAAAATAAGAGTCAGAATAATTCTTTAGTGAATGTTATAAATTCAAGTGATGTAACTGTAAATTCTAAATTTAACAATTATTCTTCCATTTTGCATAATAGCAACACACAAATTACAACCTAAAACAAATATTTGCCTTTTCATCATTTGTCCTATTCTAGCTCAGAAATTAAAGAATTAAATCTAGAAAGTAAAAATTTAACTGCCCAGGTTAAATAAGCTGAAAAAAATATATAAATTGTTAGAATTAGATGTAATCGATTTAAAAGAATGATTCTTGTAAGAAAAAACGAAGTCGAAAATCGCAATAACATCTTTAGAAGATAAATTAGAACAAGAAGCAGCAGAAAGGCAGACCATTAGCAAATTATATAGAGAATTAATGAGATGTTTTCTTTATATGAAAGCCCAATTTGATGAAGAATATAAATACTCAGAACAATAACGATTATGCCTAATAAAAGTAAATAACTATTCAAAACATCTTGAAAAACAGTTAGAAGAATCAGAAGATGAATGTTCTAGAATAAAAATGAACAAAAGAAGAATCCAGATAAAATTGAATTATTCCCAGGAAGATCTGGAAATTTTACGAAAAGAACTGACTAAATTTAAGAAGAAAATTAACTTGAATAATTGTGCTTAAAACTTTAAAAATGATTCAGTTTCTACAAAGTTCGAAATTAAAAAAATATGAAGTGTTCTTCCAGAAAGGAAAACAACCAGAAATTTGATGTAATAAATGAAGAAAATGTTAGAAAAGAAAATCTTAAGAAAATGTCTAATCAGAAGTTGAAGAATAATGTTTCTAAGAAAATTAAGTATATTGCTAAGTCGTCAGATGAATTTGAAGATGCTATTGAAATAAATGATTATGAAGTTAAGAAATCTAAGCAGAAATTTACTATAAGGAAGCCTGATTATAGAAGAATTTTTTTCCTTTTTAGAAGAAAATATAAGTAAATTTGACTTACATTCCGAAGATGACACTTTGATCGATGTTGACAAATATGGTATCGCTCCTGATGAATTCTTTGATTCTGAAGATGATGCTGATTTCAGCAGAAGCAATAAATCCTTACATGGTATTGACTATAAAATGTGATGAAAGAAAACGAAAAGACGTAGTTTAAAAAAAAGACGAAAAGACGTAAAAGAAGAAAAGACGTAGGGGAAAAAAGACGTAAAGAGTAATAAAATAACTGAAAAAGAAGAAGAAATAATTTTTTCATGATATTTTATGACGTGATGAGCCTTTTATCACGAATCTGTTTCTCGAAGATGAACTTTTAAAATTGTTAACCCTTAGTTGTCCAAAGAACTTTGTTCTGCCGAACTTTACTTATTAGAAGCTGGTGCGCTTAACGTTTTGACGCTTCACAATGTACTGATGCTGTTTCTTTTTTTTTTTATCTAGAACTTTGAGTTCTGCTTTTTTTTTTTTTTTTTTTTTTTTTTTTTTTGCCTTGTCAGGTGTTTGAGGTTGATCAACCGGTCAGTTTAACCGAAATGTGGAGTACGCATTTAGTTCCGCAAATACACTCTGAGATTCAAGGTGCCACCTACGTGCCTGCCTTTTTAGTAACTAACAATCAAAGAACACTCACCTTGTTTGATTTATTCCCCCCATGAAACGAGAAGTACAGAGGGCATGCGCTTGATGGACGGAGAGACTTCCGATTTAGAGATGAGTGTAAGTTCGAACTAAAACGAAGTAAGAAACGATGGAGTAGAGGTACGAGGTTGTCATGTTTTAGCGCGGAGAACGGTAGAACGTTGAGTAATGAAGGATGTTTGTTTAAGACGCGACGAAAGACGCAAAGATTTAAATTATCTTTTGAACAATATATCTAACGGAATGCAAATATATTTTGTAAATATTGCGTTTAATATACCTTTAATTAATAAGTCAAGTGTCAGTCTCATTTAATGCCAAATTACATGATTGATCTTCTACATATAAAATAATCATTTTATTTTTATTTTCCTTTATTGTTCATTTTCTTTAATAATGATTACAACTAGTTTCTTCCAAATAATTAAGCTAATTGGAAAATCACTATAAAAACGATTTTTTTAGAAAATTTAATAATTTTATGTGTATCATATGAAACATGCCTTTTCACTCCTTTAAAGCTTATTATAATTTTATTTGCTTCTCTTGGAGTGTTAAAATATTTACAAAAAAATATCGAGCAATAATCCTAATAAATGTAATAATTTTAAATGGCATTTGATATTAATATTAATACTTTTAATGATAAAACAAGCAAGTACACCACAAAATTGTTAACTTTCTGTTTTTAAGAATACATACAAACAGTTACCATTTATTGATAGATTAATTCATATGTTATTTATTTTTCTAAAGTTTATATTTTTGTTTTCTCCTGCCTTTACTTTCAAATCATTTAAAAACACAAAACCGGATATTCAGATTCGGAATAATGAACTCTATCGAGAGTCTACGACATTTTGGGACAAGATGTCATCTAAATATTAAAAGTTTTAAACTTTTCTTATTTGAAATTGTTTACTTTATAATTTTGTACAAAGCCGGTTTTTAGAATTTACGGTTTTTAAAAACTGCTATTTATGTTTCCTTATTTATGTTTAATACCAAAAACATATAATTAATATCTATTAACATATTATCTAAACCTCTGTAAAACTTTAGCAAATGCACAGTCGTGGGAAAAAAGTAACTTCACAACAAATTACCGTAGAAGAAAGTTACTGGTACCGAAAGATTGGAAATAAAGTCTACTTTTAAATGATATATATAAAATTTGCTTGGGGGACCATCTACATAAAAAATGAACACAAAATTCATTTTTTTCAATGGCAATACCCAATTTTAACAAGATATTTAAAATCTTCGGTTCAAACTATGCCTAGACACCAAATTTCAAGTCATTTGAATGATAAGTTTTTGAATTATAAACATTCAAAATTTAGTGCTTCTAATGTTAAATTACATTTTCATATTTTTATTAATATCTCCTGAAAATTTAATCCTAATGTGCTAATTTTTTCCGCATAAATAATGCTAAAATACCCAAACATAAATACGTTGAATTTGCAATTTTTATAATTTTATGATATGAATTATGAATTATGAAATTAATATTTAAAAAAAAATATGAATTGCAACCTACAATTTTTTTGATGGATTTAGATTTACTAAGTCCTGCTTTACGGAAATCCAAAATGTCACATTTTTCTTCCAAGTAGTGCTTAAAAACGGCAAAATGTTGGTTTACTATGACAGAAGTCGTATGTCTATGACAGAAGTTAGTGATGGGCGATTTCGATTTTTTTAATCGATTTAATCGATACTATGGCCAACTCGATTTAATCGATACTATGAATTTTTTAATCGATGTCTCTAAGACAAAATAAGGTAATATCATTTTCATTTTCCTTCAAAAATTGAAGATAAAGTAGTTGGATGTGCCAATCCCAAAACTTTCATCTGCCTCATAAATGTTAAAACTTCAAAATTCGCTATCACGGTGTCAAATTTAAATGATAACATATGCGCATCATGAGGATTCAAAAAGCATAGGTTCGTTGATGTATGTGCCTTTTAAAAGAAAATATAAGCATTGCATTTTCCTAACAAGTCATTGAATTTCGGCTCACACCCTCTTAGACTAATGTCAGACGAACGTCTTTTTGCACGCTTTTTTCGCTCTTACGCTATCCCTACACCTTTGCTAGCATGAGTAGGGACGGTGTAAGAGCGAAAAAAAAGCGTGCAAAAAGACTTTCGTCTGATATTAGCCTAGATGTCCGCAACGAAAATTCCCAATTCAAAGAGCATAAAAGTGACAGCTGTTGGGCAGTATACATCCAAGCCTAATAAGAGTCTACTTATCTGAAAGTGTAACAGAATATGAAGTTTGATTAAATTCCGTACATTAGTTTTGAGATATGGCTATCACGAATATCATGCAAAAAAACAGTATAGCAGCCTGTTACATGATTAACACGAAAAACTCAGGAACAACTTATGTCAATGACACATAATATTAAGTATGATGAAATTTCGGCCATTATTTCTTGAGATATCGCTAATATCTTGTAAATTCTGAAAAACAGTGTTAAATTCAGGGGCTGGTACTGGTGGACAACCCCCCCCCACCCCCCACGGAACATTGAAATTTCCCTCATGAAGATTTCAGATTTTATGCTTAAGGGACAAAAGTCCAATTTCCCCCCCACCCCCCCGAAACTCTAGAATGTCCCTCTCCAGAACCATAGAAATCCCTCCCGGAGAAAAATGTCTGAATTCAACACTGCTAAAAAAAGCAGCATGGCAGCACAACCTGTTATATCATTTACCCGAAAACCTAATCATGAACAACTTATGACAAAATATTAAGTTTGATGAAATTCCGTTCATTAGTTCTTGAGATATGATCCCTAAAATCGTTTAAATCCAGAAAAACGTGTTGAATTCCGGGGGTAGCCCGGAGGGACATGCGCCCCCCCCCCCCAAACACACACACCTGTGCAACATTCAAATGTCCCCCCAGAAGGTTTGAGATTTTATGCTTAATGTACAAAAGTCCAATCCCCTTCCCCTCTGAATTGTCCCTCTTTGGATCCGCAGAAATCCCTCCCGGAGAAAATTGTCTGAATTCAACACTGCTGATAAAATCTGCATAACAACTCCCCCTGTTGGGCGATTTACACTGAAATCTAATATGCAACAATTTATGCCAACGTCTAACTGAATGTGAAGTTTGATGAAAACCCGTGCATTAGTTATTGAGATAGAGCTATTGCGAAAATCGGAAAAATGCAGCATAGCAGCGCCACCTATCGGTAGATTTACATCAAAAAGTAATCAGCACCAATTTATATGAAAGTCTAATTGAATCTAAAGTTTCAACAGATTCCATGCATTAGTTCTTGAAATAGACCGCCCACAATTTTTTTGTCAGAGACAAAGAAATAGACAGACTGACAGACAGACAATGTATAAAAATAGTCAAATCGTATTCCAGACAAGTTCTTCTAAAACTATAAATCCTTCGAAAACCGGAAGCCGAAAATTTTCCCGAAACCAACGCTTTCTTTTTCTAAAGACAAAAGAAAGCAAGAAAAAATGACCGCATCGATTCTGCCCGCAAATTAAGATCAGAAATGACGAATCGATTCAGTTCAGATTCGATGCCGATGTCGATCTTTAGATGCTGGCAGAATCGCTATATTTTGATTTACTTCAATTTTTTAGATTCGGACGAATCGATTCAGTTCAGATTCGATGCCGATTTTTAGATGCGACTGAAATCGTTATATTTTGATTTACTTCATTCAAATCGCATCGCACATGATCCACGATTTGGGTTGAATAAATTCCTCCAATTTTACTGTTTTAGTGGCAGAATTGCTGTAAAATTTTGTATAAGAGCCTTTTTTTTTTTTTTTTTTTTTTTTTTTTTTCTAGGTTCAGTGTTGAATGGCGGGTTGATTTCTTGACTGCTCCGGTCGGAATGAGGGGGGGGGGGGGAGATTTTAGAGTTCCGTAAAGGGGGATGCACATTTTTCCATTAAAAAGCATAAAATCTCAAAACTTTCGGGAGGGACATTCCAATGTTCCCCCGGGTCACGCCCTGAATTCAATACTAGGTTAAATCGTTATACTTTTGTTTAGAAGCCTAGTTATTCGGGTTACTAGTTTATTATGTTGTATTTTTCAAGTTCATCCCTTCTAATCCTTTCCGCCCCCCACCCCCCTTCCTCGCCAATCTTAATTTACAGGGCCGTTCAAAATGTGCATGCTATTTTAAAAATGCCCAGTTCGCGTTCTATTTTATTATAAATCCACATTTTGAAACCTTGGCCAAAGATACATTTGAGGTCGCTCCTCCCACCGTTTGAGACTTACCTGACCGCCCGGGGGGCGTATTTATTGTTTCTTCCAAACCATCTCGTGTAACATATTGTTGGAAAGCTTCTAACGTCCTCTTTTATTTTCTGTCCTTCCTCCCCCCTCCCTAGTTACACGCTCTTGGCACTTTTTAGCTCACAGGCTATCAAAGCCTGAGATTTAATGTGCCCGTCGGTATTGTATGTATGTACGTAATGCGATAACTCTTGATAGAAATATCCGATTTGCTTCAATTTTTTTTCTATGTTCATTCTGCTAAAGCGCTTACCTGATTAGTTTTGGGGATTCATTGGTTAAGTATAAAGGGGGCAACGGGGGCTAGTCCCCTCCCTTAATTTAGATAAATGGGTTTTTCATACAGAATTATCAGATTTTCTTCAAATTTTGGTATACCGGTTAATTTTGATAACGAGTTTCTCTGATTATATTTGAAGGTTCATTGTTATAGTCTAAAGGGGGGAGGGGGGAACGAGAGGATAATACTCTCCTTAATTTAGATAGATGGTTTTGCTATCGATTTACTTCAAATTTGGTATACCAGGTTATTCTGATAAGGCGCTTCCCTAATTAGATTTGGAAGTTCATTGGTTAAATATAAAAGGGAAAACGGGGACTAATACACCCTTAATTTAGATAAATGGGTTTTTGTATCCGATTTGCTTCAAATTTGGTATACCAATTTATTTCGATAAGGCTCTTCCCTGATGACATTTGGAGGGTCATTGGTTAAATATAAAGAGGGGAAACGGGGAGGGGAAATCCCCCCCCCCCCCTTAGTTTATTTTTCGAGGAGAATTATTCTTTGAAATAAGAGCATAATATACAGTTAGTGTGAATAGCCTGTGAGATCAATGCCATCAGTTTAACTGGGCACTTTTCTTTTTAGCTCACAGGCTATCAAAGCCTGAGAGCTAATGTGCCCGCAGTTTCTGTACGTATGTATGTACGTACATACGTAACGCGATAGCTCTCGATAGAAATATCCAATTTGCTTCAATTTTTTTTTCTAGGTTCATTCTCATAAGGCGCTTCCCTGGTTAGTTTTGGGGGTTCATTGGTTAAGCATAAAGGAGGAGGGTACGGGGGCTGTTCCCCCCACTTAGATAAATTGGTTTTTCATGCAGAATTATCACATTTGCTTCAATTTTGGTATACCGGTTAATTCTGATAAGACGCTTCCCTGATTAAATTTGAAGGTTCATTATTTAAGTATAAAGGGAGGAACAGGGGCTAACCCCCCTTAATTTAGATATATGGGTTTTTCTATCTGATTTGCTTCAAATTTGGTAATTGGTTTATTCTGATAACGCGCTTCCCTGATGAGATTTGGAGGCTTATTGTTTAAGTATAGAGATGTGACTGGGGGCGGGAGGGGGGGCGATTCCCTCTTAATTTATTTTTCGAAAGGCATTCTTTGAAGTAAGAATATAAAATACAATTAGTATGAATAGGCTGTGAGCTCAATGCCATCAGTTTAACTCGATACTTTTCTTTTTTATTTATTATTGTTTCAGTGAGTGCACTCTGCATGTCAGCGAATGAGTCAATAACTGTTTATGGTTTTTAGATTACTGCTGGGAAAAAAAAAAGAAAAAAAAACATATAATCAAGGAATGTACTTTTATTTATTTGTTAACCAGAGAAAAATATGTTATTTCATTCTTAATGGCTCTAGGATGAGAACTTTTTTTTCTTTTTTCTTAACAGCTAAATATTTGGTAAACATTAAAAAGAAAGATATTTATAAACTGTAAATGAGATAAGGAGATATATATTTTAAAAAGGGAAAGAAATTTTAGTTAAATATATTATTAAAAGGAGAATTTTGATTATTAATTGGGGGATAATTAGTATGTGATACTTGGTTAATTACATTCATCACAGCTATTTTAAAAGAAGATTTGCTATATTTGCATTCCCCCCACACTTATAGAAGACCCTAAAAAGACTGAAAAACCATTTAAGTTTTTAAATAAATTTAGAGCCTTCAAAATTTCGCTCATCTGCGCATTTTTAAGAATGACGTTTATAGGAAGAAAGTCCCCATCTGTTTGGTTGAAGGAAATAAGAGTTAGAGTAGAAAATACATCTTTTCCGGATTAAAAAAAAAAAAAAAAAAATCATTTCTTTCTCTTTTTTTATCTGACCGAGATATTTTTTTAAAGATAAATTTAAATATAATATAAATTATTATCAAAATTACATCTTAAAAATAATAATTTTAAAAGTTAAAAAACCTTATTTTTTGACTCAAAGGTCTGTACTTCTGGGCCGCTAACATTGTCTATGGCCCACATAAATGGAGGTGAGGGATAGTCGTTACGGCCCTGTTGATTCGCTACGTTTTGGAATTACAGTAAATTCTGTCTAAGGCGGACTCTGTATAAGCCGGAAATCTGTCTATCGCGGAAATTTTTTCAAGTCCCGGCGAACCCATAGAAAATTACATTAATTCATGCTGCATAAGGCGGAATCTGTCAGACGCGGAAACGGAAAGGATTTTAAGGTGTCACCGAAACCAAAATTTTGCATAAGGCGGAAAAAGGATAATTTAAAAAAGAAAAGCGTTTTGTTTATTAAACTTTAAAACTGATAAGTCAAATAACTCAATGTCGAGCATGGTAGCTAAAATTCCGTAAGCTTTTAAAAAAGTTAATTCAAAAGAACACAAATTCACAGAAACTTTAAATTTTAAGGAATTTATGCTTATGCCATTTTTTCATATGTAAAATTGCATCTAAAAGTTAATATTTCTAGTAAAATGAACATTTATGAAAATGATTACGTATTTTTGAAAGTACAATATATTATACTTTAAGATTGTACTCAAATTGAAAATTATAGCGTTCTTTCTCATTCTCGAAGTTTTTTTTTTTTTTTTTTTTTTTTTGGTGTGTATAAACTTCCAGTATGAATGTATTACAGCAGTACTAAGAAATTGAATAAAGTTTCTCATTTATCTTTAAAAAGACAAAGGATCTTTCAGAATTTCAGTTTTCAACCGATTTTCTAGTCAGGAGAATCAATAAATGATCGTCATCTTCCAGGGATTTTTTTTTTTTTTTTTTGGGGGGGGGGAGCTTTTTTGCATAAGCCGGAATATTGTCTACCACGGAAATTTTTCTCAATCCCGACCGATTTCGCCTTAGACAGAGTGTACTGTACTATTTTTCAGCTTATCTGTGTGAATCTGTGAACATCGAAATATCAATTGAAGTATCGATTCTAGAATTTGGGAATCGATTCTTATTGCGATCGATTCTGTTTTATACGATGTCGATTTTAATCGATTCTCAAATTTTCCAGAATCGCCCATCACTAACTGAAGTGACTAGATATTTTGAAATGTCTTGTGCTATCATGTAATCAGGCAGTCTTCAATGATTGCTTGAGTGGCGCTTAAATTGCCTTGATCAAGAAGAGGGCTCTCTCGGTCAAGTATCCAATACCGAACTTCAATTGGGATACAGTTAATGATATAACTAATAGTTGTCACGCTCGTTTTAAAAAACTTAATTTCTTGGAAAATTATCACACGAATTGCATACAAAAATGTTTTTCGGCCGATTGAAAGGTGTAGAGTTCATTTATGCTGTCATAATTGTGTACTGCTATTGGAAAACACAAAGTTATGGCTCGTTTTGGCATGTAGATGGCCCCCTAAGCAAAGTTTATATGCATCATTTAAAAGTAGACTTTATTTACAATCGTGTGGTACCGGTAACTACTATGATATTTTTTTGCAGAGTAAGTAAGGGGTGTTACATTTTTTTCCGCGACTGTACGTAGAATTATATTCATAATTAATTAAGTGTAAATACATAAAAACACATTATTTGTTTTTAAAACTATAAAATATTAATTCTTAAGGATCAAAGTGTCATATCTCGGTTAATGGTAATCGTAGAGGAATGGAATTTTTACTGAAATGCATGTTAGTGAACGGCGAAAGTTTTTGTAAAGATACTAATTGATAAGATGCAGAAATTCTATAATTAAAATTTTTTAACTTTTTGCTAAAATGACTTAAATTGATTTTTAAATAAGGAGAAACTTTTGGATTGACATATTTTTGCAGTGAGAACTAACTATAGATCTAAAACTAACTTAGGAATTAGCTATCAGTGAACACTAAAAAGGAATTCCTTGCATAATCAAGAAAATAAATTTTTAAATTTTAAAATGAAATACATGTAATATAACGAATTCAAAAAGTATAAAAGAGTACATTTTCTAAGGAAATTTAAAAAAATAACAGTTCAGAAGAGTAACGAAATGTTTGCAAACAAAAACGAAATGAAAATACTATTTCATCAATCTTGTTTTAACCAGGACTCTTAACTTTTTATGCGAAATCCTAAAAGACAATTCTTTCAACAGGAAATATGTGATATTATTGACCCTTCAAATTCACATACAAAGTTCAAAAGGGCATGTCGTATTTCAGCATATGCATATACATTAAAAAATGTATGGACAAAGTTATTAAATCCAGATACCATAGCTGCCAATTCTTTCGCTTTTCTGTACCACAAAAATTTAATAGAAATTTCTGCCTTTTTTAATCCGCAGATTACGACGTTTTAAAAAGGTAAAATGTACTATAAAATTTTTGTGGTACAAAAAAGCGTAAGACGTTGGCAGCTATGCGATACCATAAATAAAAAAAGCATTAACGAAAACCAGAAAAAGAGAACTTTTACACATCCATTCTTTCAAACGTATTTTTGTTAGAAATTTCTGACAGTAACTGAATTTTATAGTTGTTCCCTCAAAGTACTTTTCTAAATTACATGTGATTTGTTTCAGAGAAATTACTTACATAAATGGGTATGCACTCTGCTATGATGTCAGTAATAGTTGTCATGAGTGTTTTATGTTAATGTGTCACTTTGTATTTCAGAAGGCCTCAAATAAAACTAGATATCATGTATTCTCTTTTTATCCTTCGTATGCACTCTACTATGATGTCACTAATAATTCACACTAATGTTTTATGTTAGTGGCAATATAATATTTCATGTTGCCTCGAATAAACTTGATATTTACAGTACATATACATTTAACGTACTACATGTACATTTTACAGTAAAACTTGATATTGTTAGTATTTTTTAACATTAACGGAATTTCATACTTGTACTCTCAGAGGACTTTCTAATTTGCATAAGATTTCTTTCAGCGACACTGCCTACATAAATGAGGATGCACTTTGAAATGATATAACTAATAGTTGTCACGAGTTAGATTAAATTGCAAACATTATGTTTCACAATGAGTCTAATAGAACAACATATTTTGCAGATTTTTAGTTTTTTCAGTTTAAATATTTTTATTTTTCAAAGTAACCAATTATTGCCAAAAAAAAAAAAAAAAAAAAGACCAAATGTCAGAGTTCGGCAAATTCGTAATCTCAATTACCCGCAATGTAATTACAAGTTAATTTGAATGTAATTGATTATAGTTACACATATTCAAAAGCATAAATTTTGTCAAATAATGGCATGGGGACTATTCTGTTACAGTGCTGCAAGAACTTTTTACGGCATGTAATTTTAAATATAATTAATTACATAAAATAAAATTCTAATTACAATGCAGCTAATCAGAATTAAAAGTTTGCCTAACTCTGCCGAGCGTTGCCGAAATATTTACTTGCGAGGGGAAAATTAACAACATTTTACATATGAAACATGTCTGTTAAAAATTGTGTTTACATTATTTTTCTGCAATATATAATGCATTTTCTAAGTTTGATCTCTATGCTAAATTAAAAAATTTTGCACTTTTCCCTATAACGTAAAATTTTCCAATAAAGTGAGGAATAAGTGACTGGAAACAGAAAATCTAACATGGAAGATCTAACACGGAAGATATAACGCAGTCAGTGTTTTAATATAAAAAGAAACATTTAAAATAATGAGTAAACCCCAGGTCGAAATTCATGCTGGTATTTGTTTGCTAGACAAGCATTAAATGCTGTATCCCACCAAAGTAAAATAGCATAAACTACCATAACACATTTACTGGTTACACCATAATTACCGGCAAGTCATGATGTGTATTGGAACACCTTACTGCTTGACCAGCATAGATATTCCACCTTGTGTTTTTTGAATATGTTGCTGGCCTAGCAGCAATCAAGACCAACACTTGCTTGTAATTTCTGCTATTCTAGCAGTAATTCCCAAGTAACAGATACTTTGGAACAGATGTCATAAATTCCTGGGGTCGCCATCTCGGAATTTTCCTTGGCGTGAAAACCCCTTTTCTTTCAAGTAGTAAATGTCGCCAGGCACCGGTTTATACGCATGTTAGGCTTAGCGAAAATAAAATGCAAATAATAAACAAAACTCGCTAAAGTGGCAATCACTAAGCGTCGTATGAGCGCTACGCGCTCATTAACCCTCCGAGCGTCTTGCAAAAGGGCAAAAGTTGTTTTCTCTGCATTTTGTTTTAAATGCTAAGAAAATGTGATTCTTTCAACATTATAAAAAAAACTCAATTACAAATATGAATGTAATCCTTGAGAGTATTAATCATTCTTCAATGTATTTAAAATTCATTAAATCTATTGACTTATACTATCTTAAATATTGCTTGTATTGCAGTGAAACCTGGAGCTTAGTGAACGGAATAATACGCCCCAAACACTTAGAGGGTTAACTGAAAAAACATCACTGAATTCAGCGGTTCTCGCTATATAGCAATCTCAAAATTCAGCAGTTCTCGCTGTGTAGCAATCTCAAAATGTACAAAACTCGTAAGGTAACATAATATAATAAAATTATCAACATACCTTAACAGACATTTGCTTTCTTGAAAGCTCAAGCACGAAATATGCTAGCAACACCTTCATTTTCCAAAATAGGCTTATGAATACGCACTGTAAACAAACCTCCTTAATTCGTCAAAATTTCCTCATATTTCTTAATTACTTCACCAAGAGTGTTTAAACGGACTATAGAACACATCTTCAATCAAATACAACCAATAAATTTAACATAAAAACAATTAACAGAAACATACAGCACGATATCACAAACAAAAACTCCCTTCTCGCGTACTCGCAACACTATCTCAAATGAAAAACGGGGTTGCTAAAACACGTCACGCCAAAACACACACGTCACACGGGGTACCACATATCGATAAAGATTATCAACATAAAATCGCCAAGAAATCTCAAAACATCCGATGGCGGCCATCTGGGAATATGCGGTATCTAAGCCGATACATTTGTTGCTATTCTAGTATTACATTTCTACCATCAGTTGCTTTTAATTTTTGTTTTTCTAGCAACATTTGCTTTTAATGTTTGCTAGGCAGGCATTATATTTCTAGCATCACTTGCTTTTAATTTTTGCTATTTTGGTATTACTTTTTTAGCATCACTTGCTTTTATTTTTTTCTATTCTCCCAGTTAGAAAAAAATGAGAGTTTGGAGAATTTCTGAAGTACCTAACTTTTTTTAGAAGGGGAAACTTATATCTGGTTTTCTTTTCCTCTGAGAAGGACTGAACTCACTACCTCTGCTTTGGGAACAGGATGCTCTACTTACTTCGCTACTAGGGATGTGTTTATAAACGATTTTCAATGCAGGTAATGGGTGTAGAGCTGATTCTGCTGTTTGTTGATATTTTTATAAGATTAGAGTGAGTTTATCGATTCTGTTATTCTCCAAGATTCAATTAATAAGTTTAATTTATTATTAGGGTTTTTTCTATGTTTAATGGGTAATTAGAATATGGCTTGACTATTATAATTCATTAGTGGAATTTTCTTTGCTTACTGAATTGTTTGAATATGGTCATAATTATTTGTTGCAGAAAAATAAAAGATTTTGAAGTGTATTTAGGATCAAATTTATGAATTTCAGGTGGGGGTTAAGATTTTAAAACTTTAGTCCTTATTGGAGGGGGTTAATTGCACATATTTTCAATTCGATTATTATGAACTCATTTCTTAAATGAAACAGTGCTCCTTGAATTTTGAAATTTAACTGACTAAATTCTCTTTTTGAAAAGCACGATTTCTTTTTATTGTATAATTAAAATAATTAAACACTAAGAAAATGAACAGCTAAGAATTTTACGTTGGAGAAGTGGAGGGGAGGCGCTTTTTCCCAAAAATCCTTCAAGGACATTAATTTTCAGTTTCGTTTTTTATATATTTATGTGTTAAAATATTATCTAAACCTGGAGGGTGGCGCTTTTTACCAATATATCCTTTATAGAAATTAATTTTAAGTTTTTTTTTTTAGATTTATGTGTTTAGATTTTATCTAAAACGGGTGGACGAAGGCAGGATTGAATTTACGTTATAATGGCTCGAAAAGGAAATCTACCGCCCCTGGATTTTGAAACTTAACAAACTAATATATTTTCTCTGATTTTATTAAACACAGTAAATTTAATCTTTTTGAGAAACTTAAAAGAATTAAATACTAAGAGAAAGTGCAGCTATGAATTTTATTCCAATTCGGGGGGGGGGGGGGATTTTTCCTTTTAAGTCTAATATGGAAATTATTTCTTAATTTTTTTAAGTTTACGTGTTAAAAAATTATCGCAAATGTGTTGAAGGGGCGGTGTGGTGCCAGTGACACAACCCTCCCCCTCCTCCTAGCTTTTGAAATTTAATTAAAAAAAATATTTTTCTGCCATTTTTAATGATATAGAAAATTTATAATTTACAGGTAACCTAAAGTAATTTAACAGTAAGAGGAAGATCAGTTTAAATTGTTCCGTTGGGGCGGGGGGCGGGGCGGTTAGTCTTCTATATCCGCTTTGGAAATTAATTTTTAGTTCTCTTTCTTTTGATATTTAGATTATAATTAAAATTTCCTTTTCTTCTATTTTCAAAAAAACATAGACAAATATATACTTTTCGAGTAACCAAAAATAAAAAAAATAAACATTTGATGCTGCCAAGCATTAACAAGCACACAATGCTTCATTTAAGTACCTACGTCATCATTACTGGGAAGAGACTTGTGTAGAAATTTAGCACATCTTACTGGCACATAGAACGTCACGACGCTTTCTATCAAAGCTGTTTGCATACTTAATCTTGTATTATTTGACTCTGCATGTCAAAGCTGATACAAAGAGATTCATATGCTGTTGACATCAAAATACTTTCTTCTACACCAATTTGGTTTATATAATTTATAATGCCATATCAACGATTATAAATTTGAATAGCACAGTACATTTCTTCGAACTTAACAAGAGTTAAAGATATAAGTGAATTAATCAAGAATACAACTACAGCGTCCCTGTAGGGTATTAAAGATTCAAAATTAGATAAACATATGCGTTTTTTATTTTTAAACTCAAATATGACAGTTGGTGTATTTCTACACGAAAGAAAATAAGATACAGACAAAATGTTCACATACAAACGAATAGGACTAATATACCATAATCAGATCTATAGTTAAAATTGTTGGCGTAGCAACTGAACTATTACGAAATCAATATGTCTATAAGCGTATGAGTTTTACAAGAATGTATTTAATAGTACTGAAATCCTCGCTAAATTAAAAAGAATGATTGCGGACCCGATTAAGAATCTTTTTCCCAATTGTAGGATTGAAGCGACACCTGTTGAGCTGTAAAAGTCAAAATTGAATCAACATCTCCATATGTGAAAATCTAACAGAATATGCAGTTGGATAAAATTCTATGCATTAGTTCTTGACAAACAGTTGCTGCGTAAATTTTGAAAAACACAACATAGCAACGACATTATTTAGGAAATATGCATACAGAAAATCAGAATATATTTATGACAAGGTATAATAGAATATGAAATTTTATGAAATTCTATGCCATAGTTCTGGAGAAATAGCTATCACAAAAAATAAACGTGAAAACCAAGCAGTGTGCTACTTTCTTTTCGGTATGCGCCCAATGTTAATCAGCATTTATTTATGTCAATGTCAAACAGATTATCAAGTTTAATTCCACTCCAATATTTAGTTCTTGAGATATAGCTATTAAAATAATCGTAAAAAAACACAACGTAGTAGCGCATTTTCTGGATGATATATACACGAACACTATCAGAATTTATTTATGTCAAGGTCTAACTTAATCTGAAATTATATTAGATTCCACCATTAGTTCTTGAGTTAAAGCGATCACAAAATTTGTTTCCCACTCAGTGACAAACAGACAGACATTTTTAACTAGTAAGACCATAAGAAACTTTTCGTTTGAATCGCAGTATAGCAGCGCAACATTTTAGGCGATATTCACTCAAACCTAATTAACACCAGTTCATGCCACGGTTTACCAGAATACTAAGGTTTATGAAATCCTATGCATTAGGTTTTGAGATAGAGCAGCCATAATGTTTCACACAGAGACTAACAGTCATTTTATATATCTAGAAGGAAGAGCAAAAATAATTTAAATGTGTTTTCTTTTCCACGTCTGTGTTTTCCTTTCCTTTTAGAACTTTTAGTTTTGTGCACTTTTTGCGGAGGCTTCATATGCAACAACGAAGTATTAACTCTAGTATTATTCTTAGATTTGTCAAGAGCCTTTATGACTACATTCATTTACATGTGGAAATATCTGGTGTCTTTATGCTTTAATGTATATTGTTCAAATAGTAGAGTCGGACGATTGATTCACGATTTGAACTGCACGTGATGGAAATTTATGAACATTTCTTCTGAAGTCAGAATTAGAAAATACATACGAAATATCCTTCATTTTGAACATTGAACAGGAATTCATAGAATATTGTATTATTTTATTGGTTAAATTTGGTGACTTTTTCAATAAAATTATAGTGCACAAGCCAAACAATAATTCTCGTATTATGTCGAAAGTGATATAACTTTTTTAATAATTTTTCTGAAATCAAGCATAAAATTAGTATGTAAGGATCACCTTCACTTTAACCAAAGAAGAATTTTATTGCAGTCTTGGATTAAACATAATGCTATATAAAAAGAAGCTTTTATTTCTTATGTGTCTACTTTATGCTTTTTATGTACACTTATATTTAAAGATTTAGTTAAATTGAACCACGTCATTAAACGTTTTGAGTATTTTTCAGAAATCAGCATACAAAATGCAATAAAAACACACTTCAGTGTGAAGACGAAGAAAAAAAAAATCTTGAAGTTTGTGTTATTTAATTACTAAAATATTGCGTATTTAAGAACAAAATTATAATATTAAAACCAGGCAAAAAAGTCCTTCCGGCTAGTGCCGGGAGGAAGAGGTAGCTTTCATATTCCTTATTTTTAAAAAAGCCAACTTATATCATTCAAACACACGAAGCTAAATTTAGTGGAAACCGAATATAGGAGATTCAATACTAATTTTTATCAATATAATGAATGACAATTTCGCGAAATTAGTCAGCTTTATCCAAGCTGCTTTTCTTTAAAGTAACTTATATTTGGCTGCCAAATTCGGCGATTTCTTAAATTGCCTGCCATTTTAAGACAACATGGTGGATGAGGCTAACCAGTGAACTTGGTCGAGACCTTAGTAATTGCTGCGCACATGCTCACTCACATCGGAATCGGTTGATATATACGAGTGCTGTCGAAGGCAAAAAATCAGATTTTTCAAAATGTCACCCACAATAGAAATTGAAACTGCTATATCTGAGCCATTTTTTTAAGGTAAAGACAAACAAAAAATGCTCCTGAATCCTTATATCAAGGTCAAATACTCAAGAAAGAAACCTTTTTCAATTTCTAATTTTTTTGCACCTCACTTTAAATATATATATATATATTTTTAATTTAATGGCCGCCATTTTGAAACAAGATGGCTGATGAATCTGGCCAGCGAACTTGGTCGAGGTATTGATGTATACTATCCACATGCCTTCTTACATCGAAATAGGTGAATACGTGTGCTATTGCGTGACAAATACAAGATCGTTTCAAAATGTTAGCCATGCTAGAAACTCAAAGTGCTATAATTCTACCATTTTTTAAGATATAAACAAAAGAACAAATTTTCCGAAACAAAAACTGCTCCGGAATCTTTGTATCAAGGCCAAACACATAAAAAAAATATTTTTCATTTTCCAATTTTTTAATACCTCATTTTAAATTTTAAATTTAATTTATTTTTAAATGGCAAAACTTTTGAAACAAGATGGCGAATGAAGCTGGCTAACGAACTCGGCCGAGACATTGGTATGTACTATGTACAGACAAAGATACATCCAAACCGGTTCATAAATACGCCTGTTATCGCGTGACAAATATCAGGTCGTTTTAAAATGTCAGCCACAATAGAAATTCAAAATGCTATTACTCAGCCATTTTTTTAGATATAGACGAAACAAAAACTGTTCCGGAATCTTTGTATTAAGGACAAACGCATACGAAAAAAATCTTTTTAATTTTCCAATTTTTTGTTATCTCATTTTAATTTTTTAATTTTTTTAATTTTTTTAAATGGCCGCCAAGGTTTTTATCAAGGTCAAACGCATAAGAAGAAAATAGTTTTTCAATTTTTAATTTTTTGGTACCACATTTCAAAATTAAATTTTTCTTAAAAATTTAAATGGCCGCCATTTTTAAACAAGATGGCCGATGAAGCTGGCCAACGAACCCGCTCGAGACATTGGTATGTACTATGTATAAACGAATTTACATCCAAATCGGTTCATAAATACGCCTTTTATCGCGTGACAAAATTCAGGACGTTTCAAAATGTCAGCCACGCTAGAATTTCAAAATGCTGCAGCTCAGCTATTTTTTAAAATATAGACGAAACAAAAACTGCTCCGAAATCTTTGTATAAAGGTCAAATACATAAAAAAAAATATTTTTCCATTTTTAATTTTTTGGTACCACATTTCAAATTTTAAATTTTTTTAAAAATTTTAAATGGCCGCCATTTTTAAACAAAATGGCGGATGAAGCTGGCCAACGAACTCGGTCGAGACATTGGTATGTACTATGTACGCACTGAATTACATCGAAATCGGTTCATAAATACGCCTTTTATCGCGTGACAAAATTCAGGACGTTTCAAAATGCCAGCCACGCTAGAAATTCAAAATGCTATAACTCAGCCATTTTTTAAGATATAGACGAAACAAAAACTGCTCCGGAATCTTTGTATAAAGATCAAATACATAAGAAAAAAATATTTTTCCATTTTTAATTTTTTGGTACCACATTTCAAATATTAATTTTTTTTAAAAATTTTAAATGGCCGCCATTTTGAAAAAAAACGGCGGATGAAGCTGGCCAACGAACTCGGTCGAGACATTGGTATGTACTAGGTACACACCGAATTACATCGAAATCGGTTCATAATTACGAGAGTTAGAGTGTGACATAGGTCATATATATATATATATATATATATATATATATATATATATATATATTCAGTTTAATTTTGGCCGACATGTATCTAGATATATATGAAAATATAAGTGAATTACATAAAGACATAATGAGTTTCAGATATATCGACGACGTTTTGATTGTCGAGCTGAATGGAATAAAGATTAACCATGAATTTAAATATTATCCTAAAAAATTTAGATTTGAAACTTTCCGGTAGTCATAATAGTTGCAATACAAATTACTTAGATGTAAATCTAAAATTAGAAAACAGAAATTTAATTACATCGGTTTATGATAAAAGAGACGATTTTAACTTTAAAACAATTGCAATATTGAATTTCAATTCAAATGTCCATATATCGGTATTCAGAAATATTTATATTAACGGTTTAAACAGATTAAACCGATTGACATCGGATAGTGTCATTTTGAATGAGGATATGCTGAAATGGTACGTCACTGCAGTGAAACAGGGTTATCCTGTGAGTCTGGTCAAAAATATGACGTGTAATTATGTTAGAACTTGCAAGAACAGAAGTGAATTGATGCCTTTACTCGAAGCGTGTGGTTTACGGAATGTAGTGGAAACAGATCGCTTTTGATATGGATTGATTTCGGTCGGTCGGTTTCATTTAGCGTTAATCTTGTTTCATTTGTTTTTTCAATATGGTCTCGACAGGTAAATCTGGGGAATGTTGCATGCTTAAAAACTGTTTTAACCCTGCATTAGTGTGTCATAAGCCACACAGACCTGTCTCCATGTTTAATTAGTTATTCGCCTAGTTTCTTATGGTTGTTTTGTTTAAGTTAAAGTTGGTTAAGTTGTGTTTCTTTAAGTTTGTTTATTAAGTTAAATTATAGTTCTTATTTGGTTTGGTTAAGTTAATTTTGTGGTTCAATGAAAGTTTACAGTTTGTGGTAATGCTTGAAATAACTATTGGAATTTTTTAACTATATATATATATATATATATATATATATCAATTTTGAACGGAGGGTGGTTTCGTGGTCTGGGGGTCATGATCGATGAAAATATACCAAAATTTTTTGAAATCGCTTTCCCCCGAACGGCTGCAATAGGTAGCTTTTTGTAAAGAAAGCTACCTAAAATTTCGATTTGAGTCGAAACTGGGTGCGCGTGATGTAATTTTTTTGAGTACTTTTTCCTTGAAAGCAACAAATAAATATATATACAGGGTGGTCATAGAAAAACTCCCCCGATATATGAACTCCTAGCGGCCTAATCGCTCAAGCAATCGAAAAGAAATTTAGATGTACCTATTTGAATGTATGCGGTCTAGATTGTGATAATTTAAAACAATAGATCTCTCACGGTCACAGTTACAGTGAAAAAATTCCGAAAAGTTCGAATGGCAACACCCATTTTTTTCATGCGCAAATTCATTAGACAATTGAAAAACCATAAATAACGTTCGAATGATACACGTACGATGGAAATTGCCGGCGTGAAACCCTTGTAAAAAATACCTTTGAAAGAAACAAAGAAGTGGCTACAAAACATGTTTTTCAGTAGCCGATTCTTTTTTCTTGTGAACTGAGTAATGTTGCAAGATTTGTTTTAAAATGTGTTTTTGAGTTGTGTTTGTGTACGCATAGGGATGATAAAATGTAAGTATTTGTTTTGGAATGCTGAATATTACGTTACATAGGAACTTATTAGGATTGTGTGCTACGATATTACACCGGAAATTTTGGCCATACGTGCATCGTGCCAACGCCATTTATAGTTTTTCAATGCGCTGATGAATTGGCGCAGGGAAAAAAAGGGTGTCGCTATTCAAAATTTTCGAAATTTGTTCACTGTAACCGCAACCGTGATAGATCTATTGTTTTAAATCATCACCATCTCGAGCGCATACTTCAAATAACTAAATCTGAAGTTTCCTTTCGGTTGATTGAGCGGTTAGGTCGCTAAGGTTACATATATTGGGGAAGTTTTTTTTTTTTTTATGACCGCCATGTATATATAGATATAAACATTCTTAACTTTGTATAAAACCCACAACAATATACCTTGTACGCTACTGTTATTTATTTGCCAAATGACGCCCCATTAGCAATTATGTATAGTATTTTTAATGTATTTAAGCATTTCAAATGCGAATAATAATACAAAAATTGTCTGTGCATGATTCTAAGTTTCTCTCTTTAAACCATTCTCAAATCTACTAAATTAGATAAAGTGAGGTTTAAAGCTACTGTCTAAAACAAATGTTAGTAAAATTTACAATATTATGTATATGTCTTTACAATGTAAACACAATTTTTAATAATAATTTTGTGTAGAATTATAAACTATATTACTTTTCTTTAATTTCAGTGAAATTATTAATATTTCCAGATGCTATATAATCTTCATTTTTCAAATCACAGCAAAAATAATACTAAAAAAATATTTATTTTGTCCTATAATTTAATATTTTAAATGAGCGAACACCTGAAAAGTTTACAATTTAAATTGTGCAATAATGATGTTAATTTTCTTACTGAAGTATATATTTTAAAATTTACATTAGTTAACTTAAAAATGATTATCAGCGTTTACCAAATGCTTAAAATTTAGCAATATATTCTAATGAGTTCAATATATTTTATTATATGAAATCTCCTGGATGTAAAATAAATATATTATTTCATATTGCTTACGTGAGTCATTTTTTATTTTTCGAAATTACCAGATTTATTTTCAAAAATAAAGAATAAAATATCTGCTAATAAATGTACTATAGGAATTTCAGTGTCTCTGCTAAAATGTAATTATGTAAATAAAAGTAATGTATTAAAGAAAAAAGTAAGTAATAAATGTACCTAAAAGTAAAATACATACAAAATGAGAATTATATGAATAATTTCACGTAAGATGTTAGGTATAATGATAACGAAAAGATAGCAGCATTCAAGATTGTTCGAAGAAAATGAAAGTTTATGAACTTCGTCAGAGCACTATTATTAACGCAGAGAATAAATTATGAATTGGAATGGCAAAATGCATCCATAAAATGTCCCTACTAATCCGTTTTTAGAGAGTTTACGATGCCTCTTTCTTAATACAAAGAAATGAAAGATTAGTGTAATCCTACTTTTCGTAATATGTCTTTATTAACTCACCCATTCTGAAAAAGGAAATTAAGAGAATTGTAAGTGTGAAAAAGAAAGGTAAACATTGAAGTGTTTTTTAAATATAGAAGTTTTATACAAGTGTACTTTTTTACATTTAAATCATACGGCACCCATAGATTAAATTACTTTTATTAAGTCTAACACATTATTAAAACAAAACATTGGAAAACAATAAGAAAAAAAATCTGTAGCAAAAAGACAAAAAAATAGTGAAATGAAATAGTCTGACTGAATGCAAATTTTTGTTGGTTGATTGTGGACAGTGCGGTCAACTTTTGAACCTGAGGGTTAAACAGACTGAGATCTCTCATCCACTACAAACATCGATGCCTGAATCAGAATTGGAATCCGGACAAAATATTAAAATTAGTTTAAATCTTTGAAAAGATAAACCACTTCACCTTTCGAAAAACAAATTTGAGACAGAGTATATATTTCAAATTTCCATTTAAATTTATATTTTCAAAGTATATAGATAATAGTAATAATAATAATAGAAGCATACCTCACATTTAATTCAACAAGAAATGGCTATATTTAGTATTTTTAATATAATGTATCAACTTCTCGTTTAACAAACAAAAAGAAAGTTTAAATCTTCTTTTCTTAAGGTAATTTATTGATAAATTTTTTAAAACAATATTTTTCTTTCTGACAGATAAATCCAAAATTATATTTATTCAACGATAAGTATAGACATTATCATTTTCCGTATGTATTGTGTCTAATAATATAGGAAAAGTTTAAAGTAAAATCAATAGGATTCTCTGTTTATGAATACAATATTAAAATCAAAAATGAACTAAATTTTAAAACTAATATTTCAATCTCAAATAATCTCTGAGTATTTTAGTGTCATTATAATACAAATACACTTTAGTAGATAAACATATCGTGTTTATTTCTTAGTATTTTTACTTAAATAATTAGTTATTTTAAATAAATATATATAAATTTAGACAGTTCTCAATGTTTTGGAAATTATTTCTTAATCTTTCCTAGGAAATGTTTACGTGTTAGAAATTTATACTAATATAGATAATTTACGCTACGGACTACAAAGAAAATAAAAGAAATTCAATATTACTGTATTTTTACCTGTAAAAATTGCTCTGTGTATAAAAAATATCCCAGCATTCTCTCAAATATCTTTTTCATATCGTTTAAAAAAATTTTAATTTTTTTTAATGAATATGAAAGCTTTACTTATAGAAACATAAAATTTACATAATAAGCCTTAAGTGTTTAATATAAAAATATTACAAAAGTGCTATATTTTCTAAAATTAAACTTTTTGTTTCAGGTTTCAATTTTACGAAGTATTTTACTTTTCATTTAAAAATCCTACAAAAGCTTTGTTAAATCTTAAATATGAAATGAAATCACTCGGATATCTTTCCATTATATACCAATTCAAAATTTGTTAAGTTAGAATAGTCATTAAAAAGATGCTTTTCTCAATAGAAAAATGTATAACTTATTTTTCTTGTATATTATCCACATATGTCATCCATCATTCAGAAGGTACATTTATACCGAATGTTGACAGCACCTCAAGTCTATCATATAATTTTAGCGTAAATTATTTGCTTCTGTGAAAAAGATGCTTTAAATATGATTGTTCTTCAGATATGCAAAACCAATAAAGGAAGAAAGGAAGACACCTGCATTTTTTTTTCAAACTTTCACTTCTATAAAATTTTCTCAGTTTTCTTTTAGGTGGATTTCGTATGAAATAATACGTATTGCGATTTTCCCTATGTTGGAATTTCTGAAATTTTTTTGCAGATCTGCATCGATCATGACCCATACAACCCAAAACCACCCTCAGTAAAAAACTTATCTATCAATCTATCTATCTCACTTTATTATGGGCACGTAACTTCCATAATTCTGTACAAATCTCTTCCAAACTGATACATAAAATCAAGGGCATAAAATCTCGGACAAGTTCATTAATGGGCAAAATCGGACCAAGAGGGTGGAAAAATGGAGGATTTTTGTGCAAAATGAAAAAAAAAACATAACTTCTTAATTATAATACATATCGAATCAGTTTAAAGTTATTACTTCAAGGAAATGAACCAAAAATTTATGTATGACAGATTTTTAATCCAATAAAAAATTGGCTCAAGGGGCGAAAAAAATAGGATTTTGTGGAGAAAAAAAATTCCTAACTTCGTCAATTCTCACGATATCAAATCCAATTAAAATTATTATAAATCTTCTTAATATTATCTACAGCTTTTGTACTGACAAGTTTTTGATACGACCAATTTGTACCGAAAAAAGAATTAAAAACTGAAACAAAAAAGGGGGGGGGGGCGGGATTGAAGAAGAAAAAATCCATAACTTCGTCAATTCACAAGATATAGTATCAGCATGAATTTATTATATATCTTCTTAATACTATCAACAACTTTTATATTGACAAGTGTTTGATATGACCAAATCTTTAAAGCAAATTAAAAATACATAGCGGTTGAAGAAAAAATCATCGTGTTAAGGGTGTACTCAAATCAAAACGGCTTATTTTCAGATTCATTTTTAAATTCATTTTTGCTCTCGGACGCATCTAATTGAAAGATTTTCTTTTTCAAAAACTATATATTGTTCCGTAATGATCGATTATTTGATAGAGGCAGAATATGTTTCAAAAAATGATGTCAAAGTTATTTATAACCGAATTTCCCGAAGCGATTGAGTTGGAAGCGAAAAATATTTTATTATTGAGAAAATAATTGTTTATAAATCAAATTCTAATTAATCTAAAGAAAATTAAAATTCATCGCGTATAAATCTCTTCAAAAATCATGTCAGCAAGTTTTATGTTTTTTCTTTTAAATCTGAATCTGAAAATGTGTCCGAAAATTTCGAGTTGTTTAGAATGCAAAAGAAATTGTTTGAATACCGCCTTAACATGATTCTGATAAAAGAATGAAAATGATAAAAAAATCTCTTAAATAAAAATGAAATTAAAAACTCGTCAAAAGCAGGCAGATAAAATTCTTAAAGTGGGTTCATCTCTAATCATGATTTAGTTTTTGTTGTTGAAATTAGTACTTAACTTCGAAATATACCTGCGCCTGTAGGCCAAGCTGGCAGGGATTTTTTTTTTTTTTCAAATATGCTTTAGTTATTGAGATATGAGAATAAAATTAGAGATGACATTAAAACCCAAGAGGGACTCTATAAAAACAAATGTGACTATTTTTTGTAAGTTTTTTTTAGCCAATAAATATGAAATATAAGCTCCGAGATATCAAAAGCCCTTTTTCTTAAACGAATTCAAACTTTTTATGTAAGAAAACTCATAGAAATACCTTTACCCGACAGTAATATGTGTTAAGTAACCACTTTTTCTTCTTAGCATCCCACATATTTAATCCATCATCCAGCCGGATACGACGATACTTTTATACCGGATGTTGAGATCACCTCCAGTCCATCATACAATTTTAGCTGATATGACTTGTTTTTCTGCGAAGAAGAGGCTTTAAAAAATGAATTTTCTTGAACCAGGCAAACTTCACAAAACAAAAAGAGCGTCTCTTGCAAAAAATATTTTTTATTCAAATTCCCGCTTGTTTAATTTTTTATCACTTTCAATTTCGTAAACGAAATACTTTTAGTTATTGAGAAGTGTAAATGGAAATAGTTAAGACTTCAAGCAGCAATGTACAAAAAAATAAAATATATAAATAAATAATGTAAAACAAAATAAATTTATTATTATTTTAGATAAGACATATAAATGTAAACTGTATTTAATAAAAAATTAATAAATGTCACATAATTTATTATATCTATTAAACGTACCGACGAGGAAGAAAGAGCTAAGTTCCGTTAAAATTAGCTTTGTGTTCAAGCCCATGTAACAATTAATTCTCTAAATATTAATAAGGAAAATTAAAAAAATAAATTAAAAATAATAATTCAAAATATTCCGCTGCCGCGATTTCCTGGAAAAAATTCGAAAGTTGCGGAATTCGAAAAGAGTGCCAAGCATCCGTCCTACTTTCCTTACGTCGCCGACACAATAGCGGAAGCCAAGAAAAAACGAAAAGAAAATGGAAGATTGAGACCAGACAAATTTGAAAAGGAAATTCATTAAATTAGAGACATCTAAAAAGGGCAAGGTCGACCTCATCCCTATTAATAATTGTTCATTAAGTATCAGTTACGTTTTATTTCTGTCATATTCCTTTAATTTTTATGGTCAGTGTAAACTTAATAACTGTTTAAACCTTCATTCCTACATAAATACCTTGACCTTTAGTTACACCAAAATAAACCACGAATCGAATATTCTCGAGCATGTGACCTAGCCTAACGATCTTCTCTTACCCCAAAACGGTAGGATACAGAATTTAGTCAAATTCGTACTGGGCGTTTTTTAGATAAAATGTGCTTTTAATACATGCATACATATAGACACAATATTTCCTCGTATTAAAATATGTGATTAAAAAGTTTTAGAAAAGATAGCGGTAAACTCGTAAAATCTTCTTTGATATGTGTATCATTGTGTATAACGAAGAGAAAAAAACTCTAAATTTTGTCATTAGATTTGAATGCATAAAACAGGAATTTTTTTTTACTTGATATACAAGTTGTTTCACTATTATTAGCATAAAAGTTTAGTGTGCAAGCATTAAAGCATAACAGATCGTTAGATGCATCAATCACAATTAAATGAAAAAATATTCCTAATTTATTTTTCCTGTACTAACAGTACTTCTCTTTTAACTTTTTAGTATAAATATTTTAGAACAAAGTAGCATAGTGAAATACTGAAAGAGAATTTTTCTTTAAATTTAATACTTTGGTCATATTCTCATATTGTGTCTATATTACACAAATGCTTAATAATAAATGGCCATTCCTTAAGCAATTTTAGGCATACGTGGATTATTTATTAAATTAGTAATTTTGCTTTCGAAATACACCTTTTTGGAATCAAATTTAAATTAAATTATTTTCAAAATTAAAATAAACACATATTCATTCACGGAGTAACTACTAATGCCGGAAAACTATTCCTCGTTAAAGAAAAAAAAAGATTAATTCTCAAAAATTACAAAAAAATATAATCTCTTGAACTTGTTTTCCAAAGGCAAACAAACAACGGAAAAGATTAAACTAATACAAAAGCAGCCTTTTAAACTCAAATTTATTTTCTCAAAAGTTAATAGATTTAAAATGAATTTACATGCTCGTAATTTATGTAGTAGGTTTATTTTAAATAATTACTGCTTAAGATAATTCAAAAGTTCAGATTAAATTAGAAATATTATACGTTAAAAATGAATATGACATTGGCATCTTTCGAAAATCCTTTACTAAAGTAATTACGTTTGCATACTGTAATCTTATCTCAAAATAATTTCAATTAAAAAAATGTGGCTTTGAAAAATTCATTAAAACTGTTTTGCAAAATAATGGAAGCATATTCGTTTGAAAAGATTAAGAGCAGTAACAAAAATCTCAATTTTGAATTATATAATATTTGTATTAGAAGTATGAGAAATAACAATCGCCAAAAACATTCCCCAATATGCCAGAAAATACAAAAAAAAAGGTTCTGTACTTTCATATTGTATTATTATTATTGTTGATGATGATTTATGTGTTGCAAGTATATATAAGAAAGGGAATTTGCTTTATATAATTTACTAAATCCTCTTAAACATTAATAGCAAGATAGGTTAAATAAATATAAAACGTATCAGTAAAAAAATCATTGTCAATTTTATTTTTCAATGTATTATACAAAATATATATTATAACATTTTGGGGGAAAAGTTAGTTTTATTTAAAAACAAAATATGCCGTATGTTTTTTAGGCTAAAATATATCGCCTCTAGTTCTGGTAAAATTTAAAAAGTGATATTTTTCTAAAACAAAGAAATGCAATTTATAACATTTGAAATATATAATATGCGCCTAAAATAGAAAGGTAAAAATAATCTAAAAAATTATAGATTACCTAAGAAAATCTCAGCATTACTCAACACTCTTTTCTTGACTTAAGCGGAACAACATGTTTTATTTAGCAGCTTTTAATATATATATATATATATGTATATATACATGAGAAAAGAATTATTACTTTCTCTAAAGAAAAAATATTTTTTATGTATGTTCTTGGTAAGCTAGTGATTACTCAATTATTAAAATTGCAAATTTTTATTCCATTTAGTGATAACAATATTTCAAATTGCTATAAAATCCGAGTATATCTTAATAATAAAATTTAGTAAATCATTTCATTTACCACCTAATAAACGATTTCAATTTTAATTAGAATTTAAATGAAAATATCGTCATATTTTGAATAATAATTTTTGAATTTAAAATAAAATTCGAATGAAAAAATATTATGGCTTTAAAGCAGTGGTTCTTAACGTGGGGTGTACGCCGCACCAGGGGCAATTCCAAATTTGTATTCACCTACATGAAACAGCACCGAAAACCTGGTGACAAAATACAATTAAATAGAAAAGCTTTGCATAAAGCACCATAAAAATATAAAAACACACAGGACTCGTTTCGAGCAGAAAATTAACAGCTCGTCATCAGCTCGCCAAATTTTCGCTGATTTCATTGATATCCATTTCTAAGTCCTATCTTAATTACACGTTGAGATATTAATTATTATTTAATTAATTGCTTTTATTTCTATCAAATGCGTAGATTAAAATGGAGGCACATGCTTTTTTAACTGTGATTTCATTTAAATTAGGAAATCTAACAATTTGCGTGGGGTTTTTTGACGGCGCGCTATGAGATAAGTATTACTTATTAAATATCAAAAAGTTTATAAGTGTTCATACCACTATTTTCGAATAGTAATTTCAGCAAATATCTTAAGTTATTGGTTAAGACCACCACTCTCCCGACCCATGTATCTACCGAAAGGTTGCGTGAAGGAGTTTCGTTCAGATACGCTTTTGTTAATAATTGAGTGCGCTCCCTGGTGGTGGAATGTGAAACTAACATAACGGGATTTTGTTAAAATTAGGAAATATAACAAGGCGATCTGTTTGAAACTTTAAGATAGTTTATAACACATAAGATAAAGTGTAAAAAAGAATGGCGCGTGAAATTCCTGGTAGGGGAAAGGGGCGCTAGATTTCTTTTTAAAAAATTAACGTTTCTGACATTTTTAGATGCTTTTTTTGAGGGAGTCCTCAGATATATGCTACCTATTAAATATAAAAATGTCAAAATATTAGTTACCACTATTTCCGAATAGTAATTTCAGCAAATTTCTTAATTTCTCCCTTAAGACCGCCACCAACTCGACTAGCATATCTCCTGATAGTTTATTTAACGGAGTTCCGTTCAGATACTATTTCGTTAAGAATAGAGTGAGCTCCCTCATGGTGGAATGTGGAACTAACAGACCGCTATTTCATTTAAAGTAGGAAGTCTAACAAGGCGATCTGTTTGAAACTTTAAGATAATCTAAAACACATAAGAAAAAGTTTATAAAAAATGGCTCCTAAAATTTCGGGCTGCTGGGGGAAGGGGGAGGGGCGAATATAGCTTTTTTTAACCTTAGTGCTTCATACCGTTTCAGGTGCGGTTTTTTGACGGAGTCCTCAGATGCATGTTACATATTAAATATAAATATGTCAAAAGTTAAGTTACCACTATTTCTTGATAGTAATTTCAACAAATATCTTAAATTCTTGCTGAAGAAAGCCAACCCTTCGAGTAACACATCTACTGATAGGTTGTGTAACGGAGCTTCGTTCAGAGAGGCTTTTGTTAAGAATAGAGTGCGCTCCCTGGGGATGCAATGTGGAACTAACAGGCCGCGATTTCATTTAAAGTAGGAAATCTAACAATGCCATCTTTTTTAAACTTTAATATACTTTATAACACATGATAACAGATAATAAAGAAGAATGGCGCGTTGCATTCCGAGGGAGGGATGAGGGAGGGCGCGAACAAAATTAGGAAATATAACTAGACCATCTGTTTGGAACTTTAATATAGCTTATAAAGCATAACAAAAAAATTAAAAATCAGGCCGCGTCAAAAATCATGGTGACCATTCCCCACTCACCCCCAGGGGTCACTTTTCTAAATTTGGCAGATACCCGTCATGTGATATATCGTAGCATTAGGGAGGAACGTACAAAATTAGGAAATATAACAAGGCGAATCTGTTTGTAACTTTAAGATAGTTTTGGAAGGGTATTCCAAAATTTAGAAGGTGTTCCATGGCGATAAATGTACTGGACGTTTTGAAAGGGATATTAAACGAAACCCTCTGTGCGATATAAGATCACACCTACCCACTCGTTTATACAGTTTTTTTCTTTGTTTTTCTTTTAATACGTAATGCTTGTATTATCATTACTGTTTCATAAGATAGAGAGAAAAACAGGGAATAAACGTATTTTAAATATCCTTTTTTCCGCTTTTGTTTGTATTACACAGTAAAACATCCATAAAAGACGCAGCAGAATGGGACACTTTTATTTAGAGAAAACATATTTCAAACCCTAACGCACGTCATTCGTGTGTTTTTACCTCTGAATAATGGAGATTACCAAATAGTGGACAAATTTCGTGCTCCCTTGATGTTCATTATTGAGAGGTTTTAATGTTCATTTTATAAATTGGAATATGTTTAACGACACTTTGCAATAGGAACAGTAGAAAATAAAAATCAATACATCGTGGCATGTTCTAACTTTTCTATAAAAATTATATTGAAGTTTTTTTTAATGACATATTTTGCGTCATCTTGCATATTTTTTATTTATTGTCTGCATTACAATATTTTTATGGGCTTCGTATTTCTTTGGCACTAGAACTATTGAAATTTCTTATGAAACTTTTACTAAGCTATTGATTTTTAAAACCTATTAGTTAATAAAAATTTCATTAATACTTATAGTTGTAAAAAAGCAAACAAAGTACGAACCAAGTTTGCTATATTCATAGAGTACACAAGTATAAAAGATTTATTTGAAATTTTTGGAAGATAAACAAGGAATATTTTAATCCTTTAAAATTAATAGATATTAAATTAGGAAACACATCAAAAACCTTAATTTATCAAAACTGAAATGTTTTTGAAGAAAGCGCGCCGTATAAGAATCACTTAAAAAACAATTTTTTTTTTTTTTTAAAGGAATTAACTAAAAACAGCATTCAACCAAAATTACCTTCTTTTTATTTTCTCTTCATTATTTGCGCACTGTATTGTAAGGAAAATATATCTTTTAAGTTTAAAATTAGGAAAAGAAGATGTATGCCTGAAAAAATTTATGAGATTTAATTTGAGCGTTTCTTCCTTTGAATGATTTTAATCTTGTTTGAGATTCTAAAGCTGCTTGCTGCCTTTGAAATCATTCTACCTGTTACAATTTTCCTTTGGAAAATTTTTTCTGTCCAATGAAAATTTTAATTTTTATTAAAATATTATAGAGGTAGCATGGTAATTGTTTTGCAGAAAAAAAAAGATTTTCTTTTTATATTTAAGATGCTATACTATCTATCTATATTATAAAGGACAAACATATCTGTGCGTAACGCATACGTCATTTTGCAAATGGCAACACTTTGAAATTTGAAATAAAATTTCGGTTTTTGCAATTATATCTACGGCAAACTTTTAAACTTTTAAACACCGCACAGTTTAAATTTTAACACCGTCGTATAAGGAAAAAAAATGCTCTTTTAAATGCAATTTGCTTGAAAGCCGTATCTCAATTTATTTTTGAGATATTAATTTTTTGTAGTTTTTAATACAAATTTTGTAATCGTGGCAACGGAAGTACTCCATTTATATTGAAAGTAAAGGAAAAATAGTCATGGTTTATTATTTTTATTGATTATATCCTTATTGATGCCATTTTCACATTACAAATAAAAGTAACTTCTTTTTGCTTGAAAGCTGTATCTCAATTTATTTTTGAGATATTAATTTTTTTTGTAATTTTTAATACAAATTTTGTAATTGTGGCAACTGAAGTACTTCATTACCTTCATGGTAAAGGGAAAATAGTCATGGTTTATTATTTTTATTGATTATATCCTTATTGATGCCATTTTCACATTATAAATAAAAGTAACTTTTTTATAATTTTTAAACAGAAAATGATGTCAAACGTTAAAAAAGAACATGCATTCTTATCCATAAATCAGTTACATTTCAATATTTTTACATTACGCTGATACTGAGTTTGAGACGCTAGGCAAAATGATTCAGTGAGTAAAAATTATGTCACATTTAAAACAATACGATCATTTATTTTGATAAAACTAAATATTTGACAAGGCAAATTTCTTATTTTTTTTTTTCGCGGGTATTGAGATTAGAACTTAAAGTTTATGCGAATGTTCAAATGAAAAGTTGTATCAGACAAACTTGACTTTAAGTTTGGAAATACATTCATTAATAATGTATTGCGCGTTGAAATACTTTCAAATTGTGAATTTGAGTGGTGAGTAATGTAAATTATGAGAATGTGAAAATAACGTACAGTTTAGACTTTATAGGGGGGGCGGGGGGCATTTTATAATGTGACAAAGCGAAATCCTTTTTACTGATTTTTCATCCCGTAAAAACAAACATAAGAGCCTCAATCGATAAATTCATCATAATTACTCATCTTGATTACGTGTTCTAATTGAGTTTAATTTTTCAATAATTTAAGCAGTTGAAGTTTGTGGAAATAATATTTTGGTAATTTTAGGTTAAAAATATTATTTGTTTTAAGAGTGAGATAACCAATGTCAGACGAATTTTTTATTGTAATTATTTTTGTAGGTTTATTACAAATTCGATTTGAAGTTCTTTTCTAACATTTTAGTTCATCGAATTTCGACGGGTTCCAACTCGTTGTATTAAATGATTAAATGGACATATCGACCTTATTCTTTTTTAATAAATGACATATTGAAAATACTTTTCATTTGTGTGCAATTACACTTTTTTATCACAACATTTTCAGAATATTTTTAAGTACAATATGGGGTAAACTGGAGGAATAAATGATGGTGTAGAATTGTGGCACAGTTGCTTAAAAAAAAAGGTATTTTTTTAAATTAATAAAAATATAAAAAATAAGAATCATAAATAATGAATGTAACCACATTTACGTGTGTTTTTATTTGTTATTAACCAAGAGGATAACGGTACAAATAAAATAAAACACGTCCTTTCACTGACCCTTATTATTTTTATTAAATCTTACATTAGGTGGAATATATCAAAAAAGCAAGAAAAGCTCCAAAAAATCAGTTTCGGTTTGATAATTCAAAATCACAATTTTTTCATGCTGAACAGTAAGCTAAATATTTCACAATTTTTACAAGAAAAAAAAATGTATAATTTTAAATTGTTTCTTTTTACAAATTTAAATTGGTCATTTAAAAAAATTCAAATCATAACTTTTCGGCTTAATAATATAAGTTGGATGCCACCAAATGGATCATTTCAGGAGAATTTTGCATTATTCTGGATTGATTCAAAGAAATTGTTTCCGATTTGTTTTTACACATGGTTAAAAATATATAATTTTTTTATTCGCATAATTTATTGTAAACAGATTTAATTTTATGGTGAATTGTTACATTATGGCTGCTGGTCACCCAGCTTCTGAATTACTCTCGGTAATGTTAAGTCTATGGGCATTTAATGCATATTTATATTCAAAATATCGCCCCAGAAAATTTATATTTTTAATTCTTTTTTATGTGTACTCTTCTTCAATGATGTCTCTTTTTTAATAGTTTTCAAAATATTTCTGAAATGTACGCTTGATTTTATATGAAGTGTTAAAACTTTACTCCCAGTTTGTCAGTTTTTAAAACATAAAATATTAAATTATGCGTAGATTTTAGGAATATTTTGAGAACTAAGGAAAAAAGTGACATCTTTTAAGAAGATAACAGTTGTTGCGAAATCAAGTAACTCCTCTTACTCCTTACCCCTTGAATAAAAAACAAAAACAAAACGCACCTGCAGCGTGTTACGTCAGACCGAACGGTGCTACTGCGCAAAAGCAGACAGAACTTGTTTTCCTTTTTCTATGAGAAATGACTGAGATTTAGAACAGAATAGAAACCAGATATGAACGTTGGTGAAAAGAAAATAACTTTAAAAAAGAAACTTTAATACTTGAATTGTAGCTTGTATATAATGTTTATTTTGTGAGTGTCTAACCCTGTTGTGTGTACTGTGTACGTCTCTTCATTAATATTTAACGTAATACAACTTTCTTTATTTCGAAGACTCAAGATTAATTATTTTGATGTTCTGTCATTTACTTCATCGTTTGTCCGGCTATTTCCCCTTATGCGAAGGAAAGAACAGGTAGGACATTTAGCTTTTATTTTGTGATTATGTAAGTTGAAAGCTTTTTTTTATTAGATAATAAGATTAATGAAAAAATTAGAAACAGAGAATTAGTTAGTTATCTATCGAGATAAAGTTTAGTTATCGCCAAAAAAGAAAGAGCTGTGCTACGTGAAAGTATAAATAAGTTTATAAATAAAATAGAAGCTATTTTGAAAGAGGGAGAACCAGACATTTTTGAATTAGAAGAAGTAGTGGAACAGTTAAGTGTGACAGAAATGGAACTGACACGAGCAGACGGGGAAATTAAAAAATTGGTGCAAGAAGAACAATTAGATACAGAATTACATGGCGCTTGCGAGTTTAAAGAGAAAATTACGTCATGGCGCTTTAGAGCAAACAGAAAGATAAAAGAGTTAGATAAAATGAAAAAACAGGATGATTCATTTTCTAAATGAAAAAATCCCTTAAAGGAAAACGTAAACATTAAATTACCGAAACTAAATATCGCAAAATTTTCTGGGGATTTCGTTGAATGGCTTTCGTTTTGGTCAGCTTTTGAAACAACCATTCACAACAATGACACATTAGATCCAGTAGATAAATTTAACTATTTAAAAAGTTTTCTAGCCCCCATTCCATTCAAAAGTATAGATGGATTTTGTGTCACTGCAGATAATTATTTAAAGGCCGTCGATAATTTGAAAGAAAGGTACGGAAATAAGGATATGTTAATTTCGGTACATACAAATAAACTTCTTAACTTAACTCCGCTCAGACACTCAAATTACACCAAATCATTTTGAAAACTTTTGATGAGATACAAACGAACATTAGAAGTCTAGAGTCCCTTAACATTTCATTAGACTCTTATGGAAGTTTATTATCCCCCATTTTATTTAAATTATTACCGAGAGACCTAGTTTTTGGAGTTCAATAAAACGCATGACGACTCAATTAATGTCCAAGATTTAATATCGTTCTTACATAAGCAATTAATATCTAGAGAGAAAATGTATGCGTCATCACTGAATGAAATAAATGAAAAATCAACACAAAATAATTACGGTGCGCAGTCATTTAGGAAAAATCCTTCCTTTCCCCCCGAGTCATTTAATTTAATTCGCAGAGTAATAAATTTGATTCTCCGAATAGAAAATTACTAGCAACGAGTGATTTATTAGTTCAGAGCGAAAATGAGACTACTTGTGGATTTTGTTTTGGCAGGCACCAGACAAATAAATGTTTTAGCACAAGTAATTTACCGTTTGAAAAAAGACTTGATTTATTGAGAAAGAGAGGCCTTTGCTATGTATGTTTATCCCACGGACATATTGGAAAATACTGTGTATCGAAGGATTTATGCGGTATTTGCAATTCGAGACACGCCCAGATAATGTGTAATAAAGAAATAAATTCAAAAGGGAAATCTACTAATTCAGAGAGTAGCGATGCTACGAGACCGATGCTGTCAAATCAGGATATAATTCCTAATGTCTATTTACAAACCTTGATAGTGGAGATCCGTAATGATAATCAATCTTCCGAATTTATTCGTATCATTCTAGATACAGGGAGTCACAATAGCTATATAACTAGATATGCTGCGAATAAATTGAAATTAAGGAAAATTCGATCAGAAACAATTAGACACGGACTCTTCGGAGGGGTAGAAAAAACGAGTAAACATAATCACTATGAATTTACTATCAGTAATTTAGATCATAGTTTCCAATTTAAAATACAAGCTTTAGATGAAGAAAAAATCTGTTCAGGAGTAAATTTATGCCGCGATAACGAGATGATAAAAATCTTAGAAAAAAGGGGAATTCATCTGACCGATGTTCGTGAAAATAATCGACTATGTTTATATGAGAATAATCCGGAAGTACACATTTTAATTGGCGCTGACATGGCGGCGAAATTATTAACAGATAATATAAAATATTTTCCTGTTTTGGGTATAACAGCTTTTGAAACAAAGTTAGGCTGGACAATTATGGGGAAAACAGAGTGTAATGGAAATGATTCAGAAGGTTCGTTGTCAGTAATATCGCTGTCATTATTTACTTCAAATGCCAGTTTATCACATCTGTGGAACTTAGATACCTTGGGTATTACTGATGAAGGTTACAAAAATAAAGACGATTTAGCTAGAGAAACTTATAACCATTTTCTTGAAACAGTCAAACGTGATGAAAGTGGCTGCTACGAAGTGACACTACCCTGGATTGTTGATAACTCAATTTTAGCGAGCATTCGCGTATTAGCAGAGAAACATTTGCGCAAGACAGAACAAAAACTTATCAAAACAAATAAGAAAATAGAATATGAAGAAATTTTAAATTTGTGGAAGGATAATAATATTATAGAAGAAATTTCAGACGATAAGGAGAATAAAGTACATTTCTTACCCCACAGACTAGTAATTAAAGAAAATAGTGAAACGACGAAAATGTTTAATGCCTTGAAATGACAATGATGACTGAAAGTTTTCAATGCCTCCGCACATAATGCAAACTCTCCTTCTTTAAACGTTTGTCTCACAAAGGGACCTAATTTGATTGAAATAATTCCGAGTATTTTGAATCGTTTTTGTAAATACAAAATAGGTATTTCTTCAGACATTGAAAAAGCATTTCTCCAGATAAAAATCACAGAAAAAGATCGCAATTGTTTATGCTTTCTCTGGTTCGACTCCAAACATAATTTAAAAGTTTATAGACATTGCCGCGTAGTCTTCGAACTCACTTCAAGCCCGTTTTTATTAATGGGTACACTAAACCATCTTTTAAGTCAAGTACCTGAACAGTGGGAAAATACAGCACGAATTTTGAAAGATTCATTTTGCATTGACAATTCAATTACTAGCTTAAAATCGATCGCAGATACTGGTAAATTATAACAGAATTACAGTGTATTTTATCTTCAGCTCATTTTAATTTAAGATGTCGGCGATCAAACTTGCCTCAGGCCATGATCATGTTTCTGAAGATAATACAAAGTTAGCACCAGTTTTGGGATTGGTCTGGAACTTAGAGCAAGACAGATTAATGTGTAAAATTGAAGAAAAAAATTGAAACGAAAGACCCACTCACAAAGAGAAAAATTTTATCGGTTACCAAAAGATTTTCGACCCCATAGGATTTTCCGCCCCGAGAACTCTCATTCCAAAATTAATTCTTCAGGAAACCTGGAAACAGAAATTGAAATGGGATGAAGAACTTCCTGAAAATTTAAGAAAACAGTCTGAGACCTGGTTAAAACAAATTAACTTTTTACAAGAAATTCAAGTTCCACGCTGGTTGAATGTATCGCACGAAAATGAAAATATCATTTCCTTGCATACCTTTTCCGATGCTAGTAGACACGCATATGCCACTTGTGTGTATCTTAGATGTCAAACACAAGAAGGAGTTAAAGTTCAGTTAGTAAATGCTAGAAGTAGAGTAGCGCCCATTAAAGATCTCACAATTCCTCGCCTTGAGCTACACTCGTGCCTCATTGGAGCTAGACTCGCTAAAACTATCATGAGTGATCTTCAGTTGAAACCAGAGAAGACAATCTTTTGGAGCGATTCCTCAGAAGCTTTAGGGTGGATAAGAAGAGAACAATCTTGGGGTACATTTGGCCACAATAGAGTTTTAGAAATCAGAAGCCTTACCCAAGTTGAAGACTGGCGACATATACCAGGAAATTTAAATCCGGCAGACCTCCCATCCAGAGGATGTACCTTTGAGCAATTGGAGAAGTCACGATGGTGGGAGGGACCAGCTTGGCTGTATTTACTGGAAGATCAGTGGCTACAACCAGAAGAACACCCTGACGAGGATATAATAAATAAAGAAAGGAAAAAGACAATCCTAACACTTTTAGACAATGAAGACACTGATTTACACCGTTTTTATCGATATTTTTCCTCTTATCGAAAAAACATAAGAATGATTGCATTTATATATCGTTTTTATAACAACACAAGAAATAAAGAAAGAATTTCATCAATCAACATCTCCGTTGATGAATTTGAAAAAGCAGAAAAATATTACTCAGATTAGTACAAAAGGAATCCTTTTCAGGAAGCACAGATCCCAAATTAAGAGCCTTAAGACCATTGGAAGACAAAAACGGACTTTTGAGAGCAAAAACAAATATAATCTGTAGACAAGACAAAGAAGATTTTCGTTATCCAATAATTTTGCCCTCAAAACATCCCGTGGTCCAGAAGTTAATTTTTGAAAAACATTTAGAAAATCATCACACTGGAGTTAGCATACTAATGGCTCAACTTCGAGAAAAATTTTGGATTTTGAAATCAAGAAAGTATATCAGAAACGTCATTAGACAATGTGTTAAGTGCCTAAGATTCCAAACACCCAGAACAGAGGTCGAACCAGGAATCCCACCTGAAGACAGAATCAGAGATGCAGCTATATTTGAAGTGGTGGGAGTCGATTTAGCTTGTCCTCTTTTAATGGAGTCACTTGCACCATTTTTTATAATGTCAGTGAGAGGTATCCGAAATATGCAGTGACTGCATTTTGAGAAAAAAAGAAACCCTTCACATTATTTTACAAAGAAACTGCTGGTGGTGAATTAGAACCATTTCACGAGCTATAGGTGAAGTTCAGTCGTGCCCGAAGATGCCCTAGAGTTCTGCCTGAGTTTCCCATAGCACAAGAAAAACCAGAACTCAAGTACCTTAAGTTTAAAAATCTCACTGAACTGTTGCAGTTTGTACCATCAGTGTACCACGTTTTCCACCGAGATTTTCCTCACCAAGTGGCATCAGGACACACTGAAGCCCTGCACGCTTCTGAAGATCAGGCTGCTGACCCTAATCGTGCTTATGAAACTGTTGAGGATGAGATAATCTAGATGTGTTGATTCCATGTTATCAGTAGAACAATATTGCTCCATATTTTCAAACTTTTTTGTGTCAATTTTCTCTTTTTACAATTTACTTTCTTATACGCTAAATAAATGTATTTTAATGGATAAAAAATTAAAAAATTTCAATATTTCAAAACTTATATTAGAACAAAATTTTCTCCTTTCATTCATTTGTATAAACATTGTTCTTAAATATTTCATCATATTTTTTTAATTTCATTATCTCTCATTTTTAAAACTTATATTAAACAAAATTTTGTCCTTTCATTCCTTTGTATCAAAATTGTTCTTAAATTTTCGTAAAATCATTTTTTTTATTTCATAATTTTTCATTTTTTGTTTATCGCTTGGAAGCCAAAGAGTACAAGTGCCGAATGATGATCAATACTGCTTAATTATAAATTAAAAAAAAAAAAAAACTTTACTCCACTTTTTTTTACAGTTGTTTAAATAACAGTCCAAACACCACTAAGATATAAGCAACAGTTTCATATTCCAAGTCAGTCAATTACAATTGATGTTTAACTTTGAACTCAATTTACTCGAAATCAAAATTTTGTGACTTGTATCCCTTAGCTTTTGGGGTCCTCATATATATATATTAAGTCTTTGTAAATGATATTTAAATTATTAATATTTTACATGCTTCGTCTTTCAGTGGAAGTTAAGTTACAAAAAAATTATATATTTGTGGTCAGGGTTTTGAAATATTTTTTATTGAAACTTGTTAAAATGTGAATAAAAAATATTGATTACACAGTTTGTTTATTAATGCTTTTATTTATTGTTAAGTTATCATTAAAAAATCGATTTGAAATATAATTTCATTTTAAACTATAGATTCTTGGAATTTGATTGTCGCAAGAGACGAAAGTAAACGTATATCGATGGATATTCAGAATTTTACATTTACCCTATACATATAAAATCCTAATGAAACGAATTTACAAAACGACTGATTAAACAACTGATTATGTTTTACAGCTATTACTTCTAAAATATGGAAACTTTTGCCACCTAATTCACACAAACTATCAATTTTCAAATTTAAATTAGTTTTCGAGATATTTTTTTTTCTAATTTTAAAGATACTTCTATAATGATGGAAACGAAATGACACCATTTTTTTATGATAAAATATAGGGATTATTAGATTTTTTTTTCGTCATTGTCAATTGAAATTGAAATTATCTTTTATTTCAATTGAATGTGAAGACAATACTGTGATTAAATTGTGTTTTTCAAGAAAATGTGAAAAGAAAATTCGTTAAATAATATAAATAATAAAAATATTAAATAAATAATAATTTCTTGTTTATTTTAATAAAATTTTCGTCATTTCAAGAAATATGTTTTTCGTGTTTTAGAAAAGGTTATTATTTCAAATTGTTGCCAATTATAAAAACAGCGCAAGGAATAATATTTCCTTAGGATTAAAAATTTATTTAAACGTGGCTATTAAAAACAGAAAAAAACTTTAGCATTAAATGATTACATCTTAAAAGCATGAAAATACTGAGAATTACGTCATAAAAATTGTATTTACACTGACTATTAAAAAAAAGAAAGAAAACTATAAAATAATAAATTCATTAATATGAGCTAAAAACAGCAAATGTGGGAAATTACATCATATTTAAAATGGCCAGATAATAATGCTGCCAAACAGTTAGAATTTAAAAACATATTTACAAGAGACATTTATTTCATATTTCAAGATGATTTTTAACGTTTGTTGCTAATTCTAAGGCAGCGCAAATAATAATATTTCCTTTCCGACAACAAAAGTATTTTCACGTCAATATTAAAAATAGAAAGAAATTTTTAAAATGATAAATTCATTATTATTCTTTAAAAATATTAAATGGGAGAAATCACGCCATATTAAAAATGAACAAATGATAGTATTGACAAAAAGTTAATAATTAGAAATAAATCTATGCGAGATGTTCATTTTATTTTTCGAGATGATCTTTTTAATTAATGTTGCCAATTATAAGACAACGAAAATAATAATATTTTCTTTCTAAATATAAAAGTACTTTCATGTGAATGTTAAAAAGAGAAAGGAATGTTTGCCAAAAATTGGGGAAGATTTAAAACGATACATTTAAAATGTATTATTTAAATATATATATATATATATATATATATCGTTGTTAAAAATACATATATATAATATTTTCAAATGTTTATCTGATCGTATTTACTCAAACATGCACACAGCCGTTGGATGTCTTAACAGCATCTTATTTGTCCTTAAAATTTCACATTAGAAGGTAAATGAATGGAAACCCGCTTTAGGGAGATCACCCCTGATTTTTTAATTAAAATTCAAACTTCTGCAATCTTTTTAAAAACAAGAAAATTTACGGTTTTTTTTTTTTTTTTTTTTTTTTTTTTCAGAATTTGCGATGTCTGAACAGGGGTTGGCGAGCTTAGCTAGTAGGGTGCAGAGTCCCCTAGTATTTCAGTAAAATGCTGATCTGATAATTGCATGCAATAAATAAATTGAATAAACTAAATACCATTCTTACCTTCTTTTAGCTATATCAATGTTTTCTAACATTTGATCTTGAAGAGTACGTTTCAAATATTAGAATTCATAAAAGCGGAGCACTTATATATATATGTACTGTAGCAGCATTTGATGTTTCACGAACGAATTACAATTCGTAACAGATAAACTGATAAATTATCGATGTTATTTTTTATCTAAAAAGGATAATTACCTGAAAATGACATTTATCATTTAATTCTAAATTTGTCATATATGGTTCAGGCTGACGTTTACTAGAAAACCATTGTTATATTTTACATTAGCTCCATATCATTAATTATTAAATTCGATAAACATCTGGTAAATATAAAAATGTTTTTGTCTGAAAATGTTTTTTTATGTACATGTTTTTCTTTTCTTTATTACATATTTTTATTATTTAGATGACAAACTTAATGTTATTTATGAATGAATCTAACGCGTTAGGGTAATAAATAAAAAAAAAAAATCCATGGTTTTGCGAAATAATTATTTTCATAATATATTTCTTAACTATAGATCTAGCAAACATAAGTATCTTAAATTTTTCACTTAATACTTTTTTACAAATTATATAACAAAAATTACTGAAGCACACACGTTTTAATAAGAATAAGGGCTATGTTTCAGTTCTTTTGTATAAATATTTTGTTTAAAAAAATGTATAAATCCGTTTCGAGAGAAAAGTATTTTCCGCTGATGTCACTGATCCGATGACTCTGAGAGATTTACCCATGCTACATGAAAATAGAGTTCCTATTAACACAAATAATGCAGGAAATGCATTATCTCTTTAAGAACTCGATTTTTATAGTTATTAATAGTGACCGAAATCTTAATTAACGCATACATTCAGCTAAATTTTAGTTACTCAATGTCAACTTATGTGCTACGAATACGTAGCACATACGTAGCGTAGGTATTTAAAGGTAACGTCAAGGCTACCATGGTACAAGAATATAAGGACTAGGACAAAGAATTAAAAAATGAAAATAATGAAAATGAAAGAAAGATTTTCTAAGATAGAGACAGTGTGTCAATTATAAAATGTTTGGAAGTAATTATTATTCGTGTTTTTTTTTTTATTATTATTTGGCTAAAATAGGTAAGAAAATTACTTTTGCAAAATATAAAATAAATCGCTACTGAGATACGGAAATTTCGAATAAGAAATTGAAAAGAAAATTTAGACAAAATTAAAAAACGATTGGACACTGCACACCACAGTCTAGACACGCATATATTTGTAAAAGATAGTTAAATCTTTTTTTTTTTTTTATCCTACAATATTTATTTAACTAAGCTACTTTGGTATATTTCAACATTAAATAGTGCTTAAAAATTATTCCTTATAAAACCTGTCTGCTTTAGCGTGTTTAACGTAATACGGAATTTTTATTAAATACTGTAATGTCAAAAACTCCCGAAAATATGCTCTAGACTTAAGGAAATCGATATTTATTACAGATTAGCTGTTGTGCACGCAGATCCACCCGCCTATACTTCTGTCTAACGTATAAAGGGGAAAAATAATAGGAAAATTTCTGTCGTTCATTTACAAATATAAATATGAAGGCAAATTCTTATCTAATAAGGAAAATAAACATACTTTTGGCCAATAGAAAAAGATGACAGACCACACATTTTGATCCTTAAATTGTCACATGAAAAAACGGAAATAGCCATTCATCTGGAAATCGTGTATTTCTTTCCAATTTGCGTTAAACAAATTAGTTTAGAAAGTCATCTTCAAGCTGAAAATTTTAAATTGAACACCTAATTTTGATTCCTACAAGCTATGTTTACACGGTAAAAAATAACAGACGTTTCTTAATCTAAAAAATGTACTATAATCAAGAACGAAAATATACAATAGCAACTTCCAATTCACCGAAGATTCTGAAAAGCATTTCTTTACCTTTAAAAACCACAGAAAACTATTTAAAATGTGAAGAAGAATTTATAAAAATAAATTTTTAAATGGTGCCCTTCATTTTCGGAAACGTCTCTGAGTAGCTTTTACAGAGAAATAATCAGTTTTATCAAATTGGAATATCACTTTTTCGGATGCTATCAATTCTCAGATAAATATTTTGTTATTCAGAAAACGTGTTTAGGAGACAGACATACAATGTTAACAACATTAACTTTAATATGAACATTAACATTATTTTGTTGTAATTGCATGCACAAATTCAGTTATATAGCTTAAAATGTTTACTTGAGAAGTGATAGAATCCGAAAAAACAATTTTCAGGTACAGAGAATTGATTAATGCATTGTAAAAGCTTCTAGGAAACGTTTCCGAAAATTACGGGTAGCTAATAAAAATTTATTTTTGTAAATTCTTCTTTAAATTTCAAAAATAAATTGTTTTCTGAGGTTTCTAAAGATAAAAAAACACTTTTCGGTTTATTTTGGGTGACTCGAAACAGTTTATTATATATGTAGAATAAATATACTTCTGCTTCGGGTCGGTGTCTAGAAGTAATAGTCCAGGCAGATTTTTAGTGAAATCCAGATAAACTTTATTGTTCTTGGATATGTAGATGAATATGTTTACAGATGGATTATTTACATTTAAGTTAAACATGAAATATAGCTGTCCAGAGACATTACGCTTACCCAGGTCCGCTTAACCCGGTATTCAGTCGAACACGACGTCTCAGCACGTCTGCTCACAAGCACAATCAACAGTCGTCCTCTCTTTTCACGAATTTAATTGTAGGCTCAATACTTTTCTTATTGTTCAGCAGTCGAGGTCGATCGTCGAGAGCCTCATTAAGGAATTTGCTAGGCTTTGCAGTGCAAAGTTCATATTCTGTCACCACAAATTCGGCCTACCTGACGGAGCTGGATACTCCCAGTCATCATCTATTCTTTATATACCAGACTGGTACTGGACTACGTTTTCCAGAACGTATAATATACACATAAAAACACACAAACAACATAAAACAAAATAATAGAAAAATGAGTCACTAAATACTGCTGATTAAAAGTTATCAGTCCTTAAATAATATTTTTGAAGTTTGAGAAATAATAATTTTTTTGTTTGTTTGTTTGTGTCTTGGACGCAGTTTTTTTTCAGTTTATTCATAATAGTAAAAAAAAAATATCAATAACACACAGTTAAAAAAAATACAATAATCACTTAAAAGTACAAATATTTCGTCTCAGACAGTAGAAGTCCAAGGCTTCATGTGATCTGCAGCTCTCGAGGTCGCATTTGGACCTCATGGTGTCCAACTTTGCTCACATTGTAGCGATGGTTTCTTTTCACTGCAGTAATCTCATAGGGACCAAGAAACTTAAAATTTAGTTTGGTACCTGTTCCAAACTGTGCTTTTTGAATGACCACCAAATCACCGAGTTTATAGGTGTTGGCCTTTTTTCGCTTTTTGTTATACGTTTTCATGTTTTCCTGTTGTATTTTTAGTATGTTTTGCTTAGCTATTTCTCTATTCGAATTTCTTTCCGATATGAACGAATTTAATTCCTCGTCACCTACCAGTGTTTTGATTTGCAGGTGGGTTTTCTGTCGCAGTTTCGTTCCTGTCAGTAGTTCGAAGGGTGTAAATTTTGTACTTCTCGATACGGTACTATTCATGATACATTGTACGGGCGCGACAAATTTGTACCATTTAGTGGGGGTCTTCTACGCTAAGTTTTGCTAAAATTGGAATAAGAATTCTGTGCATTCGCTCTATTTGGCCGTTTCCTCTAGCTATCCCTGGTGTTATGGGAATATGCTCTTTGTTCTCTTCCTTACATTATTACTCAAAATCAGCAGAGGTGAAAGCTGGTCCTTTGTCGGTAATGATTCGCGACCTATTTCCGAATATATCATGTTGTCGGGTTAACTTATCGATGTCTTCTTTAGCGGCTGTAGTTTTAAAAGGGTATAGCCAAACAACTTTAGTAAATGCGTCCACAACAGACAAAATATGATTGTAGTTTTTATTTGTAGAAGGCATGGGACCAATGTGATCTATGTGATAGGTTTCGAGGTGCATATTTTGTTTGGGGATAGGGTTTAATAGACCTTCTCATTTTCCTTGCTTTTTAATACAAAGTATACACTCTATGCAGTTGACAATGACGCTTTCAATTTGATTTCTTAATTTGGGTATACAGTAATTTTCTTTTAAAATGATTTCAGTTTTAGCCACGGCGTAATGACCTTTGTTATGAACGTCGCGTATTATTTCCTTCTGCATATTGGTAGGAATCATCAGAAGTTCTCTGTCATTTTCATATTTGTATACGATGTCGTTTCTTATAAAATATTCTGAACTTTCATTTTTTTTCAATTAACTTTTTTATCGCTTGTATGTGTTCGTCTTCTTGTTGTGCATTCTTTATTTCAATGTTAATTCATTATGCGATCGGGTAACTATTAGTACTGTATTTCTACTCAATGCGCCTACATGTTTCATTTGAGATGCTGATCGGTGGGCAATTTCATAATCAAATTCCTGTAAGAATAGAGCCCATCTAGCTACTTTTGGCGTAATGTATTTTTCGTCCATTGTCTTTTGAAACGCGGAACAATCTGTCACAATTTTAAATTTCGTGCCTAATAAGTAGTTTCAGAATTTTTTAACCGATTCTGTTACCGCGAGAGTTTTCAATTCGTAACTCGAATATTTTGCTTGAGTAGGTGTAGTTTTATGGCTCATGTAACGAATAGAATGGAAGTTTTTGCTCTCATCTTCTTGTAGTAGGACACTACCAAAACCTATGGCGCTTGCATCGGTGTGCAATCTAGTCTAGCGCCTCGACGGAATGTATGCAATACAAGGGGGTTAACTTGTTTTTCTTTAAGAGTCTCAAAAGCTTTTTTTTCGAGATTACAAATTTAAATGTATTTTCCGCTTTTAAAAAATCACTTAAAGGTCTGGCTATAGTTGCATAAAGTGGGATGTATTTTCTGAAATAAGAAGTTAGACCCAGAAAACTGCATAATTGTTTTAGGGTGCGGGGTTCAGAAAATTTCTTTACTGCCAAACTTTTGGCTTCCGAGGGTCTAGTAGTTCCGTTTTCGATAATACAGACTAAAAATTCACTTTTCCGTTTAAGGAATTGGCATTTTGCAAAATTAAATTCGAGCCCGTACTTCTAGGACGTGTTTCAGTTTTAAAAGCGCTTCTTCCTCAGTCTCCGCAAGTACTACGACATCATCTAAGTAAATTAATATTACTTTTCCTTTAATTAACTGTTTAAAAACTGCTTGAATATACCACTGAAATTGTTGCGGGCCAATCGATAATCCGAATGGAAGCTTAATATTCGTACTGGGAGTTATGCGTGACAAACGCTGTATATTTTCTACTCTCCTCTTCTACGTCTATATGAATAAAAGCCATTTTTTAAATCCAATGTAGTGAAAACCTTTGCTTCCTCAATGTTACCTAAAACGTCTTCTATTCTTGGGAAGGGAAAATTATCTCTAATTATTTTTTTAATTAGGGGTCTATAGTCTACATAAAATCTCCAAGAGTTATCTTTCTTTTTCGCTAACACTACAGGCGATGCATAATTAGAGCTACTCTCCGTTATAATACCCATTTCCAACCATTCTTGAATTTGTTTGTCCACAAATTCCGTTCTGGATATGCTAATCTACACGGTAGTTGCGCAATCGGAATATCATCAGTTAATATTATATTGACATTTAACTCTGTGTCCTTAACCTTGTTTGACTTATAATTAGTAATCAGTTCCGTTAACTCTTTCTTAATAGTGTTCTTTGTAATATGATTTAGCTCAACATCCTGAAAATTAATAGAATTAGCTGTCCCAGCTAAATAAATATCTGTGGTTTTCACTAAGTCTAACTGTGCGATAGAACACTGTTCACTTTCTAACAAACAACTATTATCAGATAAAGGTATATATAAATATTATACAGACATACAAACAATAAATACAATAAACCCAACTGGAGTGAAAAATTAGCTAGAGCCAGGAATCGAACCCGGGACCACAGTATACAAGACTGCTGCTCTAACCACTGAGCTACTCCGGCCGATGCCTGAGTTTGCAATTTCCCACTAATAAACCATGCTGGGGAAGTCAGCAGCCATCTATACGACAGACTGATGGCTGTTATGACTATGACTATGGCCTGATGACTATAGATGGCTGTTGACTTCCCCAAAATGGTTTATTAGTGGGAAATTGCAGACTCTGGCATCTGCCGGAGTAGCTCAGTGGTTAGAGCAGCAGTCTTGTATAGTGTGGTCCCGGGTTCGATTCCTGGCTCTGGCTAATTTTTCACTCCAGTTGGGTTTATTGTATTTATTGTTTGTATGTCTGTATAATATTTATATATACCTTTAACTGTTGAATGCAGGCGTTATTTATGTGAGTTTTAATATATATTGTAGTATGAGTGTTTTATTATAACAATTATCAGAGCTTAATTGTATGTTTATTTTCTCACTAAAGTTGAAAGCTGTTTCATTTTGTTTAGTTTGTTCTTTTACCACTAATTCAGCTGTCGAAACCATTTTTCCTATCATGGGATTGTTTTGCTTTTATGACCGCAACATTGCATGAAATCTGGGTGACATAGCTGACGCGTCTGATTTTTAACATGACTGTTTCTTGTGGGAAAGCAGTGACGTAATTTACCCTAACTTCCTTCAACTTTCGTTTCCTCGCAATTTGCAATCATTCTTCTGAAATATTGAAATCTACCTGTTTCAAAAAGTTATTTCCTAAAATTATAGAATGGTTCAATTTTTTTACGATGTATAAATCTGCATTCACTGTGTAACCATCTATTTAAATTTTTAAGGTCGTAAATCCTATGGGTGTTATTTGGATACCACCAATACCTGATAAAACCAAGTCATTTTCATGCAGTTTAGGGCATCCCAGGGCTGTATAGGTATCGTTACTACACATATTCACATCACTTCCTTTATCGACCAAAGCATCCATATTTTTTTCTAAATTACTCACCCTTTCTATTACTTTATCTACTGTGTTTGAGTTATAGCCTACGGCAGCATTTGTATTTTTAGGAAAATTATTTGTACACTGGTCAGACCTGTGGCCAGAAATTTTATACTTCCAGCTGACCGGACTTTCTTTTTTTCGGGGGCAATCCCTCCAATGGTGAGAAAATTCATTGCATTTAAAACAACAGATTCTTGTATTTAAATTCTTTTGGGGTGTATCTGTGCAACTTGTTTCATATGGTACGCGACTTATGTCAATTCGATGGAACGATCTATTATTTTCAATACCTTGACGTTTTCTAAATTCCGTATTTGGGGCTTAGTTTCAGTTTTCCGTAAGTTAATTCGGGCTGTTTCAAAATCATCTAAATTATTTGTCAATACTTCTACACACGTAATTTTCGGCAATTCATCAAAAAAGTGTTCCTTCATATCTACGGGCAATTTTCTCCTGATCTGGTCAATAATTAAAATATTTTTTAATTCTTCAAACGTTGATATGTGTAATCCCGTTAGCCATTCATTCAGGAGATTTGCGATTTCAAATGAGAAATCTTTCCTTGACGCTGAATTTTGTTTTCTATGTAAAAAATAATTTTTGCCTGAATTGTTCTGGTGTAAGTTTGAAACGTCTTAAAAGTATTTTCTTCTCACAGTCGTAGTCACTGGATTGTTCTTCACTTTCGCGGCTTATCAAACTGACTAAGCAGTAACAATGCAAGCAGATATGTAACCCATCAATTTTTTTTCTATCCCTAGACGCTTTGCCTGACGTTCGAAAAGGGCTAAAAATATGCTAATTTCTTCTTCATTATTGTATCTATTTAGCAATTTTAAAACATCGGAACACTTTCCGGCGATTGTAGATACTGAATTTTGCAATTGGGTATTTTATGTATTTTCAAATTTTAACTTTTTTAATTCAAATTCGCGACTTTCAATTTCTTTTTGTTGCAACAATTTTTCATTTACCTCGCGCTCGCTTACTATTCCCGCTAGCAAATTTTTCACTTGATCCTCATTATATCCTTCGGATTTTACAATTAATTCAGTCAGTTTACTTTTATTAGCATCCTCCGGCGAGCTTAAACCTAACTCAATTACCGCAGTAATAAGATCGATCTTTATCGGCATAATTAAGTGCGCCTAAATTATATCTGACCAATTAACACATAAAAATAAAATATCTCAATATAAATCAATAAGATATGTATATGCACACGATAAATCAAATATAGCTATATCTATAATAATATGAACATACTTACTTTGCACCAGATATTCTAATAATAATAATAATAATATATATACATATTTTTTCTTCACTACATAATAATACAAAAAGAAAAAAAACACAGTAGACGTTCAAGTGCGCGATCTGCCTATTTTCTTTGATTAAAAAAAATGCAGAACAAATAAAATCACTTTCTGTGTAAATCCCTTTCTGCATGGATTAAAAGATACTTTTTCTTCTTGCGTACACAAAAAAAACTCACTGTACGCTTTTTATCTGCACTATACAAGTACTTTTGAAAAAAAAAACGCTTTGCTATTTTATCATAAACAACAAGAAAAGAAGGAAAAAAATCTTTCATCATATAAACTTGAAAAGAAAAAAAAAAAACACAGGAGAACCACATTTAGCAATTAAAAATCCTGAACTTCGATTTTTTTTCTTTCTATAATTAAAGAACTTTATCAGACTGAGAATTCACGATGCATTTTCACTAATGATTCATCACAGCACGATGAAATACTTCGATGAAATACTCAGTTGAAATTTCGACGGACAGTAAACACTTGAATCTTTATTTTTCTTTCTGCGATAAGAAATTTTTTTTTCTCCTTTCTAGCTATCACGGAACATTTGATGCAAGAAACTTTACTTTCCTTTTCTTTTTCAGAACATCATTTAACTTTAGGACATCAAAATTTTTCGCACAAGTTAAATCCACACATTGCATGTACATGGCGGCCGAGAGCCTCCAATTTCTAGAATAAATATACTTCTACATCGGGTCGGTGCCTAGAAATATTAGTCCTGGCAGATTTTTAATGAAATCTGGATAAACTTTATTGTTCTTGGATATGTGGATGAATATATTTACAAACGGATTATTTACATTTAAGTTAAACATGAAATATAGCTGGCCGGAGACATTCCGCTTACCCAGATCCGCTTGACCAGGTATCGAACAGGCTCGAACACGACGTCTCAGCACGTCTGCTCACAAGCACAATCAACAGTCGTCTCTCTCTTTTCAAGAATTTAATTGTAGGCTCAGGACTTTTCTTATCGTTCAGCAGTCGAGGTCGATGGTAGAGAGCCTCATTAAGGAATTTGCTAGGCCTTGTAGTGCAAAGATCATATTCTGTCACCACATATATTCGGGCTGGTGATTATTGTACATTTTCGTATATTAGGAAACATATATCATTTTTAAGTGCGTTCGTAATTATATAAATACGTAGCACCTATAGTCGTCGTTCAGTCCGTCCGTCTGTCTGTCTGTCAATATCAGAAAATTGGAGAATTTGCGTCCACTGCCAATAATATATCATTAATTATACTAAAACCAAAAACTGAAAAACATAATATATTGTAACATTTGTTATATCAATTACCAATGATAAATGGACATATAATGATGCATAAATAATTCGTTTTAAGCTTTAAACAAGCGAAATTATTTCCGTCCCTGTCCTCAGCTACAAATATCCAATATTAAATGTATGCTGTAAACATTTCTATAAATATTATTAACTTTTACTATTATATATTTATTCCCATATATATAAAGTATGGGAAAATATAATTATATTTTTTTAGTATAGATTGTATAGTAAATATATTGTAGTAAATATATTTGTCCCTAAGGTTGACCATCATGACCATCAACACATTTAGGTTTTAGAAATATTAAGTTTTTGTTCTGAATAGAGATGAGTATTTTTTTATAGCATCATTCATGTCCTCCTACTTAAATTTTTATTTATAAACAAAAAGTTTATTGCAACTTTATTTACGTAACATACAAATGTCAAATGTCATATTTAATAATTTACATATGGGCAAAATTATTCAACAAAATGGATGTGCAGCTTTTAAGACAAAATCATCACCTCAGTCCCTTTCATCTCAGTCCCAATTATTAGACACTGATTATTATGTTAACAGACACTTTCTTCCATAAAAGTTTATCCTATGCATAAAATATACATCCTTGATCTCAAAAGACTACATCATTCAAATGACAAAACATGTATCATAGTATATAATTGTATTTGGAAGTTGGTACTTTAATTAAAAAATAATAAAAATTCTGGAGTTAAATTGTTCAGTTTTCAGATATTGACTCATATAACAGAGCGGTTGGTTAGTTGGTTGGTTGATTTTGTGACGGCCGATTATCTGCACTAGGGATATAGGCCCGAGGGGGAGTGCCCTTCGTGGGGGTCTTTCTAAGGGAACCTAACCCGTATTAACGCATGGAAAACCATGGTTCGAAGAAAACCACGAAAACTCCGAACGATTAGGCCGACGGGCGCGATTGGGATCGAACCCAGCACTTCCCGTCTACTAGTTTCGAGAGCAGTACCTCTCAGCCACTGGTGGGGCTATAACAGAGCGAAAACTACCCAACCGAATGGTCTGAAATTTTAAATATATAATTGTTGCAAAATTTTGTCGAGTCATTTCAAATTTCATAAAAATCGGATGTATAGTTTAATTATATGGATAGTCAAAAGTTTTCAATTACATTACAGCCAATAAGGAAAAAAATATTGCAAGTGCATTTTAATGATGTTACAGCCTTCCAAATGTTCTGAAATTTTAAATATATAATTGTTGCAAAATTTCGTCGAGTCAATTCAAATTTTATGAAAATCGGATGTATAGCTTAATTAGAGGGATAGTCAAAAGTTTTCCGTTACATTAAGGCCAATGGATAATAAATAGGTCAAGTGCATTTTAATGATGTTACAGCCTTTCGAACAGAATGAAATTGATATGCACTTATGAAGTGCGCTAAAATATACATTCAGTACAATATGCGGTGCAAAATATTATTATAACACTAGTTATAGTACGAACGCACCTCATTTGCCACGTTTGACGAGCAATTTCCAACTTGTTTATAGTTTACCAACAACCGTTCAGAACCCGCAGGCTATAAAAACAGGTTAATTTGCTTTATTTAAAAAAGATTATCCAAGTATGGAAGATTGCATGATATTATTACAAGCAGTAGCAATCTTCTATAATCAGGATGTTCTTAATTTGCTATTGACTGGGAATATTTTTAGGAGACCAAGGCCTCATCGTGCTCTGTTGCGACAGCTGGAGGATGTTTTTGTGACTGATTAAGTAAGATCTACAAGATATTGGAAAATGAACTTGTATAAAATGGTTAAGTAAATATGTCGCTGCCTTCCGAACTTTTATAATGATTATTTTCTTTTAGACGCTAGAAATAAATAGTATCTATATTCATAAATGTTATTTCCACATTTTTTTAAATTTTTATTTTTTAATGAAACATGGAAAAGAAATGAAAAATCATCATATTTCATGTACACATAAGTTACGAGATCACATGTATAATGAGGGCTAGTGCTGTAATAAAAACAGACATCAGTGAACATGAATCATTTTATCCTACTTATTTATTTATTTATTTTTGCAGGGCATATTTTCCGAAATTTTTGATAACTACAAGGAGGTTGAATAATTGCATATATTTTCTTTGCGAATAAAAAAATTTCAATTGATCCTCGGATAAAACATGGAAAATAAAATCTTGATGGATTAATTATTCTACTATTTTTAAAATCAACTTGTAAAGTCTCTTTGTTATCTGTTCTGTCTAAAGTTGTAGTTCTCTTGTTGTATTTGATATCTGTTATATGTTCTTTCATTCTAGTGTCATACTTCCTGCTTTTCATTCCAATATAATATTCCAATGTTTTACCATCTTTGGTGAAAGGTATTTCGGTATAGGATTAAATTAAATTTCACTGACGTCCACTTTTATTAGGAAGCCACATTCTTTCATTATACATGCGGTCTCGCGATTTTTGCTTACCAGTTTGATTTGAAAAAAAATTGCGGACATTATTTTTCTCTATATACGTCTTGATAAAGTCACCGTTTGTGCAGATCAGAAAACATGCAGATCAGAAGCATGCAGATGAGAATAGAGGTATCTATATGAATTTAAAATGTAGTTTTATCACTTTTATAATGCAATAACTTACTTTAATGATTATAAGTGATTTTTTTTACATAATTTTAAAAGAAACCTTTTAAAGATATAGTTTAAATATGGCTTAACTTTCTACCATTGAATGCTTTCCGCACATAATAATTTATTCGTTTTAATGATTTCGTTCTTTCTTTAATTTTCACGCGTAGATATTTTTTTCAGTGGAAAAGTGTTTGAAAATATCAATATTTGTGATTTTATGACGTAATGATCCCCATTTCATTAATTTTTCAAGTATTTATTTATTTATTTTAAAGGGTTTTTTTTTTCTCTTTTACTATCCACATGTAATTATATTTGTTAATTGCAAAACGTTTTGTAATATTATTATTTGCGCTTTTTTTTAAAAATTCAACAACAATAGAAAAAAAATGTTTATTTCTAACTAAATCGCTGTTGGAATACTCAAATTTAGAAAAAAAAAACTTTTTAAATTTAGACAGATTAAAAAAAAAGAAAAGAAAAAGTTTTTACTGAGCACAACGCAATCTAGTCCTGTATATGCTTGCAAACGATGGTTAAACTACTATGAATACTTTTTGAGCATATAAAACGTATTTATCTAAACTATATTTATCAATTACAACATTGCGCATCACTAAAAAAATTATTCAGTTTAAAAACTATCTTCTCAAATGTGTTTAACTGTCAGTTTTGATGTTTTTATATGCATTTTTTTTCTTTTACTTATGATCAGAGAAAATCAAAAGGTTACACTAAATTGAATTATGGCAGATGTATCTAACATTAACGTAGGTTACTCTTTTTTTAGTTCATGGAATAGGGGATTTTATTTGGCAAAATTAATGGTAGTTCTGGAAGTCGGTTTACTTTATGTTTTTTGTGTCGCTGAATCCGAATTTGTAACTTCCCACCAAAATTTCCCCCCTGTAACACCCCTATTTTTTTTCAAACAATGAATTATTTTTTTGGGGTGGGGGGTGGGGGGGTTGCCGAGTGAAATTTTAGTAGGAAGTTACAAATTCGGATTCAGCGACGCAAAAAACATAATAAAGTGAGTCGAAATCCAGAACTAGCATTAATTTCGCCAGGTAAAATCCCCTATTGCCTGGACTTGCATACCTTAGTGCACGTAGCGCCGCAGTGAATGTTTAGAGGCAGCCCTCCCCCCCCCCCTCCCCGTTTATCCTACGTCCTAATGGCATATATCCTATTTGTCGCAAATTTTGTTTACTTTCTGAATTTCTACGTACTTTTCCCCTAAAACAATAAAAAAATTAATTAAAAAAACTACTATTTTGGGGGGTTGCAGGGGGGATTTTGAAAGGAAGTTAAAAATTCGGATTCAGCTACCCAAAAAACAACTTAAAGTAAACCTTATAGGGAAAGTTCGGAGAGGAGAAGGGAGGGCGAATGTAAACGATACGGGTGGTTAAGTGAAATTGCGCAACTTAGGCCACGCAGCACAGCGGTGCATGTTCCGAGCAGATCTCCCCAACCCCATTCATCCTACGTCATTAATGTCATATATCTTATTTGTTGCAAATCTTTTCAACTTTCTGAATTTCTAGATACTTTCCTCCTAAAACAATAAAAAAATTGATTTGTTTAATGAAAATCTTTTTTGGGGGCATTTTACCAAAATTTGGGGGGTGGGGGGGAGGTTGCCGAGGGAAATTTTGGTGGTTACAAATTACAAATTCGGATTCAGCTACCCAAAAAACATATAGTAAACCTTTTTCCAGAACTACCATGAATTTTGCTAGGTAGAGACCCTATACAGTAGGGTGGAGCGAAAAAAATTAATTTTTTAAAATCAAAAACGGGTAGGTGCCAAAGGTTGCCTTTATACTAGTACATCATCTGTGTGCAATATTATCGCTGAAAAAAAAATGGCTTGAGTCTGCGCTTTTGGTCCAAAAGTCGAAATTTTGGGTAAAATTTGACATTTTTTCAAAAATTAAAAAAAAAAAATTCTATAGAGAAGATTATTATTTAAAAGTGTTGGTTAAACCTTTATTATTAATGACTTAACATAATTAAACGATAAAACGTTATCTTTGTTACATATAACTGGAACAAAACTGACAACTTTTGGTGAAAAAAAGGCGTTTCCACTCTGTTGTGTCATACAACTAATTGTTGTTTAGGATACAGCTCTTACCTAGTTGCTTTCAAAACTACACAGGAGGTACCACGTGGAGGTGACCGCATTTTATGTCACAACAGTGCATAGCTGGACCATCCTACCATCTGAACTCGAATGTTTTCTTTATACATTGAATTGTGTAATTTTTATCAAAGACTGGCATACGTTTTCTATGTATCAACCTGGTACATCTCTTCTTTGGATCCACAGACTTTGAATGCTGCTGCTGTAATCTACTTTACGTATTTTTCTACTGTTTGTGTAAGAGAAGAGAAACAGCTCAATGCTGTGTGGATGATATTAATGTAATCTATTCAGCTTTCTATTATCTTCACCAAGATTGCACACGATAAATGCATATTGATTAGAGGTTCTGTTACCACAACACTTTTCCAAAGAATTAGATTTATATAATTATCCGCTTCAAAGTTGATTGTCGATATTTCAGATTTGCGTAGCGTATACCATCATTTACTTTCATCTTTCAACTATTATGTGCTGAGCAGCTAGCTGTTTAATGCGATGGTGTTAGTCAGACAGCATTGAAATAAGAATTTCCTCTGCGTATGCAAAGCAACCATTATCCTAAATGACATTTTTTTAGTATTTGTTTTATTCCGTTTTGCGTGTTGTTCAGTATCCGAGTAATTTCCATGAGTTTTTATATCCCTTTTTTTAGATGTCGATTACATTTGATGGTAAACTATTCTGGGGCCAAACTTGGATAACAGTACTTTTTGAGTGAACGTAGATACTCTTATGGGCAGTGAGTGCTCATTTGAAGGCGGATAATTCTGTTAGTCGTTGTCATCCATTCTGCGAGGGACATGATTAGAATGAACCATATTGACCAACCATGATCATATGTCACCTCCAAGTCCAGTGAATTTCCTCTGCATCATTTATTATATAAGATCGTTGGCAAAAATTAGATTCTATCCCACAGGGATGCGCCGGACCAATAGAAAACTCTTTGTCCACGTGCTTATTCCCTTCTTATTTCAATTTTTGAAGCCATAGAGAGTAATTTTTAACATTATTTCCTGAAATCTAGAAAAGGGTTCACAGTACATACCAGAAATACCTGATAGATATTTGCGAAGTTATTTCATCAAGATATTGCTCTGAAGAACTAGTGAATAGGAACCCAAGAAACTTGTCCTACGCAAGATGCACAACAACGGCGTATAAAATTATTCTCCTCTATAAAAGCACTGATTGACCATCAGAGTCTGGTTCACTCACAAAGTATGTAATAATCCAAGTTTATCCCGCATGATGGTTTACACCAAATAAAATCCACATCTAAAAACTTATGGGAAATTACTCGGCTACTAAACATCACAGAAAACTTCAAAAAACAAATACAAAAAATTTTATTTAGGACAATGGTAGCTTTTCACCTCGAGAGCAAATTTTTATTGCAATTTTGATGACGATCGCCATCATATTTAACAACAAGCTTATCAGCATATAAAAAATGCAAGTAGAGTAAATGATGGCATACTCAAAGATGAAATACCTAAATGTTGTAAAATGTTGTAGGAACAGAACTCCCAATCACTATGCAGTAACTGGATGTAATTTTGGTGAAGACACTAGAGGGCTGGATAGATTCCATTAATTGCACTGCATTACTCTGCTTGCCTTATCATACACAAGCAGTAGAAATATACCTGAAGAAGTGTCACAGCAGCATCACCCAACGTCTGTGGATACAGAGAAGAGATGGATTAGGTTGTCACCAGTGGCGTGGCGTCCGGTCATCGCTGGATGCGGCGATGACCAAGCAATATTTTAAAACTCTTAATAAGCTTTTAAAACTCTACGATCCAGTTTTAGCAGAACATTTGGAGTTCATGTATAAGTGAAGGTAAGATTTAAAGTTTCTTTTTTGAACATTCAACCATTGAATTTTAGAGATAATAATTTTTCACCACAAACTTAAATAATTGCGATGACCACCGAAAATGACCACGAAGAACAATAAATTTATATTTCTGGATCAGACTTTTAGCTGAAGGAAATGTATTCTTCCAAAAAGGTTCGAACAGTTAGAAGTTATTTTATTTTAGCAAAAGTAAACATTACGAAGAAAATAATTTATTTCACTTTAAAAGAACAGTTAAAGAATTTCTATTTCCAAAACTGTATTTGCAATTCAATATTGAAATATAGTTTGGAAATTTTGAATAATTTATAGGATGCATAAGAAGACTTTTGGTGAAGAAATAAACTACTTTACATCTGATAAGATATTGTATAGATATTCGCTGAATAAGAAAAACAATTTTTTGTGCACAACACAATCTTGAAAATGTATGTGTGTTTGAAAAAGGCAGAAAATATTAATTACATTTTAATTTATGATTATGTTCAAAGTGCTTTTTTAAAAGAAAGAAGTATAGGATAGATTATCTTTTATATTAAGAACTTTTCTTAATATTACGAAAATCATGCAATTCTGAATGAATATTTTTGGAGAAACAAACATGATATCATGAGACTTGAACACGTGTTTGAGTTTTGAATTTTCTTAAAAAATATATTTGTGCAATGAGGCGAGAAATGTATGCACTTTTTAGTTTAAGTAATCATAATTTCTGAAATAAAAGCAGCCAAAATATTTGTAAGTCAATACGTATTTTTCTTCTGAAATTGCATTTTTAAATTTCAAATGATTTTGTATTTTTTCCTAGTTGTCCATCTCATTTGTATTTTCTTTAATTGCTAAAAAGGAAAACTGATAAATTTTCTTGGACACATGAAAATATTCATAATATTTCAGAAATGACTATCTACATTTAGATACTTATATATTAAATTTAGTAAAAACAAAATTATGAAATTTTCATTATGACGAACGTTTTTACATTTATGAATATTTTCCTTTAGAAAATAATTGGGGTGAAACTTATGTAGATAATAAATGAGTTTTTTTAACGGAATATATATAAAAAATAGAATCCCGGTTTTGTCTCATTAGTGTTATCGTATATATATTGGTATCATGTATATATTTGATTCTTTGTTCAAGAATTATATGCAGCCGATAGTTCTGTATTAACAATCCCAGTGCATCCATTAACCGTGAACTGATAAATTCGTTCACTAAGCTTTAGGCTTCACTGGAATAGTAACATAGTTTAAATTACCATAATTCTACAGGTATAATGAATGCTATTTTAAAACATTAAATAGTAATTAATACTCATAAAGAATATATTCGCTTAATTATGTAGGTAATAAATGAGATTTTTAAACGGAATATAAAAATTATAAATACTTTTTTTAGTATTATCATCCATATAATGGTATTATGTATATAATGAATACTTTATTCAAAACACATATGCATTCGGTAGTTCTGCATTAAAAAATCCAATAACATGATAAAAAATCCTTGTTAATGAAAATGTATTATTTATTTATTTTACTTTTCTATGATTCGTCTAATGTATAAGTTTTTTACCGAAAACAAGATTTAAAATTCGCGTACAACTGCGAATTTCACTATCCAAAGGTTGAGAAGCCATTTCCCAATCGACAAGAAGCGTTTCCAGTCGTCCTCAGGGAGTGTAGTTGCATGGTTGAAAAATATAGGGGTAGGACATTTGGCTGATGTTCGGCAATTATTTATTTTATTTATTTATTTATTTCATTTTTTTTTTGCTGCTTGTCTATGACGCTATATGTAACATTTGCTCCTGTGTTTATTTATGAATGAAGGTTGGTCGCCATTTTATCGATGTCGGAAGGATTGACGTTTTAATGAACTTTTCGTAAGTCCGTAGGTAAACTTCGATCATGTAGTGTAGCAGTGCAACTCATTTAATAACCTTATACAGGCCGCCGTTGTGCAAAATCATTTTCGTTTAAATATTCTAAATTGCTTGCAATATAAATAATGTAATGAACGCAAATGCAATAAATGATTAAATAGATGTAAATGTAATAAAAGCTTGTAAATAAAGCGTAGTAAGTAGTTATTCTTAACTTTAAAATATATTTGTTGTCAATGTTATTTTATCGCCATATATGTCACTTAGTGCCTACTAGTATTTAAAACGTTAATTAATTTCATTTAATGTTCAGATTGGTGTATTAAAATATTTATATTATTTCTTCTGATTAAATGTTACTAATTTAATGTAATTTCATTTAATACAAGCCGTCTAAATAATCGTTTAATGACCAATTTAAAATAATACATTTTCTAAGGAAATTTATAAACTTAATAGTTCAACGGAATAATGAATTGTTTATAATTTTATAGAGCTTGTTTTAACCATGTCTCGTAAGCTTTTTTATGGGAAATCATAAAAGACTATTCTTTTAACAGAAAATACCTGATATTGTAGATCTTTCAAAAAGAAATACAAATATTAAAAAAGCATGTGAGCATAGTTCAGCATACACATGTACACTAAAACAATGTTTGGTTAAAGTTATACCATCTAGATACCATAAATACAAAAAGTATTATCAAAAACCAGAAAAAATAAATTTTTACACATCCATTCTTTCAAACACATGTTTGTTAGAATTTTCTGATATTAACAGAACTTCATAGCTATTACTACAAAGTACTTTTCCAAATTACATGTGATTTGTTTCAGCGAAATTACTTACATAAATGGGTATGCACTCTGCTATGATGTCAGTAATAGTTGTCACGAGAGTTTTATGTTAATGTGTCACACTTGTATTTCATCAGGCCTTAAATAGAACTAGATATCGTCCGTATTATCTTTATTTTCTTGATATGCAATCTCAAATAAAGTCACAAATAGTTGGCACTAGTGTTTTATGTTAGCGTCAATATTATATTTCATATTGCCTCAAATAATCTTGATATTGTTAGTATTTTTCAATGTTAACGTAATTTCATATACTCCCAGAGGACTTTCTAAATTACATAAGATTTGTTTCAACTGTGCTACTTACATAAATGAGAATGCATTTTGCAAGGATCTAACTAATAGTTCTCACGAGTGGCTTAGGTTAAACTGCAAGCGTTATAGTTGATGATGAATCAAGCAGAATAAGATATTGTATAGATTCTCAGTATTAAGTATCTCAGTATTCAATATCTCAGTATTAAATATTTCTGTTTCTCCTAGTAACTGATTACTGTGAAAAAAAAGAACTTTGCCATAATATTTATTTACGAAATGAAAATTGCCAACATTTTGCACATGAATTAACATGCCTGCTAAAAATTACATTTGAAATATTTTTCTGCATTATGCAAAGTTTTTTATAATGTTTTTTTTCAATAAAATAAATTTAAAAATGCCGCACTTTTCCATAACATAAACTTTTACAATAAAGCGAGGAATTAGTTAATGGAAAATCACACAGAAGATCTAGAGGAGTCAGTTATTTATATTAAAAATAAACGTTTAGAATGAACTGCATATTAAACTTGTATTATTTTACTCTGTATGCATAGCTGCTACAAAGGGAACTAGTATGCTGGAGGCATCAAAAAATATTCTTTTATATCGATTTGATGTATATAATTTAAAAAGGCATACCTACGATTAAGAATATAAAGTCCAATACATTTCTTCGAATTTAACACCAGTTAGATTCATAAATGAATTAAAAGAAGATCATAAGTACAGCGTCCCTATTAGGTATTAAAGAAGCAAAATTAGATCACCTTACACATTTTTTATTATTAAACAAAAATATAGCAGTTGGTGCATATTCTACACAATAAAAAATAAGATTCAGCTATAATGTTCACAGAAAAAAAAAAACAAACAAACATAGGACTAATATACCGTAATCAGATCTTTAATTAAAAATGTTGCAGTGGAAAATGAACGATTCTGAAAACAATGTGATTAAAAATGTATCACAGTTACAAAAATGTAGTTAATAATACGGAAATCGTCGCTAAATTAAATAGTTTGATTGTGAACCCGATCAGGAAACAAAATTTATAGCAAATCGCATATTTCTGGATGAAAAACCCATTTATCTAAACTAAGGGGGGGGGGGTTAGCCCCCCTTTCCTCAATTTATATTTAACTAATGAACCTTAAAATCTAATCAAGGTAGCTCCTTAACATAATAAACTGGTATACCAAATTTGGAGCAAATCGAATAATTCTACATGAAAAACCCATTTATCTAAATTAAGAGGGAGGTAGCCCTCCTTTCCCCCTTTATACTTAAATAATGAGCTTCCAAGCCTTATCAGGGAAGCTCCTTAATATAAAAAAGCGGAATAGCAAATTTGGAGCAAATCGAATATTTCTGCATTCAAAACCCATTATTTAAATTAAGGGGGGTGGGGGGGTGGAGTAGCCCCTCATTTCCCGCTTTATCCTTAACCAATGAACTCCAAAAACTAATCAAGGAAGCGACTTATCAGAATGAAACTAGAAAAAAAAATTTGAAGCAAATCGGATATTTCTATCAAGAGTTATCGCGTTACGTACATGCGTACGTACGTACATACAGAACAGGCGGGCACATAAGATCTCAGGCTTTGATAGCCTATGAGCGAAAAAACAGTTGCGATCTCCCTGTTAACGTGTTGTTTTCGTCATTTAAATGTGATCAGTGAAACATGTGAAAATAAGCTAATATAAAATGAACTAAGCAAACAGAGTCTTTGTGGCTCGGTATTTTTTAGCAACGCTATAAGAAAGTTTTTTTTTTACTTTTTTAATAAGACATTTTAAATGTATCGTTTTCAATCTGACGTAATTTTCACCACAGTTTTCTTTCTCTTTTTAATATTCTCGTGACAATACTTTTGTTGTAAGAAAGGAAATATTATTTGCACTGGCTCAGAATTCTGAACAATAGCTGATAAATGTAAATGCAATAATAAATGTCTCGCGCAAATATATTTTTAAATTTAAACTGTTTGGCAATTTTAAATATGACGTAATTTCCTCCATTTGCGACTTTTAACGAAGGTTAATTGATTTATTATTTTACAATTTTCTTTCTCCTTTAAAATTCGCTTGTAAATATAGTTTTTATGACGTAATTATCAATATTTTCCTGCTTTTAATACGTAATCATTTAATTCTCATTTGAAAGTTTTTTCTGTTTATAATAGTATGTGTAAATACATTTTTTATTTGAAAGAAGTATTATTCTTTGTGCTGTTTTTAAATTTTAAATTTGGCAACAATTTAAAATAATACTCTTTTCTAAAAGTTGTAAAAAATAACTCTCGAAATACTGAAAATTTAAATTTTAAATAGAAATAAAACGTGAAAAAATGAGTCAAATTAAAATAACAAATGCAGTCTGCAGACCAGGAACTTCTAATGTATAAAAAGATCTAAAAAAATATTAAATTCCCATGCATAGTTTTTGCTCCTATAAAACCTTTTTAATAGAACAATTTTGACCAATTTTAAAATTAAATATCTCTTAAAATAATTCTTCGATTTGAAAACTATCTGCATAAGCGTGTTTATCAAACATTTCTATATATTACCACGATTTTCATAATTTTGGATGCAATATTTTTCTTCATATTAACAAAGAAAGACCCCCGGTCACCAAAAATTCAAAACCGGCGGCGGTGACAGCATTAGTTACTTTTTTTTTTTTAGAATAGAGAGATTCTTGCATCTTTATTAAGCAACTAAGTGATTTTATGTTTTGGCGCATTTTAATTTTAGAAATGTGAATTCAGCCAAATAACTAAGAATTTCCTCGGAATTTTTTAATTGTGATAAAGACTGGTATAAATAAAAATATTTTCGAAGCAAATTTTTACAAAATAATTATATAACGAATTTAACAAATAATTTTATTTATTTACAATTCTTTTGTTGCTATTTTATAAAAAAAAAAAAAAAAAAAAAAAAAAAAAAAAAAAAAAAAAAAAAGAAAGAAAGAAAGAAAGAAAAGTAAAGCATAATATAATTCTTTTAAAATGCGTAATTATCGTCTGCGTAAATGATTTATCTTAATAAGAATAAATTGTGTATTTGAATTCTTAACGCTGAAAAGAGCTTTTATAATTGAATGTAAATAAATGAATTGTCACAACTTTTAATTCATAAAAAATATGCTATAATTTTCATTAAAAAAGGGTATTTTAAAAGTTTCATAAAAGAAATCGTAACTCCATGATTTATTTTTTCTACTGAAAATAGAACTGCTTCAGTTTTTTATTTGCAAATATGCGTCCGTAATGGAAAAACATGTAAAATAAATTAATTGAAATAATAATTTTTTAAGGTTATTCTGTAAAATAATAATAATAATAATAATAATAATAATAATAATAATAATAATAATATTGAGCAAATCTACAGATCATAATTTATTTTAATGTTTAATTTCAAGTCAAAATACTGAATAGTTTTTTTGTAAAGTGTACGACAAGATCTAATTTGTGTGGCCTAGTAGAGGATTCGCTTTGCTCATCCTAATAATAAAAGCATACATCAAATTGAAATTTTATTAAGATAATTTTTGATGAATTATATTAAGTCAATATTTTCTTTCTGATAAAGAAATCCAAAATTATATTTATTCAATGATAAGTATAGAGATTACCATTTTCAGTATGTTTTAGTTACCATATTGTATAAAATCTTACAGTAAAATTGATAAGATTTTATATCTTTGAAAAATATCTTAAAGTCAAAATTCAGCTAAATTTTAAGACTGATATTTCAATCTCAAATAATCTATGAGTATTTTGATGTTATTAGAATACAAGTATATTTTTAGAAGATAAATATATCGTGTATTGTCATTACTATTTTTTCTTTAAATATTTAGTTATTTAAAATATAAATATATATATAAACATAGACAGTTCACAATGATTTGGAAGTTTTTCACAATCTATCCCATGGATTAATTCAAAAATTTTAAGTGAAAATAGTCATGATAAAGATGCTTTCCTTAATAGAACAATGCGTTAAGTAATTTCTTTTCTTGTATGCCATCCATATATTTCATCCATCATCGAGCCAGATACGAAGATACGTTTATACAGAACGTTGACAGCACCTCAATTCTATCATATAATTTTAGCTCATACTACTTGATTCTGTGGAAAAGATGCTTTAAATATGAGCTTTCTTCAGATATGCAAATGCAATAAAGCAGAGAACCAGACACCTGCATTTTTCTTACAAACTTTCATTTTTTAAATAAATAAATATATATATATATATAATGCTTTTAAAAGGTGTAAAACAAACAACCCAGTGCATCAGGCGCAACGCAGCTTAAATTTTTTTATTTACGTTTTATAAGTTAAAATTGGTTCTTTTGATTTTGAATTGGTTGGTTGTTTATGTTTTTAAAGCAGTTTTGTTTCGTTAATATTTTTAAAGTAGTTTTGTTTCGTTGAGTTTTTGAATGTTTAAGTCTATTTGCTGATCTTTATACTTTTGGAGTATGTGGGTTGGCCATATCTTGCGAAACCTGTGAGGATACAATTTCTATTTTTGGTGCCTGTTTTTTTCACTCCTCTCACTTCTCGAAGAGCAAGGAGTGGTTTGTTTATTGTTTTTTAGTTATAAATATTCATTGATTTTTATTGTTGTTTTGCACCCTCTTTTTCATGGTTTTCATAAATCATTTATATATATATATACAGGTGGTTATCAAAATAATGCAAACACTTGTGAATGAAAGGGACATTTAAAAATTCCCTTCGTAAGCATTAAAATATAATCATAGCTACCAGATTTTTTTTAATATAAAAAGTACATGTATTAGGTAGTATGGGCGAGCTCTAGATGAGTTGTCTACGTTTTGATTTTTTTTATCAGAAGCGTAAAATGTCAGACCTCACAGATTTTCAAAGTGGCCAAATTGTAGGAGACCGACTAGCTGGAGCAACGATGACCGAAACATCCCAGCTTATAGGCGTTTCTAGAGGTACGGTGTCTAAAGTCATGACAGCATACACACAGCGCGGAAAGACAAGCTCAGCAAAGCAAAATAGTGGACGGAAGGAGAAGCTGAGTGAAAGAGACCGACGGGTATTGAAGCGGATTGTAATGTCTAAAAAGAAAACAACTGCAACCAAAGTGACCGCAGAGCTCAATCAGCATCTGGATTCTCCAGTGTCAACAATTACAGTTTGGAGATACCTTCATAAAGAGAACATTTACGACAGAACAGCAATTCCCAAGCCACTTGTCACAGATGCTAATGCCAAACGTCGTGTAGAGTGGTGCCACAACCACAAAACCTGGTCGATTGATAAGTGAAAGACTGTTATATGGTCAGACGAATCATATTTCACATTGTTCCCCACAACAGGACGGGTACATGTCTGGAGAACACCTGCACAAGCGTATGATCCTGATTGCCTCCGTCCAACTGTCAAGCATGGAGGTGGATCGGTCATGGTATGGGCAGCCGTGTCATGGTTTCCTGCTCGTCCAATCGTAACCCTGAAAGGAAGGATGACTGGGGAGAAGTATAGAGAAGTTTTAGCTGACCAGGTCCATCCCATGATGCAAATTTTGTTTCCTGCAGGAGATGGAATTTTCCAGGATGATAATGCCCCTATTCATGCAGCCAGAGTTGTCCAATCATGGTTTGATGAACATGAGGATGAGGTGGAACATCTACCTTGGCCCGCACAGTCCCCAGACCTCAACATAATCGAACCGTTGTGGTCTACTTTAGAGCTTTCAATCAGGAATCGATATCCTCCACCGGCATCTCTCACGGAACTTTCACAATATCTCCATGAAGAATGGTACAATATTCCTCTAAACACTATTCAAAATTTGTATGATTCTATTCCCAGGCGAATCCAAGCTGTATTGCATGCCAAAGGCGGTCCTACGCCATATTAATAAAGAATTCCTTCAAAATCTAGGGTGTTTCCATTATTTTGATAACCACCTGTATATATATATATATATATATATATATATATATATATATATATATATATATGAAATGCCTTTAAAATCCAGGTAGGAATTTATAAAAACAAATGTGACTATTTTTTAAAAGTTCGTTTTTTAGTCGATAAATATGAAGTATATGCTCCGAGATACACAAAGTCCTTTTTCATAAACGAATTAAAACTTTTTATGTAAGAAAACCCATCGAAAACTTCTTTATCCGACAGTAAAATATGTTAAGTAACTACTTTTTCTTCTTAGTCGTCCACATATTTAATCCATCATCCAGCCGGATACGAAGATACTTTTATACCGGATGTTGAAAGCATCTCCAGTCCATCATATAATTTTAGCTGATATGACTTGTTTTTCCGCACAGAAGAGGCTTAAAAAAATGAACTTTCTTCTGATAGGCAAACTTCATAAAACAACAACAACAACAAAAAAGAGCGACTGTTACAAAAAATATTTTCTCTCCAAATCCCCGCTTGTTTTATTTTTTTATCGTTTTAATTTTGATAAACGAAATGCTTTTAGTTATTAAGAATTGCAAATAGAAATAGCGAAGATTTGAAACAGAAGCCGAAATTTGCAATAAATAAATACAAAAAAGACAAATTATTCTTTTTTTAAATATAAGACATATAAATATAAACTGTATTTAATAAAAATTTAATAAATTTCACATAATTTATTATTTGTCTTAATACTTACAATCGGAAGAACGATCTAAGCACGGTTAAAATTAGCTTCGTGTTCAACTCGATATAACAATAATTTTTCGCTGTATTATTGCTATAAATCATTTTATTTTATAACAGTATTATTTATAGAAACAATCAGTGTTGAAACTATGTACATATTTCTAAATTTTACATTACTTACATGTTCAGAACGAAAGGGGAACCTTCTAAACTACATTTTTAGTTAGACTGTGATTGGTTGAATCGTGTATCTTGTCTCCTATTAAGAATTTCTAGAAAAATTCTCAAGATTCTGAAATTCAATGTTTCGTCAAAATTCGTCAAAATTTCGAGAAATACCGCCAATTTTAGCGACATGCTTTCATTTGTCTACAAACATGTGTTTTGGCACTTACAATCTTGAAAGTCGTTTTGTGCACCAAATATCGCAAATATGGCCAAATTTTGCGAAATATTGCCAACTTTGGTACTTCCTTTTCTGCGAATTATTCAACAACATAATAACTGTTTCAACCTTCATTCCTACAGAAATGCATTGACCCGTAGTGACCCCTAAATGAAATTACCCACTAATCAAATGTTCTCGAACATGTGACCTAATCCATTAATCTTCTTGAACCTCAAAACGGTTGGACATTTAGTCAAAGTTGTACTGTCTACTTTTAGATAAAGTTTGCATTCAGACACCCACCGACACACATACATAGACAAAAGATTTGCTCGTATATGATTGGAATGTTTTAGAAAAGAGAGCGGTAAACTGGTAAAAATTCTTTGATATTTGCACCGTTGTGTATAACGAAGAAGAAAAAAAAACACTTCATGAGATTTGAGATTTCTTTCAATCATGACATTTTCTGAAACGTGATATACAACTTTTTTCACTATTATTAGCATAAAATTTTATTACAAAAGCATCAAGGCTTACAATTAAATAAAAAAGTCTCTAATTTATTTTGTATGTACTAACAGTAATTTTCTTTTTAACTCTTTGTTATAAATATTTTAGAACAAAGTATCATATCAAATACTCACAGAGAATTTTTCTTTGAATTAAACAGTTTCCTCATATTATCATATTGCATCTATATTACACAAATGTTTAAAGAAATAAATTGCTTAGTAATAAATGGCTTTCCCTTAAAAAAATTTAGATATCCGCAGATTATTTATTAAATTATTTATTTTCTTTTTTAAATGTTCGTTTTTGGAGTCAAATTTAAATTTAAATGTCATTTTAAATTAAAATAAACCCAAATTGAATCATGAAGTTCCAAACGCCAGAAAGGAGTTCCTCGTTAAAGGAAAAAAAATATTAATTATCAAAAATTATTAAAGGAAAAATAAAATGAGCGTATCTTGAGCGTACATAAAAAAGAAAGCAAACAACAGAAAAGCTTAAACTAATACAAAAACAACTTTTGAAACTAAAATTTATTTTGTCAAAAGTTACTAGTTTTAAAATGAATGTAGATGCTCCTAATTTCTGGAGTGGGTTGTTTTTTAAAATAATTACTGTTTAAGATAATTCGAAAATTGAGATTAAATTAGAAATGTTATATTTTAAAAAATGAATATGACATTAACATCTGGCGAAAATCCTTTACTAAAATAATTGCGTTTACATACTGTTATTTTATCTCAAAATCATTTGAATAAAAGAAAAATGATGGCTTTAAAAAAATCATTAAAACTGTTTGATAAAGTAATGGAAAGGTATTCGTTTAAAATGATTAAGAACGGTAAAAAATCTCAATTTTGAAGTTTATAAAACTTGTATCAGAAGGATGAGAAATAAGGATCGCCAAATCCATTTTCCAATATACCATAAAACACAAAACAAACATTTGAAAGATATTGCATTTTCATATTGTATTGTTATTATTATTATTATTAGTATTGGTGATGATTTATATGACACAAGTATCTAGAAAAAGGAATTGCTTTATATAATTTCCTAAATCCTGTTGAACATTAATGCCAAGATAAGTTAGATATAAAATGTATCGCTAAAAATTATTTTCAATTTTATTTTTCTATGTATTATAAACAATATATATCATAACATTCTTAGAAAAAAAGTTAATCTTATTTGAAGACAAAATATGCCTTTCGTTTTTTAGGCTAAAATAAACCGCCTCTAGTTATGGTAAAATTTAATAATTGACATTCATTTTTCACCTTATTCTATACAAAGAAATGCAACACATAATATTTGAAATATACCATATGTGCCGAAAATAGAAAGTTAAAAATAGTGTAAAAAATTATAAAATTACCTAAAAATAATCTAAGCAATAATCAACCCACTTTTTTATTATATATATAGGAGGGTGTGTCAATAAGTTTTTGCCCTCACATAGAAATAATTGAGTGAAATTTATGAAATTGCTACAATGTATTACTACTTTTCTATACAGGGTGTCTCAAAAGGGTATTTACAAACTTAACATGCTGGTCTGTCATATCATGAGGAACAAGATTTACATAGGAACTTGTGTTCGAAATTGCAATCTGCGACCGCTAGAGGACGATGAGCACAGGTGTGGATAGAAAGAAAGAAAGGTTATCGAAAGAGGTATTACTGTGACTTTTATTAAAGAACATGGTTTAATTTACAGACGGTGTTCAAAATTCCTTCCATTCGCCGCAATGCATGTTTCACATCGTCGACGCATGGATTCACGGACCTGTTCAAAATGGACAGGTGTGTCACCGACACGTGCCACTGCTGTTCGGCCCGTTGTTGCAAATACCAGCGTGCGAATGCAACGCGTTGGGGATAATCGTCAACGCACAATCCTGTACTCTTTGTAAGTGGTAGGGGTGTTGCGTGTAATCATGCAGTATGCGCATAATGCTGGAACGATGTACACCCAAGACGCTTTCGTTTGATCGGAGACTTGTTTGCGGGTTCCTGTCAAATTTTCGTAGCACGGTTTCCTCTACGACAGGCGTCCGTGTAGTGCGTTCTCGACTGATGCGGCTACATGCTTGAAAAGCTCCTGCTTCACGCAATCTGCGTGCAGAGTCCCAAACAAAACATGACTTGGCTGACCTTGGTGCTTGGGAAGCGCTCAAGGTACATCGGTACCGCGGCTCGCATATTTCCATCCGCGGTGCCATATACGTAATGCATATCGGCCAATTCTGCGTTACTAAACCAATTCATCCTTCTCCTGCAACGTCCTCGCCTGAAATTATTACGCTTCCCACTCTCCAGTAAGCCTGTGCTCATCGCCTTCTAGTGGTCGCAGTTTGCATTATCGTACTCAAGTTCCTATGTAAATCTTGTTTATCATGATATGACAGACCAGCATGTTAAATTTGTAAACGACCTTTTGAGACACCCTGTATAGTCACCGTGTACAGTAACACATTTCTGCAAACGGTATTTCAAAGGAAGGGGGGGGGAGTGGAGGATGTATTCCAGGAGGCGCGATAGTAGACCCAAAGAGCGGCATTTTTTTAACTTTTCCCACCCCCTACATGGGACATATTGTCATATGTCCTATTTGTTGCAAATTTTGTCTAGTTTCTGAATTTCGTAATGCTTTTCCCCTGAAACAATAAGAAATTTAAGTTAAAAACAACTATTTGGGGGGTGGGTACGGGGGGATTTTGGGGGGAAGTTAAAAATTCGGATTCAACGACCCAAAAAAACTTAAAGTAAACCTTATAGAGAGAGTTCGGAGGGGAGATGGGAGGGCGAATGTAAACGTGTGAGTGGTTAAGTGGAATTGCGTAACTTAGTTCACGCAGTACCACGTGCATGTTCCGAGGCAGATCCCCCCTCCCCCTTCATCCTAAGTCATAATGTCACACATCTAATTTGTAGCAAATTTTGTCTACTTTCTGAATTTCTAGATACTTTTTCCCGAAAACAATAAAAAAATGGATTTTTTTAATAAGAACCTTTTTGAGGGGCATTTCCCCCGCAACAACCCAAATTTTGGTAGGAAGTTAAAAATCCGGATTCAGCGACTCAAAAAACATACAGTAAGCCTTTTTCCAGAACTACCATGAATTTTGATAGGTAGAGCCCCTATACGGTCTCTATTGCCTGGACTATAATGAATAAGGGATATTCTGTATTTTTAGGGTTTCGTTCATCTGACGAAACCCTATTCGTCTCGCTCCTCTGTCTGTCTGTATGTCCGTCCGTCTGTCTGTCCGTCACAGAGCCCGTTCTCAGAAACTATACATGTTGGTGACTTGAAATTTTTCATACTTATAGCTGAACACCACACATCATACGACAAATCATAAAATTTTGAAAAAGTCGTACATTTAACCCTTTGGGCTCCCAAATGTGTATTTCAAACATTTTTTTCTAAGTGAGCCCCTAATTAGGTTGAAAGCGTGAAATTTTGCGTACTTATAGCTGGACACCTCAGACCAAACGACAAATCATAAAATTTTGAAAAAGTCGTACATTTAACCCTTTGGGCTCCCACATGTGTATTTTAAACAATTCTTTCAAAGTGAGCCCCTAATTAGGTTGGAGGCGAGAAATTTTGCATACTTATAGCTGAACACCTCACATCAAACGACAAATCATAAAATTTTGAAAAAGTCGTACATTTAAGCCTTTGGGCTCCCACATGCGTATTTTAAGCAATTCTTTCTAACTGAGCCCCTTATTAAACTGGAGATTTGAAATTTTACATACTTATAGCAGAACACCTAAGGCCAGGAGACAAATAATAAAATCTTGAAAAAGTCTTACGTTTAACCCTTTGAGCTACCAATTTATGTATTTTAAGGAATTCTTTCTAAGAGAGACTTTAACTAAGTTGGAGACATGAATTTTTGCATACGACCTCAGACTTCTCGACTGAATACCTCAGACTACACGACAAATCACAAAATTTTCAAAAAGTCTTATATTATTTACTTCTCCAGGCTCTAACTTATGTATTTTAAGCAATTTTTCTAACCTCCGTCCTTTTCACACGGGGAGCACTTTTCCAACTTTTGCCGACACCCCTTTGACCATTCTTTCATATTATGCACCATAGCCTTACATATTTTAGTTCCACTTTTTACCACCAAGGGCGCCTACTTATCTCGGGTGCTTTGGGCCCAATCCCTTCGACTAATATATGTACGGATAGTATGTAAAACGGAGTTTCGTTCGGATAGAGGTTTGTTTAGAATAGAGTGCGCCCCTGGTTGCGAAACGTGGAACTAACAGATTTTTCAAAAGGATAAAGTGTTTTGAAAGGAATATTAAACGAAACCGTCTGTGCGATCTGTGATCACACTTACCCACTTGTTTTATTGTAATAAGGCAGAGCTAGTCATATTTTCATGCAGGTTCAGTATCGTGTATGGGAACTATCGAAGCAATACGCGGTGGGAAATTACGGCTAGATGTGTTCTGTAACATCTCATGTAAGGTAAATTAAACAGAAAATGTTCCGTTTTTCGATTACTAGGAGTCCCAGAAACCACCGCGCATAAACACGTTTCAACTTTAAGTTTTCTTTTACTACGAATAGGTGGAATCCAATTATGTCTGCAATATTTATAGTTGTGCTGTTAAGGTTAATCGTTATCTTCTCAGACAAACTCAGAAGCGGTAGTCTTTACGTTTGTACACGCTGTGATTACAAACATGCTTAGAATTTCTTTTCTTTTGAATTTATTGTCACTCTTCTTTAAATATTTTAAGGGGTTCAGGGGATCCAAATTATATATTTTTTTAGTTTTTGTTATGAAAATTTGTTCTGAAATATGTTTTAATATAATAATATTGCATGTACAAAAATACTGAAAAATTATAAATATTTTGTTTAAAAAATTAAACTTTTAAAATTTTAAACATATTTATTTTTTGATATAACTCTGGAATTAATTATTCGATTTACAAAATTTTTACACTTTTGTGTACAGAAAATTTGTCATTTTAATTTGTCTTCAGGATTTCTTAAAACAGTGATTATGAATTTTATAAAAGAAAGTAAGTAAAAAAAAATGAAGTTTTTTTATTAGTGAGTTTTGAATTAATTAACATATTCTCACAATTACCACTCAGAATTAAAAATCCTGAAGACAATTTGTTGGAAATATAGCACAAAATCTCTGTTGAAAATTTCATACATGTATCTTGCAAAGAACTTTAGATATATTCTTTTAAAGTTGACAAATCGTGAAAAAATTCTTTCTGAGCTAAATGAAGTTCAAGTTCTCGTCAGGAGCAACTGATGCATCGCTTCTCAAGGCAAAAGGTGTTATATCTTTCGCTCTAATGAAAATAAAATAATGTGCTTTGCGGTATTTAACGCTAAAAACTCAGTATTTTTTTTTAGCCAATAAATAAAAAATGCATTTTGTTTTGAGAATTTTTAGCCCCGGACCCCCTTAAGCCATCTTCTTGCTGTACTGAACGAATAAACATACTCTAAAGTATAATTTTGTATCATTCCATAGGCTTTTTCTCACGATTTCTTCAGACGAAAGAAAAATTTCATAGTGCTCATCTCATGTTGCCTCTGACGCGTAAGTAAACTTGCACAGTTACAGCTGACGTACCACTGGAAAAAATAAACTAAAAAATGCACACATATTTATTATACAATAAACTATCAATGCAACAAAAAAAATTAAACTTTTTGTACCATACTACGAGGGGCAGCCAAAAAATTCCAGGAATTTCGTTGTAACACTTTGATTTCACAACATAACTACACATTTATTTAATCGCCGCCAAAGTAGGCTCCAACAAAACACACACACTTGCGCCACAACTCCTAGCATCGCTAGAAAAAACAATAAAGATTCCCTTTTGTTATCTTCCCAAGTTCAGCCGTCGAGTTCGTTTTGATTTTCGTGTTATTTTTGTGGACAATTTTAATCTTGGGGATGAGCCAGAAATCGTCGCGCTTAGTGTCTACTTTCTGAATTTCTAGATACTTTTCCCCTAAAACAATAAACAACTATTTTGGATGAGTTTTGGGGGGATTTTAGTGGGAAGTTTAAAATTCGAATTCAGCGACCCAAAAAACTTAAAGTAAACCTTATAAGGAAAATTCGAAGGGGAGACGGGAGAGCGAACATAAACGATGCGAGTGGTTATGTGGAATTGCCCAACTTACATGTTGCGAGGCCGGTCCTCGTCTCCCCATTCATTCTAAGTCATAATGTAATATATTTTATTTGTTGCAAAATTTGTCTACTTTATGAATTTCTAGATACTTTTTCCCTAAAACTACAAACAAAATTAATTTTTTTAAGGGGTCTTGTACCTTTTAAACGCGTTGAAAATGAACGAAAAACTTCAAAGTTTGAATTAGTCTATCTTCAAAGCCTTTTTATGTATAAACATGAAGTTTTGGGTAATGATTAAACAGATTGTGCTTTGTAATATGCTACCATTAGAAATTTATTAACCCTTTACAGAATTTGTGTATTGTTGAAATCTAAATAGTTCTTTTTTTACCCCATAAGTCATTGCGCGCATGATATCTTGAGAAAGTATGTATGGATTCGCATGAAATTCGGTAAAGATACTAATCATATATGTTTGTTTAAAATGATCTACTCTTAGGCTAAAATTATTTCATTAACTATATAAAAAAATATTTTCGCAAAAAAAAATTAAAATTTTGTATTTTTAATGAATAAAAATAGTCATAACTAAAAATATTACCATTGTAAATACTTAAAAGTAGATAATTTTAAACACACATATTTGTTTAGTATATTTTCCAAATTTCATGACAATCCATACATACTTTCTCAAGATATCATGCGCGCAATGACTTATGGGGTAAAAAAAAGAGCTATTTTGATTTCAACAATACACAAATTCTGTAAAGGGTTAATAAATTTCTGTTGGTAGTATATTACAAAACACAATCTGTTTAATCAATATCCAAAATTTCATGTTTATACATAAAAAGGTTTTGAAGATAGACTAATTCAAAGTTTGAAGTTTTTCGTTAATTTTCGACGCGTTTAAAAGGTACAAGACCCCTTAATAAAATCCGTTTTTTGGGGCATTTTATCAAAATTTTGGTGGTTTGCTGAGAAAAATTTAGTGGGAAGTTAAAAGTTCAGATTCAGCGACCCAAAAAACATCAGTAAGCCTTTTTTCCAGAACTACCTTGAATTTTGCTGGGTAGAGTCCCTATACGGTCTCTATTATCTGGATATTAAGTCAAACACAGTTTCACACAATGATGTTTCAAGATTACTCATTCTTATGAATATTTTAAAAGTAAAATCATTTTATGGCGAAACAGCACCGAAAACTGGCGATTTGAAGTAATTAAAATAATAAAACTTTGTAAAAAATTCACCATAAAATAAAACAATACACAGGACGCGTTTCGAGATAAAAACATAACGGCTCGTCATCAGCTACAACACACGTATCCGCAAGCGAACAAGGTCAAAAATGAACTGAAGGTAAAGAATGTTGCAAAGAATCCGACAGATGGCGCTAGCTGAAAGAGGCACATGTAGAAGAGAAAGGTGTTGCCAAAATAATAGAAGTGAAATTGATAGGGAAAAAAATGGAAATAAAAGGATTAAAATAAAATAAAAGAAGTAAATTCAAAAAATATAAATAATAATAATAAATAAATAAATAAAAATAAAATAAAATAATAAAAGGATAAAACAAGAAAAAAAAAATCTTCTTGTTTTTTTTTCTTGTTTTATTCTTTTATTTTTATTTCCATTTTTTCCCTACCAATTTCTCTTCTATCTTTTTGGCAACACCTTTCTCTTCTACATGTGCCTCTTTCAGCTAGCGCCATCTGTCGGATTCTTTGCAACATTCTTTACCTTCAGTTCATTTTTGACCTTGTTCGGTTGCGGATACGTGTGTTGTAGCTGATGACGAGCTGTTATGTTTTTAGCTCGAAACGTGTCCTGTGTATTGTTTTATTTTATGGTGAATTTTTTACAAAGTTTTATTATTTTAATTAAAATCATTTTATGTTTTTGGGTCAAAACCCTTTTCAATCTACTATTTCAAAAGGGCAAGAATTTTAATGCTCCATAAACATTCAGGTGGGAATATATGACGGGCTCACAACCATACTAGACCATATCCATTTTGAAAAAAAAATGAAATAGTCCATTTAGAACAGGAATGTCAAAACCGCTGTCCGCTGGCCATAACTGGCTCGACGGCAATTTATCTGTGGCCCGCCAATCTTTTGGTATTTTACCTGTGTTTAGTTCAGCTACAAGATGTAATTTTCTAATTGAATGAAAAAGTTAGCAATTAGGCATATATTAGCTACGTTTGTTAGCAATTAGGCATATATTAGCTACGTTTGTTAGCAAACTTTTTTCTGGTAATAATTTGAACAAGAAAATGTATTTAATAAATGAAATGATATATGTAGCGCATAGATACAAGACACAATTTATGAATTACATTTTCTGATTGAAAATATGTTTTTTTTTTTTTAAAGTTTTTACGTGAAAAAAATCCGTAAGATTAAAAGTTATACGTTTGCTAGATTAACATATGGCGTGGTCAATGATTTTTTTGATTAATACAATTTAGAAAATCCAATGATATTTTGTAGATTTGGTTTATAAAAAGCAATGCCAAGTATTTTTTCGAAAAATAAGTTAAAATAAACTATGGGTAGTAATAATAAGTTTCGAATTTTGTTTGAATATTTCTTTAACATGGCTATGCTTTGTACAGTCATGGAAAAAAAAGTAAACACCTCCTACTAACTCCTCAACAAATTATCGTAGAAGAAAGCTATTGGTACCGAAACGATTGGAAATAAAGTCTACTTTTAAATGATGTATATAGAATTTTCTTAGGCCGCCATCTACATATTAAATCAAACCCAAACTTCTCTTTTTTCAATGGCAATACCCAATTTTAACATAATATTTCAAATCTTCGGTTCAAAGTATGCCTAGTTAACAAATTTCAAAACATTTGAATGATAAGCTTTTGAATTATAAACATTAAAAATTTTGTGCTTCTAATGTTAAATTACGTTTTCATATTTTCATTAATATCTCCTGAAATTATACTCCTAATGTGCTATTTTTTTGTGTATCAATAATACAAAAATACCCAAACATAAATACGTTGAATTTGCAATTTTTATAATTTTAAGATATGAATTATGAATTATGAAAGTAAAATTCGAAAAAAATTATGATTTGCAACCTACAATTTTTTTTCAAATTATTCTGAAAAAACGGCAAAATGATGGATTAAGTCTATGATAGAAGTGACTAGATATTTTGAAATGTCTTGAGCTTTTCTGTAATCTAGCAGTATTAAATGACTACTTGAGTGACACTTAAGACCCGTTTTAAAATAATTAATTTCGAAATTAATTCGTAATTTTTATTTCGTAATTCGTATTATTTTCGTAATTAATTACTTTCGTAAATAATTAATTTTAAAATAATAATTAGTACCGTAGGTACTTTTGAATGTTGTTCGACCCATAAAAGTTAGCCCAAATTTTTAGATGAAATAACCCTATTTTGTGATTCCCCGATTTGGCGATACCGCCTAAAGGTGGTTTCGCCGTAAAAGACATTGCACCCTGAATTTGATCCGGAATTACTTTAATTCATCTCTTAACTGATCCCTTAATAAAAGACAAAATCATGTGCAAGAATCTCTAACTTTGAAATTTGATAACTGTGTCAATTTTTGTAGTACAGATGTCAAACTTTTTGTGTTACATCTGTTATGATATGAGTAAACTTTTACTAAATATAACTATAGGGACTGGGGGACCGTATAAAAAGTTAGTTTTCGTAATCTTTATAAAATTGATTTTTGACTTTAAATAATGCCACAACATGAGTATTTACCTCATTTGAAACGTTTTTGTAATTGGAACTATATGTTTGGAACTACGACCATTGGTTGAGAAATTAAAGGTCAGCGATAGATAACATATTGCAGTCTGTATACAGATCCCGTATTCACAGGTTTTACTGTTTGTAATAAGTAACGAGTATTTTTAGTAAATGATAGTCTTTTAATTAATCATTTGTTACTCTCTTTTTATAAATATGAATAATTTTGAATTTATACTGAATTCTGTTTTTCACAAGTTAATTACAGAATTTAATAATTAAGATATTTTTATATTAAATATTATGGGTTAAAATGGTCATTTATTCGACTATATAATCAGATCAGCTATAAATTTTCTATTAAATTTTATTCACTAATTCATTTTGTTTTATAGTAAGATTCTAGATATACAGATATTCATATTAACATATTGTCATTGTTTTCATTATCTCTAATAAAAATCACCAATTAATTGGTGTTTTATTTATTTTTGTAATATTCCTTATTATGTTTTAATTATTTCAAGCAGTTTATACAGAGTTGCAATATTTACATAGAGCTACCACGTTTATACAGAGTCTGCATTATAGCGATGTTCTGTTGTTCAAAATTTGATGAATTTTTGGAAATGTTGTTCGGTGTTGACTAGTATTATAAAGAACAATTTATGAATTTCGTATTACATTTTTGTCCGTTTTAATGTTATATATATATACATAGACGTATTTTTTTTATCGAAATATTATCATTCTATCATCAATTTAGAAATAGAAGAATTTAAAACAATATTCTTGAAATTATTTTTTTCTCTACTTTAATATTCATATTAGCAAAGAAAATTTTTCATTATTTATTAATGATATCGGTTTAATGTGATCTTTTTATAAATATGTATCGGAGTAGTAATAGTAATTTACTTTACCCTAAAGAAATAAAATTTGAAATAGATAAATGATTGTCGTTATTTTTAGAAAAAACCCAACAATTTCATTTAAATATCATTGCTGACTGTATTGTAAATATGTAATAAATTCTCCAACCAAACGGTTACGAGAAAACCATTAGCATGTTTTCTAATAACGTCATGTCATTAATAATTAAATTCCATATATCACTTGCAAATGTGAAAGCTGTTTTTGTTGTTATAAAAAATTATGTAAACAGAAAATATTTTCCTTTATATAACGGATATATATTTTTTACTTCGTTTCTATATTGTAATCATTAATAGGCTAATTTATTTATTTATTAATAGTATTCATGATGATTTTTATGCATTGGTAGAATAAATCGTTGTAATAATTTTAAATAAAACAATTTTTCTAAATTCTGAAACAGTAAAAAACAACACTTTTTCGGAAATAAGAGAAATGCTTAATTGCATTTCTGTATAAATAATAACGTTCTGAAGAAGTAATTATATTTCGTATAATAATTCTATTCTGTACAGTAATTATATTATTTACTAGATACCCTGAAAACTGTATTACATTTTATATTAAAATGTTACTGAACAAGACATTTTTAATTAATTTTTTTTTCATTTTTTATTGATGCTTTAGTTCTTCTTGGATAACCACCAGAACGAGCCTATACCATGATCAAAAGAGGTATCAAAATCGAAGCATTTTTTACAAATCAACTCTTTGATAGTCACTAAGCACTAACTTTTTTCTGAAAGCCAGTTTAAAAAAAATGACAATTTGTGTAAAATCCATTATCATTCAGCTGCTTTTAGAGAACATCTAAAAATTTGCTCACTCTAACGCCGATTTCTTTCTGAATTCTTACGATATTTGACTAATTTTTTTAATAAGTTGCTCCATAGAGTTGACTATTAAATTATGTAAAATAATCCTTGTTATATTTCGCGCATGCGCAGATAAAAATTATTTCATACAACTGCTCATATTTCCTAAAATATTTAATATATTTATATTCGAATTACACTATATTATTTCTATAATATTTTGTCAATTTTTCTGAAACCGGCGTTAAATTTGGTTAAAAACCTTGCATGTTATAAGCAAAAAACATGCAAGAAATTGTCATTTGTTTAAAATAAATCGCTATATCTCTATTAATTTACGTGCTATTCTTACACAAAAGAATACACATATTACGCAATGTCTGTTTATTTATTTTCGGTAGCTATAGATCATTTTGTGCATTTTATTTTACAGGGTGATCCCAAGTATTATTTTCTTTCTTTGATTTTTTTGTTGGCTCCTAAGTTCCCCCTTATCAAATCGACATTGCTAAATATGAGATCATACCTCTTCTTTTTAATCCTGAAGTTCCAGAAGAATCTGTCAAGTATATTTCTAAATATTCGACAAAATGTCTAAAATTGAAAGTTGACGGTCATTAATGGCCATATAGTGTATGTTTCAATTTATGAATAATCGTATTTGCTGTGGGAACATTTTGTCTATGCGAACATTTTTAAAAGTATTTTTTAACACTTGAAAAAATAATGTTTCAAAACATTTCCAAAATTAAAAAAAAAATAATAATAAATGGCAATGCCTTTTGAAATACAAGATAACTAAGGAGAATGCTTTTTTTCAGTACGTTTCGAAATCCAGAGTTAAAAGATAATTAATTTTTTTTAAAGCTAAAACGATACCTCACAGCAAAAATGAAATTTTTCATCACAATATACATTACCCTTGCTAAATATTTCTAGTTGGCGTAATCCCCTTACAACTGTTAACTTGTGGATTCTATAAGATTTTCTGCTATTTCTCGAATTGTCTTATACGACCTTGCCAATCCAAAATACTTCGTAATGGTCTTTAAAGTCAAGCTGGCGCCAAAAGCGGAATAAATATTTTCATCAAGACAATATTATTTTACAGAGTAACATATGAAAGGAAATGAAGAGTAAGTCGACGAAAGAGCGATGATGTTTTCATGTTTATATTGTGTCTGAAATAGTTGTATAAAAGATAACTAGACGGATGCGCCAATCCAAAAACTTTGTTATATCTCATATATGTTAATACTTGAAAATTCGTGATCACAAAAGTAAATGACAATTTATGCCCATCATGTGGATTTAACAGGCATAGGTTCCTTGTGTGCAATTGTAAAGAAGGTACAAGCATCTCATCCTTCAAACAAATCATTGAATTTCAGCACCCACTGTGTCTGCTCACTGTAAGCTGCTCATAATGTGTATTGAAATCTTGAAAGACTTGTTCAAGAGGCAAATTTTCATTGACTGGATGAATGAAGCGTTTGTCCCGAAATTTGAAAAATACCTCCAGGGTAATCAGTTGCCACTTAAGTGCCTCCTGGAAATGGACAATGCTATTTCATATCCTCTAGATTTGGAAGAAAAATTCTTGGTGGAATTCAATTTATCACTGTAAATTTCTTGCCCCCTAATACCACACCACTCATCCAACCCATAGACCAGAATGTTATTTCAAATTTCTTGAAATTGTACACAATAGCAATGCTTCAAAGGTGCTTTCAGGTGACATTAGATACAGAATTGTTCTTAAGAGAGTTATGAAGAAAACATTTCAAAACTCTGAACTGCATTAGCCTTAAAGATAAGGCTTGATAAGCAGTGACATCCTGATGGATGAACTCTGTCTGGAAGAAATTATCGCCAGGACTTGTGCATTAGAGCGATTTCGAAGGGTTTGAGCCTTCCCGCGATTTCCCGACACATGTTATGCAGTTAATTCGTGATCTCGGGAAGACCATGAGTTTGGAGGTGAGTGGTTAGGATATGGAAGAATTGGTGAAGGAAAACTGTAAAGAACTCACCACTGAAGAGCTGCAAGACTTTCACCTAGAAGTGCAACAGATGGCAGACGAAGAAATTTCGTCAGATGAAGAAAAGGAGACAGGGAGAATGTGTCTTCTCCAGAGATTAGGGACATCTCCCCTATTTTAAGTAAATTACAGGGTTTGTTCAGAAAAATCACCCAGACAAAGCTGTTGCAAGCCCTCTCTGCAACTTGCTTAATGATAATTTCTTGCTCCATTATAGGCAAATTCTAAAGAGGAGGCAGAAACAGACCACTTTGGACAGTTTTTGAATATCTTCTGACACTGAAGTTAGCCCTTTTGTCAAACGACAAAAAAAGAAAATGACCTTAGATATAGTGCCTTGCTACCCTACGCCAAGGACGCTAGGTTAATTTCTTATTGTTGTTAGTTTAAAACGCTATACTTATTCTTTATAAAATGTGTTTTTGGTACGTATTATAGTTTAGAATGAATTAATTGGATTTAAATAGATTCATATGGAAATAACTGCCTCTGTTTTTGACGGTTTTGGATTTCACCGATTGTTTTCGGACAGAAAATCGACGAAAACCGGGGTATCACTGTATGTAATAAAATTGTTCTTGCTTTTTTAATCAAGTGTATTAATATGAGTTATTACGTACAAATTAATATATATTTTTTAAATTCTAGTTAAACTTTTTCTGAGCATTTAAAAAATCCTGTGGGTAACAAATTATATATTGTGATAACCATTTTTTTATTTTGGAAAATATGGGATAAATAAACATTGTTTTTGCTACAACTTTTTTTTTTCGGAAATTTATTCTGATGCAGATTTTTGCTAACTTTCAACAAATTCATTAAGGTAACTGAAAATATCAATAAATATGTATTCATTTACGCAAAGAGTTTTTTTATACGTTTATTTTGCCTACAGTAGTAAGCAGGTTTACACAGCGAGAATAATAAAAGCAATTTGTTGTAATTTGACCTGTAATATTTTAAATACTATACGGAGTTCCTTTTAAGATCAGGATTCGGAAACAATCAGCCGACAGCCGCTTGCTACTACCGGCAGTATTGACACCATACCGGTTGCCGCTACCTGTTCCGTATCTGTTTTGATACGCCGCGCGAATACGGCCCGATTCATGAGGCATGTAGCCGGTCCGGTATTGGCAGAACACTATGCTGACAGCACGCCGATAGCTATCCATGCGAATGCCGGACGCAGACCGACACCAGCATGAATTTTTTAAAAGGTCTTTTTTGAGGGCGCCCTCTATGAGCCATTGTGGAATGCATATTTGAAAGGAAGGTATTTCGGCACGGGAAGTGGCTGGGTTTGATCCGAAGACGCCAAGAACAGAAGGTAAAAGCTTAACTACTTGTCCACTGCAACTTGTAGAGGGGAGGATTCTATGAGAAATTAAAGGGAAGATATTTCGATAAATGATAGTTTGTCGTTGAAGGTAAATGGAATTTTTGTTTTTATTTTATTTTATTTATTTATTTTATTTTATTTATTTATTTTATTTTATTTATTTTATTTTATTTATTTTATTTTATTTTATATTTAAATGAATGAATTAAATATCTTAGCGAATTATTTAAAGCAAACGAATTGGTTTTTCTTATAAATTAAAAATAATTAATTATTAAAAAAAATAAAATTATTTTAGAGGGTTTAGAGGGTTTAGAGTGTTAGTGCGGTCAATACAAAATTGTCCTGCATGTCCATCACGTCCGATTAATATCGATAAGATAGCCACGGATTACTCACGTAGTAGTCATTAAAACACTGCAACAACCCATCCCTGAGAAACTATGTTCTCGGTTGCCTTCCGCACTTAGGTTTCCTAGTTAGAAACACAGTTAAACACGGTCACTGCCCTCGCTGACAACATAATAATTGGCTTTGTTCGAGATCTTGGCAGTGATCGCTAGATGCAGTTCAGGTACGAATAGTTTGGTTTATAAAAAAGTTACGATTAAAATACAGCAAAGGAGTTGTCAAACAAGTAATGTTGCTTTCCATCTGTATATGAACGTATCTTTTACATAATGTATCTCTATAGATTTAAAATCACAGCAGTTCCTTTAAAAAAAACTTGATTTTAATTTAACTGCAGTAAAGGCCACAATGTTCAGTCTGTCTTATTTATGAAAATAACAACAAATTTTAAAATATCGCAGATCAGTACAATAGATATGTCTCTGCAAATATACACCTAATTATATAAGAAATCAAGAAAACAAATATCTAATGTCCAAAGTTCAATATCTATGAACTGTGCATGTAGTCTCAAGGAATACGGAACGAAAGATTCAATCAGATTCCGATAGAGATCAGCGATATTTCTATAATGATATCTCGAATGTGGCGTCTACATTTCGCAATACTTAAATATCACTTTGAACAGAAACGACATACAACGTGATGCCGTCCACATAATGAGGCGTAGATTGCTAAATGATTTCACTCAGGTAATTGGCTAATACCCATAACATATCAAATTCACTTAAATCCAGTTATGTCTGCGCAGCGTGATCCAACCATCACTACATGCACTTGAAAACACGTATGCACGGGGACCACAACACCCTGTTACGACATTTCCTTTTAAGATGGCTTTCCGTATTAATGTTAATATTATGAAATCCTCATGTGATATATTACTATGTTTGTTTCGGAGTTTTCAATTGTAATCAACTGAAACATGGCACTGTACATCCTTTGTAATCCCTTATTAAGTTTAAAAATAAAACATTTTTAATTTTTAATAAATTACTCGAAAAAATTAAATGCTGAATAGAAGGATGATACTATTGCAGAAGAAAAATTAATCAGAAAAATTGATTTTCAACAGGTTTCTAAACTAAAATCTACGGATATTTTTATGGAACGTATCGCATGAAGTTTATTATTTTAATCGAAATTATTTGATATTATTGCGGTTTTTGAATTTTGAATAAAGCTCAGCAGCAAAATATAATGCAAACTAAAAAAATAATAATCGAGATAAGCCACCTACTCCTAATATGAAACCTAAAATATATTTAAAAATCAGTCATCATTTACACATTCTATATTTTCAGAAACTCATATCATTTACTTTTTTGCCCGTACTTCCTGACATTAATGGAATTTCATATTTGTTCCCTCAAGGCACTTTCCTAAATCACGCGTTATTAACTTTAACGCTATATTACTTATATAAATGGGGATGCACTCTGATATAATGACTTCCAAATAGCTTGTCACGAGTAAAGTGTCAACATTATATTTCATAATGCAAAGAGTAAAATTAGGTTTGTTCTGTGTTCACTATTTTAGAAGATATGCATTTTGTCCTTCTTAGTGCCCCCACCCCCCATTCTCAAAAAATGTTTTTTTTCCTTTTCAAAATTAATAATTTAAATTTTATGACTTCCTATGAATTATTTGCGAAAAATGGTGTTTATTTTTTCTTCTTTTCAAACTCGATAATATACTTTTTATTATTTTTTTAATTACTTTATGCGCAAAAAACTGAACTTCATGACCGCACATATTTAATAAAAATGACAGAATTCAATATTTTCAAAATATGAAGGGTGCAATATCGGATTCCGCTTAAAATGAGCTTAATCACAAAATTAATTCTGACGTTTAAATGTTTAATGTAAATGCCAATACGTTTTTTCCCTTGCTTTCCCATTACATTAAAACATGTTTTTCTGAAGTCAAATTTAATATTATTTTGATGTTTAAATTAGAGAGCAATGTTAGGGATGAATACTAAATAAAAACACGGTTTTATATTTTGGCGGATGCATAACTATGTTCAATTTAACATTTTAATTTTTGATAGAAATTAAAGAGGTAAGCCACAGAGAAACTATAAAATTTATTTATAATCTTATAAATAAAATTTATTAATTTATAGTTTTTGTCAGACGTTTTAAGTATTTTACAAATTTTCAGTTTCAGGAAATAATATTTAGTTAATATTTTGAATTCTACAAAATATTCCACACTTCTTCCATTATACAAACAAACAGTAAAATTCACTCAGTAAACGCCAATTTTTCGATTCTGTGGTATTTTGCACTACTTAAAAGATTGTGCAAAAGATCATCAGACCAGAGCATTGGTATTCCAAAAAATTTAATTTTACCGCAATATATATTCAAAAATTACAAAATCTTTTATATAAGTAAATATATGTCGATGAAAAATGTAACTAATCTTTAAACGGGCATATAATGTTGTCTTAGATACTAATATTTATTTCAAAATAAACGGGCTATAGCGGCTGAACGAACATTTGTCTGTCCATGCGTGCAATATACATAAGTAAGCGTTGTGTATCAATTCTTGGCTACTTCTTTCTAAAGAAACTTTAATTGCATACGCATTTGGTTATTTTCTTTTAAACTAGCTTTAAAAAATGTTATTTCCTATTATCCTTTTATAATATATATATATATATAGTCATAATATAATTACAAATCATCATCTATTCCTATTACAATAATTAATTTAATAAATTTATATATATATATATATATAATTTGAACGTTAATGAGTAGCTATGAAAAATTAAAAAATATAATGATCATGATGTGCTAATAATGTTAAAGATTGTTTTTCGAAGAAAATTCCATAAATCTATATAATTTTTCCCGAGCCCGGGTCTTCAGTATAGCGCACCGATGACCCAGATTCGAGTCCTGCCTTGGGCAGTTTTTCACTCTGTTGGCTGAACGCCTTTAAGCAATTAAAGTTTGAAATATTATAGAATTTCCATAATTTTAGTAAGTGAATATTTAGCACAGCGAGTAAATTATAAATAAGAAACGGAAAACCAATTTATTAAGGGATCTCACTAATACTTTTTCCAAACGTTTATGATGTCTGTTTCTTACTGAAGAATTGCTGAAATCATAATTTTTATAATATATTTTTATGTAGTTACACATTCGTTTAAAGAAAAAATGGAATATAGGAAACTGTTTTAGAAAAAGGATTGCTGCAGGATTGCTGAAATCATAAATTTTATAATATATTTTTATGAAGTTACACATTCGTTTAAAGAAAAAAAATTGAATGTAGGAAACTGTTTGAGAAAAAAAAAATGAATAAATACTTGAACGTGTTAAATACTTATTATTTTGTGTAAATGACGTTGAATATGACCTCCCTAATTTCTAAGATCTAAACACTTTTACTATAATAAAAGCCTTTTAATAGAAAATTTACATATATAATAATGAAAGACAATTGCCGTATATTGAAGCGTATAACATGCACTTTTAACACAAGACTAATGATCGAAAATTATTTGCCAGCTTCATCAAACCCTCATTACATGTACTAGACCACACGTATGCACGTAGAGCACAACACTGTGTTACGAAATTTCCGCTTAAGACGGTTTGTCACATTGATGTTAATCTTCGAGATCCCCATGTGAAATATCATCATGTTCAATTCGAAGTTCTCAATTGCAATAAACTGAATTATGACACTGTACATTAGCATTTTTTGTAGAACCCATATGAAATTTGAAAATATAACAACTTTAGTTTTTATTAGAGATTAATTGAAAAAAATAAATGCTGGATAGAGGAATGATACTATTTCAGGAAAAAAAATAATCAGAAATTTCGATCTTTAACATGTTCCTTTAAATAAAATCTACGATAATTTTATGTAACGTTCAACAAGACTTTTATTATATTAACAGAAATTATTAAATTTTTCTGCGCTTTCTGAATTTTGTATAATTTTCAGTAGAGCCCGGAAGCTAATTTAATGCAAAGCTAAAGAAAAATAAATCAAGATTAGAAGACCACATCCTGATGTGATCTTTAAATACTTTAAGAAAAACGGTAATCTTTTACCCATCTATATTTTCAAAAAATTATATAATTTCCTTTTTTGTCCATATTTTCTAACAATAATGGAATTAAATATTTTTTCCTTCAAGGCACTTTCCTAAATTACACTTTATTTTTTTTTAAGCCATATTACTTACATAAATGTGGATGCACCCTACTATAACGACGCCCAAAATAGCTTGTCACGAGTATTTTATGTTAAAGTGTCAACATTATATTTCATAATGCATATAGTAAAATTAGGTTTGTTCTACTTTCACTATTTTACAAGATAGGCATTTTTCTCTTTATCAGCGACCCTCATTTACGAATAATTTTATTTTTTTTTCCAAAATAGTAATAAAATTTTATGATTTACTTTGAATTATTTATCTAAAAATGTGTTTTATTTTTTCCCCTTTGCAAGCATAATTGCCCTACATGACAGCACATTTTGAATAAAAATGACAGCATTCAATATTTTCATAATATGATGGCAACATAAACGGATTTCGCCTAAAATGAACTTTTTTTTTCTTCTTTTCCGCAAATCTTTACATTTATGGAATTTCGTACTTGTTCCCTCATGTCACTTTCCGAAATTACGCATTATTTACTTTAGGTGATATGACTTACAAAATTGCGGATGCACTCTGCTATAGTGGATTCAAATAGCTTGTCATGAGTATTTTATGTTTAAATGTTAACATTAGATTTAATAAAATTAGGTTTGTTGTATGTTCACTATTTTACAGGGTACGCATTTGTCATTTCCAGTCACCCTCATTTACCAAAACTGTTCTTTTTTTCTTTGCAAAAATTAATAATAAAATTTCATTAATTTCTATGAATTATTAGCCAAAAATGGTGTTTATTTTTTTCTCTTTTCAAACATAATAATAGATTTTATATAATATTTTATGAATTATTTTCTGCACGAATGATTTCACTTCTTCACCGTGATCAATGCTAACTAAAAGCTCGCGTTACATTTTAACGGATACATATCTATGTTCTATAAAACATTTTAATTATGGATATAAATTAAAAACGTAAGACACTGATAAAGTTTAAAATTTACTTCTAAAATTATAAATTAAATTTATTAATATATAATTTTTTTCAGATGTTTTGCGTATTATTTAAGTTATAGGAAATAAGCTTTGGTGTATATTTTGAATCCTGCAAAATATTGCACACATCTTCCGTTATACAAACAAATAGACAAATTTACACAGTAAATGGCGATTTCTAGTTCTGTTAAATTTTGCACTACTTAAAATGTTGTACAAAATATCATGAGATCGGGACATCAGTATTACAAATATATAGATGAAATAGATGACATATTAACTAATATCTATTCGTGATTATAATGTTGTCATAGATATTAATATTTTTTCAAATTAGATATCCAGCAAAGCAATTCAACGAACATTTGTCTCTCCTTTAATACATTATAAGATGACTTGAAAATAAATAAAATACTTTAAACAAATCTTGCTAAAGCATTTTAAAAATGTATTTAATCACAAAACTAAGAAAATGAAAAAAAAAACCCAGTAGATTATTAATTGGGATAACCAAAGCCAGTCGTAGATTCTTATCTTTGCATGGTTTAACACTTTATGCCCAGACAGTACTGTAAAGTACCATTAAAATAACTTGCTATAAAATTCATTTAACACATCCATTAGAAAAAATACAGTTTAGAATGAGTTATAGATACTTTTTCTTCTCCCAAAAGAATTATTGTTTGCGCAAAACAAAAATATTTTTTAAAAGATTATTTCTTTTTCCTATGCATCTTTTCAGTTTTCTTGACTTGAAAGATTGGGTGTTGGATGGGGTCAGTTCGGTAATATTTCTATGTTTCTATTGTAAGAACATTATACTTGTACATTTTCCAATTCTACAAAATACTAAAAAAATATTTTAAATAGAAGATTTGACTGCAGTTGTAAGTATCGAATGAAATTCCAATAAATTGATATTTAATTAATTAATTTTAAGTGGCAAAACCCTTCGAAAATTTATGAAATGGTTGCTTAAATCTTCTAATGTAGTTTCAAAAATTCACAATAAAGATCTTAGTAATGAAATTTTCATGACTTCATAATTTGGTACATAAAGGGCTAAAAATTGCGAGCCATATATATATAGAAAAATTCGAAAGTAGGAAAGTGTTTTAGAAAAAAAATTAATAAATCCTTCAATATGTAAAATAATGGGTATATTTTTTATATGACGTTGAAAATGACACCTCTAAGTTCAAAGGACTAAACAATACTTCTTATAATAAAAACCTTTCAAAGGCAAATGTATATATGAATAATGAAATACAACTACCGTATATTAAGGCGCTTAACACGATACTTTTGATACAAGAAAAATGATAAGGTTGATGGTTGGTTGATTTTTGACGGCCGATTATCTACACTAGGGATATAGGCCCGAGGGGGGAGTGTCCTTCGTGGGGGTCTTTCTAAGGGAACCTAACCCGTATTTACGCATGGAAATCCATGACTCGAAGAAAACCAGGAAAACTCCGAACAATTAGGCCGACGGGAGAAAAATGATAAGAAATTACACGTTACAGTTATAATAATGGTTAAAAAACGGTTAAATACGGTTATAATAATACGCCGGTTATAATAATGAAAACTGAAAATTTAAGAAAACATTTAGATAATCATTAAAACTAAGATTTTCAAGTTAACGAATATGTTATTAAAAAACACACACACACACATTTTTCGCTATCAAAGTACATAAAACGTAATTGTTTTTATACTTTACAATAATCTTTAATTTTTTTTTCTGCTATGTAGCTCTTGGCTGTTTCTTTGTAAAGAAGGATAAGCGCGTCATACGGCCAATATATCTAAAAATTGAAAAATGGATTTTGAAAATCTAAGAGCCTGTTATGGTATCGCGGCCTTAGAATCCAATACAAGAAGCATATTATATTGACAGGAAAAAACAATAAATAACAAATGTACTAAATGGCATATGCAAAATGTAGTAAAGTTAAAAAATAAACAAGCATTAAATTGAAATTTTAAAGAGCATAAAAGAAATTTGAAAGAACGTAAAAGGAATATTTTGCAATATCAACAGACAACAGCTCGCAGTAGGTTTTATTTTAACATTTCTGAGAGCCACGTAGATTTTGAAAATGCCAAGATAACATTTCATGTAATAATGTCATTGAAGGTCTACAGAAAGATTCGATTGAAATTATATTAAGAAATAACAAAGTATGTAATTATAACTTCTTATTTATTATCCCTAAACTTTGGATGTGCATCTTGAAATAATGACATGCTACTGTATTTATATTCGTCCAACGATTTTAACATTTGACAATGTACACATATTTATGTTTCTAGCAAAGTTCGTCTCTTTTTATTATTCTTTTAATTTCTGTTCTGCATTCATTTTCATCAGATTATACTGGATGGCGACAGTGCATGCCATATCATTCATCCATTTTTTATTTTATTCTGTTTTCATCTGATAGATGCCGCCACTGCTTATTCTGTCCTCATGATTGGTTGAAGCGATAATCAATTGGGAACGTAACGAATTTTTAAATTTCAAGACGGCTTAACTCCTTTCATTAAATCTTAAAAAAAAAAATAACAACTTTTTCCTGAGGATGGTCTTAGTTGATGACCGAAACATCGATTGTTATAATTTTCATTTAATGTTTGTTTAGTTTTTAACTTTGCAACATTCTGTATACACCATTTAGTAAATTTGTGATTTATTTTATTTTCACGTTAATATTGTAACTTTTTCATGGTGTAAAGGTCCAGCTTATTTATAACAAAAATAATAGTTTTATGCATTTATTTACTTATGCCAATATTCCATAAAAACTTCCTATCCTCAAAAATTTAAATATATTGGTAAACATATAAAAAAGCTTTTTGAAAAGGCGCTTGACTATTATTCACTCCACGTTCGACACAGCAGTATCAGGTTGTAGGTGTCATATATACTTGCTTAAATTTGAAATTGCGTCAAATTCAATGCCAAATATCCATTTTCCAAAAATAGTTTAGTCTGGCATTGAAGGAACAAGCATTCATTTAATTTTAGATTTTTACAGTAGTTGTATAAAACAAATATACGTGAATTAAGGAAAGTTTAAAATTACACAATTGAAAAATAAAATGTTTTATTAAGAAATGTTTTTTAAATCAAAAGCTTTTCTGAAAGAATAGTAAAAACTCATATAACATAAATATTGTTTATTCTCAATTGCAAGAAAAATAATTATTTGAGTTTCACAATATATTTTATAGGAAATGTTTTAAAATGATATCAATAATGTAAAACAAATTTTTTATGTTTAAAGTCATGTAGCTTCCATAAAATATCTTTCAAACAATTATGCCTGTAAGCGGATTGTAAATTCTAAACACGCCATTCTTTATAAGAAACGTGCTATTATAATGAAATGGAAATTCAAATATATTTACGAAAGTTAGACAGATAGACGATAAAAAAAAAAAAAAAAAAAAAAAAAGAACTTATAATATCTAAAGTTTTAAAAACTTTTCTCTCGTCTGAATATCACATACAATTTATGCACCAAAGTTAAAATATACAAAAATATAACTTCTGTAGGAATTTTTTGTACTATTAATGATAACAATTTGTTATTTTAAAAAATATACCAATATCTCCTTTCAAAGGGCATTTCTCAGTACAGGCAACTCTCTCAACTGAATTTTAGTTAATATATAAACTGTTGTTCAAAATTGAATAGGAAAATTTGAAATAGGATAAATAAATGAAAATTTAAAAAAAAAAAAAAAAAAACGCTTGTAGCTCTTTTTGAAAATATTAAATTTTGAATTAAAAAAATGCTTAGATAGTGTCTAAAAACAACGAGAATTGATTAAAAGTACACATAATAATAAATATTTAACTTGCGTAGAAACTTTTTTTTTTTAAGAAACTTTTATATCTTTCTTGCTCTTTTATCTTTAAAAACTTTTATGAATAACTATCACCTGCATACATATTTCCTTTTTACGCATAACTTTTATAAAAAATTTATCAGCATCCTTCCTTATGCTTTTCATATGAACAATTTAAAAATAGGTAAATCAACCTTAAATATAATGTATGACTTAACTCCGTGCTGAGTACACCATTGCCTCTATCATCGCACTAACACATTGTGTTCTAAAGCTATAATCAGTCATTACCTTTGTTTTTATTATATAATTTGTTTTGTTTTTTGGATTTAATGTTGTTATATGCTTGTAAGTGTGTATCTGTATGAATGTATGCATATATATTTATAAAAATACTATGCTATGAAGTTAAAGAAAAGTAGAATAGCCTGGGGCTAATTTTCAGACAAAAACAAATCTTTTACAATTACTCAGGAATCGATGGCTATTATTCTTTACTTTTTCTTGGTAAAATCATCATATGCCTGATGACTCTTCTTCAGCATTTTAAAATAATTCTCCTTAATAGCAACAAAAAAATTTAATAAAACCCTGTCTGAAAATTAGTCCGAGCTTTGTGGTAATTTTCAGACACCCAACGGGTAATTTCCAAACAGCTATTTGTGGGGGTATTGAAGTAGCTGCTCTGAACGCCATTGTAAAATGTTATGACAAAAAATGGGGTATTTATTAAATTCATCTAAATACTGAAAAAGACATGAAAATCAAATTGTAACTGTACACGGGAAATCTATTTATATTTTCACAAATAAAACTATGTTTTGGTACTTTTCTCACACAAATAGTTTAGCTAACGCACCTATACCCCTTTTACTTAAATTTATGTAAATCGATAAAGAATTGCAGGCTTTTCAAGGATATCTGAAGGCTGAAAAAAACATTGCACAAGAACACGAACCCTAAATTAATTTCATAAAAAAAGTCGCCTAACCTGCGTTTTGTCAATACACTAAAATTTTTGTAGTTGACTAATTTCGAAAGGTCTAACCATTTTAGTTTACTTTGATAATAAATATATCTTTGTAAGTTTTTTTTTTTTACTTTAATGTACAATTCTTTCACATCTTCAATAGCTTTAAAATGCAAAAGATAAACACATAGAGTTTCACTAGGTCGAAAATCTAAAAGGACGTGACAAAAAGTTGAACTGTATTTATGTTTGGCCAACAATATCATTCACCTCCAACTCAGTTTAAACATTCCATTTTAACTTCCAACAGATTTTTCTCACGATTACATTTGTAAAATAACTTTCTGACCTGTCCCAGATAGAATTTTTGGCTATAATATATAGAATATAGTTGTATATTTGATTATGAAATGGATTTCCGATAAAATCTTATTCATACCCAATTGCAACAATAAGGTTTAAAAACAGATATCAATAACATTTTAGCTTAAATGCACCCATTATTTTTATTTTAACTTATATATGATTTTGATTATATTTTAATAGGGAATATCCCATAACTCACTGGCAAACAGTCAATTAACCATGTAGGAATCCTCAAAAGACATTTTGTAACACATACTAGTGTCTGGAAATTACCCTGAAGACTGTCTGATAATTACCCCAGTATTTCTTAAAAGAGGCACTCTTAAAAAAATTCCATTTTGTACCAGATGGGCATCCAAATAATGTTACATGTTTGTTTTCAGAAAGATAACATACCCTAGGATAGAAACAAGAAGTAGCTCTTGTGCTAGTGTTGCTATACCTGTGAAATTGGAATTTTAAATCAGTGAAGCAAAAAGTTAAACAGTAAATATTATATTAATACATGGAAATTATTCCAGAGAGAAACATTCGCCTTGGATACAATATTTCAAATGAAAATCAAATTTTCGAAGTAATTGCTTAAAAGGCGCAAAGGCCAACATAGTGAAAAAGATTCCAAGCCGGGACTTGAACCCGGGCCATCAGTATAGCGCACTGACGTTCTACCGACTAAACCACTTGGAACGATACACAGCTCGGAAAATTTCTCACTCTTATATGTTGGAAAGGCTACAAACGCACCGCAAGATGGAATATTTATCGTGAGCCACCGACCTGGGGCTAACACGAAACATAATTAAATCCAGCATCGATAGACACTATATTAATACATGGAAATTATTCCAGAGAGAAACATTCGCCTTGGATACAATATTTCAAATGAAAATCAAATTTTTGAAGTAATTGCTTAAAAGGCGCAAAGGCCAACATAGTGAAAAAGATTCCAAGCCGGGACTCGAACCCGGGCCATCAGTATAGCGCACTGACGTTCTACCGACTAAACCACTTGGAACGATACACAGCTCGGAAAATTTCTCACTATTATATGTTGGAAAGGCTACAAATGCTTACTACTTTTAAGCAATTACTTCGAAAATTTGATTTTCATTTGAAATATTGTATCCAAGGCGAATGTTTCTCTCTGGAATAATTTCCATGTATTAATATAGTGTCTATCGATGCTGGATTTAATTATGTTTCGTGTTATCCCCAGGTCGGTTGCTCACGATAAATATTCCATCTTGCGGTGCGTTTGTAGCCTTTCCAACATATAATAGTGAGAAATTTTCCGAGCTGTGTGTCGTTCCAAGTGGTTTAGTCGGTAGAAAGTCAGTGCGCTATACTGATGGCCCGGGTTGGAGTCCCGGCTTGGAATCTTTTTCACTATGTTGGCCTTTGCGCCTTTTAAGCAATTACTTCGAAAATTTGATTTTCATTTGAAATATAGTAAATATTATATAGCATTTAGGAAATTCATTTTGTACAAGACAGAGAAAGCTGTTTGTTAGTAAAAAATACTAATTTAAATGGAAAATTAGTGTATTTAATCAAAAAATTCACTGTTTTGGCCACACCCCAATTTCTGGGCGGCTGTCTGTTCATTGCACAACTTCTTCTTTTTGAAAATTACACCAGGCTACCCTAATACAAACCTTTATGTTTAATTTTCTTCAATGATGGAATTTTAAAGAAGAATTGAATTCTATTAAAAAAGCAGAGAGAGAAAGAGAAAAAGAATAAGTGTAAATATATGTGATATGATGTAAACAAGAATGTTTGAAACATAAGTAGTGTAAGCAAGTGCTTTTATTTTTCGTTTCTTTAACTTATTTTTATCTTTGTTTGGAGTATTTGAAAAAAAAAAAAATCTGGAATATATATTTGTAATCAATGATATAAGAAAAAAAAATTTGCTTTGGAAATTTATTTTCTAATTTCTAATTTTATATAAAACATTTCTAATATACAAAAAATATTTATTTTCTAATGCGAAAATGAAAAGAATCAAAATGTGAATGATACCAAATGCTTCAAAACATTTTACAGGGTTTATACGGGTCAGGGAATTTTCAGGCCGCTAAACCATTCGCTACCAGTATTTTCATATAGGAAGCATCTCCTTAAATAAGGCACATTTTCGTATGTTTAACCTAGATTTATTTTTCCATAAAAGAAAAAAAATACTGGGATATCACCTGGAAAATTCCCTGAAGTGTGGAACCCTGTTTTAAGAGGAATAAATTTGTTTTAACAATGGTGATACGTAACTGGCTTCGTAAAACGCAAATAACAGCACCATTGATATCCAAATCAATTACGCGAAAATTAAATTTTGAGGGACCCCAGAGGCCCTATTGTTTTAATCAGAAACTTTTCTATGAAACATTTTCGTAGTAGGATTTTTTAACAGTAACACTGAAATGAGCTTTACAATAAAGACCCCATAGAAGTGTCCGATAAACCCAACAGATAAGAAATTACCCGAAGAAATGATCTTCCGGATAGGTTTCTATAAAATTTGCAAGAAAAATCTCAAAAGACGAATTTTGTATGATAAAAGTGGTATTCAAAAGAGGATTATCTTTGAGACATGAATTTGTTAACAAAAACAGAAGAAATGAAATACGACTGAAGTGCAAAAGCATCTGAGGTAAACTAAATTCAAGTAAAAAGAAAATATACGTAGTTTTTTCACCGAAGAAACTTATTTATGTAGCAGCTGTGAATACAAAACATTTGTTTTCTAAATCTTTTTTATATTTATGCTTGTAAAATATTATCTTGTTAAAGCTGTATTTATTGAAAGTTCGTAATTTTATGTTCCTGTATATAAACTTTAATTATTTAGTATTTCTCAGGTATAGATTCTCTTGTAAACCCTACATTTTTACTTTCTTCTATCTTCAATAGAAGAAAGTATTGTAATCGAAATTTTTTTCGACTTCCGGTTTTCGACGGATTTGCATGTTTTAGGGGTCAGAGATTCCAAAAAACATGTTTATAGAAAATGTCTGTCTGTCTGTGTGTCCGTCTGTCCGTCCGTCCGTCTGTCCGTCTGTCCGTCTGTCCGTCCGTCCGTCTGTCCGTCTGTCCGTCTGTCTGTCGCCATTGTACCATCAAAAAGTGTATGAAGTTATGTATAGAATTAAACCAAAATTTTATTAGAAGTTTTAGGCTATGGCAAGCAGGTCCTCCAGGAATTTGGAAAAAATTCGCCGGTAGGGGGCGCTGATATAACAATTTTTGTGCGATTTTGAATATTGTACCATCCAAAAGTGTATGAAGTTATGCATAGAATTGAACCAAATTTTTATTTTAAGTTTTTGGATATGGCAAGCAGGTCCTCCCTGAACTTGGAAAAAATTCACCGGTAGGGGGCGCTGTAAAAGCGATTTTTGTGCGATTTTGAATATTTTACCGTCCAAAAGTGTATGAAGTTATGCATAGAATTAAACCAAATTTTTATTTTAAGTTTTTGGATATGGCAAGCAGGTCCTCCCTGAATTTTCAAAAAATTCGCCGTTAGGGGGCGCTGTAATAGCGATTTTTGTGCGATTTTTAATATTGTACCATCGAAAAGTGTATGGAGTTATGCATAGAATTGAACCAAATTTTTATTTTAAGTTTTTGGATATGACAAGCAGATCCTCCCTGAATTTGGAAAAAATTCACCGGTAGGGGGCGCTGTAAATGCGATTTTTGTGCGATTTTGAATATTGTACCATCGAAAAGTGTATGAAGTTACGCATAGAATTGAACCATAAAAAATTGTTAAGTTCTTGGCTATGGCAAGGAGGTCCTCCCTTAATTTGTAAAATAATCGCTCGTAGAGGGCGCTGTAATAGCGATTTTTGTACAATTTTTGTGCCATTTTGAATATTGTACCGTCGAAAAGTGTATGAAGTTATGCATAGAATTAAACCAAATTTTATGTGTTTATTTTTGGTCATGTCACGAAGGTCCTCCCTGAATTTGGAAAAATTCTGCCGGTAGGGGGCACTATAATTGCGATGTCTGTACCATTTTCTTTATTGTACCTTCGAAAAGTGTATGAAGTTATCCATATAATTGAACCAAATTTTTTGTGCATGTTTCTGGCTATGGCAAACAAGTCCTCCCTGAACTTGAAAAAATTCCGAAAGAAGGGGGCGCTATAATTCCGATCTCTGTGCCATTTTCATTATTGTACCATCGAACAGCGTATAAAATTATGCATACAATTGAACCAAAATGTTTGTGCTTGTTTTTGGCTTTGGCCAACAGGTCCTCCTTGAATTTGGAAATATTGCGCGGTAAAGGGGCTCCGTGCTAGCGATTTTTGTATACTTTTCTTGATTTTTCGTAGTTCTATTGTGCATCGGCGGCTCATGCAGCGGCAGAAACTCGCTTCCTGCTAAGCCGGCTATTCGCAAACAGCTGATAACAACAGAATAAGGAAAAATTAATAATTTTAACAAATATCATGATATAGATTAACTCGTTTTTAGTCCGTTTAATTGACTTGAGCAGAAATTTAAGATGAAAATCACAGTTGGTATAGTATTGAACTAATAATATGGAAGTATTAACATGTGTAACTAGGTTTTGAAATATTAAGATGTATAAGATAGAAGAAAGTTTTGGGATTGGCACATCCAACTAGTTTGATGAAAATATAATAATTAAATTCGTGATTATTTTTTTATTTCAACACTAACAATCTTATCATTTTACAATATGTTTTTCATATATTTTATTGACGTGTATTGTGTTTTAAATAACATATATATTTTGCTAATATGTATGTTATTTAAAAATCATGTCGTTTATTTTATATAGCTTATATTTTATAACTTATTGTACAGCCTATTTGGTTTTTAATATCGTTTTCAGTTCATTGGTTCCTCTATTCATTAAAGCAAATGAAATGAAATTAAAATGAATAAAAAATCGCCACCATTAATTACTTTCTTCTATCTTCAATAGAAGAAAGTATTGTAATCGAAATTTTTTTCGACTTCCGGTTTTCGACGGATTTGCATGTTTTAGGGGTCAGAGATTCCAAAAAACATGTTTATAGAAAATGTCTGTCTGTCTGTGTGTCCGTCTGTCCGTCTGTCCGTCTGTCCGTCCGTCCGTCTGTCCGTCTGTCCGTCTGTCCGTCTGTCCGTCTGTCTGTCGCCATTGTACCATCAAAAAGTGCATGAAGTTATGTATAGAATTAAACCAAAATTTTATTATAAGTTTTTGGCTATGGCAAGCAGGTCCTCCCGGAATTTGGAAAAAATTCGCCGGTAGGGGGCGCTGATATAACAATTTTTGTGCGATTTTGAATATTGTACCATCCAAAAGTGTATGGAGTTATGCATAGAATTGAACCAAATTTTTAGTTTAAGTTTTTGGATATGACAAGCAGGTCCTCCCTGAATTTGGAAAAAATTCGCCGGTAGGGGGCGCTGTAAATGCGTTTTTTGTGCGATTTTGAATATTGTACCATCCAAAAGTGTATGGAGTTATGCATAGAATTGAACCAAATTTTTAGTTTAAGTTTTTGGATATGAGAAGCAGGTCCTCCCTGAATTTGGAAAAAATTCGCCGGTAGGGGGCGCTGTAAATGCGTTTTTTGTGCGATTTTGAATATTGTACCATCGAAAAGTGTATGAAGTTATGCATAGAATTGAACCAAATTTTTATTTTAAGTTTTTGGCTATGGCAAGCAGGTCCTCCCTGAATTTGGAAAAAATTCGCCGGTAGGGGGCGCTGTAATAGCGATTTTTGTGCGATTTTGAATATTGCACCATCGAAAAGTGTATGAAGTTATGCATAGAATTGAACCAAAAAAAAATTTTAAGTTCTTGGCTATGGCAAGGTTGTCCTCCCTTAATTTGTAAAAAAATCGCTCGTAGAGGGCGCTGTAATAGCGATTTTTGTACAATTTTTGTGCCATTTTGAATATTGTACCGCCGAAAAGTGTATGAAGTTATGCATAGAATTGAACCAAATTTTATGTGTTTATTTTTGGTCATGTCACGAAGGTCCTCCCTGAATTTGGAAAAATTCTGCCGGAAGGGGGCACTATAATTGCGATGTCTGTACCATTTTAATTACTGTACCATCGAAAAGTGTATGAAGTTATCCAAATAATTGAACCAAAATTTTGTGCATGTTTCTGGCTATGGCAAACAAGTCCTCCCTGAACTTGAAAAAATTCCGAAAGAAGGGGGCGCTATAATTCCGATCTCTGTGCCATTTTCATTATTGTACCATCGAACAGCGTATAAAATTATGCATACAATTGAACCAAAATGTTTGTGCTTGTTTTTGGCTTTGGCCAACAGGTTCTCCTTGAATTTGGAAATATTGCGCGGTAAAGGGGCTCCGTGCTAGCGATTTTTGTATACTTTTCTTGATTTTTCGTAGTTCTATTGTGCATCGGCGGCTCATGCAGAGGCGGGAACTCGCTTCCTGCTATGCCGGCTATTCGCAAACAGTTGATAACGACAGAATAAGGAAAAATTAATAATTTTAACAAATATCATGATATAGATTAACTCGTTTTTAGTCCATTTAATTGACTTGAGCAGAAATTTAAGATGAAAATCAAAGTTGGTATAGTATTGAACTAATAATATTGAAGTATTAACATGTGTAACTAGGTTTTGAAATATTAAGATGTATAAGATAGAAGAAAGTTTTGGGATTGGCACATCCAACTAGTTTTTTACTTTCTTCTATCTTCAATAGAAGAAAGTATTGTAATCGAAATTTTTTTCGACTTCCGGTTTTCGACGGATTTGCATGTTTTAGGGGTCAGAGATTCCAAAAAACATGTTTATAGAAAATGTCTGTCTGTCTGTGTGTCCGTCTGTCCGTCTGTCAGTCCGTCCGTCTGTCCGTCTGTCCGTCTGTCAGTCCGTCCGTCTGTCTGTCGCCATTGTACCATCAAAAAGTGTATGAAGTTATGTATAGAATTAAACCAAAATTTTATTATAAGTTTTTGGCTATGGCAAGCAGGTCCTCCCGGAATTTGGAAAAAATTCGCCGGTAGGGGGCGCTGATATAACAATTTTTGTGCGATTTTGAATATTGTACCATCCAAAAGTGTATGGAGTTACGCATAGAATTGAACCAAATTTTTAGTTTAAGTTCTTGGATATGACAAGCAGGTCCTCCCTGAATTTGGAAAAAATTCGCCGGTAGGGGGCGCTGTAAATGTGTTTTTTGTGCGATTTTGAATATTGTACCATCGAAAAGTGTATGAAGTTATGCATAGAATTGAACCAAATTTTTATTTTAAGTTTTTGGCTATGGCAAGCAGGTCCTCCCTGAATTTGGAAAAAATTCGCCGGTAGGGGGCGCTGTAATGGCGATTTTTGTGTGATTTTGAATATTGTACCGTCCAAAAGTGTATGAAGTTATGCATAGAATTGAACCAAAAAAAAATTTTAAGTTCTTGGCTATGGCAAGGAAGTCCTCCCTTAATTTGTAAAAAAATCGCTCGTAGAGGGCGCTGTAATAGCGATTTTTGTACAATTTTTGTGCCATTTTGAATATTGTACCGCCGAAAAGTGTATGAAGTTATGCATAGAATTGAACCAAATTTTATGTGTTTATTTTTGGTCATGTCACGAAGGTCCTCCCTGAATTTGGAAAAATTCTGCCGGAAGGGGGCACTATAATTGCGATGTCTGTACCATTTTCATTATTGTATCATCGAAAAGTGTATGAAGTTATACATATAATTGAACCAAATTTTTTGTGCATGTTTCTGTCTATGGCAAACAAGTCTTCCCTGAACTTGAAAAAATTCCGAAAGAAGGGGGCGCTATAATTCCGATCTCTGTTCCATTTTCATTATTGTACCATCGAACAGCGTATAAAATTATGCATACAATTGAACCAAAATGTTTGTGCTTGTTTTTGGCTTTGGCCAACAGGTTCTCCTTGAATTTGGAAATATTGCGCGGTAAAGGGGCTCCGTGCTAGCAATTTTTGTATACTTTTGTTGATTTTTCGTAGTTCTATTGTGCATCGGCGGCTCATGCAGCGGCGGGAACTCACTTCCTGCTATGCCGGCTATTCGCAAACAGCTGATAACGACAGAATAAGGAAAAATTAATAATTTTAACAAATATCATGATATAGATTAACTCGTTTTTAGTCCGCTTAATTGACTTGAGCAGAAATTTAAGATGAAAATCAAAGTTGGTATAGTATTGAACTAATAATATTGCAGTATTAACATGTGTAACTAGGTTTTGAAATATTAAGATGTATAAGATAGAAGAAAGTTTTGGGATTGGCACATCCAACTAGTTTTCTCTTATATTTATCTTTTTAGATTGTCACTTTTTAGTGTGATTGTAAAATAATTATTTAATTATTTCAGTTTAATCATTGTGGCAATATTTTATACAAAACGCGACATTTATATCTATACACAATTGAAATGAGTGTAACTCACCAAAAACACGAATATTTTAAAAATCAGCGATATATCACAAATTATTTTCTGTGGAAATAACTCTTTAATCCCGTCTATTCTGTACGTAGCATGTTTTAAAGAAATGGATAGTTGGGTAATTAGTCATGCAATTCACAGATTCAATTTGTATGTGCTCACTCTTTGGTCGTGAAAGATCGAAATTGGAGATTGTCGACTTTCACCGGTGAATGTCAACACATACCAAATACGTCTGTGAAAGACCGAATATTTGATTATATTCTTGTACATTCAGACCCTCACCGGTGTATGTCGACAAGCACATATACACTACACAGATAAACCTACCAGGGTATTTAAATTCTCCAAAGATAGTCCTGTAGTGAAAACCCCTCTACAGAGTGATAATCCTCTCTTCTTCCCTCGATTGGTCACAACCCAGTGGCGTAGCTATGATGGGTGACACCCGGGGCGGCTGTAAATGGTGTCTCCCCCCTCACGCACTATGATGTCTCCCTCCCTCTCCCCCCCCCCCCCGTCATATTTTTAAAATCACAATTCTACGTTATTATAAATAAAACTTTAACATTTTTTGGAGAACTTTTATGAAATTTATATTAACAATGTGAAAATATTTTTAAAAATAATAATAAGAAGAAGAAAGCAAAAATTTTATATTATTGTTTCATGCTCTATATATAATAAGAAAGCAAAAAATTTATATTATTGTTTCATGCTCTATACTTTAGTCAATATTTGGAAGTATCCTTCGAAAAAACGTATAAATGAAATTAAGAATTTATTCGTATCGTATAAGCAAAATATCTTAACATTAGAATGTAACGGAATAAAATGCGATTTAAAGTTCAAAACATTTAAATAAAATAAACCAGTCGGATGGGCCAATCCCAAAACTTTCTTCTATCTCATACATGTTAATACTTCAAAATTCGCTATCATGGTGTCAAAATTAAATGACAATCTAGGCCCACCCACATGAGGATTCTAAACGGTATATGTTCGTTGAATTGTGTGTATTTAAAACGGAGATATAAACATCGCATCTTTCAAACAAGTAATTGAATTTCGATACCCACGCTCTTAGATGACTGCGATCAAAATTCACAACCCAAAAAGCATAAAAGTGACACCTGTTGGGAAGTATACACCCAACTATTTATGTGAAAGTGTAACAGCAGAAAATATGAAGTTTGATTAAATTTCGTTCATTAGTTTTTGAGATATAGCTAATGCGAAAGTCGTAAAAATGCCGTATAACAGCGGCACCTGTTATATGATTTACATGAAAACCTAATCAGCAACAACGATATTTTCTAAAAACAGTCAAGTCGTGTTCAGGACCTTCTAAAATGTATAAATCCGTCAGAAACTGGAAGTTGAATTTTTTCACGAATCCAATGCTTTCTTCTTGAAAAGATACAAGAAAGTAAAAACGCACGAAAATTCAACGTATGAAAGGTTATTTACTTTATGTTTCATTTTTACTGTCTTCTATCTTTACAAAGAGAGAGTATTGGATTCGTGAAAAATTTTGACTTCGGTTTTCGATGGATTTATACGTTTTAGAAGGTCCTGAACACGATTTGATGATTTTTAGAAAATGTCTCTCTGCCACTCTGTGAGTGTCTATATATGACAAAAGTTTTGTGGGCGCTCTATTTCAAGAAGTAATAAGCGGAATTTCACAAAAATTTAAATTCAGTTAGACCTTGATATAAACTGGTGCTGATTAGTTTTTGGTGTATACTGCTCAAAAGGTGGCGCTGCTGTACAGAATTTTTGACTGTTTCTGAAATAGCTATATCTCAAGAACTAATGAACATGAACGGATTTTCATAAAACTTCAGATTCAGTTATTCCTTGATATGAGTTCGTGTAAATTGTAAATCTATTTATATAAAATCCAAGTCTCTGTGTGTCCCTCACGATTCCGGTAGGACCACCTCATTGAAATGAGTAATTGTTGAAAAATAATAATGCAGGATTACCACAGTAGCGCCAAATGTTGGCCAACTTTGCGATAGCTGGCTGATTTGGTGAAATTCCCATTTAAAACTATTAATCTTTCATAAAGGAGGTCACCAAAATTTAATTTAAATTTCGCTCTTTTAAGATATTTTTTCAAAATCTATGGGTGAGAATTTAAAGTACATCTTTACATCTTCCTCCCGATGCTACTAATAAAACAACCGCCAATAGACGACGCTGTACTGTATGAGCTCCTAACTGCGCGATTTTAATGTGCTTTAGGTACTTTTTCAGTATAGGTGACTTGGCGAAAAAGGAAATTTGGCAACATTTTCCGGGAACCTATCCACTGTTTCATTTTATATACACACACATTTTTTTTCGATATTTATACGATTTATTTAACATAAAAAAAGCCGTTTCTCTAATTTTATACAGAAACAGATGTAATTTGTACATAAAAACATGAATAATATACATATAAAATAAACATATAAAAAAAAACGCTCATCAAGTTTGTTTTCATAGCTGTTTATATGATTTGACAACAAATCTCAATATTTTTCCGTTATACGGACACCATGCCAAAATGTATGCGGTACTTTTCCGTTATACGGACAGCATTGTCGCCAAGCGCAATAGTTGGCGCAAAATGAAAATCACGTGAATTGAAACGTTTGAAAAATAAAAGAAAAAACATTGTCGATAGTAAAGTCGTATTTTAAAAATATAACATTTGAAAATTACAAACTTTTACGGACTATTTTATTAAATCACAAATATATACTTAAAATAAGTGAACAAATAACTGTTATACAATAAAGTAATAAAATAAAAAATCATATTAAACTGCTGCCATAAAATTATAAATATTTTTCAGCATTGCAGTAGACATTTCATTTTTTGAATGAAGGCGTCACCACATAAAATCTATGAGATACGACTCTAAATGATGACGAACAGCTCCCCGATGTCTTTTTTTGCGCCATTTTGCGATGCCCCATAATCTCTCAACATTTGGAGTATGACATCCAGTATTAGGGTAGATAAAATTGTATTTGTGATTTACTGTGAAATGATCATAATCAGCACTTAGCAGTTCATCTGTTTTATATCCTTTCCAGCAATCTGTATAAATAATACAAGACTTTCATCTACTTCTATAATTTTATTAGGTCCACCGATTTTTCTATTTGGTCGTGAACATAAAGCATTTGCACAAACTTCTCTCGAATAACTATTCCATTCCACTGTTGTGTTGTGGTTCATATCAAGTTGCAGCTCACAAAACTCAATCGATGTCAACTCTTTGCACGATAAATATATAAACCTCAAAGCATTAGGAAAAGTCACCCGCGATCCTTTAAACCAAGTTTTTTGTCGTATTCCTACGCTTACTTCGCATGATCGTAAGCTACATCTCAATTTCGGATTTCCAGAACTCATCCATAATTTCATTTCATGATTTTTTAAACACAATCTTTTATTATGCAGAATTCCAAATTCCTGAAACAGTTTTATCACAACTTTCTCATCATCTGGTAATTGCCAAATGATAAAATCCATCTGAGAATCAGCAGTAAAAGTAAACTATAACTTTATATAAAAAAAAAAAGCATTTTTAATTCGATTAATAGCAGATTAAAAAGCTTTCCAAGGTTAAGGTTAAACAATAATCCTTCACGTGATTCACGTTTCATAAATAACAAATCACAATGTTTCGTATGGTTTACAATAAAAATCTACGATCAGGGTTGAAATAATTGGCGCATTAGCATACATTTTGGCATGCTGTCCGTATAACGGAAAAGTACTGTGTATGCTAAGGCGCCAATTATTTCAAAATGCTAAAAGATATTTGTAATTTTATGCCAGCAGTTTAATATGAGTTTTATTTTATTGCTTTATTTTATAGCAGTTATTTGTTCACTTATTTTAAGTATATATTTGTGATTTAATGAAATAGTTCGTAAAAGTCTGGAATTTTCAAATGTTATATTTTTTAAATGCTCACTTTAGTACGACAATATTTTCTCTTTTATTTTTCAAATGCCTCAGTTCACGTGATTTTCATTTTGCGCCAACTATTACGCTTGGCGACAACGGTATCCGTATAACGGAAAAGTACCCAAATCTCGCTTTCTGATGCCCAAATTACACCAAACTTTTTTTTTAAAACGCCAAAGCCCCTACAGTGGAAAAGTATCAAACTGTCTATTATTTTGCGCTGTCTGTGTTATAGTTTATACTATATGCAAGGTGAGTGGAGCGAAGAGATTAAACATTAAATATTAAAGTTTCGGCACAGATGTCATATATACAACGGGTACTTAACTGTCGCCAAAGTGTCGTTATTTGGTTTGATATGGTAACCCGATGTTGTTGTTTATGCTGTTGATGTTTTTACCAAATTGGCGTCGGAAAAAAGCGCTCCAACATGGGGTACATATGACAACTGTGCCAAAGTTTCTATAAAGCAGTATAAGACTAAAAATTAAGAATAAAATAAATGCAAAATAAAACTAAAGAAGAGAGAAAAATCATGCGTTAAGCTTAGAATATGAAACACTTTCCAACACATCCTGAATGCTTTAACAAAACGTCGTTATTTAGGCAAATAAGGTAAATAAGATAACTAAGTAAACATTTCAGAAAACGCATAAAATTTTTTAAAAATTGATTTCAGCAGTTACCGTCCATAGCCAATAGTACCGTTATTACATGCCACTATCTAGCTAAAATTTAATTTATACTACCCTTAAAGCTACTGAAATCATATTTCCAGATATTATCATCCATAGACGGTTATGTATCCAATTCTGGCACAGATGTCATATTCGCCCCATATAGGTGCGATTTTTTTCTGATGCCAATGTCATATACGCAACGGGTACTTAACTGGCGCCAAAGTGTCGTTATTTTGCTTGATGTGGTAACCCGGATTATGTTGTTTATGCTGTTGATGTTTTCGCCAAATTGGCAACCGAAAAAAAATCGCGCCAATATGGGGCGAATATGACATCTGTGCCCCAATTCTTTGCGTGACCCTGTATATCATTTTATCTATATTCTACAAACATTTCTTAGTAAACTAAATGCAGTTCAGCCTAAAACTGCATAACTCCTTTAAAAACCACCTTTAAGCAATTTATTCTCATACTCTGTAACCCTTACGAATTCTTTTGTGTAGCCCTGCATATGAACTGTAGCATTTATACACACGGTATAGTATGCATAAATGTAGTGAAACATAAAAGCGCATATCATAATTAAAAATGCATTTCTAGCAATCATTGCTTATGTACGTACAATACTTCGGAGAAAAGTTTCTTGGCGAGAAAGAAGTTTGCCAACGTATTTTCTGACAACCTATTTACTGCTTCATACTCACAAGCAATTTTTTTGCACAGATGTCATATACGCATCGGGGTTGGCGTGATTTTTCTCTGACGCCAATTCGGCAGAAATCTCGCTTTCGAATACCAGTTACTTATATATTTTTAAATTATTTGCTATCATTTTGAAAAGAAAATAACTATAAATAAATAAAAGTTTGAATAATAACTATAGAACAAAGCAGTTTATATAATTTAAAAACAGAAAATAAAAGTAAATAAACAATTTATTAATAAATAAAAAACAATAGCCGGCGAAATAACACAATTTTAGCGACATAGGTATCCCGGTTCATATCTGAAATCTGTGCCGTCATTTGTATATAAAAAATATTATATATATTTAGAAACGATTTTTTTATGTATATAAGTGCATATATAAACAAAAATAAAAGTTCATTAGATTTGTTTTCGTAGCTGTTTATATATTTTGGCAACATATCTCACTTTCGGATGCCCGAATTACGCCAAGCTTTTTTTAAAAATGCGCTATAATGGAAAAGTACCTAAATGAATAATTAACAGAAATAACCAATTATACAAACTAAAACTTTTTATTTCGAGATCAAAGCATTGTTTTTAATTTCGATTAAAAATACTTATATCCTTGGATAACTTTAGTTGAAATTAGGTTCACGACTTAATATCTCATTTCATAAACCTAAACAAACACAAGTGATTCATTCATCGTGAATCGTAAAAATTATTAAATCATTGAGGTAATCATTCACAAAGTAAGTTCTCCAACAATCAATGGACAATATTCTAATGACGTCATAGTAGGTAAAATGGTGGCGGCATCATTTGTTTATGGTTTGAAATCACAAAGATTTAATTTTGCAATGTCTCTTAGTTACATTATTTTATTGTCATATTTATGAGATCAGAACAAAAGCATATTTTTTCATTATTTAGTTATTAAAGACGGAAAAAAATTATAAATGTGCATGATTTGAAAAATTTAAATAATTTTCTTTCTTAATACTAAAAAATAACATCGGGAAGTAACAGCGAGTGTAAGTTAAATAAGTTTAGCTGTTTAATTCTGTTGTAATATTCAAAATAACTGTATTTATTAGATTTCAGTAAACAACATCAGGGCCCGATTAAACTTTCAAGTTAGAGGAATTACAATGTCATTTCAGGACCTTTCTTTTGGAGAAGCTTTTCTAAATTCCACATATACATGGAAACTCTTCAGTGTTAGAAATATTATTCACAGTACTGGCATAACATGAGAACGGCCTGCAATTTTACACAAGTTTTTGAAAACTACTTTATATCAGAAATTTCGCTAAAAACTGGTTACTTTTTTGTTATAGAGGCCCACACTACTAGAATTATGACAAGTTGCAGCCAATTTCGCCAAAGTCGTAACCAAGATCGTGAAGCACACACATATAATACCATATAATATCATTTCATGAAATCGTATACGATAATTTAATAGTTTTTACCTTACTTCAAGTGTGTAATTTATTTATTTTTAAGGCTTAACAATCTAAATTGTCCAATATATGAATTTTAAAAAATGTAAACAAAGATTGAATAGACATGACCGCAAAGAGCCTCAAATCTGCATAACACTTGGAACCAAACTGTGCAGATTAGTGGTCTTCTACTGTACACAGTTTTTCATAAATATGTTTCATTCTTAAAATTTGTTATTTTCATCTATCACTGCGGAACAAACGAGAAAACTCATATTCTTGCACATGAGTTGTATATATCTTTATATCTAAATTTCCGTCATTTTTGACGGGCTACCTTTCTAGTGTAAAAATAAATTACGTTTTGGCGTAAATTGTCCAACAGGTGGCGCCGCTATGCTGCCTTCTTCATGATTTCCGCAAAAGCTCTATCTCAAGAACTAATGCACGAATTTTCATCTAACTTCAGATTCAGTTAGTGGTTGACACAAGTTGTTGCTGATTAGGTTTTCGTGTCAATCGCCCAATAGGTGGCGCTGCTATGTTGGCCTAGTCACGATATTGACAATATCTCTATCTCAAAAACTAATGTACGGATTTTCATCAAACTTCGGATTCAGTTAGACGTTGACATAAGTTGTCGCTGATTAGGGTTTGGTGTAAAGCACCAATAAGTGGTGCTAATATGCTGAATTTTGCATGATTTGCACAATTTTCGCAATAGTTATATCTCAAGAACTAATGCACGAATTTTATATCATTAGAATCCTCATGATGGGCATAGATTGTCGTTTAACTTTAGCACTGTGTTAGCGAATTTTGAAGTATTAACATGTATGAGATAGGAGAAAGTTTTGGGATTGGCACACCCGATTAGTTAATAAATGTTTCTGTTATAAAACTAATAGGCGTCCGAGAATATTTAAACCACATTCTTTTATATTAAGTTTTTCCTTTCTAAAAGCAATTTCTTTTCTAATACAAACAAAATAAAAATATTTTAAAGATAAATGTCATCGCTAACATTGTTTAAAATACGTATTTATATTTTCCCTCAATCGATATCTTGTAAGCATATTATATAATTTTATTTTTATTCTACATCTGAAGGCGACAACCAGCCATATAAGATAATCCAAAATCAAAGCGCTGCTTTGTCGAAAAGTTCTCTCCGCATTCCTCTGTTCGCTAAATTACTGATATAAACTTTTCTGATCACTCGAGACTCATTTATCACAACCGCCTTCTCCTGATTACACTGATTCTGAGCATGATGTCTACCAGTTTACAACCTAATGTATATGCTTTTCTGGAAGTCAAGGACTAAAGGACTAGTGTAGATTATAATGTCTGTGGGCGCAATATCTTTCGAAAATACTTGAACGTGCCAATCCCAAAACTTCGTTCGACCTCATACATCTTAATGTTTTAAAAAGTTGTTGCAAATGTTAATAGTTCAATACTATACCAACTTTGACTTTCATCTTAAATCTCTGCTTCAGTCAATCAATCGGAGTAAAAACGAGTTAATCTCGATAATGATATTTATGATAATCAATAGTTTTTGTTATTTTGTTGTACGTCAGCTGTTTGCGAATAGCCGGCATAGCAGGATATGAAGTTCCCGCTACTACATGAGCCGCCGATGTACAATAGAACTACGAAAAATCAAGAAAATTATACAAAAATCGCTATTAAGGCACCCCCTTCAGCATTATTACAGCTCCGCCAAAATATTTCGACCTGCTTGCCATAGCCGAAAACATAAATCTGAAACTGGTTCAATTCTTTGAATAACTTCATACATTTTTCGACGGTATAATAATGAAAATGGTACAAAAATAGTTATTACAGCACCCCCTTCCGATGGAATATTTCTAAATTCAAGAAGTACCTGCCATCCGTAGCCAAAAACATGCACAACACAAAAAATTTGGTTCAATTCTACTCATAACTTTATACACTTTCTGATGGTACACTGGCATCACACGGACGGACAGACATTTTGTATAAACATATTTTTGGGGATCTCTGACCCCTAAAACGTGTAAACCCGTGTCAAAAATTTCGATTACAATACTTTCTTCTATTGAAGATAGAAGAAAGTAAAAAGGGTAAAAGAATCCAAGGCAACAATAACACAGGAAATGACCATACCATTCCTTATTTACGTTTTGTTCTACCCACACAAGAAACCACAGGGCAACTCATAACTCATCCCATAGTCTAGATTTTTGTTCACTAGTACTAGCGTATATCTTAGTTAGGCATCCCATTCTGTGTAAAATTTCAGATTCTCCAAGAAAAGAAAGTTAAATCTATTGTGTGGCGCGCTAGAAATTCCATTTTATTTCAGAAAATTGTTTTCCAAAATCTTAAAAATTTTTATATATATTTTTTTGCAAATAAAAATTGGGTGTCACACCTTAGAGGGTGACACCCGGGGCAGACCGCCCCCTCCGCCCCCCCCTTAGCTACGCCACTGTCACAACCTCTTAGCAAGAGAGGCAAAAACACCACTCTGTGTGACGTTTTATCGCGCCTGAAATACAGAGAAGAAAATGCAAATCTCCGACGTATTCAACATTCACTATTAGTGTATGGTGAATGTCGACAGTTTCCAGTGTAACTGAGAAATAAAGATATTTAGCAAATATTTCGGACATACACCAAACGACTACGTGAATATTGACATTCGCCGGTGAACGCCGACATTCACCAGATTTCGGTCTTTCAAGGTAACATATATATATTAAAGGAGATAATAAATATGAATTTGGATTTTCTTTAATTTACATATCTGGATTCTTGCTATTGAGGAAAGCATCTGGAGCACATTGAAACACGATAATGCTCTATCGTATTATTAATTTTTTTTTCGACCAAAATTCTAAAATAATGTCTTGCATCTGAAATGTCCATCTTTTTGATAACGGTAATATATCTCTGTGTACCATATCGAGTACTGTTTTATGGAGGTAATTTTAGCTTTCTGTTTTCTCGTATCACGTAAAAATGACGCATAATGCTGAGTATTTTTAGTGAAAAAAATTAATATTTCTGCCAGTCAATAAGGCCAAAGTATTGTATTCTAAAGTAAATTACTCTAGTTAGTTTAATGTGACCAGTGCTAGGATAATATTAAAACAATATATATAATAAATTATAGTTAAGTAAATACCTACACGTACGTTTTAACTGTAATAGTCTGTTACAAGTTAAGCCCTTTCCCTTTCTGGGTTTTCTTTTCTTATTTTTTTTTGTTTTTATCCTTTTTTTTCTTTTTTGACAGCCGCCTCTTTATTATTCGTAGTTTCACATAGGCTATAACCTGCACAAGCTACCGGACCCTTCCCACTGGGAAGTCTACGGAGCCAGTTTCTACGCGGTGGGGTATGGTTGGTAGGCAGAGTATAGACCCCCTGCATCGTTATGTTTGCCTAGCATTTCGGGCCAAAATTAATTTTCTGTGCAACTGCGGCGATCCATTTTTTTCTTTTTTGCTCCCCCCCCCCCCCCTTTCCAAAATCCATTTTATTACGTTAAGTCTGCCCCAACAATTCGGCTTCAAAACAGGTCAATCAGAAGTAGTTCGGGAAGCGGTTGCTCAGTTGGCAGAGCATTGAATCCGCAGATAAGGCTGCGGCATCGAGGCCTATTGCTGGCTATAATCCGTCATGTACGCAAACGGCGCCTGATGCATGTAAGGGTACATCCGTCGTGGGTGCAAAGTCCTCCAAGTTACCTGTGAATTATACCTCTGGAGGTGCCTTGCCAGGTAAAGGTCACGTTACCTGACCAAGGTCCCAAACTACGAGCTGAACATGAGTAGTAATGTGCAGATTCCAAACAACAGGCTATAAATGTTAAGCAACCGACATAACACCATTCAGAACTAAGCAAAATGCACTGCCGATACGTTCTAGGGCGCGTTAGGTTTATTGCCGGTACGCGGCGATTAAGCTGTTACCCGCCAATATACCAGGAATAAAACCCGTTCAGCTGGGGCTACTCGGCAGGTAGGGCCTGGTCATTGGTTAGAAATAAAGAAAAAGGCCAAAGTATTCAGTATATATTATAAAAATGACAGCATCTATTTTTTCTTCTACTAGGGGGCTCGGCCCCCTACGAGCTGCGCTCGCCAACCCCCGTCCAGACACCGTAGACTCTAAATGCACGCTAATTTGATCGGCTTTAAAAAGATTTCCAAAGATTGAATTATAATTTAAAAAACAGTGGCGATCTCTCTATAAACGGATTTCTATTCATTTCTCTTTGATTGGGGAATTTTAACGCCAAATCCGTTGCGGTACTACTTGATTATCCCGTCGACCAATTTCGCCAAATTATATAAATCGCCAAACCACAAGCCAAATTATACAAATTGACATAATTTTTATTTTAAATAACGAAAAAACAAATAAATTAGTACAACATTAATAAAAATACAAATAAAACGTCGAAATAAAAATAACTTGATGGCGTAGACACGTGTAACAACATTTCAAAATAAGCTAATATAAAAGGAATTAAGTAAACAGAGTCTTTGTCTCCTGGTATTTTTTAACAAAGTGAAAAGAACGTTCTTTTAAATGAGACATTTTAAATTAATCGTTTTTAATCTGACGTAATTTTGACCAAACTATTCTTTCTCTTTTTAATAATCACGTGAAAATACTTGTGTTAGAAATGAAATATTAATTACGCTTTTCTAACAAAAATAGTTGAAAAGTATCCTCTTAAAATATCAAATAAATGTCTAGCGCAATTTCTAAATTTAAACCGTTTTGCAATATTATTTTGTGTTCATTTTATGAAATAACGGTAATGTGACGTAAATATGACGTAATTTCTCCTATTTAAGACTTCTAACGCATGTTAATAAATTTATTATTTTACAAATTCCTTTCTCTCTTAAAATTCACGTGTAATTATAGTTTTTATGACGTAATTTTTAATAAGTTCCTGCTTTTTGAACATAATTATTTAATTCTAATTCCAAATGTTTTTTCCTGTTTATAATAGTCACGTGTAAATAAGTTTTTAATTTATTTACACGTATAAATATATTTTTATGAAGCAAACATTATTGTTTCCGCTGTTTATACAGTTGGCAACAGTTTAAATTAATATCACTTTCTAAAATCTCTCTATTCTAAAAAAAAGTAACTACCGCTGTCACCGCCGCCGCCGCCGGTTTTGAATTTTTTGTGACCGGAGGTCTTTCTTCGTTAATATTGAGAAAAATAATGCATACAAAAATATGAAAATCGGTGGTTTTATACAGAAATGTTTGATAAACACGCTGATGCAGATAGTTTTCAAATCGAAGAATTATTTTAAGAGATATTTAATGCTAAAGTTGGACAAAATCGTTCCACTAAAAAAGTTTTATAGCAGTAAAAACTATACATGGCAGTGTAATCATTTTTAGATCATTTTATGCGTTAGAATTTGCCGGAGTGCAGATAGCGTTAATTTTTTTTTATTTTGACTCATTTTTTCAGGTTTTATTTCTATTTTAAATTCAAATTTTCAGCATTTCTAGCGATATTTTTTACAGATTTCAGAAAATTGTACTAATTTAAACTGTTGCCAACTGTATAAAAAGCGCAAGCAATAATGTTTGCTTCAAATTAAAAATTTATTTACACGTGACTATTATAAACAGGAAAAAAAACTTTCAAATTAGAATTAAATAATTATGTATAAAAAGCAGAACTTATTAAAAATTACCTCATAAAAAGTACACACGTGAATTTTAAAAGAGAAAGGATATTGTAAAATAATAAATTCATTAACATGCGTTAGAAGTTTTAGGAGAAATTACGTCATATTTACGTCACATTATAGTTATTACATAAAATGAACACAAAATAATATTGCAAAAAAGTTTAAATTTACAAATTGCGCTAGACATTTATTTAATATTTTGAGAGGATATTTTCAACTATTTTTGTTAGGAAAGCGCAAATAATATTTCATTGCTAACAAAAGTACTTTCACGCGATTATTTAAAAGAGAAAGAATAGCTTGGTAAAAATTACGTCAGATTAAAAACGATTAATTTAAAATGTCTCATTTAAAAGAACTTTCTTTTCGCTTTGTTAAAAAATACCAGGAGACAAAGACTCTGTTTACTTAATTCCTTTTATATTAGCTTATTTTGAAATGTTGTTACACGTGTCTACGTCTTCAAGTTATTTTTATTTCGACGTTTTATTTGTATTTTTATTAACGTTGTACGAATTTATTTGTTCTTTCGTTATTTAAAATAAAAATTATGTCAATTTGTATAATTTGGCGAGTGGTTTGGCGATTTATATAATTTGGCGAAATTGGTCGACGGGATAATCAAGTAGTACCGCAGCGGATTTGGCGTTAAAATTCCCCAATCAAAGAGAAATGAATATAAATTCGTTTATAGGGAGATCGCCACTGTTTTTTAAATTATAATTCAATCTTTCGAAATCTTTTTAAAGCCGATCAAATTAGCGTGCATTTAGAGCCTGCGGTGTCTGGACGGGGGTTGGCGAGCGTAGCTCGTAGGGGGCCGAGCCCCCTAGTCTGTTAAAAATATCTCTAGAAATGCTGAAAATCTGAATTTAAAATAGAAATAAAACCTCAAAAAATTAGTCAAAATAAAAAAATTAATGCAATCTGCACTCCGGCAAATTCTAACGCATAAAATGATCTATAAATGATTAAATTCCTATGAACAGTTTTTGCTCCTATAAAACTTTTTTAGTGGAACGATTTTGTCCAACTTTAGCATTAAATATCTCTTAAAATAATTCTTCGATCTGAAAACTGTCTACATCAGCGTGTTTATCAAACATTTCTGTATAATACTACCGATTTTCATATTTTTGTATGCATTATTTTTCTTATTATTAACAAAGAAAGACCTCCGGTCACAAAAAATTCAAAACTGGCGGCGGCGGCGGTGACAGCGGTAGTTACTTTTTTTTAGAATAGAGAGATACGAATAAGGATCATGTAATCTTTATGTATCATCGCCTGAGAAAAACAGTAGGACATCTAGTAATAATCGAAAACGAGATGTCTGTCTTACTGCTATGAAAAACTGTATTTGCATCTAGTGGAACAGTAGGGAATATTTATATAACACATATGAGATATAGTATTAAACATAACTTAGTGTTTCAGAAGGTGTTCCACTAGATGCAAACCCTTATTCATAGCAGTAAGTCAGATATCTCATTTTGTATGATTACTAGCGGTCCTACTGTTGTTCTGAGCGACGATATTTATATATATATCCTACTTAATCAAACTCAAAAACATATGTTTTATTTAATTGAAAATAGTTTCTGTAATTTGTAAGCGATGATCAAATATTAGAACTTTTAGTAATTTCTCAGGAAATCCATCTCTGGTGAAAGTGCTTTGATGAAAGTTTAAAGATTCTCATTCTCAAGAATCCATAATTAAAAAAGTATGCTAATGTATCTAATAGAGTAAATGTTTAAAAGATATTCATAAATATTAACCAATATAAAAATGTTTCCCGTACATTTAATTTAAAATATTTTCTACCGGTGTCAAATGGCACCTTTTAAAAAAACTTCGGTTTATGTTTTTTTCATTTTTAATTTTAGATTAATACATTACAAATAATTTTTAATGCATTGAAGACTTTTTTACGCTTATTATATTAAAAGAATTCGAGCATAATAAACAAATCAAAACTTTAAAAAGGGCTCATTTAACACCAGTAGTAATAGTGTTAAATATGATTTTAAGTTATTAACCACTATTTTGGAATTTGAAATTACTTCGTTTAGTTTAGAAAATGCCGGCAAAAATATTTATGTTTCTACGGGAGAAAAATATTTACTCATCGAGCTATTGTTCCATTTGCATTAAAATCCCTTATTTTTATTTGCATTGGATATTTGTATTGTGCGTCTCAAAAGTATATGGACAGACGATTTTTTGAAATAACAGTTCAAAAAATGAAGCCATAATCACGAAAAAAATAATAAGCATATGGAATTATAATACAAGTTTATGACAACAAAGAAATGCAGTGTAGGTTATACAGAATTTTTGTAAAAAAAAATAAAATTCAAAATAGGCTGTCTCAAAAATATATGGACTTTTCGAATTTTTTGCATTTAAATTCGAATTTTGGATCCTTTCCTTTGAATTATCTTGAAAACCGTATCAAGTAAGCTTCAAACTAGTGTTTGGGAATGTGTGGCTGTAAAGCGAACCAATTCTGCTCTACGCTTTGCTTTAATTTCTGAATAGTAGAAAATTGAAGACCATGAGCATATGCATCTCGTGCAAATACTCCCCAAAGCTTTTTAATTGGATTTAGCTCTGGGCTGATAGCTGGACAGTCTATAACAGTTACTTGATTCTGCATAAACCAAGGTGTTGTTGAATGACAGATGTGAATCGACGCATTGTCGTCTTGGAATTTTCAGTTATTCCTTCCAAAAATGTTTCCAAATGGAAGTAGATTGTTTTTAAGGACATTTTAATAATCCTCAGAGAACTGTTGACCATTAAGAAAAGCAATATCCGTTGTCCCATTGAAACAAATCGCGCCCCACACCCTGAGAGAATCCCCTCCTTGTTATTGACTAATGAACTCCCGAGATTCTCGTCGCAGATCATGCCGATGGTATGCCCAGCCATCAGGCCCATCCAAATTGGTTTTGTTTTCGTCACTCAAGAAACACTTAACAATTCATCTTCCCAAAGCTTGTGTTTTTTAGTTCAAAGAACATGTGCATTTCTATGGTGCACTTTCAACATAGATTCCGCGCACATTCTGCGATATTTATGAATTTTGCTTACCCGTATGCAACGGTGAACAGTAGGTCTCGTAATAGGAAAAGCTAAAGTCTTCGAAATTTCACGAACAAACTTCTTTTGTGTTGAAACTGCTCGAAAAATCTATCTGTCTTGTCGTATAGAGTTGCTTTTTTTGATCGACCTAAACGTTGTTTTGCAATCGCATTGTCACTTTTCGAAAAAATTTCATAGATTCAGGATCTGCTACTCTTTATTTATTTAGCAATATCAGAAATTTTCACATTTGAGTCTTTGAACGCCAAATTTTATTTATATCAGCAGCAGAGAATTGAACTATGCGAGGTATTTTCCCACTATTCGATAATTGAAGAAAGTGCAGTGATTTTATATTTTGGCAGTGGGTACTTCACACGTATAGAACGCAGAAAATTCAATTTTTTTTTATATATATACGGTGGAAATAAAAGCAATTCTCTTCATTGTCCATATATTTTTGGGACAGCTTATTTTGAATTTAATTTTTTACAAAAATTCTGTAAAACATATACTGTATTTCGTTGTTGTAATAAACATATATTATGATTCTATATGCTTATTATTTTTTTCGTGATTATGGCTTCATATTTTGAGCTGTTATTTCAAAAAAATCGCTTGTCCATATACTTATGAGACGCACTACAATGGAAAACGAAACATTTAAGAGCTTGGGAGTTCCACTAATATAATTCTATAATTCTATAAAATACAATTCTTACAATTTATATCTGCATTTTATATAATTCGGTCAATCACAAATAAATATCCTCTTAATACGAAAATTGGTTAATTTAAATGCATTTTTAGATCTCACGAATGTTCCATTAATTTATTATCACTGATTATTATTTTTATTAATTTATGATATTTTACAATAATTTATTTTAAAAGAGTCTCAAAACTTTTTCTAAAAATCTTGGTTTAACCAAATAACCGTTTTATCAAATAAAATATCGCGTGCTTAATTCGTAACTTTATTCTTCAATAAGGGAAAAAATGTTCCTGAATAATAAAAAGAATATGTTTAACTTTTCCTTATATATACAAATCTTTTTGAATAAGAAGAATAACGAAAAAAAAAAAACTTAACTGTTTAGTCTTGCATTTTGCCGCATTGTTTTATTACACTTTATGTAAAATCAAATAAAAACAAACTTCATGTTCTCAAAGAATCATTAATTAAAGCTTTGGTAAATATTTACTTTTTTAATAAATTAATAGAAAAAATTAATGTATTTTTTTCTTTTGCTTTTATCAAGCGACAATATTGTTATAGGTTATTACATACAAATATATAAATTTTGCCTTTTATGTAAACACTTTTAGATGAATTTTGTAACTGCTATGGTAAACAAGTTAACTTTTGTGTTTGACAATCTTTATTATAATAAAGGACTTTATTAAAACAAACTTTAGTTTTTGAAATATACATGTTTTTTTATTAATTGTTTCTCAAATTAATGGCCTTTAGCGTTCATCTAAATCATTAAGGGAAATTAAACATTCCTAAAAATAGATTTAATCTGCAAAATAGGATTTTTTTTTTTTTTTTTTTTGAAAAAGGAAGTTAATATTATTTTTATCCTAACATTAAATGACGATCATTTTTTTTCGATTTAGTTGTATAATATTTATAGAAAAATATGTGAAAATTCAATATGTTTCATAAAAACATGAAAAGTATCATTGAATTTTGCTCAATTATTTTTTAGAATATTGAGAGTGATTGTGAAGTAGCTTGCAAAACGAAATTGTAAATCTGATGTCGAAGATTACTTAAAAAATGGTGTACTCCGTTGATATAATAAAAAAATACAAAACACTGTGAGTCACTTCAAACCGAATTTGAATATTAATTCTTAACTGTAACATTGCTGAATATATTTCAAATACATAAATTTTTTCTGAAGATTCTTTGTAAATAATGTCCTGATTTCAAAAGCACGAGATATGGCCTCCATTCGTGTCAAAGAAGTTGCACCATTATATAATTTCAATTACTACATAAAATTGGAGGTATCATGCTAACACCAATTTTAGGGAGTAACGTTAAATAATGTTTTTACAGTTATGTAACATTTTAAAATTACACTACAAACGATTTTTCTATAGTGGCCGTAATGCAATATAATACTTTGATGTGTCCCTGTAAATGATGGCAATTCTTACGCTCTTCATATTATACAGAACAAATGTTGTAAAGATCTCAATAATATAGGGTGGTTATTAATTAACTTGAGGTTTTCAGAGCTCTCTAGCGAGTAAAGCATTGGACGAAACATAACCAAATTTGATGAGCATGCATAGTAGACCATGGGATTTTGAATTCTAAAAAAAAGAATCGCCACCTGGGGCAATCTTGGCGCTGTTTACTGACTAAAATGCATTAATTTGCATAAAATCCTTTCTGTGTAGCGATCATGAGTATAAAAGGTTAGGCTGGGAGACTTCTCATCATTCTGAAACCAACTGCTTTGCGATGGCTCTTTCCTTACGGACCGTGCTTTGCTAGTCAAGCTGTATTATCAACGTAACGAAAATTACAATGCTGCTCTTCGTGAATTTTGCCTATTAAAGAAGTTACGAAAAGACCGATGAGCATAACAATTTTACGAAAGATGATTCAAAGATTTGAAACTACAGGGAATCTAGCACGGCAACCAGGCCAAGAACGCAAAGTGACTAGGCAGCAACAAGTTGACGAAGTTGCAACTGCTATTGTCAAACAGGAGATGGAAAATGTGCAGGGTACCAGCAGCGCTGGGGCAGTATCTTGGCACACACCCATACTCAACGGTGAGGAAGATCCTGCATCAAATGTTACTGTTTTATCAGTACAAAATCTCTTTTATTCAAGAACTGCTCCCAGGCTATGGTGCCACCCGATTGGATTTTCCATTGATATTTTAAGCACGCATGTAAGTTGATTCTACATGGCCGTGGCAGATTTTATGGAGTGATAAAGTGAATTTTCATTTGAACAATGGCATTAACATCCGCAACTGTCGCATTTGGGCTGCGGATAATCCGCACGCTCGTGTGCAAGAGCCTCTCCACTCGGCAAAAGTCACAGTGCGGTGTGGCTTTACTGCACCCTTTATCATCGGTCCTTATTTTTATGAGGAAAATGGAGCAAGTAGACCAGTGACCTGTACCGTTATTGCTGCCAGGTATGCAGATATGCTACAGAACTTCACGATTTAACAACTACAGCTGCGAGGATGTCTAGATTCGACCATATTCATGCAGGATGGTGCTTAGATACATTGAACTTAGGGTACACCGTATGTTGCGGCACCCTTTTTCTGACAGCAAAATCACTAGTCGAGCATTTCCTACGGCATGGCCACCGAGGTCGCTCGATCTCAATTCTTTTCATTTTTGGTTTTGGGGACTTCATAAAGGCGTTGTTTATCAAGGATATGTCACCGATATCGCAACGTTGAAAGATCAAATAACGCTAAAAGTGTGACAAATCAACACTGATATGCTGAGAGCGGCAGTAGAAAACGTCGTGCATCGTATGCAGTTCTTGGACTATACCAATAGTACTGAACCTAACTTGTAAGTAAAAAAACATTTGTTGTAAATAAAATTGATGTGTACTGTATTGTTTGGCATTTAATAATTCAATATTTACACTAATACACTTTTTCAGTGCCGAAATTGTCCCTAGTGGTGAATTTTGGAACTATTTTTATAGAACTCGAAATCCAATAGTCTACTATGCATGCTCATCAAATTTGGTTATGTTTCGTCCAATACTTTACTCATTAGAGGGCTCTGAACACCTCACGTTAATGAATAACCACCCTGTACCTATTAACTTCAGAATATTTGAAATTGTGAAACTTTAATAAAATACACTGCAAACAGTTTTCCCCGAAGACCATAATGTAATGGAAAATTTGTGCGTGTCTCTGTAAACGAACTATAACTGCTACACTGCTACACATTCCATTTTCGATCGGAAAAATCATGTGGTAAACCTAATAACATATACCAAGGTAGTGGTAATTCATGTATATTTATGCGAGTTAGAGAAGGATCAAACAGACGGCTAGATAGACGCCATTACAGTCGGACAGATAGCCAGACAAATCAAAGTCATAAACGCTTTCCATCTATTTTGTAAAAAGCGAGAAATGATACATTCAGTTTAACATATTTTCAACGTTTTATTGCAAAAACATGGTGTAAATCCTTTTTTACCATACGAATAAAAAAAAATATAACTGCTAAATTAACCCCTTGAAAGGCGGTGGAATATATTATATCCAAGTGGATTTTAATTGCAAAATGCCACATTGACACCAGAATTTTGCAATGAAAATTTCCCTTTTTCTAACTACATGAGAAGAAGATTTCCCGTATCCTGAAATAATTTGGCTCTAAATTCTGGTGTGAATCAAACATTTAAGCAATTAACAAAGAGAAGTACATGTGATGCAATGTAACATGTGATTGAAACATGTGATACAATATAGGTATATGTTTCAGTACAACTTAACCCTCCTGTTCTCTTTTTAAGATTTCTGGTATAGACTAAATTTTCCTTTTCCTAGATTTTGAATGTTGTTAAAGCTTTGTTCATCAAATGAATATAACATTTTTATATAAAAATTTGTTTTTAATGATTTTATTTGCTTGAAATTTTATATTTCTGTGTATAAGAAAAAGATAGAATAGGGAGTCAAAAGTCCTTAAACAAACTTTAAAGAGTCGTAGAACATACAACAGAAACAAAAAAAACTGTATAGGAAACCATGTCATAACCCATTTATTTATCGAAAAATACAGGACACCCTACTGTAATGAGAGTAGAATATTTAAGTACTCTAATGAGAATCATTAAGTAGATTAGTTAATTAGATTAGTACTGTTAATCATTAAGTCTAATATATTCATTCAGTCACTCTAATGAAAGTAGAATCATTCAAAAGAAACAATCATATATTATTTATTTTGGAAATACTTTTATTTGTGCGAAATGAAATTGCATCATTAAATATATTGAAATTTTAGGGTTTTTTTTTTTTCACTGAAACCGTATGTATTTTTAATTACATTCTGAAATAAGAGGTGTCTAATTCTACTCTCTTTGTAAATAGATGGTACTCGCGCCTTCTATTTCTTGTGATATCGATTTATTTCAACACAAAAAGGTTAGTCTGTTATAGATTTTGTTAAAATATCTTCATTAGTAGTAAGGTTGTCAACAAATAAGACTGGGCAGAAACATCCTGATTTTTTTGTCTGTATAAATGAATTACGACCCTGGTTCCTTATACATAAATTGTTTTTTATAATGTGCTGCACCTATACATACTATTATTAATCTTCTGAGCGCAGTGAACACATACATCCGTTCCCTAAAATGCAATTTTCATTGAAATAGAAGCATTCTTTAAATTCATATATTTTTGCATATATAATACAGTTTTAAACTTTCAGCAAAGATTAATACTCTGAAGGATTATATTCAAATACGTCTTTTGTTTCCAACATGGAATACGTGTATCCTTGGAGATGCGTGGCGGGATTGTTTGGGGTGCATGGAAATAAAAGTGGTAAAGACGGAAATCACGGTTTAACTGAAAACACATAAACAGCGTTAATAGTTTTGGATTTCCAAGTTAACCTCATGTGTAACAACAATAATTCACACTCAAAATGCAAGAAAAGCTCCACTAGACCTATTAATTTACCGACAATTTAACGTCACTAAATCCGCCAATCCTACCTAGCCTTGTCCAGTGTTTTGTTCCTTTTTTAATAATTTCATAACGTCTAAATTATTCCAGAGTTTCTATTTTCAATGTTTTACTTTAACCCTTAAATGCGCGACTTTTTATTTTGTTTCGAAAATAATTATATATGATTCTCTGTAAGGTTTATTACACAGGACAAATAATGAAACAAAATCAGTGATACATTTTTCATATAATACGTCAATATTTTCTTCTGTTGCACATCTGCATTGCAAGTAAAAACTACGGTCGTGTGGCTGTTTTACGCCAAAATATTGCATATTAGTAAATATTTTAAGCAGTATGTCTCCAAATACCCTTTTTCTTATAAATATTTACTTTATAAAACTTAACTTTTAACCATTTAATTCCCATGATAGAATATGTCCCAGAAATTACGTAGTTGAGAGAATCCGATTTTACACCAGAAACTTGCCATTGTTAATTTCGCTTTATTTAAATACAGAATGTCTGTTATTAACCCTTAACCGGAAACGTACGTATGTGAGATGTTTGCGTCTACATATCTGCCCTTAATATTGTCTCTCTCCGGCTTCCAAACTTATTTTTATGCTGTTATATTAAAAAATTGGTCCTGTTAATGCATTAGTATTAGAGATTAAATGTTTAAGTTCCCTATTTGGTAAATTATTAAGTGTTCTGATGTGCACGGTATTTTCACGTTTCCGGATAAGGGTTAATTAAAGCAGATATCGCAATTTTAACTTTCTGCTGTGAATTAGGTATATACGAATAAAAATATCTATTAAATTCAAAACACTTTTGTTTACATATATGGAAATCTGCGCATTCAAGGCTTAAAGTATATTGAAAAGCAGGGCTTTATTTTCGTTTTACTTAACTAATGCATGGAAATTCATCAAACTCCATTTTCTGGTACGCCTTGACACAAATAAAATGCTAATTCAAATTTGACTTTGTTAACTCAACAGGTTAACTCAACAAGGGTCGTTGCTCGTCTATGCTTAGTGAACGATTCCGAATCTGGTCCACAATCCATTAATGCAGATTTGCGATCTTGTTTTTTGAATCATCTAGAATGTATTTTAGTTCTTTATTTTAAATGATGAGAAAATCTGTGGAACAGACATTTTATGAATAAAGCAATTTCTTTTAATTTCTTGTACAATTTAAATCAATTCGATTTATAGAAGAAAATTTTGTGATTAGCACAACATACTACTTTAGGATATGCCAACTGGAAAAAAAGGCATTATGTTAATTATATATTTAGTTTTTTTCAGTACATATTTCATTAATAATGAACTAGTAATTGATAAAAGAGTTAAAAATATAATACACTTCTCATTTTTATTTTATTTTCTACTTACTAGTGTCCATTGCTCTAGTTTAACAATCATTTGGGATATATTAGAAAACTTAATTTGACGCATAACTAACTCCGTTTTTGTAGTTGCTCGTGTACAATAGTAACCGTAAAAAGGTTCTCGATATTTATCCCCTATCACCAATCACCGGCTAATATAAAAATGCCTTACAAGTAATTAATTTATTCATAATTAAGTTCTAAAATATTAAAATAATGTATTTTTATTAGAAGTATATAATTCTGAATATCAGAAAGTGGCAGTAAAATTAACTAAAACTTTATATACATGGAACAATTAGAGTGAAATAAAAGAATATAAAAACATTTGTATTTTTTCTTACATTCCAATAGAACTAAGTGTAAGATTTCTATTTAAAATTAAATATTTAAATTATTCTATTATAATAACAAGAAAAATTCATATTGAATAGATTTTCACTTAATTTTCAGAAGGAGAGAAAAAATAAATTCAGAAAAAAGAAATAAATATACTTGTAAAACAGAATATTAAATAAGATTTTTTAAGATAAATTTTAAATCTATGCAAGAACATTTATTTTAAAATTTCTAAATAAATGTATTGCTGAATATGAAACTATTTAATAAACATTATATATAGAATTTTTTACTTTCCAAATTCTTGCCTTTCAAACATTCCAGTTTAAAAATAAATAATTACTTTTAAATTAAATCTTTTTTTTCAAATAAAAATGAAAAGATTCTAAAAAACGATGACACCAAACCTTTCAAAAGAATGTAAGTAGAATAAATTTATTCTAAGAATTGTGATAGGTAACGGGATTCGCAAAACTCCAATAACAGCATAATAGATATGCAAAGCAGGTATGCCTCCATGCCAGAAAATTAAATTGTACGACGAAAAACTGAATAAAAAACATATGGCTGAAAGAAGAATGTTTGGTAGGTAAATTAGATTCGTGTAAAAGACAATCTCCGTGGACTGTTCGAAGAGCAAACATGTTTATGTAACAGCTGAGAATACAAAGCATTTGTTTTTCAAAATTTATTTTTATTTATGCTTTCACAAAAGAATGTTTTAGTATTTTTCATGTTTTGAATGTCCAGGAAAACCTAAATTTCCCAATGAAAAGTAGGAAGATATTTTAATAATTTACTCATTGTGTTGCATTATTTGTTTGCTTAAGTATTTTAATGTTCGTATCACTAGATTGCAATCTTATTAATTTATACGATTTGAAATTTTTCCTATAATAGACGATATTTTACTGATTTTTTCCATTTTTACTTAATTTTTTCAAATATGTTCGGTATCAAAGCTAAAAGTTAGTAATAAACTTAACGAATGTCGGTAGCGCGATTTAAAGTAAACGTATTTCTGCATAACACTAACAAAAAAATTAAGCAAAAACCATGTAAAATACCGAGAACAACGCATTCTGTCAGGAAAAGACTAAAGTTTTCCGCAAACTTTCATCTATAGAAGTGAGTTTAAATTTAGGCAAAAACACAACTAAATACGCTAATAATAGCTTAACACACTATGGTTAGATTGTGGAAGACTTTCAGTTTCTAACATGCATTTTAAGAGTGAAAAACATTTTTAAGAATGAATTCAAAGCACACATGTTAGTACCACTTCTGATATTGTACACTTTATTATAAAACTAATTATGCACTGTAAATGTAGAAACAAAATCTAATTCAAAATACAATTTAAAAATAAAAAATAAAAGTTTTCAGATGATAATTGCAAACAAAAATCAGAATCTTCATAAGGTTAAAAATAAAGAGGATTATTTTGGAGAAGGTAATTTTAAAATGGTCAAAATAACTTTTAAAATGCATGCCCCCTTCTCATCTACCGGAAACAAAACAAATATTAAATACAAAAACTATACAATCTAATTCAATATGAAAAACACAAACATATTATTTTTTATATCTTCAATGGTATTTTAAGATACTTGTGCAGAAAACTCTGTTTTCAGACATAGTATATATTTTTTTTATTATAAAATTATATTAAGTGTTAAAATTATATTCACTGTTAAAAAATTTTACCTACTACAATATCACGATTCGAAACTATATAGTCTAAAATAGAAATAATAACTGCTTTTTGTCCAACGATTTAATCATTTCTCTTTTAAACCCTGAATACAAAGTGATGCATATCTACATCATTTTTTATTAATTTCTTAGCAACCATTATATTTATATAGAAATATTTTTTGAAAAAAATTACAAAGATATAAATTTGAAAACCTATTTTAAAGTTTCTGGTATGTGATCTTTAATATAAGAGTAAAAACATATTTCAAAAAAATAATTCACACATTTAAGAGTTAACAAAATAAAAAAATATATATACTAGAAGACAGGAATTCTGATTTTTCAGATTTTAGTGTCGCCCCCGATGAAAAAAAAAATATATGTATATATAAATAGTATAAAACATATTTCAATTTTAAGACTTAAAGAACACACTTTTATTTTATGTAAAATGACGCCATTCGCATCCACTTAAGAATTTCACATTTACGATCCACTCTTAAACATCTACAGTAAAGCATGCATAGGATGTCACTATCTCAAAATAATACACAAATGCAGCAAAAAGATGCCGTCATTAAAGAAAGTCGACAAAAAAACGGCTATCTAATGATTCATACAATGATATTTATAGCACACCTGATTTTAAAGCGATTGATTTTGAATTAGAAGTAAACAGTTTTACCTGCCAATGGCATATGCTCTTCGAACACGAAAAATCTCTTAACATCTTTAAACGGCACAAACAACCGTCATTTTCATTCATAATAACATAAAATAAAGATGTATTTTGACGTCAGATTTCCATTTCTTTTAGAATATTAATGTTTCTTTTTTTCATTGTAAAGGGGAATACATATATTTTTTTCTACTAATTTTAAAATAACACGTTTTTTTTTTTTTTTTTTTTTTTTTTTTTTTAAGCAGAATAATTTATCACATTCCATTTATTCAAAATACAAAATTTCTAATAGATATACCAATATCTTTAGCAGATATATAAAAAATGTGTCATTGGACATCCTTTGAAAATTTTGAAAACTGTATAAGAGTCAGTCGATAAGTAACATGGGAAATTGTATTCAAAATCAAACTAAAGTAGGATTCCACTAATTCTAACCTGATGCATCCAAAAGTCCTAATAATCCGAACTTAAATATATTTGAAATCAAATAAAAATGAATCTAGTTGTAATAGTAAAAGAAAACATAAGAAAAGTATTATTAAGAACTATAATTATTTTTAGTATGTATATTATTGTATTACTTTGACAAAAAAAGATAAAAACATCGTTAAAACCTGAAAACGTTTTATTGCTCTGATTAATACATTTGGTAGAGGATTTTCTGTAAGGAATAAATATGTTGTATTTATTTATCGAAGTGATATCAGCCTTGAAAAATATTTTGTCAGCGTCTCTCCAATATCACGCCAGTTGGTGAAACATTTGACGGCTGCTTTGAATATCAAAGTTACACAAGGCCGTCTAAAATTATTATACACATTTTTAATTCGATATAAAATCAAATAAATTTTGTACGAATGGTTATTTAGAAAAAAAAAATGCGTATCACGATTGAAAATTTTGTTTAAACAAAACGTTAGTTAAAAAAGCGCCTGTAGACGGTGCTAGATTTTTAAATCTGAAAAAAAGCATAAAAAACATGAAGTTTCAGATAAAAGATAAAAAAAAAATCCAGACGACCCATACATTTTAATCTCCAATTATGGCAAAGAAAACGTAAATAGACATTCGATTGAGAATTATGTCATCATTTAACTCAAATAATGTTTTTTTTAATACCTTATTTTGAATTTTTAAAGATTTTCGTAGATTCAAAGATAAAAAGGTATCTATGAAAAGTTTTTACAATTATTATATTTTTTTAAGTTCTTAAAAAATGATCTAGAGAAGCTTTTCCATTCGAACCGAAGTGTTGCACATCAATTGTTTAAAATTAAAATTTAAAATGTGTCAAGAGCCAATCTGTATTTCTCGTGTATCTGCAACATCACAATGTAACACACGAATAATTTTTCTAAAATGTGTTTCATTTTTAACTTCATTCTGCACACGTGAAATGATTTCTCTTATCTGCGTAGACTTGGAAGGATTTAGTTTCCGGTGACAAATACTGAATTGCTGCATTCTAATTTGCTTCTTCTAAGATGGTAATGCATTTCTTAAGCGGAAGAAATCGTTCTTTTTTGTCATTAATCAGATTAATATGAACTTATTATTATTTTTTGCATTAAAATGTATGTACTAAATAAAAAAATGGCTTAAATAAATTTGGGCCTGCTTAGTGTTTCTAATTAAGTAAAAGTCCGATCGCAGTTTTTTTGAGGGGTGAGCGTGCGGGAGGAGATAGTTCATGTAATAAGAATTTAACATTAAACATGTACAATTTAACGGCTTATGTAGAATTAACAATAGCTTCCACAAATTTTAGCCATTCTTGCGCAATAAAAGTAAAAAAAAAAACTATACATAATTTTCAGTTTATTATCCATGATACTCAAATAAAGTCATAAAAACAGGAATTGCAATTTCAAAAAAAGAATGCTGAAATTATTTTCAATAAATAGGAATTATGCAAAAAGTACATTCATATCTGGAAATGACATTATTGCGGTTCTAACAACACCTTTGTTTTGATTTTACTGCAAACAATCTGCCTAAAGAGACGACAAATCTTGCTTTTTGAAACAGATTTTCTACAAAACAGCACTGCAGATGGATAAAGTAATGAAGTTGTACAAACATCAACTGTACAAATAAGAAAAAAATCTTACAAACAGTTAAATCACTTACTGTTTTTGAAGAAACACACCATTTTTATCTCATAGCTTAATGAGTAAGAAATTATGTTTTGTGTTATATTATGTTTTCAATGCTCGGGAAATTGTTGTTAGGTAAATCACTAAGGAAAACCGATATCTTAATATAAAATACTTTCCCAAGCTAATGTGCAATATTTATTTAGTCTGATATATTAATAAATAAAATTAATTCTCTAGGTAAGACCTATTTTTGTTACAAGATTAAAAAAAAAAAAAAAAAACTTTAAAATACTAAATCTCGAAACAAAATCGATTTTCTGATATAAGAAAAATAAGCAATTTTTAATAGATCACTACTAATGAAATATCTATAATTAAATGAAATAAATGATTTTTTCATTATAAATAGATTTTCTGCAACGCCGTCCACTTGAGTTTTTGGTTAATTTCTCATTAAAATCTAAATTTCCATTTATTATGTTGGCATCAATATTATACAGCTTTATGAAAGAAAAATGTTATAGGATTTAATGAATTGTAGAAGTTTTTTTTTTCATTAAATTAGAAAGAAAACGTGAAAACAAACTTTAATATCATGGAAAAATTGGGAACGAAACACACATATAGTACCAAACTCACACAATGTGTACCCTAAATTCATTCTTATTTAAAAATGATTAAAAGAAAAAAAAAAAAAAAAAAAAAAAAAAGTATTTTCGTATCGCAGTGAAGTTTGCACTAAAATAATTGTCAAAATTAGAATTTTATGTAAAAGAAAAAGAAATGAAGAGTCCCATACATTTATTCACTTAAAACAAAACAGAAAAAAAAAACCTAAACAAATTGCCTTATCTATGTGCAACTTTGCTCCATAAGATTTGTGAAAGCATTGAAATGTATAAAGAAAACAGAAAAAAAGAAAGACTGAACTATTTTTTTTTTGTTTTGCCTCAAAAATGTGTAACATTTTGAAAAGACCTGCGATAAAAGCAGCCTCCTAATATAATTTATTAATTTTGTGTGAGTTTTAAAATTTTAAAAGAAGTTATGATAGAAACTGAACTTATTTCTGTAACGATTTATCTACCTTCATTTTAGTTTACAAAGAACTAAAAACAAATAAACAATATAACATACTTATAACTACTTAAAAGGTGACTCAAACGTATAAAAATAATATTTAATGCAACTCTGAGATCTTTCAAACACACACGGGTTCATTTTCAAAGGGATAAAGATGACTGACTGAATAAAAATACATTAAAAAAAATAGTACCCATGCGCAAGCAGAGTTCAGTCGATTTCTCTGCAGAAGGGTGAAAAGATCAGTTCATACTATCAGGAGGTCTTGAAATATTTAGGATATTATACCAAATCGCGGGAATATTATAAGAAAGGACATCGTTACAAACATTATCACTTTTAAGTAAAATTTCAATGGATTCACGGATTATTGAAGAGTAATGGTTAGACGTTGAAATGATCATTTTAGCTTTTTCGAAGTTTATCTTAATATTTTCTTTTTGATGCAGTCTGGATAGAGCTGTACTTAGTTTGTTAAACTTCATATCAGAAATGTTCTCTTTTAATCTTTCCTTAAATAATTTAAGGAAAGATTAAAAGAGCACATTTACACGTTAATACAAAATTTTTGAATGCATAAGCATAATTAACAAAATAACTCATAGGAGGTTTTCCAGAAGATTCCATATCGGGAAAACGCTGAATATTTCAGATTCTCCTTATTTAGCTATCCTTTTAATTCATATCATACATTTCTCATGTCGGTGTTTTTATTACTATTATTTATAATTTCTAGAATGAATGTGGGCATATACACCAACATTAGAAATTTTCAGTGAATGAAAAATGATGATCTATTAGTTATTTTGTAGAATCAAATACTTCAGAAAACATTATTCTGGCTTATGATCTCGGTTAATTTATATTAATTTTGCGTGCATTTAATAAATAATTTCTTACAATTCATAAAAAATCTAATTATTACATAAAGTAAAAGAATGTGCATTATTATTACAGCTTTTATTGCTTTTTATTAACTAGCATCATAATTTAGGAATACCCGTTGCATCTTTGTAAACTATTGTATAAGATATGACCCAGTACAAATTTAGTATTTATTTATATTTGTAATAATTGTAAAGATTTTTAGTATTTATTTAAATTTGTAAACATTACATTTTATCCACCATCAGAAAGCATAACCAGCAAAAATATAGAAGTACTGTCATACATGAAATCAAATATGTGAACGAGAACGTTATAAATGCCGTAGGTAAGAGAACATAATGTATTAAAATTGTACAGTATTTGTGCGACATATGATAAGTGAACATAAATTAAAAGTACATTTTGATTGGGGATTTAAACATAAACAAACTTAAGATAGGTATAGAAATATCTTCAAAACATTATAGGCAAAACCTTAAATTAGTATTAAAAGAAAGATGATCTAACATAGTTTATATGGTTAACATGGTCTAAAAGTTTACTTTAAAAATTCTATTTAAAAATATATATTTAATTTTAAAAAGTACATACTAGAATTTTATTTTGATTGGGATGGTTTGTCATCTTAATATTGAAGAATCATATGATTACATCACCAAGCTTCATTAATCTGAATGGTTCTCTAAAAATTCTTATAGAAATAATAATTTTTAAATGTTAAATCGCTATTAATTAATGATGTAAAAATGTAAGGAAAAATTATTTGGAACATAATAATAACTGCTGAAATACCGTCAATTCAAATACATTGTCAGTTATGTCAATGACCACGTGCACATGTACGGAAAGCGTCGTTCACACAAAATCCTTTCATACTCTTTGACGTTCGCCTACGTCTTGAACTCTCGAGGTTATGGATATCACTGTTCCGGGAGCATAGCTGGGGTCATTAGCTCAAACCTTTCTCAAAGGAGTGTCCTAATTAATTGGGGAACTGGTACATTATCCCACCGGATGCAGAAGGGTTGTTCCCAAGGCTCCTGCCTTATGTCAATCCTCCAGCATTTTTTGTAGAAAATGTTCTGCTAACAAAATGAACCAACTGGGATACACCCTTTATGCTTTTACTGCTGACTTCAGCCAGTGGCGCAGTCTGAATTCGGCTCTAGGGGGGGGGGGGTGAGTTTCAGATAAAAGTGTACGCCGGTTATATGAATCACCGTTTAATGTAATCGATCTTTTTAATTAATCAAATCATAACGCTTTTTTTCCGCAGTTACGTTAGCTATATTTCATTTAAACAGCGTTGCGTTTATAATATTAAAGTTAGAAAACATAAAATGCACTACTGAATTAACACAAAACTAGGTTAGATTTATAAGTGTTTAAAAATGATGAGGCAAGCTTTAAGAGATAGAAGAGCACAGTCCAGCAAATAATTTTTGCATAGAAAATAATAGGGTTCTAATCCACTTGTTCAATCAAAAGTACACAGGGTTTCATTCCAACACAATCCCGAATTCTTGTTCTTAACTTTAACCCTTTGCACTCCGTTGTCACCGTTGCGGCGACATCATCTTTCTTTGGCATATCGAGCGCCCTTAACTTCAACGCTGAGCGCCAGCAAAATAAGACACACGAATGATCTCATAATAGTTCCGTTTTACTTTTTAAGTGTGGAGTGCAACCGTAATAATATTGGCAAAATGCTGGTGACCATCTCCGCTCCAATATAGACTGTATTTTACATCGGTAAAACAACTTCCAAAGCGGTATATGAACAAAAAACGTTCTAAAATTGCTTTCTGGGATATTGTTGGTTCTAGAAATTTGAAATTTTGTCTAGCGGTTTCTTTTAAGATATAAATGCTCACTAAGAATGGTTTTGAAAAAATTTAAAATTTAGAAGAGGAAAAGGAACAAGAAACGTTCTAAATTACGATTTATTTGTTACAGTTATTGCTAGAAACATGAAATTTGGCACGGTTGTTAATTTAGATACTTAAATGCTTTCCCAGAACAGCTTTTTAAAAAATCGATATTTAAAAGAGTGCAAGAGCAAAAAACGTTCTAAAATTGCGATTTGTATGATACAGTTGGTATAGAAGGTTAGAATTTGGCATGGTGGTAACTTTTGGGATGTATAAATACTCAAGAACGGTTTCTAAAGAAAATTCAATTTAAAAGAATGAAATGACCAGAAAACGATCTAAATTATGATTTATTGGGAATTGTTAGGGCTAGATAACTGAAATTTGGCACGGCTGTTACTCTAAAAACGTAAATGATCACCAAGAACAGTTTTCCAAAAATTCGAAATTTAAAAGGATGCAAGAGCAAAAAACGTTCTAAAATCGCGATTTGTGCGATACAGTTGGTTATGAATGCTTGGTTTTCAACATGGTGGTTAGTTTTATGGTATAAATACTTGCTCAAAACGGTTTAAAAAAAAATCGGAATTTAAAAGAGTGAAATGAGCGGAAAACGCTCTAAAAAATGTTCTAAATCATAATATACTTAGAACTGTTAGGGCTATAAACTTGAAAATTTACATGGAAACTTGAAATTGTACATGAAACTTGAAATTTTACCTTACTTAAGAGACGTAAATACTCGCGCAGAATTTTTTTTAATTCGAAATTTAAAAGAATGCAAGAGTAAAAAACATTCTAAAATTGCGATTTATGTGATAGTTGGCATAGAAGCTTGGAATTTGGCACGGTGATTACTTTCATGTAGTAAATGCTCCCTTAAAACGATTTAAAAAAATTATGAGATTTAAAAGGATGATAAAACGTCCTAAAAGTGTTCTAAATTATGATTTTGTTGAAGCTCTTAACGTTATAAACTAGAAATTTAATCTAGCGATTATTACTCTTAAGATGCAGATTCTGGGTATAAACAGTTTATTAAAAATTAGAGATTTAAAGATGTGAAATGAACTGAAAGCATTCTAAATTACAATTTATTCAGAACCGCACGTCACTTCGCGCGTTTCGAAGACGATCTTTTTTCTAAGCTAAAAGTAAGTAAATGTCTGTATTTCGACACAATCTTTTAAGAGCATCTCGGAAGATCAAATTTACAACGCCTACAAAAATTTCGAAACGCTCTGATGAATAAAAGTATTTATAAAAATCTGAAAATTTTTCGAAGAATGTGCTAAAAAAGTAGGTGTTTCGGCATGGGTTTGCTCGCCTTCCGCTCATGTTTTCACTTTTAAATATGCAAAATGTTTTCACAAGTTTAAAGAAGGATTGGATACAGTTAAACATTTACAATCACATAAAATAGAATAAGAGAATTCAGACAGTAAGATATGTTTTTGTTGTTGTTATTTTAAAGAATCCGACGCAAAACAGAAAAAAACAAACGAGAGGAGAACAAATTTCTTTTACAACTAGATATCAATGTTTTCCACGGCCTGTAAAACTGTTATATTTATAACGGATGAAGATTTTATAGAATTCAGACCACAAGGACTATTTATTTTAACTATAAAACAACTCTACGAAAAAAACCAAGAAAATGTCTCATTAAAAATGCCTTTACATACAAAAATCAAAATTTTTTAGCGAAAATTCCATTTAGAAATATAAAATAGATTTAAAGATATAAAATCATGCAAAATTGAGGTAATTATCGTGGGCCCAGGCAACGCCGGATAGGTCAGTTGGTATAATTTTGATGATATGCAGGTAGCATTCTTTAAAATGAAATAAGTGTAAATCGATGTATAACTAATTTATTGCTTATTAATTAAAATTAATACGTGAGTCGCATAAAATGTTGTATAATTATAGATAGCATTTCTTATAAATTCGAACAAAATATCTTATATTTAACCCTTCTCCTTTCAAAATCCATACTTATGCATGTATCTATAAGTCAATGAGATTACAATCAATGCTTCTTTCCTACGAGGCACGGGTGGTAGTGCTTCCCCGACAGAAAGCACTATTATTCGTTGCTATATATTACCAACTAATGAAATATATTCTTAAAATTTGATCACAGAGCCCCTGCGGAACAAATGGTTCGAAAGAAACACTTGATTGCGATAATTTGTTCAATCCTAATCAAAAACAACATTTTATAACTTAAAAGTACTATTTTCTTAATTCCCTTTTTTTACAAAGATTTTTACCTGGATACGCAAATCTTGGTCTTAGATATAACTCAGAGCAAAAAGCGTAAAACAGGGCTATTAAAACAGAGAAAGATCTACAAAGTGTATGTTTTATGTTTTCTTTGGAGTTCGATGGTCTATTATTGTTTCGAACATGGAACAAAGACAGAAGTGGAATTCAGAAAAGGCCCACTATATAATACTTGAATTCAAAACGTCTGTGTGGCAGGAAATCTGCGTCTTTTCCATTCTTTTAGCATAACACGTCTCGAAAAGTGACTTAGTCTAAATAACCAATTTTTACTTAACCAATGCATGTAACGACTGCATGCAATGCATGCACTTTCGCAGTTTTAAGTAGAATTTTCGCCGTTTAATTGAATCACTTTGTTGAAAAGAAGTTGATTTTACAAAGCGGCGGATTCATAAAAAAAGCCAGAAGTTTAAACATTAACTTTGGTTTTGACTCATATAAACATCAATTATAGTAATTTTACTTAGCTCTGGGGGGGTGTTTTAACCCGCAACCCCGCCACTCACTTCAGCTTTATTTTCTCTATTCGCACTTGCCGTGATCTGGAGGAATAACTTGCCGCAGCCTTACGCATCTTCTGCCAGCTTCTGGACACTCGACACATCACACTGTCACTAAAGACATCTCATGAACTGTTCTTCCGTAAGCCAAAGCGTATAGAACCCGACAGACCACCAGTAATGAGGATTGCCGGTGTTAGAATACACGACGTACAAAAATTCAAAATCCAAGGCATAGTAATAAGTAGTAAGTAGTAGACATAGTAATTTGTTTTGTTTACAGTAATAGACTCCAACATTAATTGGATTCCGCGCATAAATTATTTAAGACTAAACTTAATTTCCTAACACCACAACTGACTTAGCCTAACATCCAAATTCAGAAGGCAAGCAATAGTCTTTTAAAAACATGGTATCTAAAATAATACAACATATTTTAATATACGGGTATGCTTCTAGGGGGTAATAAACTTACAAAAGAAGCACTCGCGAGATTAACTTCAATTCAAAGTATATTCTTACGACTACTTCGGCACGCGAGTACCATACAATATCCACTGGTGTGCTAAATACATTTACCGGCATCCCAGTCATAGCAATAACAAAAAAAATACGAATTCAACAAAGCAACCATCCTCCAACTTTGCTAGGAACACATATCCAATGCTCTCTTTTCTAACGCGACCATTCAACACAAAGTCCACAGCTGGCACCTTCCTGGTGGATCCTGCAATGATACCGGCTTGGCGGCAGCCTTCTGCGTCAAAGAAGAAGGAGCAGTTACGCCACAGTGTGTCTAGAGGGTTGGAGATAACAATTAATTCTTGCAGGCAGAGCTGTTTGCAATCTTCTCGGCCCTAGGATGGCTGTAAGGTGAAAGAAGAACAACCAAACCACTCGTACTAAAGCTTAAATTAAAATTAAAAAGTCTCCTGTACAGAACATATCTTGGCTTCATCTCAGGGCACAAGGGCACTCTTTTTACGTGTCTGCTGATGAAATCGCAAAACATGCCACTAAGCTTACAGATATTGATCACCACCTGCTGCTACCTCAGTTATTCATCAAGAGGATCCTGTAATTCAGAATCATCCCAGAAAGGCAGAAGTACTGGACCTTACTGAGAACGACTTTCACAAGTTTGACTTTATGCGCGCAGCCTCACGCAGCATGTATCACCTCACATCATACACTGCGAACATCCTAACAGGTCACGTCCTTTAAAAATCATACCTCTACAAGTTTCTGTGTGCAGGATCGATTAGATGTGATTGAGGTGAGGTGGAATCTCCGAACCACATCTATCACGAATTCACACTATCTGCACACTATCACATTAAACTCCAGTAACTCCCTCTAAGAATGTAAACCAACATTCTCTTATAACTCACATTTCTTAACAAAATAAAACACGTCAACTAACACCTACCGTACATCTCCAACATGACAAGCTAGTAACACCATAACTTCAGCATCTACTATAACCTCGTATGGCGTCGCCACTTTTCGCGAGTAGAGTTCCGTTTGGTGGGCCACAGCGCCCCTTGTCGCGATAGAGCATGTATTTCATGCGCAACCCTCTAGATCACCAGTTGTCTGTTAAGATGTACAGCGCGGTACACGATCACCAAGTGAATTTCAAGAATCTCGGCACTTGGTTTCCGTATGTTGCGAGTGAGATCTGTTCTCCAACAGCGACGGATTTCTTGTGTCAATTCCTGACGATTCTAGTCCAAAGCCATAGTATTTCCCCTTCCCCGCACCCTGTTGCATTACCGATAGATTCAGGTGCAGCTGAAATTTGCATTATCTTTCTATTTGTATTAAATTTTCTGTTTAACCCTTTATCTACTGCATTATGATCTACTGCAATTTTTTTCATGAATCTTTTTTTCTAGTTACTACAATAAAAATTAAAGGATAAACATAAAAATAACTACTCAGTCGTAAGAAATTTTATTCCTTACAGGTAATTAAATGGATAGTTTAAAGTACCGTCAGTACATTATGAATAAAATATTATCGTAACAGAAAACCAACAAGGTATTTCAAATTGCTTCAGAATTGTGGTAAAATATATTCGATTTAATAAGTATGTGAAATATAGCCTTTTTGTTATTTACAAATAAATGTTATGAAAAATTTCAGTGCCAATCATTTATGTATCAGGAGTAAATCATTAAAAATGGTTTGCCCATGAAAGGGTTAAAAAAATTAATTTTTCTTTAGGTTTCGATCTTGTTAGCAGTCCTTTAGTTATTCGAAGTCTATATTACAGGGAAAACATGTTCTCTCGCATCTCCACATATGCAATATATGAATTTACAAATTCCATTTCCAGCATAGTAAGAAAAGCCGGTGCCACAATTTTTCCGATTACGAATAAAAAATAATAGTGAAATAGAAAAGAAATACCAGGGAAATCATAACTACGCTACACTTTAGTAATAACATTTTAAAGCAGATGAAAACGATGGATAACTAGACAGACGAAAAGTAAACAAGAAGTTTTTCTCCAAACCCAGTGTACTGACGGTATTTATAAGTATCACCGAGTAATTCAACTGTTAAATCAAATGCTTAGACCGTTCACCTAAAAAAGCTAGTCAAATTGTATTCTAAAATAATAATGAATACACAAAAAAAATCCAACACTTATCCTATATCCTTTACTGTGTTTGCAGCAATAAAAAGACGGGCGTGATAATCTGTACAAAATGTCGGCACAAAACATATCGACTGTTTCAAAGATAGCCTGTCTTTCTCGCTAAAATAACAAACCTGTAACTACTGCTGCCATGTATCCGGATAAAGTTCAGTTAAAGGAGTGTTTCTGCAAAGTACCATTAGAATATCAGTAATATTCACTTTGGGATGAAATTTTAAAGTGAGTGGTACTTGTAGGTACCGTCAGCAGATAAAGGGTTAAACTTTAAAAAATGTACCTTAGGGGATATTCATGCTTTACAGAGTTCGTCTGCTCTTTTGAGAATGCTATCTCAGGCTGTGAAATATTTAGTAGATCGCAGGATTTCCTTCAACAACTTGTAATACTTTTAACGCATCGTATACAGGGAGGTTTCGACATCAGGGTATAAACATAAAGGTACAATTTACTACAATTAAAAAAATACGAAACCAAGTTCATTATCCATTTATTTAATGAAAAATATAGGGATACGCATTCCAAACCAGATACAGACTTTAGTTCTTAAATTCAGCAATAATAATGATATTGTACCGAATTTTTCAGCAGGCTTATTTTTTTTTTTTGTGAAAAAATACAATATCATTGGAAGTAGTAGAATGGCCATCATTACCATAGTAATGAAATAGACGCTTCGTATCTACAAATGCCATTAACGTTACATTACACATGGTCTCAATGGCTCTAATTCTGTACATTTCCAGCTCTAATTGGGATGTCATTAAATTCCCCACAAAACAAGGTTAGTTTGTCGAAAATGTCATTAAAATATCTTCGAATTCAGAAAAGATTCCAAAGGATTTGAGTGATATATCTGTATGTTTACTGAAAATGTGGATTGCGAGCTGGTTTCCTATATACTGAGTGCTTGTTGTTCTGTGCTCTACAACCACTTAAAGTTTGTAACATTACCTCTGAATAAAACATCAAATAACATTATAATTGCTACCGAATTACTACTATATTTCAAGAAATGCTGAATGAATGAGTATCACTATCTGTTTTATTAGAAGGTGTAGTCTGTGGCGGACCATTCGGTATCATCACCTAAATAAGTAGTAATCACAAGAAAACAGTTAACACTTACAAAAATTTATTTAAAATCAATAAATGGATAATGGTACAATGCAGCAGACCTATAAAATTATCGAGATCAATTTAAATCTCAAGTAATAATCTGAATTAAATTTACTAAAGTCGAAATATCAATTACGTAAAAGGGTCTATTCGCAGGAGACGAACGGGAAACAATACGGATATCGATAGAAACTCTGAAATCACGATATAAAAAATGATGTCACTTGAACAATATTGCAGTAGTACGAAAATTAATTCCTGTGGCCTGAATATTTGAATCATTAAATGGTAACGCCTTACCACTAGGCGTTCTCCTCAGCTGGATAATCTAAATCAAAAACTTTAGCGAGAATCAATCTTACTTTTCGAAAGTAAAAGTAATTACAGGACAGGTGGTTTTTGCACGCATAAATGCTAGCATCTGGATAACATGTTCACACCAAAAATTTAACAATCTCTTTAATACTAGGTTACCTTCAGTAAAAGAAAATCCAGATATGCTGCAAGCCTGTCCATGAATAATAAAAAATAATAATAAGATGAACAATGCTGTTAACAGAAATCCACTATTAATTTACATACATAACTATAATTGATAGCTAAAAAAATCATGTACTTAAAACATAGCAATTTAATCTTAAAAAGGTTATATTAAATATTTTTTCGTGCAAGCTGTAAAAATCTTGGACTTAATTAATTGAGCAATTTCCAAAATAAACGAATATTAAAATTCAATTTGTACGAAAGGATAAATTTTAAGCGACATTGTAATTAATTAATGATAATACACAACACATGAGAATGGATATAAAAGGAAAAGACATTTAGAAAGGAATTTACTGAGTGTAATCTGACATCAAAGAAAAGTCTCCTTTCACGTTTTATATTTTTCTACATTCCTTTACATATTAAATTTCTGGTGTGAAATGAATCTTTCATGTTGGAACTTTAGAAATGCGACAGATTTCCCTCTAAAAATTAATTTTATTAACCTTTGAAGGTTAATTTGATTAGTTTTCTTCTTTAATATTTAACCTTACAGTGTTACTACTAATTTCATAGAACAGTTATTTTTGTAAGATCCAAAATGTTACGTGACATTTTGGACGATAACAACATTATTAACAAAAGAAAGTACTTTTCTTTAAAATATATAAAAGTACAACGGTAAAAATTTATAATTAAATTTTGTTACAATTATTATAAAATATGTTTATTATGTGCCTATATAATAAATTATAAAATGGAAAAAATCATTTATTTTTCGTTTAAGTGCATTTTAAATCCTTTTTTTTACAGTACAGATTTAAGCAAAATACAAGTTAATAAAAATTTCTATGTTGAGTTATGTAAAAATTCAAATTACAATTCAGACACATATTTGATTTTTAAACTAAAAATGATGATTTATTTAAGAAATTAAATTCTCTTAATCGATCATCATGATAATTTAAGGATAAAGAAATCATACTGCTTTTATAAAAACATAAGAGCGTTTCACATGGACATCCCCCAAATACATATATATTTTTTCAGGTATATGGGGGGAGCGTTTTGCTCATAAAACTAGCTTACTGCCGCTGAGCATGTCACAAGCCATGCCGCCTGTCTGCATTGGTTTAAGTTCTTATGTTTTCGGAAATTTCATACCGTTTAAAGTTTGCTGGTTTGTTGTCGTGAGATGCCGGGTTGGTTTTAAAGTTAATTTAGTAGTTGTCATTTTGTTCAGTTCAGTTTAGTTATTGTTATTTTGTATCAGTTCAGTGGTTTATGGATATATATATATATGTATATATATATATATATATGCACCTATATTCGACCACGTACCAGTAGTGGGCCTCTAATATTTAAAGTCTAAATACAAACCCAAAATGCATTTCTTAAAAACGACAGAAAGAAATCTGATTGACTAACATCCTTAAATGTTAACTTTTCAAGAACTGTTTGGAATTATTATTTTTTTTTCTGCGGTTACATTTGTTTATTTTCTGGAGTTTCTTCTAAAAAAGGCTTTACGGTAAATTATTCAATTTTGTTAAAATATAAGATTTTATCTAAAATATTGTTTCTTTAATATTATGCTTTATTTTGAGTTAAACTGCTGTTGATATACTGTTAATAATTTGTTACATAAGCCGAAAGCTTAAAAGTTCATGCATAAGAAATTGACTAGGCCCACTACTGGAGCATAGAAGAAGCTAAGAATTTTTATTTTTCATTTTTTTCAAAAAATGTATTTCGAAACTTTAAACGTTTATTCTAATACATGAAGATCAGAACTAAGCTAAAAAATATATAAATCTTTCAGAATTCATTAACATTTTAATAATAATTAGATAAGTGTCCTTAAGTGGCCCACTACTGTTGCGTTTACCCTATATGTAAGAAGAGAATTTTAACAGATAATATTAATCTTCAAACAAATTAAAAACATTATTCATTATTTATAGTGAATAATGCGGATACCTGGCTCGGTCAGGCTCTAGTTCTGATGATCTTTTGTGCTTGGAGGATCAAACGGACTCTAACTTCGAAAATAAAACTTGATTGTATCTCTCTGCAAATGGCTGGCCAAATGAGAAAACAGATTCAGAATTCACAAGTTCTCAAAGATAAAATATTTAAATAGTCTACACTGTAAAAAAAAATCAACCGTTATCTGATTCGTAAAGAAAAAGTTTTCATTACGATACGGAAAACAGCCGAGAGCAAAAAATCCGAATGACAAAGGATAATTTTTTTAGTATCAGAAAGATAAAGTATTTGAATCAGATTACTTTCTATATCATGAACGCATAATACGCCGGATGTTCTGTGCAAGCTCAGGCTGACATGTGATAACAGAAGGTGTAACATGGTATAGGAGAATAAGGGCAAGTTATTGAAATTACTTGAATGTAGCGTGTTCATTTTGTCAGATAGGAGGTTTTGTGTGCGAAGTCCAACTGCTTTTATTCTTGGTAATAATATGTACTAATATTTATGTACTTTAATTACTTTGCATATTATTAGTTCAATGTTTATATTTGAGTATATGTTGTGGCGATATTCATTTGTACTGTTAGTATCCAGCGCTGTAGTACTAAAATATTAATTGCGAAATTAAAAGAAAATCAAAACATATAAATCGGTTATTTTCTGGTTTGCAGCATACTAAAATCCCGAAGTTTAACGAGATATTTTCTTTAAGATAAATATCAGTAATGTAAGAAGCTGATCAAGAATTTCATTTATAAAGATATTTTAGATTTGATCGATGCGGTTCATTTCTATTTTATAAATCTATAAGCCTGTACTACTAAAGTATGTTTCTATTTGGCATATGTACCTATGTAACCCAGAGCAGGGTTATCAAATAGAATAGGCATGTCTATGGTATCATGCAGCCTGGCAAATTAAATGCATATTTCATTTCACGCTCAAGGTAACTCAGTTTATTTTCATAAAATAAATTAGTCCACATCGGAATGGGTTTTCATACAAAATACATTGAATCAATTGATGTTAAACATTGATTGCCTTTAAATACACGCAAAACGAAAAGAAAAAAAATAAATGTTGGAAATGGTTTATAAATATATTTATTAAGTAAGCGTTACATATTTTACTAAGATTACAAAACAATCGTTGTCCTAGGTACAGCATTATTCCACAGTGTTCTGCAGCAAGCTTCTTTTTTAAAACTTCGTAAGACTTGTGTAAGATAGAAAACTTTTTGTTTTGGTAATCCGAGTTCAAATCTTAAATAATACTTCAAATTTTAAATGAACTTTTTCTTTATGAATAAATTTAACGACAAGTATATTAATGACTTGTTAGAAAATGATACTTATCATTTACTTATATATAAACTAAGTGAATATTACTTTTTAAATATTGCGACTTTCTTTTATCATACTTTTTATACAATCTTATTAAATAGATTAGATTCGGAGATTATGTCCATAACAAATCCTTTTGCAAAAGATAAATTTTGCATTTATCTTAAAAATTAACAAATAAATTTATTTAAGTATTCGGAAATGAGTTTTGTTTATTATATTTTGCATTTCAGAAAAAAAAGTTTTAAAATTAGTTTTTAGCCTCTCAATAAATCCCATGCAGGTAATACACCGCCTAGGCCATAATTATGGCCTTACCATTTTACGAAAAGTAGTTAATAAATAATGTAAGGATTTGTCTAAAAAATAATAGTATTCATTTTGCTAACAAATATGAAACAAAAGCCAGTTAAAATGTTCCAAAAAATCTGGCTAATTTGCAATTTTACGTCTGCTTTTTTTTTAAAAAAAGGGAACAATACAATCACAACTCAAAAAACCAAATAAAACTAGTATGTTGTGGCCATCACAAAACTTTCTTCTATATAAATCACGTCAATTAAATCATTTAAATAGTAAAAGAAAATACACCAATTTAGAACCAATTCATATCAAAGTATACCTGAATTTGAAGTTTGAAAAAAAATCGTGCATTAGATATTCAGATAGAGCTGTAGGGGAAATTCTGAAAAAATGCAGCATAGCAGCGCCACCTGTTGAGCGATTTGCAACAAAACACAAACAGCACTAATTCATATTTAGGTATACCGGAATCTGAAGTTTGATGAAAATCCGTGCATTAGTTCTAGAGCTAGAGCTACTGTGGAAATCACAAAAAATGCAGCACAGCAGCGCCACCTGTTGAGCGATTTACACCAAAAGGTACAAAACATCAATTCATGTCAAGGACTAACTGAATCTGAAGTTTGATGAAAATCCGTGCATTAGTTTTGGACATTGAGCTATTGTGGAAGTCGAGAAAAACGCTGCATAGCAGCGCCACCTGTTGAGCGATTTACAGCAAAACATAAACAGCACTAATTCATATCCAGGTATACCTGAATCTGAAGTTTGTTGAAAACCCGAGCATAAGTTCTTGAGATAGAGCTATCGCGGAAATCACAAAAAATGCAGCATAGCAGCGCCACCTGTTGAGCGATATACACGACAAGGTGCAAAACGTCAACTCATGTCAAGCACTAACAGAATCTGAAGCTTGATGAAAATCCGTGCATTAGTTTTGGACATTGAGCTATTGTGGAAGTCGAGAAAAACGCTGCATAGCAGCGCCACCTGTTGAGCGATTTACACCAAAAGGTACAAAACATCAATTCATGTCAAGGACTAACTGAATCTGAAGTTTGATGAAAATCCGTGCATTAGTTTTGGACATTGAGCTATTGTGGAAGTCGAGAAAAACGCTGCATAGCAGCGCCACCTGTTGAGCGATTTACAGCAAAACATAAACAGCACTAATTCATATCCAGGTATACCTGAATCTGAAGTTTGTTGAAAACCCGAGCATAAGTTCTTGAGATAGAGCTATCGCGGAAATCACAAAAATGCAGCATAGCAGCGCCACCTGTTGAGCGATATACACGACAAGGTGCAAAACGTCAACTCATGTCAAGCACTAACAGAATCTGAAGCTTGATGAAAATCCGTGCATTAGTTTTGGACATTGAGCTATTGTGGAAGTCGAGAAAAACGCTGCATAGCAGCGCCACCTGTTGAGCGATTTACATCAAAACATAAACAGCACTAATTCATATCCAGGTATACCTGAATCTGAAGTTTGTTGAAAACCCGAGCATAAGTTCCTGAGATAGAGCTATCGCGGAAATCACAAAAAATGCAGCATAGCAGCGCCACCTGTTGAGCGATTTACACGATAAGGTGCAAAACGTCAATTCATGTCAAGCACTAACAGAATCTGAAGTTTGATGAAAATCCGTGCATTATTTCATGAGATAGAGCTATTACGAAAATCGTGTAAATCCTGCAAAATTCATCATAACAGCGCCACCTGTTGAGTGATTTACACCAAAACGTAATCATCATCAATTCATATCAAGGACTAACTAAATCTGAAGTTTGATCGAAATCCGTGCATTAGTTCTTGAGATAGAGCTATTGCGAAAATCGTGAAAAATGCAGCATAGCAGCGCCACCTGTTGAGCGATTTACACCAAAAACTAATCAGCATCAATTTGTATTAGGGACTAACTGAATATAAATTTTTATTAAATTCGTGCATTAGGTCTTGAGATAGAGCGCCCACAAAATTTGTGTCACATACACACAGACAGACAGACAGACAGACTCACAGAGTCACAGACAGACATTTTGTAAAAACATGTTTTTTGGAATCTCTGACTCCTAAAACGTGTAAATCCATCGAAAACCGGAATTCGAAAATTTTCATGAATCCAATACTTTCTTCTTGTAAAGATAGAAGAAAGTAAAAATAATAAAAAGTAAAGAATAAAAAATTCGTAAAATTAAAACTATCATGAACGAAAACTCGCAATTTATCATGTTAAAGCATGCTATCAGTTACTTACTCAAGCAGACACATATAAAGAAAAGTAATAACAAATATTATATAAATAGAATTTCAAATAATATTCTGTTACAAATTTTAATGATAATTAAAGTATACATATATATATATATATATATAATTATAATAAAGTTTAAATTACAAATATATGAACTAATTGGTAAAATTCTAAAGATGAACTAGATATGAACATAGGAAACCAGTATGTAAAATAAGAAACTATGAATAACCCACAGAATTGTCAGAGGAGCTTGTAGGTTGATTCATAGTGAAGATGCGTTATTTCATCCAATTTTGTCTGTATTAAGCCTAAATTGGCAAAATGTAGCTCCTAATAACGCAACATAAAAGAAAATAGGTAATAAAAATCCAAGAGATCTAAAGAAAGATACACCTAACACAGGTTATTAAAAATTATAAGAGTACAATACCTCAATTACTTACTAGGAACCCAAACTTCAGCATGTGAGGATGCAAAACAGAGTTATGACTATTATAACATGTGGGTCGCAGTTGAGTAACTGACTGAAACCCTTAACTTTTCTGCCATCAAGTGTGAAAAATTAAAACTATATTGGAACTAGATTATTAACAAAAATTTTTATTGCTGTCATATATACCCCCATCCCCCCCTCCAAAGAAAAAAGGAATTTTGTCGATGTTGGTTCATGATAAACACTTCGACAGCTTAAACAAACACATTTTTAATAAGGATAACACACAAACTATATACAGATTCGCGAAAAGCGCAAAATAACTTTTAAACATACATATTTCCATAAAAAAACATCTCTAGATGAGATACATTTGGTACACTCGCCGAAACTCTACTTAAACCCGAACAATCATAGTTACATACATTCACTTCACTTCATGTTTGGCAAAATATCTCAGGATATTTTGCCGAGAGCGACAACAGCGCCATCTATATGCTATAAAAATAGGGGAAGGCAGTCATTTTGTTACAGAATGAAATTAATTGAAGAAATTAAGAAACGACTTAGATTAACATTTAGTTACAGTAGAATGGAAAATTGGAATAAACTTAATAAATACTGAGTAAATACAAATTAAAATAAAGAATTATATAAAAATAAATAAATAAAAGGGCATTGATTAAATTAACTATTTTAAAACAAGTATTATAAAATAAAAAATGAGAATATAAATAGCATTTAATAAAACAATGAGGAACATTTTGAGATAGTAAAGTATAGCCTTATATTTTTTTTATTTATAATATTTTTATAATATTTTTTAAAATTCTAAAGTCCGAAAAGCCTCCAGATAATTTGGTCATTGATTAAAGTAAATTAAAATGAATGTATTTAATTATTAAGGTGAAAATATCTGCGAACAATTATCAAAATCTAGCATTAAACCGAATAATTTATTTCCTGTACTATTTGGGTATGTTGACATTGTTTTTTCACAAAACATCCGAACTCTTTCAAGGCCACAGGCTAAGTTATAATTGGTGAACTTTGGGTAAATGTTTTTTTTTTTTTTTTTTTTTTTTTTTTTTTTTTTTTTTCCTGTAGTGTGATTGGAAAATAAATCAATAAAGAAACCCGCCCGCTTCTCGACGAAGAAAAAAAAAATAATTTCGAAATCATGATCGATTCGTAAATTCGCAAAAATCTGATAACTGCATAATAGATATGCAAAGCAGGAACGCCTTCATGTCGAAAAATTTAATTTTACTACTAAAGATCAACAAAAAAGGTTTCTGAAAGAGAAATGTTAGATAAATTAGATTCGTGTGCGAGCCAATCCCTATGGAGGGCTCGAAGGAAAAACATGCTTATGTAACAGCTGTGAATACAAAATATTTCGTTTCGAAAAGCGGCTTTTATTTATTCATAAGAGACACGGTTTATTTGAAGTTTTATTTTTTTAACATTACTACTGTTTTATATACCTAAAGAAACTTATTATAAAAAACGTATATTTTGTCCTGTCGGTTTTTGTTATATGTATCAGAATGAAATAATAATTTTAGCGACTGGCTACTAACAAAAGTTTATTGTTCAAAAAATTATGTTTTAATTTGAATAAATAAATATAGTACAGTATTTATAATCCGTACCTGATAGTCCAACAGTCTGGATAACCGAAACAGAGATTTATCAGAAATTTACATAAAAAGATTAATGGAGTCTATTTAAAAGAAGACAAATAATATTAAAAAATATTTTTTAACTTGAATATAATTTTATTGATTAAAAAAGATAAAAAAAAAAAAAAAAAAAAAACGTTATTAACATGTTGAAAGTTTTAAAACTGCAACAAGCAAAATTGTAATGTTTTTTCACTGTATTTTTTAAATGCTAAAAAAAGTTGATTATACCTGCATAATGTGAAATAAAAGTTTACAAATAAAAGAAATTTAATAAAAAATAATTATTTTCAGCAATATAAAACTTGACAGTATTATAATTTAATCAATGTTTCAAAAAGCGTAAATCTGGAAAGTTATAAAAATACAACTTTCCTTTTTAAACAACCTGAGGTTTAGAGACAGTTGGTTCCTTCAATAAAATTACACTGCAAATTAAAATGTCTGAAATTCAGTCACTTAAGTGTCTGAAACGGAGTGTTCAATTTTCAGACATTTTAAAATGTCTGAATTTTTTCAGACACTTTTTGCGACTGAATTTCAGACACTTGAAATGTCTGAATCGCAGACATTTTTGTAAGCATTTTATGTAGCCATGTTTGACCACGCTGAATACTGGAAAAATATCTGGCCGTTGTCCTGCCCCCTCTACCCCCATACCGCCTGATTTTCTGGTGCTCCCAATTTTAGTATGCAATTTTCGTAAAGCTGATAATTTAAATCTTTTACGACATTGTACTAATTATAATGAATATTTTGTACTTCAGGAGTAGAATAAGATTAAAAAGAAAAAATATTTATCTAAATATTAGATTTTTTAAAATTTTGTTTTTAATCTTATTTTACTTTAAAAGTTCAAAATATTGATTATAATCAGTACAATTTCGAAAGAGATTTTAAAATATAATCTTCGCAAATATTGCACATGAAATTTGGGAGAACTAAAATCGTAAGAGAACGGGCACTACGCATGCTTTAATCAAGGAGTCCTTTTGCAAAAAATGCAACCCTGCAGTATGGTTAGCTAAATGCAGATGCTCGGTATTCGGGAGTATCCGTTATGGAGGTTAATGGACATTCCCGAATAGCGGATACTTCGATTTAGCTAATACTTTTTTGATCCGCAAGGCATACATATTTGTATTATTTTTACCTCACAAAAGCAGGCATCTCCGATTATCGGACAAATTTCGCGGTCCCGAAGTGTCCACTATAAAGGGTTTTTAAGGTATATGGATATATATATATTTTTTTTTTTTTTTGTCTTGCCCTACTCTAAAAGTTCAAAATATTTATCATACTCGGTGGAATGTCGAAAGAGATTTAAAAAATCCCGTGGACGTGAAAATGGACAAGAAAATCCCCCCCCCCCCTCCAAAAAAGGAAAATTCATATAATTCAAAAATTAGATTTTGCCCCATAGGCAATTTTACATATGTATCAGATGGTAATCACAACAGCTATATAACCATGAGTAAATAATAAAATAGTAAATAAATATTCTATTTTAATAGCATTGAGAAAAAAAAATTACTTCTAATTTCAAAACATAGCCATTTTTGTATTTGTCATTTAAGTACATATAAATAAAATAGTTAAGTCATTTTAAGTAGTAAAAATGTGTAAGATATGTTTTTCTTTTTAGGTAATTTGTCATTGTTTAGTTAAAAGTAAACACCAGTTTTGTATCTAATTTTATATATCATTCTTCGGAATATGTATATAATTTTCTTTAAACATATTCCGTATTCAATTTAAAATTTTCACCCGCTTTGCTTAAAAATGTATATCATTACTATTCTTTTTTGTGGAACAACACGATATAAGTCATATTTAATTTACTTTATTTTTTATTCCTGTAAACTTTGTATCCTTTGAATATGAGCTAAATAGATTTTATATATTTGATAAGAAAATATTGATCTAAGAAATAGAAAAAAAAAACAGAAGAAAATAGAAAGTAAAAAAATATATATATATCAGACAGTATATGCACTATTCTTAATTGTTTGAAAAATGTTTTGAACATAAAAAAGAAGTTATGAAATGGCTTAAAAATATATTTAATATTGTATCATATAAGTAAATACGAACTTTTAAAAATATAAGGCAGCTTTATACATAAACTTCATATCAAGGCATAAACAACTCTTTATTTATGTCTAAATTATCATGTGTAATTTTTTTTTTGTGCCAACAATTACTTGTACCAGAAACGTTGCAAATTCGATTGCAGTAAAAGGAAATTTAATAATTATTTCTCGCATTACTCAATTTTAAAAATTTAAAATCATGAATAAAATATCGCAAAAAAATGCTTGCATATAAATAAAAAAATTAATATACCAATTTAAAAAACACAAAAAATATTAATTAAACTTTATAATTATACTGCTAAACTGCAACGTAAAGTGCAAAATATGAATAAAATGTTTCTCCGTTTGTTTAATGTTTCAAAAATTTTACTGGATGATATAAAAAATTCATATTATTTTTAGAAATTTGGTAAATGTTAAATCTGAAACATTGGATATCAAAATTTACGATTTTCAATAATAAATTTAAAAAATCAATAAGAATAAATCTTTATAAAGTTTCAATTTCCGTGATTAAAAACTGCAATATATACAGTCAAATTTCACAGTATTAATGCTTTTTTTTCAATCTGAAAACTTTTCCTAATATCATAATAATATGAATCATCATATTTAGCTCCAAAATAATAATTACAAAAAATAAAATAAATGCCTGATGTCATATACTACAAGCGTTTATAGTCAGTAAACAGTAAAAAACAAACATTGAATAAACACAGTTACAAATGGCTTCAATTTAATGTTTTTATCTCTGATAAATGAAGCGATGAATCATTCAACTTTTCAAACCTATGTTGCAAGTTTTGTTTTTGAGCAAAGACAAATTATAATTATTTCACATCACCCTATCGAAAATGAAGATTAAACTATCACTCATTCGTTTATTTACAAAGGCCAAGCAAATAGAATTACAGCATTGCTATTTAATTTTCAAAACAATTATATTTCATTCCGTTACATTAAGAAGGCATATAACAGACGACCGTTAGTGAAATCAAAAATTTAGCATTAAACTACAGAAAATAGATAAATTTTTATAAACGATTTCATTCATATTCAAAAGGATACAAATCTATCGGAATAAAATATTAGAATTAAATATGACTTACTCGTTCGTTCAGTAAATACCCAGATTAACACATTTCCTTTTAATCCAAGCAATGGCGGCGGTGAAAATTTAATTGTTTCTGTTCTTATCTCATGAAGGTGCTGTAGATGACACGCGCGGAAATCACCGTTCTGATTGGCTGTTAAGAATATGACCAAATATGATGTTTAACTATCGCTTGGAGCGTATCGTCTTAAAATCAGACGGTTGTTGGATAATTTACACATGTTTCTCGGTTCGTTTATAGCATGATCACAGTAAGACATTTATGTGTCTTAAATTTAGACGCCTGTTATGTCTGAATTTTCAGATTCAGACACTTAAGTGACTGAAATTCTTTTTCAGTCACATATGTGTCTAAATTTAAGACGCCTCTATTTGCAGTGTAGCAAATGGTTGCAAAACGACATATACTATTGCACGCCTCTAAAGTTAGAAATACACTATTCACTAATTAATCTAATAGTACTCAGAGTGGTCTGTAGCGCGATCTGTGTAATTTCGAAAACGGATCCAATTTTTGTAAGTTGATTGAACAAGACATGGGACAAAAATCCTGTAAAAAAAAAAAAAAAAAAAAAAAAAAAAAAAAAAAAGTAGCTACTAAGGGGATATTTGGCACTGAGAGACTTCGCTGCCCGAAATTTGGTTCATTCTCATTATTATATTGCCCTATGGAACACGCTCAATACTGACAATTCAGTTATGGCTAGCTGCAATTAGATCGCTCTATAGAACACGCTCCGTACTGACAAGTCAGTTATGGCCAGCTATAATACGATCCTACTATAGAACACGTTTAGTACTGTGAATTCCATTATGGCCAGCTACAATTAGATCGCTCTAAAGAACACGGTAAGTACTGCGGTACTATCAGTTAAATTATGGCCAGCTAAATAATGAAATTGATATGATAATACACCAGCGGATTCTGTAACGCAATTAATTTGCGAGAATGAGGCCAAATTTTGTATGATAATTTTGGAACATAGGGAATGAAGAATTCCGACAAATAAAAAGTGCCACAGGTCCCCTTTTGAAATATTTTTTTTCAATCCTTCGTTCTCTGTGTCGGTTAATGATCTTTCAAAATTTAGCTTCATTCTCACAATTAGATCGTTCTACCGTAAACCCTGAGTACTGTCATTATAAATATTACCACTTGTATCTAATTGATATATATTTACGCTATTATATACCTGAAAAATTCAGATTTCTTTAAAACTGAAATAGTAATAAATAAAAACGGCAATTGTTTTCTGTAATGCAATTAGTTTGCAAGAATGGAGCCAAATTTTGTAGGATAATTTTGGAACACAGGGAAGGAAGAATTCTGACAAATAAAATGTGCTACAGATCCCCTTTTGAAATATTTTTTTTTTCATGGAATCCTTCGTTCTCTGTGTCGGTTATGATCTTCCAAAATTTGGCTTCATTCTCACAATTAAATCGTACTATAGTAAACGCCGAGTACTGTCAATATAAATATGTCCACTTTGTATCTAATTAATACACATATACGCTATCATATACCTGAAACATTTAGAATTTCTTAAACAGAAATAGTAATAGATAAAAACTACAATTTGTTTAATAAACTGAGTATGACGAGATAAAGCTTGAAAAAAAAATACCTTTCAGTTATTTTTGTGTTTAGTTTTCTTATCTCATTTTGGTCCAATTCAGAAATGGTTACAATCAGTAAAATGGTTTCAATCAGGGTTATAATTGTAAATAATTTTTTTTTAATTTTTTTAATGTGATGGCGCTTTGTGTTCGTTACCATTTAATGAAAGCATTACATACTTCACGTCCGAAAAGTGAGCATTATATTGGCAATATTGACATGATTTTTAAATGAAATTTCTTTATTGCTCATTTTAAAGTAAATTCCTCATCGTAAGAAATTATGTTTTCCTTCTTAGAAAAGTAGCGATCTTCCAGAAAGGTACATTTTCAAAATTATTCTTATGGATGCGCAAAACATGTACAGGGATCTCTTCAAATAATGATTCAAAATTACTTTAAACTATTGAAGTATGCAAGTGGCAAGGCAAGATGGGAACAAGCAGCAGTCTGTAACTTCATAACTACAATTTTATTATTACATTCTTTTTTTTCAAATTTCATTAAATTTTACTTTATTTTATTTTATTTTTTTATAATATTTTTAATTTAGCAAATTTTACTTCAATCGCTTAAATCTAATCATTTTTAATATTTTTACTACATCAATTATTTGCTTTCAAAAATGTTGTTTTATTTTTCATACAAATTATTCCAGAATAAATGGATTTTCTTGATTATAACGAGGTTGTACCAATAATTGTTCAATTAAGAATATTAGAGGATTCAACCCAGTTCTGTAACTTCTTTAATACATTCAAATTTATATAATAGTTTCTTTGCAAAGGAAAAAAATAAATAGAAAAAATTGTATGTGAAAAATTCGACAGCTGATTATTACTGCTTATCCTGGGCTAATATTAAAATGTTGATGGAATAACTTAGATTTCTTTATAAATACAAACGAACAGTTTAGAAATATAAACGAAATCAGAAGATAAACATTTTATCTGGAAAAATGTTTTCTATATCGCTTGTATGTTTATAGAGGTATATTTTTCCCTAGACTTTCCTATTTTTTATAGATGTTTATTTTATATGGTTAAATAAGTTAAGAAAAGGCATTTTCAGAAACATAGATATTTTAAATAACAGGCTAAATTTCAGAAACGCGTATGCTTCACTTGATTTATGTGTTCTTTGCTCTATCATGCCAAGTAAAAAGCATAAAATACAGTATAAGAGTAAAAATCGTTATACAAATTTTTAAGTACATCATTCATTAAATGTAGTATTTTGTATGAGAATTTTTATTTGTAAAAGTCAGAAAATCACCAAAGATATTTATTATTAAAATAAAATATTATAATGTACAGTTCTTGAGAAATACATCACCTCACTCTTCCTACTCACAGTGCCGAAAATTACTCACAAAAATATAACTGGTACCAATCGATTAGTAATGACCTTTACTCAATAATGCTATATTTAAATTTTCCTTAGGGCTGGTCTACATATAAAATCGTATTACAAATGAAATGTTTCAAACATAACACCTAATTTTCGCATCATATTTAAATTTTTCTATACATTTACTTTTAGAACGAGTTGTTATTCGGTCACATTAACTTAGGAAGTATACATGTTTATAGTAAGAAAATGTTAAAGTCATGTTTAATTGTTGAAATATAAATTTCAGTTGTAATGCGCGTATTTCATTAAGCATAACTCCAAAGTACTTTGCGCTATTCGCTTTCATTTTCGATTCGTAAAAAGATTCTAGAAATTCATTTATGTTAAAAAAAAAATTATAAGTTGCAATGCATATTGTTACGGAGAAATAATATATATATATATATATATATATATATATATAACAAATTATTCTTTAAAAAAATATGTATTTATATCTATATATGATTTATTAAAATTTCATCTTTCAAAGTTATGATATTAAAAAAATATATTTTTATATATTTTAAAAAATCTCTGTTAGTACAAAAATGGACAGCAATTTGCCGAGCCACTAACTGAAGTACTAGGTTGAGCAAAAAGTCCTGGGAAATTTGTGAAAGTTCAATTGTTATGCGAAAATTTCCAACAAATGCAACAAGGAATATTCGTCAAATTAGGACCATCATAGTCCACGACTTTCTGCCAGATTCCGGATTTGCAGGAAGAACGAAGTTTGTCCACGTACCTTCAACTTCACCCTCATTAACCCATTAGTGTCTGAATTTTTTTTTCAACTAAATACTGTGCTTAATTATAGTAAATGGTGTAAAATGAACGTAAAAAATAATAAAAAAATTATCTTTGGAAAAATATTTATTTAACATATAAAAATCTAAACGTCCCAATTTTGGGACACTAGGCACGAAAGGGTAGGGGTTTTCTCCGTTACTGTCTAAGCATTATATCTATCTTTTATGCCATTTAATTTGTTTCAAAAAGGTTATATATCATTTGGGTTATTATTTGACTATAAAAATTTCTTTGTTATTACTATAAAGGGTGAGGGGGGGGGGGGGGGAGGCTGGGCTCGGCTCAAAAACAGACCACCTTCGTCCTCACCAATAGCTATTGGCAAAGTAAACATTTATATAGTAAAAATTTATAATAATCAATAATTACTATTAGAGTATATATACCATATATACTCGCATATACGCCGACCCACCAACTTTTGAATGCAAATTCTGCAAAAAATCAAAAACTTGCGTATGTCGACCCCTAACTTTTTACTTCAATTTCGCACAAAATCAAACCTAAGATTTCACTTACTAATGCGAAAAATTAGTAAGCACACAAAAACAAATCTTTGAAAAAATTTTAATAATAAATTATTATTATTTGTATATTTTACATATTATTTTATTATTTATACACATAAAAGTTCAGACTTTTGCAGCATTCGAAGGTTGTTTTTTTTTTTCTTTTGTAATTGACTCGCGTATAAGTCTACCCCCCAATTTACTTGCAGAAAATTGTCAAAAATTCTTCGTTTTTCACACGAGTATATATAGCACAGTATAACTTTGACTATCCGTCCCTCCTTTAACCGGAACTCTCCGTAAACCGATGTTGATATCACGATATCCTGAATTTTTTCAAACTTTTTTTTTTTTTTTTTTTTACTTTCCCATGTCTTGTGTATGCAAGCGTTCCTTTCCAAACCACGAGTACTTTGCACTTAGTATAAGCACTTTGGTTCTTCTTTCTTCGAATTCCATTGAAATTAGCTTGAGCTCCCGCAAGATCCGATCCCGGTACAATTGTACACCTACCTCCTGTGTACACGTCACTGTTCTAAACAAATAAAATTATTTTCATGTATAATTTAAATTTATATATTTATTAAGCAGTTTAAATAGTCCTAATAGCAGTTCGATGACGATATTACATATTAAATTAGATGATCATTGATAAATTCTTAATTATCCAGAAATTTCGATTATTGTCGGTTCGGTCCCAATTAAGTCGGATAATCGAGGTTTTACTGTACATATTTTAGTAACCTCAGGATGTCAAATTTTAAACTAGTACAAAACATAACGGTATGATATAAATTTTTACTAAGCCAATAGCTAAGGGTGGGGAGGTATGGGTGTCTTGTTCTTGAACCGAGCCCAGCCCCTACCCCCCCCCCCCCCCCCTATAGTAATAACAAAGAAGCGCCAAATAATAATTTTATAGTCAAATAACAATCGGGAATGGTATGTAACCATTTTGTAACAAAATAAATGGCATAAAACTTATATTTAAAGCATAGACAATAACGGAGAAAACCTCTACCCATTCGTGCCTAGCGTCCCAAAATTGGGACGTTATATAAAGGTTCAAATTCGAACAAAAAAATAAAAATATGAAAAAATGTAAAAATATGTATTCTAAAATAGTGTTTCGTCATAGAAATAATACCACTTATAAAATGATTGATTAAAAAAAATAAAAGAAATATCTTACCTTTTCTTACGCGATATTTTATTTCAAGAAAATCCAACTTTGCGCTACAAAAAACATCTATTTCACCTTTTTTTTCTTAAAAATGCGCTTCCATTTATGGATAAATATTGAAAACAAATACTAAGGATGTATTTTGCAAAGTTTTGAAAGGATATCATAATTCCATTTGTAATGGGAATTTTTTTAAGAAAGCGTCCCAAAATTAGGACGCCAGGCACTAATGGTTTAATCTCATCGAATCTTTCAGAATCATTAGACCTTTTCTCCAATAATGCCGAATCTACACACGCGAATAGGTATCAAACTTCAATAGGTATTTTCGAACCGAAATCCCTGAACTCCTATAGATATACCACTAGTACCTCTATATACGGTACAAATTCTGGTAACTATCACATTAAAAATTTCCCAGAACTTTTTGCTCAACCTAATATTAAATGTAATTTCTCAAAGTCTTCAGATAAATATTATAAATCGCAAAAATCGCAAATCGATATTTTCAAACTTAGCTTTTGTCTGTATTTGTATATATAATTTTGGTCATGCAATCGCACTCTTATTTATGAGCTGATTTCAATGTGATACGTATATGTACTGCATATACCAAAATCTCGAGTGAAATCGTTGGTGAGCTTCATCAGCATCTTGTTTGAAAATTGTGACCCCTTAAAAATTTCAGATTTAAAAACGTAAAAAGAAACCGTAAATTCAGAAAAAAAACCCGTAAATTCAAAATATTTTTCACATAAGATTCCGGACTTGATAAATTGGATTGTTTCGCCTCTAACATAAAAAAAAAAAAAAAAAAAAAAAAAAAAAAAAAAGAGACATAGCTATTTTAAAGATTAGGGTAACTGACATTTTGAAATGAGAAAACAGCTTAAAAATAAGTTATTCCTTCATAAAAGGTTTCATTTATGAGTTTTATTGGATGTGGTTTTTCACATGTTTTACTTCGTTGTTGTAAACTCTCATATGCTGAAAACTATATAGTCGAATTCTCGCCAAGTTTGGTGATACATGGCGAGATATCACCAAATATGCCATCAAAAATATGTTACTGTAAATGAAGCCATATTGCCAATTGCTGATTAATTTTTTTTAATTCACATTCAAATATTGTACATTTAATATTGACGAAGACTCTAAATATTCTATTAACCACTAATTTTAGTTTCGTGTATTTGAGTAAAATTACCTAATTCTTAAAAACAAGGAACAGGGAAGCTACCTGTTCCACCCAGTACAGCAAAAAATGAGTTTTTGAAAGTTTTCTCTGTGCGATCAATTGCCATTTGTGGCGTTCCAGCTTTTTCTCAATTTAGATATGAGTACGAAACACATGTGCATTGTTTTGATACATTAAACAAATTTTCAAGCTTGGAAATAACTTTTTAAAAGGAAAATATTCCCTTAGAACCACGATTTTACGCAAATTTTATATGAAAGTAAATTGTGTTTCCCTAATTAATCATGTAAAAAATGAAGTCTGAGTTATTATGAAGTGAGATATGAACATTGAAAGCGAAAGTGGTAACGCAAATCACTACTACAATCGTCGTTACATCGTCGTGCCATGAAACATTTTGGAATACATTTCTAGTATAGAGTGGATCACGCATTTCTGACGATGGAAACGCCCCTAGTGAAATAATATGATTTTTTTACTAAAACACTTTATGTATCCCATTGAAATATTTGCTGAGATATCGAACACTGAAAAAAAATAGCATATCATTTGTCGTCAAGTTATTAGGGAGAGTTTAGATACTTATGGGAATTTTGATACTTTTGATAGTCGCTATTATTCTTTAAAGTAGATGCCATATGTTCTCAGTTTAAAATTAATGGGACGAAAATGTATAGTTCTGTTAGGGATTGTGCACAAGTAAAAATAGTAAACTATAAGTAAAATCAATTTATTTTCTAGATTATTTCAGGCAAGTTATTTTGCAATTTCAATACACATTGTTAAATTTATTATTTTACTAACCAATTTTCAATTTGTAAGCGTTACAGGATGTGTATTCAAATTCAATTCTTACAATAAAATAAACTGTAAAATGACTGTGCACTGTACCCTGGATTAGCATTTATTGTGCTTAGTAGCTGGTAAATGAAAAGGAAAGTATGTTTATTTTAAAGGCTATGGTATTTTGCCATTTTTACAAATTATGTTGCACTGGAAATCTTTCGAACCCGTATTTCATATTTTTTATAAACATAAATGTATTTATGTCTTGCATAATTATAAGAAGTAATCTGGACTTAAATTTTACATTTGTAAAAATTTATAAATTATAATCTTATTTTGTTAACTGTCGTGAGTATTCTAAGCATGATAATTTGTGATATATATAGTTATTGGTAAATCAGATATTATATCAAACAATTTTCCATAAGCATTTGTAGAAATATAACTGAACTTATTTCCTAAATTAAGCAAAATAACAAAAATCATGTGTAAAGTAACCTGGAAATATTTTAAATGTTCGTAATAATTTATGAATGGTCTAATTATGTGTTTTATTTTCTAGATTATGCTAAGCATGTTTTTTTTTTCTGAATTATGATTGCTACTTTTAAACGGAAATAATTTTACAACGCATTTTCTATATCCATTTCCATATTCACTAGTACCATTATCTACATTTCTTCTTACCTTTTCTTCTTATAAAATAAACAGTTAAAATATTGTGTGCAGTAATCCGGAATTATTTTTCTAATATTAAATTTACAAATTTAGTTTAAAATGTCAGGCTAGCCTTCGACAGCGCAAAAAAATTATTGAACGTTAAAAATGCTTTTATTAATCATAATTTTTGTTTTCTTATGATTTAGATTTTTTTTTTAAAGAATCACCTCTACATTTGTTTTTTTCATTTTTATGTTAAAAATCATACTTACGGGAAAAAGGCTTATGTGCATTTTCTTTTAATGACACGTTACTTTAAATGTAAGATGCACATTTCCTTATACCATAGATGCTAATTACAAAATAATTACCTAATTGTGATAATATATATCCTTATTATAAAAAGTAAGTAGCTTTTTCTTTCCTAAATTTCACAAACAAGTCAAGCATTTTTCTTTTTTTTCTTTTTCTTTTCTTTTTTTTTTTTTTTTTTTTACACTATCGTTAAATAGGAAAATCTAGCTTATGTAAAATTTTTTCGGAGAGAATAAAACGTCTGCTAAATTATTGTCTCATTTTAAAAGAAAAAAGTGGATCTTAATCTTAAAATACTTGTTAAAATTATGCTTAAGGCTAAAGGTTATAAATTCTTATTAAAGTCACTTTCTAGCAAAATAAAGTTCACATATTCAAGATAATTATGAGAGCCGAGTAATACCATTTCTAATTACACAAAAAACGATAATTTTTTTTTTTAATTTTTTTTTTAGAAAGAGCAATTTTATATTAATTAAAATGAGAACTTTAAAAACAGAAAACTTATCAATAATTTATAATAAAATTCACTGTAATGGAAAAACACTAATGAGTTTTTATATACTGGAATACTCTCTTTTTTTTATAAATGAAACAATGTATGCTTGAAGTAATAAACTATTTCTTTTTCATAGGTTTTTAAAGTAAATATTAAAATATTTGATTCAGAAAAAAAATACTTAACATCGACATTACGTGTGCTTGTTAAAAAGAAGTTGCCTTTATATAGGCTATAATTAGGATTATTATAAGGAAAAGCAATTTCCATATGGGTATTTAAATTCAATAATATATAGAAAAAATAGATGTATCATTTTGATATTCTAATAGAAAATAATTTTTAGGTTGTAGATTCAACTGAAATAAAAAATAATATATGTGTTTTCTTTTACGTAAACTTAATGAATGTCTAAGGATTAATATATTGCAGTTCAGATTTTTTCTTGCATTTAATAATCTATATATTTAAAAGACCAGGCTGTTTTTTTACTCATAAGCCATGAGATTTCTACTGAACCAATTTTTATTAATTTTTTTTTTAATTCAAAGCTGCTCCTTTGTAGATGTGCCCGTTCTAGCAATTTTCTTCTATTTATTTCAATTTTAATATTTTATTTTTAATTTTAAAAGCTTTTTGTGATATTTCTTAAAAATGGTGGCAATTACATTACTTCCTTTGTTGCAGAGAAATGAGAAATAATGAGGTTTATTTATTTTTATTTTTTATATCTTTCTTGATGCCATTTTCTCATTACAAATAAAAGCAACTTTTTAAGCATTTTTAACAGAAACTGACAACAACTTTATATACATACATACATACATACATACATACATACATATGTATATATATATATTTAAACATGCATTCTTACACATAAATCTTTTATATTTTTCATTATTCTGATACTGGGTTGGAGATGCTAGGGGATATGATTCAGTGAGTGAAAATTGTGTCATATTTAAAACAAAATGATTATTTACTTTACAGAACTAAATATTTGACCACAAACGCGTCTAATAAAACACATTTCTGAAATTTTTAACAGCGAGTAGTGAGATTAGAACCTCATTTCAATGGTGCGAATGTTCACATGAAAAGTTCTATCGGTCAAACGTGACATTAATTTTGGAAATATATTCATTAATAATATATTGTGCGTTAAAACTTTTAAATGGTGAATAGTGATTTGAGTGGTGCGCATGTAATTTTTGATAATGTGAAAATGACGTTCAATAATTTAAACTGTTGAAGTTCGTCGAAATACTATTTTGGTGACCATATTCTGACCATAAAATGGCCAATAATATGGTCAGATTAGTGTTAAATTACGGTTGTATAATCGTTTTCCGAAAAAACGGTCAAATGACTGGACAGAATGCTGCAAATTTTTAACTGTGTAGTTTTATGAGTTAGACATTCAATGTAAGATAAATTTTTTACTGTAATTATTTTTTAAAGTTTATTATAAATTCGATCTAGCGATTCTTTTCTAAACCTTTTAGTTCGTCGAATTTCGACGGGTTCCAACTCGTTACATTTAATTAAATTATTAAAATCAGCCCAACTGGTGCAAATAACTTTATCGCTATAATAGCCACGTTAAACCATTGAAAATTCAATATTCTATCCATTAAAATAAAGTTATAGATATAAATCGTAATTACGCTGTAAAAAAAAATCGACCAGTTTTCCTGTGGGAATCGGAAAAATAGTTGACCTTATCGTACCGGAAAATGTTGCGACCCAGCGCGGAATAAAATCCGTAAAACAGGGATATAGCCAATAAAACGGTATTTTACGGATTTTGTTCCGATTTTACGGATTTTATTCTGAGCTGGGTCGGAAATTGTTCTGGTACGATAAGGGCAACTATTTTGCCGATTCCTACAGGAAAACTGGTCGTATTTTTTTACAGTGTACTATAACATATTAAACTTAAACGATAGAAAAAAAAGACATATTATTAACGTTAATTTTTTTACCAAAGTGCATTGCTGTCGCTATATGATACGTTTTAAATATTTCTTTTCCATATTTGTGCACTTTTTAGACCCATCTGCTTTTTCTTAAGATATTGCTTAATAGTTTACATGTTTCGTATGCAGTATGTTAAGCAATCTCTGTATTTGTAATTTTTTTCCTATTTCCAGTTAGAATGTTTAACCTTTTGCGGTCGAACTACTTCTCCTAGGCACAGGCATCTCTTAAACAAATTTATTCGATTCGCACCACTTTTTAGGTGCGTGCGTAATTATATAAATACGTAGCATCTGTGTCTGTCTGTCCGTACGTCCGCATATAACAGAGCAAAAAATACCCAACCGAGTGGTCTGAAAATTTAAATATATAATATTCGCAAAATTTTGCCGAATCATTTGAAATGTTATGAAAATCGGATGTATAAATTAGTTACAGGGGCAGTCAAAATTGTTCGTTACATACGGCCAATGGGAAAAATATTTCAAGTGCATTTTAATGATGTTAAAGCCTTTCAAACAGAATGAAATTTATGTGCACTTATGAAGTGCTCTAAAATATGCATTCAGTACAATATGCAGTGCAAACAATATTTATGAAACCAGATATAAGGTTAGTTGGGGTAACTGGACCGACGAGATAACTGGGCCATAAGCTATTTTTTAAAAAACCGTTGATGTATTTTAGGTTTTAGCTTTTGTGAACAATGCCCCTTAACCTCTACTTCCTAAAACAACGTGTGTCAACTCAATCATAACTCTCTCTTTGCTGTGATAGGCTGTCGAAAATTTACGTTTCTTTTTTTAAAAACAACGTCAATTTGGTTGAACTTCCTCGGCTTTTTATTAAAATACTGAAAGTACTTTTATTAAACAATCTTTTTTTTTTAAAGATTAGGCATAGAACTACGTTAATATTATTAGGCATCTATACATATTTATTTCAGGTTTCAAATGTAAGCCCGGTGTCCCAGTTACCCCATAAATTTTTCAAGAATGGGGTAACTAGGACATGTATCCGGGGTAAATGGACCGTGCTGGATCCAGTTACCCCAATAGTTATAAATCAATTTTTTTTGTGTTTTCCAAGTAAATTTTTCACTGTTTTTTGCTCACATTAAAGAAAATTGTAGAATAACTTATTAAAATTACGTAATAAAATTTAAAAAAAGCATATTGAGTGATATCAGACCAAATTTCTTGATCCCTTAGGAGGCGGTGATGCCGTTATTGCATCACATAATTTTAATTCCTAATTGCCACATTGGCACTGGAATTTCATAATGAAAATTTCACCTTTATTAAGTACGCGAAAATATGCTTTTACTTGTTTTCAAATAGATTCTCTTGTAAATACTGGTGTCATTAAATTATTTCAACATTTTACGAATGCAAATACCTTGGCCCTGAAAGTGAGATACCCAAACCTTGAAATTGTACAATAACAGGGGTCGCATTCTATAGGGAAGCTTTTATTGTTCCTACCACTAATTTGAAAAAAATATCTTCATCGCACCTTTATTTATAATATGTTAAATAAAATTATCATGATGGTAACTCATTAAGGGTTCTGGTAGGAACAATAAAATTTTTCCTATATAATGCGACCCCTGCATACAAATAAATATTTAAGTACTTACGGAGCCGTTTGTTCATAGATTTACCTTGCTATTTTTTTCCTTAAAATACCGATGTGAATTTTATACTTATTACCTATACTAAAGTACACAAGTACTTAATTAATCTTTATATTTTTGGTATAAATAAATCTAATATTTTCACTTTTAGTGCTTTTTTAGACACATTGACAGTAAAGGTTTCGCTTACAACGCTCTTTATTGACATATAATTAACATGATCTGCCTGGTTTAAATTTTTTTAAGTTGTTTACACATTTCTAAACAGGACCTGATATGCCACATGAAAAAAATAAACGTGTCTGGAACATAGACCATCCTGGTCCACTTACCTCATTTTTATGGGGCAACTGGACCCATAAGGAAAGAAAGATGATATATGCATATTTTTATATTTTTAAATATTAAAATGTAGTTTGGAGCATTTCTGTCTGATAGAGGGAACCTAACTGAACACATTTACAGAAGTTCAGACTTTAACTCAAAAGAACATTAGCTTTTTGAAGCTGAATTGTCAGAAAATCCAGAGTCACAATGTAAAATCATGGCCCAGTTGCGCCAACTAACCTTAGTACAAACGCACCTCATTTGCAAGTTCGACGTGTAATTTCGAACTTGTTTCTTAAGAGACATTTTTACTTGTAGTTTTTAAAATTGGGCAAGACAAATTTACTAAAAAGATGTACTTTTAATACTACTAATGTACTAATGTACAGTGGTGGATTGAATGATTTACATATAGCTTCCGTAAATGGTTAAGGTTCCGTAAATGGTACTTGTCATTACTAGAGGATGATCCACCATCTTCCAAGGTTGCGAAATATAGGTGAACTCCATTTTTTTTTCTTATTGAAATTCTTTTTTTTTACATTTAATATATATTTTTAGGATGACCAGTGAAAACACCAAGAAGCATTTTTAGATGAAAAATATGAAGAATGCTTTCAAATAAAGTTTTGAAATTTATGAAAGACTACTGCTATAGTTTTGTAATAGCCGCATACCAGGAATTAACCATTTCAGGGGCAAGGTACTTGCATTCGTAAAATGTTCAAATAATTTAAGTAGTACCAGTATTAACAAGAGATTTTATTTGTAAACAAGTAAAAGTAAATTTTGTCGTACTTAATAAAGATGACATTTTCATCATAAAATTTCGGTGCCAATGTGGCAGTTTGGTATTAAAATTATGTGATGCCGTGACGGCATCACAGGCCTTCAAAGGATTAATAGTTGAAAAAATCGCCCAAGATTTCGTGACTTTTACAAACGTTTTTAATTCTGATAAGTTCAGTAGTTTAAGAGCGCAGTTTGATTACATTTATGTTAATTAAAGTCCTCTTAATTTCGTATCAGCCGAAACAAACGTCGAACTATTTACATTGCTTTAAGTGCAAAGGGCTTAATTTTTCGTAATAGATACACACGATAGATATTAATTTAAAAATCCCTTGATAGAAAAAAAAATAAACCGTAATAAGTCAGTAAATTGAATTAAATGTTTTAAGCAAATTGCATTTGAAATATATTTCCCTCCCATTCGACGGTGTAATAGTTGACAGTTTGCGATGCCTAGAAATTTAAAAAAAAGTTCCTCAAATGTGAAATTTATTGGTAAGGTGTCGCCATCATAGACTTGATGTCAGTATTTCTTACGGAGATCTTTTTTTTTAACTATATAATATTATTTTACATCGACACAATTTTTATGTGTCTCTTAGTCGGTATTAGAAAATTGCGGTGATCAATTTCTATCTAAAATTCTCATGAAATTGCATCTCTGCTGAAATTGTGTTTCTCCTGATATGGCTTTTTTCATATCCAGCATATATATATATATATATATATATATATATATATATAAGGTGGCCATTATTAAACTGTCGGTACTCAGAGTGTTCTGTAGCGCAATCTAATTGCGAGAATGGCGCCAAATTTTGTAGGAAGATTAAACAAGACGGGGGACGAAGAATTCCGCGAAAAAAATTAGTTCTAAAAATCACCACCAGGGGAATATGTGGCGCTGTGTATTCGAAAAAGAGAGTTCCAAAAAATGAAGAACCTATACTGAAATAAAATTACCGTTTATTAAATCCAAGCTCAAAATGGTAACAGTTTATAAAAAGCTAAAAAATTACATAAACACTGCTAAAGTTTCTTTTTCTGCAATTTCACTTACAGAGCCCCAAAGAAAGCAACAGCAGCAGAAGAAGTTCTTTATTAAAATTTCACGTTACATCTTTTGGCCTAGTGTCAGCTTGTTCGGCTTTAAAAGGTAATGTACTACTGTTAGACGCAATTTCATTGAAAGTTATCTTTCATAATCTCTCCTTCTTTAGTCGAGCGAGCTCTACCAGTCAAATTCTTTTATGTCAACCAGTGCAATGCGCCAGTCGCTCACCGTGCTTTTAGAAACCATAAAAATGCGTAAATGCAACGGTCCTTTGTCAGTTAATGATTTAAAAGCAATGGTTGAGAAGTTTGAGAAAACAGGTTCTCTAAATGTTCAGTCGGACAGAGGACGAAAACCCGTATCACAGGATACAATCAAAGAATTGGCAACGGCGATTGTCGACAGAGCACCAGACAATATTGCTACCCCTTCCAGCGCTCGCGGGATAGCTCGGAATCTGGATATGCCTTATTGTATGGTATGGAAAATCCGACAAATGATTATCCACTTCTATCCGCATAAGATCAGCCATGTACAAGAGTTACGTCACACCGACCATGATAAGAGATTGACTTTTGTTCTCACTTTTCTTGCAAGAATGAAGTTGGATGATGCTTGGCCCTGGAAAATCTTATGGGGAGACGAGTCCCACTTTTACCTGAATGGAACTGTAAATACCCAGAAATGTTGAATTTGGGATAACAAGTCACCAAGAGCATTCAAAGAAATTCCTTTGCATTCACCAAAAATAACTGTTTGGTGTGGTTTCACAGCATATATGATCATGGGTTCCTTCTTCTATGAGAAGATTATTCCGGCAGGACCTGTAACTTGTCCTGTTACCGGACACAAATATCGCCAAATGCTAAACAACTGTGTTATTCCGGCACTTCAGCAAAGACAGTGCCTGGAGAAAATAATTTTCATGCAAGATGGAGCTCCTCCACATATTGCGTTGCGGGTACAGCAGCTGTTACGACAGAAATTAACAACAGAAAGAGTCATTATCTGCTGTTTTCCAACTGCATGGCCACGTCGGTGCCCTGATCTTACATCCTGCAACTTTTGGCTATGGCGTTACTTAAAGTCCAAGGTCTATTACGGAGGTATCCAGGACCTGGCTACGTTCAAGGATAACATATTGCGAACTGTACGGGGGATTCCTGCAAACATGTTATTTATTATCTGCTGTTGTAAATGCTGTGCACAGAATACAATACGTGGCCCACAAAAACGGCAGCCACATCGAACCTGTGTTGGATGTGCTAAATAAATGATAATTTTATTTCAGTATTGATTCTTCTTTTTTGAAACTCTCTTCACTCGGTATTCGAACAGTGGTTTTTAATGCGATTTATCAATGCTTCCAAGGAATCCGGTTTTACACTTTCAGTGTTGTATAGTAAATTCTGTTATCTTTTCCGTAAATTTATGTGATTTTTAGAGGTTTTTATTTATTTATTTATTTTTATTTTTTTTTTTCAGTTTCCTAAATATTTTAACACATTCGTAAAAGAAATAATATTTCAATCTTTTAGCCTAATATAGTCCCATGATATATGTGATGTTTAGTGATTTTTTGAAATTGGCTGCGATATTTCCACATTGCTAAAAAGAATCCGGTTTCAATCTTCTAGCCCAAAATAGTATTTTTTTTTTTTATATTTCCAGCAAGTCAATTCGAAATTTAGGCATTTTTTTTAATTTTTCGAGATTTTTTATTATTTTTTTTAGAGTTTTTCACGGTTTGTGTTATTGTTTCAGAGGCCCAGGGAAAGCCAGACGGGTTAGCTTGTTTATTATAAATTACTGTAAATATGCTAAATAATTCTTCTAATGCTGATTAATTAAATTTAGGTTTTTGGTTTTTTTACATGCATTTTAAACACTTATAAGACAATTACATATAAAAACCACATAATACACGGTTTAATATAGTTTGTTCTTCAGTGTGGTATTTTTCTTATTGTATTATGTATAAATTTCATTCCTTTCTCCTGTCAAAAATTGTTGTCGAAATATTTTGCAGTTAACGCTTTAAAAATGCTGCCATAGCACCTGTTAATGAAAAGGCGATCATAAATGCTGCCGTTGCAATGATTTATGAAATTTCTCTTACTTAATATTTTTTAAATAAAATTAAAGAAAACGAATCGGAAACAAAATTATTTTGGAAAATAAAACGTTTTTGTTTTCACTTGTTATTAGTTTTTTATTACACTTAGACGTAATTTTAACTATTATATGTAAGAATGGTTCCCCATTACGAATAATAATCATAAAATTCATTATAAGCTTTATTATTCTTGCAAGGGAACTATAGCTATAATGAACTAATTTCAATTTGCTTTCAACTTTGTCATAAGCAGTTTCTGAAGTTTTTTTTTTTTTTTTTTTTTTTTTTCGTAATTAGCCAAAATGAATTAGAGAATACTTATTTTACTTTAAATTAAATTTCTGCACAAATGAAAGCTATTTTAACAATTTGTCAGGGGTTCTTTGTAAAAATATATGTTAAACTTGTTAAATACATATTATACTGTTAAAAGGAACATATCATGAATATATTTTTATGATCCATTATATAAAACTTGAAATGTATTTCTGCTTGTTTGCAGTAAATTTCGTTGAAATGAAAACCTAGAAACTAAGAAATATTTATGACTAATACAATGAAGGCAATGAAAAATAAATGATGAAATGTAATATGTCTCTAAAATTGTCTTTCGTGAACCCATTTCTCAAGTGTTCAATAAATAAAAATCTCTTTCGAAGTGATTCATGAGTATATTTCTATCATGGAAGAGAAATTTTAAAAAAATATGTACAATATATATTTAACAATATATATTTAAAAAATATATATTGTTTCTTGAATTAAGTACATAATGATTATTGAAATTTGTGCACTAAGGAAACATACGAAACTAATTGCAATTATTCTTTTGAATACAGAATTTTTTTTATTATTTGCAGTTTTATTATTTTCTGTGTAAACAAAAACATCTTAAACCAGCAAAAATTGTATAGTACTTGATAGAAAAAAAAAGAACAATTTTAAAATTCAATATTTCAAGAAAGTTTATACCATTTTTATATAGACCTGTCTTTCTACTAATACATTTTATAGCGCATAGGTGAAAAAAAATTTTCGCCTTATCTTCGATGCGTTTTTACCCTGAATATATTTGGGAAATTATGGCGATGTTCTGTAGATAAAAATGAGATTTTACATAAATATCTTCTATAGAACATTTCATGTTAAATTATTTTTATATGCTAACATTTCGGCAAGTCCAAAACTGCAGAAAAATAAAATATTACTATTTAATATTAATAGCCAAAATTAATCTTAAAATTATTTGTAGTTTCTTATTGTTAAACGAACGAAAAGTCTTCCCGTTCCATTTAAAACAGTTTTTCTACAGTTTTTGGAATAAGCGGTATGTCTGTAACTGTAAAATATCGATATTTTTTACTAAGAAACTATTATTTAAATGACATTTTTGAAAATTAAATAAGTGGTATTAAAATTTTCTTCTTAAAATATATAATGTATATAAAGATAAATGATTGCACATTCGCTATTGGTTCATCTTTTCTATCAAAGAAGTTCATAATTCAATCAAAATAATCCTAGTTAAAACTGTCTTCCTAGAAAGTAGTTTTTTTTAATTAAAATAGCAATTTCTTACAGCATATGCTGTTAATATTTTTAAAACTCAGTTTATAATACAAATCATTCTAAATCCCCGCCGGCTCGGCCTGCAGTCGGAGGTAAATTTCGAATATAAATACTAATTTCACCAACAAAAACTAAATGAAGATTAGAGACAAACTCACTTTAAAAATTTTATCTGCCCGCTTTTGACGAGTTTTTAATTTTATTTTTCTGCATTAGTTGGTTTTATCAGAATCATGTTAAGCTGATATTAAAAAATATTTTTACACGCTCTCAATTCGAAATTTTCTGATACATTTTGAAACTCATTTTTTAAAGTAAAACATAAAACTTGCTGAAGAAATTTTTTGAAGAGATTTATAAGCGACATGTGTTTTCATTTTTTTTTTTCAATTAATTAGAACTTGATTTGCAAACAATTATTTTCTCAGTAAGACCATTTTTTTTTCGTTTCCAGCATTAACTTTACAGGAAATTCGAATCAAAATGCCCATTTTGGCAGCATTTTAAATATATATATATTCTGTCTTTATTAAAAAATCGACGAATATGGTACATTATATAGTATCTGAATAAGAAAACTTACCAATTGGATGCGTTTGAGAGCAAAAATGAGTTCAAAAATGAGTCAGAAAATAAGCAGTTTGGTTTTGAGAACACCCATATAAGATACTTTTTACATCAGCTCCTATTTTTGTTTAATTTGTTTTGCTGTAAGAGTTGTTCCTATCAAAAACTTGTCAAAATAAAAGTTGTAGATAGTATTAAGAAGATGTATAATAAATTTAAGTTGATCCTGTGAATTGACGAAGTTATGAATTTTTTCTTTTTCAACTCCTCCATTTTTTTTCTATTTTAATTATTTTTTTGCGGTAATCATTGGTCCTTTCAAAAACTTGTCAGTGTAAAAGTTGTAGATAGTATTAAGAAGATTTATAATAAGTTTAAGTGAAGTTGATATCTTGAGACTTGTCGAAGTTATGAATTTTTTTCTCCCGAAAACCCTACTTTGTCGCCCCTTGAGAGTATTTTTAATTTTATCAATATCTGTGATACATTAATTTTTGGCCCTTTTCCTAGAAGTAATAATAACTTTAGACTGATTTGATATGTATTATAATTAAGAAATTATGTGGGTTTTTCGGTTTTCACAAACCCCTCACTATTTCCACCCCTTTGGTCCGATTTTCCTATTAACAAACTTGACTGAGAATTTCTGCCCCTCGATTTTCTGTCTCGGTTTGGAAGAGATTTGTACACAATTACGGAAGTCATCGTGCTCATAAAAAGTACATGTCATTTTGGAAAATATTTGTGTAGAATTATGGAAGTTATCGTGTCCATGAAAAAGTGATATATACACTGCTCAAAACAATTAAAGGATATTTGAAGTTTTATATAAAATAAAGATATAAACGAAATTTTTTTTGCCGAAAATAGAAGAAGAGAATCACAAATGCAAATTTTTCTGGTTTTCAAACTGTGGAGTATGCAAATTTTGAGTTCGACGTCAAAAAGTCGCTTCAGCGGCAGCGAATGAAATTTGACTTTCAACTGGATAAAAGAGAATGAAGACAAGTATGATCGGAATTCAGTGATTGCTTTGTTTCGATGAGTACGATGTCTCAGCGAAGTCATTTGACAGATTCAGAAGCTTTGAGAATCGTTGGTAGGTTAGAAGGGGGCCAAACTCAAGCCGAAGTAGCGCAAGCCATTGGAGTGTCGCAAAGTGTCATTTCCAGGATCTGGAACCGTTTTTTGGAGAGTGGATGTGTAGGCCGAAGACCAGGGCAAGGTCGTAGACGGGTAACAACGCCCAATGAAGATCGGTATTTAGCGTTAATAGCTCGGAGACACCGAACCATGAACGCTACTCTTCTCCAACAACACCTTCGCTCGGCTACAGGCACCACGATTTCAACTCAGACTGTCCGAAACCGGCTCCATGCTGTAGGTCTGTATGCTCGCCGATCGATGGTATGTGTTAGATTAACATCAAGGCATCGTCGCGACCGCAGGGAGTGGGCAACCGAGCATGTCAACTGGAGGAGAAATGAATGGAGCAATATTCTGTTTTCTGACGAGTCCCGTTTTTCTGTGCATCCGGATAATAGGCGTATTTTCATCTGGAGGGACCGTGGCAGTAGGAATAATCCTGCGTTTATGCACGAAAGTGTCAGATTTGGCGGTGGAGGAGTGTTGGTGTATGGTGGCATCTCCATTGACGGGTGCACTGACCTCTACATCATTCGAGATGGAGCTCTGACTGGTCGCCGATATAGGGATAAGATCCTCAGACCTATTGTAGTCCCTTACGCTGCAGCAATCGGAGATAACTTCATTTTAATGGACGATAACTGCAGGCCACATCGTGCAAACCTGGTGGAGGATTTCCTTTTCGAGGAAGGAATCGTTCGAATGGAATGGCCAGCGTGTTCTCCAGACATGAATCCAATCGAGCACGTTTGGGACGCTCTAGGAAGACGAGTTTCTGGCCGCCAACAACCCCCACAAACTCTCCAAGAACTGGAAAGAGCTCTTCTGGAAGAGTGGGGCAGAATACCCCAACTCGTCATTAATAGCCTCATTGAATCCATGCCTCAAAGGTGTTGAACGTTGCTGGCCGCCCGTGGAAACCATACCCCTACTGAAAATGATTTTCTTTGAAGAAAACACCTTTTCTTATTCTTTTTTTCTCATATGCACAAATTGTGTTTTTTTCCTTTAGTACACAAATGCGCAATAAAATGCATTTTTTCTGCCAAACATGTGTAATTTATTCTCATATAACCTACTATGTCTGTCGACCATGTATCAATCAGCTAAACAGTTTACCAGATACAAAATCCACCTAAAACTGCAATATCCTTTAATTGTTTTGAGCAGTGTATATATATATATATAGAGAGAGAGAGAGAAATAGATAGATACACAGATAGATATAGATAGATAGATAGATAGACAGATAGATGGATATCAGTGGCGTGGCGTCCGGTCATCGCTGGATGCGGCGATGACCAAGCAATATTTTAAAACTCTTAATAAGCTTTTAAAACTCTACGATCCAGTTTTAGCAGAACATTTGGAGTTCATGTATAAGTGAAGGTAAGATTTAAAGTTTCTTTTTTGAACATTCAACCATTGAATTTTAGACTTAATAATTTTTCACCACAAACTTAAATAATTGCGATGACCACCGAAAATTTTCACGCCACGCCACTGATGGATATAGATAGATAGATAGGTCGGCAGATAGATAGATATGGGGCATTCTCACAATCTTTTGACTTTCATGTCCTTGAATAATAATGTTTTATGTAATACACATTTTTTTTTCATATACCGGGTAACATTCCATTGTATGATTGCATAACAATATTAACGAGATAAATAAGTTTTGGACGATTTTGGGGGTCCAAATACCAGGAAAACTCATCTACAGTCCCGTGTCCCTGATGCTGATTTTTAAGTATGAAGCTGTCTGGATGAATCAATCACGGTAGGAGAGTGTAGAAAGATGTTACACTTCACTAATAGGAAAAAAAAGGTTGATTTGCATTTTATCAACAAAGGAAGGTTTCAATAAAAATAATTCGATGTAATTTTTTTCTGAAACTAGAACTATTGTTTTATATAAATATGTAGCTAAAAATTAACCTGCACATATTTTTAGGGTTGTTATTATTTTTTAAACTCTGTCCGTGTCTTTTTAGATTACTTACCATCGCTCTTCGAAAATTATACAGAAAATCATTTCATTTTCAGCCACAGAATTTTTTTCAAGTTTTTTCTCACGCAGAAGTATGCTAGAGAATAATGTATAAAATTCTTTGGCAGGAAATTTACTGTAGAATTTAAATCAGCATTTAAATATCAATTTCACGCATTGTTGCTTTATTGGTAGTCTCACCGTCCCCAAAGTTTATTCCTGCACTTTTCGAGGTAAATTAAAAAAAATAATAATAATTAATCCAATTTTAACAACTGTTCCTAAAAATCAATAAACATTGTAGCTATCACTTGGTCTTAACATGATTTTCCTAAAAATAGGTCGTAATTTTCCTTACCGTTCCATCATTACCGTCCTTTTTTTTACCATTTCGTCCCTTTTTTCCAATACCATCCCCTTTTTTACCTTAGCGTCCCTTCTTTAACACCCCTTTAAGTCAAAGTTATTCGAAAATTCTGTATTGAAAGTACTACATTGTTATTATTTCTTATTTGAATGTCCTGTGGGCACTATGCAAATTCATTATAAGTAAAAATTTAGAAGAAAATAAAAAGTTATAGGGGTAAAATTGTAAGGAAAATTAAACTCGCAAGTTTAACTTAAACCTCAGTTAAATAAAACATTTTTCGCTGTTGACCATTTTTTCTTTATTTTGAATCATTTAGGCATTCGTCTATGAGATTAAAATGTTATTTTAGCAAGTTTAATTTCGCCAGATTTTTTTCCCAAACGTCAAGAGATTGTGAGAATGTATATATACATACCCCATATATATACAGGGTGTTTCATAAAAGATTGACAAAACTTTATGAGGTGATAGTACACATCCAAACAAACAACTTTCATCGAAGAATGCATGGTCGGAAATGAAAAGCAAATGTTCCAGAGGGCACCAAAGGTGATGTTGTTATATGACAGGATTACCAGCGTTTTCTCCATTTTTATTCAGAAAACTCAAAATCATGCCAGAAATTTAAAATAGCATTATTTGCTTTACTTAATAACAGAAATTTTGTGATTACGAATAGTAAAGATTCTTTTTTTAAAATTTTCCGGTATGAATGTGAAATTTCGAGATTAAAAATGGAGACCAAACTGGCAGCCCTATTATACGAGGCGAAAACACAGAAAGAACGATTAAGTGGCAAAAGTAAGGTTGGAAACCGCTTTCCGTACAGTCGTTGAGCCCCTGAAAACATTTTCATTTGTAGTCGGAAATAAAACGCAAATGTTCTGGCGCATTTGGAAACTTGGTCGATGCAAACGTAAAAGCTCCATTCCTGTTGCAAGTTATCGGGAGATGAACGACACTAATAGCATGCAAATGTGATATGGGGAAGAAGAAGAACGCGTATGAAAAATTTCGCCTCGATTAATACATAACAGCCGTTGATCCGACGTCAATCACGGTAGGAGAGTGCAGAAAGATGTTACACTTCACTAATAGGAAAAAAAAGGTTGCTTTGCATTTTATCAACAAAGGAAAATGACTCAGAGGATCAACGATTGTACACAGAGTGGTTTCCCACCTTGTTTTGGCCACTTAAGCGTTCTTTTTGTGTTTTTGCCTTGTATAACAGGGTTGCCAGATTGGTATCAATTTTTGTTTCGAAATTTCACATTCATGCCTGAAAAATAAAAAAAAAGAGAATCTGTACTATATGTAATCACAAAATTTCTGTCATTAAATAAAGCAAAAATACTACTTTTAATTTCTTGCACGAATTCCGATTTTCTGAATAAAATGGAGGTATAACAACAACATCACCTTTGGTGCCTTCTAGCACATTTGTGTTTTATTTCCGACCATGCATTCTTTGATGAAAGTTTTTTGTTTAGATGAGTACTATCACCTCTTAAAATTTTGTCCATCTTTTATGAAACACCCTGTATAAGATGCTATCCTATATCATAATAAATTATGTCGATAAACTATTAACATAGTATTTCTGGCAAGTGATGTATTTATAGAGCCACTAAATTGCAGTCGTAAGTAGATGGAAGACCATGTTAAATACATTGATAAATTTTCCCGTCAAAGTAAAAAAGAATCTGCATTATCATCAACGAGTTTATTAGATTTCACATAGCAGAGACAATTTTCTAATAGTCCAGTTTGGAACTCATATCTGGGCTGTGTTCTGTCAGAGAAAAAAAAAGAATGAAGATGTTGACATATTAGAGGTAAATCAATTTGAAGAAAATCTCCTCCAAGTTACATGGGTTTATTTAGCAAATCGAACAACGTGCTAAATCTATCTCCAAGGCTGCTTAACCTCGTTTTATGCTAGCAATTCGCCCAAAAATATGTTGGAGTGTCTTACTTGGCACGCCAACGGAATTCTAGTTATGAGGTTCATAGAGGAGGGGCTTGCTTATTGATTGGTTGAAAAGGATGAGCGAGGTGGGCAAATGAAGACGTAACGTCATAACTCTATATCGATAGCGTAAAAGAAAAATGGGAATAGTTTAGACACGATAATTACTTGGAAGGAATGATGGATATCGAATAATAATTCCAATAAAAATTATATTAATAAACTTTAGAAAGAAATAAAAATTTTATGTCTCAAAATATGAAAGAATAAAATAGATTAGGGGGATTTTATAAAGAAGTGTCGCTTTTTAGAATAAGAAATCAGAAATAAAAGAATAGTCTGATTAAAGGCATGGGATTAATATATTATTAATAGTTAAGATATTATTAAAAGGATGAGAAAAAACATAGATATTGTAAGAATTTGGAATGAATTAACTAAGGTAAAATTCCGATTTTTTATTTTTTATTACACACATATATATAAAGTTTTGAACTGTGGGTGGTTTTGGATTCTAGGTCATGATTGGCGTAAAAACGTTTTAGAAATTCCAAAATCGGGGAGAATGTATTAGTTACGAGAGGTAGTATTAGTTACGAAATGTACCTAAAAATTGTGACAGAAAACTAAAGCAACTTTGTAAATATATATAAAAAATTTGTACATATGTTCAAATTAAGTGAAAGCAAACTAGGCATATTACGTCAAATATTTAAATCATGTGAAACTTTTTCTCTTATTTTTTTACAGTCGAATTTAAAAACATTAATTATTAAATTTCTCAGACTAAAGTAGATGAACAATGGTAAAAATAATAAAACGCATAGGTAAAAATCAAAATCGTAATAAGATTACTATGAAATCTTGCAACAAAATTTGCTGCGTTCTCAAGACTATTTATGTTGGTAAACCTGCAATTGTTAAATATTTCAGACGAGGTCCATTTTTAAAAAAAATGGGATATATAAATAACCTAACATTTTTTTAAATTAAAATATAAATGGACAGGGTTAGCGAAATTAAACTTCCGCTACTCAAAGGGTCTAGGAGGCCGTTCTACTAGTCCGAATAGAAAATTATTTTTACAACAGACCCTTCGGAGGATGCGCTTAAGATTTACGAAATAAAAAAAATATTAGTTATAAAAATCGCCATTAGATGGCGCTACGAGTTATCGAGTGAAGAAAGGACAAACTGAGATCCCGAAACACTGAAGAACTTACACAAAAGACTTACACAAGGTCTTACACAAAAGGAACACAATAAGTGGGCACAGAATTTCCATGGCCAGGAATCATCAACCGCCAATCTCGCGAGAATTTGTAGCGCGAATGTTTTGCGAGTGTCCGCCTTTCCAATTGCTGAACCGCTTGAATCTGATACGATTAGAAGTTCAGAATTCTACGCATTGTCGGACAGTGGAGTATGGCATATCAAGAGTACGTGAAATCATCGGTAAACCGACAATTCCATGAGGCGATTCAATGCTTGCTTCCACCACCGCTGTAACAATATCCTCCACGACGGTTGTGGTACCCTTTTGCTTCCACTTCCCGGCAAATCGCCTAACTGTCCTGTTCACTCGAATTTTACCATTATGTCTTTAAGAGTACGCTCCGATGTTGGTCTATATAGTTGTTTCTTGAGACGGCGGAACTCTCTCAGAACTGCCTCTGCATTCTCACCGTTGCGGTAGTACAGTTTGACTAGCAGTTAGACTAGTGCTCCGGCAACGTCGGCATTTTGGAATGCTTATTTGATTGGGGTACGAACTTCTTCTTTTTATCGTGTGTGACAGTTGCATATGTTCCTGCAATGTGGAGGCCCGCTGCGCCACCTGAAAGCGATATTTTAAACTTTTTTTTTCGGAAATTTCGAGCGCATCCTCCTGTGTTTCTGTTGGCCAAATATTTTTCTCTTAGGAGTAATAGAACGGCTTGAGTAGCGGAAGTTTAATTTCGCGAACCCTGTATATTTTTTAACTATTTTTGAAAGTTTTTTACCGTAAAAATTATTTATTTTTCTAATTACAAGGAATTAAACGAATTTGCTTCTTTAAACATTGAACTAACTTTCCGTTGAAAATATTCGGCAGGAAATTATATATATGGATGAACACTAATCAGAGCATATGGCGTTCGTTCAATAAAATGTGAAAAGCCGTGTGCATTTCTGTTCATTCCTAGTTTATAAGATCCTCCCTTTTAATGAATATCAGCGGTTAGATTTTCACGTATTCAATATAACCCTAGTTCGATTGGTTTGCTTAAAGCTTTTCCAGTTTTCATGTTGCAAGAAAGAAGGTTTCCGTCACTTTTCCTTTGAAAATACTATCGTGATATGAAAAACATCTCAAAAGGCCACTAAAATCCACCTAACGAGTACTGAAATTATTGTCCTATTTATAGTCTCCTCTAAAGGCTGTTCTTTTATACATACTGACATACGCATAGGTCATTATTTATTAAAAAACAGAAAATCTACAATTATACACCGCATATTACATAATCAAAATTAGTCATTAGAAAATCAGTTTAGTCAATAACAATTGCGCAAAGAAATGGAAAAGTATTTTCTTCATTAATACTACTGTAACTATTTATTTATAAAAAGAAAATATGCACACATATATTGTATATAATATAGAAATACGTTTAATCAATAATAATCACAGAGAGAAATTTAATCCAAATTCTTCATAAATCAAACTGAGCATCAGAAAGTTACTCTATTTTTTTTTTTATTGATCTGACAAACCAAACAAAATATGTAAGTTAATATCTATTGAAATAAGTATAAATTACAATATGAAGTATAATATAAATAAATGCATTTCAAAAACAATTAATTGCTAATTAATTTTAAGCCTTAAAATGATTAATAATTATTATCAAAGTGTAAAAATAAAAACCAATTACTTTTTAGTGAGATTGCAAATATTAATAGCTTTTTTGAAGCATTTTATTAATGGAAATAAATAAAGTATATTTATATTAATTTTATATCACTGAACATTTAGTATTTCGGTAATTTTCGTTTCATCAAATATGAAATATATGTTGTTGTCGAATAAGCTTATCATTAATTATGTATGTGTTGAGTAATGCTCCCCTAATATTAATATCACTACTTTAAATGAAATATATTTTATAATTAGAATTTTTAGAAACCGCAAAGAACCTTTTAAATAATTGCAAGTTTTACTTTTAAAGAAATATTAATTTTTATTGCGGTCTAAATAAATTGATACAAAAACATAAAAAGAAACTCTCTGTATTAATGGTATTTCATGTTAAAACTGCATCTTTGGTAGCAGTCCTTTTAAAAAAATTAGCGATAAATTTACACTAACAGTCAATTTATAAATTCTAAATTGAAACTAATAACTGTTTTTCCAAATTTGCAAAGAAAATAAATTACAAATCGGTATTAATTTTTTTTCCTTTTTCAATTACATATTAAAAAAAAAAAAGATTTACACAAAGATATTAAAATAAATGGCATGAGAAGAAATACCCTTTTAAAAAAGAGAATTAAGCATCCATCTTACGTACCTAAAAAACTTAAGGTTTTCTTTTGGTAAAATATGATTTTAATATAAGATGCTTATATTCCATCTGGAATAAAAGCTTTGTGAAATATAATACGCATACTTTATCATTGTTGCTAAAGAGTTTAGTGTAAAAAGTTAATACAAAAATCCTTTCAAGCATATATATATATACATTTATAGTATTACTAGATGGTACCCGTCAAGATTTGACGGTAAATAACTTGAATGTTTCATTAGAAAATTCTTGAATTTTTAATGAATTGATTTTAAATTAATTATTGAAATTATGACAATTTTCTATATTGCATAAGTGATTCCTATTTCTTTAAAGCGATAGAGGGCACAGTCAGCCAAACCTATTCAATGAAGTCACAGAATTTTAACTTTATAATTTACAACCAATTATGCTTCTTTTAACAAAAATTTAACTAAAAATAGTGGGTAGAGCATTTATTTTTATTTACTATGGTCTCATTTTTTCGAAAAAATAACAGTATTTATTTTTATTTATTTATTGTGATTTTTTAACTACATGACCATTAAAAGCTGCCATGAATTTTATTTTCATCAGTCTCATTCTCTAAAAGACCAAATATGAAATTTGATGCAGCATATAATTTTTATTACTTGAATTTTATTTTACATTTTTATACATTTTTAAAATATTAAACAATGGATATCAAGGTAATTTTTTTAATAGTTCTTATATGAATATCTTTCTTTCCGTTTTCTTTTTTTAAGGAAAAGAAAGGCAAACTTTTCTTTCTGACACACACACATATATTCTTGATAATGGTCAGAAGATATAACAAAAATTGTAGATCAGCTCAATTTATTTAATTGATAATTACATAAAAAATATTTTAGCTTAAATATTTTAAATATAAAATTATTATTATTATTTTAAATATTGTTCAGCGTTAAACTTTATTTAATTATAAAGCATTCAAATAATAATAATAATAATAAAATAAAAATCATATAACTTCTAATAAAATATGTCATTATTGAAATAACTTATCGCGAAAAATATTACAGATATCATTTTGGCGGGCGCTGGGTACGAACCTGCTATCCACTGCAAAACATCGGCGCTTTAAACTGCTGCTTTAGACCGCTCAGCCACCGAGAACTCGCTCTCAATCCCTCTAAATTGAACGGCATTGATGCATGTGCAGATGTCCCGAAATGGGTTAACTTAAAATTTTACCTTTGTGTTTTAATATATATAGATGATTTTATAGTTTTTCTTTTTGAAGGTTTTAAAAAACGGAAGAAGGATAGATGTTATACAACGTAGATTAAATAAGGCAGTTGTTCGACTTATAATACGGCATCGGAATGCTTAAGCCTAACATGGCCGAAATAAAATAGACGATTTTAACGAAAGATTATCAAGATCCGGATGAGTTCACTCCGGAAGCGTTATACATTTTGCGCCATGGTATATATAATAAGAATAATTGTTGTAAAGTTTTAAGGTTAACCCTTCGGTGGTCACAGACGCGTATCCGCGGTCAAAATAAAGTGCTTCTAAAGGGATATGGCCGCTTATACGCGCCCAGAAATATCTGCTTTAAAAGCGTTATGAACGCGTATAGACGGTCGGCATTTGTTATCTCTAAATGGTCACCGTCGCGTATACGCGTTTGTGCTTCCCCCCCATTGTTGGAGACTAGGAGTTAAAGAAGGCGTTTATCAACCACTCCTTCTTTCCACTACATAATAGGCGTGGACTATTTGTCAAGTAGTTTATTGTAGTCGAATGCCTTTAGAGATTTGGTTGAAAAATGCCTTAGAGAATTACGTTTTCTGTAAATGGATAAGAATAGCATTATATTTCAAAACAGATACTATGGTGAATTCATAGAATATATACAGTACAAGAGTTATAGTTTTTTGTGTGGAATTAGAAAAATTCATAGAATATCAGTGTTTACTTATTTTATTTTATCATTCTTTGCCATAAGATTATATTCCATTATAATAATTATTAGTATTTCAAAAAATTTGCAATGTTGCATTTATTGTTTGAATGAATACATGCGTTCTTTTCTTTTTATTTATTTATTTTTTGTTTTCTTTTCTTTTTAAAAAGTATTTCAATGTTTTTTCATTTAACTATAATACTAAATACTTAAAAGCGTTTTTTTAATTTCTTTTTTCTTACTTGCATCATTTTTGCTGTGTAATAATAATTAAAATATCAAAAACCCGAATTAATATTACACTTTAAAAATATTTTCTAATTTATAATTGCTGCTCAAATTTTATTCAAATTTTAGTGTAACTTTAAAACTATAACGTGTATATATATCGTAAAGTACCGAAAGTAAGCGGCCGAAATACCGAAAGTCCGAAAACGGTCCTCCTCATATATGTGAATTATTCCTTTTTTGAAAAAGTGCCATTTATAAGACCTCATCTTCAAGTTTTTTACTGGAAATTCTTTAAGTTTTTTGTTTCCATATCTCCCTAATGAATATATCTTATGAAATATCATTGAATGGCATACTTCGCTATGCACGCTACAATACCTTTGAAAAGAATATTTTTTTCGAAGTGTACTATTAATCTTTTCCTTCATTTTTATGCACTAAGATTTAATAAATAATATTTATATAGAGTTTAAGTTTTATAATTTCTGTTCATATTTCTTTGATATCTAATTTAATTGTTTTATACGAGTTTGTTTTATTAATTTATTATTTTTATTAATGGAAACTATTTAGCTCCTACGGGAGGGGATATTAAAACCAAACAATATTAATTTGATCTGATTTTATTTTGAAAATTGTAAAGATCCAGTGAAATTTCATAAATTCCAAATATACCGCACCCCCCCCCCCCCTGGCCTGCCTTTCCCCCCATTCTTTCAATTTCTACAGTTCCAATTATAAGCCCCTCCTATAATCATTAAAATATCTTGTCTGCTAAAGGGGGCTTACTTTCGGTACTTTACGGTACATGTTTTTTTAGAGAAATTCACATATAAAATGATTAAAATGGTGTTATTACTATAATTCACCTGTGGGAGAAAATTTTAAAATCATGGTATTAACACAGATTGAAATTGCAACGATCAAATAGTCAAATGATACTATATACCAAACAATACTAAAATACCAATCTAGGGTAGCTCTTTTAGTAGGAAAGCGGAAATTCTTTCATAAAATAACCTGCATCTGACTAAAAAACCACCCTCAAAAAACAAAAGTGGGGGTAGTGTTTAAAAGATAGTGACACTTTGTTCCATAGAACTGACAGTGCGGGTGTCTTACATGCCTCCCAACCCTCGTGTTTTGAAAGGTACTATACCGCAAAGCAATAAACTTCTCAGGAGGCCCCACCCGTGACAAAATAAATAAGGGAGGTAAACAGGGAAGAGATCTTCTAAGAATGCCTTTTTTCAGATTAGCTATTGCACTGTATCGAGAAAAAAACGAGTCAGTATTACTTTCACAGTAATTCACTTTTTACACGGTTTATGAATGCACAAAATTGTTTCCAGCTATAACGTTGAAAAAAATCTTTTTTCTCTTAACTAAAGAAAAAATAATAATAATATCGTGATATCGCTATAAAATGCATTCTGATTCAGAAGAAGAAAGTTTGATTGACTCTTCAGATGAAGCCTTTTTATCCCCTTCATCGGATTCTGAGGGTGAGGATGATATAGAGCAGGGTCGGCGAACCTTTTTACATCCCCGTGCCCATTTTCTTTCAAAAAAGATTTTACATGACCATGACGTGCCAAGCACCAAAAAGTAATTTAGTAGATCAAAATTTCTAGATTTTTATTCATTGGGATTTAAAAATATGGACCAATATACATCTAATATCTAGACTAACATATATCTTAAAGTAATAAAAGGCTGAATGCGATGTCGGTTATGCCAAATATTAATACGGTGTTCGACCTACTCACTTTTTATAGGATGCTAGCTGAATTCGGGTTATCTAACAAGTGGTTTGGGTTTCTAGTATTTAAGATTTTCGTATCATTTCCTAAAATAATGACCCTCAGGAATAAATAGAGCGAACAATTGTGAAGATTATATATTTTATACCAAGTCGCTTTAGTTTCATGACTAGGAATTTTGCTTCTAATGCGTGATATTTTTATTTTGATATGCTACAAACCTTCTCTAAATTTGATAACTTATTGAGCCGACACTGAAGTAATTTATAAATTCAATTAGTTGCTTTCTAATATAATAAAAAAAAGAAAAGAAAGAAAAGCCCAGATCGTAAAAGTTTGCTTATTTTGTTTAACTTAATTCTATTTCGTTTTAGGATTTCACCGCTGTGCCGAAAATATTCTATCGCGTGCTAAGTTTGGCACGCGTACCATAGGTTCGCCATTCCTGATATAGAGGATGTAAGAAACTGGAGTAAGATTGGCAAAACAGCTGAAGTAGTACCTTCACCAAAATTTTGTTTTGCCGGAAAACCTGGGATAAAAGTCTGCATTATCAATGCAGACTTGGCGGGGGATAACCACAGAACTTCTAACAGTGATTAATCAAGACCCTTTTTTTTTTAAATGTTCAAATGCTGGAAAAATCAATAGTTTAACCACGAAAAATTAACAATTAATTTACATCCCCCGCCCCCCTCCCAACACACAACAGTATGATTAAAAGAAATTTAATAATGGAGATATGATTTTTTTTTTTAAGATATGGTTCTTAAGTATACTCTTGAATAAAGTAAAAAAGAAAAAAGTATACCTATTAAAACTGTAACTACTTCTAAGTTTGGGACCTTAAATTATGGTTGTTTGGGCAAATGTCCCATTTGCCCAGACAGAAATCGCACTTCTCAATCTTTTCAGTCATGTTGGAATCTAAAGTGACTATTTTTTGACGTATTCCTGAATTCATGTCTTTTCGTAAACACATGAAATTGGCAGGTGCTCTTATTCAGAAAGAATTAAGTCGAACATTTTTTTCTATTTTTCGATAAATAATTTTTAGAAAATGCTGTCAAAATTGGCGATTAGAATCGATTTTTTGTACTCGACAGCCCAACAAAAGTCATAATAGGAAAACGACCACTTATAACTTAAAATGTAATTCATATCTTGAAAAATAGAAAAAACAAAAATCTATTTGATTTTAAATTATTTAAATGGTCATGCCTGCAAGTGTCATGCTTTTATATTTACAACTTACCCTTTAATTTTATCTGGAAATTTTCCATTGCTTTGCTGAACATCCACATTTTCTTACCCCTAACAATTCTAACCAATAAGTTTTAGATTCCAAATTTTATATCAAAGCACCTTTTGAAAAACATTTTTATTTTTGCTTCATGCAGGACCGGAAAATTTCATGAAAAGGAATACCATTTCAAAATTATTGTTGGCTAATTTTTAGCCCCGGAATGCTATTTCTTCCTCTCAGTTTATTTTATGTCGTCTCCAAAAAATAATGTTGCGTTGTATAAGCTAGCCGTAAAACAAAGCAGATGTATCATTGTACTGTTAAATACACACTACTGCATTTTTTAAATTTCTAAGCATCGCACATTTTCAATTTTTATACCGTCGTATTCGAAAAAAAAGTACTTTTTATTGCAATTTGTTTGAAAACTGCATCCCCATTTATTTTTAAAATATTAATTTTATTTGAAAGTTTTTTCCACCATTTGTTTAATTTTGGCAACTCAAGTATTCCATTTCTATAGAAAATCAAGAAATAATAGTGGAAAAATAGCAATTATATCTTTTTGTTGCCATCTTCTCATAAAAACTGAAAAAAATGTAATTAAAATACGTGCTAATTTGAAAAAAAGAATGATTTCTGATAAAACATGGAGCTATTATAAACTAAATTTAATTTAATTATCTATATTACAAACAAATGAAGCCATGTGAATCATTAGATAGCCGATTTTTTTTGGTCGAGTTTCTGGTTTTTTTTTTTTTTTTGGGGGGGGGGCTATTATTTAGCGTTAGTGACGTCATATGAATACTTTTCTATAGATGTTGTTAACATGGTAAATGAAGAATTCTTCAGAGGATGCGAATGACGTCCTTTTATATAAAATAAAAGCGTGTGTTTTAAATCTTACAACTGAAATATGTTTTGTACTATAGTAGAGTTCCGCTTAACCGGGTTTTCGCTTTAACCGAGTTATTTTGTTCTGATGGACTGATGGTTTCCATTATTATAAAACAGCTATATTATAAATGAAGTGTTAGGTAAAGATGAAAGTGCAACCGTAAAAAGTTAGAACTCTGATTTTCTGATCAGAATAGGAAAAAAAATGTTCATAATTTTTTTTACCATTTTTTCTCCATTCTGGCCAGAAAATCAGAGTTTTTACGACTGCTCTTTCATCTTCACCTAACACTTCATTTATAATAGTTATTTCATAACAATGGAAGCCATCAGTCCATCGGACGAAAATGATCTATTCCAAAGGTATAAGTTCGATTGAAAAAAAAACTATGAACTAATTAATGAATTAAGTGAAATTTTACATTTCATCTCTTTAGTGGCTGACGATTTGTGTAAATCCGGTTAATCCGAGTTTTTTGCATATCCGAGGTCAGCTTGGTCCATATTAACTCGGTAAGCGGGACTCTATTGTATCTTTATTTATATAAATATATTATTTTTTTCATCGGGTCCAACACTATATCCTGAAAAAGCAAAATTCCTGTTTTCTAATTTTTTTTTCTTTTTTTGAAAGGATAGACAATTTCAATTCTAACCATGCAAAGGTAATTTTAAAAATGCATTCAAGATTCTAAATAATAAAGAAAAAAGTTACAGATAACGCAATAAGCTACATATTGTCTCCGGCAGTGGCGTTTTTAAAGGGGCGGGCTCAGGGGGCTCAAGCCCCCCCCCTCCCCCATTTGAAATAAAGTCAGGAGTTCTGTTCCGAATTTTCCGACAATTTAAGGCTTTCGGTTCCGAAAATTTTAAAAAATCGGCCATTAGTCCGAAAATTTAGACATAAAATATATCGCAAATTTCGACAAGTGGTCGAAGAAAAAAAATGAATTTTGTCAATCGTTCGCAGAAAAAAATTCCCAATTTCGTCAAAGAATAACGAAAAAAAAATCTCTAATTTCGTTAAAGAATTGCGAAAACACGCATACTTCGTCAAAGGATCTCTAAAAAACGCGAATTTCGTCAGATGATTGAAAAAACGCAAATTTCGTCAAAGGATCTCGAAAAACACGAATTTTCACAAAGAATCGCGGAAAAAACAATTGCGGAGAAATACAAGTAGATGCCGAATCTATTTTGAACACAATGTCAGCGAAGCGCACTACTTTGTGTTATGATGCCAAAATTTGCATGTGCATTTTGTTTCTTTTTTATAGAAATATTTCTTTCGAACTGTACTGTCATATTTCACAAAATTGTAAAATTTAATTTATTCCATAATGTTTACTTTGAAATATTTCGCATGCACATTTTTTATTATGAATGAAATTAAATAATTAATTAATCTATATAATTACTTATTAATAAGATGCTTTATCATTAATTGGTTTTCTCAATTTCTTAGTTATTTTGAGCATACTGAGTTAAAAACTATTTCAGCACTCCCCCCCCCTCCCCCATATGATTTTTAATTGCTACGATACTGTCTCCAGTACGGCCTAAATTTTATCTGCTTCCATCTTCGTTAAAGATGACATTTAAAAAGCTTAGATGCGTGGTCTATCTCATTTATTTGGTCACTAAAATTTAATACTCATTTGTGTCGTGAGCCGTTCATTTGGTGAGGAACTATCACAATAGCTTCATGGCCGTGGTATGGGTGGTGTTTATCACAGTGATGTTAAGTGTATCGCCGAACATTCTATCCATTTTTTTTTTCGGATGAACGTTGGAGCGGAAAAATCAATCACGAACCGGACCAATATTTGTCATAATTCCACGAATCAAAATATCATTCCGGTTTGCTCCGGAATATTTCGAGCACTGACTGCGTGTTGCTTAAATTATGTTTTCTTGTCCCAAATCTTAAAAAAAAACTGAGGCACATTTTCTGTTAACCGCCTTAACTCTGCTCCCCCCCCCCTTTTGTGAAAAGTCCCCATGTGACTATAATGTGATATTATTTGGTGACTTATCATAATGCAACGTTCATGGTGACTTTGAAATTGAGTCTAAAAGTGACAGTCACATCAGAGTCACAATGTAACTACATTCTAAAGTCACCTGGTGACTCGTCACAAAGCAGCAGTCACATTGACGTCTCAGTGGAGTCACATATAGGGATCATTTGAAACTCATAATGAGACTTGTGGAATTTCGTATTTTTTGTTTCACCGTAGTGACTGTGACACTTGTGATCATGTGTGACATGAATGAGATGCTATATGGACTAGTTGTGCTGTAGAGATAGTAATTATTTAAATTATATTATTTCTTTTTGAGTATTCGCTTACTTAAAAATTAGCATTTTGTGACTGGTCCTTAATTTTGGATACCAGTGTATATTGAGTTATAATTTAAAAACTGAAGTATAGCCTACAAATAATCATGCGGCTTTTTTCCCACAGAAATACCTGTACATCATTGCACAGAAACTTAAATATGTATCCCTCCCGCGGTCGTGCTCCTAGCACTATATGCATAAGCGCAACAAAATGTGTGTGTGTGGTGTGTTCTAATCTCCCCACCCCGATCGGTTTGGAATTATATGTATATATTTTCTTGATATGAGGGAGAAAAATGAGATTTTAAAACAGGCATTTTCTAATTGAATTTTATATCAATTATAATTCAATTTTTAATTTTAATTTATTAATTCAATTTTCATAATTTTACTCCAGTAAAATGCAGGAGGAAGTATATTCCATACATCCAGGACCCTCGCTAAGGGGGGGGGGAGGGCTATGCGGGATACTCGCCCCCCTCCCCCCGAAAAAAAACTTTTAAAAATCGATAAACTTTTAAAAATCGTCTCAGAAAAATATTTCCTTTGCTTATTTCACTGCTAACAGAAACTTACCTCTTTAACAGAATTCGTTCTTTGAAAAGGGATTAGTTCAGGGGTAGGGGTGGTAATCAATCATGAATGTGGGAAGGCCTATCCTTTGGAAGTACACACAAAGGCTTTCAGTAGGTTATTGTTTGCTAGGAAATACTGGAGGGGTAAAGCAGTTTTCGCAGATTCATTGCTAAACGTTTTGAAAACTAAATCTTTAACCATTTATAAACACACAAAGCTTCTCCCTGTGAAACCATCTCCGAACCAAAAAAATGGACACAGCTTAACCGCGAATGGGTTAATAAAATATAGATTTTTGTTTACTGTAAAGAATTAAACAAACTTAAACAGTACCTTTGAGTGCGTGCCGAACTTCGTCATCGAATAATTTATTCCGAGAAGGCGACTTTCGAAATAGATGAATTGAAATAAACAAGAACGTTGTCGAATTTGCACTGGTGAGTCGAGATAAAAAACATACTTAAAGAATAAAGAAATCACTTCAATGAATTACGAATTAACTTGTCTTTCATATTTTGTAATATTACAGAATTAGATTTAGATTTAAATCCACTTCACATCACGAATCAAAACATTGTAGCATTCGATCATAGTTCTGCAGCGAATGCAAGAAAATAAAGAAAATGAAAATTTTTCTATTAAAGAGAAAAGACAATGATTAATATTCATGATACATGAAAATGGTAATAAGAATTTTAAAATTAAAAAAGAGTTAAAAATAATATGAATTAGAATTAATTAAATTCTTAATTTTTAAAGCAGTAAATTGTTCTGAACAGAAAGACAGTTCCTTGCAAATTTTAGTGTTGCCATCTATTATGAACGGGGCAAACTAAAAAGTCCTTTTACAATTAAACATCCTCCGCCCCCGGCAGGAGAGGGGACACCTTTGAAATGGGACGCTTGATATCACCGTCAGCTGTTTTAATCAAAACAACTCGTACAAGATTGTCTGGTCCAGGAAAAGTCTTTAGAATGCGGACCAACGTCCATCTCATGGGCTGAAATCCATTGTGAACAATCACCAAGTCTTCTTCTCGTAAACTAGCTCGTAGAGTAGTCCATTTTGGACGCTGTTGGAGATGTTGAAGATATTCACGTAACCATCTACACCAAAATTGATTCTTTGCCTTTTCTATCAAGCGCCACAGAACATTTAATGTTAGAATTCGTGAATTTGAAGATTCTGGAATATCAAGGAGGGGTGGTCCTATTAGAAAATGACCCGGAGTTAATGCACGTAGATCTGATGGATCCGAAGACAAAGGGGTTAAGGGTCTTGAATTTATACAACTTTCAATTTGGCATAGCAAAGTAGTTAATTCTTCAAAATTCAATACACTAGATTTACATGCTCTTAGTATGTGCTTTTAGTAAGCTTTACAGCTGCCTCCCACAGCCCACCAAAGTGTGGCGCATATGGAGGGATGAAATGCCAATTGATTTTCTGTCTCGAACGAAATTCTTGAACTTCATTTTCCCTCAAATATTGAATTAGCTGTTTTAAATGATTAGCCAGACCTGTGAAGTTTTTTCCATTATCTGAATATACATTGGACGGTAGACCTCTACGCGCGATAAATAGCTTCAAGGCTGCTATCAGGGTTTGCACAGAGAGGTCTTATATCAACTCAAGGTGAACCGCCTTAGTGCATATACAGACGAATACTGCTATATAAGATTTAATTTTGGTCTTACTTCTTGGCAAGTTTGGTTTAGTTGGACGGGGTATTGCAAAGGTTAAACCCACCTTGGAAAATGGACGGATTAGGGTAATTCTGTCAACGGGAAGATATCCCATCATTTGTTGACAAGCTTGAGACTTAAGGCGTTTGCAAAGCACACATTTGTGGAGCTCTTGCCGTACAGTAGAACGACCATTCACAAACCAGTACTGTTGACGAATTATAGCAAGTTCTGGCTGTGTACCTGCATGTAGATGTTGCTCATGGACATATTTTATCAATAACTTAGTAATAATGGGATTCTTCGGAAGTAGCATAGGATACTTTCTATCAAAACTTAACGGCTGATGTTGTGAAAAACGACCACCAACTCGTATAATATCACTCGAATCTAAAAACACATTTAATGATAATAACTTACTATTGCTAGGTAAGGGCTTTCTTTCTTTTAATAATTTAAGCTTTGTACATAATTAAGAACTTTGCACTAATTTCACAATACATTGAATAGAATCAGAGATTTCTTGTGAATTCAGATTTCCAGATTTTTTTGTAGCGCTATGCCCAGCATTATAGATGAATCTAAGACACCACGCTGTGACTCTTGATAGCTTACAGAATTTGGAGAACTTAAGAATAAAGTCTGGAAGGGCAATTACTTGAGTTACGTTGCTGACAGATTGAAGTGCTGGATTTAACTCAGATATCGGAGGATTGTACAAAGGTATTGGGATTGGTTCATTTGATAGCAGCCATATAGTCCCATGCCACCATAGTGAATAATGAAGAAGCCTTCGTGGTGGAATACCCCTAGAAGCTGAATCTGCAGGATTTAGAATAGCTGGAATATGATTCCACTCACATGAAGGCATTAATGATTGGATTTGACACACTCGATTTAGGACGAATTAATTTCCCTTTACGGGAGTTGATTTTAACCAGCTGAGAACAATTTGGGAATCTGTCCACAGCACAGATAAATATTGTCAAAGTTTATTGACAAAGCATCGATAATGACTGAGCATAACTTGGCTAGTAAAAGAGCTGAACAAAGCTCAATACATGGCAGTGTTTGAGGTTTTACTGGATTTACTTTGGTTTTAGCTGCAAACAAATTGACAAATACTTCGTCAGGAGTAACAACAAGTAAATAAGTAACAGCAGCGTAAGCTTTACCTGGGCCATCAGATAAACCATGTAACTGAATTTGGACATCATTTTGATTATAAGAGTTAATATACCTGGGTACTTCAATTGACTTTAACAAATGAATTTCTGATAAAAACTCATTCCAAACCTGTAGTATGGATGCTGGGATTTCTTGATCCCACGAAATCGTATCTTTCCAAAGATCTTGCAACATGATCTTTAATCTTATTGTAGTAGGAGCTAGGAAACCCAAGGGGTAAAATTTTGTATCCACTACTGATAACAAATCTCTTTTTTTTCACTTCTTTAAAATCATTAAAACGAATTTGTAAAACGTCTTTGGAAGAATCCCAAAGTAGTCCGAGGAATTTAACAGTATCATCTTTCTGAATTACTTTTTGCAATGAAGCTTTCATGTCATCTGGTAAATGAGCTATTACTGCTCGATCATTACAAGTCCACTTTCGTAGATTAAAGCCTCCGCTTTTCATAACTTCGATTAACTCAGTTACTAAAATTTGGGCATTTTCCATTTGAATCCGAACAAGAAAGTACATCGGTGACTTAAGTATTATTTCGAATTATCTGAGAGGCTTCTTTATGATTTTGTTCAATTGCTGTAATGTCTTAATGGCCAAAAATGGCGCGAAAGCATTACCGTATGTAACGGTCAACAACCTGTATGTTTTAATAATTTCGTCTGAAATGAATCTCCAAAGAATGCGTTGATAGTCAACGTGATTTTGATTGACGAGAATTTGCCTAAACATTTTCTCGATGTCAGAACGATTGGATGCATTCTGAACCTTAATATTATGGGAAATATTTCTGGCTGCAGTTTTGGACCTATCTCTACATAATCATTCAAGGAGCGGTCTTCTGAACCAACAGCAGATGCGTCAAATACTACTCTAAGCCGAGTTGTAAAACTATCTTCTTTTAACACCCCGTGATGTGGGAGTTAAAGATTATCAGGATTTGAAATGTCTGAATCTGGTACAAGTTCCATGTGCCCTAAGTCGATATACTCGCGCATGAAGGATAAATACTGCTCTTTAAGCAAGGGATTTTCTTGAAGTTTTTTCTCCAAGAAGTAGAATCGCTTTAAGGCTTGAGATTTGGAGTTACGTAGAATAGGTTTAGATTTAAATGGTAGATTTACAATTTATCTTCCAGATTCTGAACGTGAAACTGTTTTTTCATAGTTATCTTCAACTAGAGAAATTGGGTCAGAAGTAGGAACCGATTCAAGTTCCCAAAATTTTTGTAATTGATAACTTATCTGTGTAGTAATACGGCAACTAACAGATGAATTTTGATTTGAATCATTCAAATAAATGATGCCCGAAAGAATCCAACCCAGTCTAGAATTAACAGCACTCGGTGATCCTTTAGGTCCGAGAATTGATTCACCTATTATGATGTTAGCAAAGAAATCTGCCTATAAGTATATCAATAGGACTGGACAAATGAAAATTAGGATCCGAAAAAGATTTAATCCTTCAATGTGTGGCAATATTTAGTTGTAATCAAAAAATTTGGTAAATTAGTTGTAATCTGATTAACAAGTAATGCATCTAACAGAAAAGTTGCATTGTTGAAATATGGGGAGAATGTCAAGGAAACTTCCTGCAGAGCCGTTTCTGTGAATAAGTTATTTATTCCTGAGATTTTATGATTTGTAGGCCTTGATGGAAAACCTAGTTTTTTATAACAAGCATTAGAAATTAAACTTTTCTGAGAAGTACTATCAATCATAGCTCTGCAAGGAATAAATTTTCCTGATTTCGATTTAACTCTTATAATAGCAGTAGCCAACAATGTTTGAGCATTTTCGCTGAAAGACTGAGAAGTGAAACAATTTGATTCATTTGAATTAGCAACAGCATTTGAGGCTGTAACACGATCTTGTTCCTGAAAGTTTTCTGTGATGCAGGGATAGTCTGATCACGATGAAGGAGTGTATGATGCTTAGAGTTTCAATATTTGCAAGAAGTAGTAATAAGACAATCGGCTACGAAAAGATTTCATCGTAAACAATTGGTGCAAAGCTTTTTGGACTTTACTAAATTCCAACGTTGATCAACAGATAATTTTGAAATTTCTGGGCATTTATAAAGTGGATGGGATTCGTTACACTGTGCACATGAAAGACTTGGAGATTTATTTATACTATCCATCACGACTGCATTGGAGACAGATTTTTTTGAAAAATGTTGAAACTTATTTTCAAATTTTTGATTAGATTTGGATTCACCTTTAAAAAATTCAGCATTACAGCTCTGAAAACTTCAAGACTGTTTTTCGAGAAATGTCATTAACATTTCATAACTGGGAAATGAATCATTATTTAATGATAATTACCACTGCATTTTTAAGTATTCATCAAATTTCGTTTGTACAATATACACTAAAATCAAATCAACAAATTCATTAAATTCAAATTTCAAAATTTGAAATTTCGAATAACTTCATTGCACGTATCTAAAAGCTATAAAATAGCTTTCTGCGTGGGCGATTTCAATGGTTTGGCATTAACTCATTTAGACAGCAATGAATATGCCAAATTCTTACGATTATCATATCTATTAACTAACGTTTCCCAAGCTTCCTTATAATTATCACCAGAAATGGAAAAGCCAGAAATTAATTTACCCGGGCAATTCTTAACACTAGCTATAAGGTACGAAAATTTCAATTGATCTGAAATTGCTTTGTTATTATGAATTGCAGTTAAAAATGTCTCCTTGTAAGTAATCCATTGAGTGACATCACCATAAAATATGGGTAACTCGAACTTCGGAAATTTTAAAGCGTTAGTATTAACACCTATGTTTGAGCTATTATTAGCTGCACTTTGATTTTCTTGTGATTTTACGCATTGATTTTCTAAGAACTGCTCGATTTTAACTAAACCATCAACAACAATATCTTTAGCTTCAGTAAAGCTAACATATAACGAATTTACGCTTTCTTCAGCTAAGTCAGTATAAGATTTTTTTAAATCATTCACTAAATTAATTAGCTCAGATTTCAATTTCTCAATTAGCTTAAAGTTTTATTCTCAATTTCGTCAGTAACTTGATCGCTAAATCTCTTTATTTCTTTGACAGTAAAAAGAAATTTTGATTCTGAAGCAGTTTCTGCTTTGGTTTTCCCCATAATATTTTAATTAAATAAGATTTTCACTAGTTCCTCCGGCTCAACGGACCAACAAAAATTATATGTAAAGTTTTAATATTAATAGAATATAGATTTCTCTTTATTGCAAAGAATTAAACAAACTGAAACAGTGCCTTTGAGTGCGTGCCTAACTTCGTCATCGAATAATTTATTCCGAGAAGTCGACTTTCGAAATAGATAAATTGAATTAAACAAGAACGTTGTCGAATTTGCATTGGTGAGTCGATATAAAAAACATACTTAAAGAATAAAGAATTCACTTCAATGAATTACGAATTAACTTGTTTTCCATATTTTTTAATATAACAGAGTTAGATTTAGATTTAAATCCACTTCACATCACGAATCAAAACATTGTAACATTCGATCATAGTTCTGCAGCGAATGCAAGAAAATAAAGAAAATGAAATTTTTTCTATAAAAGAGAAAAGACAATGATTAATATTCATGATACATGAAAATGGTAATAAGAATTTTAAAATTAAAAAAGAGTTAAAAATAATATGAATTAGAATTAATTAAATTCTTAATTTTTAAAGCAGTAAATTGTTCTGAACAGAAAGACAGTTCCTTTCAAATTTTAGTGCCTCCATCTATTATGAACGGAGAAATACTAAAAAGCCCTTTTACAATTAAACAATTGTAGTAGTTTAAAGCCAAGCATACTTGGAAACGAAGCATTGAGGTTTCTACGTTAGGCTGGCCACTTGACCGGGAAGTATGCTGCATACCACCTCAGAGCCCATGGTCAAGAAAACGGGGCTGTTAACTAAAGACCAGGATCCTTAAGTGATTGTAGTGTCGCAGGGTTTTTATTTTGTATGTAAACACTTTTCGAATGTAAATTTAGTTTCGAACATAAAATTGAAAGTGAATTAAATGTGTTCAAATGGCAACATCATTGTTGTAAATAACAATAAAAAGAATCTATTACACAAAAATGTATAGTACACTAATAATATATAAAAAATATACTCGAAAATTAATATCTTCCAATTATTTTCATTTTGCTGTTTTAAAAACGGTTGATTTATGAAAAGACTAATGGTGCTTTCACGTTGATGTTATTCAGAAATTATATAAAGTGCTTACCAGTGTAACTATGGTCCCAAAAAATGTTGATCTGATACATTTACTGTAATCTATTTATATATATTATGCTTATACGTTATAAGCTTCATAATTTTTATGTTCGTGCTCTTTTACTGAATACATTATTTTGGGCATAATTTCAAATATGCCCTTCTTGATGTTAAAAGCATTATTTTTTAAGTTATATTACTTATTTACCTTAGTTACGCATTCTAATTTATTTAGAGTGTGGTCAGAAGTAAAACACCCTACTCCGATCTCTCTATATATTAAACTACTTAGTGTGTAAGCTTCAAATTTTGTACGCAAACTATCAAATACATGTGAAAAAGGACTACGATAAAACAGTTCCAGAAATCATCGATAGATTGCATTGTACAACTGGACATACGCTGAAAAGAAACACTTTATTTGAACGTACCTAACATTCATGTGACAAAAGAGCCTTATCGAAGCAGGGAATGTTCCTCAACATGGTCCCCTTCTTTAAGATGTAAAAAATGCAGTCCGCTCACAGCTTGTTCAACTAACGATCGTACATGGTCCACTGAAATGCTTCTCAGATGCAGAGTGATGCCTTCTTTCACGACTGCCAATGTTACCAGGCGTCATCGATAAATAATATTATTTATGTGTCCCCACAGTCTTAAGATCCACAGAACGAGTTGACCAGGTTATGAAAAATGTACGACTGATTACATTGTCATTATTGAAACGTTTGCGACGAAATAAAATGATATTCCTCACTTTTTACCTCTTTTAAACAAAGAGATGGCAGCAAATCATAGTTTTATGCAACATTTTGTGCTTAAAAAGTGAAATTCCTGTTACTATGGCACTTTAAGTTTCTTTATTTTTATTTCCATAATGGAAATAGAAATTATTAAAACGGAAAAAGTTCATTCAGCGTGTGTTTATTTTTAATTATTTTTGTCATTTGTTGTTGTACATCGCCATCCATCGGTGTTTTTGCGAGTATTTTTTTTTTCCTTTGGCGTAATTCGTTTCTCGATATCTTGAATAGTATGTGTAAAACTATGAAGCTTTTACACTCAGTAGTTCGGTGTACAGCGAAGTTAGTGTAGGGTTTTTAAAATTAGAAATAGTTGAAATTTAAACTCAAAGTTACTTTTTTTAAGTAATGATACATGTATAAATCATTACTACGGAAAAAGTTACTTCCTGGGCATAAAATGTTCAATACATTTTTTAAAGGGAAATATTTTATATTAATATTAATAATTTATCGTTCACTTATATTAAGATTTTTTATAGCGAGTCGTATAAGAAGTATAGATATCTCATTATTTGGGGCTTAATTTAATTTCTTCTCTTTTAATTTTTTCCTTAAAAATTTTGCATCGGGGAATTCATCTACAAAGAAAAACACGCACTGTTTTGTTTCAAACACTATGATTATTTAGGTTACGTTCTGAAAAGAAGCTTTGCGTATAATAAGCTTTAATAATAAAAAATTGCTGTAATAAAAAGCTTATTTTTGTTAAACAAATGATGCTTACGTTTTAAAAAAGGAACGGGGATGCAAATAAGCTCAATATCATTTACGTTTCAATGAAAAAAAAATCAAAATTATCTTCAAGCAATAATGTGAACAAAAGGCTATTGGTTAAATTAAAATGAATATCTCTCTGACTCGAAATATTTATATTCGGTAGTATTTATATTGGGGCTAAAATATTTTGGAAATTATTGCACAGGCATTTATTATAACGGAGGTTAGAGAAAGGTCTTGTAACAGAAGTTAAAAAATAATTTAAAAAATATATTTATATTTTCAAAATGTAATATATTTTACACAGAATTTAAGTTTTTAAGACTATATAATACAATATTGAAAATTTAATTCATTTGTCGCAACAACAAAGTATACCTCCTTATTCAACAATCTTTATTAATTATATATTATAAATGTGCTTCATTTCGTAAAACATCCGAAGCATTAACAAAAACCTATACGGTGAAACATTAACTACTATGTACCAAAAGAAATATTTTGTATTTTTTTGTAAAAAAGACCCATAGATAATTTTATTAACAAAAATTGCTATTAAAAGAGAACAGTTTCATATGAACAAAATAATGAATCAAAATTGATGACATACTGTGTTACATGAAGTGATCTTATAAGATTTAGATATAATAAGATTTAAAAGGCTTATAAGATTTCGAAATTTGAGTAAATATAAACTTTGAATGTAATTAAAATTTCGTTGCGTTATAACGAAATATAATTCCCTCATGGGAAAATAGAATTTTTAATACATATTTCTGTGCATATTTGCCTACTCTGTTTTATTCTGAATTATGAATATCTGTAGTATATACAGGGTGAACCAAAACTGTTGCCCTGATTATAATAATTCATTACAAATTAATCGTTTGTATAATAATGTAACTTGTTGTATCATTGGATATGTCAGTTTAAGAAGTCTTTTTGAGCAATAAATGGCGCGATTGTTCTAATGGAGCGACTCAGGGAAGGAGGACGTTGTAAGGAAGATATTTTCGGCCGAAATGGTGTCCATTCAAGAGAAAGCGCAATGTGTGCTTTTATTTCACGAAACAAAATCGCCCATTAATGTTCTGCGAACATTTCGACGTTGTTATGGATTCAACTCTCCTGATGCAAAATCAATAAAGCGATGGTAAGACAGGTTTAAAGAAAGAGGCAGCGTTGCTGATCTGCCCAGAAGTAGGAAGTTTAGTGTGAGTGAAGCAATTGTTGAAAGCGTTCGGCAATCTTTTCAGCGGAGTCCTAATCAATCAACGGACGAACTTCAAATATCTGGTCCTAAAGCTACTGTGTTTACTGTAACAGAAGACATTTTAAGAACACTTGGCGGGAACAAGAATACCGCTCAGACATTCTACGAGCTACCAAGGGAGCACATATTTGAATTTACTGAGGTACGTGGCCTTATAAAAAAATTATAACAGTACTTACAATGTATACAAACAAATATATGTATAATTATAATAGTGTGAGCACAATAAATATTTACAATCAGGGCAAAAATTTTGTTTCAACCTGTATATTAGAGCATATAAAGTTTTTAGATTTATTTAATAATTTCTTTTTAAAATAATCCTTTTTTAAGTTTTGACTAATATGATTTTGGTGTATTTATTTACAGAGTTAAAAAAAAAGCTTTTTTGACTGCCACCAGCCTTACAGATTTTTTTTTATGTATAAATTTTAACGACTTCTTTAAACTAGCTACGGAATCTTAATAAAATACAAATTTCGGCAGAAAAAAATATTATTTAAACTTTCTTTTTCTGTAGAATTTCTTTTTATATGCATCTTTTCTAAAAGTAAATCCACTTTAATAAATCATCACAGTTTCATTATATTAGAGATGACACTTTATTAATGTCTAGGATTTTACTGAAGATAAAATTTATTTATGTGTATCTTTAGAAAAATCTATACTATCTTTTTACAACATTCATTCAACACAACTGGAAGATACATCATAAGAATTATCTGATCACGTTTAATCATTAAAATAATAAATCACATCTTTAGAAAATAAGCTGAGCATGAAGAAACGATTAAAATGTAATAGATTAGAATGAAAGTTATGTTCCACAATTTATAACAACGTACATTTTATTACTGTTCTATTAAGAAAGAATTAAAAAATTACTTTTAAAGCAGAAGGATTTTTTTTTTAAATAATTAGGTAAACTTTCACTGAAAATATGAAACGATAGTATCAAATTTTTTGTGTTACATAAAATGTAAAATGTCCATGTCACAAAACTGTTAGCAGATTTTCAATAAATATTTTTTTTTTATTTAAAAGAAATTTATATATATGAATTATTGCACACAGTTTTCGCAATGAACATTTAATGGCTAATTCAATTCCTATTGTTCACACTCTCCCTATATATATTTTATTCAAATTTTTAATAGTTAATAAAATACTTATTCTTCGTCCACTCAAGTTCAAATACATTTTTTAACTTGTAGTGGATGACACTTGATGTTAATACAGTTTTTTCAAATATTAATTTATTAATTAAATTTTAATTAATTATTTTTAGTTTTATATGAAAGAAAAAATGGCGGCCATTGGTTATTGAACAACATTTAATGCATTTTCATACCTATAAAAGGGGTTACCATAGGGGGGACCCTATTCTTTTGCCAAATACCACCAAGTATATCGCCAACTTGGTGATATATAGCGAAATTTTGCGACCAAAATGAGTCGCCAAATGTGACACCAACATGGCGATATATCTAATATTTCGCCAAATTCCCATAGACTTCCATTGTAAACAGCTTTAACATTGTTTACTTGCTTATAGAAAATCAACAAATTGAGATATTTTAATGCAACAAAAACTAATATTAGCTTAAGGGATTATATTAAATTTCTGTTTGATGACCTAAGTAGGAACTGACTTTAAAAATACTTTTTTTTATATTACTTGATTTTTAAACAAAAATTGCAAATAATGAACCCTTAAATACCGTGTTGCCTTTCGGCAACATGCCCAATTTAGTCTTCCAAAATAATCACGGAGGAAAGAGATAGATGGAGATGCAGTAAGGTGGCTGGGAGTGGCGCTGAAAAAGTAACCCTGAAATCCGCTACAGTAGGCTCAAACACAGCTCTTTCTTAGACGAAAAAAAAGAAAAAACTTTTAATAATACAGTTTTTAATTCATAATACAATGGAATGCGGCTTTAGAATGCTTAAAAATAAGCTGACCTCTTTCATTTAGAGCAAAAAAAATGTATGGCTGATGTCAAAGAATTCGGTCCCTTATCCAGGTGCTTGTTTTGTTTGGGCCTTCAGTGGGCATTTAAATTTCAGCAATAAATTGTTTCATATTTCAAACTTTTTTACGGCATACTGCATCTCCATCTATCTCTTTCCTCCATGCAAAATACAATTAGAATAACATTGAATCTCTAATGCCTAATGTTGCCAATAAAACACATACTGAAAACATTATTAAATTGATTTTCAACATATATGATACGTTTTCACTAGTATCATATAAAGATATCGTTCTTAACCAGCAGTCATACACTCGTTATGTAGACTCAACCGAGAATTCAAAGTTTAGCAGTCGTAAACTCATGGTTAAGATTGGAAGATCAAGCAGAGGTCCAATGAAATTTTCCCGTAAATTATAACAGAAGCGGTTAGATTCATCAAACACTTATTAAATGATCATGAAGTGCACCAAACTCCACTAGAAATATGCTACCCATGTTCAGGCAGTTGCTACGTCGTAAAATGTAAAGCACTAGATGTTAAGTATTAGAACAACAGGAAGAAGATGCAAGAAACAAAGCTCTTCAGGTGACATTGGTTATTTCAGAAACTCAATATTCATAAAAATCTCTCTCTCCTAGCCAATGCAACATGTTAAATACTTCCGAAAATGGCACGCGTATGAATACATTACAAGTGCAAGAACCAACGACGTAAGAATAGCGGTAGGACGCGACGAGAGGCAGGCTTACTATAGGACCTAGCTCTGGGGGAAAGGGGGAAGTACGCGTGACGTCGATGATGAACTATTTAGTCTCGGCGTCAGATAAATAACGTAAACAAATGTTGGCGGGCTTTGCAAGGAATTATGGGAAATTGAACATCAGAGAGCAAATGCTATTAAAAACATTCGAAACAAAAATAATTTATTTTCAGAATAAAATGCAAAAAGTTGTATAATGGGTTTTAAGCGATTAGACGAATGGATTTATGGTTTTTAGAATAATAACAGAATACGCTTTTAACGCATGGAAAAAAGGTAAAAGACATTTAAGATACTATTAAAGCTAAGTAAAAAATGTAGATATGATAATAATTTGGAATCGTTTAATTAAGATAAAAAGGGGAAAATTCTATTATTACATATATATGGCAGTACTTGCGCCGTTTAAGAATAAAGGTAGATTTTTTTTTCAGTTATTGCTATATACACTTTTGTATTATTTGAAAGTTCGCGAAATACCCTATTTTTTGCAGTGAGCAAATAAAATTTATTCCTTATCATAGTTTTTTAATTTCACGTGTGTTTAATTTTATAGAATTGTATCAAGGAAAAATTTTTTCAATTAAAGACCACTATTGCCGATGGGCAACAAACTGTTTTTTACCCGTAAACCATATTAAAACAAAATATTTTTTTTAAATATTTGTCCCATTATTTATTTAAGAAATGAAAGCCGAAAAACATTTTTAAATTGATTTTTGAAAAATCAGGCATTTAAGGGTTAAAGAGAGTCTGCGGAGTTCATTTCAAATGCAGAGATAAGAACAAAATGCCACTCTCTTTTCAAGCGCTTCCATTTGTCAGATTTATTTTTGAAGGTCTTTCTGATAATAGACTATTTTTTATAGGAGAGAATTGGGTACTTGAATAATTAACTCAAGATGAATTAACTCAATATTTGTGGAAAGTGTCGAATTCTGAGGAGTTAAATTCATAGTATGGCTTGGTATCGCCATTAATGACCATACACATATTAGCCCTTTCAGGTACAATTTTCGTTTCAATTTTTGATAAAAAAGTTTTAACGTTAGTGATTTTTAAATGTAGCTACCAAAAGAAAAAAAAAAAAAAAAAAAAAAAAAAAAAAAAAAAAAAAAACCTCAAGCTTTACTGGAATTTAAGGAATATGTTTCTTTGCTGAAATCCAACGAATACGTTTATTCAGCGTACTATTCATTGGACAATAGTCTAAAGAGCAATTTTTTAAGACGTTTGAAAAATATCCTATTGCAATGGGTTAAGAAATAATTTAAAAAAAAAATATTCTTAAAATGTTATATTACAACAAAATTAAGCAGACTTAGCAATTTTCAACTATTTACAATGTCTTATCACAGATTATTATTAAATATTTTGAAAAATAAACCGCTATTTTAAATTTAAAGAGTGAAACATATGTTTCTCTCTATTCTAAAAAAAAAGTAACTAACTCTGTCACCGCCGCTGGTTTTGAATTTTTTGTGACCGGGGGTCTTACTTCGTTAATATTAAGAAAAATATTGCATACAAAACTATGAAAATCAGTGGTATTATAGAGAGTATTATAGTGATGCAGACCGTTTTCAAATCGAAGAATTATCTTCAGAGATATTTAAAGCTAAAGTTGGACGAAATCATTCCATTAAAAAATTTTATAGGAGCAAAAACTATACATGGGAATTTAATCATTTTAGATCATTTTATGCAGCAGAATTTCCCAGTGTGCAGACTGCATTTATATTTTTTAATTTGACTCAGTTTTGAGGTTTTATTTCTATTTTAAATTCAAATTTTCAGCATTTCGAGAGATATTTTTTACATATATTAGAAAATGGTATTAATTTAAACTGTTGCCAACTGTATAAACAGCAAAAACAATAACGTTTGCTTCAAATTAAAAATTTATTTACACGTGACTATTAAACCCGTCAAATTAGAATTAAATAATTACGTATAAAAAGTAGGAACTTATTGAAAATTACGTCATAAAAAATTATATTTACACGTGCATTTTAAAAGAGACAGGATATTGTAAAATAATAAATTTATTAACATGCGTTAGAAATCTTAAATAGGATAAATTATGACACATTTACGTCACATTACACTTATTTTGTAAAATGAACAAAAAACAATATTGCAAAACAGTTTAATTTTAAAAATTGCCCGAGATATTTCTTTGATATTTTGCTATGATCTTTTGAACTATTTTTGTTAGGACAGCGCAAATAATATTTCATTTCTAACAAAAGTATTTTCACGTGAATATTAAAAAGAAAAAGAAAAATTTGGTGAAACTTGTGTCAGATTAAAAACGGTAAATTTAAAATGTCTTATTTAAAAGAAATTTCTTTTCGCTTTGTTAAAAAATACCGGGAAACAAAGTCTATGTTTACTTAATTCATTTTATATTAGCTCATTTTGAAATGTTTAACACATTTTATTTGATCAAAGACGAAAACAGCCATTGTATCTTTTAACAGCAGCTGATTTGGCCTTAATATTCCCCAATGAAAGAGAAATAAATAATAACCCGTTTATAGTAGATCGCCACTGTTTTTTAAATTACAATTCAATCTTTCGAAATATTTTTAAAGTCGATCAAATTAGCTTACTTTTAGAGTCTGTGGTGTATCAACAGGGGTGGGTGAGCGTAGCTCGTAGGGGGCAGAGCCCCCTAGTGAAATAAAAAATCGCAAATGGCACAAAGAAAATCAAGCAAAATTTTATTATTTTTATTATTATTACTATTAAATGCTGAAACATAATGCGAGTTATAATACTGAATATATACATTATACGTGCGGTCCTCGGGTCCTTTTTAAAGTATCAAAAAATGAAAAATAAATTAATTGCTTAGATTAAAATTAAATTATTTATAAACGTTTTATGAAAAGCCCATGCAAAAATTTGCTTTATAAAGTAATTTATCGCCAAATAGTTGTCCCCAACCTTTTTTTGGCCACACTCCACAGTGGGACGTTTTGATGATCTAGGTGGACAAAATCCATTTTTCCGATTATCTCGGAATTTGACAAAACCGTGTGTACTGGTAGCTGAATGTCTGTATTTTAGGGATCCGTACTAGTTTTCGCGTAAAAAATCAAAGATGTCGATTAATTGTGACCGTAAAGTAGCCATTTGCGCAGTAGAGTTGAAGGAGTTTCAAAAGCTGCACTAGCTTCTTCTAAGTTTGAATGCACTTTGTGGCTATTCTGTTGTATTTGAAAGCACGAGTTTCCTGATCTAATGTCACAGCTTTGTCCAGATCTGATTTAACCCATTTTTGTTTGAAAATAAGCGATATTAAATAAGCTTTACCGCTTTTTTCAAAGGCTGAAATTCTGGATGGTCCTTCATGTTGTTTACAAGTTTTATCTTAATTTTTAACAAATTGTGCAGCATTATTCAGCAATAAGCATTTTTTTAAAAATCAAAGTGGCATTCCTAAAGTATTGAAAAAGTACTCCTGCACGTAGTTGAAGATCAGTAAGTTTTTACTAATAAACAAACATCATATTAACTTCCTGTGCATGCATGTATGTTTAGTTCAAATCTTGCAAGTCAAATTTAAATCACTTTAATTATCCTTTTGAGCCTAAACAATGAATACATGTGTAATTTGAAGGACAATACAATATTATTATGATTTAAAGAACGTAGAAGTTTGTTTAGAATACTGTTTCTATAGGCTTTCACAAAAATTTAGATTAAAATTTGCAAGTTAATTTTAAACCAATTTCAATAATATTATTGAGCTGAAACTTTGCTCTGGATATGTAAATATGATGACAATGCAATATTATTATAATTTATGGAATGTAGCAGTTAACCTTTTTTTACAGGGCCACATAAAATATTAGTTCAAATCATGGAATGCAATTTTGAAAGTTTTTGAGCTGAAAGTTTGCCTACATGTGTTTTTCTGATGACAATTCTATTAAATTATAATTGGACAAACGTAGAAATTATGCATTATGCACAGGGCCACACAAAATATCGCGGAATGATTGTTGCTAAAAAGCAGAAATTGTAATTAAATTTCTACACAATTGCTACATGTTATTGAGATAAAAAATAGCATTTTTTAAATTGAAAACAAAGTTCGTAGCAGTTGCATCATGGAAGACGATAGTATTCCTAGTGACGCAGCCTTAAGCCTAAAATCGTATCAGAAAATTCGTAGATGGCGGAACTCATATATACAGCTAACCCGACATCAAAGAAAACGCGAAAAGCAGCCTGTTAATAACTCAGCAAATATAGCTCCTATTGTTTTATTTTTTTAAACAGTCTTATATCTGCTGTCTAATCCTATTCTGAAATTTTTACAATACTACGTTCAGTGTATTTTGAGATCTGAAAACCCATTTTGAAAGCAATTTCGATGTTGTAAGTTTGTCTTTTTTTTTCTCCGAAACGGCCTAGACTTAAAAAAAATATATATATATTAAAGGAATCTGTTTTTGATGAAATGAATAAGACTAACCTAGTATCTAAGAAAACTCTTAATTTTTATATAATCATCATGAAAAATCGGACTTCTTAGGATCGCGGATTACATGTTATTCTATGAGCTAGCAGACACAACGTTGCACGGCGGTCTTTTGCAGTTTAGGTCACAGTTAAAAATCTGAATATTGGCAATAAATATTCCTTTAAACTACAAAAACAGTTTATTATGTGCATTAAAATACTTAGATTGATTTTTTTAAATGGAGCAGTATTTTGTAATTATATGTATTTTATTTCATTGCTATTCATAGTAAGGAAACATTTTTTACGGAAAAAATATTTCACATTTTTTCGAAAATTCTCGTATCGAAATTCGATATTTATCGAAACTTCTCGTATTGAAATGAAAATTCATTGCGTTCGTTATAAGACTTCGCCCTGTATCACTACGCGAAATTGACTAAAGAAATAAGAAATATCAAAGATCTTGAAATGGTATTCCAAGAGGAGAAAGTGAGTACAATTTCTAATTATCCAGACAGTATTCTTTGCAACCGAGCCTTTCTAATTAATATGTTCTGAATTGTTCTGAATGTTCTGAATTGTTTTTATTTTCAACAATATTTATAACAGTTTTTCTTACAAAATAACGTTCATGTGTGGCATAGATATTACTTGTAATAATGTGAGTGTAATACAGATAGATTACCAATTTAATTTTGGGTTTTGAGTTTTTTTTTAAAGAAATTAAACAAAATCTTTCATTTTTAAAGAACGCACAATTTAAATAAAAGGTATGACGAAATCAAAATTCAGATTTCCAATCCCGTTTATAAAAGGATTCATTTGCGAATCGTTTCTAATATTATAAACGAAAACTGACTTAAAATGACGCCTTTTTCGAAATATGGGTATCTTTTGCTTTTAATTTTATAATTGTTTTCAGCTTCAAAAATTAAAGCATCCTAGTATTTTAGTTTTATAAAATGAAACCTAAAGGGGAAAAAAATTCTTATTACCGTTTACCTCTGTAACAACAACAACAACAAAAACCTGAAGCATTTCTTTTAGGCTAATTGATTACAAACATGTGTGCAAGACCTTCAGTCTCAGGACTGATTTCAGTCTTCGACATATTTGTGACTCATAATAAATACTACTTTATGTACTTAAATTATTACGATTAGCTCAAAATGAAACATTTTATCCTGACTGGTTGTTTTGAGCTCCTGAAAGTAAAAATTTTCATCATGATAATTTTCCTTATTTAGTAATTAAATTTTATAGATAAATAAGTTGAAACAGCTTTTTTGCAAAAGTAAGATACTTGTTTTTATTTAATTTTAAAGTTAATATGCTTAAAGTAAAACTTTAAATAATTTAATTTTTAAAAGATATAAAAGTAGCCAGCTCTCCTTATATGGTATTTGTGGTAATGAAGTATTATTGTAAATAAGAACAATTCAGAACATGTTAGTATTTAGAAAAGATCGATTTCACAAAATTTCATTTGCAGCTGCATTGTAGCTGTCATGATAATTAGGCTTTGCAAAACTAATAAAGTGATTACCCAGTAACTATTTCAATTAATATATTAATCTGTTTCGCATCTTAAATTAAATATTAAGTTTTTATTCTGCTTTCATTAAATCATTCACTATTCTTTAACATTCCGCATATGCCGACTACAAAAACTATTTTTTTCAATTCCACCTGTACACTGGAGTGTTGCCGTGCCACTTACAGACTGGCGTGTTTATCGCCCGTTGGGCGATATCATTTGAAAGATCCCCACACTAACATAAATAAACGGTCAAGTGCAAGTATTACTCGCGCACAGAGGGTTCCGTACAATAAATATATGAATTAGTAATTGCATTATTTCAAAAAAACCGTTGCTAAAAGAATACTATCACATTGTAAAAAATTGTGCAAAGTAGGGTTGGGTATAACAGTATATACTAGAAAAATGTAAATGGGTATACCATGAAAGTTCAAAGATATATGGAACCTAAAAAATTTCAAATACAGCTAATCTGTATAACTCATTTTTACTTTCTTCTTTCTTTACAAGAAGAAAGTATTGGACTCGTGAAAATTTTCGCATACCGGTTTTCGACGGATGTATACTAGTTAGGGTAGAAGTAATGAAAAACATGTTTTTACAAAATGTCTGTCTGTGAGTCTGCCTATCTGTGTGTGACGCAAATATTGTGGGCGCTCTGTCTTAAGAACTATTGAACGGAATTTAATAAAACTTTAGATTGATTTAGTCCGTGATATAAATTAGTGCTGATTACTTTTTGGTATAAATCGCCCAACAGGTAGCGTTACTATGCTGCAATTTTCCCGATTTCCGCAATAGCTGTATCTCAAGAACTAATGCATGAATTTTCATCAAACTTTAGATTCAGTTAGTCCCTGATATGAACTGATCCTGATAGGTTTTTGGTGTAAATTGCCCAAGAAGTTCCACTGTAACTCAGAACTTTTCACGATTTCCATAATAGCTCTATCTCAAAAACTAATGCACGAATTTTCACCAAACTTCAAATTCAATTAGAAGTTCACGAAAGTTGTCCCAGATTAGATTTTGGTATAAATCGCATAACCGGTGGTGGCGCTGCTATGCTGCATTTATCAGGAAGTATTGACATGTATGAGATAGAAGAAAGTTTTGGGATTGACACATCTGACTAGTTTAATATTATTTTAATATATTTATAATGAATTTAATTCGGTACTGACAATAAAAGAAATACATATTTAAACTTCATTTGTCATTTCATAAAACTTAATTCATCATAGTAATAACCTTTCTTTCTAAAGTGCAGGTAAAACAAAACATTCGTTCAAAGTTTCCATTTGGCATTGTGCTAAGCGCGCTTCGAAAGGAGGTCACAAATTTACAACGCCGCCTTGGTCCTTGCCGCGTTTCCCAAATAGCTTTTTAATTAAATTTTAAAGCCACTCAAGGCGTATTGAAAGAGCCATTCAATGCAAATTGTCGTGAATCCCATAGTATTTATGTAATTCATTCTAATTAAGGGGTCTCAGGGATCTCAAAAATTGAAAAAAATGAAAAAAACGAGACCATATTCAACATTTAATAACTTAAAATGTATATGATTTTAAAGCACAATTTTTATTGAGACGAAAGATATAAGTACGTTCTTTCATTTTATGTAATTTAAAATTTGCAAGATGAAGAATTAGCATTTACAGCATGCTCCAAACAGTCAGACATTTGATAAGCAGAATATTGGTATAACAGCTTACGCGCACGATTAGAAAATAAATATTGTAACTAGAATAAACATTTTGGCTCCTACTTACACTTCAGATTATAATAATTACCCCGAACCTAAATAACTTCGTATTTAAAGCATTTTTATATTTTTAATACAAAGTTGTATTTAGCTAATAGAAAATTTTGAAAATTTGAACAATATAATTACTTAAAAAATATTTTTTTGAACAATAAAAAGGAAATTTTAGATTCAGTTTATACAGATTAATATAAAACGTATGTTTTGAAAATTTCATGAAAAAATATTCAAAAGTTTTTGAGATATCGTGAGCGTTATGCCAAAAAAAGTCAATTGGAGAAAAATGACTTAAAAGTTTCGAAAAGGCCGCTTAAGCTATTGAACGGGTATAAGTCTAAAAGCCACAAATTCTGTTCTAATGAGAATTTGAAGTAAACAATTATATTAAAATGTTCAGAAAAGATGGACGATTAACATCTAAAAATATATTAATATATAAAAATATATAAAAATAAAAATAATTTTTTTTGAAGTTTTAAGAGTCCCGAGACCCCTTGAATTAGTCTGTTTTTAACAATTTGACGTTTATTGCTTTTATACTGTTACTGGCCATTGCATTACACACATATATCATTAAAAGTTGTTATCTAGGCTTTAAAAGCCAATGGTACATAGAGTACGTCACCCCTGTCATTATGTGTGTCCAAACCGTCCATATCTTTAAGGGTTCATATCTCGGCTAATTACTAACGATTTTTTTTTTTCGAAAATGATGATCAACAATGCTTTGATACTTCTGCTACGATAGGTACATCCAGTGCTGCTCAACAGTTTTGCTGGATGCCCGTAAATCGAAATTTGTGTTAACGGAAAAATGCGATTTTCTCAAAAACTATGTGTCCTAGGGTAATCGCTATAATTTTCCTGCAAGGTTTAAATTAACGTGTACTCCTTCTAATTTTTTCATAATTTTAGCTTCATGAGATTCGGAATTAGATGGGGGGGGGACATATATTTGCGCTACATTTTCGACTATATGCTTGAAAATGTAATACCTAAAATTAAAAGAAATATATTTTTGAATTCAGCGTTACGAAAGCTTTCACACGATACCCCACACAATATACAAAGAAAAAATATATATATATTTTTTTATCAAGCAACTGAATTTGCCCCTATACATTTTTACTAAAGATATTTATAAATATTTAATAATCAAAAATACGTGGGTCAACAGTCTATATTACTTCCCCGAATTTGAACTTTCCACGTTCCATAGTTTACGAGTAAAATGGTTGTGACAGACAGACAGACAGACAGACGGACAGACACAAGAGTGATCCTATAATGGTTCCGTTTTTACTTTTTAAGTACGGAACCCTAAAATGTAGCAAAATAAAGAAAAACAAAATTAATCAGTTGATTATAAGAAACCCGCGCCATTCTCGGTCGTGGGAGGAACATCACAAGAAACAAAACCCTCGCGAGATTTGACAGTATGTCAGGGGGGAGGGGTGATCCAAAACTTCATGCAATGTTCACATGAAAAAAGTCACAGACATGTTACTTTTCTGCAAAGACGTGGAATTCCGCTTTTCAGGCACATTGAATTTTATCATCCGTGGGATCGGTGAAAATCTGCATTAAAATTTTTTGACATTTTTATGAGGGGGGGGGGGGCTGGAGGTAGCGGTATCTGACGAAATGCAACAACAACGTGAGTACAAACAGCAACAAATTGAATTAATTTATCTCCCTTTCTCATTCAATCTATATAATTTATTTCTGAGATGTAAACAATGGATTTTGCAGTTACAAATCGCCTGTATTTCACATACATATTGTTGAAATATCTGCTATTTCCCGAAACACTAAATTTTACACATTTTCATCTTTAACACCTTATTTTGGAATTCTGTAATGAAAACATTGTTGCAATAAAAGACCTTTATAATGCAATTCACTGTATAACAAACAGCTTCTTTAATGTAAACAAAGAATTTTACACTTAAGAAGAGCCTGCAATCTATATTGTAGAAATATTGTTACCCTCTTGAGGGCTAAATTTCAAACATTATTTCATCTTTATCTCCATAATTCTGATTTGTTTATTGAAAAAATTGCTAGCATTAAATTAAAAAATTTTGAAATAAGTAATACAATGATTTGTCCAGAGGTATTTTTGATCATGTTTATAAAGCATCATTTTGTTTACATTTTAAAACTTCATCAAAATAGTTGTAATTTTTCTAATAAATATGTTACATATAATATATGGTAGTAATAATCAGTATATCTGATGAAAATACAAGTAATTTTTTAAAATAAACTATTTAATGATTTTTTATCCCTATTACTGTATTTGATTAATAGTATTTCAAGAGCCATAATTTTGTACTGTAAAATCCTTAAAAGCACTCTGCAGCAGTCTTTGTTCAATCACAAAAGCCTGCCACTAAAAAATTTTAATGAAGGAGATATAATATATTTCTCAGATATAAACAATGAATTTTGCAGTTAAGAAGCACATGTATTTCAGAAATATTGCTATTTCTTGGAACACTAAATTTGATATATTATCGCCTATTAACACATTATTTTGGAGTAATGAAAACATTGTTATATTACTAAATTTTTTTGTAAATGAGTGTTACAATCAGTAGCAGCTCATGACAGGTATTTCTAATACATGCCTTCCAAAAGATTTTTTTTAAATAAATTTTTGCTTTATTTAATGGAAGAAAGTTCTTCTAAAAATAAGGTAAAGATTTCATTATTAAATATAGTGAAAAAGGAATAAATTTGCCAGCCATGCATTTAGTGTTCCCAAAACTGTCAGTCATGAGTTACCACTGTTTATAATGATTTTGCCCAGCATATTTGGATGTTATATATAAAGGTAATATCTTTAAGGTAATTTAATAAAGTGTGATCTATACCTATTATGTAAAATTTTATAATTTGCACAATTTCTGGTTCCAAGGAATGCAATTTAAAGCATGTATACGAAGTACATTTAATGATATATGAAATATGATCTATATAATGCAAAATTCTGTAATACGCACAACTCCTCATACCAAGGTGTGAGTTATAAAGATCTTCTACTGTGTTCATATGTAGTTCACTCATCAAAAACCTTAAAGATTTAGTATCTGTGACTGGTCTGAAGAGGGCATTATTACAACTTTACATTTTTTTCATTCTGTAGCACAAATTACTCACCTTAGAATTTACCAATCAAAACATTGCCATCTTGATTTTTTTCCATTTTTTTTTCTTTTTTTAACTCAGAAGTGATTAAGATTTTTTTATATTGTAAATCCTAAAGGTTATAATAGCAAAAAAGGATCAAAGAGGCTTTTTTAACACCACTTTAAAACCCCTTGGGGATGAGTGACCGGTATAATTGGATACTTAAGGTGTTCAGAATCCTTCATTATTCTCACCACTTATTTTTAATTGTAAAGGCTCCCTTCTTTAATCGGAGCATTTCTGTGATTCAATTACAGAAAATTTTCTGTTTTTAAAAACCTGTAGTAAAGGTTAAAAATTAAGCAAAGGGCTCTTGTCGCGAAGGGGTTAAACATCTTGAATTAAAGTGAACTTTAATAACCCTTGGCATTTATTCCCAGTACTTTTCCAATTGAGCTATCTGTACGACAGCCCAGCCAACACAATATTCGCTCAGAACAACTATTATTATGACATCAATTGATTGTGTGAAAAGTAATTATAAGTGTACATGATTATATATTTTATTTTATTATTAAGCAACAGACTTTGAAGATCTATTTAGATTGAAATCTCTAAGCTGGAGTGGGAAAGTGCTAATTTTCAGGAATAGGAGGATAATTTATATTGAAAAATTTTCTGTATAAAAATAAAGATTTATTTTTTTTTTATTGCTGGGGAGTAGGGGGAGGTAGAAGAAGTGAAATGTACATTAAAGAAGTTAGTGCTTATTTATTTATTTAAGTTAGTGAGCAACAAATGTTGCAGATTTTTTTTTTCAAAGTAATGTTTGAAAGATTTTATTATTTAGGCAAGCTGGAGAGGTGGGTGCAAAAGGAGAAGTGGAAACTTCGGAGCTCAGGGGATTATTTTATATGATTTATTATTATTGTTAATAAAGAATTTTAAATAGGGATGGTGAAAGATTATTTTATATAAAATTAAAGAATTTAGAATGTTTTTTTTTTTTTTTTTTTTTTTTTTCTTTTGCACTAGGAATGAGAAAAGGGGGAAGCAGAAACTTGTAGTTTTGGATTTAATTTGGATTTAATATAAACATATGTAATTACTTTTATAAGTGAGTGTATCCAAACTAATTGAAATGTATTCAAATGGATACTATAACGCAGAAAAATTATTTACGTAAATCTTATTTTAAATTTTTAATAGCATTGGACAAATGATAAATCAATTTATTCAAATAAATACATTTAAATGCATTATATAAATTCAGTGAAAGCGACGTATTTAAAGTATATTGAGAAATTAAAACTATTGTTTAGATGTGTGAATATATCTTAGCCAAACCAAAAATAATTTAAATTTAATTTTAAAACAAATCATTTAAAACCACATCAAAGCGTCAATAAAATTTTGATATCATATCTTTTAAAATTCATACTTGGAATTTATGAGAGATGTAAATGATAAAACATCAATGAATAAACTTTTATACATTTTTTTTTAATTGAACATAATTTTTGCACATGCAATTATAAAAAAAAATAAAAAGGTGAAATAAATAATATATAGAGAGATTATAATTAAAAGTCTCCATATTTAAAATTTTTAGAGCTTAAGATAAAGTGTTGCGTCACAAACTTTTAATCCGTTAAGGGTTTTTGTATTGATTTCTTTTACAGGGACATATAAAAAATTCGAATACATCACCGTCTATATGCAGAAATTTTATTTCAAATTGAGCAACATTTATATAGGTTATTTATTCACACAACGGCATTTTCCAACCAAAAATAACTTTGGTAGCATTTATATGTTTTACAGGGTACCACAAAACATCTTTTTTTTATATGATTTTATTTTAAAAATTTTATTTTTCAGGATGACTGCACAAATTTCTCGAAATATTGGGAGTTGAAAAAAATAGAAAAAATAAATGAATGCTAACTTACATGTGTGCATTAAATTGTTGTTTTACTTAATTGTAAAATAAGTATGTTTAACGCATTATTTGTAATGCATTATAGAGGATGCCCTCTAAAGTCCTTCCAACGCTCTTAATTGCCGAACGGTTGCAGCTATACTCATAAAAGTGATGTCTAAGTATAGTAAAGCGGCTATGCTCTACCAGATGACACCGCTTCCAGCGTCACCTGGTGGAAAGCAACTGAGTTAGTATTCCTATTTCGAAAACGAGATTCATATTCAGAATGAGATTCATTTAGCATTCGTGTTCACAAGGTGTCGTCATTCACTTTCATCCCATATTTCGAACCGTTTTCGCGATAGGAACGCTAATTCCGCTATTTTGAACCAGGTCGCGCTGTAAGCGGTCTCATCTAATAGCGAATAACCTCTTTACTATACCTAGACACCACGTTTATGAATATACATGCAGTCTTTCGGCAGTTATGGGGAACGAATATTAGTGGGCACCTTGTATTTTTATTTTAAGACATTGTTGTTAAATAACCAAATATTTATCATGGTTTGGGTATTTTTTTAGTGATGCATTAAAAAAGCAGCAAAAACTAATTAAACTTCAAAGAAATAATTTTGTCCACCAGATCGTCAAAACGTCCCACTGTGCGCCCCAACGAAGCACCTGTGAAATCGCGATTGCCCCCTCCCCCCGCGCACATCTTCCTACACACACTTTCTGTAACATATATTTATATATATATAACAATTTAAAAAGTGAGCTCTATTCACCTGAAATTAAGCGTAGCAGTACTTTAACAATTATTCAGTTCACATTTTTTTAAACTTATCAAACACATGAATTATCTGCCACAAATGTGTTTTTAACATAATTCTATAAATGAGGCTATACATCTTCAATTTTGTGTCAAAAAGAGTTGTGTTGTGCATTTTAAACTTGGCTGAATGTTTAATAAAATTATTATACGGTACGCATTTTTATCTTAGCAAAATGATTGAAGAGACTCTCATATTTATCTTTAAAATGGATAACATTGACACATTTTATAATTCTTAATAAGTTATTAAAAGTTTGTGAAATTATTTTTTCTATGGATAACTAAATAAATAAGAAGCATTTGAAGATGCTGACCTTTATGAATTTTAAATTGTCATTACTCTCCATTAAAAAAAATTATCTTTTTTTTCCCCTTTCGAATATCGTTAATTGATTGTCAATACATTATTTCGAACTTTAAAATTTAAATTGTAAATGTTTTATATTAATTTACCATGTAGGACGGCCTGCACTTACAGCCAGGGATATTTACAATTTACACATCTGCTTTTTTAATGTTATTTAAGACTTATAAATTTTATAAAGTTGGTAGTATCACATTTGAGTACTCCAAATATACTTTAGATTAAATATGTTCATGACAGTAAAATTTAGATATGCCCTTAAGTAGTTTTAGAAATATTTTCATGTTACATACAGCAAAGCAATTAGAAATACAAAATTCCTTTAATAAATCTGTACCTTCGGACAAAAAGGGCCAATGTCCATTTTTCTCAAATGGCAGAAAACCCAATTTAAGTTTGAGGAATTTTAAGAATCTTGCTACGATTTCTGTACTATTATTTTTCAAAGTTGTACCTTTCAATTGAGTAATATTTTTCTCACTACAATCTAATGTTCCATTGATTTAGTTTTTTTTTAAATTTTAATTTGGCCATTTTTACATTAACAGTAAGTAACATTGGCAATTGGTTCAGTTACAAATTTGAAATTGCCCTCATACGGCCGTACGCCCCACGTTGGAACCACTGAGCTAAACCGACCAAAGGCAATTATAGCTCACAGGCACACGGTACACCACTGAGTATATTCCAGAAACTCTCCAAGAGGTGAATGTTACGTGACTCATGCTTCAACATGACAACGCATCTTCGCATTCAGCAAGGATTACAGTGGAATTTGTTTAGCAAAAAAAAGAAAAAAAAAATGAAAGTGATATCTACACTATTCTCTTGACCTTGTTCTGTGTGCCTTTTGACTGTCCTTTAATATAAAAATAAATACGTGGGCGTCGTTTTCATTCTGAATGATGATATTGATTAGGTTATAAAAAATATCTTACAGCTGTTCCAATAAATTTATGACTTGAGGCACTTAATCTTTGGAAAATTCGCCTACAAATGTGTAGTGATGATGGAAGGAACTACTTTGAACACTCCTAAGGGTTGATAAATTTAACTTGTACTATATAACGGTACCTCTAAAACTTCAGTTTGACTCTCGTATTATACATTTTTTATTTATATATAATGCGATATAATTTTATATTAAACTGATTTTTACAAGTCTGATCAAATGAATAATTATTTATATATTTTACTAACACGCTTTAAGGAATGTTCGTTCAATTTATAAAAAAAAAAGTATTTTAAAAAGAAATATGTTGAAATATCAAACTTCGAACTTCTCTGTTCAAAAATTTTTATGTTACACAACCTAAGTCGCACATTAGGATGAAAGCAATGTTACATAAACTTTTGAAGTTCTTTTTTATTGATTTCCTAAGATGAAGATTTTACTGAATAACAATAATATTGTTTAAGCGTGTGTATAATGCATTAATTATCTTTTTAAGTCAGTCAACAGATTGGTAAATAATTCATATAAGAAACAATTTTTCCATCTGACCGAAAATCCTTGCAGGTTCGGAGACGAATCTAGAATCTTTTGTTTCAATTGTCAATGCTCTGGAAATTAAGCTATTTGGACGACATCCCAGTCAATACAATTTTCGTTTAAGCAAACATTTAGTAATGGCATATGTTTTGAAACAGCTCGACAGAATAAACTGCATATAAAGAAACTGTAATAAACTATGGATGAGTAATTACACATGAATTATCTTTTATCACAATCAACTGATTGGTAAATAATTTTTATGAGTAGTAATTGTCCATGAGAGCGAAAGTTTCTCCACGCCATTCGAAATGTAAGTAAATGGTTCTGGTTTTGAATGCAGCCTGGATAAAATTTTGCATTAATATTCCTCTCTAATCTTTATTTTTCCCAGCATTTTCTATCCATATTCAATGTTTATCATTTAGAATTAATGAAGGGACGAACGATTAAATTTATTTAACATTTAAAAGGTCCTCCAAAATCAAACCAAATTGTCTTTTTACAAAAATATTTTTGTTCACACATTGTACTATATACACATAATGAAATGACTCAATAAAACAGAGTCAGCAACACTGCCACCGGTTTTACGAAGTAACGTTAAATTAACTGCTTACAGTGCAGTATAATATTACTATATCAGTTAATTGTTAAATTTTTGCTTTTCGTCGTATTATAATGAAAAGACAAATGATCTTATGCACTATATTTTACTAAATACATTTAAAATAAGACTTCTATTTTCCAAGAAATAACTAAGATTAATTTTATTTCCACAAAAAATATAATTGAGATCGAAATGTTATTCTGCTTAGTTAAATAATTGTATTAAAAAATGTCAATATAAATATTTCCTAAAATTTTACTTTATAGCGTGATAAATTAATTTATCCAAATAACGCAAAATTAAAATTACAATGTATAACAGGTAACGAATAATTTTCCGAATTGAGTTTTAGATAAAGTTTCAGTATTTTGAAACAGTACATAATTAAATAAATTCATGGTTGTTTTTGTTAAAATCAGCTTTCTACATCCATCTGTTTTCGAAATTTAATTGTTGACTGGCAAATGTTAAGTAGAAGTAACATCAGTACCATTTTAAAAATTCCTTGATGAACACTGGGTCCAAAACAAATTTTTTAAAAGCGGATATCTCGAAGTATAATTGTTTATGATGATGGCATGTAGTACATAATTGCTGAATTGGTACATAACATAACTCGAAAATGGTCAAAACATGACATATCATATCTCCAGAACAGGGTATATAGTATGGAAAATGGTATAAATTTTATATGCCGATAAAAGTCTGCATAGCTCCACCAGACTGTTATCGATGAAGTGTAACAGAAATTCACTCTTATCCAAAAGTGCATAATGTATGTCATAGAGGATTCCGAGATAGATTTTGACTTAGTCATACTCCTCTTATTAGACTATCTTGAACTTGCTAATGGGATAAGGAGAAGGCCACACCGTAGACCAAACCATACGACGAATATCGTGTCCCATAAATAATCCTCGACAAGGTATGCAATGTGCAGCCTCGACGTTTTGACCAATACGGTCAAACCTAAAGCAGGAATTTACATTAAAATGTCTCAAATGTCTATCAAATATAGGTATGTCCTAACAAAAAAATATACTGATATATATTTATTCCAGAAATTTAAGTTATAAATTAAATTTTTCAAACATATAACATTATTAAATCCAGTAATCGTAAAAACAACAATTTTTCATTTAACTGAATTCAGATTATATGCACACATTAAAGAAAAGGGAAGGAGATTTAAATTAAATAAATCAAAAGTATTCTCTTTGATTTTAGATTAATTAAAAACATTCTTAATTACGATTAATTTTCTTTTTCACGGAAGCGTAATCATCTTAATTTAACATGCATTTTTAAAAAGCAAATGTCATTGGACCTATTTCAGAAAAGAATATAAATTTTTTTCCACAAATATTTAATCAGAATAACTACTTACTTGATACGCTAATTTAGAAATTAACCTGATTACTTTTGGGATGAGAGATTACAGTCGACATGGTAAGAAATGAAACCATTTGTTTAAAAAGAAATAAAATTATAAAGATACGTGTTCATTTTAGTTTGAGCATATTAAATATCAAATTCTTAAATTAATTATTTGAATTTATTTCTTAAAAAAGGATACAAGGAAATTTTTTAAGATTTATTTGTTTTTATTCTTATTTGCGGACATTTCCATGACTGTTTCAGTGATTATGTAACCGTAATTTTGTATGTTTATTCGACGAATTAGCCATTTAATACGAGTTTGGGTGTTAGATACTCTATTTCAATTTTTTACTACTTACCAAGAGTATTTTGTGAATTTCCCTATTTGAATTTCTTATGATGAAGCATTCTATACTTTAAATTCCAATAAAATATTCGTTTTATTTATTCTTTACTATTTTTTTTTTTTTTTTTTTAAAGGGCTGCTAAGCTTTAACCCGAAAATTTCTTATATATTGTAAAATGATCGAACAGTAGAAAGAGTTATTATACTCCCTCCGTTCCAAATTAGTTGCGACATTTAGGTCAAAAATTTTGTCCCAAATTAGTTGCTGCGTTTCAAGTGGGTGGAGTCATAAACAACTTCCGATGCAGTCTAGTAGATCGACATCATTTTGTAAGAACTATACCACCAGTATACCATAAACATCATTTTCTTCCTTAAGATTTAAAGATTCACTAGCTAGAAGGTAGTTTTATGCTATTACTGGTGGAAGAATCCTTACAAAATGGGGCGTGGCTTAATAGCGTGCGAACCCTGGATTTTTTTAACTAACTTGGAACTCATTTAAGGAGAGACGGGAGAATGCTTAGTTTTTAAGGGGGTTTGTGCCTTTTAAACGCGACGAAATGTAACGAAAAAATTCAGAGTCTGAATTAGTCTATCTTCAAAACCTTTTTATATATAAACATTAAATTTTGGATATTGATTAAACATATTGTGCTTTATAATATGCTGTCATTAGAAATTTGTTAGACTTTTACAGAATTTTTGTATTGTTGAAATAAAAATAGTTCTTTTTTTTTTTTTTTTACTCCAGAAGTCATTGCGCGCATGATATTTTGAGAAAGTATGTATGGTTTGCATAAAATTTGTTAAAGATACTAAACATATATGTGCGTTTAAATTGAACTATTCTTGGGCCAAAATTATGTCCTTAACTATATAAAACATACATTTTAGTAATAATAATAATAATATTTTTAATGAATAAAAATAGTCATAATTAAAAATATTACCATTGTAAATACTTAAAAGTTGTTCATTTTAAACACACATATTCGTTTAGTTTCTTTACTAAATTTCATGACTATCCATACATACGTTCTAAGATATCATGCGTGCAATGACTTCTAGAGTAAAAAAAAGAGCTATTTTGATTTCAACACTACACAATTCTGTAAAAGGCTAATAAATTTCTATTGGTACATATTAAAAAGCACAATCTGTTTAATCAATATCCAAAATTTCAGGTTTATACATAAAAAAGTTTTTGAAGATAGACTAATTCAAACTTTGAAGTTTTTCGTTAATTTTCGACACGTTTAAAAGGTACAAGACGCTTTAAATATTGTTTACTGATAGCATAGCACCCAGATATCTCTGAAAAAATTTCACACAAAATTATAAAATCACCAGTATCAATGATCAGTACAAAAGTAATCAAAAGTAGAAACTAATTTGGGACAGAGGGAGTATTATTTATTTCATTCATATGACATTACTTACTAGGGAATTGAAAGAAGCGTTATATGCCGATTTAAACGAAAGTGGTATCGGTGGAAAGATCTCGCCGTGGGGAGAAAAAACTCAATGGAAATACCCTGCGAAAATCAGCCGTTTTTGAAACATCTGTCAATTTATGTCACGCGATTTTTTTATTCATTATAATGTATTTATGCTGTGACATTTGTTATATCGTTAAATTTATATTTTTTGCTGCACACTTCTATATAGAAGACCAAAATCGGGTCATTCCACGTAAAATGAGCAAAAATTTTTAAAAAGTCGTGGCCACATATTAACCGATTTTAATAAAATTTGATTCACAGGTTCAATTCCTATTAAAATAGAGCACTTTCGTAAAATATTTTCACAAAAAATAAATTATTTTAGAAGTTTTGGATATTTAAAATCTTATGATAAAGAATGACATATATGTAATCGTCCAAAGTTGCAAGTTTGAAGTTCCGTATCTTGAAAACTATTTAACACCGATTGAATGATGATTAAATGATTTTTTTTTAAAATATTGTAACCTCTGAAAAATTGTCTTCCTATTTATTGAGTAATAATAATCTGGTAACACCAGGATTAATCTTTAATCGAATTAAAAATCACAAGTATTCAAAAACATCTGCGAAATTGATGCCTGATGTAGTCCAATTGATCAAATTCTACAAGTTTGAAAGTTGCCATTTATTTCCTTCATCTTCAAAAAACTTAGAAACTTTAAAAAAAATTACAAAGTCATAATTTTTCCTCTTATGTATGAGCAAAAATATTAATAAAGGAATGGTCCGACATTAACAATATTCCACAGACATAAAGATCAATAAGTCCACGATATGATAAAAAAAAAATCAAGTTTGTCTTTTCATTCCTAACATATCAAAAATGGGTTAAAAAAGGTAATATCTGTTACATTCCATGAGCTTTTCCACTTTGAATTCGAGCTCGTTTCTTAAAGTATTGCACGATTTCAAGGTGAAAAAAATGAGGGCTGCCATCTAGTTTTTGAATTTGGATTTAGGATTAACTAGGATAGGAATAGGCAAATTTTTGTCTAAAAAAATCATATTTCTTAACCAAACTTAACGCCAGTTTCCGAAAAATTGACAAAATGATGCAATGGTCAATATAGTGCAATTTGAATATAAACATATTAAATATTTAAGGAAATATGAGCAGTTGTATAAAATAATTTTTATCTGCGCATTCGCGAAATATAACAGGGAACTTTTTATATAATTTAATAGCCAACTCTATGGATCAACTTATTAAAAAAAATCAATCAAATATTGTAAAAATTCAGAGCGGCATTGGTGTGAGCTGTTTTTTAGTTTCTCTCTAAAACTCGCTGAATGACAAGGGATTTCCCACAAATTGTTCTTTTTAAGTTCTCTGACAGCGTTCGGAGCACGAATTTTGAAAAAGCTATTTAATTATAGTTTACAGTTATGTTCAGGAAGATTTTGACTGTAAGCTACAATGAAAAGGAAAATATAGTCCATACATTTATTACATTTAGGTAAATTGAGGGGTTTATGGTAAAATGTTGTGAAATTTAGCCCAATACGCAAAATACTCTACAGTACATTCTATCGCATATATATATATATATATATATATATTCTGTATACACACGTAATTTGTATAGCAGTGGTGAAGACAATAAATAAAAATTTAAGATATATTGGACATTTTTTATGAGTTATAAGTCAATAAATAACTTGCAATTTGATTTTTATAGTGATATTTCAATAGCTTTTTGAGAAATCACATTTTGCGTATGGTATTTTCACTAGAAAGTTTTCCATAAAATACATTTAACTGAAACATTTACTTTACTATTTTAAACTTTACTTAACATTTACTTAACAGTTATGTAAATTGGAAAATTACTGTATTTATCCATCAAGGTCTTCTTTTTCATGCCGTTTATATCTAAAAGACAGTTTTGGCAGTTTTTGTTCGAAGGAAAAAAAAAATTACGCTCAAACGTTTGGCACTTTCGGATTCATTCACAGCTATCAAGTAGTTTTTAAATTATGATAACTTAGATTTTTTTATAGTACAATAAGTGTAAACGCAGACTTGGAAAAAATGTGGGCTTTAATAAAATGTAATACAAAGAAAACGAAAATTTTAGGCTATAATATAATTTTAAACGCAATCAGATATCCTAATTTGTATACTATTTTTCATTTTTTATTGATACTTTAGTTCTCCTGTAAAACCAGTATAATGAGCCTATTTGAATAAAAAAAAGAGTTATCAAAATCAAAGCATCCGTTTCAAAACAAGTCGCCAAGAACATGCTTATTTCCCAAGGAGAACGAAAGTGTCAATAAACAATGAAAAATAACATACGAATTTAATATATCTGACTAAATTTAAAATGCGATTTTTGTCTAAAATTTTCCTTTTCTTTCTATTGCATTTTATTAAAGCCCGCATTCTTACCTTTCCAAATCTGAGCTTACATTTATTGCACTATAAATAAAACCTAAGTTATCAGAATTTAAAAACTACTTGATAGCTGAGAATGAAACCGGAAATGCCAAACGTTTCAGCGTTATTTTTTTTTTCTTTCGTATAAAAACTCCCAAAATGGTCTTTTAGGTATAAACGGCACAAAAAAAGCCCTTGATCGGTAAGTACAGTAAATTTCCAATTGACATAACAGTCAAGTAAATTTAAAATAAAGCTAAAAGTAGTTAAGTAAATGTTTCAGTTAAATAAATGTATTTTAAGGGAAATACATTTGTCTGTGAAAATTCCATACGCAAAACGTAATTTCTCAAAAAGCTATTGAAATATCACTATAAAGATCAAATTGCAAGATGTTGACTCTTAACTCGTGAGAAATGTATAATATATCTTTGATTTCAGTTTATTATCTTCACTACTGCCATACAAATTACCTGTTTACAGAAATATATATATATATATGTCATAGAATTTACTATAGAGTATTTTGCGTATTGCGCTAAATTTCACAAAATTTTACCATACACTCCCCAATTTACCTAAATGTAATCAATTTATGGACTATATATATTTACCTTATCATCGTAGTTCAGAGTCAAAATCTTCCTAAACATAACCGTAAATTATAATTAAATAGCTTTTTTAAAATTCGTACTCCGAACGCTGTCAGATAACTTAAAAGAACAATTTGTGGACAATCCCTTGTCATTCAGCGAGTTTTAGTGAGAAACTAAAAGCATCTCAATTGAATGCCGATATCTCTCTGAATTTTTACAATATTTGTCTGTTTTTTTTTTAATAAGTTGCTCCATAGAGTTCACAATTAAATTATGCAAAAAGTTCCTTGTTATATTTCGCGCATGCGCAGATAAAAGTTATTATATACAACTGCCCATATTTCCTTAACTATTTAATATGTTTATATTCCAGTTGCACTATATCGATTCTACTACATTTTGTCAATTTCTCTGAAACTGGTGTTAAACTTCGTTAAAAACCCTGCATGTTATAAACAAACAAACAAACAAAAAAAAAAAAAAAAAGAAAGAGGCACGAATTTGCTTTACTTAAAAAAAAAAAAAAAAAAAAAAAAAAAAAAAAAAAAAAAAATCGCTGTATCTCTATTATTATACATTAGGGTGAAACTAAAAAACGAAGTTTCGAATTTTATATTCTAATAGTGATTATTTTTTTCCTTTTTAACTCCATAAAGAGAAAATATTTTTCTTTTAATTTTAAAATGATATTTTCCGGTTCCTCAAAGTGCCTGATTTTCCATAAAAAACGAAAAAAAGTCAATAATTGCATGAAAAGTTTTTTAAGCTTATTGTTAAATTTATATTTTGCAAAATTAAATTAATTAAGTGTTAATGTCCTGTAATAAAGAGAATAATTTAGTTTGAGTGCCTTAGAAAAGTTAGCCCCACTTTATTTGACTTTTTTAAAAGCCAGCGTCGTGGGCGTCGGCTTTCATTGTCTCTGATTTATTTGGCTGCGACACATAACAAGTTAGTCCGATTTAACGGGTGTTAAAAGTTTCTTTATTATTTTTCCATAAACATTCGGTGTCAAAATTGACAAAGTCTGTTAACTTACCTAAATCTAGATAATTGTTGAAATGTCCTGTATTTCGTGAACCAAAACAATTAACATTAGACTGTCATCTTTGACGAACATATGAAGAAGTTATGAGACATTATTTTTGGGTTCAATTTAACTTAAAATCTGACAGCTGGAATCTGGTACACACTATTTCTAAAATATCTAAAGCTGTTGATGATACAATTAAAAGTGTATTGCTGAGACCTTCAATTCCAATGGTTTCTGATACACAAATCATAAAATATGATTAGAGACTAGTGCGAGAAATGTCAAAATTTGAAGAAAAATATTAAGATTAGAAAGAATAATCCCACATCCAATATAAAATTGCAAAATGTTAGGTAATCCTGTAAAAAACATTTCTTTGTGTAAAAGCACTAAATATTATGGTGTATCAGAACAAGAACGTCACTTTCTCAGACCAAAGAGAGATGAGGTGATGACAATAGGATCACTAAATATAAAAACTACAAAAAATGTGTAGCAAGACTGGAAATGGAAATATCAAGGAAAAAAGTTATTTTAAAACAAAAAAATTATGTTTTGATTGAATGATCGTCAAGTGTAAAAAACAGTTCGGAAGGAAATAGTTCAATCGGTTGTTTTTCTAAACCTGAATTTGAGAATCAACACGGTGAAAGAACCTGAGTATTAGACAGAACGGCAAATATTATTGCAAATGGCACCTTAGAAGATATGGGTATTTCTGATGATAATAAAGAAAAGGTAACTGAAAGAAGGACTTGAAGATGACAAAGAGAATAGAAAAGGAATAATTTGAAAGAACAGGAAAGACGAAGTGAGTTAATTTTAGAAGGTTAGTATTTTTATGGCAGAAAGGATAACACTATGATAACTGAAGCAGAGGGAAAAAAGTATAAAGAATCATTAAAGACGAACATCTGGTCTCAGTTCAAAAACCAGGATAAAAATATATTGGTCATATTTTCATTGGCATCTTCCTCTTATATTAATATAGCCACTGCAATTTTAGTGTATTTTCAAAATAATAATGCAGACATTTCAAGTTTGAGAGTTATTAGGTGAAACAGAAATGCCTTTAATGCAGGATGCAAATCTGGAGTTGTTAAAACATCAGAAGCAATACCCTAAAAACTTTATAATGGATAATTTGATTATTACATGCAAATGAACTTTTTTCTTAGATACTTATTTCAACATCTTGCTGAAAAACTACGTGTACAAAAGGATTTTCTGGACCAGTAGGAAAGCGACTTAAAAAAATGCGAACATATTGAAATTATAGAAAATAAAAACATTGAACCTATCTTGATGGTCTGATCGGATGAAGAATTTAAAAAAAGTACAAACAGGGGATACACCTGAATTTTAGATTTTCCTTGTCATACTCAAACAGTGGAAACATGTGTCAAAATTGTCCCGCGAGCTGCATCAACCGTCTTTAAATATTAAGCAAAAGATGGCTTAATCTTGGGAAAGTTGAATTCCCACAATGTAATGACAAAGTCTGCCTAAAAACACAGTAGGTTGAATATCCAATTTAATTAATTCATAACAAAGGGAGGTAAGGAGGGTGGAAGTCGATATTTAACCACCTCTTCGTGGTGACTACTGGATAGTATTTGCTAAATAAAAGTAGATATGAGCTAACAGCTACGTTGTTTACTTTCAGTTACTTTATACTGAAATTTCAAAACTTTCACCTCCTTGAGGAACTGGAAAACAACTTAATTTAAAAGAACCTTTTCAGCCAAAAGTTTAGACATCCAAAAAGGAAAAAAGTTTTCACTATTACACATTAAAATAAAAAAGTTTTTTTTTTTTTTTTTTTTTACCCTATACTTAAGTTCCACCCTATTATACATGTTATTCTTAACAAATGAAAACACATTTTGAATAATGTCTACCTATGTATATTCTGCAGTGATAGATTATTTGGTGCATTTTATTTTACAGGGTGATCCCAAGTATTATTTTTTGTCTTTAATTTTTTGTTGGCCCCGTAATAGTCCTCCTTATCTAATCGACGTTCATAAATATAAAGTCAAACCTGTTCTTTTTAATCCAAAAATCCCAGAAGAATCTGACAATTATATTTTTAAATATATGACAAAATGTCTAAAATTGAAAGTTGGCGGTCATTAATGGCCATATAGTGTACATATTTTAATTGTAATCTATGAAGTTTAAAATAAAAATCAATTTCTCTCCTTATAAGGAAATAGAAAAATGCGGCTGATTCCACAAATAAGTTTCTGTGTTATAATTAAGAAACTACATGCAGTGTAATTTGGTTCGCAATGATTAAAAACGAATTTAATAATGCGCATTATAATTAGGCATTTTCCTAAACTACATTGCAGTATGACTTCTCGGTTGGTTTCCTAAGGTACAATTCCTAAAAGGACAAATATGATATGAAAATTATATGTTCGTATTCAACATTTCGGAGTTTTGTATAACCTCAGCATGAAACTGACTCCACTAAGTTTAATCTTTTAGCATATATTGAAAGAAGACAATTTCCAATTGAATGTCTATTTTCGTTCTTTTTTTTTTTTTTTTTTTTTTTTTTTTTAATGAAAAGTTGCAACCGAAAAAATATTTGTAATCGAATAGGAACATTTCATACGTTTGCAATCGAAAGCTCACAGATATGTTCTTCAAATGAAATTGGAATGGATAGAGAATGCTCACACATTAATATACACTGAAAGAAAAAAATATATACCGCATTCATCTACAAAGAATAGGTAATCATAATCATTTTCTAAATCCCTAAACTAGAAATATAGGTTTCCGAGCTATGCGAATAAGGTAAACAAATGAACTGAATAGACCAAGTGTTCGAGAATTTCTAGTCTATAGTTTTCTAAGTGATGAAATGTTATATTATATAATGGATCGTTTGAATTACGAGAAAGTATCACTTGATTTCTAGAATTAATTCATAAACTAGAATTATAGTTACTAAAACTCAATTCTTGTGTTTGCATTTATTTACACGAATTTTTAAATAAGTTAGACTACGATAATATAGGAAAACACCCTTGAACTTTTGTATGGATAACTAAGTGTAATACCATAGTGCATTCTAAAAATTTTAGCAAAGACAAATGAAGAAAATTCAAGAAAATTTAAATATTAAATCCCACAGACAGCTCAGCTTTTCTCAGCTGTTCAACTGATAATACTTATTAAATTTTGTATAGAATTGGACAACAAGCCCGGTTAATTTTGATTGGATGGAGATTTTTTGTGTTTGTATTAAGAATAAATGTGCACATTATTATGCGTCAATATAGGTTACTTTTTAATAGATGATGTATGTAAGGAGACAGTAATAAAAATCCGTGCGCAAATTTCTATGAAGAAATTACTGGCATTAAAACAGAGATAATTTAATACATAATTGCATTAACCATGTTTTAATGCCAATTAATCAGTATCAGTAATGACAGTATCAGTAATGTAAGTATCACTATATTAAAATAAATTTGATATATTTATGGGATTACGGAAAATTTATGAGTTACACTGTAAAAAAAAAATTGTAAAGTTACTAAAATTTTTCTAGGAAACTGGGATTCCAGGAACTTTTTATGTAACGACAACAAGAAAAATTACTGTAACAGATGCTGTTACAGAAATTTTTGCTGTTGCCGTTACATAAAAAGTTCCTGGAATCCCAGTTTCCTAGAAATATTTTAGTAACTTTACAGATTTTTTTTTACAGTGTATGTGTAAGTACTGCAAGTGGTTGACATTGTTTTTAAACGAACATTTAATTACAAAATTACCTAAAATGGCAATATTTCATAACTCTAAATGGAATCTAATAAAGAACAACAACAAGAGTCAAAGCAGTAATTCCAATGCATAGATAAGTATATTTTATTTATCGAAACAACAGTATCACGATTACAAAATATCGAAAGTTGTTGGGGCATCAATAATAAATTAATCCTATTATGTTACTCTTATGCTAATATCTATTTTTATACTTTAACCCCTTAACGGTCGCTTAATATTTGGAAAAAAACACCAAAAAAAGTACCTATTTATTTTATTACAGAAATTGAATAATTATAAGGTTTCTTAATAAAATATGCAATTAGTTTTTTTTTTTTTTTTTAAAGGCGAAAAAGAAGATGTTATAGAACAAATTCATATTTGTTGAAAAGCTATCATGCGAGAATCCTATGTCTTAATGTTTGTTGTACACCGTAAAAATTAATGCGAATAAAACCTCTATTTTTCCCATCTTAGATCTTTATTTATCGTCATCACACACATTTTGACAAATAACATTTGAAATAATATATATACGTTAAATTCTGATTATTAATAATTTTTTGAGTGTTACATATTTCGAAACATGCCATACAAAGCCCAACATTACAGTCAGCGCAAAAGCCAAATTCAAACGAAACTATTCAGACTTCACACCGAAATGGCAGTTCAGTTTTTCTGGTTTCAGAAGATTTTTCCAGCAATAAATCTCCAACCCGGAAATATGACGGGAGAGAGAAATAACGAACGACACCTCAGCCCGTGATATTGACGGGAGCGAGAATTAAGGGGTTAAAATACAACCGTTACATTGCTTCGGTTAAGTTACCATAATTTCGTAAAAGAATGTATATTTCTAAAAGTAAAAATAAATAATAGTTATCGACATTAGATAATATAAGCAGACAGCTTTGCTATTTTTGAATTAACGTTTTTTAAAATCAAAAAGAAATTAAAAGAAATTCCGTAGAAGAATGATAAATTATATCTTTTTTTTAATCAAAAATAGTATGTTCTTACATAAAAATTATTAAATTAATGCATCTTGTACAATGTTACTTAAAAAAAAATACTTTCACTTATTTCGTAAACAACTTACTTCTGCTTTATTTAAAATGCCAGGAAAAATAAATCTCACTTAAATCCAAGATATTTTCTAACTTATGCTTGAATAAAAATTTCCTTTTTAATTTTATTTATTGCTGAAGCTTTCGATGTGAAAATGTCATCTTTGTTTGACAGAAGATGTATTATAACAAACTTTGGAATAAACTTTATACGAAACACATATTTTCTTTGACAGATGATTTTTTATTTTACGTATTTTATTTATTTATTTTATTTTATGTTTTTGTTGATAAAATTTTCTTTTGAATAAATTTTAAAACGACACTTTTTATGAACTAATTCTGTTTGAAATAAAATACAGAGTGTCTTCAATTAAGGCGTTCTTAGTAAAGGACATACAAAAACGTTGTTTTTGGAGTATTTTTTTAAAACATCACATGAGGAATACGGGGTAATTTGGTGCTTAAAATTTTTAAACTAAAAAAACTATAGATGTTTTAACAATGTGAAATATACAATGCAAAACACACGTTTTTTTATTGACAAATTCAAAAAATAGAGAAGGAATTTTGGTCAGTACTTAGTAAGTTAGAGCTATTAAAAAATAAATAAATAAATAAATAAAAAAGCTAGAAACACCAAATTACTTCCCAAGGAATACTTTGGTGTCACATTTATAACCACTGCCACACCACAATCGCATATTCCGGAGTAATAAGTCACATGCCATATTTTTACCTTTTACAATGTGCTATTCAGAACACTGAAAAGTGTTTTAATCAGATAATATTTCAGAGAACTGTGAATTTTTCTTTCAGAGCGTATGATTTTTAAGGAGTCAGTTTGAAATAGCAATTAAATGAAAGATTTTCAAGGCTCTGTTGAAATCCATATCGTTTTATGCTAATTAAAATATGTCCTTCCGAATTAAAGTAAATATAAAAAAAATAATACAACATAGTTATTGCAAACAAAAGTTTTAATACGTACGTTTTTTTTATACATCAGTGGAAGCAAAATTGATAATTAAAAGGTTTTAATAGAATAACCCAGCTCAATAATATACAGCTACAATTTTCAGAATTTATGTTCCGATCGTTTAGATGAACTGAATAGAACGTCCTTTTAGATGAACCTCCTGAATAACAATAATAAAAGACGACTTTTAAAACAATTTCTTAATAAATAGCTGTCAACATGGTTGTAGCTACACATGTTCAAAATTACAAAAAGGCGACAAAATGAACGTTACACAGTGATATAGGATAGCCACATAAACATTTTTGAATGCAAATAATGATATTTTAGACATTACACATCTTTTGAATAATAGGCTTGCGTAAAAAGACAACTTTTCGAACAGCTTTATAATAAAAGGCTATTCTATAGTGTATACATTTTAAACGCAAGTTAGGTCTCAGGTCTGACAACGTTTTAAGAGTCTAATTCTTCAGGTTAATTCTAGTTTCAGTAGTTTTTAAGTCATCTATCTCGAAACCATGAAACTGTAAAGACACAGGTACTGGTGCTTTTACCTTTGCCAAAATGTCAATGTTAATTCTCCTATAATTGTCAAAGTGTCCCACAAAAATTGGCTCCTACAAAAATGTTAGTGACGATCAGCAAACATAATAAAACTACTGTAAAAATAAATCAATTTATAAATAAAATACAGCGGCATCAAATTAAGCCGATTTTTCTTATACACGGGGCAAATTGGTGCTTTCACAAATAATATTTTTGGGAGTAATTTTCAATAATGCAGAAGGAAGGAAGCCAATAATTATTAGAGAGGGCTTTCAACATGGCAGTACAAACTTTTATTCATACGTTTATCATCCCGCTTTTCCTGTGCCTTCATGTAAGTAGAGACATATTGAAACTTCGGAAGGGGCCATTTTGCACAATTTTTGACAGATATTTAACGCACAGTACACATGTGTACATTTATCAAAATTTAAAGATTAATAAAATACTATAAGATCATGATAATAATATTTGAATATCAAGCAAGGAATTACAGTGAATTCTGTCTAAGGCGGACTCTGTGCAAGCCGGAAATCTGTCTACCGCGTAAAATTCTTCAAGTCCCGGCGAACCCATAGAAAATTACATTAATTCATGCTCCATAAGGCGGAATCTGTCTAACGCGGAAACGGAAAGGATTTTAAGGTCCCACCGAAACCAAAATTTTGCATAAGGCGGAAAAAGGGATATTTTAAAAATGAAAGGCAATTCGTATATCAAACTTTAAAACTGTTAAGTCAAATATTCAATGTCGAGAATGTCAGTTAAATTCCGCAACACTTTGAAAAAGTTAATTCGAAAGAGCAGAAACTGTTTAAATTTTAAGGAATTCTTGCTTATGACATTTTTTCCTATACAAAATTGCATTTAAAAGTTATTATTTCTAGTAGAATGAAAATTTATGAAAATACATATTTTCTAAAGTACAATATATTATATTTTAAGGTTGTACTCAAATTCAAAATTATAGCGTTCTGTCTCATTCTCGAAGTTTATTACTTTTTGTGTGTGTAAACCTCCAGTTCGCATGTATTACAGCAGTACTAAGAAATTGAATAGCGTTTCTCATTTACCTATAAAGACAAAGGATCTTTCAGAACTTCAGTTCTCAATGGATTTTCGATTCAGGAAAATCAATGAAACATAATCAAAAATCGAGATTTTTTTTTCTTGAGGGGTAGATGGGAGCTTTTTTTCATAAGCCGGAATATTGTCTACCACGGAAAACTTTCTCAGTCCCAACCGATTCCGCCTTAGACTAAGTTTACTGTATAACCCAATTTTTGCCGACATACCCTACTGCTCTCAATATTTTTGGACAATTGTTCGGTTATGGTCACTCCTATTGTGTATAACATAGCCAAAGATGCAAAAGGTTCTAAGATTAATTTTTAATTTGCGTCCATATGAGGTCAGTATGTTGCAAATGTTGCAGTTTCCTGACTCTCTTCGACACACTGACTTTGCTTGTAGATTTTGGCGAGTCCTCAGATAGAAAACGTTTGCATCTTTTTTTGAAAAAAAATAATGGATTGTACACAATATTTCAAAAATATACACTTTTTGTGCAAATTATGTGCATGTTTTCTGCATAGAAATAAGTGCATATTATACGTTTTCAAAAACTGTGAACATTATTTGCATAAGATAGGTGCATATTCGATTTTGGCAAAACATGTGAACTTATTTTTGAATAAAATAAACGCATATTCTATGTTTACCAAAATTGTACCTTTTTATGAACAAAGTATTCTGTACACTAAATCTTCTGAATAACGGATATCTCGGGAGTGCTGAGTTTGTCCGCTGTGTCCGAAGGTGTTCGCTATATCGCGAAAATTGTGTATTTATATAGATTTTGAGATGAGAAATTTTAAAGGCGTTCGCTAAATAGAGGTTGGGGGGGGGGGGGGGGTATAAATTCTGTGAAAGATTTAATTTCTATGGGAGGCTTCTAGGGGGAGATACCTTCAACCTTTAAAAGAAAATGTTTCTGTTTTCTTTTTATTAGTATTTAAATATTGTAACTTACTCAAAAGCGAAAAAAATGCAGTTTGTCTTTAAAAAACGGAGAAAATTCAAATTTCGTTCATTAAAATTTAAAATTCGTTGGGAGGGGTGTTACAACCCGCTGAATTCAAAACTGTCTTAATCCACACATTTGAGATTACTTTTTAAAATATAAACATTAAAAAAAAAACAGAACTAAAAATAACTTTCCATAGCGGATTTAGAAGAGTAGCTCCCATTCCCCACAACAGAAAACTTTTAACTGAACTTCCACTTAGTGTTAAATTACATTAACTTACTTGAAAATTATAAATTTAGTATGTCTTTAAAAATCGGAGAAAAATAAAGTTTTGTTTATTAAATTTCAAAAACTGCGGGGAGGGGGGAGAAGAGCTGTGTCACCGACACCTGAATTAAACACAGCCCCTTGAACTCACTTGAGATATTTTTTAACTCATAAACTAAAAAAAATTATCATATAATTTTCATAGCGGATTTAAATAGTAAAGCCTCCCACCCCCTCTCCCCGAAATGGAAAAAGTATTCTCATTACGATTAAATTATTTTTTATGACTTGTACTATCTTTAAATATTTTATGATCTCTATTAGTTAGTAAAAAATAATGTGGAAAGATTTTAAGAACACACTTTAAACATGTTAAAAAAAAGTAAAATATTATTCAAATACTGAATGAAGCGAAGTGTTATTTGTTTATTTCATTTTTGAATCAGAATTTATATGAGAAGTTTTAATGAGTTATTGAGTATGCGACAATAAGGTATTTTTCACCTAAAAAAATCCCATTGCATATTATATATGTTTACATTACATGCATAGGATGATTTATGTCATATAATGTAAAACATGCCACATAAAAATATAATTTATTACAAGATTTGTTATGTGATTCCCTCAAATAAAATTCTTGAATCTAGATGAATTAGAGTATCACTAATTGGTCGAGTTAACTAACAATAGATCAATACAAAATGCAAACTTAGAAATTAAGAAATATGTGTTACTTATGCAAACGCTACAATCGAATGCATGCGGGCTTTAAACCCATGAAAAAGAAATAATGAAATGTGAATCCTGCTTCATAGCAATGTTTAAGTCTAAAGCAGTCAATTAATTTCAATTTAAATAAAATAATATTTTTTTATTGATTACTGTAATCTTGGATTATTTTGTAAGAATTGATTTTGTTACTTCAGACTTCTCTATAACACAGTACTTTTTGGGCTACGACTATTTAATTACTAAAACTTAAAGATCAATCCTGCTTACTAACACTTTTTAATGCAATTATATTCTTATTCTTTGATCATAATAACCAGATTCATGCTTGTGGGGCACCCTCACAAAAAGAAAATTATAAAGTAAAGCCAGTGATCCCATTATCGTACTGGACGAAAACACGAAAAACATGAAATTCAGACCTCAGGAAAAGTTTAGACACTGATGATATTTAACCATTAAATAAAAAATACGAATTTTTGGGTTGTAAAAATCGCTATAATTATTTAATATATTCTAAACATTTTGGGACTTAAATAACGGTTTTAATGCAGAATAATATTTAATTTAACTTACAAAAGTTAAACTTGCGTATTGCAAAAGTTTAGACACTTTTTTGTTTTCTAGCGACTATTCACGGAAAAATGCAAATTTCACATTTATGACGAATACGCGCATGAAGTATTTTAAGACCCCTCGCCATAGCATCGGTTATTGAAGATGCCGAGAGCTAGAGAGATTCAGTCAGATGAAGTAATTGATATACGGAAGGGAAATTTAAAAGGAAGACTGTTGCAGAAATTTCAGCTACTTTGAATCGTTCAAAGAAATCTATCGAGTATTGTCTAAGGGGGACTTCAAGAAAGTAAAACGAAGATCGGGATGGCCTTGTGTGATTAGAATACGAGATGATAGAAGGATCCAGAAACTGGCATCTACACAAATGATGAGTGCTATTCAGATCAAAATTGAGTCAGGACTTTCTGCGTCATTGTTGATATGATTCGTAAGTAAATTAAAAAAAGAGGCAAATTAGTTTATAGGGAAAGGGGAAAAAGTCCAGCTTTGAAATCTCCTCACAAATTAAAGAGGATGCAATCGGCTCGCAAACATATGTCATATGGAACCTAGTGGTTTACCGTGACATTGAGAGAAGAAAAAAAGTTAAATTTGGATGGCCCAGTTGGGTAGTGATATAATTGGCACACTTGCGTAATTATCCTAGGTCATTCTTTAGTCAACATAAAAGTAATGTCTCTTTAATGATTCGGCCCTCATTTTGCTATAATGGTCAAGAAAGTATTTGGTTCCTCAACGATCGCCAAAGAACGGAAAACTACATACATACATTGGAAAACAATTTGCAGCTATTTGAGGAACTTTTAGCTAGTCCAAAATATGTATTTAAACAACATAGTGGGTCCATTCATATTGCACATAAAACAAAATCTTGGTTTAACTCTCAAAATATTACTGTTCTCGATTGGCCCTGATCTGAAGCAATCAAATACCTTTGGGGCATCATGTTTTGCAAGATTTACGCTAATCTTCGACAATACTCCTCTGTTAATGAACTTCGAGCTGCTATTGAACGTGCTTGATATGAAAGAGACCCTCAGGTGATGTAGGAATTAGTTTCTTCGATGGATAGCGGCATTTTTGGACTAATTGCAAACAATGAGGTTGGAATTAGATTTTAATATTTAGTTGTTTTCCTGCAAAATTGCGGATTGTTTATATTTTTGCCACAATGTTAATTTTAGTTTTTTATTATTATATATTATGTAAAGTGTATAATTTAAAAATCATTGTTTGTGAATAAAGAATACGTCACAAGTAATGTATGGCAGTTGAGTTACAACAAATCGTTACATACTTCTCAGTACAGAAGTGTAAGCGACCATTTTCCATTTGAGTACTTTTTAGGTAAAAGACATGAGTATGTATTTAAAATTGTATAGAGTTTAATATATATTTCAATATTCTTAATCATATAAAAAAACAACAAAAAAAAAAACAAATATGCGTATTAGAGTTATTTACACTTCCATTTTCGTTTTCATTTTATGTTACTAGAATCAATGCTTTTCAGCCAGAATTGATAACATTAACCTAATATTACAGGTATTTGAATTTTTAAAATATTGCAGAACATGGATAAAAAAAAAATAACTGAAATATCAGTATCATGCAAGAATCTAATCAACATTTCTGTAAATTATTGAGAAAACTACTTTAGATACCTATTATTAAGAAACTTAGAAATGAATGAATGTACTTCCAAGTGAATTAAATACTAATGCATTTAATCCATTTGCATTTCTAAGGCACATGCTCTGGGTTCAATTGATTTTCTTTGTCTCAAGACTTTTAGTGAATACTTCTTAAAATACGTTAATGTGCAAACAATGCTTAAGTAGTTTTAATTGGTATTTTGGTGTACTTTAAGAGCTAATGTATACATATATATGAATAAATATTTAATACTTATGACAATCATTTAAAATTAAAAAAAATAAATATTGAAAAGTATATAAAATTTAGACGACCCGTTAATATAAAGAACGAAAATATCCTGAAGGCATTATAAACAAACATGTGTATCATATTATGGAGAAAAATCCCGAAAACAGAACAAGAAATACATGTAGGGGAGACCGGGGCTAGTTGACTACAGAGGTAAATAGGCGCAGTCCTCATAAATCGCCTGTTTGTGGACAGATTGCGAAACCAGTCACAGAGTACCTTTCTTCTTGCTTTTTACAATTCTCATTGTAGTTTTGCAGCGTTACTTACGTGCAGTAGACATTTATTACGATTTTTCTGTTTTTTGCACTCATAAGTAATTTTTTTGTTTCTTCATTGTTTTTCTAATTTCTAATACTTATCTTAGTAACTGCGATTTAACTTGTGCAGTTTTTCTTAGTGTATGACTAACTTTACCTATCCCATATGGGAGTTTGGGAGTTACTTTGATTATTTATGTTTATATGGTTATGTATCCTTTTGTGAAGAAATTTATTATGGGGCTAGTAGGCGCATTGAATACGGGGCAAGTTGGCTCGGTGTTTAGTGTGTGCTGGTAGTTTAAAAAACAGCAAACACCGAGAAAAGTCGTTGCAATGCAAGATTTTGGGCACACGAGGTTTGCCCAAACGGATACACTCGATTTGTGACAACTATAACTCTGATGATGATATCGAGCAGGATAGAATTTACTTAATGTTAACGTTTTATTCATTATTTGTATGTCTGTATAATTTAGAATTTACATTGTACGGCGATAACGCCTTTCTTTAAACTTACTGGTAATAATGAAATTGATTTCTCTTAACTGCGTGTCTTATTCGAGTTTCATTTAAATTTTTCAAAAGCGTGTGCCAACTTACCCCATAGGTATAGGCAACTTGCCTCGTTACGGGGTAGGTTGGCGCACAGTTTTCCTTTTACTTTAGTCTTCCGCTAAACATAAGCTACAAAAGCTACAAACTCAAAACTCCGGGTCTTTATAGCCCAATGCCAGTTCTTTAAAAGTACAGTTAAAGTTTTAAAAAAAACTTAAACAATAAAATAATAAAAATCAATAACTAAAAACTGCGCCTACTAGCCCCGGTCTCCTCTATATGCAGAATGCAATAGGATCTTTTATATGCTCGTATTATTTGATAGAATTGTTTTGAAATTTGATGAACACTTTTCAAAACATCATTTTAAGTTTATTATAAAGCGAAAACCAGTTTGTGTGTTAGACGTAATGTACACGGTAGTAACACATGATAAAAAAATTCGGATTTAATTTCAAATTTTTCAACTTTAAAACTTCCCACAATTTCAATTTTTTACACAAGCGAACGGGAAAAAATATATTTTCAAATTCATTTTTTTAACTGTTTATTTATTTACTTTTTACTTATATAATATAAAATAATTTTCAAGAATGAGTTTTGTTTTATGCGTGCTGCCGGATTACAAAATAATAACCGAATTGTACTTAAAACAATATAAGTATATCACAATTTGTTTTGGCTTATATTCCATAACGGAACTCAAAACTCGTCAATAAATAAGTAAAATAATAAAATATTATAAATAAAACGCAAATTTAGTTCACATTTAATCTAATTAAGTGATAAAACTATTAACATATCAGAATAAAAAAGGTTGCTGTAAGCAACAAAATCTTTAGCAATTTCTTTAGCTATTCGAAATGGGGGTCTGTGATTCGAATGCATCGCATTTCATAAATTTCAAAACTTTATTTAAATACATTGTTGGTATTTTTTCATACAAAAATGCTTTATAGTGTTGTTAATCGGCAATCTAAAAAAATTATTAACTAAAAAATATGTAATATAGTTTACAATAGAAAATGTTTTTCACTTATTCTGTTACTCGGAAAGGCCGGGTTGAATCATTTGTTTTGTTAAAAACGAATAAATATGCACAGAAATTTTTATAAAATATCTGTAAAAACCAGAATAATAGAAATTTTGACATGTAAAATGTGCAGTATTCAATGTTAAATTATGTTACATTGTAAAACAGGACATTTCCAACCTAAAAACACTTTTGAACTAAAATTTATAAAACTAAAATTCATAAAAGACTTAAAGAAACTTTTTTGACATGAAATAGGTAAAAAAAAAAGTGTGTGTATTAATTTATTTTGTGGTAAAACAAAATAAGATCAAATATTTTGTATAATCAATTTTTTAACGTGAAGATTTAATAAGAAATGTTTTTATTTATATATTATGCATGAGGGTACACCTTTCACAAGTTTAAAAGTAAAATTTAATGTCAGGATAGCCATGCCTTAGCGATGAAAGATTCTCATACTTTTCTAAGAGTGTTAATATATAATTATTACATATTTAGCAAAATTGATTAGGTAAAGCGATATATAATTATGTATGAAATTAGTAAGGATATAATGTTGATAGATAAAAGAATAAGTGGAATAATCCAAACTGTATGAAACTTTAGCATAAGGAGAAAAAGAAAAATTTGTGTATTAAGAAAGTAAATGCTCTGTATTAAGGAAATGTGAATTTTGCACATTAACCCTCCGACTGTCTTGGAAAAGGGGAAAATTGTAATGTTGTTTTTTCCTAAATTTTTTTAATGCTAAAAAAATGATTCTTTGAACATTTTGTAAAAAAAAAAAAAAAAAAAAAAAAAAAAAAAAACTTTATAACGAATATGAATGCAACTCTTGGAAGTATTAATCATTGTTCAAGGTATTAAAAATACATTAAATCAATAGAATTATATTACTTTAAATATTGCTTGTATTACAGTGAAACCTGGAGCTTAGTGAACGCATTAACACGGGCTTGTCAGTGAGAGGGTTAATACAAGTATGGTTAATACAAGTATGGTTAATACAAGTAAGTAATACAAGTTTCTACAATAAAAAAAAAATCATATAATTAAACATAATCTAAATAATTTAACTTTACTTAAAATATAATGTTAGTGTTTGTTTAGTTTAGAAAAAAAAGAAAAAAAAAACACATTTCTACGAATATAGTATCCGACTTTAATTGTTAAATTCAGTGCTTCTTTATTTTATCTTCTTCTCGCAATTTTCTGTTGAATGACATGTAAATTGCCAAAAAAGGTGCAGTGAGATAAAAAATTAATACATTTTTATCTATCATGAATATTTTTTCGTTATCACACGTAAGAGAATAATGTTTTTCAAAGTCAAAGAGAAATTTAAGTTTTCTGTTGTAAATATAAAAATCATAAATATAAAAAAGTAAATATAAATACAGTGGAACCCGGTTAAGACGCGTTTCAAGGGAGTGGACCAAACTCGCGTATTAAACGGGATCGCGTATTAAACGTGATTTGCATAATGTTACAGGAACTGGTCTTATTTACACATTTAATCGTCTAAATGAACTTCAGAGCTTTCGTTTATATGTTTACGGTCAAAAATTGCGTCTTTTACGTACATTTAGATTTAGATTTAATTGCATTCCATTTTAACTGATTGTTTCTTTTTATAGGACCAACTGGAATAACAACGAAATAAATATGGATTCAAACATGGCTTTATTGTCGATTAATAAGTTGCAACTAAAAATAAAACAACAAAATAATTTTCCTACAAGACTATTTTTAACAGAAAGAAAAAAAAAATATTAAATCTTTGAAGCACATCGCAGTTTTAAAAATCCTTTATAGTACTTGTATTAAAGAATACCATTATAATCTGTCCTTTTTAATGTAAAAAAAACTATATCCTTATTAATCTTTGTGTAAAAAGCAATGTTAGCATAGCAAAAAGTAAAGAAAATATAAAAGAATTATCCAACGGCAGTCATATTTGCTTATTCGTTACAACTTTCATTTTTTATTGCCCATAATATGCATTATAAATCGTAGTAATGATACAATGTACGTTTGAAACCTCACTAACAACTGGTATGATCACGTCTAATCATAACAATTTTTACTTTCTTCTATCTTTACAAGAAGAAAGTAAGTCGATTCATGAAAAATTTCGATTTCTGGTTTTCGATGGATTTATACGTTTTAGAATGTCCTGAACACAATTTGATAGTTTTTAGAAAATGCCTGTGTGTGAGCCTGTCTGTCACTCTGTGAGTCTGTAGGTGACAAAAATTTTGTGGGCGCTGTATCTCAAGTGCTAATGCTCGGAATTTCACAAAATTTTAGATTCAGTTAGACCTTCATATAAACTGGTTCTGATTACTTTTTGGTGTAAATCGCCCGACATGTGGCGCTGCTATGATGCATTTTTCACGATTTCCGCAATAGCTATATCTCAAGAACTATTGCACGGATTTTCACAAAATTTTAGATTCAGTTAGTTCATGATATAATTTGATGCTTATTACTTTTTGGTGAAAATCGCCCAACAGGTGGCGCTGCTATGCTGCATTATTCATGATTATATCAATAGCTCTATCTCAAGAACAAATGTACGTATTCTCATCAAACTTCAGATTCAGTTAGTCCCTGATATAAATTAGTTCTGTTTAACTTTTGGTGCAAATCGCCCGACGGGTGGTGCTTCAATGCTGAAATTTTCAAGATTTCCGCAATAGCTGTATCTCAAGAACTAATGCATGAAAATTCATCAAGCTTTAGATTCAGTTACTTCCTGGTATAATTGGTCCTAATTAGTTGTTGGTGTAAATTACCCAACAGGCTGCGCTGCAATGCATAATCTTTTACAATTTCCGCAATAGCTCTATCTCAAAAACTAATGCACGGATTTTCATCAAACTTCAGATTCAGTTAGAAGTTGACATAAGTTGTTGATGATTAGAGTTTGGTGTAAATCACCTAACTGGTGGCGCTGGTATGCTGCATTTTTCAGGAAGTATTAACATGTATAGGATAGAAGAAAATTTTGGGATTACCACATCCGACTAGTTATAACATGTATGAGCATCCTGAATTCACCTATATCTCTCTAATACTGTAAAAACATACATGAAGTGAGACACAAAGAATGTTACGAGGCGGGATCAAAGAAGAATTGCAGTTTTGCTAACTTAGCGGGTTTTATTTTCTTCAAATATCCACCACTATTTTCGATTACTAATTTATGCCTTTATTAATATGTTATTAAATAAAGTAAATAATACTATTCAGGAACTTTGTTTCTCATCTGAATAAAAAAAATTCCGCTAAATTGGCAACACTCGAGAAGAGAGGAGGATTGATCAAAGAAATCTCGTCTTAAGTGTGATTTTTTTTCTCTCAAAGATTCGAAAATTTATCGCGTATTAAGCGGGATCGTGTAATAACCGTTTGCGTATTAAACGTGATATTTTTGCATTAGCTTTATGGGCAATGTTCAAGGGACTGGAAAAGATCCGCGTATTAAGCGGGATCGCGTATTAGCCGTGAGCGTCTTAACCGTGTTCCACTGTATATAATGTACTTGTAATACATAATATAAATATAATATATGTATGTAATATATGATATAAAAATAATAATATAAATGTAATATATTAATATAAATATATAATGTATATAAATAAATATAAATATATAAATATATAATGTAAATATAAATATAAAGTATAATAATAAATAAATATAAAAAATCATATAATTAAACCTAATCTAAGTAATTTAACTTTACTTAAAATATAACGTTAGTGTTTACTTAGTTTAGAAAAAAAAACAGGAAAAAAAACAGTTTTCTACAAATATAGTACATTTACTTATTCGACTTTAGAAAAGTTAAATTTTGTGCTTTTTATTTTATCTTCCTGTCTTGATTGGCGAAATTTTCTGTTGAATGTTATATAAATTACCATAGAAAAAAGCTGCGAGATAAGAGCACGAATAATTATTTATCTATTATGATAATTTTAGTGTTATTACATATAAGAGAATAATGCTTTTTGAACTGAAACAGAATTTTAAGTTTTCATGGAAGCTGAGCAAACGTTAATAATATCGTAACACGAAAGGCAATATTTCACCTTGATTCAAACAAAAAATATATTTTATGAACTTTAAAAAGTTCACCGTTTTACTTAAAAGGTGACTATACTAATAAAAGAGATTTTAAAAGTTAAAGAATGTACATTTTATTTAAAACTTCTTAGTACTTTCAAGCTTTTCCAAGCTCTTCATCAGAGAATGTTTTAATAACTATAATCTGCTACTTCTATTTTCAATTCTAATAATTATTGGCTGTCTCATTTTCAAAACGAAGTGACGTATTTGTGCATATAATCAGAAATTAGATATTAAAATATTCCCTGATTAAGAGCTTGGAAAAGCTTGGAAGTACTAAGAAGGTTTCAAAAAATGTATATTTTGTAACTTGTAACATCTCTTGTATTATTTTAGTCACCTTTTAAGTAAAACAGTGAACTTTTTAAAGTTCATATAATATATTTTTATGAGCAAATATTCTCTGTTAACTAAATGTCTTTAAATTTTAAATAAAACGTAGATATAGACTTAACGAAAAGAGAAACAGGTGAAACAATGTATCAATTTTATGAATTTTATGAATTTAAAAGCAACGTTAAAAACGCCAGAATAAGCAAACCTTCAGCAGATTGGTTTCGGTAGCGTTTAGCGTACCGTCCTCAGTGCACTGTTATTATTAATTATATGTAAATATTAATTATTAATTATATGTATCAATTTGTTAATAAAATTGTTTTTTACATTGAAATATAGATGAAAATTTTTATAAGAAAACAGCACTAAAATATAAAGCCTTAGTGTTTTTTAAATATATTCTGAAATTCAAGTTGTTTTGCTTACCCTTTTTAGTATGTAGTTATAATGATTAAACACTTTAGAATAATACTAGAATATAGAATAACGTTAAATACTAGAGCTTTATAATAAAAATATATAAAGTAAAATAGGCTCAGATATTTTAACATAAGTTTCATGTTCGATGTGAAGAGATGTAAATAAACTCAGAGTCCAGAGATGTAAATAAACTTATGGAAAGTTATTTGTAAAGTATATTGATTATCTTGTTCAAAACTGTCTGAAGATTTTTTATGTTTGAGAAATGTAATATTCTTTACAAAACTATTTATTGATAGAGTATATTCTATATAATCAAATAAGCTTCTTCTGAAATTTTCCGAAGATAATTTAAGTAGTTAATTAATAATAAATTAAGTTAATAGTCTATTTAGTTTCATTCAGACCCTAAAGGTGTTATATCATTCAAATGAGTTTTGATGAATGTTTACAATATCACATGCAATTTCTAAATATTGAGATAATTTTCGAAGTTTTACAAGGAAAATATAATACTTACTTTTAGATGCAGATTTACCTCGACTAATGCGATCAATTAATCTCGCACTATCACCGCAATGATGGAAATCTCACTATTCGGAACGTGAATAGAATGGACAATACTGCAATAGATCCCCACCCAACTTCATCAAATGCCCAATACACATAAATAGGGCAGTGTAACGATTTACTACGATTAGTTTTCGATGCATTACAACTAGAAAATAAATAACACAATTTTATTTGAAACCTTAAGAAAAGTTAATATAACTTCCATGCCTTTCGATAGCAAAAACGTAAAAAATAATTTCTTCAGTAATAACCGAGAAACAGTGAAAAGTACATTTTACTTTTAATCCTGCATTGGTATAATAAGTTATTTATATTACCTTTCAAAACTATTAGGTATTTTTTTTATTACATAATGTTATTTTAAACATATTGTAATTTTATCCCTTCAAACCGACATAATTTTTTATTTGGTAAAATATCAATTGCTAATTGCATATTTTTTTTTACTTTTTCTGGGGAATATGTGGTGCAGTAATACAATATTTGATTTTCTAATCTTCAGTGAACTTCTATAATTCTACTGTCTGGATCTGTATTCATGAACGTCTGTCTGAAAAATCTTATTTTTGAAAAACTTCTTAGAATTCTTTTAATGTTATTTCTTAACGGAATTTTCTAAAGTTTTCATTTTATTAAATTCTCGCAATGTTGCAGGTAAAAAAGAGGTTCACCCGTTTTGCGTTTTTACACTAATAGAAATTTTACCCGCACTTATCGAGGGAGCATATCAAAAAGGTTTACTGCACGAACTGAAACCGCAATAAGGAACGAATACCAGTGCAGAAAGTTATTTATTCTTAAAGCGTTTTTTTCTTAGTTAGAAACTCTGGAGTTTTACGTAATATGATGTCTAAAAGAAATCGATCAAGTAATATGAGTGCAAAGAATATTAGTATAACATTTTTATGCTATGCATTTTGTATAGATGAGCAATAAAAAATAGTAACAACGCGCGATTATCCACTATATATTCGTTTACAAGGACAGAAAATAGCAATCGATTGGATATTCTTCTTCTGGCCTTCTTAGTATATGTCAATATGTTCATCAAGTTTCACCATTACAGGTCAGTAGCAGACTTTAAAATATTCATAAATAACACTAAACATCGAGTGTATAAAGCAATTTAAGATTATCAACTGTACCTAAATAAAGACGCACAGGAATTTATTTGAATAGTTGAGAACAGTGAAGCATTTAATAATGAGATAATTATTGGCCATTTAAATGGGCTATTGTATGGATAACATATAACTATACAATGTAGAATACAGTTTGTTATATTGTATCGTTTCAGAGTAATTAAATAGCATTTATATATCTAAATAACTTAAACGATTTCTACTTGGGAAATAAAGATATGCAAAACTCAAAAGGCATAAATTATTAGTCAGTTACTTAGTTAGAGTGTAATCTCTAACTTGTAAACACTGTGCTTGAACATCTATTTTAAATAAACTTGAAAGAAAATATATACTTGAAATTAATGAATATTTTAAAATTCTTTCCGTATAGAATAATGTTTGTATGACACATACAAATAAACATAACGAACGATTATATTCATCAGTTAAATCTACCAGGTACCAATTTTTAGTATTAACGCACTAATAGCTATTTATGATTATCTAACCACTTAAATTATGTTACAATTGTTATTCGAAAATATTCTTTTATCACAAGTATATATTACAAAAATACATGTTTTTGAACATAAAATTATATGCGTCAATTTTGTTTTAAGAATAAAACCGAATAAATGAGTACGAATTGTATGTAAAATCTGCGCATGAGATGGAAAAGGAAGGAAAACTAACTATATGCAGCAATAAAAAAATTTCTTGCAGTAATATTTCTAAATACGAATTTTTCAAATACATATAATAGTAATCATTTCAGGCACATATAATAATTCAAATACATATAACAATAATTTGAAATACGTATAATGTATTTATATTTCAATATTTTTTCTAAATTATGTAATTCAAGTCAAATTTTGTATGCACCTATGAATAAGAAATACATTTTCAAACTTAATATTAACCTTTTCTGAAATAATATTGATAAATTGTGCAATGAAATAGACTCGATTTGAAGGTGTATGTCATTTTATGAATGGTATTCTAAAGTTTTGACAAGAGTTCTTAACACAGCATCCACGCTTTTGACGGTATCTGTCAATATCGACAATGAATTTCAAAGTACGTGAGTATAAGAACGTGCCTACTTCAGAATGTTTATATATGTAAGGAAAAATTCTACTGAGTACATATGATCGTTAAAATGATTGAATGTTATGTGCAAATACACAATTTTTAAGGTGAACAAATGAATAACTATATAAAAGCGAGGAAACATAATCAAATGTTACACTTTATTTTTATTATCAAAATAATTTTACTTTTTGTTTTAAACAAAAATATATCCACGTCAACATATCCGTGCGTTTTCATTAAAAAATGGCCAAAAGTTTTTTATTAATTGGATTTCATGGGCAGTTTAAAATAAGATTTTTCTGATTATAAAGTATAAAAAATACGTAATCGCAATTAATTACAAATGTAAATTAAAAATCATGTAAAAAAACATAATTTGAAAAAATATGTTATTGAATGAAAATTGTATTGCAAATTATGCAAAAAGAATATTTTTTTTAAAATGCCGCAGAAAATTAAAAAAAAATATTTTATTATAATGTGAATTATTTTATTTTGTAGAGAAAGAAATGTATCTGAAATGACAATGTATATTTTTTGAGCTATTTAGCTGTACGTTTCTCTCACAATTTCATTATGTTTACTATACAGAAATCTACACAACATATTATAATTGTTTACACTTTTTCGAAATTAATCTAAAAACATTATTGGTCGAATTATTTTAGTGAATAAGATACACAACATAGTTCATTCTTAAGAACTACAAATGACGAAAAAATGTATACTTATTTAAAAAGTAAAAGTAATTTACTACAAAAATGCAGATCAATTTCAAATGTTTTGTAGGTTGTTAGTATTACATTAATATTTTGCACACAAACGTTGAACATAATTATTCAGCAGTATTTTTAACGTTCCTAAAAGAAAAATATATTTATTTCTGGTAACTTGTTGTGTGAAATAGTGATAAATGTTTAAGCAGTTAAGCTACGTTAGTTAGACTTTAAATTTCCAAATGTAAATTTCAATACAGGTAGTATGAATGTCAAAGTTAAAATTTCTTATAAAACGGAAACAATGTATATCCTTATGCTTAAGCTAAAATACATTTTCTGGATAAACTAAATTAGCCAATGATAATGTATATCGAATAATTTTGAATATTAGATAAACATGCAGGATCGCAATTTCGTAACACACCTAATCCAACCAATAACGTATATAGTCCCAACTTATGACGTATATATATATATATATATATATATGATTTCCAGATTAGGAGATGCAAATAAATTTTCGCTGCAAAGATCATTGACATAAAATACTTAAAAGGGTAATTTGCTTATAAAATAAAATAAAGATAAAATGTACAATTAAATGATATTTGCAATAGAAAATACTTATAAACAACATAAAAATAAAATCAGAAATCATTTTTTGAACTTGTTATAAAGTTACATTTTTAGACAAAGAAAAGTGCATTTGTCATTTTAATTAGAAGTAAATGATACAAACCATAACAGAACGGATAGTTATACATAGAATATACTTTACGTTAACTTTACTATACGTTAACTTTTATGATACGTTAACTTTAATGTTTTTTAAGAAATTCAGTTGTTTATAACTTAGAATATTAAAAGAAAGCATTGTATGAATCAGTATTACCAGTTTCTAAAATTCTTAAATATATATGGAAGTTTCATTTTACCCTATAGTAACGATACTTGAGAAAACACAGGACTGCAATTAAATATATAGGGTGAACCAAAAGTCTCGCCCTCATTATAAATATTTATTGTTCCTAACTATTATAATTAGACATATATTTGTTTAGATAAATTGTAGGGACTGTTATAATTTTTTTATAAGAACACGTACCTCAGTACATTTCAACGTCTTAACCCTTGGTAGCTTCGAGAATGTCTGATCTGTATTCTAGTTCCCTCCTAGCGTTTTTAACATGTTTCTGTTACAGTACACCCAGCAACTTGTATCCTAGTCTTCAGTTCTTCAGCAATTGGTGTGGCAAAGACACTGTCCTTGATATAGCCTCAAAGAAAAAATCCAGAGGATTAATATCTAGAGAGCGCGGAAGCCGGAGTGTTGGTCCTTCCATTCTAATCCACCGATCCGGAAATGTATCGTTCTACTGCACAAAAAACCCTCTTAAATTGACGTATCCAATGATACAACAAGTTACGTTTTTATACAAATGTTTAATTAGTAATGAATTATTATAATCAGGGCAAGACTTTTGGTTCACCCTGTATATATACAATAATGTTTTTCAAAATTGCAACACGAAGAAGGAATTGCGCGAGTAAGTTGAAAAATTTCAGAGATAGCAAAATATAGCGTGTTATGTTGATAATTACAATTTCAGAATCCCCACGTATGCGTGATCTGAGCAGCAGTCTCTGAACAGCTGCTGAAAACGTATAAAGCTGTAGCAGGACGTTAAAAGTTGTCTATGGTTATCTGTTAGTGGTAAACATTAGGTGAGACGTAACTATGCCTCTTCGATCAAAGAGAGCGACATTTCAAGACATGACAGAGTTTGAACGAGTGAGAATAGTCGGCCTCGTGAAGAAGGATTTTCCTATCGTGCAAAAGCAATTTGTATGCAGTGTAGCAGCAGCAGAGTTATCCGAGTTTAAAAGCAGTGGACCAACAAGCATCGGACAACACGGAAACATGGCAGTGGACCCCGAAGGGTGACGTGAACGCGCGATGATTGACACATGGTTCGCATGCCGTTAAAGAACCGTACAACTTCATGCAGACAGTTGGTAGCACATTCGTTAACTTCTACAGGTGTATCACTGTCTGTAATCACAATATAATAATCACTGTATGTCTCTGTATATCACAATATATATATATATATATATATATATATAAGGGAGAATGGGGAGGGTTGTCCACAAGGGAGGCTGGACCCAACCTTCACTTTTCATATTTTAAAGAATCTCAGAGACTTGCTAATAGGTTTCAACCAAAGCTATTGAGAACCTCAAACAATAGTCTTTGTTTCATGAAGAAATTGAAATAGGTATGCAAAAATCAACCGCACTGCAAATAGTGGCGTATTAAATTAAGACACATATGTGACTGAAAAGGTATTTCAGACACTTAAGTATCTGAATCTGAAAATTCAGTCATGATAGATGTCTTAATTTAAAACATATAAGTGTCTTACTATAATCATGGTGTAAACGAACTGAGAAAGGTGTCTTAAAAATCTGCAAGTGTCTACTTTTAAGACACTTTGTAACTCCGTTCCGCATTAACCACCAGGCGGCACTCTAGTTGCGCATGCGTTTTAGATGCCTTTCGTTCGAATTGGATGTTCGTTTGTAATTCAAACTGAGCGTTTGTTTTATCTACGGGTACATTTTAACTAATAATTTATTTTGACTTGATTCGGTTTTTTCGGAATGTGAAGTTCCAGGATTTAATCCGTATCGACATAGTGATATTCCACATTAATGAAAGGTGTCAAGCAAAAAAAAATAATATAGTGTTCTTCGTCTCGTCAAAGCAGGTAAAGAGAACTGTTGTCTGGCGGGCTATGTTTTTAGGATGGAAATATTCCATTCTTTTAACAGAGCTAGCCGGATGTGCAAAGGGATTTTTTTTTTATATCAAAGTGTGCTTAACTCACGGATACTAACGTAGCCTCCAATCCGGAAGTCGCCTGGGTGGATGTGATTTTGGAATAATCACACCTTTTTCCAGGTAAGTGGACCCTTCACTATGTATTGAAAACTCTCTGCGAATGTTTTCTCTTTAAATAGAGACCTCACACGAGTCTATAGCTTTATTAGTTCCTGAGTTATGCCAAAATTTGTTTAAAGCATTTTGCCTATGGGATTTCCATGTTAAAATTTTATCTTGCTAATATTTAAATTTCTACTATTCAAATCATCTGCAATCATGTTTCTGTATTATTTTACATCCGATGTTATCCTTAAAATAAGTTTTGGCAAGTCTGCATGGTGTATTAATTGTTACCGAATCTATTGAGATACACCATCCTAAGCCTTCTTTCTCTGTCTACTCGCATGCCATTAATTTAAAAATAGCAGTGACAGCACCTGTTGATCGGCTCATAATTTCTTAATTACCATCAAGGCTATCTTAACAGCGTTTTCTTAGAGTAATTATTACACAAGAGTACCTTTTATATGGGTTTTATTTATGTATACAATATTTTTATAAGCATTTAATGCGACAGCATTTGTAACGTTCACATCGGTTTTACATTTCCCATATGTTTAATATGTGATATGTACTAAAATTCCCAACTCTTTATAGTAAACATCCTTATTTAATTTTTATTTATTATGTATGCTTTTCATGTCTGATGACGTTTTCTTGCGTCTCAGATTTTATACACCGTGATAAATTTTAAGTTATTTAAAAGAATATAGTTCGAAAATCCTTCCATTTACCCATATCATTAATTCCCCCATACATACAGCGAATTACTTGTCTTTATTTATTAGATTAAACTGTTTTGACTGATAAAACTCAAATCCGGTCATGAAATCTGTTTTCCTTTCTGCTATATACTTTAGTTGTTTCCGAGCATTTTAGAAATATTCTATTTCCTATACTGAAAGTAGTCAACTTCAGATGTTTTCATTTTCAAGCCCGGTGATTCACACCACAATTTGAAGACTCATCAGAAATCGTCTGAAATCTGTAGACGTAAAGCGGAGAAAATTTTGTTGGCGTTTTCAATAAATCTTCTTATTTAACGATTTAGAAAATGTTCTCGCCTTATCTCTGTATTAGTCATAATGATTATTTGTAAATTCTTAAATTCATGTAATTATGTGCTGTTAACATACTTGTAAAAATACGGTAAATATATACAGCTATATTTCATTTGAAATCAATTATAATATTGATTTTTTGATTATTTTTAGTAAAAAAGAAATCTGAAATTTAAAATGAATATCAGTAAAAAAATAGAATTTTATACGATATGTACTTAAGCATAACTGGATTTTGTACTTAAAGCTGAATTATTCTATATTTACTGAATCACAATGCAGAGTTGGAATTTTTCTAGAAGGACTTGATTAAAGCAAGGGTAAACTTTGACATGCCCCCCCCCCTCCCCCCGGCCCCCACTACCTACGATTTTTGTTGCCCCAAATTCGATATGCAATTTTTTTAAAGCTTATACGTTAAATGTGTTTCGACATTGTATATTGGTTATAATCAGTATTTTGAACTAAAAAGTAGAATAAGATTAAAAGTTAAGTACAAAAAATTTTAAATACAGTAAAAACTCTTAATCGCGGGCACCTTCAGAACGCTGAATCTGTCTGCTATTCGATTGTGTTAGCTTTTATGAGGTAAATATACATACAGTGAAACCTCCCTGTGCGACCACCTCCATTAAGCGACCACCCCCTGAACGACCATTTTTTCATGGTACGAAATTTATTCCCATAGGCTCAATACTAATTTTACCTCTATTCAGAGACCATCCCAGTTGAACTCCCTCCATAAGTGACCTATTTCTTTGAAGAAAATGAAACAAATTCCGTTTTTTCCGGGTCGCCAGAAAAAGGTTTTATTAGAATAATAATTCCGGAGAGCGCATTATTTATCAAACTCCTAAACTAAGTTTAGAATTTTTATTTATTCCGGTAACTTTTAAGTGTTTAAACCCCTTTGTTCCTTTTTAGGCAATGAACTCTGATGACACATTAAGGATGACGGTCCATAAACTCCCCTGCCCTATTCTGTCAGGAAACTCTCAAAGGAATAGATAAAGTAATGAAATCGTCAAAATTCGTTCCAGACAAAAAAAAAAAAAAAAGCATTTATTTATTGAATTTTGAAAGGACTTGGGAATAAAATTTGTAGTAGATAAACCATAAAAGCAAAGCAAACATCAATGTATTCATTTTTTAAACTCTGCAGTAATTAACTTATGTAATTAACTTTTGTTTTGATACTTAAATTTTCATATGTTTTCTTAATTTGAAAAATATAATTTTAGTAACATTAATTGCTACATTTTTTCAACAATTAAATTCTAGACTTTAACATGACCTCCATTAAGAGACCCCCTTTCGGAGCGACCAATTTTTATTGGAACGGAAGTGGTCGCTTTAGGGAGGTTTTACTGTATATTGATAAACGTGAGTGCTCACTAAAGATAACTGTTCATATGAAGGCTTTGCAGTAAAATCTCCATAACGGACAATCCTAAATAAAGGACACCACTATGTAGGAAACACATTTTTTTATTGAAAATATGCAAAATTTTTATACACTTATACCTCAGAAAAGCAGACACCTCCGAACGTCGGGCAAATTCCACGGTTCCGAGGTGCCCGCTATTGAGAGGTTTTACTGTATGAAGAAAAATATATTTTGTTTTTAACCTTATTCTACTCTAGAAATTCATAATATTGGTTAATAATAAATATTGATTAATAAATATTACAATATAATACTCATATACTGTAAATTTGGGGGAATCCAGTGTTAGATTTTATTTAACACAGAAATAAAAATGCTTAAACTAATTTACTGAGAATATCTTATTTAAATGGGAAAAAATTACACAACATAGCAGGGATGGGATTCTTTCTGAAGGAGTGAATCATTTTTTATATTTGGGAGTAATTTGTTATCATAAAGGAGAGCTGATTGCAGCATGGGCAAACTGGGCTGTTTCTATGGGCTTTTAGTTTTACGGGCCCCTAAATTTGGTACGAAATTTCCATAAAGCTGATATTTTAAATTCGTTTTGATCGTACACTTATTTTAATAAATATTTTGCACTTTTAGAACATGATTAGGCTAAAGAAAATGATATGTTTATCCAAATATGTATTTCAGGCATCGAATAGGCCTTTTTTTTTTTTTTTTTTTTTTTTGTAACAGTATATGAAGGCAATGGGGGGAGGGGGTGAATGAATACTAGGTCTTTGGACTAGAAGCAATTTGAAGTTCTCACTAAAAGTAATAAACATTTTTGATGCCGTAGGGCATATATGATAACACATAAATACATATTTAGGTGAAAAATATATATATATATATTATCCTATTCTAAAACTACAAAATACTGATTACAATCCTCATAAGGTCAAAACTGATTTAAAATATCAGCTTTATGAAAATTTCATACCCAATTTGGGGTACCCTAAAATCAGGGGGCAGAGAAGCATCCCAGTTTTCCCACGCTGCAATCAGCTCTGCTGTATGGCAACAAATTATTCCCATTTATAAAAAAATATTCAATGTGGTCAAACATGGCTGCGTATATGGTTTAGAAAGAAAATGGTCAAAGATGGCTTCATATTGGATAAAAAAAAGGCTCAAAGATGGCCGCAATTAAGACATTTGAAATGTCTGAAATTCAGACGTAAGAAGTGTCTGAAAAATTTAAGACACTTTAAAACGTCTTAAAATTGAACACTCGTGTTTCAAACACTTAAGTGTCTGAAATTCAGACGCAAGAAGTGTCTGAAAATTTTAAGACATTTTAAAACGTCTGAAAATTGAACACTGCGTTTCAGACACTTAAATGTCTGAATTTCAGACATTTAAGTTTACAGTGCGTGAAGAGTTTTGAGTTTAAAAAGTGTATTTTTTAAAAACATTTTGTAAGATTTTCTTAGATAAAATATATCATAGAAATTTAAGTAAGTATGTTTTAAGTAATGCAGAAAAATTCAGATTGCTTTCCAGGCATAAAGATTGCACAATAAATTAGGCTAAACATAACCATGTGCTATACTTTTAAAAGTGTTCAATTAAGTGGCATAGTTGTGCAATTAAGTGGTAACAAATTTATAATTAAGTGGCTCAATAAATAACTGCCTCCTATGTGTGGGGAGCCTTGACCCATTATTTTCTCTTGTTTAAAATCAATCATTTTTCAATATTATTATACAGTACACTTATTTGCCAATTTTATTTTGATAACTGATTGTGTGACGAATAAAATTATATATGAAACCTTATTCTAGGTGCAATACTTAAAAAGTAAAAAAAAAAAATATTTTGTAAAAGAATGTGTCAACTCACCTCAATCTCCCTTATTGAGTAAAATTATTAATTTCTGTGTATGATTTTTAAATTAATTTTTTAAATAAAAATTAAGTTTTTATCTCTAATATACCTTCACAATATCTCTTATATTTATAACATTTTAAATCAGTCTAAAGTTATTTCAATAAAAAGTACAGTGATTTAGATAAAACTTACTTTTTGATTGAGTTTTCAAAAAAAAATACTTTGAATGATTCGAAAAGCCTATACTTTCAATGCAAAAATTATGCTTACTAAATGCAAAATTTATTCTTACTAGTATCAAAAATTATGCTTACTAGTAACAATTGACTAAAATAAAAAGTTTATTTTTCCAAATTAATTTATCAAATGTATCTGTGTTTATCTTGTTTTGACTAATAGACATATTTTGCGTCTCGTCGAACTTCTGCGTTTCATAATTAAAATTGACTCAAACATCATTTTAATAAACGTTATTCAAATTGAGTTAAAGTGGTATGAAACAATTATCCCTAATGATTGGAGAATAGCTATTTGTAACAAGAAGTTGTAGCATTAATAAAACTTTTTTTATGCACCAATCTATCGAACAGTGCTATACGAGGTGTGGTCGATAGTTGAAGACGCTAATAAATGATACATAACATCTTACATATTTCAAAAATTTATTTTAATTCATAGATAAATGTTTTATGAAGTAATCAACCATATGCCAATCTGCTCAATTATTCGAGAATAGCTGTTTCTCACAAGAAGATGTAACTTTATGACTAACTTTATAACTATTTTAAAGTAAATGGAGTGAACAGCGTTACACAAGGTCGGCTGGTAATTGAAAACAATAATAGAAGAACATGTTATGTTACAAGTTCTGAAAAAGTGTTTTATTATATAAATAAAGGAGTTATGATGCAAGCTATAATATGGTTATGATCGAAGAATACCAATTTGTCACAAGATGATTTATGATAATATTTTTACAAATAACTGAAGAGCAAAATGGACATAAAATGTATGGCTCGCAATTGAAGACCTTAATGAAAAAACATATTACGTTATGTTACATCTCATAAAAATTATTTTAATTCCTAGATGAATGTGTTATCAAGTATCCCTATTGATTAGAGAACAGCTGTTTCTCACAAAAAGATGGAACTTTATAAAAAACTTTTTAAAAGTAACCAAAGAACGTCAAACTTTATCAGAATCATGGATGGTAATTGAAGTCCTTAACAGAAGAAAACACGTTACATGCACTGCAAAATTCTTTTATTTTAGGAATGAAAGTATTATTAGATAATCTACCTTATAGGAATGAAAGATTACACCCTAATAATTGGAGAATAGCCATATGTCACAAGATGATGGAATTGCTTTTTTATGTGGACAAATGTGATATATGGTGACACATTACATAAAGAATTTAAAATATAAAGTTTTTAATTATTCTTGAAATTATGAAATATTATGTACAAATGTTTACCAATCTAAATAATATTAATAATTTTTACTATATAAAAAGTAATTTATATAAGTTTTTGTAAGAGAGTTGAGTAGCACAGAGTTAACATTTTAATCATATGCTACCAAAATGAAAATAAATACAAAATCTTCCTTCAATTTTCTCGAAAGTTAAGTTTTAGTACATATCTTCAACCAATAATCTTTTAAATTTTTACCATACTTCTTAATGAATTTGCTAGACATCCTGTTACTCCTGTACCAGGTTTTCCGACCACACCTACGACCTAATTTTCCACGTTACACGCATCATTTCTTAATTTTTTCGTTACATTGAGAACTAACACTGCACAAGCCTAAGAATTTTTCATCCCAATGCTTTACTAACATATTTTCTATGAATTAGTTAGAAAATATGTAAAGGTTAAAAAAAGCAAAAAACGTAGTTCTTTATTGTAAAAGACTTTTTACAGGAGAATAAAAACTTAGTTATCTTAAAAGTACTAAAATACTCTGTGAAATGAAATTTAGAACCACAGCTTTTCGTAATGAAATTGATATGTATTTATGTAATGCACTGAATAATGCATTTCGAAGAATATGTTTTAAACTGAATTAATTTTTAACTTAATATGTAGCGCATATACAAATCTGTTAGTAATATACAGGACTGTACAAAGGAATTTAAGTATGTTTCCGTTTATTGATTGAAACTGCTGAATGGGAATTTTCAACTTATCATGCATTTTCTTACTAAACTCAGTTTTAGAGTATTTTGTAGAATATGTACAATAGGGTGGTCACAAGAAATCAATTTTCAAATTTTTCTGCCCCCCCCCCAAAAAAAAAAAAGTTGCCAATAGACTAGATGATGAGATTTGCAAAGTTTCATCTCATTTGGATAATTTTAACCCCTGCTTCATTGAGATTTAAGTTTGAAAAAAAACGTGATTTTTCGCAAAAAACTGCTGTTTTTCCTTCATGAAATAAATACAATTGAACCTAGAAACATAATTCAAATCTCATTAAAAAAAAAAAAAAAAAAAAAAAAAAAAAAACTTTTGCTTTGAAGAAGCACATACAATTTTTTTTTCTAAAAATGTATAGATTTAAAAATATGCGCATTTTCCAGGACCAGACTTCTCCCGAATCCTAAAAATTTACTTTTTATGAAAATGCGAAAAAAAACAATGTAAAATTCTATTTCATGTGCTTTTCACCTTTGTTTTTCTTTTTTTTTTCATTTTGTACATAATAAAGGGTTCAATTTTTAAAAAAATCCAAAGAAAATGAAAAAAAAAATGTATTTTAAACTGAAAGAATAAAAAAAAGGGGACAAAGAAAGTATAAAAATGAGAACAAGTAATGCTCAAATGCATTTTATTATTAACGTCGTGTTACAAGAACGGAAGAATAATAAAGAAAAGAAATTATTATCCCTTACAATTGTCACATTAACCCTTTCCAGTACAGAAAAATTCTGTTCGTAAAATAATGAAATGATTGACTACATCAAAATTTACGAACGACTTATTTAGAAATTAAGAACACATTACTTTAACCTTTCATTGTAAAAGGAAAATTTTATTAAAATATTCTCGGTGCCGTTTGTAAGTTTGGAATTAAAATTAGATAGTCCCGACATGGGCCATTGCGCCGGAAACGTTTAAGGTGGTGACGGCTTAGATAACGTGGCTTTTGAAGAATCTTGAAAAGTTTTTCTACATTCAAATACAACCTTTAACATATACTGTTTTTATTTTTTGTCTTTTGTTAAACAGGAATTGAAATCTCGGGTGAATTTTATTCTCCTTTCAGCATTGTCATTGACAATTTTAAAACCATTTGCTTTCAAATAAGTTTCATTTTCACACCATACATTGGAATCAGTATTTAAAAAAGGCTTATTAATATAAAATCTCTTAAAATTTTTTACAGTTTGAGATGAAACAAGAACATTGACTTCTTTGTTCAATAAATAATCCACATTGTTGGAATCTTTTGTTGCTGTTAAATATTTATCACCATTATCATTTCTTCTTCAAATGGCATTAATTTTAAAGTAATATTTATGTTGACTTTTTTTTTTGCAAAGTATCATCTAAAAATGAAAGTGCAACTTGATCCGAGTTAAGATATCAAAGGCGTTTATCATTTTAGCGAGTGCTTTGTCTGCAACCTATTTATCAAATTTTCTGTAGTGAACAAGTGATTTTATTATTTGCAGGTCTTAGATTGGGGTCCAAAGTGGGAGTGGGAGTATTGAAGCATGTTTTTACTTAATTATTGATTAGAAATAAGCAAAGGTCTCTAATACCTTCTTTTTCTAAACTTGTAATCGAGAGATTATCCCTGAAATAATGTATTTTGAGAGAATAAATGGCCTGTACCATCCATCTGACATGATTAAAAGCACCAGGTGCTCCAAAAAAAAGTCCTTTGCAGGAAGGAGTCCTATAAAAATTAAACAAAGTTGGATAAACTCTTTATAATCATCCTTGAGCTGATAATGTTTAAGAGGTCCTGTAAGAAAACTTGAAATTTCTTCTGAATTAACTATTTATTTCTAGTTTTTCATCTTCAATAGCATATTTATAATTACTCCACTTAATTTAGACCACCAAATCAGAATATATTTTTTTAAATATATGGCTGAGGGGCATTGATTATGCCCACTTTACAATAAAAAATAGCGTTTGGGATGATTTCTAAATTATGGTGTCCACATGGTAAATACAGATGTCTTTTCCTTTAACAATAGCTATAGAAAAATGCAGGTTTCTCTGACACGACCGGCGATTACTTCAGTTGTATCAAAACATATTGCCTGGAATTTACTAACTTCCTCCCACTTTCCAACTGCTGAAATTACAGCTTTCGCCTGAATTATTCTATTATTATACAATTTTAAAGCTGTGGAACTCGTAGTAACTGTTCTTCTTCCCCACAACTAATTAAAACTTCTATCCATTCTACATTTTCTTTATTCAAAAAATGGTGAAACCGTTTTGCATCCCAGTGAGCAACAGTTCTCTCTAAACCGGAATTTTAAAATCTGTTTTTTATGAGCTCAGTTCTTTGTTTACGATGTAGTTATTTGCGGAGCCGATTTCACCTCTACTTAAAATTAAAATCTGTGGTTAACTGGTGGATGTATTCTAAGTCTTGCAGATTGTCTGGCGTTCAGTTTCACTTTGCTAATATTATAAAGTAAAGTACATAAAAATTGACAATTACTTGGTAGCTTACTGTAGATGAAACATGTGGCCAATTTAAAAAATCTTACATTTCTGCCATCATATCAAAAGAGGGAGTGGGTTTTACGGAATGTTTTGTCAATTCTAAAAATAGATAACGATAACAGGTAACAGAAACAGCCTTGTAATTAAAAGAGAAATTCAGAAGTTCATCTGCAATACAAATCGAGAAGCTCTTTCTTACTAGACACTGAACTAGATAATTAATAATTAATTATAATTCGTGAAATATTTTTAAAGTTACAAACATTGTTCACTTATGTTTGCATATTAATGAAAATAATACAAAAAAATTATCAAAAGTAATAATGTTATCAATCTGTCATTTTTCGCTTATGTATCAAAAATCTAGAGTTTGAGGGTATGGTTCACGGGCTGACCTTAAAAATACTAAATGTTCATCAAATATGAGTAAAAGTCCAAGGCAACAACATTTTCTATGAAATAAAATAAGAATCAGGTTTCTAAGACAAATAGTTTTCGCGTAAAGAAAGAAAAACGACAATTTTTTGCCCAAAATTTCAAATTTCAAGATTTCAATCTCGATGAGGTACGGGTTAATGTTATTCATTTGAGCTGAAACTTTGCCAATCTCATTTTCCAACTAATTGGCAACTTTTAGGAGGGTCTTCCCGAAGAAAACGTTAAAAATTTTCCCTTGTTGATTGTGACCACGCTAATGTACACATTGTCAATTAAATACAGAGCTGCACAAAATAATTAAAATTCTTTTCCGCTATTGACTGCAATTGAAAAAATCTGGTTTTCAAATGGGTTATGAGTTTTCTAAAATCCATACCTTATTTTACATTATTAAGGGGTCTTCGGGACTTTTCGAATTTTATATTTTTTAGATGTTAAATTCCTTTCTTTTCTGAACACTTTGATATAAATATTTCCTTGAAATTTTATTCGAACAGAAGTTAAGGCTTTTAGAATGATACTCGCTTAATAGCTGAAGCGGCATTTCCGAAACTTCGAAGTCATTTTTCTCCAAATGACGTTTTTGGGCATAACGCCCTGTATAGCTCAAAAACTTCTGAATATTTTTTCATGACATTTTTAAAACATATGTTTCATGTTAATCTATATAAACTAAACCTAAAATTTTATTTTTATTGTCCAAAAAAATATTTTCTGAAGGTGATTATACTGTTGAAATTTTCAAAATTTTGTATTAGCTAAATACAACTTTGTATTAAAAATATAAAAATCAGAGTTATTATTACAACCTGAAGTATAATTAGGCACAAAAAATATCATTCTAGTTGCAAAATTTACATTGTAATCCCGCACGTAAGCTGTCATACCAATTTTCTGCTTGACAAATATCTGACAGTTTGGAGCCTCCTATAAATACTAATTCTGCATCTTGTAATTTTTTATATACATTAAATGAAAGAACATACTTTCATCCCAATTAAAATTATGTTTTTAAATCATATACATTATACGATATTAAATGTTGAAAATGGAACTTCTTTTTCATTTTTTCCAATTTTAAAGATCCCCAGACCCCTTAAAGAGCACAGTTTTGATAAAAAATTCAGCAAGTGTTGGAAAGTGTTTCACAATCTACGCTTAAGGCTTGATTTTATTTTATTTTTTACTCTTACAATTACCATTCATTTAATATTTATAGTTCCAACTGATAAATTTCAAACTTAATGTCTTTTCTAATTTTTCATTCTCTTAAAGATTAAAGTTTCTTAAAACCGTATTGTCCTTTCAAATTCTTCAGCGTTTTAGCGAATGCCTTTATAGAATCGTTCATTAAATTGTTGTTAAACCTACATAAAATCGATCAGAACTTGTTAATCTGAAGAACTAGAATTCCAATAAAGAATTTTAAAACTAAATTAAAAATTTATTTCTGCATTTATTCTGTATTTGTAAAGGTAGTTTTTGATGTTAAATTGAGTTTTCATGTCTCAAATCTTTTAATGCACACATGTCTTAATAATTCACTGTATTCTGAGACACTTTGTGAAATTTTTAGTTAAAGCTTTTGTCGTGTCTTTTAAAAACAATTACTTATCGCAATAACGTATTCCTTTAAGAGTAAGAGAGATTTTATGTTATTTAAAAATGTATCAAGGAGAAAGAGGATTTCGAAAATTAAGATCATGCTGTAAAGTATATTATTTTCATTGAATGGGTAAAAGGAATTTCAAACATTTGAACAATGGATATTTGCTGCAATGAAGTTATAATATTTGTTTTTTTAATAAAATGTTTTTGCATATTGCGCTAAGATTATTATTTTTTATTTTAAAGAAAGTGTTTCAAACAGCAAAAAAAAAAAAAAAAAAAAAAAAAAATCATATTTTAGACTGACCACGAAGAGTATAATGATTCCTTGGTTGAAGAGTGCTATTTTTTTAATGACATTTAAAGCTTACGAAAAAAATTTCGCTTTTTATCTGAATGAGCAATCAAATATTTTAAAGGATTCGCACGCTAATACCACGCATATATGTTGAATTTTTATTATATAGCAAATTGCTTTTCGTTTCATTGCGATTTCAGTTAAAGTGTGTTATTCAAAAACGAATATCTTTGACAGCCAGCGTATCCTTTTACTGCTGTGTGCTTGTATTATTTAGCTTGATTAGAATTTTTGAATCAGATATAGTTTAAAATTCTGTATGTGTCTATGATTCTTCTTATTTTTATAGATAAACTTAAAACCCATCATCGCATTATTATGTGATAACACAATATATGTTATTTAAAACGAAAGTTTTTAAGCACCGTTGTGATGAAATATTTTTAAATGTTTCTACAGAAAAATTAATGTATTTTAAAGTTTTTTTTTCTTTAAGTTTCTTTGTTAAGCAAGTTTGTTAACAATTTAATTGGAAGGAAAGAGTATGAAAGAGTACTAAAATATACAAGATTATCTTTGTTCCCACTTTACACTTTAAACACGGGATTTAATCGGAATATATATGACAAATGTCATAGTCACATTTGTTACATTCTATGCTGAATCAACAAATTAATAGTTTCCATTAGAGATGACACCAATATATCAATTTACCGAAAGCATCAAAACATCGGATTAGATATCTCGGAATTTTTTCGCATTCAACATTCAAAAAACTTTCATGCCATTCAACAAACTTTCCTAATAATTTGGAATCAATTTATAAATCCAGGTTTATCATTTTTACACACGCCAAAACTTTCACCATTACACTTTTGGGATGCATTTGTTTTTACTGAACTTGTTGCTGGACAAGCCCACTAATTCCTTTAAATTATGATATTGGCACATTTCTCGAAATTTATCAGTCAAATACTGAAGATAGACATATTAATATAAAAATACTGAACAATAAAAAAAAAAAAAAAAGATTCTGAGTCAAATGTTTTTTCTCTTAATTTCTGACAACTAAGCATTTTCAATCCGGTTAAGCTGATTTATTTATCTTTGAAGTACTGAATACAAATTCATAAAATTTTTATTATATATATAAAATAATGAAGAAGTAAAATTGAGGGAAATTAATCACATCTTTCATTTTTCTTAGACATTTCTACATAAATAGTCGCTAAAAACCTTACAACAAGAGAAAGCTTCGTAGTTATAGTCTTAATAAAGGTGATAAATGTAGAAAAGTGAAGTAGAAAATAGTAAAATTAAGTAAAGCATGAAATTTACAAAAGGGAAGTTACCACTATGTTTGTGTCATATCTATCTTTTGTATCAATATCAGTGCTGAAGTGGGAATTTATAGTTTCGAAAATGTCTACATCATAATTTTCATAAAATCGTTTTGTATCAAAAGACACGAGGTGGTATGGCGAATGGTATGAATTAAGACAATATAATTTTGATGAATAAAAATACTTTCTCCAGCAATCACCATAACTAACATCCATGACAATTATCTGAATTACTACCTACTAAAAATCAAAATAGCAATAAAAATAATGACAACAATAATAAAAGTTTTGTCAAAGTTCTAATCCTAATTTGTTAGTATTTGTTTCGCGATGCATTTTCTTCTAATCCTGCTTAGGTATTTGCGTAAGTGAACTATATATATATAAAATGCAGCAAACTGTAAAAACTATGTTATGATTGTAACTATTCTTTTATCTAACTACATTGTATCGAATATCAATTTCAAATAACTTATTATTATAAATGTAAGTAAACAAAACGTTTATATATATATATATATTTATTTATTTGTTTATTTATATATATTCGTGTGTATGAAGAAATTTCAAGAATTTCCGGTAACATCTAGAAATCATGCATTTTTGCATCTACATGCATTGCAGAGAAATGCATACGATATGCCTATACGTTAATAATAATTCCTGTGGTTAGTTGTATTCGATTTAAAAAAAAATATTTTAATCAAATTCATCACAGATTTTTGTTTCGCATTGTTCCTAGGTTTTTCGCTAATTTGCAGTAGTCTCTAATACTACACTAATATATACACCAGTGTATATCAAGTTAAAACATATTTATATTTTTAATTCATTTAAAATGGACTATGAAAAAAATTCAATATTTACTTCCCGTATTTCATGCAATAGAAATGCATTGGAAATACAAATTTGTAAAATAAGATTTAAGCCACACTTACTATACAATAAAATGAATTAAATTAAGCAAAATTAAATTAAATGAATAATATGAAGAATATATTTTTCTAGGAGTGACTATTAGAATTCGTAAAATATGTACACTAATAAAATATGCTTCATTTACGCAAAAAACTGTTATTCTAGTTAACTGTACATCAACAACTTTTAACAACGTAATCTTGATACATTTCTTATACCCGTAAATCTGGAGATTAGGAGCCTCAGCGACAGATCTTAAAGTGATTGCCTTTTAATCTCACATTGTATAATAATCAGCATCTTACAATCAGCATTTTACTTATTTTTTAATATAAATATTTAGCAACATAAAAAATTGTTGGAAGTTTTCGAAAATTAGAAGCGTTAAATTATACACGGTGTGACAATGATGTTCTGAAATACAGATGAATTTCATATTCTGGTAATTTTTTCGATAAAAACATACATTTCTTCAGGAAGGCTCTGCCCCCCTGAACCCCCCGTAGTCTTATTAAATTTAAATTAATAATTTATTCTTGATTAGGTGAATGGTGATAGTGAATCTTGAATTTCGTTTTGTACTTGAATTTTCTTAGGATAAGCAACAGTTTGACAAGGATTTTACGTTATCGTGATATGCAAATAGCAATATTTATACTTAATATTTTTATATATACTTTTTGTATATATTTTTACAGTATTTATACTGAAACTATTATCTTTAATAAATATCTAATTTAGGGATGTAATGTTATTTACAATTTTTGTTTCCGAAAAATATTTTGATGCTCATTCTATAATAGTTAGATGTAATATCTAGTCTAATATGCTATAAAATTGCGCAAGAAAATTACTTACTGTCATTAAACTTTAGTTTAATGACAGTAAGTATGTTAACATGTTAAAACTTAAGTTTTAACATGCTAAAAGTGAACAAAAATCCAAAGTTCAAACAATAGGCATATTTAGAGACTTTTAAATCTACTGCTATTTGCCTCATGTCCACTGCTAATTGCCAAAATCACATCGATTTGTAAATGCAAAAAAAAAAAAAGTATTTTTCCGATAGCCTTTTAATAGTATCCATATTAAATTTTAAAATATAACGTTACTAACATCGTTAATGTTTGACACAAAGCTACATTGCACACCAAAGTATTAAAGATTAACTAACTTTTTATTTCCCTCAGCCGGAATTTCTGCTTATTTTTTCGTAATCAAGATTATTTAAATTATTTTTGTTTGTTGGCTATAAAATGCAGTTGCTATTGGCAACTGGCAAAAGAAAACAAAGGAAATATGTGTCACGTCAAATAAGTAAAATGATAGAACAAAATTTTTTATATTATTGTAAAACATGTATAAAGCTCCACAAAAATTCATACAGCTAATTAAAAAAAAATCCGTCAAATATACTGAAAATCAAAAAACAATAGAATTAATTTAAAATGCTTATTTGGTAATTTCAGCATTCATAATTTACCATTTAAATGCATTAATCAAAAGCCCCATTTTCTTTCAACAAATGGAAATTTGAAAATCGTCCGAACTGTCATAGAAAAACGTTATGGCTCAAAATAAAATGTTCCATATATTTCGAACGGATGAACCAAATTTAACCAAAAACTGTAAAGCTAAATCCGAGGACTTTACCAACATGCCCACATAATTTCAAGCTAACCGGGTGTTTTTTTGCGACAGTTATCGCGGAACAGACAGACAGAAACCAAAAACTTTTCAGGTTTCCACAATAAGCCTTCACTGACGTTTCGGCAAATATATTTTTTTAGGTTATACAGAGGTTTTCTTCTCCTTTGAGTGCCACAACAAGGTAAGAGGATTTCTAAACCGTTTCTTCTCATCAATCAAAGTATACATTTTGTAGAAGGAAGATCTTACTTAATTTTCAACCAAAAAAAAATAACTTCGATATCTTTTTGAAACATATCTGTTTGGGATATTTTTATGTTTCTTTATAATTAAAATACAGGAACTATATTTAAACATTCGTTGTATATGTTAATTTAAAATACAAAAATACATTTTAAAGGTATGTTGAAAAATACATTAACACGAAGTAGTACACAAAATATGGTTCTTTCAAAAATCCTTCGCGAAAGATTTTAATCATTTTCACTTTGCTTAAAAGTATTTTATGATCATACATTAGATCAAAAGGTCGGCAATTTAACATATTTTCTGAAGGAATCAACAGCATCAATTGATGTCATTGTTATGGTAAGGTCTATTTTATTTTTCCATATAAAAAAAATATATATATAAAAATATCATTTTAGAATTCGAAATAAAATAAAATTATTACCATTTAAAATATTATTTAAATCATTTAGGAAATCACCATTTTCTTAAATTCACGATATTATTCCACTACCATTTTTTCTTTATTTTTCTTTATTTTAATCGGCTACTACAATACGAATTTGTATTGTGAACATTAAAAGTGGATTATTATGCATCGTTTAAGCACTTGACGATTTATATTTTTTTCTTGCATCCATTTACTATTTTTTATGATATGTATTAAATTATAAATGGTCTATATAAATACCATGCGCAGTGAAACATTATATAGTGACCTACGTTTACGACTTTAAATATAACATTTTTCAGTTTAATAATATACATTTTTATGCCATCTATCTAGTATAAATTTAATAACTGAACTAACATTTTAATAGCATTATAAAATGTATATTGCTTCAGTGAAATAAATACGAGTAAAATTCATCGATGTAGATTTAGATATCAAAATATGTTACGCTTTGCACATTAAAAATGCAGTAATCGGTAATATAAAGAGATACATTCTTTTTCTTTCTTTATGTTTAATCTTTAATGACAAATAAGACATTATACTCTACTAGAAGATTTAAACATACGAAGGACTCCGTGTATTTAATATTTATAATTTTAAAACCAATGTACAGCTAAAAATACAAACAATAATTAAACTAGAAACTAAATGAGAATAAACTTAAATATGCAAAATATATATACAAAAATGCAAATTACAGATGAACAGGAGACCTTGGTAAAATACCGGAACCAGATACAACTGTAAGATAACTGCCCGATGCTTTGGTATTTGGACACGACAGTTAATCGGCAGAGGCTGCTCTTGGAATAGAACACAAGAGTCCAGCTGGCACTCTGACAACAGAACACACGTGTTCCTCATTAGCGCTATCTCACCAGAAGCCAAGGACAAGAGAAAGCGGACAATGAAAAAGGACAGTCTAAACAGTTAGAGGTTTGGAGTTGAATATCAAAATTCCAGAGATGCTTATCTTCAGCGCAAGTAATAAGCCTGGTAGGAGAAGCGGCGCAAGATGAATGAGAAACTGCACAAAACAAAGTAGGAAGAGAAGAAGAAGCAGCCGCGAAAGGAGAAGAGTAGTAGGAAGAGAAGAAGAAGCAGCCGCGAAAGGAGAAGTTTTAGCTTTTTCAAGAACAAGGTCAGCAATAAAGTTTGAGTAATGTTTGTAGTAGGAAGGCTGAAACCAAGGAGTAGATATTCATTTGTATGCAACAGATTTGATTTTTTATAATGTTCCATATATAAAACTAATTTTTACATTTTACAGCCAAAAGTATTTACATTGCTTGTGCTATTTCGGGATTTAAAATTTACTAACTTCTTATATTTAAATAAAGAACATGGCAGTTCTTTCATTCAGTTACAGCATATTTATATTTATACTTGTATAAATACATCTCTATATGATTTGTGTGTAAATAATAATACAGTAAAATTTGCTTAAATATTTAAACAAAATCTGTTTTTAAAGTTTAAGAAGCATAAACAACTCGCACTCAAAATTATAGTTTATAAGATCAATTCTCAGTTTCTCTCTAGTATTTTAAATTGAATACAGATGGTTTTTAAGAACATACAAATGTTTTTAGTCAGACATTTATGTAAAAGTTTCAATTTAAATACATATAATGTCTCTCAAACGTTTCGCATAACAAGATTGATTTTATAAGGAATAGAACATAGCTTCAAAATTACAGAAATTGCATTAAAACGTAAAGTAGCAGCATTGCAATGCCAAGTAGCAGCACCGTTAAAAGCATAAAAGAAGCTTTATGACTGAGGAGATAAACTTGTTTACTGCTCATTATCAACCAGTAAGAAGAATTTAAGAAAAAAATTAATTATCTGCATTATTTTCTGAACAAAGGAGATGCTCGAATTAATCTTCCACTGTCTGTGCAGTAGTAACTTAAATGGGCACGCCGTAAAAATAAGTCATGCATTCGGGAAATTGTAATTTAGAAGAAAGTTAAAAGTATTTTGAATTATGTGTCAAATTCTTCGAGGAATACTAATAAAAAAATGCTAACTACTTAGAGTTAATCTTTAAAATACATTTTTAAAAACCTTCTCTTGATATTATGTGATTTTTTTTTATTTGTTTGTAACTTTAGTTTTCCAGAACTAATAAGTACTAGATAAAACAAGTTTCATAAATTATTAAAAATCTTATACAATAAGTAGGTTGTTTTCTACAATCCGCAATTGCCCTTTATGTCTTCACTGTGAGTTTATACTATATGTGTTTATACATTATGTGGTGGCATGTGCTTTTCTAGGTAAATTCTAATATAGGACGTTAGACGCTTTTACTAATGTTTTTCCTACACCTTTTATGCAAATAGCATCCTGATTATTTTAATTTTTGTGAGCATTTTTTATAAGCTTTTTTCCGTCTGAGAAGCAGTTCTAAATTATTTGGAAACACAAGAATATAAAAACAGAACAAATTAAAATTCCCTTTTTGCATGATGCTACAATTTTTGAAGAAATTTACAACCGTTTTCTCTAACTATATTTTTCTTTTCTACCATAGTCTCTCGAATGATACACTTTTTGAATACCAGTATTTTCTAAGAAAAAATTTCAGAGTATATGTCTCGACAAAATTTGCAATAGAAAAAACCTGGGGTAGGTTTCAACAAAATGTGTTAGAAAAACCTAACAAGTACAACTTTTACACAAAATACGGGTACTTAAAAATCGGACCATTTGCGATCTTTGTACATGTACAGTTGTGGAAAAAAAAAAAAAAGAAACACCCCCTACTAACTCATCAATAAATTATCGTAGAAAAAAGTTACTGGTACCCAACGATTGGAAATAAAGTCTACTTTTAAATGATGTATATACAATTTGCTTAGGGGAACATCTACTTATTAAAACGAACCATAAATTTGTTTTTTTTTGTTTTCCGAGAAATTAATTATTTTAAAACGAGTGTATTTTAAGGGCTGTATCCAAATTGAAGTTCCGTATTCGATTGTTAAACGAAAGCGTCCCTTCTTGATCAAGGCACCTCAAGCTCCACTCAAGCAGTCAATGAAGCCTGCTAGATTACATGCGATTCTTTTGTATTTTTAAATTAACTACTTTTTTGTTTTTGCCATTTCGCAATTTTCTTTGAAAAAATAAAAGAAAACAAATGTGATTGGACTTCATTATTAATAGATTTTAAAGCACATATGATCACTGTGCTGAATAAATCTAACTTTACAAACAATTTCTATTTATTATCAGAATTATAATAACTAATTTGAAAATGAACAATTTATTGCTCAAAATATAAAAAATATTTTGTTAAAAATAACGGAACTGTAATAAGAAAAAATAGAAATGTACAATTAGGATTAAAATTTATTCCATTGGTCTATTATTCAGTATAATACTTAAAATTCAAGCATCAAAATACATTTTAGATTGTTATGAAAGTAGCATTGTTTTAATGTATGTTGATCAAATTTATTCTTTCATCAAGTTTATAATATGATAATATTTGAATGTACTTCCAAGCAACTCAATTGTTTATCCGCTTTGAAAAATGTAATCACTCAAGGTATTTAACGTCATAAACATCTTTCTTTAAATATTCAGAAAGAATAAAAAAAAATGAAAAGTATTAAAAAAATCTGAACACAGCTTTCAAAAATTCATGTTTAATCCATATTACACTTGCCTTAATTCATATGTTATGTTTTTTATTCTACTTAAATATTAAATGAAAGAGCACTTATTTTCTATTCACATGGCATAAAAAAATGCGATATTTCTATAAAGCAAGGTTAAAAGATTTTGCAGTTTTTTTATCTGAAAAGGTTTAATGGAAAGGCTTTTTCGAAATAATTATCAAAGCATCAAGTTTTAACTAATTAATTAAGTCATAAATTGATGCGAAATTTTCGCTGAACACTTATATTTTATTCACTTTTAATTAAGAATTCTATTTTTTTTCATCCCATAAATTATATTGATAATTCTTTAAATATTTTAATGATTGGTGAAATAAGATGAAAAAAAATACATGTTTGTTGTTAGAGAAAAAATGACGTGAATGTGTAAGATATATTTTATTACCCGACTGTCAACGACTTGTGTGTTTCATGTGTATCTGGGTATGTGGATTTGTTTATACACCCGAAACATCCCAACCGCTGTGTATTTTAAGGAATGAGGTCTTCATCGATTCGTCTTAACCGTCCGATGGTTTTAGGTTAGGTTTTGTTTTTATAAACTCAAAATGCCGGCCGTAAAATACAGAAAGGCTGTAGAGACTAAAATAAAATTACGCACCATATTGAGTGGCATATCATTGGATAGGTCTTTCAAAATGAAGACGATGTTTCAATGACTATTTTGCAGTCAGAAGCTCCATTTAAATATTAAACAACCTGGAAGTTATGTAGGTAGGATATCTAGCTTTACTGCAACTGTAAAATTCATAGACATGTATAGACCTCATCAAAACCGTGTTTATAGGTAGGAACTATCAATTAAACACAGCTTAAAAGTCATCAATACCAGTAAATAAAAAAAAAAAATAGGTAAGTAATATAAAAAAAAAGTTTCACATTGATGAGAAATAATTAATTAGTTCGCTTTTTACGCCGTCGGGTTTTTTTGATTTTTTAAATTTATTCTTTATTTTATTTTGTATGTTTACATTCATACAGCAAAACAGTAAAGCTCGTCATAATATATGATACCGAACACTATAGTATAGAAATTTAAAGCATTTACGATAAACTTGCTTTACATATTTTCTGACGTATTATTTTTACAAATATTTAAAAACTCTTTTAGCTTCAATCGTACTTGTAAATTATAATCCAAGAAGTTTGAAATCAAAAAGTGGCACATATACCACAAAATGTAATTCATAAAAATACACAAATATGAAGCTCAAAAAATTCCTTATATGTATTCTGTATTCCCTTATATATTATTTTGAAAATAGATTTGTTTCGATAAACTGATTTTTAATTTTCCTTTATTCATTTTTAATCAAATACAAATTCAAAACAAATTGAAAAAAATCATTAATTTTTGTGGCTGCAAAAGGTGATAATTAGAAACTTTAAAGAGTTAAGTATGGAAAAGCGGAAATAAAAACCTTAGTCATGACAATGTGTAATATCTTTAGTAAGTACTATACGACAAACCTTACATATGTTTTACGAATAAGAGAAGTATTCTATATTAAAGGGTTCAAGTGACATCTCGATAGATAAAATGAAGCTATTTCAACGCAGAATGTACATGTACGTAAGTATTAAAAAGACTCTCTAAACTTTAATCATTTCACTTAACACATGCATATAGTACTACACATATGTATAAAATGAAAAAGAATTATTATTTGCATATGTTTATTAAATAAAATCACTGAACGTCTACACACAAAAAAATATAAATAATTACCATTTTTTTTGTTACATCGTTTGGTGGATTGCATCAATTGCCTGTTTTTTATATAGGGGAGAGTAGCCTAATTTGGACCACTTCGCTTATTTTCAGGTGTAACTCACTTAATTTTTGGAATATCTGAAAAATATCACTACACGGGGTCAATCAATTCATCCACTAACTAAATAAAACTTTAGATCATTTTCTTTTTCAAATCTTAAATTTTATTTTAATTTGAAAAATTTCTTAAAACTGGTCCAAATTCAGCAACTGGTCGCCTAAGTTGGACCACCAGTCTCCTAAATTGGACCAAATAAAATCAGGTTGTTTTAATGACTAGGGAATATAACTAATTTTATTAAAAGCAAAGTTTACGGTTACTGAAACAATCAAACAAAATAACAGCAGTGAAATATAATGAAATCAAATATCTGGAAATAAGTGTAATTGTTTTAAATCAAAATTTATTCAAAATATAAATCAAAGTTATCAGTAATTAAGAATAGAAATTATGAAATTAATTACCAGTTACTTGAATATCATTTAAGGAGTGATGCAAAGCTTACACATGAATTTCGTTTATTGATTTTTTTTTCCAGCGCACACAACTTGGAACCGTATTTGGCAATATGAACACTGAATCATTTCTGCTGTTTTATTTTCTTACAAATCAGGCAAACCCAATCATCACTATTTAGATTTTTCTTTTTAGATTCTGAATTATTAGACTTTTTTTGCAACAGAAGTTTTCTTTACATTATGATTGTAGTTCTCCCCTTTCATCATTTTCTTGATAATTGCATTACGCCTATTTTTTTAAATTTGATGTTCCATTGTCTTTTATGCTGTGATAGCTTCCTTTTAGTCGATTTTTTGTGTTTTTTTCATTTCAAGGATTACTTTATATGACGAAGATGTTAACACAACTGTTTTTTGGCTCCCTCTGTACTTTTTTAAAACTAAATTTAGCAAAGGATATAATATTTCTAATGATTTTTTGGCTTTTGGGGACGATTTGTAGCTACAGCCTTTTTGCAGGTCAATTTCTTCACAACTTACTCTCTCCTTTTTATTTCCTATATCTTTAACAGCTTTTGCTGTCAAATGTTTTTTTTTCAGACAGCTTGTCCGTGTCCTTTTCAACATTTTTAACATTATATTATAAAAGTGTTTAAAAAAATATGCTCTATTGAAAAATACGCTACGATTAATTATACGCAAACATTATATATTCAACAGTATTAAATTCACCCCCCTTCCTCCCGGAAGTTTTGAGGTTTTATGAGTTTTAAGGGGTCTTGTACCTTTTAAACGCGTCGAAAATTAACGAAAAACTTCTAAGTTTGAATTAGTCTATCTTCAAAACCTTTTTATGTATAAACGTAAAATTTTGGATATTGATTAAACAGATTGTGCTTTGTAATATACTACCAACAGAAATTTATTAACCCTTTACAGAATTTGTGTATTGTTGAAATCAAAATAGCTCTTTTTTTTATCCCATAAGTCATTGCGCGCATGATATCTCGAGAAAGTTTGTATGGATTGTCATGAAATTTGGTAAATATACTAAACAAATATGTGTGTTTAAAATGATCTACTTTTAAGTATTTACAATGGTAATATTTTTAGTTATGACTATTTTTATTCATTAAAAATACAAAATTTTTATTATTTTTTTTAATATTTTTTTTATATAGTTAATGAAATAATTTTAGCCTAAGAGTAGATCATTTTAAACACCCAGATATGATTAGTATCTTTACCGAATTTCATGCAAATCCATACATACTTTCTCAAGATATCATGCGCGCAATGACTTATGGGGTAAAAAATAGAACTATTTTGATTTCAACAATACACAAATTCTGTAAAGGGTTAATAAATTTCTAATGGTAGCATATTACAAAGCACAATCTGTTTAATCGATATCCAAAATTTCACGTTTATACATAATAAGGCTTTGAAGATAGACTAATTCAAACTTTGTAGTTTTCCGTTAATTTTCGACGCATTTAAAAGGTACAAGACCCCTTAATGGCAAAAAAGTGTAATTCCACACTCCAGAACTGTAAAAAGTCTGCCATTCCTCAGGGAATCGCAAATATCCTCCAGGAAGAAAATGTTTGAATTCAACTCTGTAAACCAAATACGCCGGAGGAATAATGTATTCAATGAAAATAAATACAAATACATACAAGGTAAAAGAAATTGCAAACAAAATTTATTGCATAAACATGTAAAAATATTTTTTTTTGTTTATATAGGCCTAAACTGTACAAAAAATAATCCAGATATAATCCCCCCCCCCCCAAAAAAAAAAAAATTGCATGGAGATAGTAATGCATTATAAAATATAAAAAAATAGTGTACAAAGTGTACCGTTCTCGAAATTCATTACTTAATTTTCAAAATTTATGATCACATATCTGGTCCAATTTAAGCAACTTAAAATGGTCCAATTATGGCAACTGCGCCATTTTTTAAAACAAATAATTTCAAGACTAAGAACAAAAACGAAATCAAACAAAACCGCATGAGAAATATGCGCAATTAACAGATGAATTTATATATGTATATAAAAGCATAACAACTTACCTTAGTTTTAAAGTAATCACTTACGTTTAGTAGGAAAAAAGTAGATCAAAACAGCTAACTTTAGGTTTTTAAAATTGTGTGAAAATAACACGTGGTAGGCGGTTGCATCTTCTAATCGTGAGTGACGTCATTCTGATGAGTAGGATTTTAGCTGTAGGTGGCATCTCTTCCTGTAATTAACGACAGAATGGCAACGGTCCAATTAAAGCGGCGGTCCAAATTAGGCTACTCTCCCCTATACGGTAAACACATCTGTTTGGTTGATTGATCCAAATAATTCGATTAATTAATTTAATTGAATTTCATTCAAGGATTAGTTTGAAGAAATATATATTGTTATATCAATTACGTAATTTGGTTTACTCTGATTGATCACCGTCCCTCAATACCAATTCTCTGAAGAGACGAACATGTGCCATTTCCTCGCGCAGTGCCAACACTTCCTGACTTCTCAACTTCGGCATATGTACGTGGCTAAACAGAACGTTGTTGGATTTGGAAATACTATTCGGGAAGTCCAAAAAGAGAATTTTAAAGAAGTTTTAATAATAAAGGAAAGAATTTTTGCTGTTTTAATTACTCTAATCACGTTTTTTTTAAAGAATTGTCTTTCAAATGCATTATTATTATATATATATGGCGTGATATTTTTTAATCTATATCATATTTTGAACAAACGTATCTTAACCATAACGTTTAGGGCTGTTTACACGAGTGAGTATTTAGATCTTTTGAATAGAAAAGGTAACTTGTATAATAAAATTATACAATTCCTTAGTTTTCCATTTTCAGTTTTTCTAATGATGTTTCAATAAAAATGATCTATAATCGTATTTAGCTAGAATTTAATCTATTAATGATTATCGTCCGGAGGTACTGCGTGTTTCTTTATATATATATATATTAATGGTGTTTTAAATCTCTAACTTTTATAGTACTGTAAATTAAAACATGATTTGAAAGACTTTTATAATCGTGCCTTTACAAAACAATGTTAGCCTTTAAAAAAACAAACAGAAACTGTATGTTTTTGTAAATTCTAAACATCATAGCAAAATCAATTACTTATCTGTAATAAGATATTTAAATCCCTCACTAAAATATTATCAAACAACTCAACAGGTGAAATTTCCTACAAAATATCAGTTATTTACATTGACAGATATACTGGTAAAGCCACTTAAAACAAATATGCCGGTGGTGTGGCAATATGGCACGGATTAGAATAATACGGAAGATTATGATAGTAGAGATAGCTTTATATGTGTAAACAGATAAGGTTGACACTATTGGTATATTGTTTCATGTACAAAGTTTGGGCTCATGCTGGTTTTTCTGGATGGATATTTTAGATAAAGCCAGGCGCAGATTCTGGCGAAATGATTTTTGTTTTTGAATATTTAATTTTGAAACTGCTTTTGAATAAACTATGGACGAGTGTGGAGTGTACTAAAAGATGTTTGAAAAAGTTTTATACGTATGTAAGTTGATAAATGCTGTTATATATAATAAATAGTTATCTATTCTTCAGTTTAGCCTCCATAGGGTGGAAGAAAAATATGGATTTCCTTATGAAAACTGTTTTTAATACATTTTGGGGCAGATAAAAACATTTGAAGTATTTTTTTTTTGTTTGAAAGAATGGTTTGAAGAAGATTCTTATATCAGTTAAAGCTTCTTAATCTACTTACTCAGTCCAATAAAAACTTGGAAGCTTATGTCCGTTAATTTTTAATCTCCATTCTTTAAAAAAGCATATAAATTATAATTTTATCGCAATCTAATTTTTCATATAATCAATGTTACCGACATTTGAAAGAAAATATTAAACACCTACAATCATAAAACCGGAAATGCGCACCTTTATCAGAAAGGTACTAATGTGTTATTTTAGTTAATATTACATATTATTTAAATGTTTTGGCAATAGTATGCTGATATAATTATGTATGCATCGATATCTTGCGCAATGAATTAAATAAATGCACCGTTAAAAACACTGAATATTAGAATCCATTCAAAACATAATTTTAAACATTCTCACAAAGATTATAACCATATTTACAGTAATCTATTTAATGAGTTAAATCTATCTATTTTAGATACTTAAAAATAAAGACTCACTTTAATATTTCAATTATAATTTCGTCATTCACAATTTCGTCACGGCCCGTCCCTTATCGTTCGATTTCTTTTTTGGCCGACATTTCTCGTGCACAGAGTTTCAGCATCTTGGAGACTCCGAATGGCAACACGGCGCAGGGAGAAGAACAAAGACAGCCAATCAGAGTGCCGGGACTTTGCCGATTGGAAGATGGGACGTACCCCGCAAGTTTGGGGAGAAAAAAATGGATGGAGAGATGACGAGAAATTTTTGGAGAGACTGGGAGTTAGTTCTTGGAATCTCGCAGGCAACACCAGGTGGCGAAATCCATTTCTCCGGGAGACTTTCAGTCTCTAGAAATTGCTGACTGGACATTTTCTTTTCGTCTCTTCGAGGTTCAGTATCTTGTGTGAACAAGACTTATGTATTTGTCCTGAACTCTGTGGCTAATGACTCTTCCTATTGTAATTGATAATTGAACCCAGATTTATATCTGTATGATCCTAATTAAACCAGAATAAACTTGGTCGAAAGTTAATCTAGAGTGTTTCCTGTCTTCAGCGCAACCAGATTATTTTTGGAGCCAGCGAATTCTTTACAACAGTATCCAATAATCTTCCCTGTCTTCAGCGCGACCAGATTATTTTTGGAAACAGCGAATTCTTTCTAACAGTGTCAAAAACTTCATTAAATAAAGAGAATATTATTTAAATTTTTGTTCGTAACGATTTATTGAAATTTTAATTTGGGCACTGTATTTAATTTGTATAGAACAATTAATATGCCTGTTCTTATATTGGACTGTAAACTTTTAATTTCTTTTTAATTGATTTTATTCACACGTAGCTCTGTATAACACACTTACACAAACATAAACTTGACTAATTTGAATAGATTGCAAAGTATAATTATATCAATCGCGTAATTTGTATGGAATGTTTTTGATGCGTGTTGATGCTTTGACGATAAACAGCTTAATGACAACCTTTTTTACAGACTGCTCGCTAGGGGGAGCTGGTCATACTTCCGGAACGGAACATGGCGCCCGAGTATTAAATATGAAATATTTCAGCAATTAATATAAACATAATACAATAGATAACTAATTAACCCTACAAATGATATTAAAATACAAGATACTTAATATGCAAAACAATCATGAAAATTACTTTAAAATAATATAAAAGAAATACAATGATGCATAAAGATTAGTTAAGTGTCCTGAATGTACAACAGGCATACTTTGGAAATGCGTCTTAAAAAATATACCACATGCAGTTTTGACTTTGACTGCACGAACCCAATTGTCCCTGCCTGGAATTAGTTCTATAATTCGGGCAAGAGCCCACTTACATAATGGGAGATTTTCTTCTTTTAATAACATTAGAGATCCTAACTTAATGTTTTCTTTTGTAAATTGCCATTTACCGTGCTGCTGCAAGTGATTTAGTTAGTCAATAGACCTACATTTCCAAACGCATTGAACATATTTGGCAATTAATTGACAATGGGTTAATCTATTGTCAGTATTATTCATAACATTAGGCTCTGGAATACTGTTAATAGGTCTGCCAATTAAAACATGCTCTGGCGTAAGCACTTCAAACTCATTTATGTCACCAGAAAGCGGAAATAAAGGTCGAGAATTTAGGAGCCCCCCAATTTGGAGTACTAATGTTTCAAAATCCTCTAGAGTGATTTTATTATTACCTACGGCCCTAAGCAAAGGATGTTTGAAGGACTTAACGCCAGCTTCTCATAGACCGCCCAAATTAAAAGATCGCGGAGGGATAAATTTCCAAATTATGAATTCTTCCGTAAAGAAATTTGATAATTCCTCGTTTGGCGTGACCAATAATTTCATAAAGTTATTTAATTCTGTTGACGCACCTTTAAAATTAGTGGCATTGTCAGAAGTTACCGTATTTATTTTGCCTCTCCTGGCGCAAAATCTTTTAAGCACAGCGATGAATGCAGCAGCGGATAACTCGCTTACTATCTCTAGATGAATAGCCTTGGCCATGCATATAAATATGACCACATAACTTTTGGAATACGTGCCCTTTCTCTGATTTTTGTGCTTAATGTGGAATCATGTGGAAAGGGCCACAAATATCAATACCTGAATTGAGAAACGTGTGATTAGATGTTACGCGTTGCGATGGAAGGTCTCCCATTAACTGATCTAGTGATTTGGGGTTATGCTTGAAACATGTGGCACAAGTGTGCACTGTTTTTCGGGCAATGCTTTTAGCCTTTATAGGCCAATATTTCATCCGTACTTGATGAACTAATCCCTGAGCACATATGTGAAAGTACTTTTTATGAAAGTACTCAAAAATTAATTTAGTGAGTTTTTGATCACTGGGCAGAATTAATTGGTGCTTAGAATCAAAAGGTAAGTCAGAGTTCATTAATCTGCCACCTACACGAAGTAATCCACAGTTGTCAATGAAGGGTTCTAATCCCTTTAACTTACTTGAAGAAGGAACATTTTGCCCCTTTCTGAGTGCTGCTAAATCAGGAGCGAACTTACCTTCCTGGGCCTTTTTCACTAAAAATTATGTACTGTATTTTAATTCTGTGCCCGAAAGCTGATTCCTGTTTACACCTCTACGTCTGTTGCTATTCGCGAACCTAAAAATAAAATTGCATATTCTAATTAGTTTTAGAAAATTATTGGAAAAGTTATATAATACATTAAAAAAGTCAGAATCATTGTTCATAGTCAGTAAGTTATAATCAAATTTCAGTTCTTGTTCGCATTCAATGTCGGTGACAGTAGGAATTTGGTTGGGAACTATAATTTCCCTTTGGAGAAATTCTGTCCCAAACCACCACAAATCATTGTTGATCAGATCCTTGGCTGTTGCACCTCTGGAGATGATATCTGCTGGATTGGATTTTCAGGATACATGGTCCCAATGATAATTCTCAGAAATAAATTGGAACGTGGCAACGAATGTTTTAAGTTTGTGGGGTGGTGTATTAAGTCAAAATAAAACTATTGAAGAGTTTGTGCATATCCACACCTTTTCGAAGCATAGCTGTTGGATGGGGATTATCCTTTCAACTAGTTTTGTCAAAATTAGAGCTGCACACAACTGTAGTCGCGGGATGGTCATTGGCTTTAGGGGGCCAAACGGGACTTGTTGCATAGAAGATTAGACCTGAACTATCCATTTGAGCAGAGAGATCTTATGTAGATGGCTCCTCCACAGGCCTTTCCAGAAGCAACTGAAAAACCGTGTAAATCTAGACCTGCAATGTTGTCAGACAAAACATACCACGGAATTGTAAAATGATTTATTTCTGTCAATTTAATCAGAAAATTCTGCCATTCCCAAAGAGAACTGGCAGGCAAATGTTGGTTCCAATTTATCTTTAATTCCCATAAATGTTGCATGAAAATTTTTGCTTTGGTTAGAATAGGGGCAATCAGTCCTAAGGGATCGTAAATCTTAGCATTTGTGCCAAAACTTCTCATTTAGTATAAACATCTTTGGGCTCCATACTAATTTTAAAAGTAAAATGATCTGATTGAGGTTTCCAAAGCATCCCTAAAGTTTTTACAGAAATTTGCTGCGAGTGTTCGTCAAATGCATATTCTGATATGGCTGCGTGTTGTAATGATTCCGGATGATCAGAGACCCATTTATGTAGGTCCATCCCTCCACTTTTTAAGAACAGAATTAATTGAGATTGCAAGTAATGTGCGTCTTGTAAGGAACATGCACCAGATAAACAATCATCAACTTACATGTCGTTATGTATCTCTTCTGCAGCTTTGGGAAAATCTTTTCTTTCTTCATCAGCAAGAGCCTTCAACGTCCGTGTGGCTAGAAAGGGAGCACTTACTACTCCATAGGCAACCGTATTAAATTGAAATATTTTTATCGGAGCATCCGTACTAGACTTCCAAAGAATTTTTTGCAAATTTCTTTGCAGTGGGTCAATCATTATCTGCCTATACATTTTCTTAATGTTTTCACAGAATGCATATTTGTGGTTACGGAATCTAGTTATTATAGAAAATAAGTCTTGCAGAACCGTTCCCCCATTTAATAAAATTGAATTAAGTGAATAACCACTAGCTGTATTTAAACTTGCATTGAAGACAACTCTCTGTAGATATTTTTTTCCGGTTTATACACAGCCTGATGTGGAATGTAATAAGACAGCTTATTTTCGTTTTCACTTTTAATTTGTGTCATATGCCCCAAAGATTTGCATTCTTCATAAAAGCTGTATATAAATTAGCCATTGATTTATTTTTATCTAATTTAGCCCATAAGTTATTTAATCTCCTAGCTACAATTTCTCTAAAACTTCCTAACACTGATCCTGCATTTTCTTTCATTGCTAGCAGCATTGTAAATCATCGGGTATGATCGCATTTATAGGTGCTTATAAAATGTTCGTCACAAAATATTTCTTAATTCGCTTTAACAGTTTCTTTATTATTCCCAGGTAAATATTCTATTTAAAAAAATTGTAAAGTATTTTCTAAACTATTTTCAGTTAAGAGGCAACAATATGACCTATTTTCAACTTGTGGATGTGAACCTGCGATTAAATATCCAAATACTGTCTACAGTAATGTACAATTAGCATGTTCTAAACTAGGAGTGCACTACCTGTGACCCACGGGCCACCAAGTGTACCAGTATTTTTATCCAGAAAAAATTTCCTAATTAATTGATAGAAACTTTGCCATTAAATAATTCAAATGTTACTTTTAAATATTTCTGGTGGTAAAAAATTTTCTGGCAAGAAGGTTGTGCAGCACTATTCTAAACGAATTTGCTCACTCTTTAAAATGTCAAAAAATACATCGCTAACAATTAATGCTTCAATCTGACCAGGTATAAGACAATTATTGTCCGCTAATTCTATGTAATTAGGAATGCATAAATCTGAAATGTCTAATATTTCAACCGGAATGTTGTTTGTTATTTTTGTTAGAACTGCAAACTGTAATGGTTAAGAAAATATTCCCTGTTCATTTAATATTTCTGCATTGGTAATTTGCTTTACTTCCTGGTGAGACTCGTTAATACCAGAAATAATACCTTTGAATTGTTTTGGTTTTAGATTTAATTTCCTGCATGCGCTTTTACTTAAAGCGTTAATCGACGACCCATTGTCTAGAATTGTTCTTAATCTAATTTTATTTCCAAACACATCAGTTACTAAAATTATAGCTGTGTTTAACATTACGCAATTTTTTCTATCAGCTGCTAAAAGATTCGCACCTAGTAATGGCGTTTCTTTATTCTCAGGTTCAGAATTGCTTATTTGTTTGTTTTTAACAAACTCATTATTTTTATTTATTACCGCTGATTCTGACCAATCATTTACTTCACATAGTTAACTATTATGTACTGCGAAGAAACGCTTGCAGGTGAATTGAGAATTGCATTGACCTTGATGCAATCGTAATCAATTTGAACATAATTTATTTTTATTTACAATCATTTTATTTTCTGGAATACTCATCTTTTAAAACTTAGAACATTTGAAAAGAGGGTGATACGAATTGCATAACACACATGGCTTTAATTTACTTTTATTTTTATCGCTGATTAAAAATGATCTGGATTTACTTACTGCGTAATTTTTCTTAGTTTTCGTAAACTTTGATTGCGACTGGCTGGCTTCAGACGAGAAAAATTATTCATTCTAAAACAAGGCATATTTTTTCCAAAAAGGAAATTAAATGATCAAAAGTCGGAATATTTGAGTTTTCAAGAGATAATTCAAATTGCTTTTGAGTTTCTTTATCCATTTTTTTTTTCAGAATTATATTTATAAATACACTTTTTGTCAATTATTTTGCTTATATCCTATAATTTTGAGTGAGAGGATGTTTTTATTAATGCAATCAATAAAATTACGTAATTCTTTCGGGGATTCATGCTGCATTTTTTCATAATTTAACATTGCAGAAATATGTGAATCGATTAAGAATCTTTTATTTTCGTACCTGTGTATCAGGGTTTGAAACAAAGAACTAAGATCATCATCAAGTGATTCTAAATGTTTAGCTTCGTTTTTTAAAAAAGCTTTTAAATAAAATAGCGTCTGACAATTATCTAATTGAGCATTATTAATAATCAAGTTAATGAATTGCGTTTTAAAATTAGCAAAATCACAGTAAGCACCTCCGAATGAAGGCAATGGAATTTCTGGGAACCGCACCTTTGTTTTGTTTCATTTGAATAATCATCAACATTTACATGTATTTTCAAAAGATGCTAATAAAACTTTCAAGCTTACCTCCACTTGTTCGAGACTTTCATTAGCAGCGCCGATATCCTCCTCTATGCCTTGCCCTTGCCGCGCAGATAATTCTTGGATATCAAAATACTGCTCCCTAACTTCCTCCAATTTAGTTTGAATACCCTCTGTCTTTTTAAATTTTACTTCAAGTTGACTCACACTCGTTGTTTTTATGTCAGTGGTATCTGTTAAGAATTGATCTAATGTTGTGATGGCAGCCTTTACGGTGCATTTTAAGCGATTTAGTTTATCCTTAGTAGCACTCAGGCTCTTTAGGACGACAATGTTCTTATAATGGACTGTAAACGTTTAATTTCTTTTTAATTGATTTTATTCACACGTAAACCTTGCTCAACACACTTACACAAAAATAAACTTGACTAATTTGAATAGATTGCAAAGTATAATTATTTCCATCGCGTAATTTGGATCGAATGTTTTTGATACGTGTTGATGCTTTAACGATCAACAGCTTAATGACAACCTTTTTTACAGACTGTTCACTAGGGGAGCTGGTTATACTTCCGGAACGGAACAAACTCTAAAAACCGATGTAGAATACAATTGATTTTATTGCACATTCTTTTTTAAACTCCCCAGCATACTTAAAAAGTATTTATGAATTAGGTTTGTCTAGTCGCAGGTTTGAGCTTTAAGTCGCGTAAATATACATGGATTGGTATATAATTGTTTATTGTTGAGTAGGAAGGTGGAATGTTCAATATTGAAATTTTTGTGTGTAGCATTTATAACTAGTTTACGGGAACGCACAAAACAATTTCGATACATTATGGTCTGTATGTAAAACTCGTTTGGAAATCATTTTCCTAATGCTAGACTATTTCAAACATGTCGTATATATGTCACTAAGATACACTACCAGTAGCTTGGTGATCAATACGATGTGCATGGTATTTAAGGCACATTTACAGGGACACCGAAAATAATTTGGTTACAGTACTGCCTATGCGCTATAATTGTTCGAAGTGCAGTTTCAGTTGTAGTATACATTTTTAGATTTAACTAATTATTTCAATATTACTTGGAGTGCATAAAGCTTTAGGATTACATACAGAATTGCGAAAATGAATTCAAGTACATTCTCTTTTATTGACGAAAATTGCTGAAGGGGTATTTTCAACTGGGTTTTGTTGTTGCCTAATCGATCTAAATTTTACCATACTGTGTAGTATATATACTCTGTTCGGCCAAAAATTTTAGTCACCCTTTATTTGAAAGTACACAAGTCCGACAATGTCGTAGAATGATGTAACAACACAGAGTTTCTTATATAAGGAACTCTCAGCTTCGTACACCGTAGGTAGCATGGAAATACCTGTAAAAATGGGCAAGACTAAAGATTTAAGTGACTTTGAACGAGGGATGTTTGTTGGTTCAAGAACAGCTGGTGTCAGCATCTCTGAAACGACGATTCTTTTAGGATTTTCTAGCAAAGCAGTATCTCGTAAGTTTAGAGAGTGACAGTTGAAGAAAAAAAATGAAGCTATAAAGACATTCTGGTAGAAAAAGCCTGGTTAACCAGAGAGGTGAAAGGCGATTAGCACGCATAGTCCGCAGCAACCGAAGGGAAACCACACGATAAATTACAGCTGAAATCCATGCAGGTGCATAGTAAAACATATCCCAACGCACAAGAAGAGGGAATTTGCAAAGGATGTGTTTTAGCAACAGGAATGTATTTAATATCACAGAAAAATAGAAAATAACGTCTGTTGTAGGCTAAAAAAAACTACGAAATTGGTCAAGTGGGGACTGTAAAAAAAGTCTGGTCCGAGGAATCCTGTTTCTTACTCTGTCATACAGATGGAAGTATGAGAATAAGGCGCAAACAGCATGGATTTATGGACCTCTCCTGCCAAATGACAACAATCTGATGACGGTGGAGTTATGGTGTGAGGAATGTTTTTCTGGAGTACACTGGGTCCCTTTATATCTGTGTACACAACTATTAACAGAACGGACCTCAACATTGCTGCCGAAGACATACTGTCATTTATGGCAATGATGTTCCCTTAAGTAGCTGGTCGCTTTAAACAGGATCTAGCACCTTTCCACCGCTCTCGATCGGTCTTAAATTGGCTTGAGGAATATAAAACAGAGTTTAACCTTTTTCCATAGACAGCTCAGTCACCTGACTTCAATCCTATTGAGCCTTTGTGGGACGAAGTCGAAAGAGCACTTCAAAACTTGGAAACTCCACCATCCAATCTGGCGCAACTTGCAACTGTCATTATGTTAGCATGGTCCAACATTCCTCAGCAATGTTGAGTCCATTCCAAGAAGAATATCGGCTGTGATTAGAGCTAAATTTGGACCAACTCGTTTTTAGAGGGTGTCTCTATTCTTTGGGCCACTCATGTAGAAATATTCAGATAAAATTCAGGTCTTTACTTAATACTTTCACATATATGGATGGTAATTGCAGAACTTTAGTTTACAAATTTGTTACACGTTTTCAAAAGTAATTAGTTCTCACACAAAGTAAGCAACCAACCATGTATCATAGCTATCAATAACTATGCGTTTTTGTTGTTTTTGACTTACTGTATATTTATAGGCTTAGACATAGAAATATTAATATCAAGAGTACTGTAATTAACGTCGTTTCAAGCTATATTACTTTTAAATTTAGACCTTTGGAATTGCATAATCTGTAGGAAACACTCTAAAAAGATAGGGACAGCCAAGAAAAATTGCGGCAACTACTCTGATTAAATTATTAAACTGACAATTCACAAAAAACACACTCATTTTGTATACCCCCCCCCCCTCCATTACTTACTCGAAAATTCTTTATAATCTTAAATCGATCCAATTATTTAATAAAATATTTAAATTAATTCGTTTTTTATTCTTCATTAAACACTTTTACACAGTCAATTTTCAATAAATCGAGAAAAATAATTAGACTATCGCTTTCTAATCAAGGGTAATTTCCGTTCTTTCATTTACCTGTAATTAAAAGTATGTACTAATCTTAACGAATCCATTAACGGACAACTTTTTCAAGAAAGAGAAGTGAAAAACCGTGAACAATTAACCAAATAAGTGATGTAACTTTAAGTACTTTAATGTATTCTGTGAGTATTTTAATTAAGTAGATGCATTTGTAATTCAAACTAATTGCTGTTTCTATTGATTTACAGTTTTTTTTTCTATCGTCCAAGCCAGTATTACTACAACTACATTTCTTTAAGCTTAAAGAAAAATTGAAAGGCTTATGTGAATATCAGACTTAAACATAAGAATTCTATTTCGTGATTTTATTTCACTAACTATTTTTTCGAAATAAATTATGTGACTCGCATACACACCCACACATATATATATATATATATATGTGTGTGTGTGTGTGTATGTGTATGTATGTTTAAGTTTTTGTAAGTATCTTTTTGTCAATGTATGACTATTAAGAGCAATGATCCGTACTACGAGAGAGATTGAAGATTTGAGATCTCTTAAAATATTACACATCTTACGGATAAGGGATTAAATAATATCCACACTTATTGATAGTAATTATCTAAAAGTCTGCTTATTACACACTTCTGGAATCTATGCGTACTTTGATAAATAGGAAATTTTTATTACACCATGTTTCAGCTTTAGATGGCTGGCCTGGATTCGATTTCTGGTTAATGCAAATGTCTTTTTTTGTGTTTCAACTTTTCCTTTATTATTTCCTACATATTATCCAGGCTAAAAAAATAAAAAGCATTTCAATTTTATTAAATTAAAATCCGTCTTATTTCGAGTTTCTTCACGTTTGGAATTTTTTTCATCTATAAATGGATTAAAATGTCGTAGTACATTTCTTTAATCATATTTTTAATTAAAATGGCTAATATAACACAGACATTTGAAATACATGAAAAATAGTCTCTAAAAAATTACAACAATCTTATAAATATGAATTCAATCTCAATGAATTGCTTTCATTGTGGCGCAAAACTGATTCAAACGGTGGTTATGCTTTACATCCAATATATTTTTGATGCTATAGATATTTCTAATAGATAAAGGTTTTAATACGTAAGATGCAGTCATAACACGGCGTTTGTCAAATAATATAATTTCCTTTAGATGGCATCATATTTCTAATTAAATAATAATGTGCAGATTAATGCATTAGACGAACGTCATCAGAGTCCATATAACACTAAAAATCATCAGCAGCAGCATTATTTGAAAACAGAACTAAAAATTTTCAATTATGTCATTTTGAAAGGTGACAGAAATTATTAGACCGTGCGGAACTTGTTATAAGATAAACGGATATTCGGATACATACAATCTTTCTTGTTTAAACTTATAAGTACTAACACCACATAAGGAAATCAGATCATTATTAGTATGGTATATAACTCTTCCATATGAATGTTATACCAAATCTGAATACTTATTTTTACGCTCGACTAACATTAACGAACATAACAAACTTTGTGTGTTGGGTCCTAATCCTCAAGACTTGCTCCAAAATATCAGAAATAGATTTTTTGAACGCATTGTGTCTTATATTAAATTAATATTAACCGTTGTAATAAAATATAATGCAACATCATTTACATGTCATAAAAATCAAGTCAATGTAAAAATGGTACATTACACACAATATTTAGTGTGACCTTTAGATTCAGCACAAAATAAAAAACACTAAAATTATCAAAAAATATTTTTCATCTAGATCTATTAAGATCAAATTACATACATATATACCGGATGTCCATAATTAAATTATCCTACTTAAAAGTTGTCTACAGAGAAAACAATTGTTCATAAAGTTATGAAATTTTGGGAAAGGCATAATAAAGGGACGGGAATTTGTTTAATCTAAAAAATATATAAATAAAAATAGTTTAAAATTTCGCCACCAGAGGCCGATTTTTAATAAATTACATATTTAGCATTAAGATAGTTTAGAAATTTTATTTACAAGATGTTCATAATTAATCGACCCTATTTAAAAGTTATCTGCTGACGAAACAGTTGTTCAGAATGTTGTGAAATTTCTTGGAGGACATAATAAAAGTTTGGGAGTATGTGTGAGCGAAAAAAGAATTAGAAGGCCATTTTTTACCGATTTACACATTAAGCATACATTTACGATGCTTTAACAAATTTTGTTATAACTAAACATGTTCTGCATGATTTTCATCATTTTCAGATACCATCTGGAATCGTAAGATAGCATGTTCCACAGTTGACCGCAGTATGTCCAGGGAAAAGCTAGGAAAATGTTGTGAAAAGCAGTTTGTAGAGTAAGGTTAACTTAATAAATAAATTTTTTAAACTATCGTAATGCTAAATGTGTAATTTATTAAAAAACTCTCTCTGGTGGCAAAATTTTGAATTACTTTTATTTACAATTTTTTTAAACTAAACAAATTCCCATCCCTTTATTATGTCTTTCAAAAAATTTCACAACTTTATGAACAATAGTTTTGTCTGTAGACAACTTTAAAGTAGGGTCGTTTAATTATGGATACCCTGTAGATAGCAGATCACGCTTTACAACATTAACACGAAACCAGAAATGCTGCATTAAATATGATTCCTGTTCAGTAGGCACCTCGAAACACACAGGTTAACTGCAGAATTTATCAAAATTGCAGAATATGAAAATACTACTCGACATAGACACAAATCGTTGATTTAAGGTTAACATGTAATGAGTCATTATGCTAAAAATTTTACCTTTTAAGCATAAACGTTTCAATAGATAAATTTAATCTAAAACTTTTTATACTAATAAACATAGTTCATCTTCCGTCACTTTTATTAAATATGTATTTCTTTATGTAGGTTATGTACAGTATTTTCATGATTCGGAGTTTAATTTATTTTATAAGGATTTAGGGGATAATTTCCTTAACATCATTGTAACGTATGAAGATACAAATACACAATGTATTGTTTATTAATAATAGACCATGTTCGTTTGTGGTATGAAACGATGGAAAATATCCCAATAAAATCTTTTATATCTGAATAAACATTTTTATTAAAAATACTGTCCTTATATTTTAATTCAAGAACAGCGGACACATAAATTTTACGATCATTTTCAGGTCAGTGAGAATATTTCAAAATTAATGACAAATATGATAATTTTCATATCCATGGTTAACAAATGAAATTTAAATTTGTTGCTGAGTTACTCTAAATATATAGGTGAAAAAATTAGAATATTTTGGAAAATATTGCACATAATGTTTTGTAAAGTGCGATTTTCGAAAGGCTTGTAAAAGAGAATTAAACAAAATTCTTGAAAAAAAAGCTTTCAAAATAAGGTTTAATTTACGCATAAATAAATTTCAGATTAAAAATAATTGTATACATACAGGGTGGTCATAAAAAAAAAAACTTTGCCTATATATGGAACTCAAGCGGCCAGTCCGTTTAACCGATCGAGATGAGATTTCAGATATAGTTATTCAGAGGTATGAGCTCGGGGTTCTGTGAACGGCACCAAGTTGACGTTCAAGGTTACGGTTATAGGTAAAGAAACTCGACATTTTCGAATGGCAACGCCGATTTTTTTTCCTCGCAAAATTACCAGCGTATGCGAAAACCCTAGATAGCGCTGGAACGGTACGGTACGTGTATCGCAATAAACGGACGCGTTATGCACGCACAAAAAACAGCTCTGCGAACAGCCAAAAAAAAAAAAAAATAACACGATCGTGGCGCACGGAGGAAATTTGCATATGACAGAGGCAAGACACCAATCACAGAACGCTGTTCGCCAGATAGTCAGCGTAGAAAACGGACTCTTGTCTCTGTCATATGGAAATTTACTCCGTGTTTCCCGATCGTGTTTTATTTTATTTATTTATTTATTTTTGGCTGTTCGCAGAGCTGTTCTTTGTGCGCACATAACGCGTCCGTTTATTGCGATACACGTATCGTTTTAGCGCTATGTAGGGTTTTCGCATGAGCTGAGGATTATGAGATGAAAAAACATGGGCGTTGCCATTCGAAAATTTCTAGTTTCAGTACCTATAACCGTAACCGTGCCCGCCAATTTGTTGCCGTTCACAGCATCCCGAGCTCATACCTCTCAATAACTATGTCTGAAATCTCATCTCGATCGGTTAAACGGACCGGCCACTACAGTTCCATATATCGGCAAAGTTTTTTTATGACCACCCTGTAGAGTATTTACACAGACACAAAATAGGGGAAACTGTTCTAAAATTACAATCCCTAAGGAAAAATTGCTTTTATTCATATAATTTGTTTTTTGGTGGCCATTATTTTTTCTCAAACTAACTTTGAAAAGTATGCAAAATGCAAATGTGCCTTTTAAAATGTAACAAATAAAGGCGCAGCGTTATAATAACGATTTATATAAAATGCTGCAATATGTCACTATTTATCTACAGTGGTATCGTAAAATTACACATCCATAAGTCGCTATTAATTGTACTTGCCTACATCACAAGTACATTTTTTGCACACGAAAAAGCATTGGCATATTTACTATACGACCACTTTGAACATGTAACACATTTTATCCATTTTTCCTTCGGTTTTGAGTGACTGAATAAATCTTCAGAATAAAGACATGCTTCATCATCATAATCATCTGCAGAGAAATTCATGTCTTTGTCGTCATCGTTGAATCTAACAAAGCGAATTTTCTTCTTATCCTGTAGAGCTGCACGTCTTGATTGTGAATTATGTTTCTCAGCAGCTTTTGACTTCGAATCGGCAATATTAGGACTGCTAGTCAGATTAGTGCCTCTTCATGCTTCCTCTTTATAGATGATAATCTAACATGAAATACATAGAGTGGTCTAATAAATGAAGATAATGAACTTAAAAATGTTACCTGTTGAAAAGATACATACGTCATCGAATATCGAATACCGTGTTTCTGGAGTTGTAAGAGTCATTGAAACTGTGAAAATTAAGCTAGATAAGGTCTAGCTAGATAGGCTGTTATCTATAAAACTTGCGTTGCTGTCGTTGCCTTCTTTATTTTCAGTTGACATTCTGTCACAAATGAAACACAGAAAACATAATCGGGAAAGATGTGCGAGTCCATGTGATATATTCCATTTTTCAAAGAACGGCTTGTCATTTTACCTACAATCACCATATTGTATATACATAAGCAGCGTTTAATATAGCATGCCTTAATAATTTTTTTCACACCTAGAAAATAATCTAGAAAAAAACGAAGTCCACGCATCATACTTCAGATATTTCACCACTGAAATAAAACAGTTGTGAATTAGCACAAAAAATCCATCCCAAGAAATTTCTAACGAAGGTGTAACCAATGTTTTTATAAATAATGAAAAATACAAACTTTCGCCATTATATGCTTATCGTTGTTGATCGATTACACAATGTATCAATGTATCGTTACGCGCTGCCATCTACCGACAACATCAAGAAACGTATGGTATGCCATTTTACCTAAGTATGTTATTTTAGGACAATATCCCCTAAACGAAAGTTTTAAAAATTAATATCTATTTAAATAATGAAATTTCCAATAATAAAAAAAAATCCTTGTAAAACTGGGGTAATTAAAAAAAGGGTTGAACACTGCACACCTCAATATATTCCAGCTGCTTTTGCCTATAAAAGTTGGTTAAAATGCTATACATGGTACTGGATCCTATAATTTTTTTAGTCGAACTATTTTCGCCGATTTCAACATAAATCTTAAAATAATACTACTTAAATAAAATAAGCTTAAAATAATTCTACTACTTAAAATTGCCTGCTTAAGCGTATGTATCACACACTGGTTTACAAAACTAATAGTTTTAGTATTTTTGTATGCAATAGTTTTTTTAATACAAGCCGAGGATGTTCTCCTATCATAATAAATTCAGTTGCGGCAGCGATAAATTTGTTTTGAAATTTTTTGCTTAAATTTGTCTCGTTCTTGATTAACAGTAAATAATATCGTATTCTCTAGCAAATTAATACTGAACAAATACATATCAAATATAATAATTGAAATCTCTCTATCATTTTGTTTAACTCCGAAAACATTGAAGGAGAAACTTCACCAACACTTCCGCTGCCAACTCTTCCACTTTTTCAGACCACAAGAATTTAATAGAAATTTTTGCCTTATTTAATCGGCAGATAACGGCGATTTAAAAAGATAAAATTTACTATAAAATTTTTGTGGTCTGAAAAAGCGTAAGATGTTGGCAGCTATGCCAACATAGTCTTTCACCAATTCTAAATATGTCTAGTCAACGCATGTTGAAAAGCATCCTCTTCCCGTTACTACTCTGGATATTTACTCTATAACCTAGCTGGATACTTAAATATTTTTTTCCTGGAGTTGATATCATTTTTTTCTTACTAGATTAAATTAAAGAACGGGCGTGTTTAGATCCTGTAAATAAAATAAATATTCGGTAAAACTGCATTTCCTGACAATATACGATTATTATACCTTTTATTGTTATAAGTACATATTTAATATTTTACAGATTTAATGATACAGAGATGGAACAGAAAGAAATAAACTAAATAATATGGTCTTCAAATTTTGTTATTACTAAAATACTAATAAAAATACTAATGGAAATAAATAAAATGTTATTTAAATATTATTAAAATTAATTTGAAAATTTTATATCCCCCCTTTTTTTAATTGTTGTTGTACATTTTCCAAAAATTATGAAAGTAACATTAATACTGAATATACCTGAAATTATAAAAAAATTCAAATATTTTTTCAATATGCTTAAATTAGTTTTAGTTAAGCATCTCTGACCCATGTAAAGTATCAAATCTAATAGTAGCAGCTATCTTTCTATTGACGTTTGAGGTATCCTAGTGAGGTCTATCTTTATTTAGTGAATATGTTATTTATGACATTTAGAGGGTTGCATATTTTTTCTGACGAAGAGTCTTTACAAAATTAAGTGTATTTACATAGATAAGGTAGGAAAATAATATTGAACATTTTTTGTCAAAATACGTTTTCTGCTAAATTATTATTTTTCTTTGTATTTTTAATATTTTAAGAGATGTATACTGCTTGAAAAACGTAAATTCTGAAAGGCAGTAATAAATGATAAGCATACCAACCGAAATGCATTTGGAAATTTATTAAACTAAAATAGTAAGTTTCATTTAAAGACGATATTACAATAGAATTCCTTATTATGTTAGTTTACGTCAAAACAGATGCACATAGAAATCATCTGATGCAATTTAAGTAATTTATTTAAAATCACATACAATCAAAGGTGGTTTAATTTCAATGTACAGAACTGCATTCACACATTTATAAATATTCGTTATCAATAAAAAAATGACGTGTCTAAACAGTTAAAGGCTGAGTTATAGATATATTTCTAGTGTCAATGCACAAAAAATGACGTCTTTCGTTTAATGTTATTTTGAGTCAATGTTTAATAATTGATGTTTCACTAACCACAGGTTCAAAATGTATGAAAATTTGTATTTTACAGATTTTTTTTTGTGCCCGTGTGTGTTTTATATACTGAACATGAATGATAAAGTTTGTGATCTCTTAGAATTAGAGATTTTATTTTTAGTAATTAGTCACGTATGATTTTCTTTTTCACACTTCATTTTTATCTGCTGTTTTTTTATTCCAATTCTCTGTATCAGATTATTGTTTTACATATCCAGTACAGTGTAAAAACTAAAACACTTTTTTTAATGGTTCAAGAAAGTTTACTAAAATATAATAAAACATTTTCCGAGTTACCAAACATTCTGAAAAGCATCTTGTTATCTTCAGAAACCTCAGAAACGATTAAATTAAATTTCCTTAAATAACTTAAATTTCCTAAATTTAAAAAAAGTGCTGAATGAACGGCCGTTATGGCTGCCTGATGTTCTTGCAAACGTTACGAGGTAGTTCTTTATATTGCACTAATCAGTTTTCCCAAACTAATAGCTTAATGACATCTTTGTAGAAGCTAGATGTGCTCGTGTAAATGTTTTCATATTACATAAACTTGTTTAATAGACGAACATACAACAGCAGAACGTGCTAATTCTGACAAACATTCAGCGTAAAATGTACATCATGTCGTTACCCTTGAATGTATAAATTCAATTACTTAACTAAAATGTACTGTTTTATATAATTAACAGTTTTCCAAATACAGATATTTCGTATCCGTACGGATGTTTCGTATGACGCTATCAAAAAAACTCAATAATGCAATTATTAATGCATCGGAAAATTACTTCATAACGTAGGCAGAAAAACAAATTACTTCACATATGTAGACCTCTGTTCGACCACGTTTTATTAATGGTTCTCGAGTATAATTTCAAATTTAATTTTATAATGATATACTTCAATGTATATCATTCAAAATGATGCAAATAGACAAAAACACTTGCTCTGAAATCAAATTAGAGGAGGAGTAATTCAAAATAGTCAATAATATTATATTACTAAGAACCAAAGAGGTTAAATTTCGGAAATATGTTGGTTCTAAGGTTTCTAAAGGAAAAGAAATACTTTTTGAAATGATGGGTAACTTGAAAGGGGTTATGTTATATTTTCAAAAAATATTTGCTATATCAAGCAACATTATTATTATTATTATTATTATTACAATCTACGGAATATACTTACCGCGCATGTTTATGCAGTATATCTACCCTATTAAAACCCGTGAGCGCATCTATGCAACCTCAAAAACTCTGAAACCACTGGGCTCAGGGCTACGAAATTTGGTATAAGGGTTACTGATAAGGAGCCCATAAACGATTGGGTAAAATATTCAAAAATTTTAAACACATGTTTTTTGTTTTATGTTTTTGACGAATTTTTGCCTTTTTTTATGTTGAACCCGTAATCGCGCGAGTTCTAATGATTTCTAAATGTTTACTGCAATGTGAGATATACATATTACGCACGCAACGCTGCAGGACTAAGAAGCTGTAGCGGGTATTGCGACAATTCTTTTACCTCACGTGCAAATAGTTACCAATTATTTAATTGCTCTTAAATATTACCGTTTTAAAAAAATAAAGAAAAACATTTTATTACAAAAATCAACAAAACTATGTTCTATTTATTCCCTTATTCCAAAGATATCGGTTTATCGTCTGTTGCCATAGGAACATGATAAATTAAATTTCGTTAAAACAAATGCACAGTAGTAGAAAATTATTTTTCTAAACCGAATAGTTAGTGAAGAACTCAACATTTTAACAGGGAATTAAATTCATGAACTCCTGTCCGTAGAACGGGTTAAACAGCTAGTAATATAATATACTTCATGACTGCATGAAACTCTGTGTGAATGTATATGCATCTTAAGGGGGTATCTATTGAGGTGTTTTACATATTAACTAAATGTGCCTTTTCTTTTAAACGACTCTTCAGATCAACACAACTTATGTAACTTCAATTTTGTAACTTGTCAATTTCTGAAACTGTAAGTAAAGTCGCATGACAATAATTAAATTATTTTCTCAAAAGATGAACTCTTGGACAATAGGCCCATTTTTCATTACTCCATGTATTCAATTTATTTTTCATTCAGCGAACAACGTGAGATATTCTACGATGAGATTGATATATGTTATTAATATTGTTTTTGTTCTGATATGTGTATTCGAGTTGCTGTGTGTTTATGTCTACATAAACGTTATGTTTTATGTGTTTAAAGAAGTATTATTTATTGGGAAAAATAATTATAATTTTTAAACTAAATATTAAAAAATAACTAACACCCTGCATACCTTTATTGATTCTATATTTATCAAACGAATTAAGAATTTTTTTAAAGAGTAAAAACATTACTGAGTTTTGTAAAAAAGCACTTTGTACTGTTTTTGAGTAAAGAAAAAAGAAAATGTTTAAATAAAAAAAATCCTTCAATTCCTATTAGGCCATATTAGACAAACTAACAAAGAAAAAAAAATGCCAAGATGGCTATTATAGTTTTTAAGTAGAGATTACAATTGTGATAAAAAAAAATGCTATTTTTCTGGTGAAGCAAAACATCCTATGTCATATTTTACAACAAGATTTAGGTTATTTCCAGAGCCATATGGAGATGGAAATTTTTGCTTTTTGTGCAGTAGTGTGGAATAATATTATTCAAAAGAATTTACATTGCTTGTGTTTCATTTTTCGAGCAGGTCAGCCCTGAAATTAATAGTAAAAAAACATAAAATATTTTTAGAGAAATTTGGAAAAATTACATTTTTTAAAACGCTCACTATATTCATTTAAGTTATAGTTAATTAAGAATTAGTTAAAGAATTAGATCTATTGCCTTCTACTTTTATGTGCTTTAAAATGTGTTCTAAAAATAGAGCATATTTTACTGGAAGGATTATTTTTCGCATTTTTATCTTATTTATAAATTGATGTGAAAAAGACATTCCGAGCGAAATTATCAACATTTAAGTAGACATTGTGGGATTTTATTAAAATACATTTTTCTGAAATAATTCAATGTATTTAACTGTTTTTTTTTCATAAACTGTCTTAAATACTACACATAACACCGTATTAAAATTTACAATTTATTTCCTTTTGAACTAAAGATAACTATTTAATGCTTTAATCGTTATCTGAAACATCTTAATAGAGTATTTAAATATCATATATCAGATAGAAAATATATTTTTTTGTGAAACAGTGCTGTTGTAGAACTCGGCATTAACAGAAAAGATTTTCTCTGTTAGGCACAGGATGGACATAAGAACAATTTAGCGAATACTTTTTAAACCATTCTGTGAGTACGTCATACTTTTTTTGCCATTAGTTAAAAATAGTGTTTCTATGCGTTATTTTTATACAAGATTATCACACTGTAAGTTGCCATATTAATAGATATAATTTGATCAACATGTAACAACACATTTTTCTGGATTTATTGTAATTAATTTTATATTAATGTCTAATTTCATTGAATACTACCGTTAAACATTTTCTTGTTTATTTTTAAGTAAAATAAATATTTTCATTTCCTAAACAACTAAAAAAAAATAATTAAGCATGAGAATAACTAAACTCATTCAGTATTCTACAAGAAATACTCTTTTGATGAACTTCTTGACGTATTTATTTATTTAAAAGAAAATTAAAAATCCAAAAGGTTTATATATTGATCTATCAGTCTCCATGTTACCGTATGAGATAAAAGGGTTGGGTTGGGTTGATTTTTGACGGCCAATTATCTACACGAGGGATATAGGCCCGGGGGGGGGTGCCCTTCGTGGTGGTCTTTCTAAGGGAACCTAATCCGTATTAACGCATGGAAGATCCACGGCTCTAAGAAAACCACAAAAACTCCGAACGATTAGGCCGACGGGCGCGATTGGGATCGAACCCAGCACCTCCCGTCTACCAGCTTCGAGAGCAGAACCTCTCGGCCACTGGTGATGAGACAAAAGGGGATCTACATCTATTCAATTCTGTCGATTATGTTTCAATTTAAAACTTAAATAACTAAACACAAGATTAAAAATAAAATAAAATAAACTATGTTTGAAATACATATACTTTCGCAAACAAACAAAATAAACATCTCGATTAGTATTAAATTGAGATTTCATGCTTCTAAAATCCCAAACAACATTTCAAAAAACATTTTTTTTGTTGAAAGAATGAGTATTTAAGATATTTTTTTTAATTAGTGCAGATAGCTTCCAAATAAAGTGTCGCATTAAATTCGTGTGACATTAATCCGTTGGTACATATTTATGAAATTATTATTTTTTCAAACAATTTAAAACTAATCCCGCTTAAAAATTATATCGAGTGTACTTGTTGGCTACGAAAATTTAATTAAATATGTTGGTAATTAATTCAGACGGAAGATGTTTCATTGTGCATAAAATTAAACAATTATTGTATCTGTAAAATTTTGATTTAGAAAAATGGCCATTTTTTCAGTCTTATAATAATATCAGAATTAAATAATTTCACGTCATATAAATAAATCATATAAAGAATAGTTTATATCCATAAATAAAAAGTTAAAAGGATTTTTTAATTATTGCAATATAAAATAAATCACATGAAATTATGCATAAAAACAAAACCAAATATAAAGAACGTTACTGAGAATAATCGCACTTCATGGCTAAAGTTTACTTTATGTTTTTTTATTTCTGACTCTCAAAATTATAAGGACACAAAAATCAGCTACTTTGGAATTTGAAGAAGGGGAAATGGTGCGTATTAAAATTTACTCTGTTTTACTACTTAAAATTTAATTTCTGCCGTCTTAATTCGAAGTGCAAATTGTCTCCTTTCACAATCGTTTGAATATTTATATTTTTAATTCAGAAAAAATATTTGTGTTTCTTTTTTTAAATGTTAGTTATGCAATTAATAAACATTGGAAATATTAATATCGCAAAATCTGTATCGATATCATAAAATGAAATATGGTTTCTTCCTATCTAACATTTAAGTTTATCGAAAAAAAAAAATGATTCCGCATTTTAAAGTATTCAAATACTCTCTAGAATCCTAACAAAATGCTTCCCTTCCAAAAATATCAATGGGTGATTAATATCATACTTAAATAACGCGACGCGATGCGCAAGTTGTGCTGCCACATGTCTGAATTTTTTTATGCAGAATTTTTGAATTCGAACCAGAAATTTGTAATTGTTACTTTTGTTTTATATAACGATAGAAATTCATTGTATTATAATAAAAAAAATATTATACAAAAATTTCTGGTACATATTTGGTGCTCCTGAATAACACAATCCGAAAGTTTTGGGAACGCTGTTTGCCACAAAATACAGAGCTAAAAGTATCCAAAAGTTATTGCTTATTTTTACAGAACTATCCAGATCCTCTGTGGATTGGAAATCCCTCCGAGATTTTTTGGGATTCCACCATACTATCACAGAGATGTTACAGAGTTTTTGAATATGACATTTCCCAGAAGTTAGATTGGAACACGGAGCCCTATTGTCTGCCACCAAAGTATCTGGTTTTGACTTCATTAGACTTTTTTGCAATGGTATTCATTAAATAGATTGTGTATTAACAAAAAGTTACTGTGGGTGAGTTGAAGAAGTGTATCATTCAAGCAATTCGTATAATAACACTTGATATGCTACGAAACACATGGAGAGACCTGGATGTCGACTTGTACATAACGGGTTCATTTAAGTAATATTTCCATATGTTATCTCTTTCAAAACTGAATATGAACATATTATGTACAAACCGACTTCAATATTTTCAATTCGATTGAACTTTAATTTTCACCTTTATAATATTATGTTTAATTTTTGAACGTATATATAAAGTCTCGAAAGAAAGCTCGTAATACTTAATTCTATTTTAAACATAGTTTTTGGTAAAGAAAAGAGAAAATAAAAAGCAACGGTATTAAATAATTTATATTATTAAATGATGTGCATGTATTAAGATTTTAGGATCTTCTACTTCAGGTTCATCCAACATTTTACCTGTAAGCAGCTTGAATCCACGATTTCAGGAAAGTAATTTTCGCCTTTTCTAATCCGTGTTAAATGTTATTAAATAAGATGAATAATACTTTATTCAGAATCGTGATGAAAAAACCTGACGGGTAAATACTGCCAGACAAAATCAATCCTATTATTAAAAAAACCTTTTAATTAATAATATGCAATTCTTAATAGCAGTTTTTTTTCCGTGGAAGGTACCTCTCTCCAATGGATACCAAAATTCCAATTGATGCAACTTAAAAAAAAGCAACGGAAAAATGAAAATAAAAGTCAAGGATGAAAAAAATGAGTTAAAAAAAGAAATCAGATTAAAAACGAGCTGTAAAACAGCGAGCATGATCTGGCAAGCAGAACATGTCGACGAAAAAAAAAAGAAAAAAAACCCCTTACTTTTGTAGACATAGAAGGGAGAAAGTGGTAAAAGGTAAGAGAATTTTCTTAAAAATCTATTTTTCTATGATACCCCTATCACGAGATTAATCTTTGAATTTTCTGAAGAATTTAACTATAGATAAATTTAATATGATCACTTCTTTCAAGCTCTATACCTACAGTTTATCATTTATTTTAAAGGATTTAACGTGTATTGTGTGTATATCTTATAATCTAAATTATGGAAGAATTAATCGATTATATTTTGGATTAATTGAATTTTAGTATTATAAATGTAAGGTTCAATATCGACTTTTGTTAAAAGGTTTGTTCTAACTTTGAGCAGTTATTTGATTCTGGATGTTTTATGTTTTAGATCAAATGGACTCCTTTAAAGCTTCATGCAAGTGGGCGATTCCATGGCCACGTGTGGAACAATTAGTCTAAATTTTCACTAAATTTTTGGTAATTCTGAAACTCATTTAAAGTTCTTTTTTTCTGACCCAGACCAAGTACTCATGTGATATTATAGAAAAAAAAATATCGGCATAAAAAAATAATAAAATAGAGCTTTCATATGCGGGACACATTATTGGACAGGACTTTACAAATACTGTGTTTCGCTTCTAACAAGAAATCCTCTGAATCGTCCGTGTTTATACACTTGTAAGTCTTTTTATATATATTCAGGCTCCTTACTAACTATTTATTATGTCAGTTGCTTCAAAACAGAAATTGGTACAACTTTTTCTAATATATGTCACGTGCAGGACATTCTTGTCACGTGTGGGACAACATGACAAAATTAATAATTTTAAGAAAAATACATTAATTGCTTATTAATTGAAAAGTTTATTTAAACATTCATTTAAGAAAGTCTGTACATTAATATGAAGTAACAGGTCTAAAATGTAAAAAATGTACTTTATTAAACAAAATTTTCAAGAATAGAATATTCAATAAAACAATAAAAGCAAAGTACTAATGACAAAACAAATTTTATTGTTTTGTTTTAGAAATTTAAATGCGTAGTTCTATATATTTTTATACTTAAAAGAGGTTTTACTATTAGCCATAAGTAAATACCTTTTACTATTTCTTCATGTTTGTATAAAATTTCATCTTAATGTCTGGACCTTTTTACTATTGTATAGAACTTACAAAAAATGTATCATTAGTTTATTGGTAATTTTTCGTGGATAAAGCCTCGCCGTCATAATTCAAAATAATGTATGTTACAAATTTTAGATGTTCATGGAGAATTTATATTGTTAAATTGTTTGATTATTTTTTTGACAACCAATGGTTGTGACAAACTATGTTCCGATCTGTGTGTTAAATGATATGGAAGCTTCATATTCATTTTATTTTTGTTACATTTCTTCAAAGATACTTCTTATGTACTCTTTTTTCGCTTTCCTCTTTTCCAATGTAGAATATTTTCGTGCTTTCTGAATAATGGACTGCTAAGTCAGAAAAATCTTTTGCAGAGTCAATTGCATGTTTTCCTTTTACTCATCATCTTTTGGTGCACAGTTTTGTATGTTAAGGGGGCTGGTCACTCGAGTTTCAGAATTCTCCTCCGTAATGTTAAGTTTATAGACTTTTGTTGCATTTGCATATTTAAAATAGCTCCTCGAGAAATGAATATTTTTAACACATTTTTTTCGGTGTACACTTCTTAAAGGATGTCTATTTTTTGTTTGTTATCAAGATATTTCTAAAATCTATGCTGAATTTAATATTTTATGTGTTAAAAGCGGGCGAACTGTGAGTAAGATTTTAACACTTCATACAAAATTAAATCTATACTTTAGAAATATTTTAAGGACTAAGAAAAAAAGAGTCATCTTTTAGGAAGTGTACACAAACAATAGAAGTTAAAAATATTAATTTCCAGACGAGAAGTTTTAAATATACGACTGCACCAAATGCCCATAAACTTTCTATTAGTGGAGGGATATCGGTAGATGATTGACCAACCCCCTTAAGATATACGTAGGTTTTTTGTAATGTATAATATACGTAAGATATACGTAGGCATATTATATACATCAGTATTTCAACTAACAATAAGACATTAGATAGATTGAATACATTTAAAAGCAATTAAATTAAAATGTGTACTTAAAAATATTTAAAATAAAAATAAAAAAAAAACAAAGTATACGTTTCGCTATGTCATCGCATAGCCCCTTCAGTACTAACATCAACCACATCAATAAAACATCGATCATACTGGATCCAGTGAAAGTTGAAGTTTTTCTTTTAGGAACAAGAAATATCCTTTGCGAATTGAACCTGATTCGTTCAAGGTGTATGGGTACAGCTTAGTGAACCATCTTTTCATGAAAAGTCTGTAATGGTAATATTTGCAGTTATTTTTCAAAATAGTTTTTATGTTACCACCCACCAAATTTACAACGCCTTTTCCATGTGACTGATTTTCCTTCATACGTTTTCCTGAAAAGGAGTTTCGGCATGGATTTATGTTTAAACTTAGATGATGGTCCATCACGCCATATAATTCCTTTCTGCGAATGCTTTTTGTCTAAGAGAACCTATTCTTAATAAGGTAATTCGATGAAAGCAAACATAGTATTTTGTCTTTATCTGTAGTAGTTAAACACCTGGGATAAGGCTGCTAGTTACCACTGAAACAAGGTTGCAGCAGTGAACAGAAAAATGCAGTTGCCTTCGACCACAAAACACTTCGTACCTCATTCTGAGATTCGAAGGGAAATGGCATTCCAAAGTCAATTTGCAAAATTCTTGTGTTTTTCTTCTTATTCTTTTCATGGTTCATGTATTAGATTCTTTTAATATTTAAATGATTTATCATTTAAGAATATTCGGTATGCAATTGAATTTTTCCATTCGCATTTTCCTATGTTTTTTTTTTTTTTTTTTTTTTTTTTTTTTAACAAGTTTATTTTAATCACAAGGAATTGTAAATAGCTTTCATTACAACATTTCTCATACAATGAATACATCTGTTTGCTAAACAAAAGAACGTATTTTAGAAATATATATTACAGTACAACGTCTAAAGTTCGGAATTCTCCAAAGTTTGGCCTTTCAAACGGCAGTATTGAAGAAAGAAGTGAAAAAACAAAGTTGTTGAAGCAAAATTAGGTCTAGAGCAAAGAGGCTTTATTACTGAATATTAACTCATGCCTACGCACATAATAAAAGAAAAATTTCTTAATGATATACTAAATAAAGCAGACCACATTAACTAGAATGTTCAATAGTTCAGAAAGTTACAATTACTTCTTAAATTGTTTTTTTCTTAAGGCTGTTCTAAACTGCTCTTCTCAACAAGCGCAAAACCTTTTTGACACATTTACAAATTCATTTTTTAATTTAAAATAATAAAATTGAAGGCCGTACTGTGGAAGCAATTTGGAGTCGAGCTGTGTTTTCCATTTTTTGATAAGTAAATTACCTATTGAATTATAAGCGATTTTGATCGCGTCACAAAGACGTTTTTCACCCTTCCCTGCGTAGTTATTCTTCTTTCGAGCGGTATTTCGGTTCAAAACTCCCACTTAGATACTATTTTCTGAAATATCTATGGCGTTTGCAAGAAAACGGAAAACACAGTTCGATTACATAGTTTTTGGACAACAACACCTGCCAGTTTCATGCATATCCGAACAAAAATAAATTAAAACTTATGTCATAAAGTTGCCCTTTTGGGTTTGAGAACAGACTTAAATAAATGATTTCGTTTTACTTTTTATTTTGTTATGATTTATTTAATGAAGATGATTGATTAATTTAATATTAATAGTTGTTATATGCAATTTTTAACATATTGAATGTCATATTTTGCCTTTTTATGTAGTGAATTTTCTTTTCTTTTTTATTGGGAAAGCAATATTTTTGATGACCCAAAGTTAAAAAAAATCTGAAGTTTGGACTTGGTAAAGTCCCGAGGATTCCGGACTTTAGACTTTGTACTATAATAACATTCATATTAATTATTTGGAATTTGTTTTTAAATTTCACACATGTGGCGTTACATGTGGGGCAGCATAATATATTGTTTTATTAATTTACAAATTGATATTATTTAGAAATATATTTTGAAAATTTTTATACATAATAAGGCTCTTTATAAGCCACAATCATATTAAAATGTAATTCTTGGTTCAGTACGAAATTCAAAATCTACTCTTTGTTCTGTCACGTGTGGTACATAAATTTACAGCAACTTTAATCGGGTAACTACATAACTGACATAGCAGTTAAATTCCCAAAACAATGCATAAAACGGAAAAAGTACTTTCATATTAAAAAAAAAAAACAGTAACAGCAAAAATCTAAAATTCAAATTGAAACCAAAATTAGTTTATTTTGAATTCGATGCGTATCAGTCTCATGATATTCAGGTAATGGCGGCTATCTTTGAAACACTGTTGATACTCACTAAAAGTGAAATATTGAAAAATTATTCCTGTACATGTATAATTTGGCCTTTGAAATATAACTTCAGTAAGGTATATAATTATTTTTTTAATAGTTTTGTCTTCCGAAAATGTCTTGTTTTTTATAGAATGGCCCAAGTATGTGATATAACTAAATAATAGAAAGCAAATTTCTAATTATAAACTTTCGATATCAACTCAGAAAGTTTAAGAATGAAAAAAAAACGATTAATGCTTTGAAAGAATATTTTTTGTAAGGTTTAAAATGTTTTAAAATATACTCTGTTACATAAAAAGAACATTTGAATAATTATAAGAATTACACATTAAAAAAAAAAACTTTTAAACTAAAACCAAAAATGTTATACGACATAGTGTATTATATGAAAAAAAAAAAAGATAATATAAAACTTTCAAACTATTCTGAAATCATTAAAAATAATGTATTTGTAGCGATATGTTTTTACAAAAATATATGCCATACAAACAAACATATACCAAAAAGAGATAAATATCTTTTGTTTGACTGTTCAACGAAGGTTGTACACCTAATTTGTTGAATTTTATGTTTCTAAAAATTGAAGAAACATTAGTTTATGAAAATCTATTCATGATGAAAATTTTTGTATTTATACGAAAACTTGCTTTTAATACGAAATTTAACATTTTAGATATATTAATTTATTTTAGTACATAAAATTAAAGAAAATGGTTTCCTAAGTCTAGCTTACATTTAATTTTATATTATAATTTGTACATATACTAACACAGCCTATCTTTCTAGGCAAAATGTATATATATATGTATACATAAATATAAATATTGAGAGATATATACAGTCTTATGTGAAATTTCATGCATAGATTTTTTGCGTTGTTGATATTAACAAATTTGTTGTGGCTACATTTGTGAATTATAAATTTACTTAAAATAGTGACAGAAATAACTATCATAAGACAGAACAGAATAGTCTTACACGGGTGAACATTCTTCTAAACAATTATATGATTAAAAGATTCGTTTAGGTTATGTAGAAATTCTATTGAATTTAAAAGTTTTAATTTGTTAAATATTTCAAACATTTTCTGAGATTTTCTATATTATCACTTCTAATCTACAACTTTTTATTTTATTCACTTTTTAACTGACAATTATTATTAATAGTGGATATCAGTGGATATAAGAGGCTGAAAAAAAAACCATATCGTTATTTTTTTTCTGAAAGGTTAAAAATAAATATTTATATTTAACAATAGAAAAGTTCACAGTATTCATAATTTCTACCTGCGATATACAAATCACAGTTTCCGAGTAGATTATAGACAATTTTAGGATGTTTTGTTTTAGTTATAATATGTATTCACACCTTTAGTACTAAATATAAAGTTATAATTGCAGGTAAAGAATAAAAAAGAAAAAAACACAAGAAATAATTAAATTATTTTTTATAAAACAAATATATTTAATTTGCATACCTTTCGCAATGAAATTTTATTTAAATTGTGAGAGCTTCAACTTTCAGAAGAAAATTCCTTTATAAATAGATTGAAATAATTTTACTAAAAATTTAAATTCCTTAATGCCATCAGAAAACGATTTATAATCTATTCTAGAATCAATACATGAAAATTAAAATTATAGTTCTATATTCACATTTAGTTAAATAATTAAAATATACATAAAGTACAAATAATCGTACAAAAATTAATGTCAGGCGCATAAATATAATATAAAGATATTTAAAATACAATTTTAAAATATCTCAAAATACATTTAAAAAAATCTAAAACGTTTTTAACCATTACAAGGCCCTCTTCAGTAGGTAGGATTTAAATGCTATTATTATTTTCTTTGCGCTTATTTGGGAGTTGTCCAGAAGAAAACATTGTAATTTATGTTTAAATGTTGTATGTCAGATGCCAGATAAAGTTATTAAAATTTTCAACAGAACGAGCTGAATGCCACACAAAAATCTATTCTAGATTTTTTTTTAAATAATACATTAATTTTTTAATTATCAATTATAACAATAGGGGCAGTTACAAAAATTTACAAATAAAAAATCTAAGGCATTTTAACTCATGCGGAAGAATGGGTGCATATACGCACCTTTAAAACGTGCATACAATATTTGTTTTATTTAATTAGAGTATTCTAGAATGTATGTAATTGAAGATAACTTTTTGTGTTAAACTGGTACTAACCAAATAAAACTTGAGTAATAGACGCCGGTCCCGAAGGTATTAAAAAACATTTTTCCTGGTTGTTGAATACTTGCGTGTTGAGTCAAATATCGTTAATAATAATAAACCATCGCAATTTAACTAAAAAAATTATATTCTTTATATAATTTTCTTGTAATCATTACTGTATACTTGTGAGAAAAATAAATAATAAATAATAATTTTTAATAGATAAAGTAATATTTTATTCGACACTTTTATTAAAGTATTAAAGAAGGGTAGATATCGACATATAATATTTGTAACCAAATTGAATATATATACTTTTTTACAATTTTAAACTTATTTACAGTATGAAAATTTACTCCATTTAATGTAGAAGATACTTAGCTCACATGTTACATTAAAACATGCATGAATACTATTATCCTACGCAACTTCAAAAACAAATAAATTAACGATGATTGTAAATAGCAATATATAATGATAAATAAATTTAATACCAATACCATATAATATATTATTTCACCCTGTATTTATCCATGTACGGAGAAAAACTAAAAAAATCTTCATTGGTTTCATGTGTGTTGCGCACATTTTTCACGCTGATTTGTTTGCGTTTGTTTTTGCTCTTAGTATTGAGATTATCTGCTTTAAAAATTGACGCAGGTGCATTAATTTGTTAATTAAGTTGCTTAAATTGGACCAGATGTACGATGATCCTTTCACAGCTGGTTCATCACTTATTTCTGAACAGGAGATAGGGACTGCAGATAGATCTATTGATTCTGCTGCTAGTGAGATTTCGGCGTAAGATTCAGTAATCATGAAACCCACTAAAACTAAGTGAGTAAAAAAAATTATGAAAACGACACAGACAAACAGTCTTAAAATAAAAAATCAGTGACAGCAAAAGTTGTCAAAGATGTAGGAGAGGAAAAGGAAAGAGTAAGTTGTGAAGAGATTGATACGCAAGAAGGCTGCAGTTAGAAAGCCTCCAAAAAGCCGAAGAAGCATTAGAAATATTATCTGCCTCGCCGAAATAAGTTACGTCAAAGTACAGAGGTAGCCAAATAACAGCTATGTTAACATTTTCACCATAAAAGGTAAACTTTGAAATGAAAAAAGAAAAAAAAAAGACAAAAAAGAAGCTCTCAAAGCACAAAAGCAATCGGAACATCACGTTTTAAAAAATGGGCGTAAATCAATTGGAAAGAAAATGATGGAAAGGGACTACAAACGAAAGGAACTACATAACATAAGGTAAGCAAAACTTCTGTTGCAAAAAATGTACAACGATTCGGAATCAAAAAAGAAAAATCTAGACAGTAATGATTGTTTTTACCTAATTTGTAAGAAAAATAGCATGGTAGAAATAATTCAGTGTTCAAATTTCCTAATATGGTTCCATGTTGTGTGCGCTAAATTAAAAAAAGAAACAAAATAAATTCATACACAAGCTTCGCATAACTGTTTGCAGGATATTCAAGTAACTGGAAATTAGTTCCATAATTTCTATTTTTAATTACTTATAACTTAGATTTACATTTTTAATTCATTTTTATTTAAGACAATTTCTCTTACTTTCAGACATTTCATTATATTTCATTGCTGTTGTTTTGTTTGGTTGTTTTATTAATCGCAAACCTTGCTTTTAATAAAACTAATTATAATCCCTACTCATTAAAACAGCCTAATATTGTTTGGTCCAATTTAGAAGACTTAAGGTCTAACTTAGGCAACCGTCCGCTGAATTTCAACCACTTTGGACATTTTTTTCAAATTAAAATGAAACTTATGTTTTTCAAAAAGAAATTGTTCTAAAGATTCATTTAGTTAGTACATGAATAGATTGACCACGTGTAGTGATATTTTGGAGATATTTCAAAAATAAAGTGAGTTAAACAGGAAAATATGTGAAGTGGTGAAAATATGGCTACTCTCTCCTATCTTACAAACAAGATTCAAATTCAAATACACTTTTACCAAAGTCAGACGAGATTAGACTATTTTGATGGCAGAAATAATCTGCAGTAAACAGTGACTAAAATTTTTCTTCAGGTTTTTATCATTAGGAGACTCTATTGTAAAGTCAACGTGACCTTTTTAGGTAGCTTTCTTTACAAAAAAGCTACCTATTGCAGCCGTTCGGAGGAAAGCGATTTCAAAAAATTTTGGTATATTTTCATCGATCATGACCCCCAGACACCGAAACCACTCTCCGTCCAAAATTGATATATATATATATATATATATATATATATCTGACCTATGTCACACTGTAACTCCCGTAATTATGAACCGATTTCGATGTAATTCGGTGTGTACATAGTACATACCAATGTCTCGACCGAGTTCGTTGGCCAGCTTCATCCGCCGTTTTGTTTCAAAATGGCGACCATTTAAAATTTTTAAAAATTTTTAAAACTTGAAATGTGATACCAAAAAATTAAAAATGGAAAAATATTTTTTCTTATGTATTTGACCTTTATACAAAGATTCCGGAGAAGTTTTTGTTTCGTCTATATCTTAAAAAATGGCTGAGTTATAGCATTTTGAATTTCTAGCGTGGCTGACAATTTGAAACGTCCTGAATTTTGTCACGCGATAAAAGGCGTATTTATGAACCGATTTGGATGTAATTCAGTGTGTACATAGTACATACCAATCTCTCGACCGAGTTCGTTGGCCAGCTTCATCCGCCATTTTGAAACAAAATGGCGGCCATTTAAATTTTTTTTAAAAATTTAAAATTTGAAATGTGGTACCAAAAAATTGAAAATGGAAAAATATTTTTTCTTATGTATTTGACCTTTATACAAAGATTTCGGAGCAGTTTTTGTTTCGTCTATATCTTAAAAAATGGCTGAGTTCTAGCATTTTGAATTGCTAGCGTGGCTGACATTTTGAAACGTCCTGAATTTTGTCACGCGATAAAAGGCGTATTTATGAACCGATTTTGATGTAATTTCGTTTATACATAGTACATACCAACGTCTCGACCTGGTTCGTTGGCCAGCTTCATCCGCCATCTTGTTTAAAAATGGTGGCCATTTAAATTTTTAAGAAAAATTTAAATTTGAAATGTGGTACCAAAAAATTAAAAATTGAAAAAATATTTTCTTCTTATGTGTTTGACCTTGATAAAAAGATTCGCGAGCAGTTTTTGTTTCGTCTATATCTTAAGAAATGGCTGAGTTATAGCATTTTGAATTTCAGGCGTGGCTGACATTTTGAAACGTCCTGATTTTTCTCACGTCATAACAGGCGTATTTATGAACCGACTTGGGTGTACCTTGGTGTGTACATAGTACATACAAATATCTCGACCGAGTTCGTTGGCCGACTTCATCCGCCATCTTGTTTCAAAATGGCGGCCATTTAAAAAAATAAAAAATTAAAAAAATTAAATGAGATACCAAAAAATTGGAAAGTGAAAAAGATTTTTTTTGTATGTGTTTGAGCTTAATACAAAGATTCCGGAACAGTTTTTCTTTCGTCTATATCTAAAAAAAATGGCTGAGTAATAGCATTTTGAATTTCTCCTTTGGCTGACATTTTAAAACGACCTGATTTTTGTCACGCGATAACAGGCGTAATTATGAACCTATTTGGATATAACTTGGTCTGTACATAGTACATACCTATGTTTCGACCGAGTTCGTTGGCCAGCTTCATTCGCCATCTTGTTTCAAAAGGGTTGCCATTTAAAATAAATTTAATTTAAAATTCAAAATGAGGTATTAAACAATTGGAAAATGAAAAAGATTTTTTTATGTGTTTGGCCTTGATACAAAGATTCCGGAGCAGTTTTTGTTTCTGAAAATTTGTTCTTTTGTTTATATCTTAAAAAATGGTTGATTTATAGCACTTTGAATTTCTAGCATGGCTAACATTTTGAAACGATCTTGTATTTGTCACGCGATAACACACGTATTCGCCTATTTCGATGTAAGAAGGCATGTGGATAGTATACATCAACACCTCGACCAAGTTCGCTGGCCAGATTCATCAGCCATCTTGTTCCAAAATAGCGACCATTAAATTAAAAATATATATATATATATATTTAAAGTGAGGTGCAAAAAAATTAGAAATTGAAAAAGGTTTCTTTCTTAAGCATTTGACCTTCATATAAGGATTCAGGAGCATTTTTTGTTTGTCTTTACCTTAAAAAATGCCTCATATATAGCAGTTTCAATTTCTATTGTGGGTGACATTTTGAAAATTCTGATTTTTGCATGCGACAGCACTCCTATATATTAACCGATTCCGATGTGAGTGAGCATGTGCACAGCAATTACTAAGGTCTCAACCAAGTTCACTGCTTAGCCTCATCCACCATGTTGTCTTAAAATGACAGGCACTTTAAGAAATTGCCGAATTTGGCAGCCAAATATATGTTACTTTAAAGAAAAGCAGCTTGGATAAAGCTGAGTAATTTCGCGAAATTCTCATTCATTATATTTCTAAAAATTAGTATTGAATCTCCTATATTCGGTTTCCACTAAATTGAGCTTCGTGTGTTTGAATGATATAATTTGGCTTTTTTTAAATAAGGATTATGAAAGCTACCTGTTCCTCCCGGCACTGGCCGGAAGGACTTTTTTAGCTATGTGCAACTTTTCACAAAATTGGATATACTTGCTTATCGATTAATGAGATATTAATCGATATTACATCTACATAAATGTGAATATGATAAGTTCAATATGAATATGACGGCAATAACACACACTGTCATCCACACATAATGCACATTTTTGTCGTATGATTGTCACCACTATGTAAGATCTACCACTTGTTTTGAAGTATACATAGAATTTTATTTGTTTCATTAAAAAATAAAAAAAGGAATGAATGAAAAATTAATTAACTATATAATGAATGTTTGACCTGGTTTCGTAATAAATAAGAAATGTTTTACTCTCATGAACTTAATGTAAAATTCATTTAAAAAATTACTCTCCTATTTAAGTCATTTTAAATCATTTTTCGTAAAATTTCATGTCTTTTTCATCAATATTTTATGTAAATTTCTGTTTATCGTTACTTTCAACTTCTAATAAGAATATTTAATCTATCAAGCAGTATTTATTTTAGCATTAAATTTCCGTACGTGGAGATTACTTCCTGATAATCAACTGGATATTTTTGATGACATTGGTTTTTTACAAAAACAACAGATAGCGAATAGTGGAAATCCATCAACTGATCAAGTGTAAATAAATAAGGAGTATTTCTTCTTACGCTAGTGACAGAATACATCTAGCAAATCACATCCTTGTGCACATCAAATAAAAGACGCGATGTCATTCTTGTTACAAAAATGGGCTACAAAACAAAGAAACAAGTTCAAAATTGTGCGAAATTCACCTACTACCTTATGCTGAAATTATAAAAAAAAAAAAAAAAAAAAAAAAAAAAAAAAAAAAAAAAATTAAAATACTCTTTTAACTTTATTTATCGTTTATAGGAATTGCTATAAGAATAAAAGGATCTTTTATAAGAAACTGAGATTCGCGTGACATACAATCTTTCCAGGAGTGGGGAAATACATCCTTTTAATAGCCACTAGCTATTAAAATGAAAATAGCGTTATGACAATGTTATTAACGATATGAAAATAACATACCTTATGCTGAAATTATTAAAATAAAAAGCGCCCCCCCCCCAAAAAAAAAAACTTAAAATACGCTTTTAACTTTATTTATCGTTTATAGGAATTGCTATAAGAATAAAAGGATCTTTTATAAGAAATTGAGATTCGCGTAACATACCATCTTTCCAGAAGTGGGGATTTCATCCTTTTAATAGCCACTGGCTATTAAAATAACAATGGTGTTATGACAATGTCATTAACGATATGAAAATAACGTTAGTGATTCTATCCATTTTTCATCATGAACACTGCTCATGCTCATGCTGCGGCTCTACTCTTCACATTCACAATGTTGCTTTCATTCATAAGTGGATATAATTGCCATTTAGTGTTATTCCGTTAGAATGAAATCGAACAGTGTTTCTTCTTTTCCTATAAAACCATCGACTCTTTCAGATAACGGTTTTTTTAATCTAAGCTCACTTTGATTGACACAAGAATTACGAAAATTTGTTTTGGGTGAGGAATCGATTATAACTTAAGATGCATACCTTTTAAAGGAAATAGAAAAAGCTTGTCCGACTCTTCTTCATATAAATAATAATTTCTGCAAATTTAATTCATTTATTCATAGAACGTACTTCGTTGATGTGTCCATCGGATTTGCTTTTTGAGGTAGACATATATGAGAATCTTATACATTATTTATATACTTATATATATATAAGTATATTTTAATTTGATAGTAAACTTCTCTTATGATAATATTGAATATAAATTCCTATAAAATTAATTATGTGCTGGGAATAAACAGTTATTTCCATTTGTGTGTCCATTGATGTGTCCATCAGATTTGCTATTTGAGGGAGACAAATATGAGAATCTTATATATTATTTATATACTTATATATAATATAAGTATATTTTAATTTGATAGTAAACTTTTATTATGATAATATTGAATATAAATTCCTATAAAATTAATTATGTGCTGGGAATAAACAGTTATTTCCATGTGTCTGTCCAATGATGTGTCCATCAGATTTGCTTTTTGAGGTAGACAAATATGAGAATCTTATATATTATTTATATACTTATATATATAAGTATATTTTAATTTGATAGTAAACTTCTCTTATGATAATATTGAATATAAATTCCTATAAAATTAATTATGTGCTGAGAATAAACAGTTATTTCCATTTGTGTCTCCATTGATGTGTCCATCAGATTTGCTTTTTGAGGGAGACTAAGATGAGAATCTTATATATTATTTATATACTTATATATAATATAAGTATATTTTAATTTGATAGTAAACTTTTCTTATGATAATATTGAATATAAATTCCTATAAAATTAATTATGTGCTGGGAATAAACAGTTATTTCCATTTGTCTGTCCAATGATGTGTCCATCAGATTTGCTTTTTGAGGGAGATAAATATGAGAATCTTATATATTATTTATATACTTATATATAAGTATATTTTAATTTGATAGTAAACTTCTCTTATGATAATATTGAATATAAATTCCTATAAAATTAATTATGTGCTAAGAATAAACAGTTATTTCCACTTGTGCGTCCATTGATGTGTCCATCAGATTTGCTTTTTGAGGGAGACAAATATGAGAATCTTATATATTATTTATATACTTATATATAAGTATATTTTAATTTGATAGTAAACTTTTCTTATGATAATATTGAATATAAATTGCTGTAAAATTAATTATGTGCTGGGAATAAACAGTTATTTCCATTTGTGTGTCCATTGATGTGTCCGTCAGATTTGCTTTTTGAGGGACACAAATATGAGAATCTTATATATTATTTATATACTTATATGTAAATGTATATTTTAATTAGATAGTAAACGTCTCTTATGATAATATTGAATATAAATTCCTATAAAATTAATTATGTGCTGAGAATAAACAGTTATTTCTATTTAAGAAGTTGCTAAAAAAATACACATTACATTTAGAAAAAAATTGAAATAGTACGCAATTTTTCTTTGTATTGCATAATTTTGGTACCAGACACTGATAACACAAAATGTTTAGGTCTCGGCCGTGCTCGGATTTAAAATCAGCAGACTCGGACGTCCACGGGCTGCAAAAAGCGAGCCCGAAGACTTCTCTATTGCATGTCCTTTGACCGGGTACACGAACCGCCTTTTCCGCAAAGTAGCAGCGGTTATTCACGTAGTTATTTTTACTAAAATTAAAAACAAAACTCATCAAAAATATGATTAGCAGTAAATAGATAATATGTTCACATATCCTAATTTCCAATGAAAATATTAAATGTTTCTCTTATTTTTTCAAATTACACTTACTAGGGTAGACCGACCAGTAAATGAATACTTAAGCACATTTAAAAAGAAAATGATTCATTATATTTTAATAAACAGTATCTATTGGTGTTTGACAGTGCGAATACATTTGTTGGTTTACAAATAATTAAAAAATAACAAAAGGAGTTTTATATTTTACTTGCTGGGGATGCTAGGGTTGTCTTAATAGAAATAGACACAAAAGCCAAGTAAATGAACAGTTGTTACCAGTGAATGAGCGCAAAATTTTCCAGTGAATGAACAGGCAGAAATTTAAAAATACTTGAATTTCACAGTTCTTTATTTATATGACTACTTGTACAAATACCTTGTAACATGTTTTTACTGAATTATGTTTTTTTTTTTTTTTTTTTTTTTTTTTTTTTTTTTTTTTTTTTTTTTTTTTTTAAACCCAGAACAATAATTAATTAGCTTTTAAAAAAATTGTCACTTTGTTAATTTTGAAATTAATCGTAAATTACAAATAAAAAAAACAACAACAACAACAACAAAAAAAACCACACTAATTCTATTTCCTGAAATCATACATCCCGTACATCACCATTTCAGTAATAACTCCAGATGAACGGGAGGATGTTGCAGAAATAAGTTCAAGTGTTTTTATTATGCATTTCATATCATCCTTAAAAATCCAAATCTTATACTTTACTGCAGGCCACTTCCATTTCCACCACATGTGGACCTGTGGTCCAGATATTGTCATGGTGCTTACTTCATATTTCGAAACTTGGATGCTATTTTTTTAAAAAAAGAGTCATCCATTTCTCACCTGGATGTTTGCCTATAAATGGATTTTTCTTTCCTGTCTGTTTCATGTCATTGTAAACATCACCTTTTACATCATCCTCATGCATTGTAAATTTAATTTTCCCTTTTCAATTATCCATTGTCAAAGGAGTTTTTCTTCTTCAAAGGGCGACACAGGAAATGTCCCATACGCTTACTTCCAATTGGTTTCCCTCGCAGTTTCATAGACATCGTTCATTTTGTAATATTAAAATGAAGAGATGCCTTCTTCTAACTGAGCTGGCCTGAACCTTATAGCTTGTAAAGCGTTTGCAAGGTCCTCTATAGAGTACTTGAACCTCCCATATTTCCTTTTTGAAGAATCCTTTCAGTCATCAATAAGAATATTTCTATTAATCATCCAAAAACATAGAAAAAATAAGATTTGAATATGATCAATAATTATTACAATAAAGCACACATACTACAATATATATTAAAACACACATACACACATAAATAACACCTGCATTCAACAGTTAAAGGTATATATAAATATTTTACAGACATACATACAATAAATACAATAAACCCAACTGGAGTGAAAAATTAGCCAGAGCCAGAGCCAGATGTGGTCCCGGGTTCGATTCCTGGCTCTGGCTAATTTTTCACTCCAATTGGGTTTATTGTATTTATTGTATGTATGTCTGTAAAATAATTATTACCTTTAACAATGTGTGTGTATATGTTCTTTTGTTACGTTTTTATACCTGTTAACTTTTTATTTGTTACTATTGCTGAAAAATCACTAAATTAAAATATAGGTATAACAAAAGCCACAAAAACATAAAGCCCAAAACAGTTCATACACTAGGAAAAGTAGCCTAATTTATTCATTCCAGTGAATGAACAGCTGTTCATTCATTGAATTTTTAACATTAGTCTAACCAGTTATTAAACATCCCTATTCTCAAATTGTACATATTCTACAATGGTTAAAACTATTAGTAATATGACTATAATATATATATTTAATGAATGTACAATAAAATTAGTGCATATTGCAAATAAAAACAGTAAATTCTTATCAAACATATGAAGTGACAAAGCACTTAGCTTATTATTTCAGCATAGAAACAATGTGTTTCTCAGACATGGAAAATACAACATGTTCTGAAAGTAAAGTGATGTGACTTCAGCAACCAAACATGAATGCGATAGCTTCCTACTGAATAGAATTAAGGCAATGTTGTAACCCCATCTATTTGGGAGATTTTCAAACCTTATTTTATTAAAACATATAGCAATTGTTCATTCACTAAAGGTTCATTCACATACTGGTCGGACTACCCTATTTATTTCATTATAGTTTTTGCATACGATATCCAAACGGTATATTGTTTATTGAAGGGTTTGCAACTTACAGCATCATGTTTTTTTTTTTTTTTTTTTTTTTTTTTTTTTTTTTTTTTTTAATGGGAGCGCAGAAGCCTTTTGGTGTACATAAGAAACTACAAAGGCCAACGTAACTGAAGTGTTAGCCACAAGGATGATTCATGTCTGAATGGGTATTGTGTTTTGTCTATTTAATTAGCAGTTGTGATTTTGTAAATAATTTACATTTGTTTATTTATATACATAATTATTACATGGGTATGCTTTATATATCTTAAATTTATACACCTTACAGTATATAATCTTTAAATATTACAAAAAATATTACGAAACGTTATCGTTTACTACATGCCCGCATTATTTAACAGTTTGTTAGACTTATAAAATTGCATATATTTAAGCTTATTTATCTAAAGCATTATTAGGATTTTTTTTTTAAATAAATCAATTTTACGTTTAAACATAAGCTTAGTTCTTTAGAAGAACTTGAATGTTTCTATTAAATCATTTATATTGATATTTAACAAACTGAAAATATATTACTACAATTTTAGGTGGACGTTTAATTTCTTATATTTTATTGTAATATAAATACGAGTAATTTCTATGTACTTTTAAAAGCTTTTTTCACTTCTTTTTCAGTTAATTGAAGCGAAAAGAAAATTAACATTTATTTAAGTATACACCATTACTTATTTCAAAACGTATTTGTGTTTCATTAATTCTAAACATGCATAAAAAATATCTTCTTTATGATTCTAAAATTAATGTTTTGAAAGCTTTAATCAGAGAATCAAAAATAAATGATAAATATTTCAAACTATAAGTAACTATTCCTATTTGATAGTATTTAACTATCGAAATATGTAAAATAAAATGATAAAAAATACCATAAATATCGTTAATAACTTTTCCGTTAAGTACATACCTGAAACTTTTATTGGACTATTAATATTCGTACCGCAGTGACTCCATTCGAAAGTAATTATCGTTTTTTTCATTATTTTGTTAACAATAAATAATCGTTTCAGAAAGATAGAGTTTTCAATTAATTATTTAAATATCTCAGTGCTTATTTTGAAACACATTTTTCACCATTAGTTAGGAAAGATAATTTTATTTTATTTCTATATAGGTACATATATTTATTTATATATACATTAATTGATTTATTATTAACTGTCTCTACAGTTTTGTATTTTTTCTTATTAGTGAACATAACATGTAGTGTATTGAGATTTTTTACTATTGATTTCATATTTTAAACAATTTCTGACTAAAATTCACTACCTACAGAATCCATTATTATTTATATTAAGGAACTAATACTTAACTTTTGTCTATTTATTCAGTTTTATACTACATAGATCTCACTGTCCACAGGTACAAACAAATCTATAAATATATTTAAAAAAGCTACAATAATGAATGACATTAATTTTTAACGGGAATTTCAGTGTTATATTCAGACATGTACTCTTCTCTCAAGTTCAATGTAAAGTTATGAAGAATTTTCTTCTTCTCTCTTCTTTTTTTTTCTTTGGTGCAGAGTAAAATTGTGTATAACACATGTATATGATGTGTCATTAATTCGTGATTCTGTTTAATTCGATTCAAATGAAGTGTCGCCGGTAGTAGATAGCTCACTGCTATTAGTTAATTAACCCTGCCTCAGATATTTATCATGAAACTCATGAAGTTTATAGCTACGAGAAAATAAGCAATGCAAACCGTATGTAGGAAAGGGTAGAATATAATAATTAACTGATGAGAAGGCAGATTGGAAAAAATGCTTCCATTTCTGCACCATTCCAAAGGGTTGGGCCATGTTTCCTAGGGTTTATTGTACTTTCGATTCGTTAAGAACACATCAACATATCACAATGTATCATATGTATAATATTACATTTAATGTTTTACAGAGAACATAAGTTGCCGTAGTAATAAAGTTACACAACGGGAGATTTTTTTTTTTCGGGACAGAACTAGTTGCATGTTGTTTTCTTAAGTGAGTTGTTTCTAAACCGATAGTAAGTATAAGAAATACATAGGAACACCACACAAACGAAGTATTCTGGTGCAGTTGGTGTAGTCTATTATTGCAAGACCATCTGCAAAAATTATGCATACAACGGGGATAAAAAGAAAAATATCCCTAAATGAACTGATTAATATAATGTATCATGCTGTTCTACAATAAATGTTTTTTTGCGAATCTAAGGTGCTATAATTTTCAAGTAATTCTCGGTTGTAGTATTGACATCTATCTGCAGAAATAAATGTCAATCATAATTAGATATGAAGTTTACTGTATATAACCTAATGTTCCAGCAAGTATATATGAATGCTTTATCGAGATTTTAGAAGTCAGAAGTAGAACAGATACAAAGTTTTACAATATCAACTTAATGAATCTACGTGAAATTCTGACTTTAGAAATTAAATGATGATACATTCATAGACAAGGATATGACAACAACGACAACGTATAGAGATGCACCGAAGGAATGTGTTGACATCTACAGAATAGTCCGAGAACATTATTTCCATCAAGTGGGAATTTCATAACTATACCACAGTTTTGAATGACATGGCCAAGTGATGTCCATATGAAATGACTTTCCTTGGAACTCTGTATCTTATTTATAAACATTATTGCATCATCTAGAAATGTTTTACAAAGATGCAAATTATCAGAATGTTTTTGAGATTATCAATTTAACAAGAACGTATAGAACGCTAAAAAATTTTATTCATTGAATTTCAAATTTGCAAGAGTTAAAACTTCGACAAAATTCTAATTTTAAGAGTAAAATCACGAAAATAACTTTCTTGTAGTAAAATGCAATAATAGTGACCAATTGTACATTTAGTTAATTTAAATGTTAAGTGGTTTTTTGCAGCCCCCAAAAAAATATTTTCGTCAGAGCTTTTAAATTCTAATCTTATATTTAACCTAAAGTAAATGAATATTTAAAAAAAAATACCGTAAATGTTACAAGTATAAAATACATTGTAAATTTTCAGTAGTGTTTTAAATTTTCTACTTGTTATGAGTTGCCTTGCATATATTCAATTTTGTAATAAAATGTAGCTCAGTATATTTGTTTGGTGCATTATCCTGCACGCAATCTCTAAACGCCCATTATAATACCTTTCTATTCTACCAAACAGCCTATAATAGAATTTACTATGCTGTATGATGCTACAGCTATTTATGTATATATACATATTTATGTATATGTAAAATGTGTTATCTATATGTGCATATTTATGCATATGTAAAATGTTTTATGTATATATGCATATTTATGCATATGTAAAATACGTTGTGTAAATATGCATATTTATGCATATGTACAATGTGTTATGCATCCACAGTAGATGATCATGTTATTACAGATATCTCCAATATTTGCCCTATTTTTAATTTTTGTAAGTTATAATGGCTTCTAAATGTACTTATTTTTTAATTTATTATTGAAAGAATATGGACTAAGGTTTATAAACATATACTGAGAATCATTTTTCATGCCATAATTAACTCCGCACATAAGTATTTTTCCTTAGTGCTTCAATTACCGATTATTTGTGATTATTTTGGCTTTTTTGAGACTATTTAAACATTTATGAATTAGCAAACAGTTTGTTTTAAAGTGTTTATAGTGTCTATTACTACTCTATATAGCAAAAAACACCGGACGCCTACGATTTTACAGGTTTTGCAGATATATACAGATATTATTGATGAATATACCGAAATTGTTTGGCATCACATTTTTCAACTAAAGTTTGATAAGGAGGTCATTTAAGGGAACAACAACAAATTGACGAAAAAATAATATTTGTGATCACTCTTTAAAAAACTCAAAGTAATATTTCGCTGAATATTTTTTCACATTTGTGTAAAAATGGCACTTATATACATGGAGATATATCGATTTTTTTTTTCAAGAAATGTTGTTTGTCTTTTGTTTATAGCATGTAGGGCTTCACTTCCTATCAAATTTATATCTCAGACAATTTGGTAAAATACAGGAAAAACAACAGAGTTCAAGTAGAATATAAATTTATTGAATATTGTATGAAATATCAGAAGTTGCGCGCGCGCAACCTGTACCACAAGATTGCTCTTAATCTTTTACAACCAACCCTATAGAATCTATAAAGCAATAAATATCAACACACCAGTGGGTTATCTTGAAAATACATAAGGTAATCGGTTATATACTGATCCTACTTTCAATTGCTTTGAAAAATTCCCTGGTAGTAAGAGATTTTTCCAAGTTGTTATTTTTAATACCAGACTTAGTATTTAATAAATGTCGACGCGTAGCTTTAAAACGGATGCTCTGATTTTTATAATTCTTTTTTTTTTTTTTTTTTTTTTTGTCATGAACTAGTTGTGGTGCTTTTCAAAAAACTAAGACATCAATAAAAATAAAAATTTTAAAGTATAAATTGGAATTTATGGTTAATCCCTTATCATCTAGCATCTAGCTAGTTTTAGAAAACAACTGAAATTCAGCTCGCTCTGCTGCCGATATTTTTTTACAGTTTAACGATATTCAACAGATCTTTTTACATGAGAGACCCACTATGTGTTGTCTACTAAATGATTAAGACTGATATTGTTTATCGTTCGCCAATGCGCAGTTAATCAACTTTTAATACAACTTGTCATATTTCACCAAATCCATAGTATATTCATATTTTAATTGCACTATTTTTTTTCTGTTGTGCATTGACAAGTGTTCTAAAAGTTGCCGCGTTAAAATTAACTGAAAACCCTGCCTTCTACAAACTGAAACCTCCCAAAATTTTCTTAAATTAAAAAAATAATAATAATAACTTTTTATATTTTCATGAATATACGTGCTATTCTTACATGAAAAAACACAATCATTCTGAAATATCCCCACACTCATGTGCTACAATTAAAGATAATTTAAGGCAGTATAGTTTACAGGTGATATCAAATGTAATTTTTCTTCTATTTGCTTATCGTTCCCTATTTGCCTACGCAATCAAACCTCCACTGTGAAGTATGAGGTCTTTTTGTTCACGATGTTCCTGAACATTTCGTGCATTCCTTTAGATATTCGAAATCACATTTAAAATCCAAACTCTTCGGTGATTTTGGGGTATATAGTGTATTTGGAACTAAAATCTTTTAGTGTGACGTATATGGATTTTGTTTATGTAGAAAAGTGATTTTTCCATGGCTAGGGTGCAAATCGCCAGTCAAATCATATATATATATATATATATTAATCTTCTAATTAGTTTATTTTAATTCGTATCTACAAATCAGGAGACATTCTTTCATTTGGTGCCAATCATTTGTTGAGAAAGGTCTATTACCCGGATTGGATTAATTCTGTTTTTGAGAACGCTCTATGGACTCTGATTGTTTGAATCATTTTTCTAGGCCTCTAATGTTAATGTCTAGAAAATTCCTCCACACTGTGAAAGTTAGGTTTGTCGCTAAATTTCGCCAAAAGTTGCGAAATTTAGCAACATTTTTTCATTTGGCGCCAAGAATATTTTAAGAACATTTTGGGTACTCTGATTGGTTGTATTATGTTTTCGAGAACATTCTAAAGACTCTGATTGGTTGAAACATGTATCTCGGCTCCTTTGGGAATTTCTGTAAAACTCCTACAGGTTCTAAATGCTAAAATTTTCGCCAAATGTCATCAATTGTCTTCAAAATTTCGCAAAGTATTTGCAAATTTAGCAGCATTCAATCATTTAGCGCCAAAAATGTGTTTTAGCATTTGCATTCTTTAAAGTCTATTTTGCTACCAAATCTTACCAATATTGGCAGCATTACGACAAATATCACCAAATTTGCGGAAACTTAATCAACTTAATAAATGTATCATTCTTCATTCCCATTGAAATGCATCGAGCCGTAGTGGCCCAAAATGACCTCTTAACGGAATTTTCTTGAACATGCGACCAGGCCCGATGGACTTCACGTACCCCCAAAACGGTAGGATACAAAATAAAGTCAAAATCCTTAGAGCTGATTTTTAGATAAAATTTTTATGCATGCACACACATACTCACAAGATTTGCTCGTATTAATATATATGATATATGTAAATATATATTGCAATACAAAATTTGAATTTCACATATATGCAGACATATACATTTAAGAAATATTTGCGATGACATTTAAATGTTTAAGTGATCTAAAAGCACTAAAAACAATTTTAAATGTACAACGTAGCTTCCAAGATGTTTTTGCGAGTACAAAATAGCTTCGAGATCATATTATACAGTGCTAATTATGACATCAACGATGGTTCTTATTGACCACAAGAGCAAAAACGTTTCTCTTTACGCATGATATCGAAAATTGTTTTAACGAAATTCACGGACGTTGACTTTATATTAAATCGAGCGCGAAAAAAAGTAATAAAGCTAGTTACAAAATCTGAGAATAATTGTTTTAACATGTTAAATATACTTGGTATTGAAAATAAATCTTTTATAAAATCAAAACTGCTCTAAACATTTCCACAAGATAGGTGCTCCATACTAATTCGAGTACGATAAAACAATCTAATTAGGTCCTAAAAACGAGCAAATTGGCTTTGAGGGGTTAAAAAAAACCAACTCTTAAAAACAACGCTATAAATCGAAAATATTTTTTTGATTTTCATGAAATAGGATTTATCTGCTATTTATGAACGAGAAAACCATTCAACTACGTCTTAACTTCAGAAAAAGTCTTTTTGATAGTTTTAAACAATTTTCTTCAATCATCTTCCATAATAGATGCTCTCGTCCTTTCAGTCGTCTTCCATAATAGATGTTTTCATCCTTACTGTTCCTCATTGAGTAGCAACATATTCACGAGTATACCAGACCACATTATTTTTTTGAATGGTGCATGAATTCCGATGATGTTCCAGGACGTAAACTTTCTGCGTTCTAAAATATACACAGAACAAAATTTATAAATTAGTTCAAACACTGTATAATGCTATGATAAATCACGACTTGAGTAAAACAAATTTTGCATTAAACATACTGCTGAATTAGTGCCTTTTACAATAAAGTTAAAATTTATTCAGCTTAAATTTTGGATACTCAGTGTTTGCAGTTGGGAAGAAAATGTTATATAATAATATTTTGTTAAAGAAAAAACAAAAACTTACGAATAATCATGTTTCCTAAAAACTGCCCTTCACAAAGTCGATTAATGGAATAATAGCCCGTTTAATGCAAAATTTGTTCAGTGGAACTGTCCTATGTTTCGTACTTCTTTTTAATTTTCTGTTGCTCTTCCTTTATCTAATTCTTCCACAATAGGGTATTTAAGCATCTGAAATTTAGCATAAAATTTGCACACTTTTATTACCAAGAGAGATTTCTGCCAAACACGCCGCATTGCGATTCATATTAGTGTTATTTTAGTCGAGAAACATTGATGAGGACTCGACTGCAGATGAAGAATCATGTAACATACCTACATTTTCTGGTAAAAATACATTAAACCTGCAAAATTATTATTACCGTATATACTCGCGTATAAGTCGACTCGCATATAAGTCGACTCGCATATAAGTCGACTCGCATATAAGTCGACCCCCTAACTTTCGAATAATGCAAATTCTGGAAAAAATCAAAAACCCGCGTATAAGTCGACCCCCTAACTTTTTGCTTCAATTTTGCACAAAATCAAACCAAAGATTTCACTTGCTAATGCAAAAAGGTAGTAAGATAACAAAAAGAAATCATTGAAATTCTTTTAAATGATAAATTATTATTATTTGTATATTTTATATATTATTTTTCTATTCATACACATAAAATGCTATATTTTTGCAGTATTTGAAGTTTTTGTTTTTGCTTTTTTGACTGACTCACGTATAAGTCGACCCCCCCAAATTTGCTTACCGAAAATTGTCAGAAATTACTCGACTTATACGCGAGTATATACGGTATTTAAATAATTTTACAACATATTTAAACATTTAAATTCATTCTACATTAAATGCGTATGTATGGAAACCGCAAATAGAATAAAATATCAAAACAGGTTTTGGTCTTTAAATTCCAGTTTAGCTTAAAAAATAATTAATTTAATTTTAATTAGAGAATAAAAGAAACGGTATCACTTCTATGATAAAAGAAAAATCAATCGCTTTTGTGTAAAAAAGTCCGTTGGATTTAAAGTATAAAATAATTTCCTGGTTAGGAAAGAAAGATAATTTTTAATTAGATAATATTTTTTGAACGGAAAATCGCATTTAACTACATTTTTTTTAAATAATATATATACAATGAAGAGATTGAATCGTAACCTTTATACGTTTACTTAAATCGTTTTATCTATCGATTTAAGTTTTTTTTTTTCGAGGTGCAATGCGAGGTGCCTTTAAAAGTCAACATACAACCAAGGTTTTTTTTTATTATAATTTTTGTTTTTCTGTGACTAATATTAACTGTTAACTGTTTACATAAGAACTAAATTCTGGGAAAGTTTTAGTGGGAGAATTATCTATTTAATTTCTCAAACTTTTGACTTTCTGGAAAATATTCGATTAAAAAAACTTCCTCTTTTGAAGTAAAACACTATTTGATGTTAAAGAATACCTGAAACAACTTGAAATATTAAACTATTATTTTAACACAATCAAACTGATTGGTAAAGTTATTATACGAAATGAATATTTCCAATTGAGCAAAAATAAGGCCCAGGCCGGGAATCAAACCCAGATCCTTGGCTCACAGGGCTGATGCTTTACCGTTTAAGCTAAATGTCCAAGCAACTGGTGAGCCTATTTCGCTCAGATAAACTTATAGTAGTATTATAGTAGGTTTTCGGAGCGAATTGGCTCACCGGTTGTCGGCCTATTTAGCTTAACCCTCTCATTCATACGGACCTCATATGAGGTCGTATAATTATTGCATTATTAAGCAAAAAAATTTTGAGCATTCATTTATGGAGATGTCATTTGTGGACAGATAATACCTAGCATGCAATACAGTAATAAAATTATTTTATAATGGTTTCTCATTTATCACAAAAAAATTTCTTTGTGAATAATGAAAAATAATGAAAAATAATTTATGCACGAGAGGGTTAAACGGTAGAACACTGGTCCTGTAAGCCAAGGATCTGGGTTCGATTCCCGGCCTGGGCATTTTTTCGCTCAGTTGGAAATATTCGTACTTTAAATGTTATTTATATATTTGTGTGTGTGCGTGCGTGTATTCATACTGCAAAATACAATACGTTCCTCCAATGCAGTCATTATAACACACCTCTCTTATCACAGTCATATTGCCAGCCGAATGATAACCAATAAACATTCACGGAAGAAACCTTTTTACGGCTCTTTAGACGAATTTAGAAAAGAATGAAACTGAAAGGTTTGTTTTTGGAAAGTTTTTCGAACAATCTTATATTCTTCAATTTTACAATAATCTCTAATAGAAGAGTATTCCTTATAATACTTTCTCAAACATTTAATTCCATTTTGTTATTTTTTTTTAACTTTAAAATCATTATATTAGAGGGCTTTATACTGAAGATCGATCACATTTTATGGCAGCGATTGGCAGAGTTAGTTTCAACGCCTAAAGTACGTATTTCTAGCACCACCGTAAATATGTTAGATAGCCTTGACTCTTCGCTATAACTCTGCCTAAATAATTGTACTTTTCTTACTACAATCATGTTATTGAGTCCATCGTAAAGTCGTGTCGTGTTGGGATAAGTAATTCGTACCGGAAAATTCTATCATTTAATTATTATACACTGATTCCCATACCCAATGTCTAATAATTACAGGACAGAATTTTCCGGTGCGAATTGATTTTCCCAACACAAAACGACTTTCCGATCTACCCAATAAATTCTCGTGTATGTAAAAAAGCTTAAGAAGGGGTTGGTAATTTCTGATTATGTTGTTGTCATAAAACCCGAGAGTGAAGAATTTTCTACGTAGTTATATAATATTATACTTATTATTTTTCATTGGTAAAAGCTAAATTCTACTCACGTAAAGGTAAAACACTACACCAGAAATTGTATGATTATTAATTTGCAAAGTTCTCGAATATTATGGATAACAAATTCAGAGTTAACAAATGGTAATTACTTGATGACTTCTTACTTTCTTATATTTAAATATATTTTACTTGTACAGTCATGGAAAAAAAGTATACACTCCCTACTAACTCTACAACTATTTATATTAGAAGAAAGTTACTGAAACCAAACGGCTGCTAATAAAGCCTAATTTTAAAGGATTATATAAGATTTTCTTAGGGAGCAAAAAAAACAAGACCAATCTTTGTTTTTTTTTTCTATGGCAATATCCAATTTTGACTACATATTTTAAACCTTCAGTTTAAACTATACCTGGTAATGAAAGTTCATGTAATTTGTATGATAAGTTTTTGAATTATAAACATCCAAAATTTAGAGCTAAAAAATTCAAACATAAATACATTGAACTTGTAATTAAAAAAAATTTATAATATGTGTTATGAATTGTGAAATTAATATTGGAAAACAATATGAATTGCTATTTAAAATTTTCTTATATATTTATATTTAATAGGTCATACTTTATGCGAATTCTCAATTTCAAATTTGTCTTCTAATTAGTTTTCGATTTATGATTAAAAAACGTCAAAATGATAGTTTAAATGGAGGTTTATGATTCTCAGAAAAGCATAATACAAAAAGAATATTTGTTTTACTCATTTTATTGAAACTTTTCGGCTGGTCGAACATATCAAGCGAGTGAAATGGTCATATTGGCAAGGAAAAAGACCTTAATGAAATTGATATAGTCACACTTTAGCATTTCAACAACCGGCTACCGAACTTCAATTTGGATACATCCCTCAAAATATGCATGCTCATTTTAAAATAATTAATTTCTCCGAAACTAATTTTACGAATTTCCAGAAAATTTGTTTAGGCGAATTGAAGTGCGTAGAATTTATTTATGGTGTTATTGCTATTGCCAAAATTGTTAATTATTTATGTTCGAAAATTATATAATTAGTTATTAATATAATTTGGGTATTGCTGTAAAAAAAGTTTGGGTGCGTTTTTATATGTAGGTGGCCCCCTAAAAAAATTTTATATACAGTCTGTCCATAATTAAACGACACTACTTTAAAGTAGTCTAAATTCGAAACTATTGGTCAGAAAGTTGTGAAATTTTGTGCCGGACATAAAAAAAATTGGGAAATTTTTTGAGAAAATTTTAATTCAAAATTTCGCCACCAAAGGGCGTTTTTTAATAAATTATACATTTAGCCACCGCCCACTGAATACTAGGCCTGAGCTCCGAGAAAAACAATGGTGGCAGTTGTAGACGAATTTTTTTTTCAGAGTTTGTACGGTCCATTCAATTCGAACACCAATAAATTTTAAGAAGTTTCTACGCTTTATTTTTTTTCAGGTAGCGGTCTGTATATTTCTCTTATTTCATATGAGAAAAATAAAGCGTAAAAACTTTTAAAAATATGCAATTCACTAAAAAAGCCCCCTGGTGACAAAATTTTGAACTACTTTTTTTCCAGCTCAAACAAATTCCCATTCCTTTATTATGTCTTTCACAAAATTCCACCATTTTCTGACCAATAGTTTTTTCTGTAGACAACTTTAATGTAGGGTCGTTTAATTATGGACATCCTATACATCATTTAAAAGACAATTTCTAATCGTTTTGTACCAGTATTTTTCTGTAATAATTTGTTGCAGAGTTAGTAGCGGGTGTTTACTTTTTTTTACACGACTATGCAATAAATTTAAAGAAGATTTTAAAATAAGTATTTACTATGCAATTGCACGTGTTTAAAAGAAGAAAGTTATTTTTAAAAAGTACTGGCAGATCTACCCGGCTTCACTCGTGTCAATAAGGGTACTTCCAGGTAAAATACATTAAAATGAAATAATACGGCGACGACAATAACTGAGATTAGTGTATTCCCGTCCACGAATCGTTAAAAAGACCAATTAGAAATATAAGTAAATTAGTCTTAATTCCGTCTACATTTAACTATACCATAATAATATATATCCAAAACAAATATCAAAACATCTATCAAAATACACCTATTTGCTTCAAAAGCGTCATTTCAATAAAAAAACCCATTAATATTAAAATATAAGAAATTTACAAGTTTCGACACTTTCATTGAGATATCTTCAAAATATTAAAAAAAAGAAAGAAAACTGCAAACACAATGCCCATTGTGGCATTTTACTGATGGTGGCAACGACCTAACCCATAAATTGTGCCTTTACTGAAATTTTTCTTAACCTATGAACATCATACAATTTCGTTTTAGACACTGTCGAATAGAAAAATCTTCTTTCAAATGAAATTTATTTGAAAATTGTATCTCAATTTTTTCATTTGAATAGATTTTAAAGTAATTTTCAATCATGGATATTTTTAAATTTGCATGCAGCCCAATTACGGAAGATATATCTGTTTGCTCTTAATGCAATATTATAAAGATAAGGCATTGCTATGAGTAACTCTAGCATGATATTGTTGGGGGCAACAGCCTAACCAAACTATAAATTTAACTTTTACTGCAATTTGACCTTTAAACATCGTACATTTGATTATTCCAACGTCTAACCGAATAAAAAAAGTACCTTCAGTGATATTTATTTGAAAAGCTTATCTCAATTTATAGATTGTTTATCCATTTTAAATTAATTTTCAATCACGTAGATATTTTTAAATATTACGTTGAGTAAACAGTTTTTCCGTCAAAATATCTTTTATTGTAAAATGATAAATATATACAAAATCATCAAAGCTAATGAGGATAGTAATCTCCGTTTAAATCTAAAATCGTCTGTCAACGGTTTGGCAACTTTCCAATACCTTCTGCAAAAAATTTTGGCGTGCACGAGTCCATAAAGAGATCGACATCATTTATGACCTCCTCATTTGAATCGAAGATTGCACCATCAAGATACAGCTTCAGAGGGGGAAAGAGATAAAAATCTGAGGGGACCATGTCGGGGCTGTATGGTGAATGTTGAATCAATTCCCACTCCAGCTTGTGGAGCGTCCAGCCAGTCATCGTACTAACGTGTGGCCGGACGTTATCTTGATGAAATAGAACCACATTCCTTCTAAATTCGTTTCTTCGTTTTCGCGAATGGCATCGAGGACCTTTTATCAACATGTTGCAGTGTATTGCACTGTTGATAGTCTGGCCCGTTTTCAGGTACTCCTTGTACAGAATTCCGCGACAATCCTACCAGATGCAGAGAACTTCTTGTTAATTAGGGCGCGTCGTGCAACCGATCCTGCTGATAACCCAGGTGCTGACCACCCTCTTATACGGCTGGTATTGTTGTAGTACACCCATTTTGCATCACAGGTCACAATTCTGCCCAGAATGTTCTCTTTATTTTGATCTTTTAGGAGAACCAAACAACATTTTTTTCTCTTGCGCTTGTCTTCAGCGGTAAATTCGTGAGGTACCAAGCGGTTAAACTTAAACATTAGATTTATACGTTTCAGAATGTTAACTATTCTTTTTTGGCAAACGTTAAGCTCTAACGCAATAGTTCGTGCTGAAACATTTCTGTCTTGATCAATGATTTGCTTTAACTGCTCACAATCAACTTCAATTGCGCGGCCAGAACGTTGTTCACCTTTAATGCCGAAATTTCCAACTTTAAGCTTCCAAAACCGAACTTTGACTGTATCATATGAAACAGTATTGATGCCTAAATTTTCACACATTTTTCTGTGGCATTCAGTCTCATTGAGTTTATTACGGAACTCATAGTACATAATCGTTTTGATCTGCTGACGTGATAGCTCCAATTTAAACACCTTTTTTAAGCACAAGATAACAAATTTTTAACAAACAAATTACACAGTCATATATTTCCTATGTTCTGCTTTCAAATGCAAAAATTGGTTGGTTGAAAAACTAGCAACCGCACAATGACAGCTGTTGGCGCGAAAGTATCTCTCCTTGGCGGAAAACTTTTTACTCAACGTAGTATACCTGCAACCCAATTAAGAAACATATATCCGTTTGCTATTAATGCAATATTATGAAGAAAATACATATCTATGAGTAACACCTAGCATCATATTGTTGGTGGCGACAACCAAACCGCTTAACCAATAAATTACGCTTTTACTGCAATTTGATATCTAAGCATGATGCATCGGATTATTTTAACGTCTAACAGAAAACAAAAAACACTTTCAGTAATTCATTTGAAAAGTTTATCTCAATTTACAGATTTTTTTTAATGTTTTTTGAAGTAATTTTCAAGCTTGAAATTTTTTTAAATATGCCTGCAACCCAGTTACAAAAGATTAACTTAATTGCTCAGAAACTTTGTGATTAATTCAGTATTTGTTGGTTTTCGTTTTTACACAACTAAATTGGCAAATTTCAGTATTTGGTTGTTTTCGAGTGGGAATCTCATTTCTGGTGATTATAATTTGGGTTCTTCTGAAATAATTTTAATTCAACTTGCACTATAAGGTTTTCTGTTAAGGTTTTGGTGCGTAAGATTGTAACACGTTGATTAGTCATAGAATTATAAAGGGAAATCCCATAATCATGTGGAACCCGATTATGAAAGATTAGTCTTTTAAAAATCCTGAATGCATTTCATTGGGACTGTATTGTTTTTTAGATAATTTTACATGGATGTTTTAAAAATAATGCATTTAGTTTTACGTCGCTTTGTTATAAAACTATAGAAGAAAGTTCAGTAGCCAGGTGAGTCCGATTATAAAAGATTAGCCTTTTTAAAAAGTTCTACTGGACTGATTTTGACGAAATTTGCACCATTACATTGCACCAAAATTTCTGGAATAGTTTTAGTATATAACATTTCGTTGTGCATGTTTTATTATAGAAATAGCTGAAATATTTTATAATCAGGCGGAACCAATTCTGAATGATTAGCCTTTTAAAAAAGTTCGATAATTTTTGAGGAATAGTTTTAGTATATTGTATATCCGTCTATCATTCTTAGACCAAATGCTACTATAAATGATCAACTAAAAATTAGGTCCTTAACAGCCGGAATTTTGTCTTACACATTAGAAATATAATAGCGCAGTGATAATCGTATCGTTTTCAGCCATACGGAAGGGCATTTGAGATAAAAATATATACTCATACGAAAATTTGCAGAATTTTGAAGCTATGATTTTGAGACTTTCACAAAAGTTGCTCCATATACTTAGCTAACACATTATGTATATTATGATTTCATTTGCGCATGCGCAGTGGAACATTTTTTAGTAAATATGCTCATTTTTATCCAATTTTTATTATTTTTTAATTCTTATTGCACGGTATTCTGTGCAATGTTGTTTGTCATATTTTCTGAAAAGAACTTTTTATTTATATTAAGAACTGTGTAAATTATAGGCAAAAAAATTTGGGACTGTTTTTATAAAAACCTTAATTTCTCTACGAGTATACATGCTATCCTCATAAAAATGAACACAGCATATAACAATAAGCCACGAATTAATAATCTCAAGTTTGAACACTTTTGCTTCAACAGTTTGTACAGGGTTATCCAAAAGATATTCGTTATTTTCAATTTGTTGACGGAACCGTATGGGATTTCAGGAAAACATCTTCGCAGAAATATATGACCTATACTATACTGTTTACACAATTGTAATTTCATGTTCATTTCTCATGTGTTTTTCTAGATATTTAACAAAACGTCTAAAATCGCAAGTCACCGGCCACCTTTGGCCATATAGTCCATATATAGGGACAATTTTCTTTTTCTCATTAGCATGACGTCGATTTCAAAAATATAGAAAGAAAATCTGAACTTTTAATGGCAAATAAACACAAAATAGATACGCTATAATTTTCTTTAAATTATTTTGCCGTTTTTTAAGGTGTGGCAATAGGAAAGAAACGATTGAATTTGAAAATTTAAAAATAGATATTTCTATAATGTTAAATTATGAAAGGTGGTAGAAAAAAAAGTGAAAAATAATGGTCTGATGATTTGTTAAAGTAGACAGCGATCTTTTCCATGTTCTAAAACGTATGTACAGCAAGTATCATGCAGATCGGTCAAAAATTGGTGATTTGTATCAGAGACATACATTCAGAGAACGGCTTTTAGGTAGCTTTCATTACAAAAAGCTACCTATTGCAGCCGTTGGGAGGAAAGCGATTTCAAAAAATTTTGGTATATTTTCATCGATCATGACCCCCAGACACCGAAACCACCCTCCGTTCAAAATTGACACACATATATATATATACATATATATCTGGCCTTTGTCACACTGTAACTCTCGTATTTATGAACCGATTTGAATGTAATTCGGTGTGTAGATAGTACATACCAATGTCTCGACCGAGTTCGTTGGCCAGCTTCATCCGCCATTTTGTTTCAAATGGCGGCCATTTAAAAATTTTTAAAAAATTTAAAATTTGAAATGTGGTACCAAAAAATTGAAAATGGAAAAATATTTTTTTCTTATGTATTTGACCTTTATACAAAGATTTCGGAGCAGTTTTTGTTTCGTCTATATCTTAAAAAATGGCTGCGTTATAGCATTTTCAATTTCTAGTGTGGCTGACATTTTGAAACGTCCTGAATTTTGTCACGCGCTAAAAGGCGTATTTATGAACCGATTTGGATGTAATTCGGTGTGTACATAGTACATACCAATCTCTCGACCGAGTTCGTTGGCCAGCTTCATCCGCCATTTTGTTTCAAAATGGTGGCCATTTAAATTTTTTTTTTAATTTAAAATTTGAAATGTGGTACCAAAAATTTGAAAATGGAAAACTATTTTTTCTTATGTATTTGACCTTTATACAAAGATTCCGAAGCAGTTTTTGTTTCGTCTATATCTTAAAAAATGTCTGAGTTATAGCATTTTGAATTTCTAACGTGGCTGACATTTTGAAACGTCCTGAATTTTGTCACGCGATAAAAGGCGTATTTATGAACCCATTTGGATGAAACTTCGTTTATACACAGTACATATCAATGTCTCGACCAAGTTCGTTGGACAGCTTCATCCGCCATCTTGTTTAAAAATGGCGGCCATTTAAATTTTTAAGAAAAATTTAAATTTGAAATGGGGTGCCAAAAATTTGAAAATTGAAAAAATATTTTTTTCTTATGTGTTTGACCTTGATAAAAAGATTCGGGAGCAGTTTTTGTTTCGTCTATATCTTAAAAAATGGCTGAGTTATAGCATTATGAATTTCTAGCGTGGTTGACATTTTGAAACGTCCTGAATTTTGTCACGTGATAACGGGCGTATTTATGAACCGATTTGGATGTACCTTGGTGTGTACATAGCACATACAAATGTCTCGAACGAGTTCGTTGTCCAGCTTCATCTGTCATCTTGTTTCAAAATGGCGGCCATTTAAAAAAAATAATAAATTTAAAATTTAAAATGAGATACCAAAAAATTGGAAAATAAAAAAGATTTTTTCGTATGTGTTTGACCTTAATACAAAGATTCCGGAACAGTTTTTGTTTCGTCTATATCTAAAAAAATGGCTGAGTTATAGCATTTCGAATTTCTATTGTGGCTGATATTTTAAAACGACCTGATTTTTGTCACGCAATCACAGGAGTATTTATGAACCGATTTGGATGTAACTTGGTCTGTACATAGTACATACCAATGTCTTGACCGAGTTCGTTGGCCAGCTTAATTTACCATCTTGTTTCAAAAGTGTTGCCATTTAAAAAAATAAATTTAAAATTTAAAATGAGGTAATAAAAAATTGGAAAATTAAAAAGATTTTTTTTTATGTGTTTTGCCTTGATACAAAGATTCCGGAGCAGTTTTTGTCTCTGAAAATGTTTTCTTTTGTTTATATCTTAAAAAAGTGGTTGAATTTTAGCACTTTGAATTTCTAGCATGACTAATATTTTGAAACGATCTTGTATTTGTCATGCGATAACACACGTATTCGCCTATTTCGATGTAAGAAGGCATGTGCATAGTATACATCTATATCTCGACCAAGTTCGCTGGCCAGCATCATCAGCCATCTTGCTTCAAAATGGCGGCCATTAAATTTAAAAAAAAAAGATTATATTTAAAGTGAGGTGCAAAAAAAAAAAAAAAAATTGAAATTGAAAAAGGTTTCTTTTTTAAGTATTTGACCTTGATATAAGGATTCAGAAGCATTTTTTGTTTGTCTTTATCTTAAAAAATGGCTCAGATATAGCAATTTCATTATCTAATGATGGTGACATTTTGATTAATCTCATTTTTTTTCCTGCGACAGCACTCTTATATATCAATCGATTCCGATGTGAGTGAGCATGTGCACAGCAATTACTAAGGTCTCGACCAAGTTCACTGGTTAGCCTCATCCACCATATTGTCTTAAAATGGCAGGCACTTTAAGAAATCGCCGAATTTGGCAGCCAAATATAAGTTACTTTAAATAAAAGCAGCTTGGATAAAGCTGACTAATTTCACGAAATTCTCATTCATAATGATTTAGTATTGATAAAAATTAGTATTGAATCTCCTATATTCGGTTTCCACTAAATTGAGCTTCGTGTGTTTGAATAATATAAGTTGGCTTTTTTAAAATAAGGAATATGAAAACTACCTCTTCCTCTCGGCACTAACCGGAAGGACTTATATATATATATAGATCTGTACCTAGAAGTGTCTTTTGAAAAGACAATCGCTTTAAAAATCGTACTTTTTTAATTTAAAGAAAGAAATTTACTTTCCTTATTTTTCAATTTTTCCCCTCAAGCAACATGTCAACTGCGTAACACACACACACACAAAAAAAAAAAAAAAAAAAAAAAAAAAAAAACGTGTTTAAAGAAAAAAAAAATTCGTTTTCTAAACAAACTCATGTTTTCTAGACTTAAAAAAAAATTTAAAAGATAGAAATAATTGTTTTGGTACGCTAAATAAAATTACACTATTTAGAAACAATAAATTAACATAGGTTAAAAATGATATACTTAAAATTTATTTTAAAATAAAGTTGTTATAATTTTAATATAATATTATAATATTATTAATAGGTTTTTTTAATAAAATTTTTAAAACAGCGTGTCAGTTGTTTTTTTTTTTTTATTTCAAATTTTGAATCATTTGTGAAATACAATTAAGTAGTAACGTTACTTAACAGAAATCCAAAATCCCTGATTATTTATTTATTTTTGAAAATAATTCGGAATAAAATTTTTAACGTTATTTATTATATAAAACTTTAACATCATTATCATCTGTATATAATTATTTAAAAAACAAATTTTTTCCCTGGAGATGTAGTAAAATGGTAAAGAGAAAAAATTAACCATTCGTGGCTTGTAGCATATGTTATCCCTCCCCCACAAACAATTTAAAAAATACGGTTCTATTAATCAACATTGAATTTTTAGGAGACGTATTTCTGATGACTCGAAAAAACTAGTGTTTATAAAAATGACAAAGACGAAATAAAAAGTCACAGTATTCTATATAAACATTTTAATTTGTGCATTTTTAATGAATAAAATACTTGATCAATCATAATAAACTTGTGCACTTGTGTGTGGTGATAATATACGGTCAAAATTTAGACAAGATCTGATGAAAATTACTAAATTTCATAAATAATTATAAATTCGAAAAACTTATAAAATCTGTAACAAACAATAACTTATCTCAGTTGCAATGAAACTTTCAATCTGCTAAATAAAAAATATAGAGATGTTTATTTAAATATTCCGAATAACCTTTTTTTTTTAAAATAAAAGCCGAATAACATATTATCCAATAATTATGTAAATTATCCATAAATCTAATTAAAAAACACCATATAAATAAATAGTTAAATATTATTTCTAAAAGATTAAATGATATCCAAATATTTTCCTTCATTTCAGAATTATTAAAAAAAATCATTTAATTAGAATTGTATTTTATATTTATGGGAGAATAATTTTTAAAAAAATCAATGTATACCTCTTTAAGTGAAATTTCATTAAACATCTTCCAGGTAACTAGATAACCTCTTTCTTTAACCACCCCCCCCCCTTTTTTTTTTTTTTTTTTTTTTTGGTAGATGTTTTCCGGAGTTCGCTAATTAAGAAATCAAACTCTTGTTTTATGGATGACAGAAGATAGTCGACATGCTTCAAGATTAGAAATTTTATTTAAAATTAAGAAAACGTGAACTTTTTAATAAAACATTGGTATTTATTTTTTACTTTCTACATATTGATTTCACAGAAGATATTTCGATTTAACTTTTTTCTTAGTTTATAAAAAATAAAACAAGATTTCCAATTTGTTAGCCTTTAATATTAAATATTTGAACTGGTGAACAGTTATAATTTTTAATATATGTATTAACGGTGAATTGTTTCAGATTAAATGTACATCTGTACTTTACATTAGTTAAGGGAAAATTTTCGAAAGTTAATTGATATACGTGGTTCTTAAGTAGAAATAATCGGTGTAATAGAAAAAATTATTTATTTTTTATTTTATCATGGTTGACTATGATCTAATAAAAGCATTTGATAGTCTTTAAAAAAACTTATGGCCGAATAACAAATACTTCACAAACGTACCTCATTTGAATCCTTCAATATATTTAACCACATTTTAAGTTTGCACTTTGTGAAAAGCCATTTTAACAAAATCGACATAATTAACTATATTATCATCAAATTAATTATATGTATGAAGTCTTTCAAGATTTTCCTTCTTTCTTTCTTTTTTTTGGCATTTCAGAACAAAATTAAAAAATAATTAAATATTTATACATTATATGTAGCATGAAACATCTTATATATATATTTTTAAATATGAAAAAAAAAGTGCTTCGAAATACTTAGCAAAGCTTTATCGGAACATAAAATGCTAAAGACTATTATAAGTATCTAAAAAATAATTTATGTTTAGCTATTTAAATCAGATAAGTCTAATAAAATAATTTACATAATATGCAATTAATAGCTATAATTATTTTAGGGCAATTCTATCGTAACTGATGTAACATTTGATCATCGAATTTTGTTTTCAAAACTATGCAGAAAATTTTCTAATAAAGATAGAGAAAATTTCTACGATTTAAAATATTTCTTACAAAGAAATTAATACTCAAATACCTGCAGATTATTCCAATCTCTTTTTTAGTCCCCCACATTGCATTTCAAAATTCTGTAATTGACGTAGCATAAAATATACAAACATTTTTTCTGCCTGCATTGAAGTGTATAAATAATCAAAACTATCCCGTTAAAAAAAGGTGATTTAATGTTTTCAACAACACTGTGTAATGCCAAATTATAACAGCAACTAGTTTAATTAATTTCTGAATAATAAAAAAGAAAAAAAAATGGCATTTACACGTGTAACTGACGTAACATTTATTGTGTAACTGACGTAACATTAAGACTTTACAAAGACAATAATGGTACTTAACTTAGTTTGTAAACAGTAATATACAATGCATTAGGATTTTATTATAGAATACAAAAGTATCAAGTTTTTCAATCATACCCTTAAATTAAACATATTATAAATTTTATTCCCCTCACAAAATGATAATTTTTTGTGGAATTGTCCTTTAATAAATTTTAATAATTTTCATTTTTATTTAAAAACCCATAATTTAAATTAATATTTAATTTCCAATTTTAAAAAAATGTACTTAGTCGAAAGCGTATAATGCAGGGTTCGTTGATATATATCGATGGATATATATCTTGATATATATCATGATATATATCCGATATTTATTTTCAAAATATCAAGATTTTTGATATTTTCGATATTTTCATTTTGATACATTTGATATTTATTTTTTAAATGTCGTATTTCTTGATATTTTCATATATCTGATATTTATTTTCAAAATATTTTCAGTCAAAAGAAGTGCAAATGAATTCTTCAACTGTTATTAAAAATTAGTCCATCTGTAAATAAATAACTAAAAAGAATAGCTCCCAAAACATTCCCTACACTCCAAAAACTAGTTTTGGACTGTACCTACAGCTTTCCCATTACCATCATAAGAAATCTGTCTTTGAACAATACCTTCCTACCCTGTCTCAATTCTTTATGTAGACTGCACCTTCTAGAATGAGATAAAGGGGTTAATCGGTGATTGGATTTTAGCAAAAAAAATTCATATAAGCTTTATGTTTGAAACTGAATATTTAAATGTTGAACCAAAAATTTGGTGGGATAATATTAAATTACAACAGCCCATGAAAGGTAATTTAACTTATTAGTTGTTTACAGATTCTCCTTCAATAGACGCATTAGAATCTTTTCTAATTTTGATTTACTTCAGTCTAATTTGTGCAGTAGGTTACGGAATGAAAAAGCAGACAAACTTACATTCATGTTCAAGTTCTTCAACAGAAAAAATAAACTTTATTTTGTATTTCAGAATTTGTTGTGTAATTTTATTTATTTTTTAAACTGAATCCTGCATTCTGTGTCTTGATGGGTGAAAAAGCAACTTTTGCAGAAGATTGTTTGTTTTTTCAATTATTTGATCATAAATTTTGTAAGAAAAATATAAAAAAAGACATTTAGAATATTGTTTTATTATGTTTTCATGTTAAATGTAATATGTTTTAGATTCTAATTTATATTAAGTCTAAAAATCTTTATAATCAGCAGTAAGCTGACAATTTTGAAAATATCAGATATATATAAAAAATATCGGATATATATCAAAATATCGGATATTTTTGATATTTTCGAAAATATCACGATATTTACGAACCCTGGTATAATGTATTTATTCTCTCATTTTACTCTTGTGTAGTTTATATTTACAAAAATCCTGTCTACATTTAAAATAGCTCCCACAGGGTCAAAGTTCGACATTTAGAGAAAAACACTGATGTTGTAAGGAAAGTCGCAATTAGAATGTCATTATGGCAAATTACTCAGTATGAATAATGACATTTACTTACATGAATATCTTAAAGTGGAAGTAATATAATATATATTCTTTCCTATACCAGTCGATAACACCGTGTTGATGTCCTTACATAGAAAAATAGGGTAAGAAGATTTTGGAATTGCAATTCAACAGCACAAGTAAAGCGAAAAAATCAGGATTTCATTAAATATGTTCAAGGGCATACAAAAAGTCCGCGGCCCCCAATTCCAATGCGGGCGGCCCGCTTTAGTATGAAATAACAAAACCTTATTAGAGCGAAGCGTAAACTATCAATGAAAAATCTCATTTTATTCAGGTTTTTTCCATTATAAAAGGTATAATTAGATAGTATGTTTGTGGAAACTGAACCATTTCTTTTTGCGTTTATAGCAGGATTCCATTATAATCAGGCTTTACTGTATTAGTACATAAATTCGCTGGATAGTGCCTTTTTAAAAATCTGTGTAGATTTACAATTATATATATATTTGTTTTACAGTATTACAATTTATGATGCATTTGTATTACTTTACATCTAAATATTTTAAATGAAATTCCAAATATCTAAAATATAATTGAATTTTAATTGATTTTATCAGTTAATTTTGAATAAAAAAGTTTAAAGTATGAAAGAAATAAAATACGAAACATTAATCTGTGACTTTACACAATTTTCTACCTGATTTCTGTTTGCGCGCCTCAAATTATCCGCGTCATTAAAACAGTGGCGATATTTCAAAACTTTCTACATATTAAATGAAATTTCTAATATTTGTAACATGCACAGTAGTGAAGACAATGACCCCGGCCCGTAAAGAGGTTCTAGCAAATTCTGACTTTAGAATTTTATTATTTAACAGTTACTTTAATTTAAAATTTTACTTATACCCTCATAGCATGTATGGCCACGGTGACGTCGTTGTGACGTCACTGTAAGTCACTGTGGTCACGTCATATCTGTGACCAAAATGCTACCACTCAATGATGTCACATTGTGACTGAGATGTGAACTTCTTAGAAAACTTTAAAAAATTACAAAAATTCTTTAAAACATGTTATTTACTCTAAAATTATATTTTTCTGGCAATTAAAAAATTGTGACGTCACTGTTATGTCACTGCATGTAACGTACGTCACGTCACATATGGACAAAAAAACCACCATATTGTAAGTCACAGTGTGACAAAAATATGAACTTCAAAAATCTTTGAAAATGAAGAGAAATATTTTAAGTTTTTATTTATTTTTTAATTTTTTAATTTTTTTTTTTCATAAGGAATGAAAATATATTAGTGGATAGCAAATAGTAAATTCTGTCACGAAAGGGCGGAAGGGATAATAAATAAAGTGCACGATACAAGCATTAATAAAATACATTTCCATGCTATATTTTATCAATTTGATAGATTAATCGGTCTCACAGACCGCTCACAGTAATTATGCGACAATTTTTGTCACATCAGTTAAGGGTTAAACAGTATTTTAAACAGTCCCGAGTTACAGCGGCATAAGGAATGAAAATATATTAGTGGATAGCAAATAGTAAATTCTGTCACGAAAGGTAGGGGTGGGGACATAATAAATAAAGTGCACGATACAAGCACTAATAAACTAATTTTTCTGCTATATTTTATCAATTTGATATCTAAGACAGTGAAAGTATTCTTTTTTCATGATTTCTATTTTATGTAGCATTGCAATTTAATATAATAATCCTTCACTGATTGTTATTATTACAAAAGTGATACGCGGAAAAATGGTACGTATTCTACAGAAAATTAATATGACAAAAATGACAGATTGACGAAGAAAATTATTTTTATCCTCGATAATACTTTTTAACACTTTCCAACAAAGTTGAAAAGTGTTTATAACTTCGGTTTGTCTGGCCGTCTGTCCGCGCTCTAACTCCCGTAAATATACTCCGATCGTTCTGAAATTTTGAACGTTGAACTGCATTTAATTTACTAAGAAATGTTTGTAGAATATAGATAAAAGGATATACAGGGTAACGCAAAGAATTGGATACATGGCCATCCATGAATTATAATTTCTGGAAATGTGATTTCAGCAGTTTTAAGAGTGTTTTAGTTTGAATTAAATTTTAACTAAGTAGTAGCGTGTAATAAACGTTCTAGGTAAAATACAGGGTTATACAAAAGTATTCAAGTATGTTTCCATATATTAGTATAAATTGCTGAAAGACAATTTCAACCTGTTATGCGTTTTCTTGCTAAACTAAATTTTCCCATTATGTAATGTATAAATCAACCTACAGATCAAATACAGGGCTGTTCAAAAGAATTAGAAAACATATTTGGCTATGGACGATAACGGCTGAAATCAGTTTTTCAAATGTTTTATGCGTTTTCTAAAATGTTTACTTAGTTATCTATCTTATTTACGATATTTCCCTAAATTACGATGTCTTGGTAGAGCATTCAGGAAGCGTTGGAAAGTGTTTTATAATCTATGCTTAAAGTATATGCTTAAAATTGCCTTTAAGCATGTAATTTGAAATTTGATTTTCATTTGAAATATTGTATGCAAGGCGAATGGTTCTCTCTGGAAAAATTTCCAAGTATTAATATAGTTTCAATCGATGCTAGATTTAATTAAGTTTCGTGTTTGCTCAATGTCGGCGGTTCACGATAAATATCCCACCTTGTGCTGCGTTTGTAGCCTTGCCAACATGTAATAGAAAGAAATTTTCCCGGCTGTGTATCGTTCCATGTGGTTTAGTCGGTAGAATGTCAGTGTGCTATACTGATGTCCCGGGTTCGAGTCCCGGCATGGAATCTTTTTCACTATGTTGGCCTTTGCGCCTTTTAAGCAATTAATTTGAAATTTGATTTTCATTTGAAATCATGACATTGTTTATGACAAGTTCGTCACAAATGACACATATTTCACAAATTGGTCACAATGTGACTTCAAAGCATTGTCGCTTTCGTCACAGGTTCATCACAAAGTTAATGCCAAAATAGTTACAAATGACACATTTTTCACAAATTAGTCACACCGTTACTTCACATAGTGGTCACAATGTAACGTCACAAATAACCATGACCTATAAAACAGCCATAACGACATCGCATTTTAGTCACTATGACGTCAGATAGACGTCACGTGACGCCATATCGACGGTCACAAAATCACAGTGTGACTTCACAGCGACGTCGCTGTGACGCCATCATGCCTTACGGGTAATACCGCCTTAATATGATTCTGATAAAACCAGCTCTTACAAAAAAATGAAATTGAAAACTCGTAAAAAAAATGCCAAATAAAATTGTTAAACTGGTTTTATCTCTAATCTTGATTTAGTTTTTGTTGGTGAAATTAGTACTTTACTTCAAAATCTACCACCGCCAGGGACTTTTTTACGAATTGAAAGAATACGACTCATATTTGCCCTCTTTGTTGTATATTTTCAGACAATGTTTGTCAGAATGATAATCTATCAAATAATCAATTATAAAACATTAGTTCCAATTAGATCCATAAGACAAATAATTATTGGAAACTAACATAATTTATTTGATCGAAAATCTGCATCTATTGATATTCAATACGAATAAATTATCCGATAATAACTAGAAAAATTGTTTGTGGGCATTTTGTTACATTCACTGCGTAAAAAGATGTTTTATTTATTTGTAATCCGAAAAAATATTGAATCAGTCGACGTATGAGATATTATATTTTATATATTGAAAAGCATAATTACTAACATGATTTTCTATTAGCTTAAAAAACGAAGCCCTTAAAATTGCAAAGAAAAAAAATCAAAAGTTCTTTAAATTAAATCCATCCAGCGATGAAATGCAGTGCGAAAGAAAAAATCGAGATGACAACACTAGTCATTAAAGAGAAAAAAACATATTTAAAAAAAGAGCTGTTCCATAAAGCTATATATTTAAAGAAAATTCAAAACTTAGAAATAAAAAAATTAGCGGGAGTTTAAATCAAATTTCAAATTTCTAAAAGTAAAAAAAATATATATATTTAGACGGTCTTTAAAATGCTGAAATTTCTAAGAATTTAGTAGATGTTTAAGGAAAATTTTGATTTTCAAATTTTCTCAAAGCAAAAGTTATTGTTCAAACGGAATTTAATATAAAATTTCAACGGAAATTTAAAAAAATTCGTGCAAGTTTAAGGGGACAGTGGAGTTTAAATCCTTAATTTTTTTTTTTTTTTTTTTTTTTTTTTTTTTTTTTTTGTAAATTTCACATTAAATATTATTCAAGGGTACATTATATGCATTATGACATGCATTTATCACAAAAAAATTAAAAAAAAATTTTTTTTGAGAAAAAAATGCAATTTTACGCATCGTCTTAGAAATGCACACTGCGTCTTCCATATCATTGAAAATCCTCAATATTTTTATAAAAGTTTGGTTTATATATATAAATAAAATAGAACATCGAATTTTATGTATTTGAATTTAAAAGTTAAAAAAAATGAAAAATTTTGATTTTTTATTTTTTTATTTTTTGTAAATTTCATCTTAAATATTATTCAAGTGTACATTATATGCATTATGGCATGCATTTATCCAAAAAAAAAAATATTTTTGAGAAAAAAATGGAATTTTACTCATTGTCTTAGAAATCTTCGAAATGCCCCCTGTGCGTTCCATATCAATGAAAATCTCAATATTTTTTATAAAAGTTTGGTTTATATATAGAAATAAAATAGAGCATCGAATTTTACATATTTGAATTTAAAGGTTTTTTTTTTTTTTTTGAAATCTTTTCGAAAAAATTTTGAGTTTTTGAATCTTTTTTTAACCTTTAAATTCAAATATATAAAATTCGATGCTCTATTTTATAAAGAGTTTCCGAGTGCGAAATGTGACAGATCAATAGACAGAGGTATAAGACGAATAAGTATTCGTTTGATGACCCCCCCCCCCCTAAAAATCAGCGGATTCAAAAACTCATTGCATTTAGATTTTTTTTTAAATGTGAAATTCTCACAACCTATATCACTTAAACGCTTGTATGAGCATTTCGCAACTATTCGACTCGATTTGGTTGGATTTCAAAATTTTATTATAAAGCTATATAAACAAATATCAAATTGCTCATTCACTGGCGATTTATTCGAAAATTCTTAAATGCCTAAGAAGAAAAGCTACTGATACAATTAAAACATTTTTCATTATAAAATAGAAAAGATTATCAACAAAGAATATTTGTTTTTGGAAACAAAGTTTTCATTATGATAATTATTGCGCGTTTCGTATGATAAGAGTTTACTCTTACTTTTTTCATCGACTCCACATTTGACAATAAATTTGAGTGAGAAAATTATTTGTGCATCAAATTTTAAAGGTAACAATGACTAAACAATTTAAAAATTGAGCCACAAAATTTGGAAGCTACTCGAGAATATTTATAAATAGTATAAAAGATTCTATTAATCATTTATACAACCCGCTGAACACTTGTGAACACAATTTTCAGCCCTTTTTTTACTTAACGTAGTCCCACATAACTTTAGATCATTTAAGTTAGATATTTCTAATATATATGTTTAAAATAACGATTTCTTCTTTTCATACAATACTCATATTGCTTAATTTATACGTTTCGTGCATACCAGTGTATCGTATAGTGACTGCATCGAAATAAATTTGATCAAATTCAAAAATTGTGGCAACATGACCATACAAAATGGCTTTAATAAAACTTATAGAAGCTATAATAACAATATCATAAATAAAAATCTTACAAATACAGGGTTGTTTTGCGTAGTAAAGGTAATAAATACAATATATAAAATTGGGAATTCATATTAATCGTTTTGTAACAATAAAACACATTGTGAAGTTTTTTTTTTTTGTAAATAAACGGCTTAAAATATCTAAGTAAATATAATTCTCATTAGTTGCTTAGTAATTAATGTCTGAGATGTCAGTTTAAGTAGAAATTAGGTTCTGTGATAAAAAATATTTTTCATCTTGTATACTTCCTGTCTTTTTAATTTTCACTAAAATAAATAATTTTCTTATTCAAAAAAATATTTCCTTATTTAAAACTTTTCTATTCTCACGTAAAGCTGTCAACTTCATTTGCAATTAAATGAATTGTAATGACGATAAAAAATGTTATTTCAAAAAGAATTGTAATGTTGCGCCGTAGTTTGGAAATCATTATAAGATTTTCATATTTTTAATTTGCACACGTGTAATGTTCATTATTTTTAATGTTTTTTTAAATCATTATTCACGCTTTGGAAATTTGAAATAAAAGAAGACATTTAACAAATTACGAAATTTTCTGCAGTTTACTTTTTAAATTAGCGAAATTTATGTTAAATCTTTTCTAAAGAGTCAGAATTTTTTTAGCACTGATATTTTAATGATAAATAAAAAGCGTGCTTCATAAATCCGTTACGTTTGTTTGTGGAATACGTTGTTTAAATATGAATTATTTAAATTTTGTTTAGAGGAAAAATATCTTTAAGCTATCGAAAATGTCAATTAAAACACTTTGAACATACCAAATTATTCTTTTATAACTCTAAATATTATCTGTAATACATATTTCTAAATCATTACTCTATAATATTTACAAAATCTGCTGCTAAAACTTTTTTTTAATATGCATTCTAATTGCTTTCTATTTACTATTTGTAGGGAAAAACTGTGTGTGTTTATAGAACTAGTAAATTAACACGAGGTGTAAATAACATTATATTGAAACGAACACGTTGACATCTTCCTGCAGGTACAGAAATGCGGTTTGTGAATGTTTAACAAAAGCCAGGTTTTTTGGATGCCTGGTTGCGAAATTTAAAAATCTCACAGCTAAAAGGATGAGCTGCTGCGTGCGCTTAGTCTGAAGGTTCGACTCCATATGCTTCTTCCAATGTAACTGCACTACAAACCAGGAAGTGTCCTTGACCAACAGATATAAATAACCATAATAGTTCTTTTTAAGAAATTAAGATAATGTCTTAGTAGAAAAGGATCTTGATAGATATTAATAAATCATAAATTATTAGAAGCAACTGAACAAATGTCTAAGTAGAAAAGTACTTTATATGATTTATATTTTCAATATTGCTATAATTCACATGATTTATAATTTCCAACATTGTAGTAATTAATAAAAGAAAAATAAAATTCACAAACAGTTATCTCACAAAGAGATGATGAAGTTGTGGAATGTTTATTTGTGTTGTGGAATGTTATGAAATATTTGTGTCTCCACAGTAAATCATTTATGATCGATTGATTACATTTTGAATAAACATCAAATAAGGTTTCTCCTAAATTATAATAATTGCGAGACAAACGTATATGTTCACTGAACATGCTTTCCCCCCCCCCTCTGAACATGCTTTCCCTCAGGGCCTTAGTCCTGATACTGAGGGAGTAATGCTATTTTGTGCATTGAACGTTTAATGAAGGAAGACCCGCGTTGTACAGTCAGCACTCTGATGATTCCATCACTGCCTGGGTGGACGTCTGTAATACGGCCCAACGGCCAAGTTCCAGGCGGTTGATTTGCGTCCATCACTAACACTACCTGACCCACCTGGATGTTAGGCATGGCAATCTTCCATTTAGCTCTGTGTTGCAGCGAGGCCAGGTATTTCTTGCTCCAACGTTTGACGAATCCAACTTTCATGTTCTGGATCAGCTCCCATCGATTCTTTAGATTTGTTGTGGTTGCTAACTCATCGGGTATTGAATGCAAAACATCCCCTGTAAGAAAATGTGGGGGAGTGAGAACATTTATTGAATCAGCATCATTATCGTTTAAATGAGCAAGAGGCCGCGAATTGAGTAACGCTTCAATTTGGGCGAGTAATGTAGCAAGCTCCTCAAAAGTGAGCAATGCCACTCCTATTACTCGCTTGAAATGATGCTTCGTCGATTTTATGGCAGCCTCCCAAATCCCGCCAAAATGAGGGGCAGAAGGAGGGATGAAATGCCATTCCAGAGAGTTTTCTGTGCTATAATGCGACATTATTTCATCTTCCGTAAATGGACGCCATTGTTCATATATTTTGTCCATCTTTCTGGACGCACCGACAAAATTGGTGCCATTGTCACTATAAAGGTGTCGTGGGACGCCTCGCCTTACACTAAAACGTCGAAGGGCGGCTATAAATGCCTCAGCTGTCATATCACTCACAGCTTCAATATGCACAGCTTTCGTAACCAAACAAATAAACAAAGCTATATAGCTCTCAGTTGTTTTTGCATCCCGACCCTTACTAAATTTAATAGATATAGGGCCTGCGTAATCAACACCGCTGGAGAAAAATGGACGTTCCAGGGTTACTCGATGCTTTGGTAAATTCCCCATTAGTTGAGGGATTGCAAAGGACTTTTTATATCTGTAGCATTTTAAACATCTATTGATGCATTTGTTAATGACTTTTTTTTTCCACCAACTATCCAATAGGATTGTCTCATGATGTGGGATAACAGTGAAGGCCCAGCATGCAAATGGGCAATGTGTTGTTGCTGTATTAATAACTTAGCCATTTTATGCTATGAAGGCAAGACTAAAGGATGTTTGTGATTAAATGATAATTGCGAATTTTGAAAGCGTCCCCCCACCCGTAACAGACCACTATCTTCAATAAATGGGTGGAGGGATTGCAACGAAATTTTCTTTGGAAAAGCTTTCTGTTCTTGGATACATTTAAATTCTTCTTGAATGTAAGAATTCTGAATCCAACGAACAATATTTTCTTCGGCAGCTTTTGTTTCTTTGTAAGTAAGATGCGGCGAAGAAATTTCTGTTTCGTTAGACTTCTTGGATTTTTTGAAAAATCTTTGTCAATATGCCAAAATGCGAATAATTTTTGCAAGCGAAGAGTGCTTTTGAAACAAATTATCGACTAGGTCATTTGATGGGCGAGTGTGAAAGGAAAGAATTGGATCAGACCTTTGTTCGGCTTTGATTTGATCATGAAATTCCTCAGCATTTGAATAATCTTTTGGCCAATTGGATGGGTCCAAAAGCAGCCAACTAGGCCCCTTCAACCACAAATCGCATCCTGGAAGATATTTAGGATCACCACGTGAAGCGATATCTGCGGGGTTCTCTTTAGATGGGACATGTCTACAGTGCTTTGTAGGTAGAATTTCGGTAATTTCAGATGTTCTATTCGCGACAAAAGTCTTCCATTTACGAGGGTGTGCAGATAGCCAAGAAAGGACGATCTTTGAGTCCATCCAGGCGAAAATATCGAACTTGTAACTCTATAATGTTTTCATGACGGAACGGAACAGCTTATATAGTACGTGCGCAACGCAAAGCTCTAATTTTGGCACAGAAATCTGTTTGATTGGAGCAACTTTAGTTTTAGAAACTAAGAGAAAAGAGTTTATTTTCCCCTTGTAAGCATGTCGGCAATAAATTGCGGCAGCATATGCCAGTGTTGAGGCGTCAGAAAATCCGTGTAACTCAAATGGGTTAGCGGATGAAAGCGTGACACATCTAGGAGCAGAAAATTGATTTAATCCGTTAAAGGAAATTTTAAATTGTAGCAATTCGTCTGCAAGATGTTGCGGTATAATAGAGTCCCAGTCCCCTTTTGTAAGCCAAAGCTTCTGATAAAATACCTTTAAAGTTACAGTACAGGGCGAAATTACACCTAGTGGGCCGAAAATTCATGCAGACTCAGCTAAAATATGTCTCTCTGTAAGAGGTGGAGTAAGTGTTAGTGCAGTTATGAAAATAAAACTATCTGATGAAGAGTTCCAGCTTAAGCCTAGAACTTTGGAGCTTCCTTTGTCACTAGGAATTATTTCAAAATTTGATTTAGTGCTAGAAGAATCTATAAATTCGTTAAGAAATTGCTGTGAATTTGAATTCCACTTCCTCAAGTGGAAACCATGCGCGTCTAAACAATCTGTAATTTCTATGCAAGATTCTATTGCTTCCCTAACAGTATTCGTACCGGGTTATCAGTCATCCATGTACATATCTTCTTCTAACATGCGCGAAATGCAAGAATTTTTTGTGTAATCATGAGCGATTTGTTTTCTACATCTAGTAGTCAGAAAAGATGCTGGCGCTAAACCATATGTGACAGTTTTTAATTTGTAATTTTTTATTTCCTCCTTAGGATTAGACCTCCAAACTATTTTCTGATACATTTGATCTTCTTCGGCAACCAAAATCTGGCGGTACATTTTTTTATGTCCGCAGAAAAGACTATTTTCGGAAATCGAAAATTAAGTAAGATTTCGAAAATGTCCCGTTGTAACTTAGGGCCTACACCCAAAATGGAATTCAAGGAAATACCACTTGAAGTTTTGCATGAAGCGTTAAAAACTACTCTTAATTTAGTAGTGATACTAGAAGATTTAATAACCGCATGATGAGGAAGAAAATAGTGTTCCTTTTCATAATTATTAATGTCATCTTGTACAACTAATTCCATGTGATCTAATTCTTCATATCCGTACATAAACTCTTTGTATTGATTTTCAAATTCTGGTTTTTCTCTAAATTTCCTTTCCATAGCAAGCAAGCGAGAAATTGCGGCAGGTTTAGAATTACCTAATTCTGATTTAGATTGAATAAAAGGTACCTTAACCACAAAACGACCCTCGGAATTAATTAAATAATTTTCCTTAAAATTTGATTCAACAAACTGCTCTTCAGGCGACAAAATTTGAGTATTCTTATTAAATACTTCTTCTACTTCCCATAACCGCTTTAACTCTTTATCAATATTAATTTCATAAATATGTAAATTATGTATCGAATTTGGAGATGTACTAGAATGTGGCATTTTCCCTGATACGAGAAAAACCAAAAATTGAATTTTGAGCAATTAAATTGCTCTGCGTATCTGTTACTTGATCAGGAAGCAAAATAGAAAAGAAATAATCAGATCCTAAAATAATGTCTATTTTACTTGGTGTCTCGAAATGTGGGTCCGCTAAGTTTTTATTCTTTAAATGCGAAAAATGCTTCTCATGTATTTTTTCCGTAGGTAACGGAGCAGTTAAATCATCTAAGATAAATGCCTTCACAGACAACTTGATGTCAGCATCATAAATTGGTGTAAGATCAAATATTACGTAACCCTTAGTTACTCTGATCTTTGAATTAGACAGACCTTTTACGGGAAACCTAGCATTTTTACTTTTAATTCCTGACATTTCCATGCAGGATTCAGAATTAAACGTAGACTCTGATCCACTATCACACATGATTCTTAAAGCGTGCTTTTGACCCATGCAATCATTAATATATACACTAGCAGTGGGCAAAAGTGAGAAAGATGTTTGAACTGCATTTATGGAAGAAGAAGTTTCCTTTTTATTCTCATCGGGAATCAAACCGGCCTCTGAATCAAGTTTGTTTTTGTGACTCTGTTTTTCATTTTAAAGGGAAGTTGATATCTCGTAATTTTGCAGATTATTTTCGCATAAACTAGTATGATGTTTAAGCTTACAATTGTGACAAGAGTAAGAGGAATTACATTATCAGGTAATAAGCTTGTCAGACAAGCAATTACAGCATAACTTGTTTTTCTTAACAACCTGTCTCCTATCCCTGATGCTTAATTCCTTAAATTTGACGCACTTGTAAAGTGAGTGATTAAATTTACAAAGTAAACATTTGCTAATGCCACTGGAATAAGATCTATTGACGTTATATTGTTTCTCTTGTTTATACGAACCTTCATTTTTACTTTTATACAACTCTAAAGATGAACATCTATCATTTATAAACTGAATAAATTGATCAAAAGACGGAAAGTCTTTGCTTGAGGTAAATTTTGCCCATTACTCCATTGTTTTAGAATCAACCTTTTGTAATAAAATATGAATTAGCCATAAGTCACGGCCAGATGCCTTTTCATCGATTGATTTAAGGCCTCTAATTACTTCATCTGATACATCTGATAAACAGCATAAGCTAAATGCGTTCACTTGAGTAATGGGGGGAATGTCCAAGAACGTTTTAACCAAAGTAGAAACAATTTATTTTTTCTTATCATATCTCGGCTGCAATTTTTCCCACGCTTCTGAATAACTCTTTTCAGAAATAGGAATGTGTTTTATTATAGAGGCTGGCTCCTCCCCTAGTAACCCTCTTAAATACTGAAATTTCTGTATATTACTTATGCTGTTATTATTATGAACTAATGATAAATATAGATCTTTAAATGAGAGCCAGTTTTTAAAATCACCATTAAATTGTACTATATTTAATCTAGGCAATTTAAAATTGTTCGAAATAGTAGAACTAACAACTGAAATCTGATCATTTATCAATTGAGATTGTGCATGCACATTTACAGTAACTTTTTCAAGTTCTATTTGCAGTTTGGCTTTGGTTTCATAATATTTTTTCTGAAATTCATAAATTACAGATGCTTCAGCTGGTAATTGAGTATCATATTTGTCAAAGTCTGAGTAAACTGCCTCTACTTTTTCTAATGTATTGTATAAATCGTTCTTTTGAAACGTTTGCTCAGAGTTAATAAAGTTGTTTATTCTTGTTAGAGCAGATTTAGCTCTGCCACGTAAATTTATGGCTGTTTTTTCCAATTCTTTAGCAGCTTATTTTGCGGCTTCTAAGTCGGTACTCATTATACAAATAATGAGGTAAATAGTGTAAAAAACAAAAGCCAAACCGATAATAATAATAATATAAAGTGTACTTATCTGTGATAAATGTGATACGAGGTGCTCCGTCGGCTGTTGTAATTCCACATAAGAATGGTGAAAACTTTATTTAAAAATTGCGGTAAGATGATGATGTATAACTCTCCGTATCAAAAGTGCATTCCAATGATGAGTAATAATCCAAACTTGAAAAGGTATCCAAGATAACGCCAAAAACTGATATACCGAAAACTGTGTGTTTATAGAACTAGTAAATTAACACGAGATGTAAATAACATTATATTGAAACGAACACATTGACATCTTCCTGCAGGTACAGAAATGCGGTTTGTGAATGTTTAACAAAAGCCAGGTTTTTTGGATGCCTGGTTGCGAATTTTAAAAATCTCACAGCTAAAAGAATGAGCTGCTGCGTGCGCTTAGTCTGAAGGTTCGACTCCATATGCTTATTCCAATGTAACTGCACTACAAATCAGGAAGTGTCCTTGACCAACAGATATAAATAACCATAATAGTTATTTTTAAGCAATAAAGATAATACTAGATTAATATTAACACAATTATAATTGTGTTAATATTAATCTAGTGTAATTTCGTATCCAGCGATTTCTGGAGTTCCATTACCTGAGATTTATTCTGTTGAGCTGAACCAGGTTTCAGACCAGATGCTGTAATCATCAAGGTTAGCTGGGTGAAAAAGTTCGACCAGAATCGTCCGGGATAGCTCAGATGGCAGAGTACTGGCGGCTTCAGCCAGGAGGTCCCCGGTTCGAATCCTGGTTCGGACATTTTTCGCCCAGTTGGAAATTTACATCTAATACAATAAAGATAATGTCTTAGTAGAAAAGTATCTTGATAGATATTAACCCTTTAACCGTCTGGCCCGGATTTTTCCGTTCCTAGAAATCATGTTAAAATGGCTGTAGACCAAAATATTTTAAACAGAATTTTATTTTTAACCTTATATAGAAAGTAGTGATATTAAAGATATTATAGCATCAAACTGAGATTTAAAAAATATATATCCTGGGATTTACAAGCATTCTTATAAAATTACTGCAAAACCCTCGGACGGTGAAAGGGTTTAAATCATATGTTATTAGAAGCAACTGAGAAAATGTCCAAGTAGAAAAGTACTTTATATGATTTATAGTTTCAAAATTGCTATAATTCACATGATTTATAATTTCCAACATTGTAGTAATTAATAAAAGAAAATTCACAAACAGTTATCTCACAAAGAGATGATGAAGTTGTGGAATGTTTATGTTAAGTAGATATTTGTGTCTGCACAGGAAATTATTTATGATTGATTGATTACATTTTGAATAAATATCAAATAAAGTTTCTCCTAAATTATAATAATTGCGAAACAAATGTATATGTTCACTGAACACTATTGTTGTCAAAAATTTGCACAAAATGCAAATCTGTTGGATATTTGATACAGATCATGTTCAGTATAATGTTTATATTTTGTATGTTTACCGCTGTAGGTTAATGCATTTGTTTATTTAGGTTTAATATTTCATAAATGCTTATTAAATTAAATTATTTATTTTAAAAAATGTGAAGAATTTAGAAAGTGCATTTGCATTATAGTCAAATGACAAAATAGCATTCGATATTTAAACATAATGTCAGATAAGGCTAGATGATAAGGTTACTCTTCATTTCTCAAAACTAAGAAACACTTCTAGGAATATAAATTAACTCAAATCTACAAATTCAAAATATTATTTTATATTTGTCCGTATAATGATAGTGAAGAAAAGTGTACATTTATGTAGATATAAGAAGTTATTCGTAATGAAAAAAGCAGTTATAAGCCATTATTTAACATCAATTGAATAAAGCTATGTAGAATGTGTCTAGGATCTATCTTTTTCATAAATTAATAATGTAAAAATATTTATACATTTCGTCGCCAAATATTTCATAAAATATTAGTTTCAGTAGAAGATAATAAAGCATATTTTTTAAATTAACTTTGAATTCGTTTCAAACATTGTATATCATCGACATAGTTTCTTCAACGACAGTTTTGTCTATATAAGTGACTCTCACACTCCATGCAAAAATGTGAAAATAACTTCAGATATAATTATCTAATATCTGCAAAAACCCGAATAACGATAACTTGAAACGACAAAATTGGAAAAATTAATGGACAAACAGTTTGCATCAGCTTGTTGTTCACATGCGTTTGTCAATTGTATAAATATCTGAACAATATTCATATACCTAAATAACATTCAGGAAATTCTTAAAAAAAAAATGCAATTTGTATTTGAGAATATTATTACATATTTGGACACATAAATGTTGGTAACATATTCGAACGGTAATTACGAGGATGTATGAATAAGTTTTTACCCCCACAATAGAAATAATTGAGTGAAATATATTAAATTGCTACATTGTAGTAGCCCTTTTCTATATAGTTACCGTGCACAGTAACACATTTCTGTAAACGGTATTTCAAAGAGAGGGAGGAGGAAGTATTTTAAGAAATGATAGTACACCCAAAGGGGGGTATTTTTCTAACTTTCGCCGACCTCCACACGTGACATATATTTGGAAAAGCCTGTGACCACTTATTCATGTTAAGCACTGCCGAGCCCCTCCCTCCAAGTTTGCCCCCCGGGGGCATGAATGATATCTGCAAAATTTAGAAAAGTGCCCCCAGAGGGCAAATTTGAAGGGAGGGGATTGGGAGGGCATAGCATTAATAAGTAGTCACAGGCCTTTCCAATAACAGGTCACATGTGGGGGTCGGTAAAAGTTAGAAAAATACCCCACTTTGGGTCTACTATTGCGCCTCTGTAATACATACTCCTCCCTCTCTTTGAAATACCGGTTGCCTAAATGTGCAAGAGTGCACACTGCTTATATAGAAAAGGACTCATAAAATGTAGCGATTTTATAAATTTCACTCAATTATTTCTATGTGAGGGCAAAAACGTATTTATACTCACTCGTATTTAATGTTTTTGGCAGAGTACGGTCATCTAAAAATTCTATTTTCTATCTGTGATCATAAGCCTTGGTTTGTGATGAATCAACAAATAATGTTACAGCAAAATTTACATGGTGACTCTCAGACAACCGATATTTGGAGAGTCCACCGTGAAGTCACAATGAGCACTCCTTTCTGAAAATTTACGAGATGAGTTTATTATGATTCATCATTCACTTGGGCACTCGTCAAATTACAATTTCTTTGGTGAGTTTATAATGTAATGCCCAAACGTGAATCATATGGTAGACACTTGATGACTTCAGTGTAAATTCACCTGGTGAGTGATCATACAGTAGCACTCAGGGTGACGTCATCTCGGGGTCACAAAATGGAAGTCATTTGAGAGTAATAATGAGAAGAATGAAATATATTACATTTCGTTTTACTGTAGTAACTGTGACATTTCTGACGTAAAGGAGATTCAAAAGTGGCTGGTTGTGTTGCACTTGCCGTTTTCATTATTTTCTTTTGTATAGTCATAATAACTTTTAAAATAAAAACTTACTAGTTTGTGCTTGTTTCGTGGTTTTTAGACACTACAACAGTGTATATTTGTTACACATAAATAATATAAAAATAAATTTTCTCGCAGCGTCTAAATATGTAATATTTTTAATTTCTTAAAATTATATCACAAACTACTTCTTAAGAAACTTATTTCATTCAACTATCTTCCCTTTCCTTCCTAATATCATAATTATGGTCACTAATTTTCATATTTCATTTGATATCCTTCGTATTTTGTTTATTCTAATAATTTTTGTGAATATCTATCACGTATATTTTAGAAAAAAACATGTATACAATCTTTTCGCACAAATTCCATAAAGTACAGGTTAATTTTCAATAATATTATTGCGACTAAAGAAATTGATTTTTACTCTATGGGCATGCTAAATAAGTAGAAACGCATTGTTTCAAATTTAGAAATAAAATAAAATATTATTCAATTATAAATATATCACTTATTATATCAAATTGAAATATAAATTTCTTTTGTATGTTTTTATTAGTAAACTTTTTAATACACATAAACATTTTTATTGTTATGTTAAATTACTCTTCTTTATTATTTGTAACAAAATTTCTTAGGTTTATAATTCATAGCTTACATAATTATGCATTTTAAAAATTCTGCTTTATTAGATATTAGGTTGGTCGAAAATTTGCGAGTACTACGGTCATCCGTTGCACATGGCGGCTACATAGACCGGGGAATTTGCTTTAAAAATGGGGATATGTTTATAAAAATGTTTATAAAATTTATATACATAAATTAATTAATTAATTAATTTAAATTAATTAATTTAGTTAAATATATTTTATATAAATGTTTATAAAAATTAAACGCAACAGTAATAAAAAGAAATATTGAAATAAATAACATAAAATATCTAACTACAGATAATTTGAATAGTGTCTTAGTAATTAATTCCAAAGTTATAAATTTATTAAGGATTGTTACTCTCTAATACAAAAATGTTTTGCATATTGTATGCATTATGTTCTTATTAATTGAGATTTATTGCTCTTACTTAAAAATATACTAATTTAAAACATTAAGATGATTATAAATATTTTAAAAGTGTCTTTTCAAGAATCTTTATTGTGCTATGCCATAACGTAAAAAAACAATTTATGACTTTCATATAGTACATTTTCACAGTGATAATGTTTTTCTGTAGTTTTAATAGAATTTTGTATTTTTCAATCTTGAAAAGATTTTAATAAAATCTAATTTAAAAATGAATATTTTCAAATTTTTTTTAACTTTGTTTAAACTTTAAACTTTTTTATCAGTTTTTCTAAGAATCTGAATCTTATAGGGCATCTTTGTACACCAGCATTTGATTAGTAAATAAAAATATTGCTTTATAAATCTCTTGCCTTTGGCTAAATGCTTCAAATATTTACATAATTTAATTTATTAATAAAATGATAATTTATCATTAAATTAATAATAACACTAATGGAAATTCTATTCATTAATAATTTTTTGATATTACGTCTAAATAATTTAAATATTAACGATTTACCAAATCTGTTTTTCAAAAATTCTATCACAATAAACCCTATTATTGCTTTCTATCTGCTGTTATTCACTATATGTCAGCAAAAAATGAGCCCGTGTGAATATTAGACACATAATATTTTATATTTTATTGCAAAGCAGTTTTACCTTTCTTTTGCTTCTCACTGTAGTTAAAGCATTATGTTTCCATTTACGATTAATATTTCACACTTGGTTTTATCAGGAAGTAGTTGGTAATTAATTTAAAGAATAATTTATACTGGTTCTTATGAAGAATTTATACATGTTGTTGATACTTGTTAGAAGAACTTTGCAAGTTTTCTCACAAAAGATGCCAAGCAAATTCCGAATTTCTGCATTTTAAATAAAAGTGCGCGGATTAGGAAAAATCTCGAACTATTATATAATTAAAAACATATTTTGTTAGTTTTGAAAACGCGAAAAATGGGGAAAAGAAAAGGCGCCAGGAATAATGGGTTGTGGCAAGAGAAAAACACCAAGAAAAAAAAGATAGGCAATTTTTTTCAAGTAAAGAATTAAAATAGTTTTTTATGAAAAAATAAATGAATTAAATAATTTTCAATTATGTTGGAACAAATTAAAAAACATGGAGCAATACTTACCCCTAGTGCCATCGGTTAATGAAGAGAGTTAAAAAAAATATGGGGGGTAGACATAAATCCCAAACATCGAGAAACTGAAACTAGGAGGAGGGGGGGTTGTCAAATATGTTTCAATTAATTCAAACATCGGGAATTGGTGAAGATAAGTAATCCATACAGATGCCACCACTCTGTATTACTTTGATGTTTTTCTAATTTATCAAAAAATCGTCTTTTGGTCGTGCTTTTATAGTAGAATTTATGGTTGTTGTTTATGAGAATACGGATCTCTTAGACGCCTACAAATTGTTCAGGGTGGTTCGGATGTAATTTATGACAAATATAATTGAAATACTTACGAGGGGAATAGCAATGAGACGTATTTTAAATTTCACCAGTGATCTTTTTCACTATTCAAAGACAATAGGGATATATTGAAAATTTCTATACGTGGGTTCATTTTTGAGTCATTGTGTTCTTTTCAACAATACGGTGAATATTTTATAGAGGCGGGGGGTTGGGGGGGCATGATCTTTAGCAATGCACCCAATACTGTTAAGAGGACATTCACCTGTAGAAGGACGAAAAAAAGGGTGTTTTTTAGCATTGTGTTTCTGGAATGGGAATAAATGTTTTAACTCCGGGTTCTTTCGCATCTTATGTATTATCATTTAAGAAAATTTTATTTTTCTTAAATAAAAAATTAACGATGTGACACCAGTTCTGTGGGCGGATGTCCTAGCCTGTATGCCGTGCACTGCGTATCCGGCGGATCCTATAAATCGCCGGAGTACTTTGCCATCAATTTTCGTTAAAGATTACGAAAATAGATAATATTTTCTGAAACATCAAGCACTTTATGGTTAAAAAGTTTAAAATGAACAAAGTGACAGACAATTTTTTTAAAAAAAAAGGTATATTTCTGAACATTTTTTGTTTTTTCAGTTTGACGTGTTTCTAATTTTTTTTTCTTTTTTTTTTTTTTTATAAAAATGGTTGAAAGTGATAAAGCTAAGATAAATTATGTTATCTTTAGTTTAAAAAAGTAACAAGATCGGTTTAATTGTGTTTACGTTCTGATCCCGCCCAATTTGAAAAATCTTTTTGCGTAAAATTCGTTTTTTGTGTTCCAATACAGTGTTAGCGTAGTTAAAAGGTTAAAAAGTTAAAAGTTTCTCTTAAATTCATCCTGGATAAATTCCGCTGAATATATGAGGTATGTTCTTTTGACGAATAAATTGAAAACGGCTATTTTATAGCATATATTTTGTACCTATTTCTAAGTTTCAGCTCGATACCTACACATTATTCACAGTATAAGGTCCAATTCTTAAAGTTTTTAGAAAGTGCAATTTTACTTTTATTATTTCCTATACTTTGTAAAAACATATAAGACAGACAATTTATCTTGGCAGGTAACTTAAATACTGATTAAGCGAAAAAAATTTAGTTATGTATTATTTTAATTTTGTAACAATATCTGTTAATCATTTTACACAATTACAGAGTGAGTATATACCGGGTGATCCAAAAGTCAGGACAAACTTTAAAAATAAATAATTCGAAAGCGAATCAAGATACAAAGATACGGTTTGCACCAAACGGGTGGAAAAGAAACCGGGTTTTGTATGGCAACGAAAAAAAATAGTTCTGTTGGTGACCAACAGATGGCGCTGTAGTATTTATTGCACCAAATGATGATTTACAAATAAAAAATGTTGACAACTTACATGTCAGCTTAATTACAGTTAATTAATGCTACAGTAAATGTTCAATGAGCTGTCCATCATTCAGAAGTACAGCTGTGAGACGAGTCACTACACCATTCACAGCATTTAGTAGCATTTCTTGCGTTATGGCAGACACATTTTCGCATATGGCATCTTTCAGTGCTGCTAGTGATGCCGGTTGGTCTCGGTACACTTTTGCCTTCAAGAATCCCCTCAGCCAAAAGTCACAGAGTGTCAGATCGGGAGATCTTGGAGGCCATGCGTGATTAAAGTAGCGACTGATAATGCGATCCTCCCCAAATGTTGAGCGTAGCAGGCGTTGTACAGGCAGAGCAATATGAGGTGGTGCTCCATCTTGCATGAAGGTGACTGTTTGGAGTGCCTGTCGCGCTTGCAGTTCAGGAATAATGTTGTTCTGTGACAGTGCTACATATCGCTGACCAGTGACAGAAACTGTTTTGAAACCCGCCTGTGTGACTTCCTCGAAAAAACAATGGACCAATTATGAAATTAATAGTGAAGCCACACCAGACTGTCACTTTAGGCTGTTGCAAGGGTACCTCAAAAAATGCATGTGGATTCTCTGTGGTCCGCACTCGACAACTGTGGGTGTTAACAGCGCCAGAGAGTGCGAAATGTGCTTCATCTGTCCAAAACACAGTGTGAAGCCAGTCATGCTGCTCTTCCATCTTATTAAATTCAAAATTCGCAAAATCTCGACGAGAATCGAAGTCAGGAGGTTTCAGTTCTTGGTTATGTAGCAACTTGTAGGGATACCGTTACAAAGTTATTCGAAGTGCTCTCCAGACACTTCCGTACGACACTCCTGTCTGCCTCGAAACTTCTCGAGCACTGCACTCCCCATGTGCTGTTGAGGGACGTCCACTTCTTTGACGTGAGTCCAAAGAACCTGTAGCCTCAAATTTCTTCATAATTTTGTTCAAAGCAGATTTTGCTATCTCGCATATCCTTAATGTAGCGATATGCGCACAATGCCGCAGTGGCACTTTCCGAATTCTTATAATACAGTTTAACTAAGAGAGCTTTATCAACTATGGACAGCATTTCGATGCATACAAGCTTCGACTACCTTTACCTGCTGCAGTTGCTCCTTTTATATCTTTTGCTGCTTTGCATAATCCTACATCAGAAATCCGACAACGACATATGTTGGTCGCCAACAGAACAATTTTTTTTCGATGCCACACAAAACCCAGTTTCTTTTCCATCTGTTTGGTGCAAAAACGGTATCTTTCTATCTTGATTCCTTTTCGAATTATTCATTTTTAAATTTTGTCCTGACTTTTGGATCACCCGGTCTTTCAGAAATCATAATAAAACATCGTATACTACGCTAAATCTATACATTTCAAATACAAGCCTTCTTAGGTGCGTTCATAATTATATAAATACATAGCACCTTTAGTCTTCGTCAGGTCCGTCTGTCTGTCTCTACGCATATAACAGCGCAAAAAATATCCAACCGAATGGTTTGAAAATTTAAATATATAATTCTTGCAGAATTTTGTTTATATAATATTATTTTAATATAAAATTGATTTTTTTAAATATTATGATTATTTTAAATATATAATTGATGCAAACTTTTATCGAGACAATTTAAATTTTATGAAGATCGGGTGTATAGTTCAATTACAGAGACGGTCAAAAGTATTCCGTTACATTAGGCCAATGGGGAAAAAAGGTTCATGTGCAGTTATTAATATTACACCCTATTGAACATAATGAAATTGGTATACATTTATGAAGTGCACTAAAATATGCATTCTGTAGAACATGCGGTACAAGAATATTCTTTATTCATATACAGGACCACACAAATAATTCCGTTACATAATGGTATTGGTGGGAGGCATTGTTGAGGAGTATTTTAATTATGTTAAATTATTTCACATGTAATCAAATTTATATACATTGCTGAGGTTTACTACAAGTTACTTCCTGTATAATAGGAAGTGCATACAATTTACAGGGACATACAAAAGACTTCCAGATACTATACTTTTCCCTAAATAATGTATATTTGCGTTGATTGCTGGAAGTGCTTTTTTAGTTGTGATATGAATTTTTATGTTTCACTAAATATTTGCGTAACACGTTGTGTGTATAAATGCTGTAGATCATATACAGGGCTACACAAAAGAATTCATTAGATTTACTGAGTATGAAAGAAAATAGCTGAAATGTGTTTTTTAAATCAATTGCGCATTTTTACGCTGAACTACATTTGGTATACTAACATATGTTTGTACAGTATAGATAAAACGATATACAGGACCACACAAGGAATTAGATACATGACCGTCTATGGATCATAATCTCTGGAAGTGTGATTTAACTAGCTTTAAGCATGTTTTAGTCTTAATTAAATTTTAGCTAAATCCTGGCATGTATATAATGATAGTACGTAGAATATAGGGCTGTACAAAAATATTCAAGCATGCTTCTGTCTATCGTTCTAAATTTCTGAAAGTCAAATTTAAACCTATTATGTGTTTTTAACACTTTCCAATATAGTTGAAAGTGTTTATGAATTCGGTTTGTCTGTACGTCTGTCTGTCTGTCCAAACTCTAACTTGCATTGTCAGTACAGTTGGATTGCTCTATTATTTATATTGAGACATACTATGTCATGTTCGGTATTGAAAATAAATGTATATAGCATTCAAAGTTTATTTACAGAGACAATCAAAAATATTCCCTTACATTATGGCCTATGGGTAAATTTCTTAATTATATAAATACGCAGCACTTATAGTCGTCGTCTTGTCCGTCCGTCTGTTTTTGTACGCATATAACAGCGCGAAAACTACTTAACCAAAATATTTGAAATTTTATATATATAATGGTTGCAGAATTTTTTCGAGTCATTTCAAATCTTATGAAAATCGAAACAAATCTTAAAACGATATCGATAAAACTTTTTCTCATTCTATTAAATTCTATCATGCATAATTAATTCAATGATGTCCCATGATAGGTAATGATTCTAGGTAGCCATGGTGATTACGTCATATTTACGATAGTCATATTATTTCCTTATTACTGAATTTAATATATACTATCGTAATAATTTTTGTATTCACTTTTGTATATCCTTTTGCATATGAGTGCAACAGCTATTGCACCAAGATCTGAATATTTATAAAAATAGTTAAAATACAAGCGCATCTTATTTCTCACATTTGCTGTAAAATTTCCAACTTGTTTTAATTCGTATTCTAATCAACCTTCTGCTTTCTACCGAACCGATATTTATAATTATTTTTATCTGTAAGCTGTTTATTTATAAATGAGTCTGCAATATCGTTTTTTTTTAAATGTCGCCTTTATTATATTTTATTTCTTATTTATCTAGTCTTTAATGGTAGCAATCGGGTTATTTACATTGTTGGAGAAAAAAAGGCAATTGGTGGGATAATTTTTGATTATATATTTTTAATATATTTTTCTGATTTAGCATGTATGTAAAATAACTTGCAAATCTAATGTAAGACAAAAATCTTGATTACCTCGATTATTGAAGTTTGATTCAGTTGCACACAGGTTGAAAAACTAATTATAAATGACGATTTCTCAATTTAACAAAACTGATATTGCATGTTTGTAAACGCTTAAGTAAAATATACAGGGATGGACATAATTATTATGGGTATATAATTAATGTAGTAGTTTTTGCTCTATCAGTTAGGAGATATAATATGATCTATTGTTTTTCTCAACGGACATTTGCTGCAGTTTCATATTCTGCCTCCTCCGTTAACTTTTCTATGTAGTTTCAAGTTCACTATTCATTATGATTGTTTATAATTACTTCAACATCTTTACAATGCTTTTGATTCAGAGATTATTCCAGGATTTGTAAGGAATGAAGACTTATCACGAATAATTCCTTTAGTTACCCCTTTCCATCATCTAGGCTAACCCAAATCGACGTCTGCATAATTACTTTTTTCCCTTTCAGATTTTCTTTGCTTTATAGGTTCATTTTCCTGGTGAATGAAACAAAATCTTCTTTTATTGTACTTGAATAAAAATTTTCAAAAAGCAACAACATCAAATCGTCCTAACAATAATAACTTAACTCTCTTCTAATACATTCTGAAGCTTTTATTTCGATTATCCTAACCTATAAATATATCTTTTGTAAGTGCAATACTTTTTAATATCCTTTTGAAAATGAATGAATCTTTTATAGTAGCATTGAATTTTTTTGTTTCATAATATTTAAATCCCAAAATTCCACTACCAAAGAGTCTCTTAAAACGATATTGCTATTAAATTTTTCATTTTAAACAAAAATATGTTTCTACTCTCTGGACAAGAATTTTATTTTATGAAAAACAAAAATATTCTCAAAGCAAAAAATAATTTAAAATATTAGTTTTATAGACTATTTATGTAGTCTGATATGTATTAATTGTTTCATTCAACTATTCTCTAGAATCGTACCTACAAATGGAATGTACAATAATTGAAACATCAGTGTTTTCTTTCCTAATATAGTAAGCTCTCTGAGTGAAATGTGATTTTCTTTAGATAAGATTCTGTTTCTGACATATACTTACATCGACACGTCTTGAAATTTGTCACTTACATTGTTGTGTTAAGAATTCTTGACAAGCCATTAGAATGCCACTCAAGGATAGACACACACCATTAAAACTGATCTATTTAATCTTACAATATATCAAGAAAGTTTTGCAAAAGCGAAAGTTAAGAACGATGTTTGAGATAACGTATATACATATAGAAAATGATGTTTATAATAAACAATGAAAAATTACATTAAAGATTAATTGAAGCGAATGAAAACAAAACTGAATTTCACATAAGATATAATTATAATGTAGGTTAAATGTGCATTAAGTCAAAATGCACCTTTTTAAAATTCATTTTTAAAAATCATTGTGTTCGTTTAAGATTTGACTTTTTATTTCAAAACTACTGAAACCCACATTAAATCATTTTGATTAAATTGAAAAAAAAATGAAGTCATTTAGCGAACCTGGAAGAACCATTTCAGATTTGTGAATTAAAATAATTTTAAGAAAAAGTTATTTGAAAATCGATGTTTCTTTTTATAAATTTATTTGCTCTCAATATCTTTCTTTATATTTCTTTGGATACAGGTAAAAAACTTAATTTGCTTTTTTCAGCCTCCTTGGTTAAGTATTAGTAATAATAATTTAAAAAAAACTATGATCTAATATCTGCAGATGACAATTTGTCGGCAGACGATTTTTTCTAATTTAGATTAAGATGCTTCGTTATACGTTTATTATCGAAAATACCGGGTGTCCTAAAATGGACTGGATGATTTTAAAATTCAATAACTTGAAAACGGTGACAGATATTTAAAATATTATTGCAGGAGGGTTATGCATAAGGTCAAAAGTTTTTTTTACAGTGATTTTCAATTTTAGTTTGAATTACAAACAATAGATGACGTTGGGAGCAATGGGCGCTAAATTCATGCTCGATTTTTGGTACTTTGGAACCTACTCAATACATTTTAATCTCCTTTTTTCGCATGGCAGAAGAGAAAGCTAAACAATCGAGCCTGTATTTAGCGCCTATTGCTTACAGCGCCATCTATTGCTTGTAATTCGAACAAAAATTGAAATTCACTGTAAAAAAAACTTTTGACCTCATGCATAACCCTCCAGCAAGAATTTTTTAAATATCCGTCACCGTTTGCAAGTTATTGAATTTTAAAATCAGTCAGTCCTTTTTAGGACACCCGGTATGTAAATTGCTTTAAGTAATAATGGATTATTATTCTTCCATAATAAATTTTGCATGCGATAGAGATAGATTTAAAATAAATCTTATTTATAAATTAATTTAAAAACTATACAAAGTGAGTAAATCGAGATACAATTTTCAAACAAATTGCATTTGAAAGTACATTATTTTCCCTATACAATAGCGTAAAAATTGAAAATATGCGATGTTTAGAAGTTTAAAAATAGCAATAGCCAGAATTGTAAAATAGAAATTTCATCGTCTTATGTTGCCATTCGCAAAATGACGTCAGCGTTACGAACAGATACATTTATTTGTCTTTTATACGAGGGCTGTTTCTTAAGTAAGGGCCGTTTTGTTGTATACAATAATAGTGTATACAACAAATACACTAGTATTTGTTGTATACACTACATAGATGGTGCGCGTGCCGCAACGAGTGCTTGCGTCGTGTCCCGGCATTCCTTGGGAACAACTGGGCTCAGTTGCAGCTGTGTAGGTAGCCTTTACGGTCTGTTCTGTGTCTTTAAAATGTTCAAGATTTTCGAATCGCCCTCCCCGTGCAGGTACGGTCAGTGATACTTTTTTTGTTGCAAAGCTATTCAAAACAGGTGGCGCAGCATGCTGACAGAGGGAATTTTGCTACCCTATGACAATCCAAGACCCCACACTGTAGCTCTGACTCTAGCTTTGTTGGACACTTTGGGCTGAGAAGTTTTGGACCCGACCCTTCCCACACTCCCCTACAGCCCCTACTTTGTGCCGAGCGATTTAAGTCTTTTCCGCTATCTCAAACATAATCTGGGCGACAATCACTACAAGGATGACGAAGACGTGAAATCGGCTGTGACCTCTTGGTTATCGGAGCAGGCGGCAAGTATCTATGAAGAGGGTTTTCTAAATAGTTTTATAAGTTATAATAAGTGTTTAAACAAACTTGGCATCTATGTTAAAAAATAGAAAAATGTATGCAGAATCTGAAAATAAATGTAGTTTTTGAAAATTTTCTTTCATTTAATTTTAATTTTCAAACGGCCCATACTTAAAAAACAACCCTTGTAATATAGATAGATACCCATCACATATAGTCGCCGTCTCGTTTTTAGGTGAGTTAGTAATTATATAAATACGTAGCACCTATAGTCATCGTTCGGTTCGTCTGTCTGTCTTCCCGTCCGTCGTCCGAATATAACGGAACAAAAATTATCCAACTGAATGATCCGAAATTTTAAATACATGATTGATGTAAACTTTTCTCGAGACATTTCAAATTTTATGAAAATCGGATGCCTAGTTTAATTACAGGGACAGTCAAAAGTTTTACATTACAGCCAATGGGGAAAAATATTTCAATTATGCCTTTTAAAAACCTTTCGAACAGAATGAAATTGATATGCACTTATGAAGTGCACTAAAATATACATTCAGTACAATATGCGGCACACAATATATTTATAAAACTGGTTATAGTAAGAACGTACTTCAATTGCCGCATTCGACGTGTAACTTCCAACTTGTTTTATTCGCGAAACACAAAACTGTTTCTGTTCATTAAGTGCTATAGATTAAAAAGTGGTTGTCAAATAAATATGCAAAACTAGTATGTAGTTTTAACATAAAACATATTAAGGTAAACATGTATTCATATTTTTACAAAAATAAGAACGAAGAATATTTCTCAAATAGATAAAAATTATCTCAATATCGAAGCAAAATGTTTAACAAGAAAACGATTGTAGTGAAAGAAGAAGATAAAATTGTACACATTCAATTATTTGGAGAAATATTTTAATGATATTTTCCTACAATATTATGTTCAGAATTAATTTCTATTATTAATATTTATTGATAAAAGGTATATAAATACAATTCATTTCTTATATCTTAACTTAATAAAAGCTTTAAAATATTTCTTTCGATAAATTTGTATTATATTTCACCGCATATTAAAACGGTGTACGTTTATAAAAAATGATACATTAATAGTCGTAAAGAGACATTTAAAAAGCAATTTCAGTACCTTTTTGTATGTAAAAAAGGTACATAATTCATATTCCAGGTATGGCATAAGCTTAACATTAATAATCATAAATCCCATTAAGGAACGAAAATTTAAAATTTTATATATAATAGAATGTAATTGTTTAGAATCATAAAAAATACCATATAATATTACTGCCTTAAAAAATTAAAAGATATTATAAGAAAATTATTTGCATGTTTGAGTTAAATATTGCGATTAATGCTGAATTCTTTATTTGCTTTTTAAATCTTTTAAAAATATCGAGCTATTTCGCAAAAGATAGTAAAATAATTTTACGCTTAAACAACTTTTATAACTTTCGTTAAATCTCCAGTAATTCTACTCTTATAGTGTGATTTCCAAGCGCAATCCGCTTAATATTTTTCTTGATAGACTTAATGTGCCATAATCTTAAAAGAATTGCATCCGAATTCTGAAGACCGCAATTCACAGAAATAGTACGTAGTTGATTTAATAACATAGAAGTCTAAAGAATGATAATGTTATTTTTATTTTTATTTCATAAAAATACCTTAATATAAGATTTTTTTAAATTCTACCTGTGCGAAATTGTTGTAAAATATATTTAAATTGTTGTAAGCTTGTAAGATATTAACAAAAATACCAAGTTCTGCATAGTTTATTTACTATCATAGAATATGTATTGCGGCGAACGACTTTACAGTGTTTTCACCCATAAATTATTGTTGCCAAATGTTTACTTATTACTTAACATATTTAGATTGTAAGAAAACCTTACTTAAAACGTTTTGGCGATATATAAGAGGGGGGTAAATCCATTGGAAAACCCGTGAACTTTTTTCCCTACATCCCAGATTTGTTACTGTGTGATTGTTTATTTTTTGCACGTTTGAAAGATGCGCAGAGATGGCAACGATTAGAAACAAATGCAGGAGGTGTTGACCACGTGCGCAATTGGTTCAAGATTCAATCTTAAAAATTCTTTAAAGAATGGTTCTACTTACAAGGTAAAACTTACAAGGCAATAGACTATTTCGAGATAAGTTAAAAATTGTATTTGTATTTTTCAATGATTAGTAAATTTATATAAAAAAGTCCGTTTTATATTTGGCTCATCCTCGTTTCTAAAATATTTTTAAAAATTGTATAACAAATTTTAATCATTAGTTCAAAAACACATCCCAACACAACGATTGTAATCATTATTTTTATATTTATGTGAAAACCAATTAGTCGAATGTAACACAAATATTCAAATTCCACTTTACGATGTACACTTCGAACGAAATGTGCTTCCCGGTTGTCAGCCCAGTTAGCTTAAACGGTGGAGCATTGGTCCCGTAAGCCAAGAATCTGGGTTCAATTCCCAGGCTGGACATTGTTTCGCTCAGTTGGAAATATTCAATTCGTATGATAGCTTTACCAATCAGTTTGATTGTGTTAAAGTAATATTTTATCTACATACCCATCGTTTATATGGAGTACCTTTAGCTGCGGTTTATTCTGTTGGGCTGTCTACATGGTAGACAAGATGTTATTACCAATACGATGATCTGAGAGACATGCTTGCCGGTTGTCAGCCCAGTTAGCTTAAACAGTGGAGCATTGGCCCCGTAAGCCAAGTATCTGTGTTCGATTGTCCGACTGGACATTTTTTCGCTCAGTCGGAAATATTCAATTCGTATGATAACTTTACCAATCAGTTTGATTGTGTTAAAATAATAGTTTAGTACTAAATTGGTAATAATGTATTCTGATTCTTAATATAATTGCATTTTATTTAAGGGTTTCATCCACATTTGGAAATGCAACAAAAATTCAAATTTTTAATACTGACATCTAATATATGAGATCAAATTTAGCTATTTTGATGCATTTTATTTAGGGTAAACAGTCATTTGGGAAGAAATTTAGTATTTATATAAGTTTTAAATTCACAACTCTAAATTTCAAACTCATTTTTAATAGTCAAAAACAGTTTTAAAGTGGGTAGTTTATTAAGCATAACTCAAAACTACTGAATGTAATGAACTCTAATTTTGGAATCACGTATTTGAAGCTCCTAGTAATCAATTCCTGTTACAAATTTTTAGATTCAAATTGATTGACATAAAATGGATTTCAAAATATATATTTTTCCAAAATTAATTTTCGATACAAATATGAATTGTGACCTGAGCTTTTTTGTATCTTTTTGTAATGTTTTGAGTCCTTCTGTAAGTTTTTTTTTCAAGAAGCATTAAATATTTGAGTTAAAATCAGCAGATTATTCCGCTAAATAGTTTATAAGTTATGATTAAAATACTGTCTGCATTGCAATATGTTTTCGAAAATATAATGAGCGTAACATGAGCAGTTTAGGACTATAAATCTGGATAATTCTGAAACTTTTTTATCAGTTATTTTCCTGTTTGGTATCCAAAGATACAATTTTGAGAAACGTTCAAAACTGATATCAAAATTAAGTTTCCGTATTGAAATTTTCAAAGTTTGGTACAGTATCAGCAAAACGATAACCATTTAAAGGTATTTTTTTTAAAAAATTGTAAAAAGGCCATTATTTCCGGACAAAATTATGCGTCAGTACTAAAAAATCTAAAGTTTCCTAGGGTTCCTATAAGGAGAGGACGAAATAATCAAAATTTAAATATAACATTTCAAATGAAAATCAAATTTCAAATTATTTGCTTCATTTGCAAATGCTAACCTAGATAAAAATATTCGATGCCGGGACTCGATCCCGGACCATCAGTATAGCGCACTGATGTTCTACGGACTAAACCACATGGAACGATACTCAGCCTGGAACTTCTCACTATTACAGGTTGGCAAGGCTACAAACGCAGCACAAGATGGAATGTTTTTCCTTGAGCCACCGACACGGGGCAAACACAGACTCATAATTAAATCCAGCATCGATTGTATCTATATTATTTCGAAATTTTTCCAGAGAGAGACATTCGCCTTGCATACAATATTTCAAATTAAAATCAAATTTCAAATTATTGGCTTAAAAGAAGCCGGCATGGAAACTTTTTCTCTAGGTTGGCCTTTGCACCTTTTAAGCAAATAATTTGAAATTTGATTTTCATTTGAAATATTGTATGTAAGGCGAAGGTCTTCCTCTGGAAAAATTTCCATATTTTAATATAGGTTCAATCGATACTGGATTTAATTATGAGTCTGTGCTTGCCACATGTCGGTGGCTCACGGAAAAATATTTCATCTTCTGCTGCGTTTGTAGCCTTGGCAACCTGTAATAGTGAGAAGTTCCAGGCTGGATATCGTTCCACGTGGTGTAGTCGGTAGAATGTCAGTGCGCTATGCTGATGGCCCGGGTTCGAGTCCCGGCATTTCATCTTTTTCACTAGGTTGGTCTTTGCGCCTTTTAAGCAAATAATTTGAAATTTAATATTCATTTGAAATATTGTATGCAAGGCGAATGTCTCTCTCTCTGGAAATATTAATTTAAATATAACATTATTTAGTAGGCGTTAGTAGTAATCCATTAGTACCAAGTACATTTTTTATGATGATTTGCTGCGGCACATTTTTATTCGATGATTTGCAATTAATTTATTATTTTCTCCGCACTGTATATCATATATAATGTCTACGCAATCATTTCATTCTTCTTTTTCAAGATGAATAAAAAACAACAAAAAGAAACTACTCGAATTATATTTTTTCGCTTTTGTCATTTACATGTTTGTCTTTATTAGTAGTAAAAAAGAGTAAATATAATAAGTAAACTAAATATGAAAATGTTTATTGTGCAAATTTACATATTTCTTTAGAAGAAACTATTATCAATAAGCAGTAAAATAAACATTTTCTAAACTATTTTCAAAAAAGGCCTTTTGGCTAGTGCCACGAGGAAGTAGCTTTCATATTTTTTGGTTTTAAAATTTTGCAAGTTTTATTCGAAGCTAATTTTACTCACATTTTAAAAAGCAAAAATGCGACGAACCCGATACGAGAATATTCGTCAATACTGAATTTAAATGAGAATTTCGCCAAATTAGTACGCTATAGCCAAGTTGGCATCATTTTTGGATACATATTTTTGGTTGCCATATTTGGCGATATTTCGCCAAGTGTCGCCGCGATTGGCGATAATTTAAAGCTAACGGATATTAATAACATTAAAGCATTGCTCGGCAGTGCATGGTTCAAATGGTCACCATTTTGAAACAAGATGGCGGATGGAGCTGGCCAACGATCTCGGTCGAGACATTGGTATGTACTATGCATACAATCAATTTCATCCAAATCGGTTTATAAATACGAGAATTACAGCATGACAAAAATCAGATTGTTAAAAATGTCAGCCACCCTAGAAATTCAAACTGCTATATCTCAGCCATTTTTTAAGCTAAAACGAAAAAAAAAAAAAAAGATCCGGAATCCTTGTATTAATGTCAAAATCTTTAGAAAAAAATATTTTTCAGTTTGCAATTTATTCACACCACTTTTTTAATTTAAAATTATATATATTTTTTAATGGCCGCCATTTTGAAACAAGATGGTGGCTGAAGCTGGCCAACGAACTCGGTCGAAACATTGGTATGTATTATGCATACAGTTAATATCATCCAAATCGGTTAATAAATACTAGAGTTATAGCTTGGCAAAAATCAGATATATATATAAGTCACATTTTAACGGAGGGTGGTTTTGGGTTCTAAGGGTCATGATTGGTTAAAATATACCAAAATATTCTGGAAGTGCTATCCTCCGGACGGCTGCAATAGGTAGATTTTACTTTTTTGTAATGAAAGCTACCTGAAAGACTTGTTGGCGATTTACGTCTTTAAAACACTATTAAATAAATTGTAATTTTAAAATTTGTATTTAAGAAGATAAATTAGAATTAAAATTTAAACGATAAATTAGTATTTACTAATAATTACAGAGTGAAAAAAAAATTATTAAAAATGGAAACCGTTTCGATTTTATCTAATTCACATTAGATGTTTCATCCCGCTGTTGCTTTACGGTAGAGAGTTCTGAGCTTTATTTAAATCTATGTAACAAACTTACAATAATAATAATATATCTTTTGTAAATATAACAAATTAAAAGGTTGTACTACATTAAAATAGTTTCATTAAACATTTAATTTTAAACTTTGTTTTATATTTTAATTCACCTTTAAAGACATATTTCTGTAAATATTAAAAAAAAAGTTCTTTAGGAATTATACTGAAAATGAGAACACTTCAAAATTTATAAAGTACTAGTGCATTTTTTATGAAGAAATTTTATGTTTTTTAAGTACTGTTTTATGAATTATCTACAACATATTCAATAAAAATAACATATACTTTATGAATATAAAAAGGAAAAAAAAAAACTTATTTTTATTTAAATAAACAATAAAACGGATAAATATATAAATTAATATGCAAAATTATTTAAACGCAATTTTATGTCAGCTGTTTTCGGCAGTGTATATATATACCAAATATATTGTGTTATATTTTAAAACAAAATCTATCTAAGCTAGCATAGTACTGGAAGGCCGAAAGTCATCGGTACCGTACATATGGGTATGCTGTGCACACTCTGGTTTATTTTTGTAAACGACCATCGAGTATGTACGATTTTATATTTTTAAACAAAAATCCATTTAAATGAACCAAATGTATCATTTGACATTTTAACACAACGAAAAGAACATTCCACAGCTCAATTTCATTTCATTTTTTAAAACTTAAACTGATGTCTGTTGAAAATCGTAAAGCAAAAATTGACGAAAATCATTCGGGATTTATCGAGGCTGTCAGCTCGCTCATGCGACCTTGAATTTCCCTAGACAAATTTCCCTGGCGATATATTGCCAAATTTGGCGACCAAAATGAGTCGTCAAACGTGACGCCAACTTCGCGATATCTCTAATATTTCGCCAAATTTCCACAGACTTCAATTGCAAACCAATAGGGTTTACTTGCTTACAGAAAATCAACACATTGAGATATCTAATTATATTTAAGGGAGTCCAAGTAAATTAAATTATGAATAAAAGTAACATGATACAATTCTTAGCATGCTTTCCCAAATATACATTTTAAGAGAGACCAAACGGGTCGCCAAGTGTGGCTAGTAGCTTACTAATTTAGAGAGATTCTCATTCAAATTCAGTATTGACGAATCTTTTCTTATCGACTTCGTCGCATTTTAGCTTCTTAAAATTTGAGTAAAATTAGCTTCGAGCAAAACTTGCTAATTTTTAAAACTAAGAAATATGAAAACTACCTCTTCCTTCCGGCACTGGCCGAATGTTCTTTTTAAATATTATCTTACTTAGTTATCAAACGTAAATAAATCTGTGTCACACATATATGTCGGACCTGTCTTCGTCTATCCTTATCCAAATTAGCAGACCTCTACTTAGAATGGATTTCGTTATCTATCGTCGAAAGACAGACAAACACACAGGCAAATGCGTTCTTTTATTAATACAGATAAGTGCGCTCATTTTAAAAATAGGATTTTCTAAAACATATTGTAAACATTTTAGAAATACTTGCATTTTAGAACAACACTAATTGTATTTTACAGTCATAACCGAGTAGGAATATGTACGGTAATTGCAATATATACCTTGAAACACATAACATGGTTTAACGGGTAATATAATTTTGTGAACACTTTGCAGTATCGTAATGCAAGAACTCAGTACAATGGTTCTAAATTCAACAATTCGGGTTGCGTGACCTTTATTACCCTTACATACATTCATGTATTTGTCAATGAGCTTTGACTATAATTTATGGAAATGGTTGCCACTTGTTGAATTACATATATATCTGAGATTCTAATTCTAAAGTGTTCTATTTTATTCACCATTAAATTTACCAAAGTTCCTTGCCTATATAGTTTCAAAGAAATTTATGATAACCAAATTTGTTTACATTATGCAAACTATATATTATTTTTCTATAGAATATCCTTCGTATAGCATTTTATATTTACAGATTGTTTCCCAGTCCCCAGTCTTTCACAACGGAATGTGTATCTAAATTTTTGTGTCATTGAGCATGCACGCCTACTTCATAGAGAATGAAACTCACATAAACATGTATATCATACAAATTATAATATAAAATGTGTCACATTAATTCATTGTTAACAAACCAAACGTTTTTTGGCCTATAATATTATGGAAAAAGTATACATTCTTCACGCATATGAGGACCACATTATGTCGTATATGAAGACTCCTTTAACCCTCTAATGCCCATGGTAGCGCTTTTGCTATTATAAGTTTTGAATTTTGAATGCAGATGGTGCACTAAATAAAAATAAACAATATTTTAAAGCCACATTTCTAACAAAAATTTCAAAATGACATTTACAATGGTAAGTTCTTGCTCGATTTTTCAAGTGTTTTATTGAATAAAACTAATTACATATGATATACAGGTTCAAAAATACTTACTTCTATACACTGCACAGAAACGTTCAGTGTAAATTTGTTTCTTAAAGGTTAAAGGAGTAATTAAAATCAAGGTAACGAGTCTGCTACCACGGACATTCGTGATCATTAGCCCATTGTAGCATTTTTGCTACCATATTACATTATAGGAAATATTTTACTTGCTTTGTGTTAGACTTGTGCTTAAAATACTTGTTTGACTTTTAATTCACATGATCATGTTATTAAACATATCAGAAATAAATTAGTTGAGATTTATAGTTTGCGTATACAATAAAATGAAATTATTTTTGTAATTACATTTCTGAACAAAATATTAAAATTCCTTTTTAATATATAAATAGGTAAAATTATGAAATAGATTCGAATATTTTGAGATTTGATATTTATAAGTATAAATGTAAAAATAAATTCTAATTATAAAACGTTTTTGTTGAGCCATATCACTCAACTATATTATATTTAGTATGTTTCTTCTGTGTGGTACATATTACACTAGCCTGATCCTACATTGATCAACTTCGCTGTGTTTACAATATTTTTTTATAAATTGCTGTTTTTATTGCACGTTAGATTTTATTGTGCGATTTAATTTTTGGTAAAAAAAATACAAAATCTTACAAGAAATGGCTGTTATCTTGTTGTCTAATTTTAACCCTTCTTTGTATGATGATGGAAATTTCCATCATAACATTGAATGCCCAAAAATTATATAAAAGAACAAGTTCACTTTAAGTTGATCGTGTCTGGATACCTTTTTAATGTCCATTGCATAAAAAAACATAGCTATCAATAAAAAGGCTTCTCCAGCTCCTCCACCTCCAAAAGATATAAGAACAGATGGTGCTGAACATTGGCCAACAGAGGATGGGTCACTCAGGTGCAAGTATCCTAAATGTAAAGGGTATTCTACAATTTCTTGTAGTAAATGTGGAGTCAATTTGTGTCTAAATAAAAATAATAATTGTTTTGTTAATTATCATAAAGAATAAAAAATATCCAATGATATCCTCTTTTATTTCTATTTAGTACTAAGCTAATGATCTAATTTTGCATGATGATGGAAATTTCTATCATTTTGTTTTTGCTAAATTTATACTATAAATATATACTAAGATTTTTTTAACCCTTTTTCCTTTAACCCATTAAGCGCCAAGTCTCCCATTTTGGGAACCTTTGTTAAGATTTTTTTTCTCCACAAGTAATTAAGACACATACATTTTATATTACTTTTATTGAATATTGAAGTACTTAGCATGGTTGGAATTTTTTTCAAAAAGTTTGTAATTTAAATTCTATTTTTAAAAATTTTTCAAATTTAAGGAAAATTGACTATATTTACTTCATAAGAAAAAAAAATCACTAAAAATAATTAATTCGACGGCGAAAGTTTCGAAACATTGAATATGAAAAAAAAAATAGTTATTTTTTTAAATCATAACAAACATAGATCAAGAAAAATAATTTAAAAGGGTTTTACAGTTGTTTATTTAGAAAGGTCCCAAAATGGGAGACTTGGCCCTTTCTGACTAGCAAAATAAAGTCCTCACCCCTTTTCCATGAATACATCTGTTGACCTCTCTGCTGTTTATTCTTTACTGTTGAAGGTCAGGCTCTTTTGTTATTGAACATAGTAACCCCTCTTTTGTTGCTGAAGTCCAGGTGTTTTTTATCAAAACAGTTGATTCTATTCATAACGTTCTGGAGAATGTTCTAGATAAACGTGTGATAAATTCTTGGTCAGCAGTCTAAGCTAGGCGCTCAGTAAGCAAGGTTCATTTTCAATAGAGAAATTTCTGTACTTTTATTTAAAGTGTAAAAATGGCGTCTAAGTTTTTAACTGTGCAGGAAGCCTTAGACTATATGGAAACATTAGATTCGGACGAATTCTTAGCAGATGAGTGTACAATCACTTGTTTGCCACCAAATCCTGATCAGATAACTGATGTGGAAAATTTTAATGAAAATTATTTAGATGAAGTAGAACCAGTGGATGTATGCGGAGAAGTCGAACTTAATTTAAAACGTCGTGAAACACTAGATATTTCAAAGAAGAAAGTAACATATAAAAAGAGGAAGAGGTGTCCAGAAGAAAATTATTTTTCAAGTGACGAAGATGACTGCAACAAAAGTCAAAACCAACAAACAGAGTCCAAAAAATTGACAAAACGGAAAAAAAAGGTTAAAATAAATAAAGCTATTAGGACAAAGAAGGAGAAAGAGCCAAAAACGAAACCATATGTTTTGAAAAAAAGTCGATAAATTAGATCCAATTAAGTCTGAAAAAACACCAATTTTAGAAGAGATCCATCCTGAGTTAGCAAGTAAAACTCCTTATGAATTATTCAAAATGTATTTTGATTCTGATATCATGAATCTTATTTTAGAAGAAACTTTAAGGTATGCTACGCAAAACAATAATTATACCTTTTCATTATCTGAAAAGTTATTGGAAGTATTTCTCGGAATTCTGTTGTTTAGCGGATATCATTCCTTGCCTCAAGAAGATTTATATTGGAGCAATTCAGAAGATTGTAATCTGCCTTTCATACAAAATGCCATGAGTAGACAGAGATTTAGAGATATAAAGAAGTATCTCCATTTATGTGATAATAATTTTATTGATGGCTCTGACAAGTTGGCCAAAGTTAGATGTTTTATAGAGTTGTTTGGAAAAAAACTGCAGCAATTCGGAACATTTTCTGAATCTTTAAGTATTGATGAGGAAATGATCCCTTATACAGGCAGACATTCTACCAAAATGTATATGCGTGGAAAACCAATAAAATTTGGTTACAAATTATGGATTCTTGCTTCTTCTCAAGGTTATCCATTCAATTTACAAGTTTATGTGGGAAAAGAAACAGCAGCCGAAGACAAAACTCCCCTTGGAACAAGAGTTGTCTTGGATCTAATAGAATGTGTAGAAAACTGTAGAAGACACAAAGTGTATGTTGACAATTTTTTCAACTCTCTGCCATTGCTTGAAGAAATGCGAAGAAGGGAATTCCGTCTAACTGGAACGGTGAGAGAGAACCGACTGCAGAACTGTTCTTTACAAGATAGTAAAGTTTTGGTAAAAAAAGAAAGAGGGACATTTGACTACATTATAACAAAGGATTTAAGTGTAGTAAAATGGAAAGACAATAAAGTTGTATGCTTAGCATCGAATTTTGAATGTATGGAGCCTATGGGGCAAGCAAAGCGTTGGTGCCGAAAATCTAAACAGAAGATTGATTTGCCTCAACCAGGAATAGTTGGATCTTACAATAAAAATATGGGCGGCGTAGATCTTCTTGATCGATTTTTGAGTAGTTACCGACCCAGAATAAAGGGTAAGAAATGGTGGTGGACATTTTTCACCAACACACTGAACATGGCTGTGGTAGTGGCTTGGAGAATCCATCGTGAGATGAATGGACAAATGTCTCAGTTAACATTTTTACGAGACATTGTGATGGGTTTGATGAAATCAGACAGACTGCAATCGTTGCCAATACCTCAACTTGGACCACACACACCAGTGAACTGTAACATACGCTTTGATGGTGTAAATCATTTTATCACACAGGCAGGAAAGCAATCAAAATGTAAACTTTGTAAAAAGAATACTCGTCTGTGGTGCGAGAAATGTAAGGTAATGCTCCACAAAAATTGCCTAATACCGTTTCATACAAAAATGTAAACGAAAAAAGATATTACCCTCATAGCATGCATGGTCACAGTGACGTCATTGTGACGTCACTGTAAGTCACTGTGGTCACGTCACATCTGTGACCAAAATGCCACCACTCAGTGATGTCACATTGTGACTGAGATGTGAACTTCTTAGAAAACTTAAAAAAATTACAAAAATTATTAAATCATGTTATTTACTATAAAAAATATTTTTCTGCCGGATTTAAAATTTTTTTAAACCGTGGTCCAAGTTGCCTCTGTGCCTCTAACCAAAACTTTTTATTTTCATATAACATAAAATGTAATTAATTCATCAGCGACACAAAAATATTTCCTAATTATGCGAATTTCATATTATTAAAAAATTGGTTTAGGTAAACAGACCCCGACTTATCTTTTATAAAGATTTTTGTAAATGATCATCTGTTATAGTAGAAGTTTCTCAAAGAGTAGTCGAAACATTTCTGTGGTTTCAAACTAAAAACTTTCTATTACAGTTAAGTCTGCAGCTTTTAATGAACACGCAGAAAGCGTCTTCAAAGTTTAGTCATATATGCATTTCTTGCTTTATAATTTGCATTCAAGTCATTTTTTTTTTCCTCTTAGTGTTTCACTATTTTAAGTAACTTTTTTTTTAATTCTACTTCTTTCAGACGTTTAAAATAAAATTGACATTTTCCGAATATAAAATTAATGTACAAAATTTAGGCAAAGCCCATGACATAATTAATTATTCATATTTTATTTTTTGTTTTCAAAATATATCTTTAAAAATTATTTTACAAGATGTTTTATTCTACAGAAAATTAATATTAAGATAATGACAGATTGGCAAAGAAAAACTCATCTCTTCTCGATAATCTTGTTGTATTTTTTAAGAAGATATTTTGTATATATTACCTGTGATATAAATTTTACTTTTAAAAAAAGGAGGGGGTCATCATTATTACCATTAAATTAATTTATACACATTTTGAAAAATTAAGCAATATTTTATCTAGTAAACTCTAATTATGGATAATATTATTATTATAATTTACGTAAATAAAACTTTACAATTCAATAAAACTGATAAAAATAAAAGGTGAAATACAATAAAACATTTTCAAACAGGAAATTGAATTAGAGACAATTTGATAAAATTATTACGCATTTAATTTCCTTCCGAAACTGTTGTATAGAAAAACAAATAAAACCGAAAAAACATCTGCTTCGAACTTCGAAACTTAAAAATCGTCTGCATCTGCACTATTTCAGTTGTTACGACTCACCGCAGAATAACGGATAAAAGTAACAGTGAAGCTTTTTAGAATAAACGCGGGAAGTTATGTGGACACTGGGCAGCATAGACGTGTTGACACGGATTTAAAAAGTGAAACAAGAACGTTCTCAGGATCCAAGTTAGTTCAGCTAACAAAATATAAACCAGAGAAAATTACGGTAGCTTTGACTTGTTGAAGATGATTCAAGTCATTGCTATGGTACTTATTATCGGATTTAATTGGTTCCCCAAAATCAAAGTATCACGTACAACGTCAATGAAATTAGGTAAGTAAAAATATTATTTTCCCTGTTTGCTTTTTTTAACCGCAACAATTTTAGTTAACTTCTCATAAACATGCTGTAGAACATAAATATTTCACTACATTTATTTTTTATTTTGTTGAAATATCTAAAATATTATTTTCCCTGTTTGCTTTTTCTTTTTTAATTACAATGATTTTAGTTATCTTCTAATAAATATGTTATAGAACACAAATATTTCATTACATTTATTTTTTATTTTGTTAAAATATCTAACTTCCTTTTCAACAGCTTTGATCAGATTATTAAAATTAGTGATTTAAATTGCATTTTAATCTGGTTTATATTCTTATTTAAATATTTGGTTAAAACCGCATAGTGTCCTAAATATGAAAGTATATGGATAAGTATTATAATCAGTCATTAATATAATTAATAAACATTTAAAGATAATTAAGTTATTTTTAAAAAAAGTCTTTTTATGGAATAAAATTATTGGCAAACATAATTTTTTAATTTTGTATTAAGTGATGGTCTTAAACAATTTGAATTGCATGTTTTTATTTTTAAAAAAATTGCATCTGCTCAGAAGAGGAATTTATAAAAAATAAGACACAACGGAAACGTTTACTATTAAAAGAGATCGTAGATATGTAATGTTAAGAAAAAAAAATGATTATTTAATGTATTATTCAACCTGAGAAATGTTTTAAAATCTATAAAGAAATAGTCGTAGCGGGTGAAAGCTTTTCAGTTGTTAAACATTCTTACTGAAATGTTGTCTGTTGGCAAATGAAAATATAGAAGTTACGCAATCAGTAAGTGTTTAAATATGATTTTACTTTTAAAATAACGCAAATACTTGAACGGTATGAATCTAAAATGTAATAATCATCTTTTATTATTTACTTTTTTTTCTGGATAATTTTATCATTTTATCTCCTGAATGATTTTATCGAGATAAATTTCAAAGTATCGATATTATACACTCTTTATAAACAGCGTGATTAAAATGGATTTCTTATTTATAATTACCATAATCTTGTAAATAAAATATTAATAATAATAATGAACCTATGTGTGGCTCTATTTTGTGTTTATGGGCTCAATTTTTATACTTTATTTACATTAAAAAGTAGTTAACCATTTGATACTGAGTTCATTATTTTGTTTTATTGTGTCATATAAAAATAAATATGATTATTTGTAATTCTAATACAATATATACAGTAGAACGCCGATTGTCCGAACAAGTCGGGACCGACCCTAGTTCGGATAAACAAAAGTTCGGATAAATGGGCAGACAGTTTAAGGGATGTTCCTGACTATTCTAAAACCTTCACACTTTATCTAGGTTTAGGACTGACAGCACCAGTTAGTACTGGAGTGCTTAAAAATTGTTTGTTTTTTTTTATTGTTTTACGTTTACTTATTATTTAATTTTTTTTTCTTTTATCATTTTCTAAACTTCAGAGATTATAATTTAAGCAAAAAATAAATTGGAAGTTAGGTGTTTTTTTTTCTTTTTTAGAGAGACAAATATTTGGATAATTGAAAATTCGGTTAAAAAGAATTCTTTGAGAGAAATATGCTGTTCGGATAATTGGAAGTTCGGTTAATTGGAGTTCCAATAATCGGCGTTCTACTGTATTTATAAAACATTCGCCAGACTTTATTCTAAAAATTTCGTTGTAGATTCTAATCTGTTTGTACTATTTATGACACTATCAGAGTTATAGATGTCATAGCAACATATATCCAGCCAGATAGATCTTTGGCAAAACATAAAAACTTTCACATTAGACGCAAAATAGAGTAGCTGCGGTGCTGTGTTTTATAAACAATAAGGTATTATTGTTTTAAAAAATCATAGATAGTAAGAGTTATTTTTATAATATATAATTTCATAAATAAAAATGTAATTTTGGCAATCAATTATTAAAGTTATTTTTTAATAATCAAAAAGTTGTTTTATATATGGATTTTACTCCAAGCAAACCCTGATGTAAAATAAATTAACCCTTTGTATCACCGTTCTATGCATACCTAAAAGTTTTATTTACTTTTACAGTGAGCATAAAAATACGATTTTATTTATTGCTGCTATCTTCCAACATAACGATTATTGCCGAAATTGTTCTTAGAATTCTCAACATAATGATACTGGTGATACTCAGTTAATTTTCTATACCAAAGCTGTATTTTTCATTTGAGTAGTTTCAAATGGTTATTGCTAAAATGTACTTCGGAAATTTTGTAATGCATGTATGGGGCATAAAAGACGTAAACAATACGTATATAATGACTATATGGCACATGATGAGCGTTTCGAGTGTATATATATATATATGTATATAACGCATGCATAAACTTCACAATGATCTTAGCAATGTCGTTACTGCAATTTTTGCATAATCAAATTTATAGGGGCCTCTATAACAAAGAAGTTTCCTATTTTCTCAGCCCGAACTTGTTTGAATTACAATCATATATATATATATATTATGGTAATCAATATCATAAAACATATAAAATTTAATTACTTAATATCGGCATTTCTTTTTATCTTTCATTTTTTTTATTATAAATGTTGTGTAATCGAAAAAAATTCAACCTCACCAGTGACTTCGAGTTTGTAATGCGTATTAAATGAAATAAATTAATTTCATTCAGTATTTTCTATAGTTTAAAGAATATAAAAAGTACTGTATATATTATAAAATATTATATTTTCAACACAAATTTTATCTTGATAAAGATTTGAAAATTTAAACAAATTGTTTCTTTGGTAATTTTAATGCTTTTGACAAATAGCTAATTTTGAAAAAAAAAATGTGATAGATCGATCATTCAGTTGTCTTCAATATTCTCATTTATTGCAATAGGAAAGAAAGGTGCAACAAAAATTGAATTCTGCGGGGCATTGCATTTTGATTCAATAAAATTCTTTTGGTATACCCTTGTTATATCGCCCCCAAGTTTTAATTGCGATGTATCGCCGAAGTATATTAACGCTATAGATGTAAATGATTTTACAACATGCATAATTATGACTATGTGTGACATGCATACGTGTTTACAACTGTATAAGTATGTCATAGTGTGACTTCACAACATTGCCGCTAGTCACATATTCGTCACAACGCTAATGACAAAATTGTCACAAATCACACAATTTTCACAAAATTGTCACAATGTGACTTCAAAGCAGTGTCGCTGTCGTCACAGAATCATCACAGTGTTAAAGACAATTTCGTCAAAAATGACACATATTTCACAAATTGATCTCAATGTGACTTTAAAGCATTGTCACATTCGTCACAAATTCGTTACAAAGTTAATACCAAAATAGTCACAAATGACACACTCTTCACAAATTTGTCACACCGTGACTTCACAAAGTCGTCACAATGTGACGTCACAAAAGAGCTCTAAAACGGCCATAACGACCTCACATTCTAGTCACAGTGACTTCACATCGACGTCACATCGACGGTCACAATGTCACAGCGTGACGTCACAACGACGTCGACGTGACGTCACCGTGCCTTACGGGTAAAAAGGTAAGAACATTTACGAGTTCTTCATTTTATGGCTTGAATATATTTAATATGCAATTAAGGTATTGATAATTAACTTTATTTACCATATACAAATAAATTTGGGGATTTATAACTCGATTTCGAAATATTTTAAAACTAAACATTCAACTTTAAACATTGTGATGGAGGTTTCTATTTTATCCCCATTAGGCGCCAAGTCTCCCATTTTGGGACTATATCATATCTTCTAACCAAATAAAGATTTTTTTTTAAATTTAAACTGCATATGATTAAAGACGTATATTAACCTAAAAAAGTATAAAAATTATAATTTTTGGGATGCGGTTCATATAGCGGCGTTTAATGGGTTAATTTTGAACATGAATTATATCACGCTGATTTATTTCACCAATAATGAAAATATCATGCAAATAAGGGTTAATAAAAAATTAACTATAATTTATTTAGAATCCGCTTTCTTTTTTTTTGCCTCCGCTATATTTGAATACATGTAAAATTTCACGATTGTAACTTCCTAATTGTGTATATTTTTAGAAAGACAGACAGAGTTACAAAACTTCCTTTTTACACGTATTAGAGAAAGAAATCACAAATTGCCATCATCCAAAAAAAAAAAGAAAAAAAAAACGCTTTTTTCCGCTATATCCTACATTAGTGCTATATGTATAATTGTACACAAAATCAATAAGTAAAATGAGGTTTTATTATTATTATTATTGTGTAAAATTGAATAAATGGTGATATATATATATATATATATATATATATATATATATATATATATATATATATATATATATGAAAAAATTGGAAACACACGCACACACACACACACACATATATATTATATATATAATGGCGCAAAGTGTATAACGCTTCCGGAGTAAACTCATACGGATCTTGATAATGTTTCGTTAAAATTGGCCATTTTATTTCGACCATGTTAGGCTTAAGCATTCCGATGCCGTATTATAAGTCGAAGTACTGCCTTATTTAATCTACGTTGTATAACATCTATCCTTCTTCAGTTTTTTAAAACCTTAAAAAACTATAAAATCATCATATATATTAAAACGCAAGTGTAAAATTTTAAGTAGGCCCTCTTCGGGACATCTGCACGTGCATCAACCCTGTTCAATTTAGAGGGATTGAGAAAGAGTTCTCGGTAGCTGAGCGGTCTAAAGCAGCAGTTTAAAGTGCCGATATTTTGTAGTAGATAGCAGGTTCGAACCCAACGCCCGGCAAAATGATTTCTGTAATATTTTTCACGATAAGTTATTTCAATAATGACATATTTTATTAGGAGGAGAAGTTATATGATTTTTATTTTTTTTATTATTATTATTTGAATGCTTTACAATTAAATAAATTTTAACGAACAATATTTAAAATAATAATAATAATAATTTTATATTTAAAATATTTTTAATGTAATTATCAACTAAATAATTTGTGCTGATCTACAATTTTTGTTATATCTTCTGACCATTATCAAGAATATATGTGTGTATGTGTGTCGGAGAGAAACATTTGCCTTTCTTTTCCGTAAAAAAAGAAAACGGAAAGAAAATGGAAAGATATTCATATAAGAACTATTCAAAAATTACCTTGATATCCATTGTTTAATATTTAAAAATGTATAAAAATGTAAAATAAAATTCAAGTAATAAAAATTATATGCTTCACGAAGTTTCAAATTTGGGCTTTTAGAGAATGAGACTGATAAAAATAAAATTCATGGCAGCTTTTAATGGTCATGTAGTTAAAAAATCATAATAAATGAATAAAAATAAATACTGTTATTTTTTTCGAAAAAAATGAGACCATAGTAAATAAAAATAAATGCTCTACCCACTATTGTTAGTTAAATTTCTAGAAAAAAGAAGCATAATTGGTTGTAAATTATAAAGTTAAAATTATGTGACTTCATTGAATAGGTTTGACTGACTGTACTCTCTATCGCTTTAAAGAAATAGGAATCATTTATGCAACATGGAAATTTGTCGGAATTTCAATAATTAATTTAAAAGCAATTCCTTAAAAATTCAAGAATTTTTCTAATGAAACATTCAAGTTATTTACCGTCAAATCTTGACGGGTACCATCTTGTATATATGTATATGTACGTATATATATATGAGGCATTCTCACTTAATTTTGACTTTTAAGTTCCTGAATAATAATTTTTATTTTAGTACATATTCTTGTGTTTTTTTTATTTATTATACTAGGAAACATATTATTTCATAACTGTATAACAATATTAACGAGATAAATAAGTTTTGGACGATGTTAGGGGCCCAAATATACCACGAAATGCCTATACCCTTCCGTTTCCCTGATGCTAATTTTTAAGTTTGGATGCTGTATGTATAAAATTGTTTGAATAAAAGTAATTCCATGTACTTTTTTTTCGAAACTGGTATTATTGTTTTATATAAATATCTAGCAAAAAATTAACACGCACACATTTTTATGGTTGTTACTATTTTTTGAACTCTCTCCCTGGATTTTAGATTCCTTTTTCAGATCCCCAGATTCCCTGTTGTTAAATTTATACAGATAATCACTTCAGATGCAACCACAAAATTTATTACAACTTTTTTCTCCTGCAGAACTGATCTAGAGAAAGACCAGCTAAAATTCTTTGACAGGAAATTTATCGCAGAATTTAAATCAGCATTTAAATATCAATTTCAATCATTGTGACTTTATTGGTAGTCTTACCCAAGGTTTATTCCTGCACTTTTCGAGGTAAATAACTTTTTTTATTTAATCCAATGTAAATAAATGTATCTAAAAATCAATGAACATTGTGGCTATCACTTAGTCTTAACATCATTTGTCGAAATATATGTGGTAATATTCTTTGCCATCACTATTTTTCCTTACCGCCCCTTTTTTCACTTACCGTCCGCTTTCACTTAACGTCCTTTCTTTAACACCCCTTTAAGACAATGTTATACCGAAATGTTGTACTAAAAATACTACATTGTTATTATTTGTTATTTGCATGATTTGTGGGTAATATGCAAATTCATTATAAGTAAAAATTTAGAAGAAAATAAAAAGTTAGATAGGTAAAACGGTAAAGAAAATTAAACTCGGATAGTTTAAATTAAACCTCAGTTTAAAAAAAAAATATTCACTGCTGACCATTTGTTCTTTATTTTGAATCATTAAGGCATTCATGTATAAGTTAAAAATGTTATTTTGTTAAGTTTAATTTCACCGGATTTTTATTCCTGAAAGTTAAAATTTTATGAGAATGCCTCATATATGTGCATATAATATATATAATATATACAGAGAGAGAGAGAGAGATAAACAAAAAAAGAAATTGTTTTAGGTGATATCACATATAAAATTATATTTATTTTCACAAAATAAAATAATTGGCAATATGGTAAAATGATTCATATTTCATCTTAATCTGACCATGCACTGAAAAAAAATATCTGTAACGGTGCAGATGTAAAGTTACACAAATCTATATGCTTACTAAAGTTTTATCTGTGCACTGTAGAAAAAAGATTTAAATCCACAAAACTACTTTTTGTAAAAACACAAAAAACCGTAGTTTTAGTAAAGAACCTACTAAAATTACAGTAAACTTAATAAAATTGTATGTTAACCCGGGTTGCAGTTAAATACCTAACTACTTCCTCATTTTTTTTCTATTTCCGCTTTATTTGACCTGCAACAGCAAAACACATGACAAAAAAAACATTTTTTTTTCCGCAGCAATTTCTTGTAGTGGCATTTAGATGTTTAAGAGAAACGTGGATCGTACATCGTCGGTACCATGTCAAACTATCCAATTTGAAAATAGCCACTTCTCAGGAGAGCAATTTTTTTTTTAAATTGTGGATTCAAAATCAGGTTCAAGCAGCAGTAAACAATTAATATGTTTTCGGGTGCTGTTTTATATCCTATTTAAGCATGCTATTGAGATAAATCATTTGAATAATTTTTCTCGCCAAGAAATCACATTGGATAGTTTGATATGGTATGCTTATTTGTACGTTTTCAGCTTCGTTGAACTTTTTCAGCTTCAAACTGTCCAATATGCCACTTGTAAAAATTTTGTGCTTTACACAGGTTCGCCATTCCATAGTAGCGAATACTCCATATTGGATAGTTTGCCTTGAAAAGATTTTGTGCTTTTTCCAGATTCGCCGCTTCATAGTTTCAAAAGTGTCGTATTCAATAGTTTAAATTGTAAAAATTTTGGTAATTAGATATTCTATATAAAACTCTTAAGAATTTTCTTTAACAATTTTAATAACGAATATTCAGTAAATTATAATTTACTGAAGAAAAAGCTTATTCTTAAACATTCTGTTAATTTTACAAAATATAAGAAAACAAAAATATCTCAAATAATGGGGTGGGAAACAACAGACATTTCATACCCGTAATTATAAATAGTAATCTTAGCGCTATTTATTCTAAGAAACTTATGGGGCGTTTTCTACCACTATTTTCGATTGATCTATTTAATCCCCCATTAAAAACAGTTAGATCAAATGACTTTAAAGAAAATTTGGAAGAAATTCATAATAGGATCTTTTAATACAATAATTGCTAATGTTCTATCGAACGTGGGGAATGATAAAATCGCAATCCATTTTCTCAAGACTTTCTTGATCGTTAAAAAGTTTTTATGATTTTTGGTTTACTTTTCTGTCATCTCGCCGCGCTCTAACTCTTGTAAATATACTCGGATTCCCATATAACTTATTTATGGTTTTGACGCTCACTGTGGCATGCCCGGTGCTGAAAATGGAGCGTGTAGCATTTATAGGTCCTTTACAGAGACACTCAAAAGAATCCCGTCACATTACGCTTAATGAGGAAAGAAACGTTTGTGGTTTAGTTTAATTATGTTACACTATTTCAAGCATAATGAAATTTATATACATTATTGAGGTGCACAGCAACATGCCTACGTTAGAAATATGACGTGTACGACAGTTGTCGTTCATTTACAGGGACACGCAAAAGATTTCGGTTAAAGTGCCGTCTATTAGCGGTAATTTCTGAAAATGCGTTTTATATTATAGTATTCGTTATAATAAAACTATGTGCATACTACGTGATAAGTATAAATTCTATAGATTTGTATACAGGACTACCTAAAATAATTCGTTAGCATTACTAAGTAGGTTTCTGAACTTTTTAAACGTAGTTTTTAATTGTGTTATGCATTTCAAAGCTGAATTCCGTAAGAAGCTGAAGCTCGTATATGAGATGTTTGTGGAATATAAGTAAAATCATTACAGGACTACGCAAAAACTATAAACATGGACAATTATGGATGATAATTTCTGGGAGTATCATTTTAGTAGTTATATGCGTTATTTAGCTTGCATTAAATTTTTATCTTATTATGTGGCATGTATAAAAATATGTAGGTATCATACAGGGATCTACAAAAGAATTCAGTTATGCTCGGCTATTGGTAGAAATTACTGAATGCGAATTTTTAACGTATTGTACTTTTTAACACTTTCCAACAAGCTTGAAAGTTGTTTATGAATTCGGTTTGTCTGTCCACTCTCTAACTCACGTAAGTATACTCGGATTTTCATGCAATTGAAAATCGTTAATGGTGATTACAATGGCATGTTCGATATTGCATATGAAGTGTGCAACATTAATGGTTCACTTACAGGCGCACTCAAAAGATTTCCATTACATTGAGGTATATTGGGGAAAAATCGTTTGGAGAGTATTTTAATGACATTACGCTATTTCAAATGTATTAAAACTGACTATCACTGAATTTCATTACAAGAAGATTGCAACAGAATAAGGCATGCATTCATATTATTTGTCATTTACAGGGACACACAAAAGAAATGGGTTAAAATACTGTCTTTGAGCAATAATTACTGTAAGTGCGTTTTTGAATTTCGGTATGCGCTTTTAAATGTAACTATTTTTTTATGCATGTTGTATAAAAATTCTATATATCGTATACAGGGATGCACAAAAGAATTCACTAAAAAACAATTACCGTCCATAGACAGAAAAAGTACTTGAATCAGTCTGTGAAGCTCTGTAAATTGTCGATAAATATTTATATAATGTACATAATATGTGAAAATTTAGTTTAATTAGAAAACGCGTAACGCCATTTGCACTTTCAACCTTATACAAATTCCGTCAATAAACGGAAATATACTTGAACTTCTTGTACAGCCCTGTGTATTATCTACAGAGTGTGCATGTTACGTAATATGGTACAATTTAATTCAGGCAAAAAATTGTTATAAATACACTTCTAGAAATTACAGTCATAGCCGGCAATGTTTTCAGTTCTTTGCGTACCCCTGCATATTAGAAATTTCTACTAACATATTTCAGTATAGTAAAGAGAAATAAAAGACCGAAACTACATAACTCAATTAAAAACCTCCTTTAAGAAAATCATGCCCATACAAAGTAATGCTTACAAAATCTTTTGTACAGCCCTGTATATGATCTATAAACTTTATACGCACCACGTAATATTCAAATAGTTAAAAATGCCTACTATAATTGAGAACACACTTCAAACAACTACCGTTAATAGACAGCAGTGTAACCGAAATTTTGTGTGTGTCCCTGTTAATTACAGATAACTATCATACATGTCATATTCAACAGTAAGCAACTTGTAATATAAATCAATTACTGATGTCAATTTCACTTTCTTTGGAGTACCTTAACATTATTAATATATACTTCCGTTTTATTATTATTATTTTTTTTTTTACTTTAAACCATTATACAACAAAATTCTTTTGTATGAACCTGTATATAATAATAAATGGCTTACACACCATATTCTGCATAAAACATATTTTAATACACTTGATAATTCCATACTAACTTCATTATGTTTTAAATATCGTAACACCATTAAAGGACACCGCTTTTTTCCCTACTGAGTGTAATGTAACGGGATTCTTTTGAGTGTCCCTGTAAATGAACTAAAAAATTCCCACATTCCATTAACAATAGAAAACATATGCTATATTAAGCGTCAAAAACATATGTCAATTGCGTTAAATTTCAATCCATTAATAAAACAGTTTTTTGTCTTCCTGATAATAAAATATTTTCATATTGGATAGTTTGCCATGGTACGAATGCTTAGAAAAGGAAAAATATCCAAACATTTGTGGCAAAGGATCGAATATGCCATATTGGACAGTTTGACATTTTAAATTTTAGAAAAAATTGCATATTGGATAATTTGAAACAGTCATTATCTAAGTGTCTAAGCAAGCTAGAAACCTGGCGATTTTAATTCGTACGTATCATGCACAATGCAACAAAATGGCACAACATATGAAAAATGCATTTTTTCACATTGGATAGTTTGACATGGTAGCGACGACATGTGCACTGTTAAAACTTTCTGTAAAAACACAGAAAAAAGCGACTTTCTGTAAATTTACACTAGTTCTCGGTTAAATGCATTCTGTTGAGTTTCTCGATCACCATTTTACAGACATTTGCCTTATCTTATATCTACCCGTAAGGCATGGTGACGTCACGGCGACGTCGTTGTGAAGTCACACTGTGATTTTGTGACCGTCGATGTGACGTCACGTGACGTGGATGTGACGTCACAGTGACTAAAATGTGAGGTCGTTATGGCCGTTTTAGAGGTCGTTTGTGACGTCACATTGTGACCACTCTGTGAAGTCACGGTGTGACTAATTTGTGAAAAGTGTGTCATTTGTGACTATTTTGGCATTAACTTTGTGACGAACCTGTGACGAAAGTGACAATGTTTTGAAGTCACACTGTGACCAATTTGTGAAATATGTGTCATTTGTGACGAACTTGTCATAAACTCTGTGATGATTTCAAATGAAAATCAAATTTCAAATTAATTGCTTAAAAGGCGCAAAGGCGAACTAGTGAAAAAGATTCCATGCTGGAACTCGAACCCGGGCCATCAGTATAGCGCACTTACGTTCTACCGACTAAACCACATGGAACGATACTCAGCCTGGAAAATTTCTCACTATTACATGTTGGCAAGGCTACAAACGCAGCACAAGATGCAATATTTATCGTCAGCCACCGACATGGCGCAAGCACGAAACTTAAATCCAGCATTGATTGAAACTATATTAATACTTGGAAATGTTTTCAGAGAGAACCATTCGCCTTGCATACAATATTTCAAATGAAAATCAAATTTCAAATTAATAGCTTAAAAGGCAATTTTAATTTGAAATTTGATTTTCATTTGAAATACTGTATGCAAGGCGAATGTTTCTCTCTGGAAAAATTTTCAAGTATTAATATATATTTAATCGATGCTGGTTTAATTAAGTTTCGTGTTTGCCCCATGACGGTGGCTCACGATAAATATTCCATCTTGTGCGGCGTTTGTAGCCTTGCCAACATGTAATAAGGAGAAAATTTCCAGGCTGGGTATCGTTCCATGTGGTTTAGTCGGTAGAATGTCAGTGCGCTATACTGATGACCCGGGATCGAGACCCGGCGTGGATATTTTTCACTATGTTGGCCTTTGCGCCTTTTAAGCAATTTATTTGAAATTTGATTTTCATTTGAAATATTGTATGCAAGGCGAATGTTTCTCTCAGGAAAAATGTCCAAGTATTAATACTGTGATGATTCTTGTCATAAAAACTACGATAATTTTAAAGTAAAGTTTTGTTTGAAATATAAAATTTTATCTTTTTACCGTACTTTTTAGCAAGATATCGCTCTTTTGGAGTCCTATTCTTCTAAAATATTTTTAATTTTCCATTTAAAAAACAATGCTTATTAACTGACACCTTTTTTTATTAAGTTAGCTTGATCTTGAATTCAAGCTTAATATTAAGAATGTGTAAGCTTTTTAATGTGTTATGATTTGTCATTGCTTTTTTAAATACGAACATGGAGTCTAACGGACATTAATACAACTGTTACTTATAGAACTACATGATAAGCCCTATTTATTTAAATTTTTTATTCCCGTATATATTGTATTTTGTGAATATGAGCTAATTAGATTTGGTATGTTTTATATGAAAAGACTGATCTGGGAAATAGAAACAACAAGTAAGATATATCATGCGTTAGGCATAGATTATAAAACACTTTCCAACTCTTCCTAAATGTTTTATCAAGACATCGGGGGAAATAACGTAAATAAGATAACTAAGTAAACATGAAAACGCGTAAAACATTTAAAAACTGATTTACGCAGTTACCATCCACTAAGGTGTAAAAAAATCATAATTTAAAAAAAATAAATAAAAAAAATCTTTTTTTTTTATTTAAATCAGATTTTTTTTATTTAAATCAGATTTGTATGATTTTTTCCCCAGCGTTCAAATACTGAATAGCTATCATGAGTTTTAGGTTTCCAAAACAATTACACCACTAATTGCTAACATAATCTATGTTTTTACACTTTAATTGATAAAATTATAATTGTTAGTTTGTAATTACAGAAATAAAAACTGCAAATTAGTAGTTTCATTAGGTAGTATTATACAATAATGTTATATACATTAATATTGTAATAATTATGTAAAATTTTATAAATACTAGAGATACTTAACATTTATGAAAATTATTAACTGCATTTTATACTAAATAGATAACATTACTTCAAATTAATTATTAAACAATCAACTCTCTAATTAGGAACATATTATACATTTTTAAGCCTTAATTATTAAAATGATAATAATTCATTTTAGAAAGAAAAAGGGACAGGATGCTAGTTCAAAAAACGGGCACTATTTCATGAGGAAATATATTAGTAATGTGTTTAGTAATGATGTAAGAAAAAAAAAAGAATATTTTTTAGCATTAAAAGTAAAGTGTCCTTAATTTTTAATAATTTTATGAATAACAAATTGAAAAATACAATTAAATAACATATTTTAATAATATCCTGTTTTTTCTAAAGAAATAAAGTTCTATATTTTTGCAAGATTTTTTCCACATGAATTTAGAATACTGTTGAATGGGGAAGTTTTTTACAAGAAATCTCTGGCTACAACTACAGGTAAATTTCAACTTTTTTTTTTCTTTTTTTAAGGCAGGGTGCATTTTGCCAATTTCAAAAGGGGCATGGTGTGGCACCATTAAACAAAATGGCCTAGAAGAAGCAGTATAAGTAATTACAGAATTAATAAAAACTGCAAATAAGTAAAATTCATTAGTTAGTAGCACAAATAACAAAACTAACAAATATTATTTGCAGCTCATTTTGCATTTGTATTTAGGAAAATTTCTGTAAACCACCAAAATCTATACTTACACACATGTACGTGTATGCTAACCAAAAAGAAAAAAATGAAAATGAGTTAAACCCATTCATATAGAATAAATATAAGTTAGCCACTAATATCTGAAATCCTCAAAATATTTAAGTAACAGCATTATTACCTCTATTAGCTTTCAATGGTTTAATTTTTTAATATATATGAGTTACAAAAAAAAATAAAATAAAATAAAATAAAATAATAATAATAATAATAATAATAAACATTTATTCAACCTATACCAAAGAAGCTCTTGTTGTGCTTAGCATTTTTATACCAATTATTTCTTTTTCTCTTATGCATTCATTTACAATTTAGCTGCTGAGCAGATGTCATTCTTTCATTCTTCTTTAACTTGAGATTGCTATTAATTACTATTTATTATTTTACTTGTAGAAATGTAATTATACTTGCTATGTGTATTTTATATAAAATAATGCATAAATTGATTACCTAAAGGAAATTATGACATTGCAAATTATGTTAGATTTAAATATCATTTTTAAATGAAACTGTTTTAATTTGGATAAAAACTTAAAAACAATGCTTTTAATTTTTTTACAATACTAATGAATTAAGCTTAGAAACAATTATTTAAAGCTCTTTTTTTGTTTATTAATAAGTCAAAATACCTGTAGAAACTTTCAAATTATGTTCATGTTAGATTTTAATACTTTTTTTGACATTTTAAACATTTAGAAAATTTTTGATTTTAATCAATGATTTTTTTTAAAAAATCGGTTGATTGAAATCATGATTTAATCGCTGATTTAAATCAACCGATTAAAATCGTTAACACCCTACCATCCACAGCCAAATATGTTTTCTAATTCTTTTAAACAGTCCTGTATTTGATCTGTAGATTGATATATATATACTATATAATGGAAAAATTTAGTTTATCAAGGAAACGCATAACAGGTTGAAATTCTCTTTTAGCAATTTATACTAATATATGGAAACATACTTAAATAATTTTGTACAACCCTGTAGTTTACCTAGAACCTTTATTACACGCCACTATTTAGTTAAAATTTTATTCAAGCTAAAACACTCTTAAAACTGCTGAAATTACATTTCCAGAAATTATAATTCATAGATGGCAACGTATCCAATTCTTTGCGTGACCCTTTATATCATTTTATCTATATACTACAAACATTTCTTAGTAAATTAAATACAGTGCAGCGTTAAAATGCATAACTTATTTAAAAACCTCCTTTAAGCAATACCCAGTAACCCTTTCGAATACTTTTGTATATTCCTGTATATGAATTATAGCATATATATATACACCATATACTATGCATAAATGTAGTGAATCATAAAAGTGTATATCATAATTAAAAATGTATTTCCAGCAATCATCGCTAATGAACAGTACTTCGGATACAATATAGTATCTGAAATATTTTGTGTGTCCCTGTAAATGCTATATACACTTCGTATTATACATGAAATAATTCATAGTATGTAAACCTCAACGACGTATATCAATTTCATTACATATCAAATAGATTAACATAAATAAAGTACGCCGCAAACAATTCCCTCCACCCCTATATCATTATGTATTGGAATTCCTTTTTTAGCCCTGTAAATGAACAATAACTATTCTTTGCATCGCATATTCTATGGAATGCACATTTTAGTGCGCTTCATAAATGCATATCAATTTTATTCTGTTTGAAAGCGTGTAAAATCATTAAAAATCATTTGAAACGATTTTTTTCCCACAAGCCGTAATGTAATGGAATACAATTGACTGTCCCTGTAAATGAAATAACATGCTACAAACTTCATTACAAATAGGGGTCTTGCAATGGTAAACGTTAATAACATCCAAAAATTTTAAATAATTTAATTATCTTTAAATGTCTATTAATTATGTTAATGATTGATGATAATACTTGTCCATATACTTTTATATTTATGCCACCATGTGGTTTTAACCCAATATTTAAATAAGAAAATAAACCAGATTAAAATGCAATTTAAATCACTAATTTTAATAATCTGATCAAAGCTGTTGAAAAGGAAGTTAGATATTTTAACAAAATAAAAAATAAATGTAATGAAATATTTGTGTTCTATAACATGTTTATTAGAAGATAACTGAAATCATTGTAATTAAAAAAAAAAAAAAAGAAGCAAACAAGGAAAATAATATTTTAGATATTTCAGCAAAATAAAAAATAAATGTAATGAAATATTTATGTTCTACAGCATGTTAATGAGAAACTAACTAAAATTGTTGTAATAAAATAAAAAAAAAAGCAAACAGGGAAAATAATATTTTTACATACCTAATTTCATTGACGTTGTACGTGATACTTTGATTTTGGGGAACCAATTAAATCCGATTATAAGTACGATAGCAATGACTTGAATCATCTTCAACAAGTCAAAGCTACCGTAATTTTCTCGGGTTTATATTTTGTTAGCTGAACTAACTTGGATCCTGAGAACGTTCTTGTTTCTGTTTTTAAATCCGTGTCAACAGATCTATGCTGTCCAGTGTCCACAGAAATTCAGTGTCCACAGTGTCCACAGAACTGTCCAGTGTCCCGCGTTTATTCTAAAAAGTTTCACTGTTACTTTTATCCGTTATTCTGCGGTCGAGTGGTAACAACTGAAATAGTGCAGATGCAGACTATTTTTAAGTTTCGAAGTTCGAAGCAGATGTTTTTTGGTTTTATTTGTTTTTCTATACCACAGTTTCGGAAGGAAATTAAATGCGTAATAATTTTGTCAATTTGTCTCTAATTCAATTTCCTGTTTGAAAATGTTTTATTGTATTTCATCTTTCATTTTTATCAGTTTTATTGAATTGTAAAGTTTCATTTACGTAAATTATAATAATAATATTATCCATAATTAGAGTTTACTAGATAAAACATTGCTTAAATTTTCAAAATGTATACAAATTAATTTATTGGTAATAGTGATGACTCCCTCCTTTTTTTTTAAGTAAAATTTGTATCACAGGTATCAGTTTGTATCACACTCATCTCTTCTCGATAATCTTGTTGTATTTTTTAAGAAGATATTTTGTATATATATACAAAATATCTTCTTAAAAAATACAACAAGATTATCGAGAAGAGATGAGTTTTTCTTTGTCAATCTGCCATTCTCTTAATATTAATTTTCTGTAGAATAAAACTTGTAAAATAATTTTTAAAGATATATTTTGAAAACAAAAAATAAAACATGAATAATTAATTATGTCGTGGGCTTTGCCTAAATTTTGTACATTAATTTTATATTCGGAAAATGTCAATTCTATTTTAAACGTTTGAAAGAAGTTGTGGTGGGTCGCTCGTATAATATAATCACTCACTTAAAAACACTTTACTACCTTTATTCGTAGAACATTGATAAACGTCGATTCTGACACTCATCGTATTCGAACACACAAAAACGCAATGTAAACATTTTCGTCTGCGCTGCTATGACAACGGCTCTGGCCAGCTGCCATTCCGAACGAAGAATTTTCTCCCTTGCCTTTCTGCGGCTGCCACAGAGTATCCCCCCAGTGACGTAGGGTACCGAAGAAACGATATACAAGTGTATACTTTTTTTTTTTTTTTTTTTTTTTTTTTTTTTTTTTTTTTTTTGACTATCTGTGTCAGAATCCACGCTTGTGGAGAAAAATTACAAGGATATTTACATGAAATAAAATTGCAATATATAACAAAATATAGGCATAATGTGTAGTATGCAAAATGAACAATTTATCAACAATTTCAGTAAGTAATATAAGATGCCAGTTTTTTAGGAAAATGGACATGTCTGCCCAAACGTGTGACAGTTTTTGTTTGGTCAGGGTTACTGTCCGCTTTAAGAGAGAGTTTTAATTTAGAGTTCTCTGGAACAGTTTTCGTGGACAAGTCTGAAGTAGAAATCAAATGAGCTGGCTTCACTCGATCTATTGATACCGTAGACTTACGACCATTAAGCTCGATTGTTATAGTTTTCCCAGTTCTACTTAGGAATTTGTGAGGACCAGTATATGGTTGACACAATGGAGGTTGTACATGATCCACTCTTAGAAAGATGTGTGAACAAGATGTCAAGGAAGGGTGTATATAGAACTTCTCTTGGCAGTGAGATGATGTAGCAACTGGACTTAACTGCCGCATGGTGTTTCGTAGTTGCGTGACGAAGTTATCGTTGAAAGGTCGGATCTTGTATTCATCCAGCATATCACAGGGCAATCTCAACGTAGTGCCGTAGACAAGCTCAGCGCAAGAAGCTTGTATATCTTCCTTCACTGCTGTGCGAATGCCTAGTAAAACTATCGGTAATATTTCAGTCCACCTACTGGTTTCGTGAGCTTTGATGGATGACTTTAAATGTCGATGAAATCTTTCGATAATGCCATTCGATATCGGATGATATGCCGTTGTGCGGATCTTCAATGTTCCCATCATTTTCGTAAATTCATCAAATATTGCTGATCGCATTTGTGGGCCTTGATCCGTGGTTATGAGCGAAGGGCAACCAAATCTTGATATCCAATGCTTTAATATGGCACTACAAATTGTTTTAGCTTGTGTATCAGATATAGGTACGGCTTCTGGCCATCTGCTAAATCGGTCAATCATCGTTAAAAGATAGCTGAAACCGTCAGATGGAGGCAAGGGACCTACGATATCTATATGTATTTGGGAAAAACGTGCATCAGGAAGAGAGAACGTGCCAAGAGGTGCTTTGGTGTGCCTCTGTATTTTTGATCTTTGACACTTCTCACAGCCACGAACCCAGTTTTTGATGTCTCGTTTCATATTTGGCCATACGTATCTGGAACAAATTAGTTTTGTGGTAGCTGCTATGCCTGGATGGGCTAGGTTGTGCAAATGTTCATATATCAGCCGACGAAAGAAACTAGGAACTAAGGGTCGAGGCGTACCTGTTGAAGTATCACATAGTAGGCTACAATCAGAAATGAGGCAAGGTTTCAATTCCAATTTGAGCAATGTTCTATTATGCAGGTTCTGTAGCTCTGAATCATTTTCCTGAGCTTTTGCGAATTCCTCAAAATTTAAGATTGGAGATTTTGAAATAGAATCAATTTCAATTCTTGAGAGGCAATCTGCAACAATGTTTTCGGAACCTGGTACATGTCTAATGTCAGTGGAATATTGGGAAATGTAATCTAAATGGCGTGATTGCCGCGGCGAACATTTATGGGGATTTTGCTTAAATGCATAAATTAGCGGTTTTTGATCAGTATAAATTTGAAAAATTCTCCCCTCTAGCATGTGCCGAAATTTTTTTATTGCCGAATAAATAGAAAATAATTCCCGGTCATATGTTGACCAATTCCGCTGACTGTTGTTTAATTTCATGGAAAAAAATGCTAAAGGTTCATAACGTTCCTGATAAAACTGCATAAGGGTGCCGCCGATCGCGACATCTGAGGCGTCAACCCATATACTCAACTGAGCGCCTGGAATAGGGTGCCGTAAAAGAGCAGCCTGAGATATTGCATTTTTGGCAGCTACGAAAGCTTTTTCAGCATCTTCGTTCCAATTAAGGGGTTCTGTTTTAGGAACACGGGAACGAGATTTCTTTTTGTTTGTATGGCCTTTTAACAATTTCACTAAAGGCGCAAGTATGTGTGCAGCTTGATATATGAAAGACCTATAAAAATTAAACATACCCAAAAATCTTCGAAGTTGAGATAAGGTTGTGGGCTGCGGAAAATCGATTATGCATTTAACTTTATCTGGAAGTGGTTGAATACCATGTTCAGATATTCGAAATCCTAAGAAATCAATGGTAGGTTTACCAAATGTGCACTTGGATACATTTATGCACAAACCATATTCTGCTAATTTGGAAAATAGTGCTTTTAAATGATGATAATGCTCCTCGGCATTTTTAGAGGCTATGAGTATATCATCGACGAAAGCATAGACGCCTGGTAAATCACGTATTACCTCATCTATGAATCTCTGAAATGTTGCAGACGCATTGCATAAGCCAAATTGCATGCGTGTGCTTTCGAACAATCCAAAAGGTGTGCATATCGCTGTTTTGGGAATATCATCAGGATTGATTGGTATTTGATGATATGCTTTGATGAGGTCAAGTCGACTAAAAATTTTAGTGTCACGTAAATTAGCAGTAAAATCAGCTATACATGGTATCGGGTATCTGTCTTTTTTGGTTTGCACATTCAAGGCACGATAATCACCTACAGGTCTCCATTCCAAAGTTCCCTTTTTTGGAACCATGTGCAAAGGTGATGCATAGTTGCTACGTGAAGGTCTTAAATGTCCGAGTTGTATCATATTTTGAAATTCTGTTTTAGCAATTTTCAGGCGATCCGGAGCCAACCTGCGGGGTTTTGCCACAACTGGAGGTCCTTTTGTTGAAATAAAATGCATTGTGTTGTGTTTGACAGGCTGATTGGGATCTGGTAATTTTGTAATAGATGGGAATTGTTTAAGAAGTTCATTATATATATTATCAATATTGATTGTTTTTACTGAATGAATTAATGCACATTTCATGTGACCTGTTGTTTCAAATTTTGTTTTTAAATCTCTTAGACATTTGTGGCGGAGATCTGGAACCAATTCGAAATTATGGAGAAAATCTGCTCCCAAAATTGGTGTACTAACATTTGCCACTAGAAAAGTCCAATTAAATTTTCGTCTTAACTTAAAATCTAGAGAAAGGGTTTGTTGACCATAAACATTTATAGGGGAAGAATTAGCAGCCAAAAGCGTTTGTACGGGTGTATTCCGTTTTTGTACATTGTTGGCAGGAAGGATTGACACGTCCGAACCGGTGTCGACCAGAAAAGAAACATTTGTAGTCCGGTCTCTAATGAACAGGCGACGTGACTGTTGAGGCAAAGAATAAGTCGCCTCTACTCTTTGCTGGTTTCGTTTCCCGCCCAAGAACACGGCTTTATGCATTTTTCTTCCCTACATTTTTTTCCAAATCGTCTATGATACCAACAGATACTTGAATCCCGATTATCACTATTACTTCGCCCTCGAGGTTTACTCCAGTTTCTGCGGTATGGGGACCGACCACGTGAAACAGCAAGCTGATCGATGCGCTTATTTAATTTTTCGATTTCTTTCAATAATTTACCCTCTATCGCCTGTTCATTCGAGCAGGACACGGCAATTGCAGAAGCTGGGGAAGGGGTAACTTCTGAAATACGATCTGAAATTTCCGCTGCTTTATCAAGGGTTAATTCAGAAACAGCCGCTAAAATTGTCTGAACAGAATTTGGTAATCGTTGCAAAAACAATTCTAACATTAAATTGTCTGGAACATTTAGGGATTCCGCGCGACGTTTCATACTACGTAATAAATCTGAAGGTTTCCGATTTCCCAGTTCTTCTCCAGACAAGAGCTGTCATATCTCTTGCTGGGATGATTCACCTGAGCGCGCAATTAATTCCTTTTTTAAGACACCATAAGGGTCAGTAGCATCTGGTTGCATTAAAATATCACGAATGATTGATGCAACATCGGGTGGAAGATGCGAAACTATATAATTATATTTTGTAACAGATTCTGATATTGCTTTGGGGGTAGCTAAAGCAAATGTGCTTTCGCACATCACAAACCATAGCGCAGGATCTGATCTGTTATATAATGGAATTTGAACAGCATCGACACTAGACATGATTTATGGTAATAAATATATAAAATAGTACAATCAAACCAAAATAAATTCGCGAGTTAAATTTTTCTAATAAAATAACAGAAAAAATATCAGGAAAATGACTCAGAAGAACTTATCTGCTTTCCATCGAGCCGCTGTAGAACGATGTATTCTTTGAAAGATGAAGATGATCGGATAACATTCCAACTCATCTAGGAAGGCTGATGCTCTATATAAGAACAGTCCATGGTCACCATTGTGGTGGGTCGCTCGTATAATATAATCACTCACTTAAAAACACTTTACTACCTTTATTCGTAGAACATTGATAAACGTCGATTCTGACACTCATCGTATTCGAACACACAAAAACGCAATGTAAACATTTTCGTCTGCGCTGTTATGACAACGGCTCTGGCCAGCTGCCATTCCGAACGAAGAATTTTCTCCCTTGCCTTTCTGCGGCTGCCACAAAGTAGAATAAAAAAAAAAAATACTTAAAATAGTGAAACACTAAGAGGGAAAAAAATGACTTGAATGCAAATTATAAAGCAAGAAATGCATATATGACTGAACTTTGAGGACGCTTTCTGCGTGCTCATTAAAAGCTGCAGCCTTAACTGTAATAGAAAGTTTTTAGTTTGAAACGACAGAAATGTTTCGACTACTCTTTGAGAAACTTCTAGTATAACAGATGATCATTTACAAAAATCTTTATAAAAGATAAGTCGAGGTCTGCTTACCTAAAACATTTTTTTAATAATATGAAATTCTCATAATTAGGAAATATTTTTGTGTCGCTGATGAATTAATTACATTTTATGTTATATGAAAATAAAAAGTTTTGGTTAGAGGCACAGAGGCAACTTGGACCACGGTTTAAAAAAATTTTAAATCCGGCAGAAAAATATTTTTTATAGTAAATAACATGATTTAATAATTTTTGTAATTTTTTTAAGTTTTCTAAGAAGTTCACATCTCAGTCACAATGTGACATCACTGAGTGGTGGCATTTTGGTCACAGATGTGACGTGACCACAGTGACTTACAGTGACGTCACAATGACGTCACTGTGACCATGCATGCTATGAGGGTAATTGCCTGGAGGGATTTCCATGTCTTTATTTAAAGTTATTTTTATTAAAAAATAAAAAAAATATCAATTCAAAATACACACTTTTAAAATTCTTTTCCAACGTTATTAGACATTTTAAAGAAGAAAATTTAGTTTAATTTTTTTTTTTTTTAACTTAGAATAATTTGGAAAGGGAAAGATATTCTCCTCGGAGTTAGTGGGGATTTTTACCGACAATCACTTTGCAGATGTTCCCTTCACCATATATCAGAAACTTACTAATATTAAAAGTAAATTGCGCATTATTATTTCAAAGCTTTTATTATCATTACAATGCTATTATTATTATTATTTCATTGGTAAATGCGTCATAAAAAGGGGGGTCATAAATATATTAATCTTTTAGAAACATATTATACAAAATGAATAAAATAATGAAAACGTAAAAAATCACTTTTAAATAATAAATTATATTTATTTTGTTTATTTTCCTCTTATTTATTACTAAAAAATTCTTTTGAAAAATATTAGCACATTAAAAAATAAATAGTATGCGACAATTTCGAAAAATTCTTTGAAACATTATTGTTGTAAAAAATGAATTAGATTCATTTTTTTTTGTATTACTTAAACTAGTTAAAAAATTAAAATTGATTAAAAACAATAATAAGTATTATGTATCGGTCTAAAATAAATTAAAAATAGTTTAGGAATTTTCTAACGAATATTTTTGACGCGAAATCTTTGAAAAGCACAATAGATTTTTCCCCGCTGAATCGTAAAAGACATACATTCTACTCAATGACAACAGCTCCTATAGCCCAGTCAGTAAGGTGTTCCTCTGCTATCTGGAAGGCCCGGGTTCAAACCCCAGCGCGGCTAGAATCAAATTGTGTAAATATTAAATTATATGACGCAGTAGTTCAAATTTACTCGAAAAATTCAGCTTCTCCGAAGCCCACTAAAAAACTGAGTGATTCTCGAATTTTGAAAACCAAATTAAATTAATATCATTAAAAATAAATTTACAGAGTCTACTTTAAAATTACCGTATAACTTCTCTGTAATTTAACTAAATCTCTGTTATTTTACATAAAACTTAAGATAATGGATCACCCGTAGATTCTCTGTAATGTCACATAAAATTTTTAAACAGTGTGTTGTATACATTGAGCAGTTGTGTATTCGTTTGTCAAAAGTTAAAAGTAAATTCATTCATTTGAGTGTTTTATAACAATAAATCTCATAAAAGTAATGAACACATTGCAAAATATAATATGAAATAAAATATTTTTTAGGTGTAGCAATTGTCAGTAACCGAAGTATTGAATTTTGAATTTGCGAATAAAAAAAATAAACGTTTTTCCGTTTATAAGACTTGAAGAAAATGTGAGTTCATGCAATCTATATGAAATAAGGTACCTAATGTTGATATCTAATTTATCTTCCAATATGCTATGTATATCATTATATACATATACATAGATATACACCAGAGTGTAAAAATAAAATCGATTTTTTCTAATACGTATACTGCGGAGCTTTCATTACAAAAAGTAAAAAGCCATCTATTGCATCCGGTCGGTGGAAAGCAATTCCGAAAATGTTTCGCACATTTTCAACGATGATGATCCCCAGACTTCAAAATCAGCCTCCGTTGAAATGTTGATATATATATATATATACACTGGTGTCCAAAATTAAGGACCAATCACAAAATGCTAATTTTCAAGTACGCGAATACTCACAAAGAAATAATATAATTCGAATAATTACTATCTCTGCAGCACAGTTAGTCCATATAACATCTCATTCATGTCACACATGGTCACAAGTGTCACAGTCACTACGGTGAAGCAAAAAATAGGAAATTCATTGTGAGTCTCAAATGATCACTATATGTGACTCCACTGATTCATCATCGTGACTGCTGCTTTGTGACGAGTCACCATGTGACTTTACAATGCAGTTACATTGTGACTCTTATGAGACTGTCATTTGTAGGCTCAATTTCAAAGTCATCGTGAACGCTGCATTGTGATAAGTTATCAAATAATGTCACCTTAAAGTCGCATGATGACTTTCACGTGACAGAGGGACTACTGTGAAGTCATCATTTTGCCCTTTTGTGAAAAGTCACCATGTGACTATGATGTGATATTATTTGGTGACTTATCCTAATGCAACGTTCATGATGACTTTGAATTTGAGTCTAAAAATGACAGTCACATCAGAGTCACAATATAACTACATTGCAAAGTCAACCGGTGACTCGTGACAAAGCAGCAGTCACATTGACGTCTCAGTGGAGTCACGTATAGTGAACATTTGAGACTCACAATGAGACGTGTGGAACTTCCTAGTTTTTGTTTCACCGTAGTGACTGTGACACTTGTGACCATGTGTGACATGAATGAGATGCTATATGGACTAGCTGTGCTGTAGGGATAGTACAGTCGTGGAAAAAAAAGTAAACACCCCCTACTAACTCCTCAACAAATTATCGTAGAAGAAAGTTACTGGTACCGAACGTTTGGAAATAAAGTCTACTTTTAAATGATATAGATAAAATTTGCTTAGGGGGCCATCTACATATTAAATCGAACCGTAACTTTGTTTTTTTCAATAGCAGTACACAATTCTGAAAGCATAAATGAAATCTACACCCTTCAATTAGCCTAAAAACAAATTTTTATGCAATTCGTACCATAAGTTTCTGAGACATTAATTATTTTAAGGGCTGTATCCAAATTGAAGTTCGGAACTCTATTGTTAACCGAGAGAGTCCTCATCTTGATCAAGGCACCTTAAGAAGTCAATGAAGCCTGCTAGATTACACAACAGCAAAGAAATTTCAAAATATCTAGTCACTCCTATTATAGACGGCCCCTTAAACCATCATTTTGCCGTTTTTTTAGCATAATTTGAAAACTACTTGGAAGAAAAATGTGAAATTTTGGATTTCCATAAAGCAGGACTTAATAAATCTAATTCCATCAAAAAAATTGTAGGTTGCAATTCAACATTTTTTCGAGTATTAATTTCATAAATCATAATTCATAGCATAAAGTTATGAAAATTGCAATTTCAGCGTATTTATGTTTGGGTATATTAGGATTATTGCTACACAAAAAATTAGCACATTAGGAGCATAATTTCTGGAGATATAAATAAAAATATGAAAATGTAATTTAACATTATAAGCAATAAATTTTGAATGTTTATAATTCAAAAACTTATCATTCAAATGACTTGAAATTCGATGTCTGGGCATAGTTTGAACCGAAGATTTGAAATATCTCGTTAAAATTGGGTATTGTCATTGAAAAAAATGAAGTTTGGATTTGTTTTAATATGTAGATGGCCCCTAAGCAAATTTTATATATATCATTTAAAAGTAGACCTTATTTCCAATCGTTCGGTACCAGTAACTTTCTTCTACGATAATTTGTTGAGGAGTTAGTAGGGGTGTTTACTTTTTTTTTCCACCGACTGTACATATTTGAATTATATTATTTCCTTTTGAGTATTCGCTTACTTAAAAATTAGCATTTTGAGACTTGTCCTTAATTTTGGACATCAGTGTATATATACAGGGTGATTCAGCTCGTCGGTGACAAAATTTAAGGATCGATAGAGCACACCTAGACGAACATTTTTGAATAGGGAATGTAGGGTCCCTGACGCGATGGTAAGGCGCTAGGCGCTTTCGAAAATTTGGGTGCCGAAATTCGAAACGTCATAAAAACTAGGGAAATGGTTAGATTTTCTTGCTTGTTGCGTCGAAATGATTCTGTTTGTTTAGACTTTCTTCAGTACCAATTTGATAAGCGTATCTCTTAAAACATGGATAGGGGGCGCTGCAGACTTTGGAGAGCTAGACAACAAATTTAAGCCCGTTATTTTGATAATTTAACACATGCTCGCCAAAGTTTATACTCTAACTTAAAGTTTGAACCCAAAAGTAGAGCCCTGCAAAAAGCGTAAGAGCCGGAATAAAATGTCAAAGTACAGGGTGGTCGAAACTCGAAGGCTCCTAAGAGATAAACAAACAGATTTCTTGACTTATGGCATGCATTTTCATGATTCTGTTTGCTGGGGCTCTCTGAAACTCAGTTGAACGGTACAAAAAGAAACATCGATAGGGGGCGCTTTGGGCAAAAAACATAATTCGTTGACATTTCGGACGCTAACTGGAAACGGGGCGCTACGATCAGTTAGTAATAATGAAAACACATTTTCTACCTCTGCTCAACACTTCTGAATAAATTTAGACCAAAAACATCAATGATACTGGAAATTTATTTACAAAAAATAACACTACAGAAGATGCTCGAAATTTCGACCTTGGGCCATGATGCAGGCTTCGCACCTCCGTCGCATTGAGGAGTGTGTGTTTCCAACAATGCCAGGAGTATCTCTGATCTGCCCTGCAGCTGCCACAATGCGCGCCACAAGTTCTTCAGCACTGCTGACAGGTGTATGGTATACCTCGGCCTTCAGGTAACCCCAAAGGAAGAAATCCAAGCAGGTGAGGTCTGGTGATCGGGCAGGCCAGTGAACTGGACACCCACGCCCGATCCACCGCTGGCCATACCTTGCGTTTAGATGGAGACGCACGTCGTTCGTGTAATGGGCCGGAGCTCCATCGTGCTGGAACCACATCTGGCGACGCGAACCTTCGGGTACGTGCGCCTCATCCAGAAGCTGCGGCAGCACTTGATCCAGGAAAATCAGGTAATTTCCACCTGTCAGCCGTTCAGGTAACAAATAAGGGCCAATGAGGCAATCCCCCAGAATGTCGGCCCACACATTTACTGAGAAACGCTCCTGGGCTGCTCGGCTTCTGGTTTCATGTGGATTTTCATCACACCACACATGACTGTTGTGGGCGTTCCACATTCCCTCCCGGCTGAAGGTGGACTCGTCCGTAAACAAAATGCTGTTTACAAAACGGGGATCCCTGGATCTCATCGCCAAGTACCATCTTGAGAATTCCACTCGAGGGCCAAAATCCTGCTCTCTGAGCAACTGCACCCGCTGGATGTGGTAGGGGTGCAGATTCCGGGAACGTAAGATGCGCCACGCAGTTGCTTGCGAAATGCCAACATGTCTGGCGATATCTCTCGTGCTAAGACCTGGGTTGTCCTCAACCAGGTTAAGCACAGCCTCTTCGTTGTCGGGGGTGCTCACTGATCGCTCCCGTTCAGGCCTGCCTCCGTCGAAAGATCCCGTTGTGGACAACCTCTGGTGTACTCGAGCGAAGAAGGCATGGCAGGGGATTTGCCTGTTGGGGTAACGCTCGGCGTACAACCGCTGAGCGGCTCGTCCATTACAACCAGCAGCGCCATACGCCAAATGCATGTCAGCCAATTCAGAGTTTGTGTACCGTTCCATCCTACTACCGATCTGCAGACAAGTAACCCGAAGCTTAAGTAGGTACCGCACGTTCAAAAGACGTGTCTGCGCATACAACTACGTCATCTCGCGTTGTCGTCTACGCATTACGTATCTTTTGCATATCGATATGGTACGATATCTTTTGCATAAATCAGCAAAAAGCACCTTATGTAAATTTTATTGCGCGCATTGTGCATGATTGAAACCAGCTATGTTTGTTAAAAAAAACAAACAAACTGCAGTTTTAATAGCTTCTTATGATAAGTAAATTACTCTCTTGTTTTGTTTCTAACTGATCGTAGCGCCCCGTTTCCAGTTAGCGTCCGAAATGTCAACGAATTATGTTTTTTGCCCAAAGCGCCCCCTATCGATGTTTCTTTTTGTACCGTTCAACTGAGTTTCAGAGAGCCCCAGCAAACAGAATCATGAAAATGCATGCCATAAGTCAAGAAATCTGTTTGTTTATCTCCTAGGAGCCTTCGAGTTTCGACCACCCTGTACTTTGACATTTTATTCCGGCTCTTACGCTTTTTGCAGGGCTCTACTTTTGGGTTCAAACTTTAAGTTAGAGTATAAACTTTGGCGAGCATGTGTTAAATTATCAAAATAACGGGCTTAAAGTTGTTGTCTAGCTCTCCAAAGTCTGCAGCGCCCCCTATCCATGTTTTAAGAGATACGCTTATCAAATTGGTACTGAAGAAAGTCTAAACAAACAGAATCATTTCGACGCAACAAGCAAGAAAATCTAACCATTTCCCTAGTTTTTATGACGTTTCGAATTTCGGCACCCAAATTTTCGAAAGCGCCTAGCGCCTTACCATCGCGTCAGGGACCCTACATTCCCTATTCAAAAATGTTCGTCTAGGTGTGCTCTATCGATCCTTAAAGTTTGTCACCGACGAGCTGAATCACCCTGTATATATATATATATATATATATATACACTGGTGGACGAAACTTAAGGACTAAGAAGAAATGTACAAGTAAATGAGAATCTACGTGAGATTGAGGGTCATGAAGCAAACAATAGTATTAACAGAACATTACATAGGATTTAATATAAAAATTTTGTTGAAAGGATGTATACAGGTTATTACCAGTGGTTCTTTTTCTGAAACGTGAATATTGTCCGAAAACATGACTGTACAGATAAGGCAAAACACTCACAATTAACAATCGTCAATGTCATATAAATAAGGGATGTGGCTACGGTGTAATGCAACACATCTTTCAACACGTCGTGGCATACTCAGAACGACATGATTCAGTAGCTGTTGAGGCAAGTTGCCCCATTCCTTCTTCACTGCACGGATGAGGGTTTCCTTGTGTGTGTGGGGAAATTGTCGAGCAGCAATACGTCTCCCCAAGGCATCCCAATCCTTTTCAATGGGATTTAGGTCAGGGAAAGGTGCTGGCCAGTCTATGCGACGGATATATTTGGACTAAAGACAATATTGTACAGAATGTGTGCGATGACAAGGTGCGTTATAGTCCATAAAACGAAACCTTTTGCAACAACACCTCGAAAAAGGTCGACCTTGTGGAGGCAGGACGCCTTCAATGTACCGTCTATTGGTCATGGACCCTTGGTCAACCACATAGAGATCCGTGCGGCCATTAAACATGATGCCTGCCCACACCATTACACTTGAAGTCGCATATAGATATCTTTCTAGAATATTTTCGCGACAGTAAGCACTACCAACCTCACGCCATATCCGTTTACGTCTACAATCAGACGATAGACTGAATCTAATCTCATCTGAGAAGAGTACGGTAGACCAGTCGTCATCAGTCCAATTGAGATGCATACGGCACCACTGTAAATGCACCCTACGTTAGCGTCTCAAGAGTGAGACACACACAACAGGTCTTCCGGCGTATAGTCCACCTTTTTTCAAGCGTCTTGCAACAGTTTTCTGCGATATTTTAGTTTCTGTTGCAGCACAAAGTTAATTTGCTAACTGACCAGCTTCGTTGAGTCAGTTCCTTTTTTCCGAACTAACAATATAGCGAAATTCTTGGTACGTCGTGCTGCTAGGATGACCCCGTGCCTACTACATATTCCAATTTTTTGAAATGCCGCTCATAGGCCAGAAACAATACTGTGCGTGCGCGTGATGTTAAATTCATGGTCAACATCTCTCATTTTGCGTCCTTTTTTCAACTTGCCGATTATTCTACCATGTGTAATATCGTCTAAATGATGCCTCGAAGACCTGTTCACAATTTCAATGTTCAAGCTTCACTCCATCTTCTTTAATTTTTGCATCTAATGACAATTCATCGTACCCGCCGATTGCCTAAAATTCCTTACGTATATCTGCTGTCACGTGATCGATAAAAGCGGAAGTACAAAATTTGCATATCTTTCACAAACAGTATGATTCCATAATCATGCAAAATTACACGTGCTGCTGCGGATCTATTTCTAACTGAAACCGTGATCCTTAAGTTTTGTCCACCAGTGTTATATATCTGATTTCTGTCATGTTGTAACTTTTATTTATGAAGCGACTTGGATGTGTCTTAATGTGTGCATAGTACGTACAAGTATCTTGGCCGAGTTCTTTGGCCTGATTCTCCCGCCATCTTGTTCCAAAATGGCTTCAATTTAATTTTTTTTAACTTAAAATGTAAAAAGAGGTACGGAAAAGCAATATATTGAAAAATATTTTTTTCTTGTGAGTTTGACTTTCATACAAGGATCCCAGAACATTTTTGTTTTGTCTTTATCTCAAAAATTGGCTGAGATATAGTAGTTTGAATTTCTAGGATGGCTGACATTTTAAAACAATCTGATAGTAGTAATGCAATAACATGCGTATTTATGAACCCATTTGGTTGTGATTTAGTGTGCATATAGTACATACAAATGTCTCGACCGCGTTCTTTTGCTAGCTTCATCCGCCATCTTGTTTCAAAATGGTGGCTATTTAAAATGTTTTACAAAAATTTAAATGTAAAAAGTGCTACATAAAATTAGAAATTTAAATGTTGTTTCTTAAGTCATTGACCTTGATAAAAGTATTGCAGAATATATTTTGTTCGGTCTTCATCTCAAGAAATTTCTGAGATATGGCACTTTAAATTTTTAGGATGGCTGACATTCTGAAACAATCTTATTTTTATCATGTGATAGCACGCATATTACTAAACCCATTTGGATATGACCTAGTATAGGAATAGTATATACCAATGTCTCGACCGAGTTCATTGACAAGCTTCATCCGAATATTTTGTTTAAAAATTACAGCTATTTATTTTCTCTTTAAATTTAAAAATTTTAAAAGTGATTCAAAATAAATATTTTTTCTTAAGTCTTTGACCTTGATAAAAGGAAGCCTTAACTTTTTTACTGTTTTTATCTGAAAAAATGGCTGAGATATAGTATTTTGAATTTCTAGGACAATCGACATTTTGAAACAATATGATATTTATCATACGATAGCACGCGGATTTACTAACCGATTTAGATGTGACTAAGTATGTATACTGGATTACTAAGTCTCAACCGAGTAAGTTAGCCAGATGCATCTGACCTCTTATTTTAAATGGCAACATCTTAAAAAATTTTAATTTAAAAAGTGTTTCTAAAAAAGTAGAAATTAAAAAAAAAAAACTTTTCTTAAGTGTTTGATCTTGAAGCAAGGATTGTGTAGCTTTTTTCTTTTCTCTTTACCCATAAAAATAGCTGAGAAAAGCAGCTAGAATTTTTACGGTCGTTGGCATTTTGAAACGGTTTGATTTTTACCATGCAATAGCACGCGTGTTTATTAACCAATTTGGATGTGACTAAGTATGTGTAGAGGACATACCAATGTCTTAACCAAATTCGTTACCCAGTTTCATTCTCCATCTTGTTTCAAAATGGCGACCATTTAAAAAGACTGGTCATTAAAAATTTACATCCAAGTGTTTCACCATGATTCAAGAATTCCAGAGCAATTTTTCTTCTCTCTTACAAAATGGCTGATATATAGCAGTTTCAATCTCAGTGAAACAATCTGGTTTTTGTTATACGGAAGCACACGTATATATTAAGTGATTTAGATGTGACTGAGCATGCGTGCAAGACTTACTAAAGTCTCGACCAAGTTCACTGGTTAGCTTCATCCACCATGTTGTTTTAAAGTTGCGCACATTTCAAGATTTCGTCAAATTTGGCAACCAAACATAAATTGCTCTACAAGTAACCAACTTGGATATAGCTGACATATATGTAACATTCCCACTCATAGTCATTATTGACGAAAACAAGGATTTAAGCTTCTATAATCGAGTTCCAAAAATTTTAGTTCTGTGTGTTTGAGTATAATAAATTGGATTCTAGAAAAAACATAGATTTTGACTACCTGTTCCTCCCGTCGATGGGCGGAAGGACTTTTTAATTTTAGAGACGAAAGAAAATGTAAACTAGAAAACAGGAATTCTGCTTTTTCAGAATTTAGTGTTGCCCCCGATGAAAAAAAATATACATATATATACATAGTACAAAACATATTTCAATTTTAAGACTTAAAGCACACACTTTTATGTTATGTAAAGTGACGTCATTCGCATCCGCTTAAGAATTCCACATTTACTATCCACTCTTAATCATCTACAGTAAAGCATGCATAGGAAGTCACTATCGCAAAATAATGCACAAATGGAGAAAAAAAGATGCCGTCATCAAAGAAACTCGACAAATAAAGGATATCTAATGCTTCATAGGCCTTTCTTTGTTTGTAAAATTAATATAGACGATTTCAGTCGTGACGTCAGTCATGACGTTTTGATTGGAAACTGACTCTAAGCAAACGGTTGCTATGTTGTATTTTCTATTTTGTTTGTGTGTTGCAGCTATATCTTATATCTATATCTCATATCTAAGCGTTTTAGTACTTGATATGTACTGGTAACATTTTCCAAGATTTATATTTAAAAAGAAATGACGCATAGCAACCGTCTATTTGGAGTCAGATTCCAACCAAAATGTCATGATTGACGTCACACTGAAAGCGTCTGTAGATACTTAAAATTAAATACAGTTTATAATAGCTCCCTGTTTTAACATAAATTATTCGTTTATATTTTCTCAAAAAAGCACGCATTATAATTACATTTTCTTTCGGTTGTTATGAGAAAATGGCAAAAAAAATATATAATTTCTATTTTTCAACTATTTTCCATTAACTTTCTACATAAATAGAGTACCTGAGTTGCCAAAATTAAACAAATGTTGCTAAAAACTACAAAAAAATTAATTTTTCAAAAATAAATGGATATACAATTTTCAAACAGATTGCATTTAAAAGTACTTTTTTTTCTAATACGACGTTATAAAAATTGAAAATGTACGGTGCTTAGAAGTTTAAAAAATTGCTATAGAGTATTTAATTGTACTGTTTTATATATATATATATATATATACTGCTGGCTTCTGTAAGTAAACGTTATTTTTTGGATAGGGCGCAAAATAAGCTTGGAGAACAAATTGCATACCGTGCCGGGGGCTTAAAACGTCAATACATTTATTCATACCTTCCGATTACGCAAAGGCCGTAAATGTCAGGAAATGTGCAAAAATCCATTAGTTAATTTTTATTATTATTAAACTTTATAACATATGAGTGATATAGATTTTTTACATTTCTAAGTGATGAAATCATTTCGAAAATATTGAGGAATGAGATTCACAATTAAAATATTGTCATAATTACATTTAAAATTCACATTTTTTTTCTTTAAAAGTAAACATTAAATGTTCCATAGATACCTATAAGCTATCTATCATCATCTGTGTCTGGTATCTTTAAATATACAAACCAAAATAATAGCCATTTCGTAATTAAGTTAGAATATGTTTGCAAGAATGAACAGAATTATACATTAATCATACAACTCGCGGCTTGATTTGGGATATCAGATAAACGCGTATTACATTATATTCGTAGTGTAAGTGTCAATCCAATATTATATAATTTGAACTCTTGTCATGAATATATGAGTCATTCTCTGAAAAGTGGCAATTTTATGTCCCAGTGATCTTGGAGACCACAATTACAAAAATAAAAAGTGATTTAAACTATCAATATTAATCAGTTATACATATAAACTGTAATTATTTGCTTATTGAAATTGCAATATGATAAATTAAATGTATTTTTAATGCAAATATCATTCCCTCACTATGTCCCCATTCACATATGTAGGAAAGAAAATGCTTTCTCTGCCATTGCAGCACTTATGTTTATAATTATTTTTTCTCAATCCATTAAACATACTTAAATAAATATTTGTCCATTTAATTATATTTATATTTCATATAATGAACGAATTAGGGCACTTTTTAATGATGTCCATAGTATTTTTCATTGTTCCTTCACATAACTATAAATTTGCCCCTTGCATTATGTATGTCTAGGACAGTTTGTACATGAGTAAAGTGAAGCATCTATATAGTTGTTTGCTCAAAAACATTACTGAATAGCTAGAACATGGCTTTCAAGTACTAGATCAAAGTAAGTATTTTTATTATCCATCATACCCTGATTTATTATAAATTTAATAAAAACTAACGAAATGTCTTTTTTATGTTGTTATATTATTAGAAATATGTTTCAAAACATATTTACTAACTGAAAATATACATTAGATTAATCATTTGTGTATAAAATGGTTTTCAGAAGTATTTCATCATTCCCTCACAACCATTCCCTCATAATTTTAATATATGAGGGAATGATCCAAATCCATTTATATATAGCCGTAATAAATTGACTTAATAAAATAGTCCAATCTTGAACGCCAGATTCACCTTTGTTTATTATATAAAAACATTGAAACATCTAAAATGCTTCATTTGAAACACATTACTACCTAGGTGTAAAATATATACAAATGTTTTTAAAAATTAAAAACACTAGAGGTTAAAGTGATAAAAAGCTACTCCGAGCGCTTTCGGCTAACATTCGGCTTCAAACTAAAGATATTGACATCCTTTTCAATAGAGCAAAAGTCATTATGCAGGCTTCCGATTTTAATAGTTGTGCTATTTTAGAGTCTGGAAATTTTAACGCAAGCAAAAAATTGTTGTAATGACGTATTATCATGCCAAATTCCGCGTATCTGGTTTAATTTACTTAATATTACTGGAGAGTTCTGTCTCTCGGAGGATTGAGCTTTTTCTACCTTCCCCTCCTTCAGTTTAATGGATACGACCACATGCGGGCTTCCTGAAGTGAGTTTCCGGTCAATGTGTAGCAGTGAACATCGACCGTCGAGTGTTTTTAACCGACTTCAAAAAGGAGGTTATCAATTCGACCTGTATGTATGTTTTGCCCATGTTCACGCATAATTTTCTTAAATATGAACCGATTTTGATAATTTTTATATTGTATGATAGTGCAAGTCCCCCATTTGGTCCCATTGCAATTTTATAAAAATCTGATGATTAAAACATTTAAAAAAATAAAAACTTTAAAATTCAAATCCTTTTTGAAGAAATCGCCCATTATAAGCATTCATCTTTCATACTGTTACTCTTACAGAGATACGAGATCTTTCAAAGTGCGAAAACTTAGCTGGACAAGGGCCGAGATCCAGATAGATTTTTTGCTGGTAGTGAAACAAGATTGACCAATCAGAAGCCTGCAGTTTTGAGAAATTTTCGTTGTTTGCAAAAATGCAGCCTTCTGATTGGTCGATCTCGTTTCGCTAAGAGCGAAAAATCTATCTGGATCCCGGCCATTCTGTCATCTACCAAACCGGAAGGCCCGCAAAGACACAAACCGATATCGGATGACGGTGTCGAAAAGTTGAAAATCAAGCTTTAAAGTTTCTTATGTATGAGAGCACAAGTATAACGCTTAGAATAAATAGTGTGGAAATCTGCTATCCAAACAGCACTAAACAAATATATCCCTTAAATGCGCATGATGCTGTAATCCAATGAGCCGATCGCAGCGACATCTGCGTTATATTTTCAAATTTTAGTGTAATATTGTATTATTACAGCTTCTAGACCAAATGGCCTTGGAGTTTTAGAAAATATCCCCAGATGTTGCTCCGATCGACTCTTTGGATTTCGGCATCGTTTTACATTTAAGGGATACAATATTTTAGCACTTTCTAAGTACTACTGCTACAGAGTCTAGAATATATGGTATGGAAATCGGCTATCCCAGTAATATTTAAAAAAGTGCTAAAATATTGGATCCCTTAAATGTCAAACGATGCTGAAAAGTATGCTGAGAAGTATTCGAGCGTGCTGATCAGCTACCGTTAGAAAAACCCTAAAAGAGAGTTATTGCCTAGGAGCTTAAAGAAGTATCTTGTGCAACAAATTGACAAAAAAGAATACAAAAAAGGAAATTTCAATAATTAAAATAGTAAAAGTGAAATATATAAGTTGCAAGAATTATTGTTACTTATAGACACTAACCGGTCTAGAAACTACTATATAAATATTTGCAGAACTTAAAAATAATTTGTTCTTCTTTAAAAACTGTATTATGAACAATAAATGGACTCTTACCTGCAAAGGGATAATTCATTTAGCTATATTTTTAGAAAATGTAAGTTGAGAAAGAAAGTGTGCTTTAATTATTAGATAAAATAATGTCTTTAATTTTTGCCATCAAGTATTAGATTTTTTTTATATTAGTCTTTATTTTCACTTAATATGTGTAGGCATACAACTGCAAATTACGAATCACCTTTTATTAAAATATTTTTTCGAAAAAAGTACTTTACTAATTCATATAAATTAGCTTAACACAAAAAATACTTTTGGCCGCACAGATTTTCCAAATGTCCCAATGCATCTACTGGAAATTTTAAAAGAATGTACCACGAAAATTTTGATTTGAAATAGTAATAAGAAATATAGAAAAATTTCGGAATTCTACAAGCTCTTATTTACGTGAAAAATTTCTTCGGAAATTAAACATTTTATACAGCGCCTGAGCCTTACAACATATTTAATAAAATTTCTTCAGGATCTAGAAAAACAAAAACATGATTTTTTATTTATTTATTTATCTATTTATTTTTTTTGTGTGTGTGTGCTATTAAAATTCCTCGAGACATAGTTTGATTTTTATGTTTTTTGTTCAAAAGAATGCATTTGTTTTTTTTTCTGTGAAAAATAATATCTTTTAATGTTTTGCCAAGGAATGTATTTCTTTTTCTAATATTTTATTATTTTATGCTTAATTTATTTTATAAATAGCTGTCCCACCCGCGTTACCCCAGCCCGTGATAAATTACCCTTAAATGAACCTCAAATGTGTATGATTTTATATCTTTAACTTCATTTTGTCTGAATTTATATTTTTAAATAAAATAATCGCGAAAAAATATTGAATTGAAATCATATGGTATTTGGTATTTTATGTTCTGCTTAATTTATTTTTTGGAGCCTATGCGTTGGAAGCGAGCGAAAAAAATATATTTCTACCCGTCCGAACGTTTCAAAATGTTTATAGGTGATTCAAATGTTGTCTATTGATATGCTCTAAAAAGATTCTACTTATTATAGACACACACATACAAAAAAAAAAAAAAAAAAAAAGAAGTCCAAGCAGTTTGTATTTTGCTATCAAAATTTTCTCTATATTTAACATTGCTTGCGAGTTTTTTACACGAATAAATTTATATCTATAAATTACTTCTTATCGAAATGGAATCAACAAGCTGTACCTAAAATGAAACAGGCACGTTTTAATTTAATGTATTAATTTTTCATAATAATCTTCAACGCATTTACCTTTCTTTTAAATTTTTCTGTTTAATTTTTAAATAAAAGGATATATTTTGTTCCAGAAACCTTATGTTTACAATTATAATACGTGTATGTAAATTTTTGTGTACTGTATTTTAATCCACTTCGCTGAGAAAAATGATCAGTTTACAGGAGTAAAAAACGCAAAACTATAAATAATTATAAATAAAAGAAACATTTTATGACAGAACAAACACAAACTGCGTGCATTTTCTCTTGTAATTTTCATTAAATGTATGAAAATGCACATTTATAAAATTAAGATCCTTTCTCTCGTTTTATCTGCGGAAATAAATAAATAAATAAATAAATAAAAATATAAACTAAAAAAAACACACCTTTTTTTAATATTTTTTTTATAGATTTAAATAATTATACATGTGCTCTTAGTTGTGTTTGAAAATAATTGATTAGTTTTTTGCCTAGAAGCAAGATTATTGTTGAGTGTCTAACTCGCAAAAAAAAAGGTTTAGGTTCATAAATATGGCTCTCTGCCAGCAGAACAACACAGTAGAGTAGCTTAAAGAACAATATATGTGGCGTAGCGTAAATGGTGAAAAAAGATTTGATATTTTTTTGAGAAATTGAATTTTGTATGTTTATTACGTTGAATATTCTCAGTTCATTACACAAAAGTTCACTCTATTCTCACTTTCCGATCTCGGAAAGCCTCCTTATGTAAGGCGTCCTGGGGTAATAACGCAAAGCGCGAATATTACGCGTAATTATGAAGAAATCCGGTAAATGGCTCCTACGGGTTCTGCGCAAAAGGTTTCTGAGTCGTCTGAATAACAAACAACTGATAAAAGTTAATTTGTTCCATTTGTAAACCTTATCGCTGGAAGAAATACAAAAGAGTCAACGCTCGATCTAAAATTTGCGAGGTAGGTTCTGTGATAAGAAGACTATATATTTAATAGGAAATACTTTGTTTATTACATAAATTTTTAGTGTATTTCATGTACTTTCAAATGCTGTGGAAGACTATGGATGTGCTTGCAAGGTAGTTTGTAGTTTAAAATATACTGCGCAATAAGTATACCGGGGTAATAACGCCATGGCATTATTACTCCGGTTGAACTTTTCAATGCTGAAACTACATCCAAAAGAAGATTTATTTTTTATTTTATGCACGAGATAGAATTATTGTCATTGCTGAAAACGAAAAAGGATGAAGAGAAATTTAAATGTCCTAACAAAGGAACCACATTTGGTGTTGCTCGCATCTAGCATCGAGACCTGGTGCGTTTTGTAGCTCTATACATAAAACTTAGAGAACCGAAAAAAATTCTCTGTTAAAATAGTATTTTGTATACTTTTTTATACTTTTAATTTTTTATTATTACATATTTATTTGTTTATTTCGCGTCAAAACTGAGCTACAATTTTTTCCGCCCGCCTTATCCAAAGAGAAAATGTACAGAACATATTACTAGAATTATATCTGATTGCGATTTTTTTAAAATAATTCATAGCATAAGAAACAGATATTAGGTTTTCATTTTTTTTTCTATGCAGACGATAAATATATAAGTAATAAATATAATTCTATAAAAGCTTCGAAGATCATTGAAAACAATTTTTTAGTGAAATGCAAAATAAGGAAACTATTTTCTTTTGAAATCGAATGAAATAAAGTTTCGAATGTTTAAAATGAAATGTTGCTGTATTAAATGGTCCTTCGTTAAAAGTAATCATAAGGTAAATTAATATTTTTACACTTTAGAAAAATTACTGTGCCGAAATAGGTCGGACATTGCAATTTCTTGGTATTACAAATTCAGCTATGACATTTGGCTAGGGTTGCCAGAAAGCTCTACTTTTGAAAATAAAGCCAACTGTTTCCTCGCCAAAAATATGAATATAAAGTTACAATTTTTCAAAATCAAATTCGTGGGTTTTTGAAGGAATTTTCAAAACTTTTTCAATATTTTATACTTATAATTAACTAATTTTTATTTTTAAATGCTTTTCTTTAAAAAAAAAATCAATGTTAATAGTTCGATAATTGGTCTCGAAAAGGGCATTTTCAGAACGTTATGTTGCTGTATAATCAAGAAATATTATTTAAACAAAAAAAATTTATCGATTCTCAAACTTCATAATATAGGGCTTTAAAATACACCAGGTCTCAATGCTAGGTGCAAGCAACACCAAATGTGGTTCCCTTGCAAGTGCTGCTAATTTTTTCATGTCTGAAGAATAAAATATCAAATGATTATTACTGCATCCTGATATCGTAATTAATGGTAAGTAAGACAAAATGGTCAATTTCTAGGCCGGTAGAATTTGTATCTTTAAAATTAGAGACAATTTACTTTCCATTATTCTATCTCATTTTATAGTTTTGTTTGCATGGCGTTATTATCCACATAGGTGGGTAATAATGCCAAATAGCATTGGTCAAGAAATCACGACTTTACGTTTTATAAATACATATCTGCTAAAATATTCTTTATTGTATACATAGCCAATAAGTTCCTGTATGAAATCCTGTATTTTTTTGAAAAAAAATTTCGAAAACTAAGCCGTAAAAAATGGTAGAACCGTAACGTGGCGTTATTACGCCAAGATACCTTACGTCAATGTGCTGTCCTGAATGCATCATTTAACTTTCACTGAATAATTGTTATCGTTGCCCTTGAATTCAGCTTCGCATTATATTTATACATCCGGCAAAACCTTTATTTGTAATAAGGAAGAACGTTAGTTAAAATCAGTAATATAAAGACAACGGTAAAAAGGCGAAATTTTCTGTCATAACAGAAAACAGGAAATCCCTTTTTTTCACTTTATACTCTTTTAAAAGTATAAAAGTAGAAATAATGGTTCACGATATGTTCGCTGTTGGGAAATTTTTAAGAATTTGAAAAACAATATTGCTCGACCAAAACAAGATTTTCTGACCGAAACCGAATCGAAAACGAATTTCTCTCACCCCTGGAGTTCCATCGGAAAATGAAAACGAAAACAAAATCACCAAAATAAAAGCTATTAATATATACATGCACATAGAAATATAATTAATTAATAATCTACAAATACACATGCATATATGCAGAGAGAGTTTTGTTACACACTATTGGATGTGAATGCGTCTGATTTCAGTAAAAGCAAAACTCATTATAAAAAGCAATGCTTAAGAATTTATGCATTACTAACTTTATAAGTATCCAAAAAGTAAAACCAAAATGTATTGTTGTTAGTTCATGTGATCGAGTGGTTGATTTTCGGCAATAACATTAGATTAAAAAAATGTTAGAATAAATAAAAAATACCCAAATGCATTATAATTTTTGCATTGTTAATTTCACAGCCGTGTCGATATTGTGTACTTTTGTTCGTGGTTTTACTGTATTTTTATGGATGTCACTAATGTCATGTTAAGGAAAAACCACGGTTACCACGGTTTTGAAATGAGTTTTTAGACATTAGAAACTTCGTAAACAGATATATTTTTGATACTTAAAGAATCAGTTTTGAAAGCAATATCTTTATCTTTTATCTAAGCAAGCAATATCTTTTATCTTTTTTTCTTGCTTTCACAATTTTTCAAAAATGCTTCCGAGTAGTTTTTATTGTGAATGAATCAGTTATTTTAAACCTTAATACCGGTTTTTACAATACTATCAATTCTCAATTAAACCTTTTCAGCTGCATAGCTAAATTTATACATGTAGGAGTAATAAAATAATAGTATTTTTCAGGCTGATGTTAACGCTGTCAATTTATCATGTTTACTTGTAATACATATTTTTCAAACATGAAAATGTTTACTTAAGAATCGATATCATTTCAAGAATGTTTTCGAAATTTACAAAACTCATTAATGCACTAGAGAAACAACGAGAAATAAATTTCAAAAATTTGTGGTAAAAAATAATTTTTTGTTATATAAATGCTTTTTAAGTCTCGAAAATATGTTAGTTTATAAGGTTTCTAGAGCTAAAAAAGCTTTTCAGTGTCTTGGGTAAATCGGAAAAAAAATTGGTTTAATTTATTTTGTGGTTATTTTATAATTTCATATTTTTCTTTATTATTTCAGTGAAGAGAAAGTAAACTAAAATTAATAATTTTAACTGATATGCTTTGACCATACGAATGTATAAATTACTATGTTTCAAGACTTTTTAAATACAATTTACTGTTTAAAATAATCGGAAATAAACGGATACAAAAGAATTATGTAAAACAGATTGAAAGCATATAAAACATTCAAAGATTCTTTCGAAACTATCTTGCACTTTGAAAGAAAATTTCAGTTTCTGAAAGGGAAATTATATCACAAAAACATTAATGGGCAACTTGTCTAGTGAAGTCGGTATCTTTTGATTTTTAATTTTAAAGAGATTTTATTATGTTTCTGTATAGCAATACTATCACAATAGAAATCAGAAAATGGCTGAACACTTTTCATTTTTAGACATACGAATAAATGAGAAATGTTGTACAGTTTCACTATATTTTTAATTTGTCACTTATAATTACAATTTATCAAGTTTTACGCTGTTTTAATACAGTTTCATCTGCTCTAATATGTTTGTTTATAACCAAAAATTTAAATGTGTAAACTTTAATCTGTTTAATATTTTTTTCAAGTCATAACGCAAATGAGCAATACATTGCAAACAATTTCCATGACCAGTAAATGTAAATAAGCAAGTTCATGGGCCCTACACTTCAAAGTTGTATTCTAATGTCAGTAATTCTCTGTCAGTTTTTTTTCGAAATTGTTATTTAAAAGAGTAAATAAATCATTTTATATTTAACATTTCTCAATACAGTTGAAATGTGATTATGAACATTGTTTGCCTATCCGTTTGCTTTTCTGGATATCTGTCTGTCAGATTTCGATCTCGCGTAAATATTGTCGTATTACTATGTAATTGATAAATTTTATTGAGGGTATTCAAAATGAAGTGTGTGGCATTTATGGTTCGTTTACACTAACTCTCAAAATATTCCTTTGCACTACGATCCATGGGAAACAATCGTTTGCAATGCATTTCAATAATGCTACAGTATTTCAAACATGTTGAAATTGATATATATCACTGATAACTATTGAATATGATGTGCATAGCATTTATTATTCATAAACAGCGATGCTCAAAATTGTAATTTCTGTAGTGACATTACTGGCAGTGAGCGATATTTTCTGGAAAAATGTTTTCACACGTGATACGCGTTTTAAATATAACACATTATTTGCATATTACTTGGTGTGTATAAATTACACACAACATATACAGAGCTACACAGCATAATTACAATATATTCTATGTTTTTAACTGTAATTCCTGAGAGGGAATCTTCAACGGTGTTAGACGTTTCCTAACTTAATTAATTTTAGCATGTTATTTTTTATATATACAAATTGATAGATCCTATGCAGAAATTCACAAAAGAATTTGAATACTTTTTCGATTATAGATGGTAAATGATGAAATTGAATTTTCAAATGATTCATGCATTTTCCAACTTGTTAACTTACATATCATAATTCACCTTGTTAAACTGTGCAGTTTTGTCTGTATATTCTGAATGTGTTGAAAAGAGTTTTATAATCTATGCTTGTCGCCTGATTTTTCTCTCTTTTTTTTATCCTTAGAAACTGTCCTTTAAAAGCATATATATAAATTTATATTTAATTTAAAAAATGTTTTAACTTTTTTCTCTTAATATAGACTCAGTATTAAAAAATTTTGAACAAAGTAAATTTCATACACATTCAAAGTTTTACTATCTTAAAAATAACCAAAATTTCATTTTATATTTAAAACCCGACTGGTACAACTTATATTGAAAATGCCATAACTTTGTGACATAAAATAAATAAACAACTTCGGAAAAATATTTTCCTGGAAAGCAAACAATATGACAGCTTTTGTTATTATTTATCTACAGATATGATTTTTTTTCTTTTTTTTTTAATAATTATTTTTAGGGAATGCTTTTGAAATTTTTAGATTCTCTTCTGTATTAAGACGTATCAATCTGTATACCGAGTATAAAATAACTGATATTACAGACAAATAAAATCTAGAGCAATGTTTACTATAGTTTATTTTTTTTTTTTTTTGTAAAAGTTACAGTAATAGTTAATATAACACATGACGTACTTTGTTTTTATGTTTAATTATTAATTCTAGAAATTTTCCGAATTTATATATTGCTTTTGAGAAACATTGTATTATCTACAACCTTAACACCTAGCCACTTAATCAGGCATGTCAAACTCGTTTAACGCCGGAAGGCAAATTAATCTTTATGCACAAATCCGCTGCCCATATTAAAAAAAAAATACATATATATTAACACCAATGCAGAAAAATAAACTTTCTGTATTCAAAATAGTACCGTGTTAAACAATATTGGTGCGAGATTCCAGATGTATTATTATTTATAGTTTATATATATATTTTTCAAAATGATCTTATATATTAAAAATAACTTAAGACACTCATATATATGTACTCGAGTGCAGGTAAGAATAAATTATTTCTCATCGGACTATCATACTGGAGTTTACCTATTAAAAAATGCTATTATGATGTTCAAAAATTATGTTAGATATGGTTTTTAGTAATACGTAAACTCCAAGTATCTTCTAATAGACCGGGAGCCGGCATCACAGACTATCACCTCATCGAGTTCACGGATGAAATTATTCTAGGCTTAGTTAAATCTTGATTCGCATATTAAAACGCAATCGGTCTGCCAAGTCATATCGTGGTGGAAAACACATGAAACCCCGATTTTAGCGGCTGAGTCGTAGGTTTACCATTGCACTTTCCTGCTCCCAGTTCTCCATGTTTTCATACCTTTTGGTGCAGGAAAACACAATGGTATACCTACTAGTCAGCCGTTAAAGTCGGGTTTTCAGGTGTTTTCCACCAAGATATGACTTTGCAGACAGATTGCGTTTTCATATGCGAATCAAGATTTAACTAATCCTAGAATTTCATCCGTGAACTCGATGAGGTGATTGTCTGTGCTGCCGGCTTCCGGACTATAAGGCTTAGCTCCAAACCACAGATAAACATGCAAGATAGGACAATTGCGGAAGGATGTGTAACGTCAACAGAAATAACGTCGCTATTGACAAGAGGGAAGAACTATCAAGTCTAAAAAATTTCGCTATAACGTTGAAATATGTTTACGCGCTATGTTTTCGTTATTTATTATTGCCTCCACGAGGCAGAAACAGACAAAGTTTTTTAATTATGAAATTTTCTGAGACTCATAGAGTGCAATATTTCGTATATCTTTATATTATACCATTGCTTTGTGTAGTTTTAAATCCAATTATGTTGTAATTACTTCATGTGTAACATTCAAGACGAATTTCGTAGCTTATTTTTCATTGGAATTTTATCGTTCACCCTTCATGTACACAAAAAAATCTGTGAAAAAAATTTGTGAAAACGTAAGGATAACACTAAAAAAAAAAGAACGATCATAATAAGTTACCGAACAATAACAAAAATATTCCAAGGATGAAAAGTTTCTTCCCCATTGTCACTAAAGACGCTGCAATCGTAATCGAATTAACATTATGCTCTATGAAGTGTCCAATCCTGTATGTTTATCTATGCTCCAAAAAGCTATTCCGATGACTAGGTTTCAAATGCATGGATATGTAAAGGTTTTCTTGTGCAGTAGCGTTTCATCCTCAAACAGTTGTTACGTGCGTGAAATGAAAACAGGGATATACAATATCCACACAGAATAATAAACCTACATAAAGTGTAATTCTAAAGCTATACAAAAAATCTGTGGAAGCACTTTGAAATTTGAAAGTTTACTTGAGAAATATTACAAATTGAGATGGCGCTGGGCTATCTAATGACGAATAATAAGCCTTCTTTTTAAATTATTTTATTCAAAATTTATGAACTAACCCTTATCATTTTACTACGTTCCTTTTTATGTTTATTATAATTATTGAGTTATTCAGTTTTATATCTGATGCGTTCTTTTTCATGGATTTTTCTAAACATTTTTACAACATACCTTTTTATTCTTAGTACAACAGTTTATGTAGCCTTAATTAATTAATTTTTATGTTTGAAGTAAAATAATTATAAAGAATCACTTATTATTTTTATTTTTCATAATTATTAAAATAGAATTATAATGTTAGGTATCTTTTTAAAGCTTTTGAATAATTACATTCAAATACTAAATTTAAATTTGAATTAAATTAATAGATTAATAATTAGATTTTTTTAATGGAACCAGCGTTTTTCGTGTGCTCATCCTTGTTGACAATAAAAGACAACCTACACTTACGTAGGCATTTGAATGTCACAAACAATGTTTCAGAAGGTGTCCATTACAAGGCAGAGCCAAAACAGCCAATAAAGAACGTCCAATTGTCACTAGCAACAAGCCAGGAGAGAGACACTTCAGTGTACCCCGTCCAGTACAGCATCAGTCGTTGGAAAAAATCCAAAAGTAACAACATGTAGCTGCAGAAAATAAACATACTGATGCGCCGGCAAAAAATGGCCGAAGTGCGACGCAAAATCTTATGGGCGAGTGATTAATAAAAATCAGAAGAAACAATGGGACGAGTTGATGGAAGGAAAAGACGATTTCATCATAAGCCAGGAAATAATGGGTGAGCCACAATAAATTTCTACTTCAATACATCTTACAAATGCTGGTTCCCAAATTTATTTTCGCTTTTTTTAAATTAAATTTTATTCAATTGATAGTTTCAAGATTATATACATGTAGAAAGTCCACAAATTTTATTACTCTTTTAAATCTCAAAATTCCCCCAAAATTTTAAAAAGCGATATAGCTTTAGTAAATACAGTAAACTCTCTATAAGGCGGACTCTGTGTAAGACGGAAATCCGTCTAACTCGGAAAGATTTTCAAGACCCTTCGAATACATAGACATAGAGTAAAATTTGTCTAAGGCGGAAAATTGTCTACTACGGAAAATTTTCTCGGTACCGATCGATTCCGCCTTAGACAGTAGATATAATAATTTGGATCCATAATTTTATTTAAGTAATTTTTGGATTAATATTGAAATGAGTATAATTTGAGAAATAATATTAAAGACTATTAAAATTATAAGCCCAACTTAACATTCTCACCCTTTTTCAAAAGTAAGAAATAAATAAGATTTAAATGTTCAATTAGATTTAAATGTTCAATTAGATTTAAATGTTCAATTATTTTTATTGTTATAGAAAACACCAAAAAATTGTTACGAATTAAAATAAACTTTTGAGAGATAAACTATTGTTATAAATAAAATGTCATGAGCCTATACAGGATGTGAAAAAATATTTTGAGATTAAAAATTTCATTAAAATCACATTCTAGTCTCTGTCATATTTTAACAGGATTTTGAGTTTTATTTATTTCTAATGATTTTAAGAAATTTTCAGGTACGCACTACTCAATCGAAATTTTCTATATTTACAGGTGCACGATTTACTGTTATTTTGGTATCTTCATTTTAATAGGAGCATGTTTTATGTTAGGATGAATTTATAAAAGTATTGATCATATGGAATTTATAAACTATTTGCAGATGCAAATCATGTGTTATAAAATTGTAGTTTCTAAAATTTACCGTTATCATTTTGGTTTTAATCATTTGTTTTCATTGAGCCTTTCATAACTTTTCATGATTTTTTTTAAATCTGAAATTTAAAATATCCCATTTTATTTTTTTATTCCATTTAAGTTTCCCATTTTAATTTGTTTTCTTTATTATTATTCTACGTATGTATTTAACGCAAACATGAAATAGAACGGTTAGTTTAAGTTAACGTAAATAATGCGTATCCGCGGTTATTCTCAAAATTTACTCTTTCTCTATTTTATTAAATATTCCATATTATCTAATTATGTCATTTTCACAACGCGATGACGTGGTAGTATAGCTATTTTTTCTAGTACTAATCCTTTACTTTCACGCGACCGTTTGTGTGTGTTTGTGTCGGTTTTTTTTCGCTATAACATGGATACTCTAGATTGTTAATTATTTTATTACATTATTTCTGAGATATTAAAAATCCCAAGCTGTCTACTAGACAGTTTCTTAGATAGCATCTATGAAAATAAAATCGAGAAATCTTTAGCATCGTCTGGAAATGTCCGTAAATACTTATAAATATCTTAAGATAGTCCTTAGCTTAGAATTGCTCACTATAAATTTATACCTCCTTTGTCTTTCCAAATATATATTCACTATTGCTGTATGATTAATTGTAGTCGCATATAAACTAATCTTACGTTAGAAGGTGTCTTCTTTACTTACGTAAACATCTAAGGCCTGCCAAGGATATCCCATTCAACATGATGATGAAAATTTAAGATGTCTGGAATTGTAAATGATTCATTGTAGAATATGATGTTTGTATACTAACCTCTGATCTTCAAAGAATGCTTACTATGTGTAGAACGAAAGCTTATTCGTTATTATTCTCACTTCACTTCGAATAATAAATCTTGTCAAATCAACGAGTTATTTGAGAACAGAAGAGGAAGCTTCAGCTATTTCACTAATTTTGAATAAAACGTATCACATTTAATGTTATGGGACTTGTTTTACATTTTTAAATTAAAGGAGAAAGTTATGATAAATTCCGAATTGCATAATTTCTTTAGAATTGTGCATGATTATTAGTAGTTTTTTTTTTAGAACCGAAATAAAATATGAAATATTTTAAAAAATAGAAAATTGAAAATACATTCTCATCTCTTATAAAAACACTCCTTAAAAAATAGTTTGTAATGTTTAATTAAAAAAAAGTTGTATTATGAGATTACTTCTTACAATTCGACAAGAAAAAAATAATATATATATATTCTAGATTGTATGAGGATACAAAATATACGTTATGTGCTTATGATATATATAAATATATATACTTATTCTTTTCATCATGATTTAAATACTTTGTGTGCCATTTTATTACATAAACTAAAGGAAATCCTTTAAAGATATATAATTACTCCGAAAAATATGTTTTCGTGGACTTAAAAGTTATTGAAATAGTTTTTGATCTTACTTAGAAATTTGTAAAATATTCAACGCTGATTTGAACTCCTAAAAATTTAAAAGTTAAAAATTCCTAAATGATTAAATTAAAAAATTATAACACCATTAATGTCAGATAGTAGTTTTAAAAAATATATATTGTTGCACCTTTCGCACGATAATTTGATTCAGAACGTAAGTATTAAAAGGCAATCTATTTTTGACTTATACTTTGAATATTTTTTAAGCAATTGGATCGCCAATAAAATTACAGTTTTCGTAAAAAGAATCATAAAAGAACATTTATATATACGAGTTTGTAATGACTGACTCGTAATGAATGAACAGCTAAAACTATTAAACCAAGAAGCATGAAAATTGGGGTAAAAAAATTTCCTATGACATACGCGCGGACTAGGGAAGGAGTTTTTTTTAATTCTCCATCAAAAGGGAAAGGGAAAGGCAATCGAACATTTTAGAACATTTGGCCATATCTTAGAAGGCGTTTTAGGTTGGGGCGTGAAATTCCACAAAATTAATCTACTAAAAATTAATTAGACACCTATTTCAGCGATTTTAGTTGAATATTTTATATAATTTGGCCATATTCTAGCAAAGATTTATTTAGGAGCGTGAAATTCCAGAAAATAAATCTGCAAAAATATAATTAAACGTGTATTTTAGCAGTTTTAGAAATTCCCCAACTAAGGAAGTCAAAGGGGAGATCGAAAAATTTAGAGCATTTGGCCATATCTCAGGAGCTGTTTTAGGTAGGAGAATGAACTTCCAGGAAATAAACCTACTAAAAAAATAGAACACGCATTTTAGCGATTTTTGGAAATTCCTTCTTAAGGGAGTTAAAGGGAGGCTCTAAAATTTCAGAACATTTGGCTATATCTTAGCAGTCGTTTTCGGTACAAGCGTGAAATTCGAGAAAATAACTGTACTAAAAGAATAATTAATCATGTACTTCAGAGATTTTAGAAATTTGATATTTGATTGGATATTAAGAATTTTTTACTCCTCTTTGCTAGATTTATTTCATTTTATTCAAGATTCTTGACGCAAGAGAACAGAGTGATGTAATAAAATAAATGCAGCTGCAGTTACAAATAATATATATTTTCTCTAATTAAGTTCAATCCAATGATTATGAGAACGGAGAAATGTAATAAAATAAACGGAACTGCAGTTAATAAACATACTTTAAGGAGCGCCTGCGCGGAAGATTATCGACGCATTTCCGTATGTTTCGGCCCAACCAGAAGCTTGTGCTAAGCTACACATCCAACCAGGGCGTTGGACTCTTTTCCGTCAAGTGGACGAAATTTGTAGTAAAGTGTCACACCAATGAAAAACGCTCGAAATGAAAACGTTAGAAGAAAATAAGGAATAAAATAATGGTTAAAAGATATTCGAAATGATCTGGCGTCTCGTGATTTGAATATTGCGAAATAGAACAGCTTTCAGAAAGATTTTTATGAAGGGAAAATGCCTTTTACATAAGAAATTTTAATAAGTTAAATATTAAAATACGCGTTTTAAAAGAGAAGGAATTTAAATAGAAATAATAAATAATATATTATTAAGAGACAGTAAAATAGTGAGTATGCTTGGACTTTAGAATAATTTAATAATGTATGGGGAATAAAAAAAATTGTAATATTGTATATATATGACCATTAGAGAATATTACAATTCATCATCATTTTTTAAACAAAATTTATAAATTTAGTATCAAGACATTATTCATATTAAATTTGGATCAACAATTATTATATATTATTTATTTCAAAACTGAAATGACATGTATTAAAATGGAATGAATATGAAATGTATGTTTCGGGCCATTTTGAGTTATGTAACACACCTGTATTGCTTGACATGCAGTTTTAATTTGTATTCCCTTTGATTTATAAGAGCCTAAAAATAAAAATCAGAACTAACAATGCAACACGTAATTCTATCCAATTGCCTGATATAACCCGCATCAAAATATGTTATCGATGTTTTATTAGCATCACTTTAAACATTAATATAAATTAATGCTGAATATCACAAAACGCTTGAAATTTTCCGATATTTCTGTGATTCAAGAAGTCACAGACTAATTTTAAAGCGTAATATATGAATGCACGCATTTCATTGAGTGGTTAGACAGTTCAAAACAATATTTTCAGTATCATTTATATTCAGTGTATGCATTATTAATTGACCATCGGTACAAAATACAAGATAAAGAAAGAAGATATATATAATTTTCAAAGTTTCTGCTTTGTTCTTGAACTATTTTTTAAATGCAGTTGTACAAATGAGTATTTCGTGTTAATTATTACATAATAATATGCATTTCTTACATTTACCTGTTCTATTTTGCAATGTATCCTTTATTTTATAGTGAGTGTGTATATGAGTGGGCGTTAGTTTAGGGATTGAAAAATAATTATATGTATGGAACAGTTGTTCTTCGGACAGCTGGAAAGATTTTTTTTTAAACGTTTACATACTAATTTGCTTTCTGATTTTTTGCTTAAATATTTTATTTGTGTTGATTTTAATTTTAGGCATTTGAAGAAAGAAAATTATAAAATTACATTCATTTAAGAAAGTGTCACTTCATAGTAAAAAGATAACTACTCATTGCGTAAAATTTTCTAGAAAGCTGTGGATAGATTACTTAGATTTGTTTTTATGATTTAAAATTTTATCTTTCATGGAACATACGCAGTACTAACAATTCCAATGAAATGTACTCAAAATAACTTAAATATTAAAAGTGTGTTTTCACTATTACCATGATGGTATGAAAATCTAAATTTTATAACAATGTAAGTTTTTAACATGCATATAGTTTCCCGAAATTTTAGAATAATAAAACTTAGTTTTTTCTTAAATTTACAAACAAAACAAGGAAACATATCCATGTTAGAAGTATAATTGTTTAAAATTTACATTTTTCATGGAAAGTTCTGAACTTTTATGGATGTTTCTGTAGCATGTTTAGGAAATTTATTGGATTTGTGTAGTTTGACATAATAACGAGTATCTTAGAAAATGGAGTAAAGTGTATGTCACGGACATGTAACGAAGATATCAACTACAAAATGCAATTCTAAAAGTCACCGTTCTGATAAATCTACACAATAGTCCTATACATTAATAGAAAATGCTAGTTTATCCATGAAGTACCAATTCTATCGTTTAGATAATACAATTTGATACTATACAATTACAAAAAAAAAAATTGTTAATTTTCAATTACTGAATTATTGATTGATGATCCCTCCTAATACCGTGTTTTAATTTCTGATGGGTGTTCTTAGATTTGTGTTACTTAAATCTGAAATTTTGTTCTTTAACAAGAGCCTTCTTTCTTTGGTATATCTATTTTATTTTGTTTGCTGGATTGACACATGAAATCTCAAAAAATAAAAATTGCGGTCAATAAAGATCTCGATATAAATTTAAAAGCAACATTAAAAACGCCAGAATAAGCAAACACTCAGCAGACTAGTTTCGGTAGCGTTTAGCGTACCGTCCTCAGTGCAAAGAATAACGGAAACTTGCTCACTTATACAAAGGAGAAGCGGATTCAATTGAAATTTCATTAACCAATGGAAAAACAGGAAAATGCAGGTACCAACCAATAGAAGAATAGTATAGATAATGACGACCAGAAATTGGAAAAACTATTGGTAGTAATTAAGCAAAGGAGGAATTCATTAAATATTTCCAGCAAGCTGAATTAAAATCAAAAGAGTGGTTCATCTCCCAGCAATGTTTAGCAAATGAAGATGTATTGGTTTCCTGTTTTGGAATATATTGTTGGTGTTCTTTAACACGATATATTAAACCCCGTTTGGTCTGTCCAATATAGGAAAGACCACACTGGCAATTAATACTATACTCCATGAGTTGCACAGTTCAATAGGATCTTTGAGTTTTGAGAGGGTAAGCTTATTCATAGAGGTAAAAATTATTCTGAAGTCATGCTGTCTAAGAATTTTGGGCCGTCAATAGTACGCGTGACAAGGGTTTTCAGGCTTCTCTACATCGGTCTATCGCAAAAGTTTTGCAGTTTGTCTACCCCCCCCCCCCCATGCTCGCTCTTGTCACCCTCACAGTATTATAGATACTACTTTACGTAAACTACAGAAACCACGTCCCTCTAACTCAAATGAGTCCACTTCTCTTTCCAGAAGTAGCATTGTGTTACCTTTCTCTCCTAAATCCAGTTTTCCTATTGCCAACATTTTTAGACAGCATGACTTATTTTTTACTCCTACGAATAAGTTTCCCCTTTCGAAACTCAAACATCCTATTGAGTTACATAACTCATGGGGTATCTATAGTATTAATTGCCTGTGCGGTCTTTCCTATATTGGACAGACTAAACGGGGTTTTAAATTTCGTATTAAAGAACACCAACAATATATTCAAACACAGGAAACCAATAAATCTTCAATTGCTAAACATTGCTGGGAGGTGAACCACTCTTTTGATTTTAATTCAGCCAAAATCATCTCTAAACCAACTTCTATACACGAACTTAATTTTCTTGAAGCATTTCATATCTACAGAAATTATGACAATATTGTTAATAGTGAATTCGCTATCCTCTCTTTATCAGATTGCTGGAAATATTTCATAAATTCCTCTTTTGCTTAATTACTACCAATTTTCCCTCCCATTTCTGGTGGAATTACCTATACTATTCTTACATTTACTGGTAGCCAAATTTTTCTGTTTTCCATTGGTTAATGAATTTTTCAGTTGAATCAGCTTGTCTTCTATATAAGTGAATAAGTTTCCGTTATTCTTTGCACTGAGGACGATACGCTAAACGCTACCGAAACTAGTCTGCTGAATGTTTGATTATTCTGGCTTTTCTTAACGTTGCTTTTAAATTTATAACATTCTGAGCCAAGTAGCATCTTAATTATTATTTAAAGATCCCGATGTTATTAGTTTGAAAAAACAATTAAAAATAAAGATTCGCTATTTTTAATATAAGTATTTAAAAGCAGTGTTATTTCCAAAAATAGTATTTTGAAAAATATCGAAATAAAAATAGTGATAAATGTATGTATCAAAATCTGCGACTTAACGTTGTGGTTTTATTTGTATATGTTTCTGATAAAAATGTTATTCTAGTCCAACAAAGAATATTTGCATACTTATCAACAACGCAACATATTCTATGACTGGCAGCGTTGGCTAATAATATGTTATCGAAATAAAACTGTAGTGTAAACGTGCCCAAAATGCAGAAATATATTTTGATATTTACCAAGTAATCCATTCAAAATGATCGACAGTGAATTAGATTCTAGTGAAATACGTTACGACTTACTTTTGTCCATTAATTGTTTCGAATAATCCAGCATACATTGATTTTATTACAATTTCCATAAATTTTGAAACATAACTTGTAATTCAGAAAGTATCTTTTATTTAAATATTCGATTGTATAAATATACCGCTATTTATTTCTTAAATAACTAGCATTAAACCAACACGTACAAAACCCTTCTAATGAAGAAAGCTTCACACTAAGAAAAGAAAGGTCTTTACAACTACAGTCCTCTTAATCTTTGGAAAATAGCAAACTTACACTGGGAAAGCAGTAAATAAGTGAAATAAAATCGTTTTTGATTTTTAAAAAAATTTGCTAAATTACAATAAATTAAAAAGCATAATGTTATATGTAATGCCCAATTTTCCAAATGAATATATTCTCATCGTACTTACAATCTTTTATTTTAACTTACAACTTTCGTAGAATGTATATACGCGTATCTCTTCGATTCAAAAGTTATACTCGAAATTAACTCGATTCCATTTATCCGAACCAGCTTAAATTTTGCACACATAAGTAAATCCAATGACAATGCTATATTTTTATTTTTTGACGAACGTAGTATTTGTACTTATTATACAGGGTTACACAAAAGTTTTCGGATACAATAATACCTACAAACAGCATCTTCAATTCAAATACAAGCAACTTTATATACTTCATAATTTTAAACGCAATTATATTTATTAATAAATAAATCATAGAAATTTTTCTTTTCCAGCTGATTGAAAAAGTGACCTGAATAAAAACACATAGCAATTGCTACGCAACACTCGAAATATAGGAACCGGTCCAAAATAAATAAAATCTTGTTCGTTTTATAAAGCTCTGTTTTAAGGGAAAGTTAAGTTTAATCCCAAATGACAGCAACAGAATGCGTTATCTGTTATATCTACGTAAAAACAAGTCAGCATTAACTTCACGTTTTTACATTTTTAATTTTGTATCACTACAATATTAGAGAATTAAAAATACGAGGGGTATAAAATAAAACCCGCAAAAGTGTCAATAAAATTACGTTTTTCGTTCTAGGTGGTTGGAAATTGGCAGACAAAGTTCGTGAGGTCTTCCCGAGATCGTAGAACAACGCAGTGAGAGTAGGCAATTTTAAGAGATGAGGAGCAGCCAATTAAAAAGGGCGATACCACTACGCAGTTGCACCAAACAGGAACAGTGTGCATCTAGTCCATCTTTACGAAGTGAAGGCGGAAAGCCGGTTGGTATCCATAGCAGAATGTAGACGATACCAGGCGAAAACTGCATGCTGTACCACTTTCGTTCAACTGCGTAGTTGTGCCGCCATATTTAATTAGTTGCTCCACACCTACAACGCTACCTACTGGAAAAAATTCGTACTACCAGCTAGGGAAATTTCACGGACCGTGTCTGCAATATTCCTACCACCTACAATGAAAAACGGAATTTTAATAATACATTTGTGATCTTAATTTGATCCCTACTCGTATGAAATTGACATACTTTAGTTTTTGTACTAGGACTTCCCTCAGAGGGATTAGTCTGAGCGATATTACTGAGAACATAGATTTAATAATAACACGTAGAAGCAAAGAAAATGAGATGTTATCTTTAATTGTCCATATACTGCGAAAAATTGAAATGATGAAAATAAACGAATTGTAGAATTACAAAATCTTATATATAAATTCGTATGCACTGTTTAAAAAAATGGGAAATCAAACCATTCAAGACAGCCATGCATGGATATAAAATTTAAAGTACGCAATATATTAAAAGTAAAATAGAAAATGAGACACTAATTTACTTATATCGGAATTTTAACTGTATAAAATGATGCCAAGAGCATAATCAGACGCTCCGCACCAATTTGAGTAACTTTAAATGACAAATATATGATGTTTAAAAAGAATGGACTATACTTTATATGGTGTGTGCTCCCCCGGAATAGTTAATAATTACAATATCTGTTTTCCACGGATGCAATGAGGTTGTCGATAACATTTAAGGAATTCTCTTCTCAATATCTAATATAGTACCAAAGTACCGAATACATCAAAAGTGGCTTGCAATGCTTCGTTAGATTGTGTTTTAGATATGCTCGATCGGATTTAAATGATGAGTGTATGCTGGCCACTACATACGCTGTATTGTTTTGTTTTCAAACATATTCTGCATAAGTTGAGCTGTATTTAGCATGTATTAAATAAAAGAAATCGGCAATGATTACAACATAAAATATGACACAAGATCTGAATATATCGTCTGCATAACTTTTGAGCTGTCAAAGTGTCATTTGAAGTAATTTACAAATCCATACATATTTATTCAGCAAATCATGCAAGCTAACATACGCCAATATGAACCCGATTACAAAATTTCACCAGAATAAGTTAATATATAAAAAATATACTAATGATAATTGAGAATATTGCCTTATGATAAAATGTCTAGAAAAATGAATCGGATAAAAAATTCATATCACATTTAAAATGGCACTTCCCTCGGTTAGTGGCCTTGGCGAGAGAGAGAAAAGCCTAGAGAAGGAACACTTTAACAAGTACTTTCGGGCAACCTACTCACTGTTTCATACAGGTCTTTATTCAATATTTACACAATTTATTTAATGCTAGGTGGGTATCTATCAGTTTTGTTGCATTTAAATCGCATGTTTTGCAGCATTATGAAATATTTAAAGTTGCTGTACCTAATAATTCCAAATTAATGGTAATTGAGATCGCTTTCCGTTAATTTCATCTTTTTAAATTTTAAATTTTTTAGAAACCATTCATAGAGACAATTGTATATTTTAAAACTAACCCGAAGCAAAATTTCAAGATTTTGGGCTCAGCAGTAACAGAGAAATAGAAAATTTTTGAAAGTTTTTTGTTTCTGCACAGTTTTATATAGCGACATTTTTAGAAATTGTTCTATTGAGAGAATTTAGGTCATGATAAATGCAGCCATGTCAATTTTCATGTTTATATTCCTAACAGTTCCATGTTCTTCATTACTTAGATCATCTTTAGATCTTTTTCCGCTTTGTTTAGTCTTTCTATTTTTTTAGAATTCGTTCTACAACGAGCATTTACATCTTATTAATTACTACCATGCCAAATAAGTTCTAGTTTCTAACCCCCAACAGTATCCGAAATATTTCAGTATTCCAAATAAATCATAGTTTAGAACCTTTCTAGAAATTTTTACGTTTATCCGTCAAATTGAATCTTTTAGAGAGCGTTCATTACGAGTATTTACATCTTAAAAGTAACTACCGCACCAAATTTAAAGTTTCTAACCCAATCAATATCACAGAAATTACAATTTTAGAACTTTTTTTGCTCCTGCAGCGATGTAGGTTCTTGCACTGACATAAAATAATCTTTTCTTCGGAGCAGAGATGGCCACCAACATTTTTTTTTTAAGTTGGCTATGTAGTTTCCGAGATAACACCTCACAAACGTACAAGCATTAATAATATTATATACTTTATAATATTATAACGCTTTATAATATTAGCATTAGATGTACAGATACAAAAGCCATTTATCTGTTACAAACTAAAGTGCCGGCGTTGCCCAGAATTTGAAGGATGTTTGTTCTGAAAAATCAATTTCAAAATTTAACATACAACACAAAACAAACATTAAAAAATGCAGTCGAAATGTTGTTGAATGAATCATATGAAAACGCTATATAAAAATGTATAAATGCATATAACAGACGCAAAAGAATACAGCTATAAATGCACTTATTTCAATTTATAATTGGGGCAATAATGTTAAAATACGCCAATATTTCCCTAATCGGGTTTTTATCATGCTTCAATACATTTTTCAAACTCATATGACGTTATACTATATCCACCATGCCCTTTATATTTCCAATATGACGTAATATTTTCCTCTTTCCCGTGGAAACCTTGAAATAGAAAAGTTATGAAGTTATATTCACTTTCATTTAAATTCGTCAAACCATTTATTTCATTTTCATATTTCACGTGAATATCATGCAATAGAAAAGTTATGACGTAATATTCACCTTTTTTTTTTAATTCGGCAAACTATTTATTTCATTTTCATTTTTCCCGTGGAAATCTTGCAGTAGAAAATTAATTGTTGTAGTAATAATTTTATTGTGTTTTTTAATTGTTGGCAACTGCTATAACGAAAAATGTTTAAATTTGATAAGAAATTGCTGTTAAATTGGTGGTTTTTAATTAATTAAAAATTAACTATATGTTATTTAGATTCCGGATTTCTTTAGTTGCTCGGTCATGTTTTAATACACATGTACGTATCTCTTCACAATTTTGGCCTCCAAATTGTGGATTTTTTATAGAATTACAAACAGACAGATAGACAAGTTTTCATTTTTATATATCTCTCTATTCTATAAAAAGTAACTAACGCTGTCACCGCCGCCGCCGCCAGTTTTGAATTTTTTGTGACCGGAGGTGTTTCTTCGTTAATATTAAGAAAACTATTGCATACAAATATATGAAAATCGGTCGTGTTATAGCGAAATGTTTGATCAACACACTAATGCATACAGTTTTCAAATCGAAGAATTATTTTAAGAGATATTTAATGCTAAAGTTGGCAAAAATCGTTCGATTAAAAAAAAAATTATAAGAGCAAAAGCTATACATGGGAATTTAATCATTTTAAGATCATTTTATTCAATAGAAGATCCCGGTCTGCAGATTTCATTAATTTTTTTAATTTGACTCATTTTTTGAGGTTTTATTTTTATTTTAAATTCAAATATTCAGCATTTTGACAGATATTTTTTACATATTTTTGAAAATGGTATTAATTTAAACCGTTGCCAACTGTATAAACAGCGCAAACAATAATGTTTGCTTCAAATAAAAAAAAATATTTACACGTTACTATTATAAACAGAAAAAAACCTTCAAATTAGAATTAAATAAATAGGTATAAAAAGCAGGCACTTATTGGAAATTACGCCATAAAAACTATATTTACATGTGAATTTTAAAAGAGAAAGGATATTGCAAAATAAATAAATTAAAATGCGTTAGAAATCTGAAATAGAACAAATTACGTCACATTACACTTATTATGCAAAATGAACAAAAATAGCATTGCAAAACAGTTTAAATTTAAAAATTGCGCGAGACAAAATATTAGAGGTTAAATATTAGATTTTTTCAAAGTTTTATTATTTGTCGTTTGATGTGAGGTGTTCAGCTATAAGTATGCAAATTTTTATGTTTCCAACATAATTAGGGGCTGAGTTAGAAAAATTGCTTTAAATACACAAGTTAGAGACCAGAGGGTTAAATATTAGACTTTTTCAAAATTTTATTATTTGCTGTTTGATGTGAGGTGTTCAGCTATAAGTATGCAAAATTTCATGTCTCCAACTTAATTAGGGGCTGAGTTAGAAAAATTGCTTAAAATACACAAGTTAGAGCCCAGAGGGTTAAATATTATACTTTTTAAAAATTTTATTATTTGTCGTTTGATGTGAGGGGTTCAGCTATAAGTATGCAAAATGTCATGTCTCCAACATAATTAGGCGCTGAGTTAGAAAAATTGCTTAAAATACACAAGTTAGAGCCCAGAAGGCTAAATAATAGACTTTAAAAAAAGTTTATTATTTGTCGTTTGATGTGAGGTGTTCAGCTATAAGTATGCAAAATGTCATGTCTCCAAATTAATTAGGTGCTGAGTTAGAAAAATTGCTTAAAATACACAAGTTAGAGCCCAGAGGGTTAAATATTAGACCTTTTTCAAAATTTTATTATTTGTCGTTTGATGTGAGGTGTTCAGCTCAGTATGCAAAATTTCATGTCTCCAACTTAATTAGAAGCTGAGTTAGAAAAATTGCTTAAAATACAGAAGTTAGAGACTGGAGGGTTAAATATGACTTTTTCAAAATTTTATGATTTATCGTGTTATCGCAAGTGTTCAGCTATAAGTATGCAAACTTTCAAGTCTCCAACTTAGTTAGGGGATGAGTTAGAAAAATTGCTTAAAATACATAAGTTAGAGCCCAGAGGGTTAAATATCAGACATTTTTCAAAATTTTATTATTTGTCGTTTGATGTGAGGATTTCAGCGATAAGTATGCGAAATTTCATGTCTCCAACTTAATTAGGGGCTGAGTTAGAAAAATTGTTTAAAATACATAAGTTAGAGCCCAGAGGGTTAAATATTATACTTTTTAAAAATTTTATTATTTGTCGTTTGATGTGAGGGGTTCAGCTATAAGTATGCAAAATGTCATGTCTCCAACTTAATTAGTGGCTGAGTTAGAAAAATTGCTTTAAATACACAAGTTAGAGCCCAAAGGGTTAAATATTAAGCCTTTTTTAAAATTTTATTATTTGTCGTTTGATGTGAGATGTTCAGCTATAAGTATGCAAAATTTCATGTCTCCAACTTAATTAAATTAGGAGCTGAGTTAGAAAAATTGCTTAAAATACACACGTTAGAGCCCAGAGGGTTAAATATTAGACTTTTTCAAAATTTTAATATTTGCCGTTTGATGTGTGGTGTTCAGCTATAAGTATGCAAATTTTCAAATCTCCGACATATATAGTTTCTGAGAACGGGCTCTGTGACAGACGGACAAACTGACAGACAAAGGAGTGAGACAGGTAGGGTTTCGTTAGATGAACGAAACTCTAAAAACATGCTGCGGATGACTGTAACAACATCCTAAAATTACATTACCATCAGCGATCTACCAATCCTGAATTTAGTTTATATTCGTTTCATATATTCTTATTCTTTTGTGCGGCCCTGTAAAATAATTATCAATATTATATACAGTAAAACCTCTGAATAACGGACACCCCGAGAATGCAGAATTTGTCCTCTATTTAGAGGTGACCGCTACTGAGAGTAAAACATGTACAGTTATTTAAGAGTTGGTAATCGAAAAAATGCCCGCTAAATAGAGGTATCCGCTAATCGGGTGTGTCCGCTATGGAGGTTTTACCAGTAAAACTTCTGAATAGCGAACACCTCGGGAGGGCAGAATTTGTCCTCTATTTGGAGGTGTCCGCTACTGAGAGTAAAAACTGTATAGTTATTTAAGGGTTGGTAATCGAAAAAATGCCCGCTATATAGAGGTGTCCACTAATCGGGTGTGTCTGTTATGGAGGATTTACTGCATAATAATATCATTCTTTACAAGAAAATTGCATGCTGTATGATAGACAGACAGACATCCAGATAAAGATAACCTCCCGGATCAATAAACACTCATGTCTTTTGTTTCAATCATCCACAATTATATGTCATACAACATGCCAGATTTTATACAACAGGCTAAAAACAGTCACCGTGGTACGGAATACTGTATTATTATTTGTTTGCCCACCAAAACTGGTTGCCACGGGTTGTTGCAAGGTTTGTGATTACGTGGTTGAAACTGATCTATTCAATATTACTGCGTGCGTATTTTTTTTAATTTGCTCCATGTGTTTAAACCAGTTGTCTACGAAACATCAACCGTTGAAAGTGACGCACACCAAATTTCTGTGACGTATGCAGATAAATTGTGCTTTTAAAAGAGTTTTTTCTATATAATTTTTAAACGGTTTGGAACTTATTTTTCATAGTAGGTGCATTCAGTCGGCGACCCTCATAGGTACATTCTGGTGCAATCAGAAACGAAATCCGAGAAATATTTTTTGAGTTATGCTTGACGAAAGGTTTTTATTAGGCTTTTTTTTAGTAGGACATGGCGTTAATATCCATCGTAGTAGTAAAGTGTCCGGACAGTAATATATCGCTGAGTATTAGCCTTCGCTTCGCTCAGACAATAATGGCGTGACATATGCTAAACAATAGAATACTTTTCAAATTTTCTAGAAAAGTAAAACGCATATGATATTTTGCGCATTGAAAAGATTTTTGTTATTCCATATTCTCAATATTTCCACTTTTTGTGTCTCAAGTATATTTGCTATTTGTTTTGTCTCTTTTCTCAAAACTAGTACATATATTTTTTATAGGTTATCATGCTAAAACAATATCAAAAACTTTCCATGAAAATTAGTCTTCACAAAATATAGAACTAACAGTTGAGTATGCTCACTAGTAAAATCAATAGAATAGCCCAGACTGCTAGATTAATAATTTTCTCGAATGAAAAGATCAAACTTTTCTATAACTTGTAATAAACGTTAATATATATATATATATATATATATATATATATAAGGTCCATCATTATTCTAGCGAACTTTCAAGCAGACTTTAGAAAGGTAAATGAATAATTATTTTATTAAATACATAACAGCACTTCTGTATATGTACATTTATGAATTTTCATGGACACTGCTAATTTAAATTGTTTAAGAACTAAGTAGATTTGCTATTTCTTTTTTTTTCTTTTTTTTTAATCTCAAAACTAGTATATAAATAAAGCATAGACTTTATTAATTCATACGTTAAAATGTGGTATACATATAAATCTTCGTGTCAACAGAACTTCTAAAATTGAGAACAAATATCAACATAATAATGAAACACGCACTTAAAATTCTTCATTATGAATATTTATACTTGTTAGATCTCAAGTAAGTTTTACCGAAATAATAGTTCAATAGACAATAACACTTTAAGAGTAATGCTTACTATTTTTCATCGTGTGCATACTAATTTTTTTGCGTAATTTTACGCAGTTTCAATACAACAAGGAATAAATGAGATCTGGGTAAAGTTTCGTTATAGATTTTTATCATTTGCAGATGCATTCGATGAATAGCCATTAATATTTAATGTGAGGTAAAGGTAGGAGAGTCTGCGCACATTTCAAAAGAATAATAATAAAAAATCTAATTTTAAATTTTTTGTTAAACCATGTATGAATAAATTTGACTTCATTTGCTTTTTATGCATTTCTATTGTTATTTTGTTGTTATGCTGTTATTTAATAGAAGAGCAGTAATAAAACCAAGAGAATTATTTTGCGCAATCTCTCCTTACAGGGTAGAAGAGATCGCGCACATGGGTAGGAGAGATTGCGCACATGGTTAGAAGAGATTGTTATTAATAATAACTACACAATACTACAATTAATTTTTTAGCAATAATAAATACACTTAAATGACAATGTGTTAAGTTTTTTGTGAATAAATATTATTGTATTAGGATTGAAGTTTTCAACAAATGTTTAAATAATAATAATAAATAATAATTTTAACAATAGTTAAAGAATTTTAATTTAAGAAGAGGATTAAAATATTAGAAAAGGTAAGCCCTACTATGATTACAAAATAACATTATTCTGCTTGATGTCATGTTTAACTTGAAAATTACTTCATTTTCATTTCCACAGTTTTATTGTATTTTGTTTGCTAACCGAAGTTCTCGTCGTCCACAATCAATGCACTTATTCTAGTAAATCGTGCAGGTTTCGTGCAATCACCTGCAACAAGCAATACATTGAATTCAGTCACTGGTCGAAGTTGTCTCCTGGTACAGTTCTAGATGTTCAATGCACTCACCCTCATTGACCTTCGTTTTGTTTCCATCAGTTTTTTATCCTACTTTTTCTGGACGCATCTTATTTGTTGGTGGGTTTTTTTTCTTGTAGCGGCATTATTTTAAAGTATTTTTTCATGTATATTTTGTGGATCAGCGACATTAGTTGCACTCTGTTTCCTTTTTGATTTCGATGGCATTACATTACTAGGAATGGGTGAAAGTTTTTCCAAAATAGTGTAGATGTCATTAGAAAATGCATTTTAGTTAACGCTAATATTTTATTAGCAAATTAACTGTTCATAAATGAAAAAATATATATAAATATTTAATTAATTTATTAACAAATATGTTGTTAATTTATTAACAAAAAAATTGCACAAAATTAATTAAAGAACAACTGTATTATTAATTTATTAACAAAAGTTTTATCTGCAAAAGTTTTTTTTTTTTTTTTTTCAAATTAATTTGTTGCCAAATTTAGTTTCAATAATTATATGTTTTTCCAAAAATTATTTCAAAATAGATTCATTCATATGCTTTACATGTAATTTGCAATTCATGCAAATTTAGCAATAAGCTGCGTGATCCCTCCTAGCACTGAAACTTATGGAAAAATGAGCCATCTCTCTTAAGTAGCAAATGCGCAAACACTCCTATTTTGGTAGGAGAGATTGCGCGAAATTCATCTAAACATGGCCACTTCTAAAATGAATTTTTGGTGTTCTCATACTTAGTCTACGTTAGTATCTTATATGAAATCGTTTAAGTTCAAAATATTTTTTACTGCTGACATTCTATAAAAATTCTGGCGAACAGTTATGAAAATTGAAGCACTTACTTTCGAAAAACCAAACAAAATAGCAATGCTTTATTCAACACGCTTGGAACAATCAATGTGCACATTCATGTAGACACTGCACTAGTGCTGCTGTACAACTACCTGGAGTCGCTGCACGCGCACTTTACTCCTACCCGTGCGAATCTCCTTGTGCGCGATCTCTCCTGGCTTTACCTTATATTTTAATGAAAATATCAGTCTTAAATTCATGATTTTATTGTATTTATGGACTGAATCTGAATTACCATAGCTATGTTCATATCGATTTTGAAATTTAATATAATTTGAAAAAGTTCTGCTTTCCTTCAATTTAATATATGCTTCAAGAATTTTTCTGTGCAGAATGATCTTCAAATATTTTAGATAAAGTTTACATAAAGAAAGACTCATGTTATTGCTTAACATTATTTTTAATTTATGATTAGAAATATAATTTCAGTGAGTTTTTGTTGTAATGGATATTCCTCTCGTACGTAAGCTACATTCTTTCAAATTTAAATTGAGATAAACGTGTTTCATTTTTATTGCTTCATAAAATCAGAATATTGCTATAGATTTCAATAAGGACAATACATAATTAAATGCCTAGGAGGAGGTTAAAATATTTCATTAAAAATTCATTTATACTGTATAAATATTCAAATACTTTAATTCAAAGGTTTAACTTTTATTTTTAAACGATAAAAACATTTTGCGTATTCGAAAGTATGAATTTCTTATTTCATAGAAACACTAAAATACTATATGCATTAAACATTTTCAGGAAACATTTTAATTAGGATTTATTCATTTTAATTTAGGATATTTTAGAAAAACATTAGACCGGTATTAAGGAAGTTAGAAATATTTTTTACGATTACATTTTTATAATCTATATTTAGATCATAGAAAAACCTATATATATAATTTATTACATTAAGTCAACTTTAAATTTTAAATACAAACTTTCACTATAGGTTTTACACATACCGCAAAAGGTATGAATTTTCGGGTTAATAAATATATGTACACAGTCTCGATGATAAATGTATACTTTAAATTTTATTAGAATTCATAAATATTATTTATATATTTAAATAGTATTTGCCTTCTTTATAATATATATTTTTAAACATGGTAGAACTTGGAATTGTTACATGCATAAAAAACTATTAAAACTGTTTGGCGTAATTAGAATTTCCTAAAATGTGAATTATATACAAATGTTAATTTTTGAAAAAAGAACATACATATTTGTATTTTATATTATAAAAATCAATTGTAAAAGTTTTACAGTAATGGCTGAATTCAACTGCTGCCTACATAATTGATTATAAAATTCTTCCAATATTTTATTTATAAATATCAGCATTTTGTTTGGTATAAAAACCTATAAAAAGAAAACTGAATGTTTTTGAGTCTACTATATAATCAGCTAAATTCCATTCGAATTCTTTTATTTATGGTTAGCAGAATTCGGTTTCAACCATATTTAAAGATCAAGATTAAGATACACGAAATCTTTGAAGAAAAATATAAAGAGGATTAGATTCTAAAATCTCATTATAGGATTTGAAGTATTGGGGTTTTAAAGAACGTTATAGAAAATTATTTAACTGTAAAGTATTGAGTTTTCTTTTGAGAAGCAGCATAAAACATTTTTATATTTGGAAAAAAAAAAAAAAAAAAAAAAAAAAAAAAACATATATATAACTACATTAGTAGATGAAAATAAAATATTTCTGTTCAATTTACAGTTCTTAAAATTAACATTTTATGTATAACTTGAAAATACATGACTCGTAAGAAATTCGTAAAAGTTTATCTTAGTAGCACTACTTGTTTTTTTTATTACTAACGGAGGCTGAAACAGTTATCTGCTGAAAAAGTTCTCTGCAATAAATATCAGTAATTTCACACTTAGCAAAATATTTAATACATAAGTATATGTAGCATAATTCATCTAATCAATGGACTCACATTCTTGTTTGTAATGTATATAAATAACACACACACATGTATAGATGCGTGTGTATATGTGCATGGGAATGCGCCCATATACTTACCTTGTAGGTATTGTGAAGCTTTTAGAATCTAAATATCTGCTTACAAATTTTAGGTAGCTTTCTTTACAAAAAAGCTACCTATTGCAGCCGTTCGGAGGAAAGCGATTTCAAAAAATTTTGGTATATTTTCATCGATCATGACCCCCAGACCCCGAAACCACCCTCCGTTCAAAATTGATATATATATATATATATATATATATATATATATATATATATATATATATATATCAATATATATATATATATATATATATATATATATATTACCATTAATTAAACATAACCTGCCACCGTCAATTATTATGAATTAAAGCTGTAAGTATTAAAAAAAAAAAAAATATTATAAGAATTATTATGGAAGAAAAAAGAAAAAAGTGGACACCGACAAAAATTGAAAAGCTTATACATTGAATTACGTTATCGAGGGCACAGAATTCAATGATATAAGCAAAATGGTTGTTTTCTGTGGGAGAAATAAGCTAAAGCTAAAATTAATTTTCCCCTGTGCCCGAACAACCACTAAAATCAAGTGAATTGATTAAAAATGAAAGCAGAATAGAAACAAATAATATGAAATGGAAGAATCAATAAAACGTATTTAAATATTTATAGGATATAAAATAGAAATAATAAACACCATACCGATTAATATTTCAGTATTTTACAAAAATCCATGTGCACATGTCTTCCAGTATATCAAAAAGATTAAGGTGAATAAAACAGTTAAGAAATCACAGTAAATGATACCAAAGGATGCAGTTAATACATTTTGAAATAATATATGAAATACCTTGTAAAACAAATTTAATCTAATATAAAATATATAGAAATTAATTACATTATTTAAAATGCACTATTAAATTAATAGATAACAGTTTAACAATATCGTCAAAAATTAGCTAAAAATACACCCTGGTGTATAAAATATAACTAAAATGGAGCTAGAAAAATTAAAAATAAGAGCAATATGAAAGATACAATTTTAGTGCTGCCATCTATTAATAATTATATTAAACATCTATCGCAAGATAAAAATTTGCAAGCTTTTGAATGTAAATAACTGTTTAAACAGCAAAACCAAACAAATCCTTATATATAGAGAATTATAGAACAACCACTAAGATCAAGTGAATTGATTAAAAATGAAAGCAGAATAGAAACAAATAATATGAAATGGAAGAATCAATAAAACGTATTTAAATATTTATAGGATATAAAATAGAAATAATAAACACCATACCGATTAATATTTCAGTATTTTACAAAAATCCATGTGCACATGTCTTCCAGTATATCAAAAAGAATAAGGTGAATAAAACAGTTAAGAAATCACAGTAAATGATACCAAAGGATGCAGTTAATACATTTTGAAATAATATTTGAAATGCCTTGTAAAACAAATTTAATCTAATATAAAATATATAGAAATTAATTACATTATTTAAAATGCACTATTAAATTAATAGATAACAGTTTAACAATATCGTCAAAATTTAGCTAAAAATACACCCTGGTGTATAAAATATAACTAAAATGGAGCTAGAAAAATTAAAAATAAGAGCAATATGAAAGATACAATTTTAGTGCTGCCATCTATTAATAATTATATTAAACATCTATCGCAAGATAAAAATTTGCAAGCTTTTGAATGTAAATAACTGTTTAAACAGCAAAACCAAACAAATCCTTATATATAGAGAATTATAAACCTAATATAAATCACACAAAGTATTTAAAACTATTGTTAATAAAATTTAAAAGAATACAATATGTTCTATTAGCTAAATTATTTAAACTAAACTAAGAGTTTAAATAATGTTAGAACATTGATAATATATAGCATATATCTATATGCTATAAAACAAAATAAATTCAGTAATAATTAATATAAATAATTATTAAAAATTATCTAAAAATTATTTTTTAATGAATTACATATAAGATATTTATAAAATGAACAGGAAATATCAAACATGTGGAAGTATATAGAAGGTTAAATAATACTTAAAATCCCATTACTTAAAACGCACAAATATAGAATGTGGATTATTTTCAGACATCCATAAAAATCCATAAAGTATGAATATGGGACATTCAAAAACATTAAACTAAGAGTGGCATACTATTAGTAATTAATATGATATTGTCCTTAGTAAATTAGAATTTAATAACAAATAATTGTAAATTAGATTAATGAATAATTAAGCTAATTATAATATTAATGAAAATCTCCAACTTACATATAAATTATCAAATCAACATCCACATAAAATACATAACAAAAAAATAGTAATAATACAAGAGCCCCGCTTTTTTTTTTTTTTTTTTTAAATAAATAAATAATTAACCATTGCGTATTATCCAGACAACACCACCCTCCTCCGTACTCTAACATCTACCCACCCAACCAACCTATAATATTTTTTTTATATTATTTTACAATTTTTAATTTTTTATAGATATTTTTTTATTTTATAATTTTTTTTGTAATTTTGTTTACGCATGTGTTAATTTGTGTTTATAGATCATGTAAGAAAAGTACTAATTGTATATTAATGAATATATGAATTTTTTTGGAAAACCATGATTTAATGCATCATAAATTAGTTTTTTAATATTATTGTTAATTAGAGGAGAAGAACATAAACATTTTATTCTATATAAATGATTAAGTATTATATTACGAAATACAGAATGATGTAGACAAGATTTAAAATTTGTAAATGTATTAACTGTGAATTTAAATTCTTTACGTTTGTCATACAAATCTGTGATTGTTTTATTGTCTTTTATTGTAATTTTAAGATCTAAGAAGTTAATTGTATTGTTAGATAAAAGGTTTTCCGTTAATTCCAAATTAGTGGGATAATCAACTGGAAATCGAGTAATTGCAGATTGATCAGTTTCAATTAAAATGATGTCATCAATATAACGATATAAATGTAGATTATTATTAGTAAAATTGCGTTCATAATGAGATAAGTATAAGTCTGAGAGTAAACTGGAAGTACAACCGCCTTGTGGTATACCGACATGCTGTAAATATAAAGTATTATCTTGCAATATATAATTATTATAGATAATGAAGTTAGTTAAAGATTTAAAATATGCAATATCTATATAAGATGGTAATTCCAGTTTTTTATAATACTTTTTAAATAATGCATTTATAATTTTATGTAAATCTAAAAGGTCTATATTATTAAAAAGATCTTTGAAGTCATATGTCGTTATATTACAAACAGAATGAAGATTTTTTAAAATCTTAACAAGTTGATAGCTATTTTTTATACAATGTGTATTATCATTGTTTGTAGTAAGTTCATATATTTGATTAAGAATTTTTAAGAGAAGTGTATTGGCTTTATTATTATATGTATTACAACCAATAGTAACAGTCCTAAATTTAATAGGTGTTTTATGAAATTTGGGAATAAGAACTAAATATGGATAATTAAAATTAGTAGATAAAATATTTAAAAGTTTATAATAACTTCGAATTTTACGATTATTTACAATAACATTTTCATTAGTTTTTTGAAAAGACTTATTAGAAGAAATAGAATTTGTAAGTAGTTGGTGATAATATGATTTACATATAATAGCATAATTGTTAGGAGATTTGTCTACATATGTAATAACGAAGTTTTTTTGTAATTTAGTAATTTGTTGGAAATAATGCTGTGTATTAATAGAAACCAAATCAGCAATATTACTTTTTAAAACCATAGTTAATTTTTCAATTACTAATATCTTCCATTGATTAAAATATTCAATAGGCTTATTATAAGAGATAGAAATTTTATAAATAAAAATATCAATATCATATGTAAACTGTTTGATAATAGATTTAACATTAAATTTAGATGGAAGTCTATATTTAGTACCATAACCCATTAGTTGTTTCAATTTAAAATCATGAACAATATCAAGATTTCCAGTGATTATATGTCCATGATCATTGTTTATGTATTTTTTTAGAGTGGGGTCTTTGCAGTTACACGGAAAAGTACTTGCAGCAGATGTATTTTTTGAAAATGTATTATAGTTAAAAATTTTTCTCCCAATTGTATTCGGATATTTAAAGGTTTTTGATATATGAAGATTATTGATAGGAAAAAAACAATTTTTATCATTAATTATAGAATTGATATTAATTTTATTAAAAATGTGATTTGAAAAAGTAATTATCATTTGAGTATTCATGTTCTGAATTTTGTGTTTTTTTTTGTATATTAATATTTAAAAGATTAACCCTACTCATAATAAGGTCAAAGTAAATATCAGAGAAATGTTTAGAGAAAGATTTACTTAGAAAGACATTTAAATGTTGTACCAGCTGTTTCTTTTTAATAGCAAAGATGTTTTTACGAATTAACAACCAGTTATAATACTCTAAGTAATTTCGTTGAAGATCATTAATTTGTTTTGTGATAGATTTTTTGGAAACTACAACTGATGATGAACCCTTTCCGCGTTTATTACGTGTTGTTTTAGCATTTAAATTATGATTAAGAGTAGGATAAATTGGAGAATAATCAATATTGTTATTTATAGATGTGAAGACTTTGACAGGTCTGTTAAATACTTCACTGTTAAGTCCATAAGGATATATTGTGTTATAATATTTCATATATGATGATTCCATATAAAGACGTTCTGATTTATTTTTTAGAATTTGAAGGATTTCAATTGTCGTATTTTTAAATAGATGTTTATGAAAATGTTGAATTTCAGCTGTAGATTGTATATTTTTTGCTTTGTTATTATTAGAGTCTGATCGATGATGATTGATTCGTTTATGAATTGGACCTGATGTTTCACCAATATATTTCATATTACATAAGTTGCACTTTATACTATAAATAACATTAAATGCTTTACAAAAACTTGAATAGTTAGGATAGAGACAATTTGTGTCTGAGCAGCGTATGGACATGTCTTGCACCGAGAATCATAGCACTTACGAAAAAATAAAGGACGAGGGGGAGAGTATAAATGGTCGCTGGATGACGATCCAGGAACAACCCAATTATTATTCCTGTACCGGACACTACACTGCATAGATGCTAAGTGTATCTTGCCAGTATCGAGATGTTTACTAAGAACTGCCATATAAAAATTATGTATGGAAAGTGCAATAATTGCCATAAAAATAAGAAATTTTAATAATAAAAATTAATAATTTAATTAAATTAGCCTTGATTAAATAATAAAACTTGAGTATGAAAAAATATATATATACAATATTTACAATCATAGAAGCAGAACGCAGAAACAATCTTCAAATTATCCAAAACCAAATTATGATAACAACCCAAATAACGTAGATGAATAATATCAAGCAACCACTAGACTATTTTATAACAAATAAGTCTAAAAAGATCCGCATAACATCCAAATCCTAGAACAACTATAACCATTCAAAGACAACCAAAACGCTTACCCAACTAACTACTCAGATCAAAGTAATATGAATTTAAACTAAAGCAAATTAACATTAAATCATTGAATAGAAATAATTATTGCTACCATATTATATGTATATATAAAATGATTATCTCTACAGAATTATGTAAAGCTATAGCACAAATAGAAAATATATAGGACAATATCATACACTAACTACAAGAAAATTCAGATAAAATCATAGCTAGAAAATTAAAAAACATTAAATAAATCGTTGCAATGATAGGAATGAAAAAATTAATGGAATCCTAAAATAGGTATCAGATAACTACATGGTAGAAATCTTATTGATAATACACATAGATTGTGCGCTAATTGTAGCAATGATCTAAGCGTATAATATTTAAAAGATTGCTAAATAATTTAGCGACCTGGGAATATATAAAAATATATATAAGATACCTTAAGGAAAAAATACATCAAAATGAATTGTTGACATTCAAAATGAAAAGATATTTAAAATATCGTAAAAATATCGTAAAAAGCATACATTCATAATTACTTGCGCAAATGCATCATAGTAATTTGAATGCTAATATATTACCATTAATTAAACATAACCTGCCACCGTCAATTATTATGAATTAAAGCTGTAAGTATTAAAAAAAAAAAAAAAAAAATATTATAAGAATTATTATGGAAGAAAAAAGAAAAAAGTGGACACCGACAAAAATTGAAAAGCTTATACATTGAATTACGTTATCGAGGGCACAGAATTCAATGATATAAGCAAAATGGTTGTTTTCTGTGGGAGAAATAAGCTAAAGCTAAAATTAATTTTCCCCTATGCCCGAACAACCACTAAAATCAAGTGAATTGATTAAAAATGAAAGCAGAATAGAAACAAATAATATGAAATGGAAGAATCAATAAAACGTATTTAAATATTTATAGGATATAAAATAGAAATAATAAACACCATACCGATTAATATTTCAGTATTTTACAAAAATCCATGTGCACATGTCTTCCAGTATATCAAAAAGATTAAGGTGAATAAAACAGTTAAGAAATCACAGTAAATGATACCAAAGGATGCAGTTAATACATTTTGAAATAATATATGAAATACCTTGTAAAACAAATTTAATCTAATATAAAATATATAGAAATTAATTACATTATTTAAAATGCACTATTAAATTAATAGATAACAGTTTAACAATATCGTCAAAAATTAGCTAAAAATACACCCTGGTGTATAAAATATAACTAAAATGGAGCTAGAAAAATTAAAAATAAGAGCAATATGAAAGATACAATTTTAGTGCTGCCATCTATTAATAATTATATTAAACATCTATCGCAAGATAAAAATTTGCAAGCTTTTGAATGTAAATAACTGTTTAAACAGCAAAACCAAACAAATCCTTATATATAGAGAATTATAGAACAACCACTAAGATCAAGTGAATTGATTAAAAATGAAAGCAGAATAGAAACAAATAATATGAAATGGAAGAATCAATAAAACGTATTTAAATATTTATAGGATATAAAATAGAAATAATAAACACCATACCGATTAATATTTCAGTATTTTACAAAAATCCATGTGCACATGTCTTCCAGTATATCAAAAAGAATAAGGTGAATAAAACAGTTAAGAAATCACAGTAAATGATACCAAAGGATGCAGTTAATACATTTTGAAATAATATTTGAAATGCCTTGTAAAACAAATTTAATCTAATATAAAATATATAGAAATTAATTACATTATTTAAAATGCACTATTAAATTAATAGATAACAGTTTAACAATATCGTCAAAATTTAGCTAAAAATACACCCTGGTGTATAAAATATAACTAAAATGGAGCTAGAAAAATTAAAAATAAGAGCAATATGAAAGATACAATTTTAGTGCTGCCATCTATTAATAATTATATTAAACATCTATCGCAAGATAAAAATTTGCAAGCTTTTGAATGTAAATAACTGTTTAAACAGCAAAACCAAACAAATCCTTATATATAGAGAATTATAAACCTAATATAAATCACACAAAGTATTTAAAACTATTGTTAATAAAATTTAAAAGCATACAATATGTTCTATTAGCTAAATTATTTAAACTAAACTAAGAGTTTAAATAATGTTAGAACATTGATAATATATAGCATATATCTATATGCTATAAAACAAAATAAATTCAGTAATAATTAATATAAATAATTATTAAAAATTATCTAAAAATTATTTTTTAATGAATTATATATAAGATATTTATAAAATGAACAGGAAATATCAAACATGTGGAAGTATATAGAAGGTTAAATAATACTTAAAATCCCATTACTTAAAACGCACAAATATAGAATGTGGATTATTTTCAGACATCCATAAAAATCCAGAAAGTATGAATATGGGACATTCAAAAACATTAAACTAAGAGTGGCATACTATTAGTAATTAATATGATATTGTCCTTAGTAAATTAGAATTTAATAACAAATAATTGTAAATTAGATTAATGAATAATTAAGCTAATTATAATATTAATGAAAATCTCCAACTTACATATAAAATATCAAATCAACATCCACATAAAATACATAACAAAAAAATAGTAATAATACAAGAGCCCCGCTTTTTTTTTTTTTTTTTTTTTTTAAATAAATAAATAATTAACCATTGCGTATTATCCAGACAACACCACCCTCCTCCGTACTCTAACATCTACCCACCCAACCAACCTATAATATTTTTTTTATATTATTTTACAATTTTTAATTTTTTATAGATATTTTTTTATTTTATAATTTTTTTTGTAATTTTGTTTACGCATGTGTTAATTTGTGTTTATAGATCATGTAAGAAAAGTACTAATTGTATATTAATGAATATATGAATTTTTTTGGAAAACCATGATTTAATGCATCATAAATTAGTTTTTTAATATTATTGTTAATTAGAGGAGAAGAACATAAACATTTTATTCTATATAAATGATTAAGTATTATATTACGAAATACAGAATGATGTAGACAAGATTTAAAATTTGTAAATGTATTAACTGTGAATTTAAATTCTTTACGTTTGTCATACAAATCTGTGATTGTTTTATTGTCTTTTATTGTAATTTTAAGATCTAAGAAGTTAATTGTATTGTTAGATAAAAGGTTTTCCGTTAATTCCAAATTAGTGGGATAATCAACTGGAAATCGAGTAATTGCAGATTGATCAGTTTCAATTAAAATGATGTCATCAATATAACGATATAAATGTAGATTATTATTAGTAAAATTGCGTTCATAATGAGATAAGTATAAGTCTGAGAGTAAACTGGAAGTACAACCGCCTTGTGGTATACCGACATGCTGTAAATATAAAGTATTATCTTGCAATATATAATTATTATAGATAATGAAGTTAGTTAAAGATTTAAAATATGCAATATCTATATAAGATGGTAATTCCAGTTTTTTATAATACTTTTTAAATAATGCATTTATAATTTTATGTAAATCTAAAAGGTCTATATTATTAAAAAGATCTTTGAAGTCATATGTCGTTATATTACAAACAGAATGAAGATTTTTTAAAATCTTAACAAGTTGATAGCTATTTTTTATACAATGTGTATTATCATTGTTTGTAGTAAGTTCATATATTTGATTAAGAATTTTTAAGAGAAGTGTATTGGCTTTATTATTATATGTATTACAACCAATAGTAACAGTCCTAAATTTAATAGGTGTTTTATGAAATTTGGGAATAAGAACTAAATATGGATAATTAAAATTAGTAGATAAAATATTTAAAAGTTTATAATAACTTCGAATTTTACGATTATTTACAATAACATTTTCATTAGTTTTTTGAAAAGACTTATTAGAAGAAATAGAATTTGTAAGTAGTTGGTGATAATATGATTTACATATAATAGCATAATTGTTAGGAGATTTGTCTACATATGTAATAACGAAGTTTTTTTGTAATTTAGTAATTTGTTGGAAATAATGCTGTGTATTAATAGAAACCAAATCAGCAATATTAATATATATATATATCTGACCTATGTCACACTGTAACTCCCGTAATTATGAACCGATTTCGATGTAATTCGGTGTGTACATAGTACATACCAGTGTCTCGACCGAGTTCGTTGGCCAGCTTCATCCGCCGTTTTGTTTCAAAATGGCGGCCATTTAAAATTTTTTAAAAGTTTTAAAACTTGAAATGTGGTACCAAAAAAATTAAAAATGGAAAAATATTTTTTTCTTATGTATTTGACCTTTATACAAAGATTCCGGAGCAGTTTTTGTTTCCTCTATATCTTTAAAAATGGCTGAGTTATAGCATTTTGAATTTCTAGGGTGGCTGACATTTTGAAACGTCCTGAAATTTGTCACGCGATAAAAAGCGTATTTATGAACCGATTTGGATGTAATTCAGTGTGTACATAGTACATACCAATCTCTCGACCGAGTTCGTTGGCCAGCTTCATCCGCCGTTTTGTTTCAAAATGGCGGCCATTTAAAATTTTAAAAAAATTTTAAAACTTGAAATGTGGTACCAAAAAATTAAAAATGGAAAAATATTTTTTTCTTATGTATTTGACCTTTATACAAAGATTCCGGAGCAGTTTTTGTTTCCTCTATATCTTAAAAAATGGCTGAGTTATAGCATTTTGAATTTCTAGCGTGGCTGACATTTTGAAACGTCCTGAATTTTGTCACGCGATAAAAGGCGTATTTATGAACCGATTTGGATGTAACTTCGTTTATACATAGTACATACCAATGTCTCGACCGGGTTCGTTGGTCAGCTTCATCCGCCATTTTGTTTAAAAATGGTGGCCATTTAAATTCTTAAGAAAAATTTAAATTTGAAATGTGGTACCAAAAAATTAAACATTGAAAAAATATTTTCTTCTTATGTGTTTGACCTTGATAAAAAGATTTGGGAGCAGTTTTTGTTTCGTCTATATCTTAAGAAATGGCTGAGTTATAGCATTTTGAATTTCTAGCGTGGCTGACATTTTGAAACGTCCTGATTTTTCTCACGTAATAACAGGCGTATTTATGAACCGACTTGGATGTACCTTGGTGTGTACATAGTACATACAAATATCTCGACCGAGTTCGTTGACCGGCTTCATCCCAAGGTTATTAGACTATAAAGGTTGGCTCGTAACTTTTCACCCAATCGGAGGGGTCTTTCTCTGCTACGTCACAAGAATCCACAGTCGGAATCCCTCCTGTGCTAATAGCGTTATATACAGTTGAATTGTTATGCAATTTTAAGGGGAAAAATTTTTTAATACTTTTTTTTACGTGTAAAGAAATAAGAGACCATAGTTTTAAAACTACATAGAAGAAAATTAATAAGTTTTAAAATCTTTACAGTGACACCGGGGCGAAAAATTAAACATTTTTGAAAAAAAGAGAAAAAACAGTTACAGCTGCTCTATATTCTCTCTCACTCTTTCTCTCTTATTTTGTTATTATGATATATATTTTTTACTTACTAGTTGACAATTTCTTATTTATATATATATATATATATATTTATTAAATTAGTAAAATAGTGGGTTGCAACTTGAATTAATTTAATTAAAATGTACGTTTTAATATGGAATTTCTACAAATTAGAAAAACAAAATAACTTCTCAGAATTACGTTTATAAAGACTAATAAGTTTTAAAATATTTGTAAGTTGTAAAAAACAGTAAAAAAGACTTAAACATATGCAATTATGATTCTTTTAAAGCATATATTAGTAAAGTACAAAGTCAAAAATTCGGAATCGTCCAGAACTCGTCGATTGGACTTTTCCGAATTTTTGTTCATTTGCATAATTAAAAAAAAAATTAAAACTTTATCCACTTTCACAGGTGAATTATTTACGCATTGGAAAGCATTTTAATACTAAAAAGTCCTTCCGGCCAGTGCCGGGAGGAAGAGGTAGCTTTCATAATCCTTATTTAAAAAAAGCCAACTTATATCATGCAAACACACGAAGCTCAATTTAGTGGAAACCGAATATAGGAGATTCAATACTAATTTTTATCAATATAATGAATGAGAATTTCGCGAAATTAGTCAGCTTTATCCAAGCTGCTTTTCTTTAAAGTAACTTATATTTGGCTGCCAAATTCGGCAATTTCTTAAAGTGCCTGTCATTTTAAGACAACATGGTGGATGAGGCTAAGCAGTGAACTTGGTCGAGACCTTAGTAATTGCTGTGCACATGCTCACTCACATCGGAATCGGTTAATATATAGGAGTGCTGTCGCATGCAAAAAATCAGATTTTTCAAAATGTCACCCACAATAGAAATTGAAACTGCTATATCTGAGCCATTTTTTAAGGTAAAGACAAACAAAAAATGCTCCTGAATCCTTATATCAAGATCAAATACTTAAGAAAGAAACCTTTTTCAATTTCTAATTTTTTTGCACCTCACTTTAAATATATATATTTTTTTAATTTAATGGCCGCCATTTTGAAACAAGATGGCTGATGAATCTGGCCAGCGAACTTGGTCGAGGTGTTGATGTATACTATCCACATGCCTTCTTACATCGAAATAGGCGAATACGTGTGTTATCGCGTGACAAACACAAGATCGTTTCAAAATGTTAGCCATGCTAGAAATTCAAAGAGCTATAAATCAACCATTTTTTAAGATATCAACAAAAGAACAAATTTTCAGAAACAAAAACTGCTCCGGAATCTTTGTATCAAGGCCAAACACATAAAAAAAATCTTTTTCATTTTCCAATTTTTTAATACCTCATTTTGAATTTTAAATTTAATTTTTTTTAAATGGCAACCCTTTTGAAACAAGATGGCGAATGAAGCTGGCCAACGAACTCGGTCGAGACATTGGTATGTACTATGTACAGACCAAGTTACATCCAAATAGGTTCATAAATACGCCTGTTATCGCGTGACAAAAATCAGGTCGTTTTAAAATGTCAGCCACAAGAGAAATTCAAAATGCTATTACTCAGCCATTTTTTTTTTATATATAGACGAAAGAAAAACTGTTCCTGAATCTTTGTATTAAGGTCAAACACATACAAAAAAAACCTTTTTCATTTTCCAATTTTTTGGTATCTCATTTAAATTTTTTTATTATTTAATTTTTTTAAATGGCCACCATTTTGAAACAAGATGGCGGATGAAGCTGGCCAACGAACTCGGTCGAGATATTTGTATGTACTATGTACACACCAAGGTACATCCAAGTCGGTTCATAAATACGCCTGTTATTACGTGAGAAAAATCAGGACGTTTCAAAATGTCAGCCACGCTAGAAATTCAAAATGCTATAACTCAGCCATTTCTTAAGATATAGACGAAACAAAAACTGCTCCCGAATCTTTTTATCAAGGTCAAACACATAAGAAGAAAATATTTTTTCAATTTTCAATTTTTGGTACCACAATTCAAATTTAAATTTTTCTTAAAAATTTAAATGGCCGCCATTTTTAAACAAGATGGCGGGTGAAGCTGGCCAACGAACCCGGTCGAGACATTGGTATGTTCTATGCATAAACGAAGTTACATCCAAATCGGTTCATAAATACACCTTTTATCGCGTGACAAAATTCAGGACGTTTCAAAATGTCAGCCACGCTAGAATTTCAAAATGCTATAACTCAGCCATTTTTTAAGATATAGACGAAACAAAAACTGCTCCGAAATCTTTGTATAAAGGTCAAATACATAAGAAAAAAATATTTTTCCATTTTCAATTTTTTGGTACCACATTTCAAATTTTAAAACTTTTAAAAAATTTTAAATGGCCGCCATTTTGAAACAAAACGGCGGATGAAGCTGGCCAACGAACTCGGTCGAGACATTGGTATGTACTATGTACACACCGAATTACATCCAAATCGGTTCATAAATACGCCTTTTATCGCGTGACAAAATTCAGGACGTTTCAAAATGTCAGCCACGCTAGAAATTCAAAATGCTATAACTCAGCCATTTTTTAAGATATAGACGAAACAAAAACTGCTCCGAAATCTTTGTATAAAGGTCAAATACATAAGAAAAAAATATTTTTCCATTTTCAATTTTTTGGTACCACATTTCAAATTTTAAAACTTTTAAAAAATTTTAAATGGCCGCCATTTTGAAACAAAACGGCGGATGAAGCTGGCCAACGAACTCGGTCGAGACATTGGTATGTACTATGTACACACCGAATTACATCCAAATCGGTTCATAAATACGCCTTTTATCGCGTGACAAACTTCAGGACGTTTCAAAATGTCAGCCACGCTAGAAATTCAAAATGCTATAACTCAGCCATTTTTTAAGATATAGACGAAACAAAAACTGCTCCGGAATCTTTGTATAAAGGTCAAATACACAAGAAAAAAATATTTTTCCCTTTTTAATTTTTTGGTACCACATTTCAAGTTTTAAATTTTTCTTAAAATTTTAAATGGCCGCCATTTTGAAACAAAATGGCGGATGAAGCTGGCCAACAAACTCGGTCGAGAAATTCGTATGTACTATGTACACACCGAATTACATCCAAATCGGTTCATAAATACGCCTTTTATCGCGTGACAAAATTCAGGACGTTTCAAAATGTCAGCCACGCTAGAAATTCAAAATGCTATAACTCAGCCATTTTTTAAGATATAGACGAAACAAAAACTGCTCCGGAATCTTTGTATAAAGGTCAAATACACAAGAAAAAAATATTTTTCCCTTTTTAATTTTTTGGTACCACATTTCAAGTTTTAAATTTTTTTTAAAATTTTAAATGGCCGCCATTTTGAAACAAAACGGCGGATGAAGCTGGCCAACGAACTCGGTCGAGACATTGGTATGTACTATGTACACACTGAATTACATCGAAATCGGTTCATAATTACGGGAGTTACAGTGTGACATAAGTCAGATATATATATATATATATATATATATCAATTTTGAACGGAGGGTGGTTTCGGGGTCTGGGGGTCATGATCGATGAAAATATACCAAAATTTTTTGAAATCGCTTTCCTCCGAACGGCTGCAATAGGTAGCTTTTTTGTAAAGAAAGCTACCTAAAAGAAAACAATTAATTAATAATTAAAAGAAAATAAATTAAAATAATTCTAAAGAGATATTTTAATTGGGGAATATGTGTTTTTCAAAAAGTAAAAACTATCTCAATTACAACAATTTTTTTTAATTTAATTTTTTACGTGGTTTTTATCGTTTTTATGAATTTTGCGAAAAAAATTTTACTTTACTAACATGATTCTGATTACAATATTCTAATTCAGTATAATAAACTTTGACCTCTTTTCAGTTAAGTTTATTTGGAAATCCTACATCGACTTTTCAATGTATCGCATTTTTTAAGCGATTTTAAGAGTTTTTGTTTTCGTTATACGGCGATTTTTTGACATTCGTAAAAGTAATTCGATTTCAAAGTTTTAGCCCCGTGATTAATGACTTTTTAGGGATTTTGAATGCGTTATTTTGCGATTCACAAAAGCATTCTGGTTACAATGTCTTAGACAATAAATTTATCACAATAAATTTTGTTGTTTGCGATTTTTAAATTAAAAAAAAAAAATTCCTCCTTTTTTCGCGCGTGAGGCACTTTTCCCAAATCATTAAAAGGTATCTGGTTTTAGTCTTTTAGCTTAATATGGTAAATGTTGTCCTCTTTTTAATAATGTTTATTTGGAATTCGTACAGCGTTTCTTGAAATTTTCGCGAATTTTTTTATGTGAATTTTAGATTTTTAGAGGCAATTTTTTGACATTCGTAAAAGGAATTCATTTTCAATCTTTTAATTCAATATAGTACATTTTATCCTACACAATTTTTGAAATTTGGGCGATTTGCAATGCGAATTTTTGCGTTTCGATTCGAGGCAATTATTTTGGCATTCATGAAGGAATTCCAATTACAATGGTATTGTTCACTATAGTAAATTATGTTCTCTGCAAACTTCAGACGCTTAAAGTTTGCTATTTTTTCTGCCTTTACGTTTCGCGGCGATTTTTCCGCATTAGTAAAAGGAATCTGGTTTTAATCTTTTAGTTCAGTATTATAAATGGCCTCTTTTTAATAAAGTTTATTCAGAATTCTTGCAGTGATTTTTAATTTTTAAAGATTTTTTTTCCGTGTGATATTTAGAGATTTTTTTGGCATTCGTAAAAGGGATTCGGTTTCAAACTTTTAGCTTAATATAATATTGTTTTATGCGATTATTAGCGGTTTATTTTACTTTTCGCTAAAATAAAAACGCCAATTACGAAAATGTCCGAATTTTGGAGAATTCCGGATTTCGGACGTCCGGATTTGAGACTTTGTACTGTATATAAAACACATAGTATCTTCCTACAGGTTTTTTTAACCAGGTATTGGTTATTTCCAGAGGCTGATAAAAAGGAAGGGGCAGGGGGGAGGGAGTAGTGGAGAAATTAGCCCTCACAATAATTAACACCATCAATTTTTTATATTTAATATATCAATAATTAAAAAATAATAATATTTACAACAGTTCAACTGTTCACATATTATTTACAATTTAAAGCATTTGATTTTATATAATAAAGAAAATACTAATGAAAAATAAAACAACTATACAATAGTTTTTCTCATTTTTTTTTTCTACACAATCCCTAGTGCTAAATTTTAATTTTCTTTTTAATGATTTCATCTCTTCTGACTTAACATTTAAATATTTTACGCGGATAAAGATTCGTAATTTAGAAAAAGAAGTTATTAACATACTGTCGATATTTAAATTGGATGTGTTTGATTATATATATTCAACAGTTTTCTTTAAAATATCGTTCTTTTCATTGAATGTCTCTTTATGAAATAAAATATTAAAAGAGAGCTTCAAATTCAAGTTTTTATGTATTTGACTTTAAATCTAAAAAGAAAAATATTTTAGACGAACAAACATGAACATAGCAAACACGGGTTACGGCCGACAGGAAAATAAGGATTCTTGGATTCTTGTGACGTATGATTCTGCCTAGCAACGAGAGTGGGCGGGACGGAGTCCATAGTGACGAGCCAACCTTATATGTCTAATAACCTTGGCTTCATCCGCCATCTTGTTTCAAAATGGCAGCCATTTAAAAAAATAAAAAAATAAAAAAATTTAAATGAGATACCAAAAAATTGGAAAGTGAAAAAGATTTTTTTGTATGTGTTTGACCTTAATACAAAGATTCCGGAACAGTTTTTCTTTCGTCTATATCTAAAGAAATGGCTGAGTTATAGCATTTTGAATTTCTATTGTGGCTGTCATTTTAAAACGACGTGATTTTTGTCACGCGATAACAGGCGTAATTATGAACCTATTTGGATGTAACTTGGTCTGTACATAGTACATTCGTTGGCCAGCTTCATTCGCCATCTTGTTTCAAAAGTGTTGCCATTTAAAAAAAATTAAATTTAAAATTCAAAATGAGGTATTAAACAATTGGAAAATGAAAAAGATTTTTTTATGTGTTTGGCCTTGATATAAAGATTCCGGAGCAGTTTTTGTTTATGAAAATTTGTTCTTTTGTTTATATCTTAAAAATTCTTAAAAAACTTTGAATTTCTAGCATGGCTAACATTTTGAAACGATCTTGTATTTGTCACGCTAACACACGTATTCGCCTATTTCGATGTAAGAAGGCATGTGGATAGTATACATCAACACCTCGACCAAGTTCGCTGGCCAGATTCATCAGCCATCTTGTTTCAAAATGGCGACCATTAAATAAAAAAATATATATATATTTAAAGTGAGGTGCAAAAAAATTAGAAATTGAAAAAGGTTTCTTTCTTAAGCATTTGACCTTGATATAAGGATTCAGGAGCATTTTTTGTTTGTCTTTACCTTAAAAAATGGCTCAGGTATAGCAGTTTCAATTTCTATTGTGGGTGACATTTTGAAAAATCTGATTTTTTTGCATGCGACAGCACTCCTATATATTAACTGATTCCGATGTGAGTGAGCATGTGCACAGCAATTACTAAGGTCTCGACCAAGTTCACTGCTTAGCCTCATCCACCATGTTGTCTTAAAATGCCAGCACTTTAAGAAATTGCCGAATTTGGCAGCCAAATATATGTTACTTTAAAGAAAAGCAGCTTGGATAAAGCTGACTAATTTCGCGAAATTCTCATTCATTATATTGATAAACATTAGTATTGAATCTCCTATATTCGGTTTCCACTAAATTGAGCTTCGTGTGTTTGAATGATATAATTTGGCTTTTTTTAAATAAAGATTATGAAAGCTACCTCTTCCTCCCGGCACTGGCCGGAAGGACTTTTTTTAGGTAGCTTTCTTTACAAAAAAGCTACCTATTGCAGCCGTTCGGAGGAAAGCGATTTCAAAAAATTTTGGTATATTTTCATCGATCATGACCCCCAGACCCCGAAACCACCCTCCGTTCAAAATTGATATATATATATATATATATATATATATATATATATATATATATATCAATATATATATATATATCTGACCTATGTCACACTGTAACTCCCGTAATTATGAACCGTTTTTTTGTAATTCGGTGTGTACATAGTACATACCAGTGTCTCGACCGAGTTCGTTGGCCAGCTTCATCCGCCGTTTTGTTTCAAAATGGCGGCCATTTAAAATTTTTTAAAAGTTTTAAAACTTGAAATGTGGTACCAAAAAATTAAAAATGGAAAAATATTTTTTTCTTATGTATTTGACCTGTATACAAAGATTTCGGAGCAGTTTTTGTTTCCTCTATATCTTTAAAAATGGCTGAGTTATAGCATTTTGAATTTCTAGGGTGGCTGACATTTTGAAACGTCCTGAAATTTGTCACGCGATAAACAGCGGATTTATGAACCGATTTGGATGTAATTCAGTGTGTACATAGTACATACCAATCTCTCGACCGAGTTCGTTGGCCAGCTTCATCCGCCGTTTTGTTTCAAAATGGCGGCCATTTAAAAATTTAAAAAAATTTTAAAACTTGAAATGTGGTACCAAAAAATTAAAAATGGAAAAATATTTTTTTCTTATGTATTTGACCTTTATACAAAGATTCCGGAGCAGTTTTTGTTTCCTCTATATCTTAAAAAATGGCTGAGTTATAGCATTTTGAATTTCTAGCGTGGCTGACATTTTGAAACGTCCTGAATTTTGTCACGCGATAAAAGGCGTATTTATGAACCGATTTGGATGTAACTTCGTTCATACATAGTACATACCAATGTCTCGACCGGGTTCGTTGGTCAGCTTCATCCGCCATTTTGTTTAAAAATGGTGGCCATTTAAATTTTTAAGAAAAATTTAAATTTGAAATGTGGTACCAAAAAATTAAACATTGAAAAAATATTTTCTTCTTATGTGTTTGACCTTGATAAAAAGATTTGGGAGCAGTTTTTGTTTTGTCTATATATTAAGAAATGGCTGAGTTATAGCATTTTGAATTTCTAGCGTGGCTGACATTTTGAAACGTCCTGATTTTTCTCACGTAATAACAGGCGTATTTATGAACCGACTTGGATGTACCTTGGTGTGTACATAGTACATACAAATATCTCGACCGAGTTCGTTGACCGGCTTCATTCGCCATCTTGTTTCAAAATGGCGGCCATTTAAAAAAATAAAAAAAAAATTAAATGAGATACCAAAAAATTGGAAAGTGAAAAAGATTTTTTTGTATGTGTTTGACCTTAATACAAAGATTCCGGAACAGTTTTTCTTTCGTCTATATCTAAAAAAATGGCTGAGTTATAGCATTTTGAATTTCTATTGTGGCTGACATTTTAAAACGACCTGATTTTTGTCACGCGATAACAGGAGTAATTATGAACCTATTTGGATGTAACTTGGTCTGTACATAGTACATTCGTTGGCCAGCTTCATTCGCCATCTTGTTTCAAAAGTGTTGCCATTTAAAAAAAATTAAATTTAAAATTCAAAATGAGGTATTAAACAATTGGAAAATGAAAAAGATTTTTTTATGTGTTTGGCCTTGATACAAAGATTCCGGAGCAGTTTTTGTTTCTGAAAATTTGTTCTTTTGTTTATATCTTAAAAATTCTTAAAAAACTTTGAATTTCTAGCATGGCTAACATTTTGAAACGATCTTGTATTTGTCACGCTAACACACGTATTCGCCTATTTCGATGTAAGAAGGCATGTGGATAGTATACATCAACACCTCGACCAAGTTCGCTGGCCAGATTCATCAGCCATCTTGTTTCAAAATGGCGACCATTAAATTAAAAAATATATATATATTTAAAGTGAGGTGCAAAAAAATTAGAAATTGAAAAAGGTTTCTTTCTTAAGCATTTGACCTTGATATAAGGATTCAGGAGCATTTTTTGTTTGTCTTTACCTTAAAAAATGGCTCAGGTATAGCAGTTTCAATTTCTATTGTGGGTGACATTTTGAAAAATCTGATTTTTTTGCATGCGACAGCACTCCTATATATTAACTGATTCCGATGTGAGTGAGCATGTGCACAGCAATTACTAAGGTCTCGACCAAGTTCACTGCTTAGCCTCATCCACCATGTTGTCTTAAAATGACAGGCACTTTAAGAAACTGCCGAATTTGGCAGCCAAATATATGTTACTTTAAAGAAAAGCAGCTTGGATAAAGCTGACTAATTTCGCGAAATTCTCATTCATTATATTGATAAACATTAGTATTGAATCTCCTATATTCGGTTTCCACTAAATTGAGCTTCGTGTGTTTGAATGATATAATTTGGCTTTTTTTAAATAAAGATTATGAAAGCTACCTCTTCCTCCCGGCACTGGCCGGAAGGACTTTTTTAATGTTAAATTATACATATATTTTAATGTCCAACAAAATATGAAATAAAAATTTTACCGAAACTTTAAGACAGATTTTCTATTAATGTAATCGTTAAACAAGATTTTTATATAAATTTCAATGAACAGAAATAAAAATGTATATTTATAAACAAAGCAATTTAGTATTCATGTATACTAATAAATCATTTAAATAATTTATCAAAATTTATAATTTACGAGTACTTTATCTAACATTTCAGCCTCATTTAATATTGCATTAAATCACTGCATAAATATTTTACTTAGACATTTATTTTATGTTTTTGTTATAGGAAAATGAATTTTTCAAAGTTATTAATATTGTAAATCTTCATTAAGCTGTAAAAATCATTTCATAAAAAAATAAACGATTAACGGTATCATTAAAACCGCAACTATTACACATAAAATATAATATTATTAGACTAAGAATGACTTATTAACTGTGTATAAATTTTTTTTAATTTATTTTTCCATAAATATGTATGTTGTTCAACATAAATATTATTATTCTTTTATATTGAACATTTTCTACATTTGAACTTATTTTGACACAAATATTCTTAATTTGATGTGTTTATTTCTTTCCCCTATAAATCACAAAAAAAATCTCCAATGATTGTTTATTTAAAAAAATACAAATGAAAAGTAAAAGAAAAATGCCACCAAAATTATTTTAGAATTTACTTAAATTCGACATGAATTTCAGATTTTTAAATTTAAATTACTTTTATTTCAGTTAATTCCCTTTTTAAAATTAAATTTTTATAACTGTCAGATTATTCCATACTTTTAAATTTAAATTTTCATTTTATTTTTATTTTTTCTTCGAAATGATCATTTCATTTTTAGTATCTACGTTACTCTTTTATGAATTCATCTTTCCCTATTTTAAGAAGAAATTCACTGGCCTTAATGGGGTATATCTATCCTTGAGTGACATCCTAATGGCTTGTCAAGAATACTTAACCAACAATGTCAACAGCAAGTTTCAAGTTGAGTCAATATAGTACGTGTCAGAAACAGAATCTTCTCAGGAAATCCCATTTTCAATTGCTTTCAATGCATTAATTAAAGATGAATTCAAGTCTCTGTCATTATAATTTTCGTTGCGATTGATTAATCTGCAATATAGCAGAATAAAAGGTTCGCATATAATTGTACCAATTACATGATCGTGAAGAAAATTGACTAATAGGTTGTTTTATATTTGAAAAATAAATTATGAATTAAAGTGATCCGGTGTTTAAAAAAATCGAAATGACTGAAGTTGATCGCAGTATTGGTTTTTACATTTCACTGGAAACGTGAATTATGTATCACATAATAAAGAAAATATAAGCTAAACATAAGAATATCTTTAAAATCTTTTGTTGATTTACATTTCATCGTGGCAGACTATATGTATATATTAATCTGCAGTTCTAATTAAATTGAAAAAATTAAATAAATAAAAATAAAAACAGATTTTGATTAAGTTTTTAGAAATGTGCTTGTTTTTTTTCTTTAAATTTCGTCGATGGATTTTAACAATAGAACATTATAATAAGCATTACCTCGTGTATATTTCTATAAGAATTCTGTTTAAGCATTTCTCAAAATAAGTTGAAGTTTATGTGTAATTTTATCGAGCATATGTGGTTCTTTTTTCAGTACGATTCTGAATAATCATTCACATGAAACGTTCATCAACGATTTTCTTAAGGAAAGATAAATAAATTACATTACGTAATTTTCCAGTAACATCTATATATATTTATAAATCTTTGCATAACATATAAAACCTTTAGTTTTCATAGTTAATTGGTAAATTACTTATCTAGTTGAGCTAACATATTTTGTCTTAAATGTAGTATTTCTTATGTTTTTAAACACATACGCATATTTATGTATACATGCAATTTTTTGAAAATGTCGGTTTATATAACGTTTCATGAACTGACAATAATATCCTACTGCTACTCTTTTCTAAACTTGAAAAAAATAAAATAATACCAATTAATTATTTAAACTTTACCAGCAAAACCCTCGACTTTGATCTCGTAGTTGTTGAAAAATGGCAATTAGTATCTATGAACCTGATTGCATTAGAAGCAATTACACTGCTATGGATAATTGAAAATTTAATAATTAAGCCGCATTAACCATTGAGTCGATCACGACAATTAACTTAATATGAAAATCTAAAATGAATTTCAAATAAATCATATCTTCTATTATTTTTTAATGTTTTGCGCCATGTCACATTTCAAGTTTATATCCCTAAAAGATTCAGATAAATTGTATATTAGAATTTTTTTAGAACAGTTTACTTTTATTTCACCGTTCGTAGCGCCACTTACATTTCAAAAGCACCCACCATGCCAAATTTTAATCTTTTATCTTTCAATCTGTTTAAAAAAATTTTTTAACAAGCATTTATATCTTAACAGCAACCCGCTTGCCAATTTTCAAGTTTCTAGCTTCAATAACAAAAATCGCTATTTGAGAAAGTATTTTTAAATTCAAATTTAGTAAAAACTGTTCTGTGTGAGCATTTAAGTCTTAAAAGTAATATGCATGTCACATTTTAAATTTCTATCCCTAAGATTTCTAAATAAATCTTTATTTAGAGCATTTTTAGAACATTTTACGGTAATTCCATTTCAATAAATGTCAAAATATAAATTGTTTGCACCAAACATTTACATATTAAAAATATCAACCATAATAAATTTCAAGATTCGAACCCTAACAATTCCAATTAAATCGCAATTTATAAAGCGTTTAGAATGTTTTCTGTTCATTTTGCCCTTTTAAATTTCGATTTTTTTAGAAAATGTCCTTAGCGAGCATTTACATCTTAAAATGTCCCATGCCAATTATTTAGCTTGTATATCAACTGTATCTTAAAAGTCATCTCCATATCAAAACTCAAGTTTTTAGCCTCAACTGTGACACAAAAAATCTCAATTTTGGAAACTTTTAGGTTCTCCCACTTCGTCGGGTGTAGTGATACTGACTTAAATGTATCCAATGATTTAGCAGAGATAGTCGCCATCGTTTAATCACCATTTTTTTAGACTTCGGTTTGATAGTACCCGTGATTATACCTTACAAACATCAAACGTTTCTTCTTGATAATATTAGTAACAACTGTCATAAAATCTAGTTTTTTCAAATAAATTTGATTTTTATCATTTAACTTATATTTTTTTAATCTCCAGAATTCATATGGTAAAAAATCCTTGACAGAATAAAATATATTTTTTCTGTAATTATGAGGGCTTTTTTATAAAAATATCTTTGTGCATTGTGTAATGGAATTCAGATGATTTCTTGACACTATTTTTGCCGAAAACGGATTTTCGGCAAAACTCATAATTAGGGCAGAAAACGAAGACGAAACATAATTTTTGGTCGATCTCTAATTTCTGTAGGAAAGAAAAAACAAACCGCTAATGAGGAATCGAAATCTGTGATTCGTAAAAACCGAGCAGAGCTAAAAGACAGTTAATTTCTAAATCTGCCTGTGAATAGAAAAGCCCATGTTTGATACTGTAAAATGCTGTTTAAAATGATAAAATATCACACAGAGCAACGCATTATTTAATAGGTAATAGGGGAAATCTTTCTTTTTATTTTTCAGTAGAAAAAATTGTAGAAATGTTCATTTATCAAAAATCGTATTTGTCATTAAAAGACATTTCGAGTCAATTTATACAGTTTTTTTAATCAAAATTTGTAACATACAGTAATGTAGAATAAATTACTAGCGTTATATATGTATATATATATATACAGTGTATTAATAAAAAACAGTGTTACACAAAAATATTTATATTTGTTTAAAACTAAGGTACAACAACTAACTAAGGTTACAACAACTAAGTTTAAAATTAAGGCTAACCCTTATGTCAATGACCAAAATTTGCCCTTGTGTCCAATGGCCGGGGTACCCGGGTACTTGCTGCGGTTTTAACATACGCGAGCCGTAAAATACCCCTATTTCATACAGTGTAACTGCTTGCCTTTAGAGAAGAGGAATTTGGCGGATTTTTATAACTTTTAATTACAGTAGAACCCTGCTAATCCAAACTAATTGGGACTGGTGCCTGTTCGGATTACAAAATATTCGGATTAGCCGGGATTTCGATAAAAAAAGAAAAAAAAAAGATGTGTGCTAAAAAATTGTAAGTTATAAGTACTCAGTAGTCCAGTAAACACCCTCTAATCCGGCATCCTGATGTCCGGCATGCTGCGTAGTACGGCACGACTTTCGGTTAATCACTCCTGACCACTCCTGATGTTTATAATAATCCAATGGAACTTCAGGTTGAGGAATTGCGTAACAACCGATTACAAACGGTTCAAAATCACGAATCTGCAAATAGCTCAGTCACCACGTCAACGACGGGTATGAAAAAAATTTCTGTATATAATTTGCGAAATCAAACTTTTAAATGGAAAAATAAATTTTTACCAACCGAATTAAAACGTTTTTGCCTTTTAGAAAATAATTTTATAGTACTGGCAAACAAACTGATATTCCAGATTTTTTAAAGATGGGTTTCTGCCAGTAGGCCTACAGTGCACGTTTTCATTTTATATTTGTGCTACATTATTGAGTATTTTGTTAATTCTATTCAAGATGTTTAAAGAAAAAAAAAACATACTTTACTGCCATTTTTTGTTCAATTCTAACTTCTACACGTTTTTCCAGACATTTATTTGTTAAATAAAATCGGTTCAAATTAACCGGAATTTCGGATTACCGGGATTCTACTGTACTTCAGGTGTTAACAATTCAAACAAAGATCACACATTAGACATTTGGAAAGCTTATATCCGTTTTATTGAGCAAGTATGAGTGTAGACCGATTCCTGAATATTCTTAGATTTATTCGTTTTGACAACCAGAACACACTAGTGGAAAGTCTTCAAAATGTTAAAACTGCAACAATTCGTGATTTATGGACTATGCTAAATCCTAACCTATTGAAAAAAATACATACCGACGGAAGAGTAAACGGTTGATGAGCAGTTATTTCCTCTTTGAGGAAGAAAAAGATTCCCCCAATATATTCCGTCTAAACCGGCTAAATATGGGATCAAAATATGGTATGTATGAGATGCAAATAATTATTAACCTCTTAAAGACCAACGATGCACCCGAAAAACAGGTACAGACCGTGAAATAAACCAAGATAAAATAGTTGTGAAAGACTTTGCCTCTATATTCAAGGATTTTGTTCAAAGCATCAACATGGTTAACTTTTCTTCTTCCTTTTCTTCGGGCAATCATTTATTATAATGGAATCTCCCAGCGGTTGGCACTTTGAAAAAAAAACAAACCTTATATTCCCCAAGAAATAAGGCCTTGTAAAACGTGCACGTTTTAGCCACAGAATTTGATTTTCATGATGACATAAGCATTTGTTCGTATGTTCCAAAAAGGAACAAAGTTGTCATTCTAATGTCTACTATGTATTATGATAAAATCATCACAGGACCGAATGATAAACTCAAAATGATTCAGTTTTATAAGGAAACGAAATATGGAGTTTATACAATGGATAAATTAGTGGGGCAATATGCAACACATAGGCGTACAACCACATGGTCACTTGCATTATTTTTCTATATTGTGGATATAGCAACACTTGCTATTTACATTATACATACTGAAAACAATGATATGGTTATAAACAAAACAGACAATCGTCGCCTGTTATTGCATGAATTAAATGAGATATTGAGGCTTCCAGCAATCCACGATCAATCGCAAAATGCACAATATATAAGACATTTGTCGACCAAATCCGGAATTGAAAGTAAACTGAAAAAAATCTTTGACCGAATTTGAAGCTGCCACACGTTGAGAACCCAGTCCAGAAAGCTTAAGGCGAGATGAAACAAGAATGATAAAAGCAGTTTGTGTTAGATGTGCTTGTTAGAACCTCAAAATTGGCGCAGAAAACCCGGAAAATCATGTAAAAAATGTGGAAAGCCAGTACATGATGTACATTCCTATACCTTTTGCTATTGTACAGCTTGTCTACAAAATTTCACGTAAATGAAATATTTTTTACCTTAGCAAAATAGGTCTAACCCTTTATTTCTAATTAAATTCAAGTTTTATTGATCTAAATCTAAATAATCTATTAATGCTGTATTTTTCCAATGAAAATTGGCATGGGTACCCGGGTACCCTGGTCATTGATGACAGGTATACAAATGTTTAATGTCCCGAAAATGTAATTTAAAAAAATCCAAATTTTAAAGTGATTATACTACAGGACAGTGAATACTACAAATAATGGGGATCTAAACTGATTTTAGTTTCTTTTGATATTAACACCCTGAAAACGGGACGAAAAGAGAAAAAAGGTACCCGGTACCCGGTCATTGACATAAGGGTTAACATAGGTACTTATTTAAAAACAAGTACCTTTGAATAGACATTGAATTTTAAGACAATTACGCGCAATACTCTGAAAATGGTTCTTAACATTATTTACACTAAAATGTTTCTACAAATCGTATTTGAAGAATTTCAGGCGCCAAATTTCGTGTTATGCTTTTCTTTCTAAACTTTCATGGCATTATTTTCACCAAAAATATCCCATGATAGTATTTGAAAATTTTCTGGTGCCAAATTTTATATTAAGTTTTTCTTTTGTCTTTTTCTGTTTGATATTACAAGCATAAATCTATAATTAAATAATTTGAAGTTTAACTATACGGTAATCGAAATATTCTATCATTTAAAATATTTTATTTCTATGAAGAAAATGAGTTTAGTTTTTCATTGTTGAATCACCGATCTTCAGGTATATACTTTAATGCATTTTAATATCTTCCAATTAACGAACTCAATCAATAACTGCGCTATGATTAAACTAAAACACATTTGAGGGATTACCCGAATTGCACACTGATAATGCAAGTCTCGGCTCGATTTGGAATATTAGATGAACATATATTACCTCAAACCCGTAATGTGGCTATCAACTGAATGATATGTAGTTCTAAATCATCACATGAATATATATGTAATTGAGAGATTAGGAGATGCAAATCTTTGCACCAAAACAATTAACACCAATAGTGTAAGTAACAATGTAAAACAGAATTTTCAACATAAAGTTAAAATTTAAAAACATTTCGTGTGCAATATTGAATTACACTGATCTACAAAATAAAACTTTTTTTGTCCTTTAGATAAACTATACTCTTTTATACTAACTTAGGTGTCAGAAAATATGAATTAACAGTTAAAATTTTAATATTAGCTCTGGGTGTAAAAATACAGATGCGCAAAGTTAAGATTTTTCCCAAAAAATACGTATTTTTAAATTAATATTTAAAAAATATATAGGAAATGTAACCTTTAAATGTTTTAACATTAATCGATTTCTAAAAGCTTCAAATATGTGAATGAAAAATTACATCTCATTCAGTCAAGTAGATTTTAAGGTATGTTCAAAAAATTATGAGAGTGTGAGGTAACAAGATTAGCCCTTTCGGAAATACCATATCTTTTTTTGTGGCATCTATTTTTTTATCACCACTTCCAATTGTACTTTGAAAATTATTCCTCCCTGCCCGCCAAGAGAAATATACTAAAAGAAATTATTTTAAATGCGTAGTGGTACGAAAATAATATAAAAACAGTCTTTTGTGGCTGCCCTGCTAATAATAATATATCGATAAAAGTTAAAAACTAAATTTTACATCATATTTGGATTCATCAGAAAATTTTCTTAATAGATATCCGTCAGGAAATCGTTTGGTGAGGTAATTTGGATATATACAGAAACAGATGTAACACTTGAAACTAATAATAAGCTCGAAGCAGCATCTGTAGTCGTTAGCTTCAAGGAACCGAATCCTCCCTTCCCGCTTTTCGGTGTGTTTAATTTGTGGAATTTCCCTTTTAAATTTGTCGTGTTTTAATTTTTGAATTTTTTTCGAGCCTGGCTTCTGCTAGGGTCTCTTATACTCGGGACGTGGCTGTGGAGTCTTGAACCTGGCTGCCGCAAAACAGTCGGAATAAGAAGAGAAAAGCTTAAGGGACCGCAAACGGAAATAGGCCGATCGCCGCGGCGGTTGACCCACCCAACCGCCGACCGAGACTAATAATAAGCTCGACGCAGCACCTATGGCTCGGTAGTTTCAGGGTCCCGAACCCTCCCTTTACCACTTTTCGGTGTGATTAATTTGTGTAATTTCACTTTTAAATTTGTCGTGTTTTAATTCTTGATTTTTTCATCCAACCTGGCTTCCGCTAGAGTCTCTTATACTCGGGACGTGGCTGCGGACACTTGAACCTGGCTTCCGCAAAAGAGTCGGAATAAGAAGAGAAAAACCAAAGGGACCGCGGACGGAAATAGGCCGCTCGCCGCAGCGGTTGAACCCCCGAAACGCCGACCGAAACTAATAATAATCTCGACGCAGTAGCTGTGGTTCGGTAGTTTCAGGCTCCGGAACCCTCCCTTTACCGCTTTTCGGTGTGTTTATTTTGTGTAATTTCACTTTTAAATTTTTAATTTTTTTTTTCAACCTGGCTTCCTCTAGAGTCTCTTATACTCGGGACGTGGCTTGTGACCTATGAACCTGGCTTCCGTAAAAGAGTCGGAATAATAGGAGAAAAGCTTAAGGAACCGCGGACGGAAATAGGCCGCTCGCCAAGGCGGTTTACCCACCCAAACGTCGACCGAGACTAATAATAAGCTCGACGAAGCAGCTGTGGTTCGGTAGGTTCAGGGCCCGGAACTCTTCTTTTACAGCTTTTCGGTGTGCTTATTTTGTGTAATTTCCCATTTAAAATTTTCCGGTTTTAATTTTTGAATTTTTTTCTCCACGTGGCTTCCGCTGGAGTCTCTTATTCTCAGGACGCGGCTGGTTGATTGTGAACCTGGCTTCCGCAAAAGAGTCGGAATTAGAGAAGAAAAAAGAACCGTGGACGGAGAGAGCGGAATATTAAATACCTTTTAATATTTTTTTCAAAATAAACTGCAATGCAGGTAATTTTTTAAACATAACTTAAAAATTACTGGATGGAATAAGCTGCAATTTCAGATTCACACGTTTGAAGCTTCTAGAAATCGATTTTTGTAAAAAATTATAATTTACGTTTCATATATTTTTTAATATTATTTTTAAAATACCTATTTTTGAAAAAAAATATTAATTTTGTGTAACTGCATTTCCAAAACAAGAGCTAATGAAAGTTTTTCATAATGACATTCCTGTTCAGTGCGATCTCATATAGAATTGCACACTTACACTTGAAAGACAATTTCACTATTGACTAGTGTTATTTACACAAAAGGACTGGACTATTTTGTAAGACAACAGAAACGTTTATAACAAGTTGGAAATTGCTCGTCAAACGTGGCAAATGAGGTGCGTTCGTCCTATAACTAGTTTTATAATTATTTTTTGCACCCCATATTGTACTGCATGTATATAGTTTTTAACTTCATAAGTACATAGTCTGTAGCAACATTAAAATGCACTGGCAATATTTTTTTCACATTCCCCGTAATGTAACGAAAACTTTTGACTGTCCCTGTAATTAAATTATACATCCGATTTTCATAAAATTTGAAATGGCTCGACAAAATTTTGAAACAATTATATATTTAAAATTTCAGACCATTCCGAAGGCTGTAGCATCATTAAAATGCACTTGCAATAATTTTTCCCATTGGCCGTAATGTAATGAAAACTTTTGACTGTCCCTGTAATTAAACTATACATCCGATTAAAATAATAAAACTTTGTAAAAAATCACCATAAAATTAAAACAAAACACAGGACGTGTTTCGAGCTAAAAACATAACAGCTCGTCATCAGCTACAACATACACGTGTCCGTAAACGAACAAGTTCAAAAATGAACTGAAGATAAAGAATGTTGCGAAGAATGCGACAGATGGCGCTACCTGATAGAGGGATATGCAAAAGGGAAATATGTTGAAAAAAGATAGAAGAGAAAATGAAATGGAAAAAATGGAAATAAAAGAAAAAATAAAAATAAAAGAAGTAAATTAAAAATATAAATAAAAATAATAAATAAAGAACTATAAAAGAACAAGAAAAAAATCCAAATTATTATTATTTTTTTTTTTTTTTAATTACAAAATAAAAAGAAAAGAAACAAGAGAAAAGGGAAAAGAATTACAAAATTAATTTCCACGCTGGAGATAGGAATGGAGATGATGGGAGATCATTGACAAGATTAGCAGAATTTTTAGAAATAAAATATGCTTCATGAAAATCCAAGTGAGAGGGAGAGGCAGGGGAAGAAATAATTTTGGCCATGGAGAAATTGAAACAATGACTGGAAGACCAACAGTGAGAAGCAATCGAAGATTTAGAGATTTCTTGATTTGCAATATATCTCTGATGCTCGCCTAATCTGAATTTTAAAGCTCTCTTCGTTTGACCAATATAACCTAAATTGCAAGAGCAAGGAATGAAATAAACACCCCACCGGTTCTCAGTAGGAACAGGATCTTTTAGAGAAGAGAATTTAATTTTATTCATAGGTTTGAAGATAACTTTAAAGTTAAAACGAGAAAGTATTTTATCAGCAGTTTTACGTAATGCGTCATATAAAAACATTTTCAATATTTTAAAATTAAATCTGACAGAAATCTGACATTCTGTGTTATTTATTAAATGCTATTAATTTGTTCAGCAATCATTATAATTTTATAAACTGTTAAACATTAAATTTGAACAGAACTTCGATTTAAACAAAACTGCGATTTAAAAATTACTAAAAAATTGGTTTAAATGGCGTTTAGAAACTAAATATTGTTGCCTGATGTGCATTACATAAAATGTTTTTTAACTATTTTTTATTACATAAATTAGTATTCTCTTTAAATATTTAACGTTTAAACTATGTAATGCATCAAAATACTTTTTACAACGTGTTTCTAATTTAAAGGTTTACCATCAAATTCTTTATGCATAAAATGTTTATAGAAATAAATGTTTCAAATGAAAATCAAATTTCAATTTAATTGCTAAAAAGGCACAATATTGATTTTCATTTGAAATATTGTATGCAAGGTGGATGTTTCTCTCAGGAAAAAAAATCGAAATATTAATATATAAATAAATGTGTTCATATAATTCTGCAATCGTTTTAATCCGATGCTAGATAAAATTGAATGCATTCTGGAGATTTTTTTATGGAGAACGTTTTTTTTTTCTTAAACACAGTTTAAACTTTAAAAATTATAATATGTATTCATGAATATATCTTATTCCTCAAAACTATTATACCATACAAATGTTAAAAAATCAATTTTTTCTGAACTGTTAATAAATATTACACTCATCTTATTTCTACAGTTACTCCAAAAATTATTTTTTATCATTACTGAATGAAGCATGATCGATTGAAACTGTAGATTGAAATTTTTCTCATATCCTAAATGTGAACAAGTCATAGTTTTCTTGTTTTTTCCACCATCAATCAATTTAGATTGTAATTATATAAAGCAAATTCTAAGTAAAAATACATCTTTGGAAAATTTTTATTAAATTATTATTTTTCATAAGTTAACGGATGTTTGTATATATGGAATTTATTTTCACTTTTTTATTTGTTTCTTTTGAATGCGCAAATATATAAGCTTTTAGTAAATCTTCGTTATAGATTCAGTTCCGTAAGGTTCTTGAAACAAATTTTGACATAGTTGCAAGAAAAATAATTAGGTGGTTCGCACTCAAAAAAATATCATTTGAGATGTTTTATCTTCGAATAGTTGTATTATGATTTTTTTTTTTTTTTTTTTTTTTTTTTTTTACCCGAAAGCATTTACTCCCAACAGTGATTCCTTACATACATGTGCATGTATGAGTGCCTTGTGTTAACCTGTAAGTAAATGTTAAATTTATTTTGTTAAAAAACAATATCTGCGCGTATTATTTTCTAATAAAATTCAACTTGGAATAAAAATAATTAATTAAAACATAAAAATTCTTACGGACATGTAATACACACAGCAAAGTTCAAATAATGACAATATTCTTTTATATCAATATTGAATTCAAATAAGCTTTTCAAATTAGTGTGATATTTTATAAACTAGATATATCATCCTCTTAAAACTTAGTATACTTACTCTAATTTTTAAAAGACGTACAGCATATTTTAAATATTAATCTATCTTGAATTTATTCTCAATTTTTTACATTTCATTTTACTATATTTCGTCTTTTTCTTCCGCTTCGAATTTCAAAGTTCTAATGGTTTTAACGGATCATACGTTATCTAATTTTCCTCTTGCTTTTTCATTTTCATCCGTCAACTGTAAATGCTTTACTCCGTCTTACTTCAATCTAAATCAAAAACGTTCCATTTTACCAAGCCTATTTTTTTAATTGTAGAGATGCGTCTATATCTCTTTTCGAGCCAATACTTTAATAAAATAACTTAGATTTGTTAAATCCACGTTGTCACTGATTGAGATATTTGATTTTATAAAATCTTTTTTCTGGGAAAACTGTAACCATTCGCTTTGGTTTTAAATTCATCTGCACGAACTCAGAACTGTACTTTTCAGCATTTTGCGTCTGCTTAAAATATCTACGTCTCAATAAAATCTGGCTTTCTGATTTGTTTGGAATTTCACATGTGAAAATACTTTAAATCGAATAAGATGTGGATTCACAGTTTATCCATTAATTTTGTGAGGAAGATGTCAAAAAATAAGTTAAAATCAAGCTGTTTGATTATTTATCACAGGCCTTTTTTCTACGTTTATCGTGCCAGTTCAATCCCTTCGACCACATTTCTAATCTGGCGGCAAATTGACCATAACTATTCAGAACGAATACCTAACTTTTCTATTTTCTATTATCTGTATGTGTATGTAAAAAATTTAAAGTAATAAGTACTTATATTATTTATGTGTGTTTTTTTTTTCTCTATGGACCTCGATCAAATATTTCAAAATTATTCGGACCTCACTTAAAATTAATTGCCTAGGGAATATAATGATATCCTGTTGACCTCAAAATATATAAAAATGAAAAATACAAAAATAAATTTCTAAAAAGTTGAAAAATCTGCCCCGGCCTCACCTATACTTTTTGAGAAAAATAAACCTTGTTTTTCATTTTGATTTATTATTAGATTATTAACTATGATTTTATTATTTATCCCATCTCCGTATTAAGCCCACCTTTCTTTTACAACATTAATCTTTAACCCATGTCCCAGCTTCAACTTGGATGATAAAAATATATTATTCATTTAAAAAAAAAAAAAAAAAAAAAAAAAAAAAAAAAAAAAAAAAACACATGGTTTAATTTATGTCTACATCATTAATCATAACCCGTAACTTATAAGTCTTTGGACGTTTTCTAGAAAAACAAATCTGTTATTTTCAAACAATATGAAATTTATCGGGTATATATTTTATTTACATGGATCAAGATAAACGTTGAAACAACGTCATTTTATCAAGTCGTTTAGTTTGTTAAACAACTGGAAAGAACAATCTTTTTGGCCATAAATATTAAAAGTAGGCTCACAAATTTTCTTATTAAGTAGTATACTATAAAATTCTATTTTATCCTAAGTATATAAAACAAAATTGAAATTGAAGGAGAGGTAGATTAAAAATTTTCTCCTGTAGTGAAAACAGGAAATGTATGAGTTTTCTTAAGCAGTGTCTCTCATCCATCAAAGTTAATGTTTATAGTTATAAGAACAGAATAGCATCCAAAAAATTTTGAAGTAAATATACATTATATCAGTAATTATTAAAAATGTTTTCAATGCAGTTAATTTTATTCATATTTTGTTTCGATAGTCAAATATTTACTCCTAAACTTTCATTTTTCAAATGTAATGTTTAGTATAGTTTTATTTGTTATTTCTATACATTTATTTATATGATTTTTATGATTATGCTCGTATTTTAAATAATCATACTTTTTTAAGCATGGAGTCGACAATAGTTTTATTTCATCAGATTATGTATATGTAATATATTAGCAGGTAATTATAAAATGTATTCATTTTTAAACGTAAGTAATCGTGCATCGTTTAAGAGAAAATAATAATTATCTACTTCATTTATTGTGTTTGTAAAACTTGTAATTTTTCTCGAAAAAAATGATACTAATTAAAATATATAAGGAATAGCAAGAAAATGTAATATTGCTGAAGTATTCTCCGAAAGTGAATGCTGGACCTCTTTGATACTGTTTTAGCATAATTTAATAATGTATTATGGGATAAAAGTCAAATTGTTATTCAAATATAGTTAAGCGAAAAACTATCAAATGATTTACTATTACTTCCATGATAGATTGTTGTGAGTTATGTTTGGATACCTGTTGTTTAAGTGGCGTGGTGAAAACAAATCTTATTTTGATTGTTGCAGTATTTTGGAGCCAAATTTTAGTTAATTATATAACCTCTTCATCCGCAATGTTTACCAAGTTCAGTATTCACTTGAATAATTATCTTTATTGCTGTGTTAGTCAGTTTATCTCTATGCTAACTCGTTGACATTGTTTTTCAAGATGCTATGTCATGTAATCTGCTATACAAGAATTTCAAGACTAATCTAGTGAAGATGAACAATTATTCCACTCCAACGTATTATCTCAGATGGGCTATTTATCAGGTTGTACACCATATGAGGAAGACCTGTTTTGCCATTTAAAATATTCAAATGATGGAAGAGGGAAGAATGGATAAAATGCCTGGTGCGTGCGTTGTGGGACAATGTAGACTGTTGTGGGGCCGAAACAAGAGACTAGTTTTGTGATTTTGTAAAAATTAAAAGAATTTTTCAAAGAATCTGATGATTTATAGATTATGCACTGTTTAAATAATCTCGGTTATTTCTGTAAATCATTTTTATTCTTCCAAGTTTAATATTGGTTATAACCATATTCCACGTTACCCGACTGGTCCATATTACTCGGAAAGAGTAATTCTTTTTTTAATTCAAAATATTGATATTATTTTATTCCTCTTTCAATGCATTAAATATGTGTGTAAAAAAAAAAGTCAACATTTGTACTTTACTAACTTTTAATGCGCCTCATATTTTTATGATGACTTTCAAATCTAAATCTAAATGGTATTCTATAATACACCAATTTCCTTTATATGTAAGGCTACTGTGCTTCAATGTGACGAATCAAAAATGAGATAATTTTCTTTTCCTAAAACTATTAATGAACGATACCGATATAAATACAATATAATAAAACATATGGACTTCAGGAACAAAACGTGAAACATTTCAGTATATTAAAAACATTTCTTAAAAGGAATTCCCGTTACAATATACATCGTACATTATTAATCTCCACCATAACTACCTAAATGCGACGAATAATCACAAAAATGGATCAAAATTTCGCTTTTTAAACTTTCAAGATCAAATAACTGTATCAACAACAATGCATTTAACGTCTGTCCCATTCTCGTAAAGTGCAAGATCGTTAAAAGACGACGAGTTTTGAAATGAGAGATATAAATTAATGAGTACTTTTTGTGTGTGATTTTTTTCGGCAATCTATTTGTGACAGACTAAATCCTAAAAATGCGTACTGTCGTTTACGAGATTTACTGAAGTAAGTTTGTGTGGTTTTTAACATATATTATATTGATTTTTAAAACAGAAATTCTGTTTAAATAGGCTTTGTTGAGTTATAATATAGGAATTTCCAGATGATCATACAATCGTGTTTATCTTTGTCCGTCCACTTAAATATCTGTTTCAAAGAGACTATATCTAAAACTAACTATAATCAATGCCTTTATATTTGCCTCTGAAAATATTTCCAATATTTAACCGAGGTACTACGAACTTTCTGAAATTATTAATATCTCGAACGGACATTATAGAAGATAGTAGGTTAGATTTTTATGCCTCTAATGCAGGCATCATATACAGTAGATAATTATAAATTTCAATAGAAATAAATTTAAAATTTGAAAAATAGTTTATAATAGAAATACCAGAAAAAAGAGAAGTCCTTTTTACAGAAAAGTGTATTATGACGCGTAAGAAAATTGGCTGATTAAAACTGATAATGATGGAAATCGAAATATGCTTCTTTTATAATTTGGTATTCGCAGAGAGATCGTATTATGAAAAGATTTTTCTTTCGTTCTTTATGAAGTGTTCTAATCAGTCATCCCTTACGAAAATAGATTATTGAGCTGTATAGAGCTCTATAGAATTCTTTACAAGTTCTACAGAATAGCCTATCTATCGAATACTATTTCTATAGAGTTTTCAATGCAATAGTATACTTTTTCCTAAAGAAAATGTTTCTATAGAATTTACTTTCTATAGAATTTCATTTTTATAGAGTTTGAAGATCTCTATAGACTACTTTTTCTAAAGGAAATGTTTCTATAGGATAACCTTTCTATAGAATATTATTTCTATAGAGTTTTGAGGAGTTATATGGAATAATTTTACTAAAGAAAATGCTCTATAGAATTCATCGAAATTGCGTAGATTTTTTTTTCAATCGAAAAATTTTCTATTGAGTACATAAACCTTGTAGAATTTCTATAGACTAATGATTCTATGGATTTTTTAAAATATATATGTTTATGTATATATCAATTCAAAAAACCTTTAACGGGTTAAAAGTTTAGGACGCAGCACTTTATCTTATTGCTTTATGAATTTTAAATATGGAGCTTAAAAATAATGATATCAAATTTAAACTGACGCAATATTATTTATTAGGTTGAGCAAAAAGTTCTGGGAATCTATTGGGTTCTTAATCTAATAGTTACCAGAATTTCATAGGAGTACTAGTGGTACAGTCCAGACGTGACTCCATCCGATTATGACCTCTTTTGATCAATGCAACATTTTTTCAAGGGCCGTCGATTTAAATCCGTTAATGAAGTTGAAGAAGTATGTCAAGAGTTTTTCGATTCCAAGGAGCCGCCATGGTACTTCCAGCAAATCCGGAATCTGGCAGAACGATGGCAGAAAGTCATGTACTATGCTGGCCTCTACTTTGAAGATGAGTCCTTGTTGCTTTTGTTGTTAATTTGCGCAGAACAACGCAATTTTCACAAATTTCCCAGAACTTTTTGATCAACCCAGTATTTCATCATTTTATGTTTGTTTTATTTATAATTGCTTGTGTAAGAATTATTTTAAATTTAAAAGGATGTATTAAAATTTATTCATTGATGCTTTATCATTCACATCTTTCATAAATTCAAAATATGAGTTTTAAAAGATATGATATCCAAATTTAACTGACGCCTTGATGTAGCTTTAATCAATTTGTTTTAAAATTCAATTTTAATTGTTTTCGGTTTTAAATATATTTACACATCTAACCAATTTTTTTATTTTCCAATGCACTGTTAAAAATATCGCACTCACTGAACCTATACAATGCAATGAGATGTATTTATATGAATAAATTGATTTATCTTTTGTGCCACGCTATCCAAAATCAAAAGTGAAATTTATGTAAATGATTTCCTTTTTTCATTGTATCCAAACTAAGAGAAATGTATGCAAATGGATATTATGACGGAAAGAAATCATTTACATAAATTTTACTTTGGCGCCACATTTACCAGCCTCAGGAAACGGCAAATTCTATTATTGAAATTTATTTAAAAGGAAGTTTTATTTCATTTAGCTTAGTTATAATTGTAGTTTAATTTTGTTTAACTTAATAGGAATTAAAAAAGTATTAAAATTTTATTTAATGATCTAATTGGCAATACAAATTTACAAAGGAACTCATAAAAAAGCATGTAATTATTGTAATTGTAATGAAGCATCACGGCGGATTGAACCCGAGATCTCGTGTGTGCGAGACCAATGGTCTTAACCGCTATTTCAGTATTGTGTCTTTCGCCGAAAATTCGTTTCGACGAAGCTCAGATTTTGGACCAAAACTATCAGTATTCCAGAAATCTCGTTTCTTCCTTCGGAAATTTTTAACATTTCTCATCGATTTGAGCTTTATTGGCCGGCTCAAATGAGACTATTTATTGCTACGAACTTCGTTCTTCGTAATTACCAGTCATGACTGACTCAAGACGTGAATGCGAATTATAAAGCAAGCAAAGCATATATAACAAAAGTTTTTCACGCGCTCGTTAAAAAACTGCAGGTATAAAATTAACAGAAAATTTTCGGTTTGAAACCGCCGAAGAGTTTCGAATACTCTTTTAGAAAGTTCTAGTATAACAGATGATCATTTACAGAAATCATTATAAAAGATAAATAGAGGTGTGTATACTTAAAGCTAAAATATTTTTTAATTAAATGAAATTCGTATAATTAGAAAAACTTTCTGTGTCGTTGATGAATTAATAATGTTTTATTTTATATGAAAAAAGAAATTTTGGATCTAAGGCACAGGGAGACAATTTGGGCCACACCTATAATTAATTAATAATTATGTATATTTAATAAATACACATAATTAATTAATTTTTATGCATATTTAATAAATACGTATAATTAATTAATAATATATTTCTGCATGTATTAATTACTTTAATACATACAATTTAATACTTGTAATACTTTACAAGTATTACTTTAAATTTTTTTGGACATATTCGTTTTCGTTTTCGGCCGAAAATATGAAGATCTCCGAAATTCGGTTTCGATTTCAGCATTAAAAACCTGTTTCGGTCGATCCTTAATAATAATTACATATAACATTTCTATAAAAAAAATATTGGTGCCTTTTAAGTTTTTACATAGTCAAAAATACCGTTTTTTTGCAAAATTAGGATTTTTCCGCAAGAAAAAGGACACAGATACATTCTGTTGGCTTTTATATTAGTATTTTTTACTTTATGATCAACATTAAATTACAATTTCACTTGTCGCAATTTCAATTTATCAAAATTTTTACAATTTTTTGCTGTCCTTAAAGTTTTTACACGCGCTGTATTTGTCTTTTAAAATTTATGTGTACTAATTTACTTACACCTATATATTGAAAAATTAAGAAGCAAAAAGAAATTGAAAGCAAACTAAAAATAAAAATATTTGCCCAAATATATAGTAATAAATATTATTTTAGTGAAGTTTATTTTTTATTGGTCAAACATTAGTTACTTCTTGTTTTATATGTGCACCAATTTAAATGAGTTTGAATTTTGAAGGTTGAAACATTCAATATTTATTTATAATATATTCAATATTCTGCATCCAGAATGGTTTAAAAGATATTTTTGTATAATTCAAGTTATTATTAAATTAACTTATTAATATGTTAAACAGTCTAATATTAAATATTTCATTTGCAGTTTTATCTATTTCCACTCTTTGTTAAGTATTTCTAAAATTGATACCAATAAAATGAATATTTAAAAATGTACAGGCATGCAAAAAATCCACTGTCACGTTTAGGTACTTTGGACACCTCATTTTTGTTTTAACTTCTATAAAAGCCGCAAAAAAGGACGTAAAGGCAAAAATCCTATATTGAGTGCCTATATTACAGATAATGAATCAATTTCTACAAATCAAGTTAGTTTTGAACCAAAGGCACCGTATTTAATAACTTTCTGCTTAACAAAATTTATATTTATTTCATAAAATGCCAAATATACTCTAAATGTGACAAAACTATGAGAATCGAGTGTCATTTAGACACAAGGACCGTAGTGACAACTTCAGCTACATAACGATAAAATATTTAACGATATCAGAATCCTTTTTAAACCTATGCAAACACGTTATTTGTGCAAGTTATTGAGTCAGATTGATGTGATTCGAGCAATATATTAGCCTAAAATGTATATTTCTATTATATTCACAATTACTAAATGGCACATTAACACAATTAACTCTAATTTTTGTTGTTAAATAGTGTAAATAAATAATAATCTATTAAATTAAGACTGCCTAACGAGATCAATATATTTATGTTGGTTAAACACTTTTGAAATACGAAAGGTTAATATTTAACTCAGAATCTGAGAATGCGATGTAATTATTCAGTTAAAATACAAGGTGTTAAAACAGAGATCAAATTCACACCAGCATCACCGGCCGTTCACAATGATTTAAGAATTTCTTTAGAGATTTGCTTATAATGCGATATGTTAAATGAGATGCCATTGGAATAAATAACGGAAATGACTATAAAAAAAACTCTGAGCTGCTTTTGGAACTAATACTGCGTGCTTATTACATTATTTTACTCTTCAACTACTTCTCGTAGCTTCATACCTTTTCACACAAAGCAAAGTTTATTTGTTGAAATTGCAGTCAGAATATATCAAAATTTGTTAAAATTATGAAAATGGCAAATATTGTTCGCCTTGCTATGTAAATGCACCATACTTTTATTCCAGCAAAAAAACTTAGCAGCATTATACAATTTATAATTTTATAATTAACATGATTTATGTGTGTAAAATTTTAATCTTGGATTTTTATGTACTAGGCGTTAAAAAAAAAAAAAAAAAAAAAAAAAAAAAAAGATGATTTTAACTTTTTTTTTAATTTATCAAAATAAATAATAAAAGAAACTTTTTTTTAATCATATTCAATCAATAATTGTATTATGCACGAAATTCAGATTTATTCATTAAAAACATAAAGGGACCAGGGACCAGGAACTGTCCTTAAATGTTTTTCTGAAAAAGGAAAATGTGTATTTATAAAAAAAAATTCTGTTTTTGCAGTACCGGAAAATACATTTGAACAAGCCTATGTATTTTCAAACATGTATCTAACTTACAGGAAGATAAAGTGAACATTTGAAAACCGTAAATACATCATAAATGGTTAAGATATATTGAATAATACAATGTAGATAAAATAGGCAAAAACGCATGCATAGGTTTTAATAGTTTAATTTGTAGGAAGATATAGTGTAAATTTGGATAATCATAAATACATAAACAATTTAAATGTATGAAATAATATAATCTAGACGAAATATGCAAAAATAAATGTCTGGAATTGTTCATAGTTTTATGGAAGTAACAAATCAAAAAGTTTATTTGAAGAAAAAAAATGAGTGACATGTAATTAAAACATATAAGTAAAAATCCTTATTTCTCAAGTACTAAAAATTTGAAACAGGTTTTTATGCCAAAAGTTACTAAATATTGTCGGGATTAATTTTGCAAATTACACTAGACATAAAATTTCTCATGTTACTCGTTAAGTTTTAGTGCATAATAAAATAGTACAATAAAATTTAAATTATATTTTTTTCAGAAAAAAGTATGCATAAATGGGGATTAATATTTCGTTATAAGCTTTCCTGAAAAATAACTTTTGCAGAAAGTATCTAGTGTAAGGCCTGAAAATTATTTTTGCAGAGGAAGACAACATTATCTCTGCATATCACATCATTTCACGTCAATGAAAATGAATGTTTATGTACTTTCTTACGAAATCCTTTTCCGTTTTCCCATCACAAAATTTCTGAATAAAATATTAGGTAAGGAAAGCATGGTGCAAAGTATATTCTACCTATACTAATCTTTACTTTGAAAACTTATAATTTTCACGAAGTAAATGGCCTGCTCATGGCATCATCGTTGAAGGTATCATCCTGTCACATATTTTTAGTACTCTTAATTTTTGCTATTCTAGAGAGTAAAATTACATAAGCTATAAGCATATGTTTTTGTAATTGCAATAGTATTAATTCTTATCTATATAACTCTGTAATTTTCGTGTAAGATTTTTTTAAGATTTTTATAACATTTTTATATGTAAATGTTTCCTTAAATAATAAAATGCAAAAATCGTTCCGATTTCATCGTAAAAGATGAAATAACATAAGATATTAATAGTAAGTATTCAAATATATTTTTTAAGTCCTTTTTTTTATAAAATATAAAAATTGTTCCGATTTCATCGTAAAAGATGAAATAACATAAGATATTAATAATAAGTATTCACATATATTTCTTAACTTAAATCATTTTTTATAAAATTATTATACTATATCATTAAAATTTTGTGATTGGTAAGTTTTATTCTATATTGAATTCAAAGAACTTATTGGGCTTTTTCTTTTTTCTTTGCATATCTTTAAAATATTTACATTGATAAATTTGATTTTAACTCTAATATTTGTTGAGTGTCTTTCTTTTCCATGAAATAGGATAACAATAAATGCCAATTAATTTATTTATTTACGTTTGATTACATGGAAAATAACGTTATTCTTTATAAAAACTCAGGTTTAAAGTATCAATACTAAAAAAAGATTCTTGATTTTAAAGTATCATACATTTTGAAAGATTAATAACTCGCGATGTTCTATAAACACGCTTTCTCTATAAATAATTATTTTAGTTACTTTTTACATCCTGAGATTTCGCTATCGAAAATCTAGTTTAAGAAAGAAAATTCAAAAATACATGATTAAGAGCTTCACTTGTTAATAATTTCATAACTGATATCGTTATTAGCTAATGCACTCTGTTTCAAGGTAATTTATTGCAATGCTGAATGAATGACTACGGAATTCAGAGCGCATACATAGTTGAAAGGTGATCGAAATCGGTAAGGATCCATGATTTATGTTGCTCTGCTGCGAGCAGTCAAGATATTCAAGAATACTGAATCTCTGACACCAAAATAACATTGCTGACCACCAATTCATTCTTTGTACACCAAATACTGTTTCGCAGAAACTGATCTTGATTGAAGCTTTAGGTACATTCTAGCGCTCCTCATATTTCACACAAAATACGTACGAGAAAAATTTGTACGAGAAAGCCACTGAGCTCAACAGTAGTACAGAGGGCTAAACCTATATTCTGATAAATTAAATCCAGCGTCCGCCCATGAATATGGTGCAAAAGAATTTTCGAGGATAATTTTGTGCAAAATATAGGTTTCCTCTCAAAGAGGAAATCTAACTCCTCTCATTATGGGTTAGATACTATCAAATTGCATTTCCTTTTAAAAAATATGACGAAGTTGCTACCATTTTCACTGACATACATTTTTTTTATTAAAAATACTATAGATTTTATTTAAGTGCATCGTAAATTTTTAATTTGGTATTAATTAAAAACAAAATTTTAGGTAAGCTCAACAGAAGAAGATGAAATATTTGTAAGGTTTTTCTCATTAAAAAAAAAAAAAAAAAAAAAAAAAAAAACCTCAGAAATGTTTAGGAATAACGAAAATTGATAGAAAGTACCCGGAAAAGATTGAGAAAATGCTTCTAATATTAAGAAAAGTCCAGGATTCAGTACTTGCGAGCTCTGTAAGTCGAATGCATTCGCGGCAGAAATCGAAGCGATGAGTCAGCTCTCCGTACTATTGTGAAGCACAGTGGAGACAGTATAGAGAATATAGATTTTATTTCTATAATATAGATTATTAATTATTAAATTACTAAATTATTACTAAATGATTTATATAACTCTGAAATATATTTTGAGATATGAATCTATATAATAAATCTATACGATTACTAAATTAGGTTTTATTGTCAAATGGACTCAAGTAGAAAACAGGGTCTTAAACGGGTTATGAACAAATAAAGCAGAAGCCTTTTAAACAGATCCGGAAACATATATATATTTTTTTCTACAGATGATCATTTAAAATATAACTGTCCAAATTTAAAAAGCTAACACTCTTTAAGTAGCTATAATAATAAATACGTTTTGAGGCATTTAGTTTAACAACTCTATCTGTTGTTAAATAAAATGCCTCAAATTCTTAAATAGACTTCGATAAAATTTCATTTTCTAATTACATTCTTGATAAAGATTTGTTTCAATAATTTTCGAAATACGGTTATTTAGAAATAAAAATATCATTAATAGCAACCTTTTTAATGAAAGATCAGATACAAATATGAATTTTATCTTAATTAAATTCCCTTTTTTACAATTTTATAATAAAAAAAATTCTTTTAAAACATTTTGCACCCTAAAAGTTAATATTAAAAGCTGTTGTTAGGTGAGTTCTTAATTATATAAATACGTAGCGCCTATAGTCGTCGTTCCGTCCGTTTGTTTATCTGTCCGTCTCTCTGTCTGTCCATCCGTCCGCAAGTAACAGAGCAAAAACTACCCAACCGAATGGTCAGAAATTTTAAATATATAATTGCTGCAAAATTTTATCGAGTCATTTCAAATTTTATGATAATTGGATGTATAGTTTAATTACAGGGATAGTCAAAAATTTTCCATTACATTATGGCCAATGAGAATAGTTATTTCAAGTGCAATTTAATGATGTTACAGCCTTTCGAACAGAATGAAATTGAAATGCACTTATGAATTGCATTAAAATATAAATTCAGTACAATATGCGGTGCGAAAAATATTTATTAAATTACTTATAGTACTATGGAGTAGTTGATGTTCGGATATAATGATGTTAGGGGCCGGTTTATATGGAAAAAATTGGTAGTACAAAAGCGCTGTTTCGAACATAGCAAACCCCAGTCAAAACCCGTTTCCCGTTGTAGTTTCATCAAGCAGTAACATAGTCAAAATTTCCATGGAAAATCTTTATTCTACGAAAACACAAAAGGCTAATATGTAAAATTGGTGGTGGCCCCCATTACTCAGCAGATTTTAAGATCTTTACAGTACGACGATCTGACAGCAAGTCCGTTTCAATCTGCGTAATTTAATACGCCAAGAATGCATCTGTCTTCAGCCAATACGCCAATCACAAAATAACCGTTAAATTGGGAGATATATTAAAATTTGAACTAGATAAACGCCAAGGACAGAAACCACATTTGGGAACGAATTAATAAGTGAAATAAAAAAAGCAAACCTATCATTGCTTAAATAAAGTATAACGGTGAGGATAATTAATGACAAATATCTATTTACTGGCCAAAGTGAAAATGAAATTTATGTGTATTTTAATGAATTTACGAGACGCCAGCAAGCTTAAAATTAACTATATGTTCTTTACATTATGTAAACAGACCTGTAAAAGAAGCGGCGTTTAACAAATAAAATATCAATAAAGAATATTTATGCGGGGAAAGGAAATGTGCTTAAATTATAAATATAAATAAATCATTTATCTGATTCATAGCTTTTAACAGAAACAAAAAGAATATTTAAGAGGCTATAACGATTGCACTTAAATTAGACCCTAAATTAGAAATGATTTTTGAATGTTATCGTTAAACAGAAGAAAGGGAAATAAATTTAGAAAATAGATTAATTTCGAATACAAATCTAATACAGATATATGGCCTTGCCATACATATGAACGCACCTCATTTGCCACGTTTGAAGTACAATTTCCAACTTGTTAAATTATAAAATATTAGTAAACATCTCTTCAAGTATTCATATCTTTTTTAATACCTTTTGTATTTGCTATTTACAATTACTATTTATATGTTACATTTAAATCTGTAGGTCCGTTTATTCAGCCCAGATTAGTCGCGTGTCTTTTTTTTTTTTTTTAAACGCTATTGTTTGCATTCAATAATTATATAATTTTCTTTAGAGCTTTGAAAAACTGGAAAGAGAAATTGCTCCAGTAATCGCGTCGTAAATATTTTGATAAATTAAAACTTTGCTTAAAATTATTTACCCGAAAAAGAATGAGTATTGATTTATTTTTGTAAATATTTACACAATTGGTCAGCTAAATGAATTTACCAATTATGCTATTTAATGGAGACGAGTCATGGTAAAAAATAGAAGTAAAAAAACTGACATCGACAACTGCCGGGTTGTTGTAACAGAAGTTGCTATAAAATCATATGTTTACAGCGTATGGAAATGAAACTGGTAAAACATCAATGAAAAATAAAATTAAATTCCAGATTTCATTTAGATTTTCAAGAGATTAAAATCAGTTTTTCAACGATCTTTCATATTACGCTTGCCTAAGAAGGACATTATATTAACCCCTTAATGGTCGCATTAAATTACGGTTTAAAAAATAAAATTGCTTATTTTCACCACTTTAAAAAAAGAATTTTTCACCTTATTTAATGATAGGTAAAATGATATCACAATAAAGCCAATTACACTATTTTATAAAACTAGTATGAATCAAATAAAAAAGAATAAAATGAATAAAAGACACAGCCCGTGAATATCACGGGAGCTAGAATTAAGGGGTTAATGATGTATGGATATTTTTTTTCTTGCAGTATTGAATTCAGAATAAGATTTTTATTATCAAAATAATGTTGAAATAAATATAGATTTTAAACTTTGATAGAGATAGATTTTAAACTGATGGAAATTATATGTTCTCTAAACTTTAAATATAATAAAATATACTTTTTTTCTTTTTACCGAAGAATGAAATTTCCTTTGAAATGTGCGTACCTTTGAAATGTGCGAAATAATTATAAACGTATTTTAAAAGTGCTTGATTTTTTTTCAAATTTATGAAACATTTTTAAACAAAATTAATACATCCATCGATATATTGCATGTTCGAAATTTCCAGAAAGCTATACTGTAACATAATGCAAACTTTAAAATTGGTATTATCAAAGAGAATGCTGTGTTTACCGTATTGGGAAACGTATTTGTTTATCTAGGAAAAATCTTTTATAAAAGAAAACCCTAATAAGAAATATAATTCAGAATAACTTTAAAATTCCAGAAATACAGATAAATCTGTATTTAAAAGGACAATCATTGTTTATTATGATATTAAGTTTCAACCTTTAATAAAATATTAATTTAACATCATAAGAAAATTTAATTTAACTTGTATACATTTTCTTTTATTGATTTTCAGAAACGCATATCACATTTTCTGTTTTTATGCCGCGGTATAATATGTAGATTAAAGTTTCAATTTAAAAAAGAAAAGAATACTGCGGTATTTACTTTCATGATGTTTTAATCTTCTTCTTTTTACATCTCATTTACATAGAATATGTGGTAGTATATAATATATATTATATTACTAAGCGGCTTTTAAAATATATTTTGTGGTAGAAAAGTAGGTAATGAGCATTCTCATTTATGACCCATAATGTAACCTTATAAGACTTAATAAAATAGATGTGAAAACTTTTAACGAAAAGTAACTTTAAAACCTAAAGCTAAAAAACGAAAATTATTCTTTTAATAGCTTCATAAATTCCCAACTACACTAGACAATTTATGCAAGTAAAAGTAATTTTGACTACTTGTCTATGGAAACACATAAAACTTTGCTCATCAAAAATGCATTAAAGTGTATATATAAAAGAAACATGTTAATATTTTTAACGTTATTTAAGTGAACATGATAATTAATTAGAGAGTTTAGATGCACATCACTGATTCGATATATGCTTCTTTTTAAATTACTTTCGACTAAAAATAAATAAGAAAATTATCTAAAGTCAATGTATTCTTTAATAAATTTTCCTGATTTTTTTCTTATACATCGAAACTGCAAATTATTAATTAGGAATTTATACAACACAACCCATCTAGACAAGCAGAAGCCACTATACAATCATGTATAGTCATAAATCAATCTCTTAAATAGAAGTAGAGATAACTTGAATAGTCAAAAAACGTCAAATTAGACACAATGAAAGCACTAATTATGTAAATAAACTAAATTTTAACTATTTTTTAAATAATTTTTAACTTTAGCTGAAAACTAAAATGAGGCTTCCTTTTATAAACATTTTACACCCACAGATTTAAGCATTAAACTCTTTAAAATACAATGTTAATAAGGACATCATTCCTAATTGTGATGACCCTTTAATGTGACGAACCCCAATTGTAACGCCCTTAAATGTGCCGACCCTAAATGCGACAACATTTGTGTACTTAAAATCTTCACGCAAAAATTGTATGGAATTGACATAATCAAACATCCGAATTTCAGGCAGAAAACGCTAAACATATCTTTCCATTTGAAATGTTTTCTTAAAAAAAATTCGTTAACAATATACTTCTTTCATTATAAAGCGTCCCCTCCCCCCCCCATATTCCCTAAATGCGGCAAAAAAAATCCAAATAGTGTTCACGGTTTTTATTTTAAATATTGTAGGCCACTAGGTTGGACTTTGCACCTTTTATGCAATTAATTTGAAATTTGATTTTCATTTGAAATACCAAAATTCATTTTTTTAAATATGTAAAATTTTTAATGTGAAATCGGATGATTTTACTATTCGAAATAATTACATATACATTAGATCAGGTTGTTTTAAAAAAAAGTTTAATAATTTTATCGAGTGAAACTTTGGAAAAAGTACTTTTAAAATTATATGCTATTACTTGCACTTTTAAAATAAGATAAGATGATTATTTAATGTTAAACAACACTACATTCATAGAACTTTTTCCATGTCTAAATTGTCGAAAACATTTTTATTTATGATTCACAAAGCATCTAAAACGCAAGATCCATTATATATATATATATTAGGGTGGGTCGAAAAAACCAAAATATTTATAATCGAAATGTAATAGAGCAGAAAAGTTGCCTTTTGTAATAAATAATAAATTCTTAAAATTTTACACCGATCGGTTAATATCTTTTACCGCCGCAAGGGGGCCAAAGTTTCCAAAAATCGCAAAAAAAACATGTTTTTTTCAATATTTTTTTTTAATTATCCAAACGTACGAATACAATATCTAATAGGACGCAATAGCTACATGAAGATATAAGAAATGTCCCGGTAAATGTTCATTATGATAAAGTCATATCTTTTACTGTCGCAAAAGGACCATATTTTAAAAAAAAAATTGTAAAAATTTCAAATTTTCATTTTTTCTAAATTTTTATAAGTTCTATAATATGCCTAGAAATAAATAAATTTGCTTCATATCTATTAATATGTCATAAATTTTGTTAACTATTTGTTATAGACTGGAAAATAAAAACAGTAATCATTCATTTTTCTTGACGATGGCTTCATCTATTGCTGTTTTACTGCATATCAACAGTTCATATACCACAAATCACAAAAATGATATAAAATGAACAGAATATTTTAGTATTTTATTAATTAAAATACAGAGATGTTTAACCGAAACGGATTAAATAAATTTAAAATGAAGATGTATTTAAGTTAATTGTATTTTATAATATGACTTGCTTTTAAATAAAGCCATTATTGCTCGAGAGGCCGAAATTGATCATATGTGATCCTACCTCTGTTCTGGTCCACAAACTTTACCAGCACTTCAGTGACTAATTTCAAGTATCTTTCTACTGATTGAGTGGGATAAGTAAAATTATATTAGCTGGTATCTTTAATCGAACATTCTAAAGTCCCCAGCGTCGTTAGATCGTCAGTCCATAGACAAACCGTAACAGGTGGCTTCGTTGGTTTACAGTTTTGCCACTCGAATAAATCCATACAATTTTAAGCTTCAAAGTTCAATTCTGGTATGACGAAATGGCGGATGGCTCTATTCGTGCTTTGGCAATTTTCTTTATGGCTGGGGTCCTACTCCTTCTTAGCTCTCAGTCCAATGAGGCTATTTTCATGATTTGCGAAACAGGCATTTCGTGAAATTACAGGAACTATATGTTTTCGTAGATGGTGTGGCAAGTAACGGGGGTTACTAATTTGAATCCCCCTTCAGTTTCCACAGAATCTGAAAGACACGATGGATTCATTTTAATTGTGAACCAACTGATGTAGTACACTTTCAGGATGTACGCATTGAGTACATCCTGAAAGTGTACTGCATCAGCCGATTGCCAAAATGGAAAATTTCCAAAGTACGAAGTTCTGTGGACACGAATAGTGCCATCCGTTATTTCGTCATTACAGACTTGAACTTTGAAGCTTAAAATTGTATGGCTTTAGACAAAAGGCAAAACTGTAAACTAACAAAACCACCTGTTTCGGTTTGTCTATCAACTGACGATCTAACAACACTGGTGAATTTAGAATGTTCGATTAAAGATACCAGCTGTTATAACTTTCCTTGTCCAGCTCAATTAGTAGAGAGATGGGTGAAATTAGTCACTGAAGTGCAGGTAAATTTTTTGGACCAGAACAGAGTGAGGACCAGATATAATCAATTTCGGCCTCTCGAAGAACAATGGCTTTATTTGAAAGCTAGTCATATTATAAAATTTGTTTACTTCTAATACTTCTTCATTTTAAGTTTATTTAATCCTTTTCGGTTAAACATCTCTGTATTTTAATTAATAAAATACTAAAACATTTTGTTCATTTTATATCATTTTTGTGATTTGTGGTATATGAACTGCTGATATGCAGCAAACCAGCAGTAGATGAAACGATCGTCAAGAACAATGAATGATTACCGTTTTTATTTTCCAGTCTATGACAAATATTTAACAAAATTTATGACATATTAATAGATATAAAGTAAATTTATTTACTTCTAGACATATTATATAAATTATAAAAATATAGAAAAAATGAAAATTTGAAATTTTTACGATTTTATTTTAAATATGGTCCCTTTGCGGCGGTAAAGGATATGATTTTATCATAATGAACATTTACCGGGACATTTCTTATATCTTCATGTAGGTATTGCGTCCTATTAGAAATTGTATTCGTACATTTGGATAATTTAAAAAAAATATTGAAAAAAACATGTTTTTTGCAATTTTTTGAAATTTTGGCCCCCTTGCGGCGGTAAAAGATATTAACCGATCGATCTAATATTTTACGAATTTATTCTTCAGTACAAAAGGCAACTTTTCTGCTCTATTACATTTCGATTGTAAATATTTCGGTCTTTTCGACCCACCCTAATATATATGGAATTGGTGGAAATGGCTGTAGTTGACCTTTGGTGATAAATGCTTATGATTGAACACTCGCTGGTGTAGAAATAATAAGATTTTAATGTCTGGAGTAAGGCATGAATTCTATTTACAGAGCACACTAACTATGTACAGGGTTTAAAGGGATGAGACGGGCTTTTTCCGGCTATCTACCGGCCTTCAATATACTCCGGCGCGCCCTAGGAGCCTGATCGGATAAGTCCTTCCAAATCAGTCCGCGCAACAATTCTGAAGTTAAATTGAACCTTCGCTCGCCGGCTGGAGGCTCAAAAACGCTAATTCACCAGGTTTATTGTCTTTTAGAATTTGCACACTCTGTCAGTTCTCATGGGAATTAGCTGCACCCTCTTACGATGGGAGTCAGGATGTGGTTAGAATGCTTAGGAAATGCAAGTCACATCCACATATATATATATATATATATATATATATATATTATTTCCAAATTAAGGAAAAATTACTGCATGAATGGCGCTACAGCAGCACATATCAAATGCAATAAAATATATTACATCATTTCAAAATGCTAAAAACACCATAACTTCAAAAGGAAGGTGTATATCTGCAGAAATTTTTATTTATAAAATATTTATAAAAACAAGAAAGACAGGTAAAAAAACCAAAAACAGTCTGTTCTTCATCAGTGGGAGGACAGACAGAAAACTAACTCCACCCCCCACTTTTAAAATTTGCAGGTTTCTGAACACATGTTCACCCCGCATTCAATACTGAAAAACTATTGTCATTTTATTAATCAAATTCCATAAAAAACTAAAACAACTCAAATTAAAAACTAACAAACATAATATTAACCATACAAAAACAAAAATCTTTAATAAAAAGGAATTGGACTTTGGCTTTGGAAGAAAAATTTATTTGTTTATAGTTGACGGGTGAGAAACATTATACAGGTATTCATGTTTTGAGAAATTTCATTTTGCGGGTTTGGGGGGGTGCGCATGTTTATTCTGCATTCATGCTTGTTTTCTTATATTTTTCTTTTGTTTTTAGTTTAATGATAATTTAAGCATTCCTCTAAAAGACCTTTTTATTAAAGATTTTTGTTTTTGTATGGTTAATATTATGTTTGTTAGTTTTTAATTTGAGTTGTTTTAGTTTTTTTATGGAATTTGATTAATAAAATGACAATAGTTTTTCAGTATTGAATGCGGGGTGAACATGTGTTCAGAAACCTGCAAATTTTAAAAGTGGGGGGTGGAGTTAGTTTTCTGTCTGTCCTCCCACTGATGAAGAACAGACTGTTTTTGTTTTTTTTACTTGTCTTTCTTGTTTTTATAATATTTTATAGTTAAAAAATTTCTGCAGATATACACCTTCCTTTTGAAGTTATGGTGTTTTAGCATTTTGAAATGATGTAATATATATATCCATTATATATATATATAAATTTGTAGGAAGATTATATGTAAAATGTTAAGATGTAGATGACTTGAATAACTAGACGCTGGAATAACAACACATACACTTTAATACAATTCATCAAAGATAATTTTACACCACTTCGTTGATACCTTTTTAAATACAGTTCATTTCTCACTTAAAACTTAAAATATACTTCTTTCGAATAATTTAATTACGCCTAATAGTGCCTTCTTTGGCATCTCGTAAGCCGATGATGCTTTATAAGCAATATTATTTTATAGACTGGTTTTTTTTTTCTAATTTTGTATATGTCCAAACCTTGATCTCGTGATCGTGAATTTTCATTACTCGTGCTTTCAAATCATGTATGATAAAAAAAAAAAATACCAGAGCATCAGTTAATTTGCTGATAGTGCACGTCGTAAAGAAAATAAAGTATGTTTCAAATCTTACATATATATAAATATATACTTAAAACATAATCATAAAATGTACACATTAAGAAAGGACACTGTTTGAAATTTTACATATATTTAAGAAGCATTATAATCTGCCAATTTCTGTATTATACTTAATAGCAGCAAATATCATATTCAATAAAATATATTATCTTCTGATCACAGGGATACAACTTTTAAGCCTTTTAAAATCGGAAAAGAAATTTTTATTTCTCATTTCAATCAAAACTACGATACGTTTAGAGACTATAGTTCGTTACTGGATTGTAAAAATGACAGAAAAATCAAATATCTCTTTCGAAAAGTAGATTAGAAAAAGCAAATTCCAATCAATAAATAATAATGATTTGCGATATATTATGCTTGAAGCTAAGCGAAAGATGATAATAATACAAAATACTCATTTTTTTTTGGTTCTAAACATCGCCCATATTATTGTTTTATTTTAAACTTTGATTTTGATTTTTGTATTCGAATGCCAACTGATATTCTGCATAGAAATTAAATATTGTTTAAATCATTTAATTCTTTATTATTATCTTTAATTTAGGAAATATCAAATAACATCATCAAATTATTATACAAAGAACAATACCTTTTAAAAGGTATAAGTTACACATGAAATATAATGAAAACTTTTGTAAATCTTGCTTAATAATTAAGGTAAAACAAATAAGAATATCAGGTTGGAATTTCCAGCTGAAATTAGGATTTTGAAATTTAGATATTTTTTAAAACAGGTAAAATGCAAGCACCAAAGCACAGCATCTATGCATCATTACCGATGCATCTGTGATGCATCAGAACATGCTTTAAGCACCAATAGCTTAAACAGAAACACATCTTTAGGAATAATTTCCGAAATGAGTCTGTGGCATTTGATTTTTTTACGCTCTATATTTGTCATACTTTTGTATATCTTTCAAACGTGTTAATGGTTTGCTTAACAAAATTTGATGTACTTCCAAATATTATCTCACGGGGTGCCAGTTTATTGTCAGACAGTAGTTTTCATTGCAATTATAAAATATTGGTTCAGAAACAATTTTTTATCAATAAAACTGACATTACATTTTATATCGAACATTTGGTAAAGAAAAATATTTAATTGTAATAATAGTTAAACATTTACAGTATTTGAGGCACCTAAAGTAAATTACCAACATTTCCAGCATTTTATTTTAATAGAAAGCGCCAACATGTTTATATTTGTTGATGTACTTTCCATTTATAGCAAGTAAATAGAATACAACAATCCGTGAATTAATGGCGTAGATAAATCGATATTTTAGAACTTGCATTAAAAAATAACACTATAATATATTATTTAGGGAAATACGTATTTCCGTGAACATCTATGGAAATATTTAATATATTCAGAAACCCATCTTAATCACTTTATTATGTCATTTCTTTTGTTGGAATAAGCGTGAAAATATTTTTTTGAACTTTCAAAACTTGTATCGATTTTGTAATCTAGCTTTCTGCTTTTATTCTATGCACAAGTTCAGAGCTTACGAAATAATTTAAACATCACTTTGTATACACTTCCTGTAGACGCATGTTTAATGAAATATCACCTATGGAAATCGTTTAAGGAAATTGTAGCAAATAAAACGTTAATATTAACGATATTTAGCATATAGTGTCGGAACTTAAAGTTTTATCAACTTGTTTGGATACATGGGAAAAAAGATAATGATTTCACTTTTTGATACATTTAATAAGGATGATCAACGAATAAAAAGGTGATATCTTTCATGCGGTTTAGAATCTTTCATGCTGTTCACGAGATTTGTACTGAAGGAAATGGTGCAATATGAAATTGTTATTTTTACGGACATGAATTTACCTAACAAGTTTATCAGCCAGAATTTCAAAGGGAGAATTAGATTGGTGGAAATTAAAATTTAATATATCTGCTCCAAACAAACAAACTATACCTATAAATATATTATTTACAGGATTGTGGGATGTATAAATAGTGAGTCTCATCCAAGATTCGTAGGGATAATTTTCAAATGATATTTTTTTATAAAGTTTACTTACGGTATTACTTTAAATTCAGTTTTTTAAAATAAGTAATGTAGTTTTGGAACTGTAAAATAAAAAAAGTAATATTAAACACAAAAAAATATGATGTATCTGCATTTTAACGTTTTCAGATACCTGCAAAATAAAGTATCCCCCCCCCCCCCTCCCAAAAAACCGCAATTAAATGAAATTACTGTTTTGTACCCCCCTCCTCCCCAAACAAAAACAAATATATAATAAAAAATTTAAAAGAAATTGAAACACCAAAGCTTTTTGGTTCTTTTTTCAAAGATTTTTCTAATGAAAATTTTGCACTGTACTACATTCAGTGAAAAGTCGCGGGAGTAACAATGCAAATATTTTGTCAAAAATGTATTCATCAAATTTCATCAAAATATCAGAAATTTGTAAAGAATATTTCTTAGCAAAAGATAATGGAGTATGGCTGCATATTAATTCTCTTTACACGAATACATCTGTCTATTCTAAAAAAAAGTAACTACCGCTGTCACCGCCGCCGCCGCTGGTTTTGATTTTTTTTTTTTTTTTGACCGGAGGTCTTTCTTCGTTAATATTAAGAAAAACAATGCATACAAAAATAAGACAATTGGTAGTATTATACAGAAATGTTTGATAAACACTCTGATGCAGACAGTTTTCAAATCGAAGAATTATTTTAAGAGATATTTAATGCTAAAGTTGGACAAAATCGTTCCACTAAAAAAGTTTTATAGGAGCAAAAACTATTGATGGGAATTTAATCATCTTTAGATCATTTTATACGTTTGAAGTTCCCGGTGTGCAGACTGTATTTCTTTTCTTAATTTGACTTATTTTTGAGGTTTTATTTCTATTTTAAATTCAAATTTTCAGCATTTCGAGAGATATTTTTTACTTATTTCAGAAAATTGTACTAATTTAAACTGTTGCCAACTGTATAAAAAGCGCAAACAATAATGTTTGCTTCAAATTAAAAATTTATTTACACGTGACTATTATAAACAGGAAAAAAACTTTCAAATTAGAATTAAATAATTACGTATAAAAAGCAGGAATTTATTGAAAATTACTTCATAAAAACTATATTTACACGTGATTTTAAGAGAGAAGGGAAACTGTAAAATAATAAATTCATTAACATGCGTTAGAAGTCTTAAATAGGAGAAATTACGTCATATGTACGTCACATTACAGTTATTGCATAAAATGAATACAAAATAATATTGCAACACAGATTAAATTTAAAAATTGCTCGTGACATTTATTTGATATCTTGAGAGGATCTTTTCAACTATTTTTGTTAGGAAAGCACAAATAATATTTCATTTCTAACAAAAGTATTTTCACGTGAATATTTAAAAGAGAAAGAATAGCTTGGTGAAAATTACGTCAGATTAAAAACGATTAATTTAAAATGTCTCATTTAAAAGAACTTTCTTTTCGCTTTGTTAAAAAATACCAGGAGTCAAAGACTCTGTTTACTTAATTCCTTTTATATCAGCTTATTTTGAAATGCTGTTACACGTGTCTACGTCATAAAGTTATTTTTATTTCTACGTTTTATTTGTATTCTTATTAATGTTGTACTAATTTATTTGTTCTTTCGTTATTTAAAATAAAAATTATGTCAATTTGTATAATTTGGTGAGTGGTTTGGCGATTCATATAATTTTGCGAAATTGGTCGACTGGATAATGAAGTAGTACCGCAGCGGATTTGGCGTTAAAATTCCCCAATCAAAGAGAAATGAATAGAAATCCGTTTATAGGGAGATCGCCACTGTTTTTTAAATTATAATTCAATCTTTCGAAATCTTTTTAAAGCCGATCAAATTAGCGTCCATTTAGAGTCTGCGGTGTCTGGACGGGGGTTGGCGAGCGTAGCTCGTAGGGGGCCGAGCCCCCTAGTTCAACAGAAAAAAATTCAGTTACTTTTGGTTTAAAGTTCAAAAAGAGGAACTCCAAGTTTTTTTTCCCTTAAACATCTCACAGACAACAAAAGAAATTAAATTAAATGTAATAAAGTTAAGTAAGTTAATAAAGTAAACATTTTACAATTTTTATCTAATATAACCGTTTCAGTGCATTAAAATATAAACAGATAGCGAAAAACGACAAATACAAAAAGTTAATACGAAAATTAAATAACATTAAATAAGTTTCTATCAACGAAATATTTAATGAACGTTAAATTTTGGAAATGGCAAATCTTTATTTAATATTATGAAGAAAACAAATCTGTAACATTTCCCCTGAAACAAAACAGAAAAAAATACGTTATTGAAATGATTTATCAGAGCACTAAAAATACCAAAGAAACATTTTATAACAGGACCAGTGTTCCATCACACGCTCCGTATAGAGAACTAGAAGTCCTCTTCTGTCCGTCTAAGACCACTCGGATATCACGACTTGAATTACCGTTCATCTGAAATTCAACTAATTCAAAGCTGATTTCCCACTTTGGCGAAAAAACAGCACAATACCCTTTAATGTTTATTGGGTATGCTGAGATCGGTTAAAATTAGTCTTACATATTCACTTTTGCGTTTTAAATATATAGATAGTATTCCGATGTTTCAACACTATTAACAGAACAAATTAATGGAAAGGGGTATGTTAAAGATATGATTTTAAACTAAATTCTTAAGAATAAACTGAAAGCATTCTAAAAAGCTAATTAACGTTTCATAACTAATGGAGTATAACTTTTCGTCGGTAAACATATATTTCAACATTTATATATGTATAACATATATATATGTTATAGCAAAAAAATGTTATATAATGTTAATATAATGTTATACGTCTATAAAAATGTTTACTTTTACTATTCATTTAAATTATTCTAAATTGCCGGTATATTTATTATTTCCTTTTTTTATACATTCTATTATTTAATTCTAGTTAGATTCCTATAATTTTAAAAAGCGTATCTTAATAATAGATTTATTCCAAAACGTAATCTATACTTTTAATCCCTTCATTAATTTTTATCGTCTATCAAACTGTAAAGTTCTGAACGCAGTTACTTATTTTTCGAATGTTTATAAAAACCATTTTTACATTTTAATTCTATTTCATCTCATTTTCCCACCAGCTGGGCGATAACGTTTTACATCGAAATCCTTCCATTACCAGCGCCGGGATTCTTTTCTATGACGTTTCTCGATCGCTTTCCATTGGCTGAGTGACGGATCGCAGTTTCATTTCGAGTTTCGTTCGTGTTTTAGTTTGGTTAGCCTGAAGTTTTCATTTCAATCGGATTTCCTCCGCGAATTCCAATAAATAGCTCAAGTATGAGCTCAGGAGAAGATTTTTTGCGCTGTTTGATTGTTTACATAATATGTTACCTGGTGTCCTAAGCCATGTAGAATATTCATTTCGTTAATTAACATCTATTTCGCTTGAATAACTAGTTCATGCTCAAGCGAAATGCTCTTATTTCTCATCCTGTGGGAATTGTTTAATGTTGGTATATTCTGATGGAATAAACAGTTTCCTATGACTGCGTTTCTATGTCTTATTGGGAAAACCCCAGATTTCTTCATAAGCCTTTAATTTTTTTACCACTCATGCTGCCTAAATCTGCCTTGTATTCATCATGAATAAATGAGTTTTGATTGGACTCTACCAATCTTATCATCCCGCCACAGCTGCTAAATTTTCACAGAGTTGACACCTCCACTAGCGATGCTTGCGCTAAGTCGTACGCCTGCTATACAACCTCACCAATGGCTGATTATAAGGTGGTACGAATCCAGTAATATGTCGTAAAAAGCACGACGTGATTGTTCGACTTAATCCATTAAATTGTTTCGTAATATATATATATATATATATATATATATATTTATATATATATATAAAGTAAAATGCGAAATCAAATATTTGTTTTTTAAACTTTTAATACTAGAACAAATATCTTAGTTCAGTAATTATAGATTTTCTTTTCATTTAATTAATTATATTGATAACACATATATATATATATATATATATGAAAAATTCTTATATATATATAAGAAATTTCCTTCATCATTTAGTAGAAAAGTGAATCTCATATTTTAAAAGCATTTGTTAGTAAAGCAAAATATTTATCTAGATTCAATATTTTTTATAAAAGTATTATATCTTAAAATACAAAAATAAAAAAAAATCTATTTGTAGTACAGAAAACAAAAAATATATATCATAACAAAATAATATCGGACGAATTAAAATAATAAAACAAATATATTAGCGATAAACATGTGGAGAAAGTAAAATGCGAAATCAATTTTTTTTTTTTTTTACTTTTAATACTAGAACAAATATCTTAGTTCAGTAATTATAGATTTTCTTTTCATGTAATTAATTATATTAATAACATATTAAAACCAACTAAAACTATTTCTTTCGAACAGTTTAAAATTTACGTGTATTTAAAATTGATTTTTGAGATTAAAATTCGTAAAGAGAAAAATAAAATAATTGTGTCGTTAAATCTGTTTTTCCCAAAAGGATAATATTTAAAAATCAAACATACTAGTTTCTTTAGAACACAAAATATTAATTGCTTCTAATTATGTTTTTTTAATTTCTTGATGATGATACTACATTATTATTTCCTATGAGGAAACAAAGTTATAAATTTAAAAGCTTTTCAAAATAATTAATAGCCAAATATTCCCTGACTGGGCGAAAATTGCTCCTTCAAAAAAGGTTAAATATTCCCCAAGAATTTTAAATTATTTACAAGGTAGTGAAAATGTACCTATATAAATTATTAATCAAAGGATGTTTCATTTAGGTTTTTATACTGTGTAAAGTAAAAATAGGTAACAAAATGATGCATTTACATAGGTATATATCGATTTCGGGATAGTATTAAGTATATAGAAATAGCGATTCGTGTTTCTTAAAATTTTAGAGGTTTTTTTTTTAATTCTCTTAGTTTAATATATTTTCTTAATGCAAGATGTCTATTGCTTGCATATTATGAAATTTCTATAAAAAGTAGCAGAAGATTTGTATAAGAAATTTATTATAAATAAGAATAATAATTGTATATATATTAGCTATGACTAAAACTTATTTAAATCCTACCAGTTAAAATTGTAATTTATATATACAAGTGTTATACTTTAAGTTATAATTATATTTTATGTATACATGTATTATACTCTAAAATATAAATATATTATATATATACAAGGACAGGGTAGTTCTTTACGTCTTCTTCATATAACTACTGATATGAATTATCTACAGCCATGTAAGTATAGTAAGATGGCTATGCATTTCATTAAGTAAAATCCGAAGAACCTGGTAACGCCCGCTACCTAAATATCATAAATTAGATACAGTCTCTTGAAAATTATAGAAAGTATAACCAAATGATCAATGATAAAGTTTTAGAGTATTATCGATATAGTTAGAAAATACATATTATGTATGATAATGCAATACATTGTTTTCCGTAAGGATAAAAATATACAAAACTATAGCGAAATGTATTTAAAGGAAATAATACAAGATACACTACATTCATTTCCTAATTTTAAATAGAGTTGAAAATAAAAATGCCTGAACTCTAAAATTTAAAATGTGTATACGCTTTTGTCCATTGCCTGTACTATGTCATAGTGTTTGCTACGCATTTGCGTGCAGTTGCATTCTGAATTAATAAAATAACTTTGCATAAGTTAAAAACAAAATCGTTTAACATTCGAAGAAAATTTGCGTTTATCATAAGCAAAGAATTATATTACAGTACTGCCTGTGTAGACACAACTTAAATTAGCATCTGTTTGTTCAATACATCTTGTCTCGTTATAGCGATGATGTTTTGTAACATTCTCGTTGAATTTTTAGTTGTTTTTTACACAGATTAGAATATTAACTGCAGGAGCTTCTCTGAGGCACCTTATCATGCAGCGCTTTCAGACTTTACTATACCTAGGTAACACATCATGGCTAAAACTAAATCATTTCATTAATTAGTTGAAAGAAAATAGGATTGAAAAAATTATATCCATATATATATGTGTGTGTGTGTGTGTGTGTGTGTTATGTTACTCGTTGTCAAAGTAAATTATGATGACGAACACACGCCGTATCATTGCCAACCATCAATTAATAGCGTAGAATACCCGTATTGCAGTCGTAAGTGGCGAAGGTGGAAGACAGGAATGCACTAATTGGTGAAGAATTTCCCATCCAATGAAAAGAGATGGCATAATCAGAAATGAATTTATTAAAATTCACATATTAGTAACAACTTCCATTAGTTATCCAGTTGAATCTCGGATCTGGTCTGCACCACTTCATAGTTAAGACGATGATGTTAAATAGTATTAGAAACTACACTATTTTAAAAATATCTCCGCAAAGTGACAGATGTTTATTAGCAAATGAAAAAACGTACAACTTCTCTGTTCAAAACAGTGCAAGCTGTATAAATATCATCAAAAAAGCGCAACGGTACACTAACGTGTTCTATGCCAGAGTCAACGAAATTTAAGTTATGAAATAGTAGCTTCTGAATCAACAACAGAAGGAAATTCTTTTTGGTTTGCATACCCAGATACTATCAATTGTCATAAATTATTAGCAGGGGATTGTTGTTGACTAGTAGGAGTACATGATTGTAAAAGATTAACACTAAATACACATTCTCTTTACCAATGGAATGCTTTAAGTATTATCTTGTTAAGTGAAATCCTGCAAGGTCTAGTTGGGAATCGTTGCTCTAAATGTGCACTTTGCATTCCAGTATTGTCCGAAATCTGTAGGAAATGTGTCAAAAAGTATCCCCTTTCGATTTGAAAATAGCTTTAAGGAAATTAGTTACCCATCCATGGTAGCCTTGAAATCCTTTAAAAAATTATTTTTGGCTATCTCTTTCCCTTTTTTATGCAACAGTGTTCCAGATATGAGCAAATATTTTCGTCTAGCATTCGAAAACAATTGAAAAGTTAATGCATCAATGACTTCATTTTTTACAAAACTTTTCCTCTTTTAGTTGTATAGTCCACTTTCAAATTCCTCTGTTTTTTCTTCTTTTTATAGCATGGTAAATTTTAGTTTTACCTGAATTAAACCTTATACGAAGACCTTTTACAAAATATTCTTTTCCTTTAATTTCGATTTTACCCTGCAGCTATAGTGTATCGAGTTTACATTTTGAAACAATTTTTATCATGCACTTACCAATATTGAGTATTTGTCGTATATGAAAATATAAAATTTAAAGTTTCATGGATAGTATACATGTTGTTTTTAGAATACCTTTTTCAATTCCTTATGCAGAGTTTTGAGTTCAGTGGAACCTCAAAATATTCCCATTTCCGCATTAGACTGAATATCGGCTTACACAGGTTCAATCATAGACAGAATTTACTGCATTTATAATGGAACAAAGAATAATGAAAAATAATTATCATCACAGAGTGCATTTCACCAAAGAAACCATTTATTCCAGATAAGAAAGTTTAAAAATTATTTTTATCAATATTTAAGTATTGAGGAAATGCATTTATTTTTATACATTATACTTTACAGAGCATTCAATAATTTTAATCTAAAATACTCACGAATACGAACATAATTGCAATCCACAAAAGTTTAGAAAGTCTTATACAAAATTGAACACAGATTTCAGTTCATAATTTTAAGAAACGTTAGAACATTTTTATAAAATTTCAAACAGGATAATTTTGTGTTGAATAAAAGTTAATGGTATCACTTGAATAGCTGAAATTAGACAATAATTCGGTTAATTCTAATCTATGTATTTATAATTAAATTCTGAATTATGATTCGTCTAAGTCAATCTTGTTTAAACGCGAATTAAAGAACGCGCCTCGAAAATGACGTTAAAAGTAGTTTATTACTATTAAAGTTCGGAATAAAATTCTAGGTTCGGATTGAAGAGAGTTAAGTGAGTCGCCCTGCCTAAGTAAATCTGAATAAGTTTTTGTAACCATTCTTTTCTTAAACGAATTATGTATCTTGAATGGGGGATATTTTGTCAATGAATGAAATAAGAGTGAAGTATTCCAGCCAGGTATCGTCCGGATATCCTAACAGGTAAGACATATATATTTATTTTTATATATACAATTATATTAAATATACGTATTATACAGGAAATTCCTACACTTCATAATGAAGGGAACGATTATTTTAGTTGAACAGGTATGGACGCCAAGTACCCAAGTTCGAATATTGGTCTGGTCATTTTTCGCTCTATTGGAATAAACTTCAACTGTGCTACTCCATCCTTGGATATGATTTAATCCCATTGTGAAAAAATATTCGTTCCCTTCATTATGAAGTGTAGGAATTTCTTGTATAATATGTATATTTAATATAATAGTATATATATAAATAAATATATATCTGAGTAAAAATAATATACTTTTTCATTGATCGTTTAATGATACCTCTGAACAACAAAAGAAGTCACAACAAATTATTAATATCGGAAACAGAAAAAACATTCCAATAGGGTTAAAATTAGTATTGTATTATTTTAAAATGTCTAGAAATATTTCAGTATTCTTGTTTTTTTAAAATAAAATCTAAAACTTACTAGAAACTGTACGGCTAAAGCCTAGGTCAAAATATTAAAATTAAAAATAGAAAGCACAAAAAAGTAACGAAGAACTCTGATGTCAAGAAATTCAATGTATGTTTTCCGAAATACTACGCAGCTATGACAAAGTATCAGTTTAAAAATATTTTATTCATAAAATATGAATTCCAACTAAAAATATGGTATATAGTGTCAACTGGAAAAAAATTAATTTATATTTCTAGGTATATTCATCAATATCTGTATTTTAGGTGTCATTTATTTTTAGAAGTGTATTTTAAAACTGACAGAGAACATAGCTGACAATTACTTCAAAGAGTGCAAAATATCTGTCAGATATAAACTAAAATTGTTTGACAAATACATTTCCGATTTTTCTTTAAAAAAGCGTTATATATGTGTGTGTATAAATACATATATGTATAGATATATATCATTTCCTGTGTCTTTGAAGCGATTTCAGACAGAAAGTGTTTCCTTCTTAATACAAATTAGCGTATGAGAAGTGTTGTGTAATTAATTTAAAGAAAAAAATATTAGTATTTTATGTTCCAATTTTTCTATTGTTTAAAATGCACTGGCGCCAATGTTTTTGGTTTTGTAATGTTTCTGTTTCCGAATATAACTTTTTTCTACATATAATAACAAAAATATGAAGGTTTTGGTACCTATGTGGGAGTATCCCATGTACTAATGATAACTCACCTAAAAAGAATTATTATGTGATGCAGCAAACATTAAAAATTTTTGCCTATCTTGAATAACAGAATAAAATACCCTTTCCTAAATCATTTTAATGTACAACTGTACGATAAAATAGCCTTCAATAGCTTCAAATAAAATCACATCATCTTCATATATGTATAAATATTTTACATCTTGCTGGATGATTACTAAAATCTAGTCAGGCATCGGTGAGTTTGTAAAAATTTCGTACCATTAGAGAAAACATTGCTGCTGGAAGTATCAATATGGTGAGGTATTGGAAGCTGTGAACAGGCATAATACTTTTCAGTTGACCAATGTAACCACTTTATGAATTAGTTTATAGCAATAAGATTAGCTCAGGTCAATCGAAACACCAGCTATTCACCATGCAGTCAAATGCAGGTGAACCCCCATGAGTGGTGAGTAATGGATCAAGAAATCAGATAAATTTCCAAATAAAACAGAGGTGAAATTCACTTGAAACTGTTTATTCAACCACACATATAAACGTCAACAATTCCTACATTGTGAGATTTTATCAGAGCCTTCAAGATAGAGCACGAATTAGTTATTCCAGGTTAAAAAGATGTTAATGCCAATTTAGATATTCTACGAGGCCATAAGATGCTGAAACGATGCTGGAAATTTAATTTTAATATTAAATAAAATATGATCCAACGTTTGTAATCAGCACGGTTGTATGCTGCAGGAGACTGGCTGCCCCCTCGGTTTGTTTGCGATAAACCGAAAAACTAAAATAGCTAATACGGTATAATACTGGTCTTAAAAATTAATTTGAATAGTTTTCTTAATTAACATACATTTATTCTATATAACGCAAAATGTTATACTATCCGCCATTCGCCGTAATTTACGTTTATGGATGCTAGAAGTAAATAATATAAAATTATACATTCTAGCATTACTCGCACCAGAATTTTAGTATTAGTACGCACCGGGGTTATGAAATGAAGTACTGTGTCCCTAATACTAAATCTGAAATTATTCACAGACCTAAATCGGAAAGTTTCATAAAGAATTCAGTTCCAGTAAGTAAACAACATTATTTAGTTAAATGGTTTGTTCGGTCCAGTTGAATTATCGCTGTTCCACATCATGTTGTTCATTAGTTTAAAGGCCCTGTTGAAAAATGTAAGTTACTTCTTTTCTTGGGGTTGCTGGATTTGCTTCTGTAATTTCCTGATGATGAAACCAAGACACAGCCAGAAAAAATTGCAACTGTTAGCTTATAAACACTTTAACTTTCAAAGACGTGTACATTTCTACTATTAAAACATCAATCCAAATTATGTATTATTTTGTATCTCAACACTGAAAAAATGGATTCACTTGAATAATACTACTCAATTTTAAATACGTCACATACTCAAAATAGCTGCGATGGACATGTATTCAAAATTGAAAAACACGTGTATTCATATTTAACTCCATGTATGTGTACAATTATGATCCGCTATGTACTCAATTTTTTGTAACTTAACGAAGTATTCAAATATGAGTAGTTATATACATATTTTTGATTCCATGGATGGGCTTTGAAATATGAACTTTGAAAGTGCTTGTTATCTGTTAAATGCAATTTTTTTTCTTTTTGTACGTAATCAGTTTTACCTTCTGTAAATATTAAAATAATGTAAATAATATTTAATAACCGTACCTTAAATCAATTTAAATGTGCTTGAAAACAAAACTCTTATCATAACAATATGAAGTAAAACAATACGGAATCCAAAATGACCCATTATTAACTAGAGAGAAAGAAAAGGAAGGTATAAGAATGGGCTAAAATACATTTAATAATTTATTTGTCAAAACAAAAATAAGTTAGATTGGGAAAAAATATTCTAAATTGCAACTGTGACTCCGGCCACTGAAGAGGTCCTTTAATACAAATTAAAGTAAAAATTTTCTGACATTTATTTTCCTCTCAAAATTATTAACAAGAAAGAATTGTATTTTTTATTAAGAAAAAATAGAAAAATTATTATCAAACTATCCAAATCAAATATTTGAATAACAAGAGCATTGGTTTCAATTACTTTTAAATTATTTTAAAATGATGTGCATAAGTTATTATTTACATTGGTTTAATATTTACATTATTTTAATATTTAAATCTGGTAAGTTGATTACATAAAATAAAAAGAAAAAAGAATTGAATAATTAACAAAGAGTTACTTTTAAAGTTTTCGACTTAATCTTGAAAATCCCAATCTTCTGTATTTTTTTTTTTTTTTTTTTCGCCAACAAATCTATTTCACACAACAAACAGAGCGAATCGACCGCGCATGAATATACTAAGAACTCATCAACGCAATGTAATCTTACGCATTATAAAAGAGGCGCATAGTATAGTTCCTTATGGGAAATAAAAATGTAATATTTTTCCCAGAGTTCAAGGTTATATTGCATTGTTTTCCAATTAGTGAACGTCTTTTTTGCCACCATGAATGGAATAAACGATTACAAAGTACAAGATTATCGTTTAGTATGGGCTTGATAAAATTTGATTTTCCAAGATTGATAAAGCATAAGTTCATTTTCTGCACAGATGTACTCAATTCGATATGGGTAGGGGAGGTAGAGGAGGTATGATACACCCTTTTTTTACTAATTTATTACAACCCTTAGAAACCTATTTTTAAACAAATTTTTCATGTTTTCTTATAAAGTGACCTTTTATTCATTTATTAAAAATATTGTGAATTAAAAAAATAATCATTCAAAAAATATATCCCAATTATTGTGAATGGTTACTACTGTATAAAATCTCCCCAATGCTGGGGAGGATTGATACACTAGCAAGGGAGATTTGATACATTGTTATGTAATTTGAAAAAAAAAATGCAGACATTTCAATTTATGTGTCATAATTTTTTTTATGATAAATCTTGAAATATTTAAGTCAAATTAAAAAAGAAATGACATTGGCATATTTTTGTTTCAGAAATATTTTTCATAAAAATATTTAAACAATTGCTATTATTTAAACAATTCTATTAACACACTTTTTAGTAAATAATGAAAAAAACCCAAGATATCTTGCTGCAAGGAAAAATGAAGTGAACATTGCTGATTTGCAAACAATTTAACATAAATTTAACACATTTAATATTTCTTTAACTATTTCAGGGCAAAGCATTTTAATGCTAAAGTGTTGAATAAATTAATGGCACCGGAATTTGCCAGCAAATTTAATTGAAAATACGAAAAGGACTATATTTCATATTAAATGGAAAATATTTTACAAAAATGCTGGTGCCAATGTGGCGTTTGGGAATTAAAATTAAGTAGTTTCATAAACATACCATCACCCATGAAATGGTTAAAAGAAAACTAATAACTCTATCATTTTGGTAAATAAAATCGGATGGATTGAATGTTTTTTTTAATTTTCCCTTCGTCAATTACAGAAATATCTTCCCTTTCAGGCCATTTAAACTTTTTTTTCTTCTACATGACGAGCAAAGCGAACTAACCATCTATCATCGCACTGCTTTTCTATGTAACCTACACAATGTCTATGAATAGTCTCTTTGCTATTCCTTACCAATTTCAGTAGCTCTTGTTGTAAAACAATAATGGATATTACAGTTCTATATTAGTTTACATCTTAAAAAAACTATTAAATTTCAACTCACCCTAACAATGTGCTTTACAGATAAAAAAAATTACAAGATATTATCTGCCCAATAATAAGAGTTATGAAAGAAAATCAGCATTTAAAAAAATTTACATTGACATTCCAAAATTAAAAGAAAAAAAAAATGTTGTTAGTTCTGCACTGCTAAGTTCAGCTAATGATGGCCTCTGCTAATAAAAGAAGACTTTACATCTGCCACAATAGCTGTTAATGCCATTTGTTGAGAAAAATTGTCAATGTATCAACCCTCCCTATGTATAAAACCTCCCCTACCTCCGCTACATCGAATTACTCATTTCTACTAACTACATTTTTTTCAGTGAAATAATGCTAATTAAGAGGTTTTACTCAAATATCAACATTCTTTCCTTTTTAAATATAATATTTGAAAATAATCATTGTTAATAAATACAGCTTTAAAAATGGTTCAGTTGCGCTTTCTTTTGTTCTTTCAAATATGATTTAATAACATTGAAGTTACAAATGTATTATCCAAATTAGTTTCAAAATGACTTATACAACGTGCAAGCGGCATTTGATAAATTTTGCAGAATAATAAAAAATATCTATAACAATGGTATACAATGTTGTTTTATTGTTTGATGTGTACGATTTATGTCAATGAAATTAATTATTCATACTACATTTTGCATACATTTGATATTAAAAAAAAAATGGAAGTAAAGGTCTGCCAAAAAAGATTGTTTTTCTCTTTTTCATAATGAAATAAAGCTGATGGAACTTTCTTAATTTAGAGTAGAAATTCTACAAGAAAATACATATTTAGATAGTTTGAGTATTTTTTTCTCTTTTTTAACTTTTGATTTTATAATCCGCATATAGGAGAAGCCAATTTTTCAATTAATTAAATTGAGCATGGGTTACTCTTTTAAGATATTTTGCAGGAGACCAAATTGTGTCAACTCATCTAGGTTGATGTGATTATTTTTTTATTAATTTCGCGCCTGCCTTTCCAACAGGAAATGGTCCATTTAAAGAACATATACGTGAACTCCATTACTCCGGTTACGCTGCATGTGAATGTGGTGGTTTAGCAACTGACTCTCATTACTTTTTCTGCTGCCCACTTACCTCACGTTGAAAAATGCGTAGACCCTTAGCAACTCTAAGAATTGGCTTAGTAAAAAGTTTTCGTGTCTAACACTTCGTTCTATGTTAAAACTAATTTTTAGGCTTCTAATGGAGTTATGTTACAATTAGTTCTTTATTTGGCACTTAAAGTAGTATTTCCCGTTTTGTATACTTCGTTTCCTTCAACCCTGATTTATGGTCTTTTACCTTAAACATCTTTTGCATTGTTTTTACTATCGTCCCTTGTCGCATTTATAGCGATCTCGTCTGTAACCATAGTCTATAACATCATTATCCTTCATGTGTTTTAAAGTTACACATTGGCCGCAGCGTCTCTAGTCTACACATCCAAAGCTGTAAACTTTTTTTATGTTTAAGACGCTAATAAAAGTATCCAGGGGGGGGGGGGGGGGGGGGGGGAAGGATCTATGCTCTAAAGACGTGGTTACCGCGTAGTTTTCTTAGGTAGTCACACTGCAATACATAAATGCTCGTTTTTATATTTTTTCTTACAATCTGCCATTTTTTAAATTACCTAAAGTTCAATTAAAATTAAATACTAACAAAGCCAATTTTTCACTATTTAAATGTTGTGAATAAGTTTGTGCTAGGGAATTTTGCTGGTAATTAGTCATTTTTAAAAGGGAATTGTGTAAAGTCTCTATTTATTTTCAAATGAAAAACCTTCAACAAATAATTAAGGAAAATTCGTTCAACAAATAAAATCAAATGTATAATTAATGTATGCTCTTAAACGATGATGAAAGACAAAATAAAGCATTTAAATAGATTAAAAGACTTTAAAATCGATTTAATTAGAAATGGTTATAAAAATTATATTAAATCTATAGTTTGCGATGAAGTTTTGGATATGAAATCACATTCTATTAATGTGATTTAATTATGTAATAATATTATGTGTCTAAATATGTACTTTGAAAAACTCTCTCATGTGAAATTATATATTATTTAGTCAATCGTTATAAAAGTTAGATGTTGTTGTTTATTTCTTCACTCAAATTTTAATGGGATTATTCACTGAGTAACATAAAATTACAAAATCAAAAGTCTCTCTATAATTTTATTTCCAAAGATATACTTGCAAGTTATTTAAAAAGATTTCTTCTTGTAGAGAACAGGATTTATTTAGATTTTCTAATCAAATGAAATACACTGCATATTTTTAACGATTTATATTAACTTTATTTTTTATATAAGAGGCAATTCAAACTGATATTACATGTATGTGTGATAAGCTGTTTATGACATAGACATACCTACTACTACTCAAAACAACACCTTTAGTGTTGCACCAATAAATTATCTCTGCACTTAAATGCTCGGTTATGCATATAACTCTCAGATTCGGAAGATGTATATTCTCAATTTCATTTCCATTAATGTCAGCAGTGTAGATTACGTTATGACATAGTGTTTTGCATTGAAATGCAAATGTATGCGCATATGATTGTACAATAGGTCCTTTAGTATTATTGGAAAATTAGGCATTCAGATGATATTAGATAGGTTGACTTTTGCTTATTATAATGACTGTTAAACAACTGATCAGTGTTCATAAAGATATGCTTTTAAAATACCTTTATATAACAGTAATCCAAACTAGTTTAATTATATGTGTAATAATAATAAAAAAAATTAAATACGTAATATAAAAAATGCATTTCTTCATTTAAGTATAAGTTGTGATTTCTAACTTTGTTTTAATCATTTTAGGTATGTTTGTATAAACTTATATTTAAAGGAAATGCTAAGAAAATAGTCATTCTTCCAGTCATATAACTTATTTCCAAAATATGTATGATGCGTTTATTTAGTTCTTCCTGGATCATTAAACAGTGCTTTAACGTTTAGAGGGGCAAGTAATTGCATTTGCGTAAGGATGAATTCCCACCGAAAATTAGAAAAAAAAATTATTTCAAAATAAGGAAAAGCAATTTTTCAACATTTTCCCTCCAAAACTATAAACGTAAAACTTAATTCAAATTTTCTGGTGCAAATCTCAACTAAACTTAGGTGGGATATAATATATCCCACCGCCCCTAAAGTGGTTAGCAACAAGTTGTCTGCTGTGAAGTTCAATATGTTTTAAAATTCATTGCAATGTGTTATGAATTGCATTTTATATTGCCCTGCATTGTATTCAGCTGTGAGCTAACCTACCAGCAGATGTCTCTTTGCTTTCAGTAAGCAAGCCGTACTTCCACGTCTTACAAACTTTCATCGGAGATGAATTTGCCGTCCGCTAACAGTTTCATTCACAGTCTCTCAGTTTCTAATTGTGTGACAAAAGCAGTTTGAATACACTGGTCATTGCATACGTATTCTTATCCAGCAAATTATCGAAATTGTCTGTCATCAAAATCGCTTAAATTAATAACCTTTTTTATTACATACTTTCTAATTTACAAAACGGAATGATTATACTTGCCTTGTGTGCCACGTAAATCAAGGCTCCAAATACTCAGGACACCACTAATTTCATACAGTTTATTTCCCCATCATTAATCACAGATAATTTTGCATTAGATAAGCCGAAGAAAATTACTTTAAAGTACTAGTGATAGAAGCATTTCAAGTGCAGATTTATGCGAGACATCTTGGAAACACTACTATCTCTCCTTAGATACTTTTACCACATTTTCAGTTCTCGACTACGTCATGTATTCTAATAATAAACCATCAAATGATATTCCACACATTTTTTCATTAGTAATGATTGAATGTTTCCTCTCAATGAACACGCAGTCTGAAGTCGAAGCTAAATTTGAAATTAAATTCTTAAATTTAAGCTGTAATTCCCTGAAATCACGCGAAATTGATGGTGTCTGTGTCATCAATATTTTTATATTTCTTGTAAGCATTTCCAGATTGTCCATGTTTCCACAAATCACTGAACTTTGATCAATTTAAGTTAAAACTAACAGGAAAATTTCTGTTCAAAATTAAAATTAATCACAAGTTTTCCATCTAGTCAAATAAATCCCGTTAAATCAAGTCGCGTTATAGGCATTTCTGTTACCAGAAATTTTCTTTCTGTGGACCGAAAACTTTTGTACACTTACAAAAAGGAGCATTCTCGTAATAAATTAGTGATCATTCCATCATAAGTGCATAAGTGTGTATGCATGCATGTGTATAAATACGCAATTGAGAGCGTTGTTGTATTTTTACAGATCTAAACTGCATGTTTGTTATTGAAACTTTATAAAAGAGATTGTGTTACATATTTAAAAGTTTCACATTGTTAAACTACAAATTTTTCTGAATATTTCAGATGATGAAGTATAACATGAGTAACATTACTTAAGTTAAAACATTCCAAATATGGACAAGCTTATCGTTATTTCTGTCTATTTTTACTCTTCTGTGCATTTGGTTTCTGTCAAAAACATTCACGATACACAAAAATAAAGATTATATACATACGTGGTATCAGAAACTTTAAGTATGCGATTTTTGTATATTTTCTTGTAAGAATACTAACATTTTATGAAGTAACCTAATGCCATGTCAGAATATACGGTCATAGGCGCAATGTATAATACGAATATACTTTTTAATCTCTATTATGTGTACATTTGGAGATATGTTTTTATAAACACTGAGCAAAGAAACATATATTCCTGTAAGAATAATTATTCTTAATAAATGTGGATGTTTCTTTTTATTTCCTTCTTTTTGATTTTACAGAAAGTTTATAACAAAATCAGCAATTTTGATGTTAGTTTATAAATGAGATGCATTTTATCAAATACGATTATATTTATTATTTAATAAAATAGAAAATTTAGCAAATTTCTAAGTATAAAACAAGATCTTTGCTGCAAGAACTAATGTTCATTAGGGATTTGAAAAAAAAAATCTTTTAACTCTTTTCATCTTTTTAAAAATTATGTATAACATTTAGACTAAAATGCTAATTTAAAATACTTATTTTATTACAGATTGTTTTCTTCTTTTAAATCTTTCTTTTGTGTCAGCACAGGAAAAAATATAAGGATCATTCGCCTTTCTTACTTAGAATTATTCTAGAATTGAAATTGCATTTGTTTATTGTATATGAGGACGTGAGTTTTATTCACCCTATTAAGAAAATCAAATTTTAGATAATCGCGAAAAACCGCTAACTTCGTTCACGATACACAATACACGATAAAACTGTTTTTTTTTTTTTTTTTTTTTTTTTTTTTTTTTTTTTTTTTAAGACTTTACTGTTTTTTTTTCGATGTAAGTTCACCAATAAATTAGATTGACAGAAAAAACTCGATTTAAAAAAAAAATTGGATAAGGTGAGCTTTGAAACTCACCACCTCATATATAAATAGAAATAAAATATGACAATTCATTCGTCCATTCAATAATTTCGCAATATAACCGCCATTCACTCAGCGCATAAAATGTTAATACATTATAAACTTGTTAATTTAAAAATTATTGTCCACGTCCACAATTTAAATAAATACTTTAATAACAATATTTATGATCTCAGAATATAAAATGTAAGTGGCACATAAAATAAATAATATTTGCTTTGTTAAAATGGAATATGAAAATAGTATTTTTCATATTTGTTAACTAGAACACGAATTTGAATTTTCACGTAAAATATCTGTACATACAATTTTAAGCATAGAGGAAACCTTTTAATTTTTTTTGTCGAGGAAATAATACAACAAACAAACCTTACTACCAACATCGTTACACTAAATATTCGACTGTTTCTTTATTCAAATACACAAATTATCAAAAATTAATAAGAGTTCTTATTATGTTTTTTCTGATTATATAAAGTAAATTAATATTTAAGATGTAATATTTATTTTAGAAGAAACAAGTGGCGTGGACTAAGTTTTCGTTATAAATTTTGTATGATATTTTTTAAATATATATATATATGTATGTATATATATATATATATATATATATATATATATATATATATATATATATATAAGAAAAAGCTGAAACACATTTTGATATATAGGACTACATTTTCGTTTATTACGACTTCAATATATGTCAACGAAAATAAAGCTTTATGGTCTTTTTCAAAAAATGATGTTCAGTTTGCGTTCAGAAATTTATGAATAAAATATGAGAGAGGAAAATCAGTGCAGAATCTAGAGAAATCTCAGTTAATCTTTTCCATCAAAAATTACAACTTTGACGTAGTAAATAACCCGTGCTAGGCATCCCTCACAACATGTAATCGAATCATATACTTTTATTGCTGCTCACGATCCTTCTTCGAAGATATTCCTTAATTTAAAATTAAAATATACGTTCTTATTGTTTTAAGGTAATATTTTTATTATGTGAAACTCTGGAAAAATAATTTAATCAATAACATTGTGTATATTCTTCATATAAGAACATAATGCATTAACTTTCAATACTTTAGCTTAAGATATAAAAACGATGGAAAAGCTATAATACAACTGCAGAAGTTCTCTAAAATAGAAGAAAATTTTACATCCGTTATTATGAGAACGCATTTAATTTTCTCAAATTTAACAAATTAAAGTTATTTAAAGTAACCGCGCATGTAAATTTATTGCTGGTTTAAGTTCTATATTTTATCTTTCTTTTCGAAAATATCTTTAAAAATTCAATGTGAACATTGCAGTTTTATTCACATATGTTGAGGTGAAGTTATGTACCTAATATAAATATTTTTATGAGTCATAAATACATGTCATATATTCAAAAATGGGTTCTTAAGACAGTAAAATTACTTCGTACAATAAAATAACGTATAACTGCGTCAAATTCAGAATGTTTAAAAGTAAATGTGTGGATAAGACATAAAGTTTTATTTTGTGATTTTAAATTATATAAAATTTTCTCCTTAAAAAAGTTAAATTTTATTTTATTATAAATGAACATAACATATTTATGTTTGCAGAAAATACGAAGCATGCATACAGTTTAATTAAATGTATCATATTAATATCCTTTTAAAATGAAAATATGATTGATTTTGTTTAGTACATGTTTTATATGCTTCAGTAAAAAGGACTCTGTAAAGCAAATTTCTTCATAGCTTATTTTATTGTCAATTTTGACAATATTTGTTTTTCTTAAAAAAACGGTGTACATTGGTTATTTAGTTCTTCTATTTCAGGAGGGCTCGTATTGCATGTGGATTCGGATGTGTCACTGAATAAAAACTACGTCTTGCCGTATGTGGTGTGCTGCAAACAAGTACTTCCTACCTTCATGAATTTAATTTTCATATGTTTCCAGCATATGAACTTATGGAATGCTTGGAAGTCTATGTGATTTTAACAAAAACTGGCTGTTTTTTTTTTTTTGTTGTTGTTGTTTCCGAATGATAATAATAAAATAATAATAATTTAAAAGACAAAATCAAATTTTAACCTTCAAACGACTTCTAAAGTGGGTTTTATTTCCAAATAACACGGCTAATGTCGGTTATATGGCTATTGCATATATACTCATATATATATATATATACAGTTAGCCCCGCTTAATTGTATACAATTGGTTCCACCGAATTGTATGCAATTAAGCGGGATATGCAATTAAGCGAGGGCAGCAATTAATGTTATCAGTATAGGTTATAATTTGATTATATACTACAGATATGATAAATATTAATGGGCAATAACAATTTATACAATAATTAAAAAAGTAATTATTTTAATAATAATTTTAATCGATAATATATTATCACTCTGCATATAATAATACACATTCTAAAGTATAATGTATTATAACACTATTTACGTTACATGGTTTAATTTTTTAGTATAATTTATGTGGTTTAAGTAAAACTTAAAGTAAAATAACAATTTCTTGTTTTTAAATCATATCTTTAAAAATAAATAAATTTCTGCATAAATTCATTTTATTTTCCATTATTTGCCACATTCTCCTTTGTTTGCCTTAAAAAAAAATCCTTTATATATTGTTTTTTCCTCCTTTTGACACTGCATTTCTCCTCTTCCGGCGCTAAATATTGTTATTTTATTCTCTTGACCGTCCCTATTGTATTTTCCCCCAATTACAGGATTTTCACATGTATTTTGTGTCGCATTATGTATGGCAAGCTTTAAAAAAAAATAACACCTATTCAAAATCAACTCTCCTATGTTCTTCTAAAAATTAAGTCTATTCTTTCACGAACAATCTCTGTTCTTCGATTTTACAGATAACAAACCATTATTACAAAAGAAAATATTCCTGTTTTTAATTTTTTCCCATTCATCGCGTTCACTTCACTGGAATTCACGAAATCCGGATTACTAGATTGGGGATATTTTATGCGATTAACCGGGGATTTTTATGCGATAAAACGAGTGTATTTAACATTGACCTTATGGGGACCGTTTCTGTTCCACGACATTTTATGCATATAAGCGGGGTATGCAATTATCCGTTACCCGATTAAGTGGGGCTGACTGTATATATATATATGTGTATATATACGAGAACCCCAGAAGCCAACGGTTATAAGTGACAAAATTTAAAAAACTGAGCTATGTGCGCAGGCTATCAGGAAATAAGGCTATTTGTTTCAATGCAAAGAAAAATAAGTGAGTTTCTAATTATGTGCTGCGTTCTACATTCTTTCTTCTTAAGCTCTTTAAAATACTTAACACCTTAACCTCTTTCATTTTTGCTTTAATTTTTAGAAACATTGTACTCGACTTTTCTTTCACATTTATTGAAAGAATAGCTAACCGCTATTAAATAAGCAACAGTTTCATATTTTAATTTAGTTAATTAGTGTTTATATTCAACTTTGAATTTAATTTACTCCAAATATAAATTTTGTCATTAGTATCCCTTGGCATCAAGGTGCTCATATAATAAAGCGTTTTAAAATTATTAACTATAAATCACATGACATATATATAAGTATATATACATATGTTTTTCTGTGTGTGTGTCCGTACCTATATGAACAAATTATACACTGGAAAAGCTTCAATTACATAGAAGAAATTATACGAAAACTGCATGAAAAAATAAAAATATGTTAATTTCCTTTAATTTAATTAAACAATAAAACACTATTAAATACCCGTAAATTTCAGAATGTAATCAAGCTGTCGGGCTTCATTAAAATAAATTCATTCTTCCATTCACATGCAATTAAAAGAATGTTGTGGATTTAGCGAAACCATTTAATGACATTAAATTAGTGAAAGATAACTGAAAGACTGAGTTCAATTAACCCAATAAACAATGCATAAAAGATCTTTAGTAAGTTATAAAAGTCTTTTAAATAAATACTTTAATTTGCAATCAAACCTAATGTTTATATCTTGTGCTTAACTTTTTTTGAATATCCAATATTTATTTTTTTTCAACAATTTTCTTTATAGTATAAAATGTAATTAAGAGATTATTTAGATATTAGATTTTAGCACACACCATACGCATTACACATATATACTTTAAACGAAAGAATTTTGAAAAGAAAAAAGAATAACAATACAGTCAAAATTAATGTTCAATAGAAAAAAATCTTTACATTTATGAAACTGCAGTTATAAGTTCTTTTCTTGCACTAGAATAAAGAATCCACAGAATCCGCAAAAATTCCGGGGATATAGCATACAGTTACAGTTGCCAAAAGGCAGGAATAATGAAATATTTTGTATGTGTGCAGCCCAGTCATATGGGATGTAAATTTTGAAGTTTGTGGTATGCTAAAACGAAGAAAACAAATAAAATCATTTAGAAATTACTTTTAGTTAATAAAAGCATTGAGTTTAATTTTGTCAAACGACACAGAAAAATGAAAGATTTGGTTTTTTGTAACATAAGTATTTGGGATGTCATTTTTCATATAAGTAAATGTATGAAACAAAGAATCCAATAACAGTTGTGAAAAATTATCTCAAATGTAGAAACATTCATTTAAGAGATAGATAACAGTGAAAAAAGGTAAAAATCGGATTTGCGCAGCATAGTTAATAGGGGGATCATTGTCCTTATATTTGTATTTTTTTTAATACAACTTGGATAAAGTTTAAAAAGGAAAGTTTTATGAAGAAGTATACGTGAATTTATGCCAAAGATGCAGTAAAAATACAGAAAATTTACATCAATACAAGTATACTGTAACCTTACATATGCAAATGTGTACATACAAATGTACACACATATACACACAAATACATTATGTACATAGAAATACATTTAAAATATGTATTAGCGGAAGGTCTTTATCGGTTTTCTCAGGTGTTTTTTCATCATTTGTTAGGATACGGCATTCTTCATCTTCAAATTTTCTATCGACATCTTCATTCAGAATTGTAAGAATTCTATTTTAGCTGGTTTCTCAATTATTTCCTATTTAGAGTTCAAGCATATCCATGCATCACATATTTCACACGTTAAGAGCCACTGCACACCATACTTGCATGAACATTGTAAAATGAAACTACATGGGTTTATTATCAAAGTGCGTCTGAAGATGGTTCCAAACTTTTAGTCAATAGCTCAACTTCTCCATGCTAACGGAATCAACTTCAATCTCCAAGAACCATTTTATAAACCTGCCACAGTGTACCTGAATCCTATATGAATCTTCGTAATAAGTTTATTACTCTATTCTCAGAAGTTTGTGGAAGTGACTCCAGTATATCTATCATTCTCTTTAATGATTTGAAGTATAATTTTGTTACTTTAGAAAGCTGTCTTAATTTTTTCAAAAACCTCATTCCCGTGAACATTGTGTTAAAAAACTAAATTAGTAAAAAATATGCATAATAGTTTTTTTTCTTATTTTTGTAATTTCTTGCACTACAAACAGTTGATTTCTAAATTTTAAAATCTATGTTATCATTTTCTGCAAAACAAGAACGAAATAACACTTTTAATCTCTAATTATAAGTACATTTAATAAAACTATACCCTGTATTTTAATGCTGAATTTTATATTTCAGATTTATTAGCAAAAGTGTCTATTTTTATATGGTTTTTGAAGTAACTTTTGGAATACTTTTGTTTCGAGATCCACTGGATTTTAATCAAAACCAACAGTTGAATAATTTATACAAACACTTACATAAGTCAAACTTCAAGACATAGGATAATTCTACGCATTCGTAATATTATTATAATAAACTGATATAATTACAATAAATTTCATTCATACCCTCCTTTTCTCTTAAAGAACTGGTTATTAAAATTCTCGGTATTTAACAAGAATGTATTTTTGTTTACCGCCTTTCTTATTTCATAATTTTCCGTAATTTGACATAAATCGACTTCGTTTATCCAATATTAATTCAAACTTTATCTAATTTAAAGTTAATTATACCATATGCTATTTATTTTTTCAGCTTCAATATGCAAAAATATGGAAAAAAATATAAAAAGATTGCTGAAACCCAAGTTTTTTTTTTCTCCCTTTCCCCCTACTTTCCTCTAAATAAACTGATTTAATATTAAAGTAATTTCCAAAAATTATTGTTAGTCTCTTGTATTTCAGCATACAAAAGTATGCAAAATGATACCACACATGACAACAATAACAAACCCGATTTTCTTTATTATTCCTACCGAATTTTTGTTTATTAAGATTCACAATTTAAAAAGTAGGTTCATTAACATGGGAATTTGTAATAAAAATTTAGACTCGTGGCAGGTTTATATATATATATATATGTTTATTTATTTATTTAACAAATATCTGTGAACTTCAAAAATGACTGCATACGTTGTTTGATAAAATACCCGGAAGTAAAAAAATGAGAAAATACATTTTTTTAAAAATTGTATCACATTGCGCATTTTACATATAAAAGAATAATTTACACGGAAAAATTAACTTTCATGGACTTTATTTTTTTCTCAAACATTTATTGAACTCAAAATATAAAAATATCCCTGAAAAAATGTCTATGTAATATGAATAATGAGAAATATTTATTAAAGTATACTGACAGATCGCATAGAGATGTTTTGTTTAATATTCCTTTCGAAACTTCCAGTACGTTCATTGACATGGAACCTCTTCTAAATATGGTAAATCCCACTAAACTATCTTAAGGTTACAAAAAGATTGCCTTGTTATATTTCCTAATTTTGTTCGCGCCCCCCCCCCCCAAAAAAAAAAAGGGACACGCAATTATTTTTGTAACTTTTTATTATGTGTTACAAACTAGTTTAAAGGTTCAAACAGATCGCCGGGTTAGATTTCCTAATTTCAATAAAATCCCGTTCTGGTAATTCTACATTCTATCATCAGTGAAAGCCCTCTATTCTTAACAAAACTGTATCTGAACGAAGCACAGTTAAAAACCTATCCATAGATAGGGGACGGTAGTACGCAGTAAGACGAAAATTATTATTACTTAACGAATGACAAATATTTTTATTCTTTTGAAAAAAAAATTGCTACATCTTTAAGCTACACAAATACACTACACATTAATGTATAAATGGTTAAAAAAAAAATTATTTATAAAAGCACAGAAGCAGAATAACGGAGTATCAAAATTTGTCGGAGTATCAAAGTCGGAGTTTAACGGAGTATCAAATCTCACTGTGTACCACAAGTGGTACACAGTGAGAGAAATTTTGATACTCCGTTACTCATACCGAGTATACCGACTACTACCGAGTATACTCCGTTTTGATACTCCGATATATACATTGTCTCACTGTGTACCACTTGTGGTACACAGTGAGACAATGTATATATTTTCATAAATCATACATTTATACAGTCTATCAATAATTTTCTGCAGTTTATGACTTCTAATTAATATTTCCAGATTTAAAAAAAAAATAAAAAATATGAGCCTCTGGTGAACAATGACAGACATTGTGCTACCTTCATGCAAATTTCAGCCTCTTACGTTTAGTAGATTTCACTAGCCATCGCACGCCCCCCCCCCCCACACACACACACAGATAGAGAGAGAATGAAAACAACCTACTTTTATTAATAAATAACTTTTTTTACATCAGAACAACATAGTAGATACACAGTGAGGCACGTCTCACTGTGTACTACAACTGTGTGTCAATATCGAAATTCGAAATACCTTTATCACAAAATTTATGAGGTTAGAACCTTGCGCAGTGCGGTTCTTCGAGGCTTATTTGTCACCAAATATTTTTGTTCAATCCTGTATGAATCTCTAAGACATATATAGCAGTAATTCATTGCATTTTCTTTTGTTGCTGTTTGTTTCTAAATTAATTATAAATGAAGATTTTAGGTTTACATTTGACGGATTTTCATCAATGTTTGAAGAATACAATATAATGTTTATAATATGATTATATAATATACAATATAATGTTATAATTAATGATTTTTCATGTGAAAAGGAATAAAAGTGCACAATTGTACAGAATTATTTTTTTTATTCAAATGTAAATATAATTTTCCTGAATCAATTTTAAAATGCTAGAATTATATATTCATTCGAAATTCCAAAACATATTTCCTAGCTCTGCAAAAAAGATGGTTTATTATATAAATATTGTTATATAAGGAGAAATGCGAGAGGTGACAAAGCTTATCTTAGGTATAGGCGGAAATGTGTCACTTAGAAGAATTTTCTTATTGACACAAAATCAACACATTTTTTGTTGCCCGAGGCTAGTGCAATCAAAGATATATCTTCTCAGTATTTTCTTCTATCGTATCGAAGTTTCTTTGAGCAAATATTAGAAATTTTATTTGTTTTCCCTCGAATCCAATAAGTGGGAAATGTTTCGGGAAGTATATCTTCTTTTATTAAAGAAGGAAAAGTGCATTAATTTTTAGTAACTTTAGAAAAAGATGGTTTGTTATTGTCATTAATATTAGAGTAAATGCAATTGATGTACATGATAGATATTTTGTCACAGATTGATTTAAAACTAAATTATTAAAATTGTAAATAACTTATCGTTTTGTTACGATTACGTACGTAAGTACATAAGAGTAATTACGAGATGGTCATAAATATTTGCCAATATTTAAGCTTGTAGCTTGCATACGTCTCAATAAAGTGGGATTCAGGTATCAATTGTACGAATTTTAATGGTATGCGTTGGAGAATGTTTTTCAGAGCACCAATCGAAATCTTACTTTTACAGCTATATTTGTCTCTATAAGTGTCGGGATTTTTAAATAACAACAAACACATTTTATATTGTAACATATCTGCAGTTTAAAAGACAATAAATTGCGTCGAAACGCTGCATTCAGCACTAAATTAGGTGGCAAAAGACAAAGGAAAAGAAAATTAGTGTATACTCTAATTGTTCGTCTAATGGAGTCTAAACAACTCCAAAGTAACATATGTTAAATTTTCTCACATTTTTTGCTTCTCATGACTTTAGGATTCGTAATATTTTACACTGTTATTCGGATTTTTTTTTGTTTTATTTGCCGTCGGTTCTCTCCTATTGTAGAGAAAAATAGTCACTTCTGTGCACATTCTGGATGAATTCCACTGTAGATTCATTTCAATTTATATGAGTTTTTTCATTTCATTTTTTTTTAGTGTTTTCATTTTTACTAGTAAATATTTATATTATTTAATTTTTCACATCACTTCATATTATATCCAACATCTAGAAATCCGCAATTGAATGATGTTAAATTATTTGTATTATTTATATATGTGAAAAGAACTATTTATTGTCGTTATCAAAGATCAGGGCAACACCGGTGGGTCAGCTAGATATAAATAAAAAGTTATAGTACTTAATATTCATTTGCTTTAGTGTATGTGTAGTTCATAACGAAAAGATGAAACGAGATTTCCAACAAACAGAATTTATAAAGTTTGTAGCACAAATAAAAAAATAAATAAATAATACTTAAATAAATACTTTTGAGGAAAAAAGTAAAGACATTTAAATACAGTTATTGAAATCCTGTCACCGGAGAATATAATAATTTTAAAAAATACATTAATTTACATAATTCATTTTATTAAATTAAACGTCTTATTAAATTACTTGATTAAAAAATACAGGAGTGATTTTACAAAATTGATGCATCTGATTAATAAAATTACGTAAAGTATTAAAAAATATTGCTTTTTTTAAAAATTTGTAATTAATGATTAAAAAAATAATTCATTTTTCCGTTTATTTATATCTTCAAGAATTCAGAAAAACCAGCTGTATTTATTCTGTTTCAAATTAGCTAATGAATCGTAAGTAAATTTATTATGGATAGAAATCTGATCTTTCTGATTAGACTGTCGAAAAAAAACATAGTATAAAGTTATTTACATGAAAATAATTAAGGGTTTATTATAAAAAAATCAATGAGAAGTTGTTTTATCCACTTAAGTATAATTAAAGATCAAACATAATTTTCTATTCTGTTTAATATTTTTCTGAATAATCTTAATTAAATATAGAGAAATGAACAAAAAAAAATGTTAAGTCAAAAGAAAACAGAGGGAACAATTTGCGAAAGCAAATTCGAAATATAATCGTAATGGAATGTTTTATGCGAAGAATCAACTTTTAACACCTTAGAAGAGACTATTTTTAAATATCTAGCATGCGTGGTAATATGAGCAACCGTAGAATTTACAGAAATATACAATGATCATTTTTATTAACTCACATTCCATCTGTTAATGTGTTTTTAAGCTTATCTCACCTGCTTATCAAATAATGCAGAAATAAAATAAGAGTAACAAATATATATATATATATATATATATATTGTCATTAAGTCAAAAAAAATGTCACGTTCTAACTTACAATGTTTTGATAAAATTATGTTTTTTGTAACTTCAATATTTAAAAATATGTTTGAATAATCGCTAAGTAATATATTCAATACATAATTTTTATGAAATAGCAGCAGTTAGCATAAATGTTTGCTGACACATCCTTGATTTTTATTGGGAATAATGCACGCGTATATAAATTTCTATAGTTTAGAACCCCTTTGTTTTTAGATAGTTTTGAGATTTTAGTATAGCGCCAGAGACCGATAACTTATAGCCAATCTCATAATCGACTTTTCTTCTTTGTAATATTGCTCTGGACAATTAATTGTCAAATGTGTCAACTTTTCCTGTAACTATTTTTCTGTGTTTTAGCAAACAAATGCTGATAATGTTGATAGATTTAAAAGAAGTTCTGCTTGAAAAATATCTAAAGAAAAGTCATTAAATTTAGCTACAGTTTTCAAACAAATTTAACATTTTCCGCATTTGATAATGTAAATATTTAAATTGTGTAATATGTAAATATCTATGGGAGATACGTGCAAATGAGATATCTTTGACCACTGCCAGTATCGTTCATCATTTCTAAAAACAGCAACTGTGTATCAGTGTGTGTTCAGACATCTATGATCTACATTTTTTTTCTTTTACGACGGCACAAAAGATTTTTCAGGAGAGTGAAAACTTTGTTGCTGAAAGAAAAAAAAAGACATCTAGGATTGCTTGAGTTTATGAAAAGACACTCGGAATATTACAAATTTAACATGTTTTTCAAAATTCCTTAAATTCTTAAATATGTATTTCTTTTCAACTTTTATTTATTGCATTGCACAGTAGAGTAAGGCGCCCTATTATCGTCCCCTAGTCACTTTTAGGCCCTTGGAAGCAGTAATTTTCAGTGACAATCTACCAAATTTGGATTTGACATAGACTAACTACCCACGCACATAGAAACATAGGCAAATATCGTACAAAAAAAATTAACAACGCGAAAAATTGTTTTTTTTTTTGTTTTTTTTTTTCAAAGGTATTTTAAAAAAAAGCAAAAGAAAAAAAATCGTCCCAATTTCGTCCCCCAAAAAATCCAACACGCTGAGGCTTAATTTATAACTAAATCAAAATTTACTTCTAAATGAGTAGGTAATTTAATTTACATTAAAGTAAAGCACAAAGAAATGTACTAATTATCAGTAGAAGAATAACATAACGAAACATTAGCCATCCAAGGAAAAAATCGAAAAAAAATGTCATGAAAAAGCATTCCTAATTTTGTCCCCGGGACGAAAATAAGAACTGCAAGGGGGATGAAGTTGGGACCACTCTACTTCTCAATATGACGGAGCTTCAGTCCCGTAAGATGAACTGAGCGTCCTAAAACTCACTGTATGCTACTGTCAGGATCTTACCAACGTAAAATATATGCAATGAGTAAGAAATAAATACTTACAGTACCGTAAATAACGTAGTACAAACGACGTAATAAGAACTCGGGGCTTCTAAAAATAGGAATTTCGCCGTCTTTAAATTATTTATGCGTGTTGGCGAACGAAACTTTCAACACTGACCCCTTTTACCTCCCATCCCTTGTGCCTTCGTCATAAGTGGCATCACTTTTGCAGAAGCGGAGAAGTTAAGGGGGAGGAAATATGAGCACTTTACCCTATTTCTTTCTCACACTGACAAATCATAGTCTTTCAATTAGTTTTTATTATAAACATCTCAACGTAAAGAAAAAGGTACAAAATGAAATTCTTCTCATCATTTCTAATACTTTCCAAACAGGATTATAATTTTGGTTTACGATTATGACAGCGAATAATCTACGGCACGTAAATTTTAATAACCTCATGTAAGTGACAACTTTAAATCAGTTTTAATGCAGTAGTTCTTTGAAACAATGTTTGGGATATATCAGATATACCATTAAATAAATGTTTGAAAAAGTTTAATTTATTTCCAAAAGTAAAATACAATTTTAATTACTTTTATAATTATTATTATAAATTAAAATATGCATTATTAGATACACTAACATTTGTAGTAGTTTGTAGTAAACATTATTTTGTTTGGTCAAATAGTTTAAAAATTATGGAGGATTAAATTTTGGAGTTCTCAATGTTAAATTTCTTTTTAATGGTACAAATCAATTTGCTATCCGGGTAGTATTTGAATTATAACTAAAAACTAACTTGGCGCAATGAGCAGTTATTTTGGGTTTGTATGTTTGAAACTTCAAGAAAACGATTTCTTTAAAAAAGTTCATAGGTTTCAATTCATTTTTTTTTCTGTAAAATAATTTAGAAAAAAAAATAATTTTATATTAATAAAAAAAGAATGATCTAACCAGTTAGTCTCCTGTTTCCCTTGATAATCCTAAGCAATCACCGTATTTACATAGTGTTTTTAATACATATTTAATTAATACAAACGTTGACTGATAAGGCCATAAAAAAATATACAAACTAATTTTTTCCTCTGCCTCCTAATAACACCTATAATCCATTTCTGTCTTATAGTTTTCTTGATTCCCCAAAAACTGTACTCCAAAAAGCTATAATCCTTAGCGTATCTCGGACTCTGACTTGGAAAATATCAAAATCTCTAACGCTAAAAATTTTAATTTAAGGAAATTCCGAAGTTCGTATTCTTCGAACAGCAAGGTAACTGGTTCACATATAAGACATCGTCTCTTAAATCTAATCTTGAAAGATTATATGAGTTAGAAGAGTGTCTATTTTTTGATACCCAACAATTTGCAGTTATAGCTTTCATCGGTATCACAAGATGTTTTACTGGAGGAGTATGGTCATTTAGCGCAAAGGCCTCCTAAAATGCTTTCTACAAAAATTGTGGTCTCGAACATATATCACATAACTGTACAAGTGCACTTTAATGCATAAATCACCTCTTCCGACACGAATTCTAAAACTGAGTTCAATTTATCTCATAATTTTTTTGACTCTGATTGTGTCCAAGCTTTAGTGTCCAACCCAACTTGAAATACTATTCTAAAGAAAGATCGCGACTGGCCAATCACACATGAGCTCCTTCTCACAAGCAGATGATTTTCACCAGGGTTCCGCCTGAGATTTTTCGATTTATTCCTTACATACTGAGTCTTCTCCCCTCCTCATGGTTTTTTCAGTGGTATGAACCAATGCCAAATTCTTCTTCACCGTTACAGTTTGCCGTTCAGCAGCCAGATATTGTAAATTAAAAATGGGATTCCTTTGCTCTGACTGTAATATTTTGCTGTATATTTTCAATTTTTAAGTTACTAATCTTATCACATTTAAAGTTTATTCTTAAATTTAGGTTTTTTCAATTATTTTCTTTTTCTTTCTCTGAGCTCCGGGTTTATTACATCTTATTTTTACTATTTAGATGCCATTCCAGTAGCCACTTGCTACCGCTTTTGGTGGAATATTTTTAATTTTAGTTTTATATTTATCTTTGCAGTTATTCTTTCTATCTGGCCGCCTATTGTTCACGTTTATGTCGGTTAGAGAGCTCAGACTACAGTTCTTAACCTTCTTAAATGGCTTTAAATAAACATCTGGGATTAAATTTCCCTTAAAGACAGCTACATCCTCCTCACTGACTAACTTGGAAACCACACAGAGAACTCTGCGTGCCACGACATTTTCAAGGAGGACATTACTGCTACATAGATGTTCCCTCTTCTTAGCAGTCAAAGCTCATAAGTACCCATCCAGCGCAATCAAACTTAAACTAATGGAATCATAATTTTAAAGGTTTATGTATTTAATTTTGTTTTGTACCTAACCTTTAATTAATTTGTCTGTACCTTTATAGTTAATTCACATTATCGTTTACTGCCATCGTTCAGTTTTTGATAAACAAATTCCAAAACTGTTGGAAACTAATAATTCTTTTTATTTCGCAAAATGGCACTCTACGTTCTATAATGTTTAACTTCGATGGAGACCCTAGTTATATTTTTTTTGGTCTGAAAAATTTTACTTTTTTTTTTTTTTTTTTTTTTTTTTTTTTTTTTGTGTGTGAACGACACATAATGCAAACAAAGGATGCTATATTATTCTGAAAGAATTGCGAAAACCACTCATCTTTTGAAATAAATATGAAGCGTTGTTCTAATTCCATTTAATCTAGTTTAAAAAATGTTGTTTGTTACTTATTTTAACTGCAAAAAAAAACAAAACAGGAATAGGCACTAAATTTTAACAAGAACAATGTTTCACAGCTAATCATTTATTTAAAAATAAATACCACAAAAATATTACATGTGGTTTACTGTCGTATATGGCATAGAAATTATTTATTTTTATAAAAGTAAAATTGCTAAAAATGATAATTTTCTAAAAGATTATTACCATGATAAATAATCCTGTACACCAAATACTTTAATTACTAAACATATTTTATAAGGTTAAACCATAGAAATGATCCATGTACATTTCATAAAAAAAAATAATTCGAATGAATATTTATCTTTCAAGATTTTCCTCTCTTTGCATCAATGAATGAAGCAAAAAATGTTTTTAATTTTCTTATTAAAACTATCTTGATAAAGAAAAAAAAACTATATATTTCTCTCTTTACATTTAACAATTCCATTTAATTTTAACTCATAAATCTCTTTGGAATAAGCAAAGTATTTCAACTAAACAGTCTAGGATACGTTGCAACATTGCATAAACGATTAGTCAAAATATATGCTTGCTTACTTTTAACAGTAAGATTTAATGATGTTTTCAAGAATAGATTAAGTCGTAAATTTTGAAAATAAAGTTTATTTTTTTAGTGAACAGCATTTACTTTTCCAAACATTAATTGAATAAAAAAAGCTCGAAAGATTTTATTCATGAACATTTTTTTATACATACAATACACAAGTAGAAAAGGAACTAATATATGTATATTTGAATATTTGTATATTACAAATATAAAAATATATGTAAATTTGTATATTTGTAATTTAAAATTCGAAAAGAAATCTTAAATTAATTATTATTCAACTAATAACGATTCCCACAGCCTCTTCATTGAAGAATAAGAAGCAATAAAAATGGTTAATATATATATATATATAAAACAACCTCTATAATAAGATTAGATCATGTGTTTACAGACCTAACACTCAACATGAAAACTTTAAAGGAATTGGAAGAAAATTGAGAAATGATAAAGACATTACAAATTATCCATATCGATAAGACTAATCGTATTGATATTTTAAGCCGACAAGATGGTTTTGAGAAAATGACCATTTGCATTGATAATATGGTCTTTGTACCGCTGAATAAACATCCGAATATGAAAATTGAAAATAAAGTTAAAGATTTAATCGGTAAAGGTGACTGGCCAATATTTATGAAAAATAAACTAAGGATTAACAAAACTTCAACCACTCCCGCCCTCATAGAAATATTTAAAGATCATAAAATGGATTTACCGATCCACCCAATCATCACAAACTCCTCTTGTGTAACGTTCTTCATGGAAAAAACCTAAATGCACCTCTTAAAGCAATTTTTACCACTGTCTGATTATGTCAATGAATCACCATCTCTATTTGTTGAGAAAATTAAATTTCTAAAGCTTGCAACTTCTTCAAGTATGACTAGTCTAGATATTGTATCTTTGTACCCATCTATATATACCAATGAAGTCACTAAGAGTCAATGTCTGATCCTACATTTACCCAAAGTATTAAAAATACAGTGAAATCTGGTTTGAATTTAATTGTCGATAACAACCTTTTTTGTATTCAATCTAATAATTCTTTTTATTTCGCAAAATGGCACTCTACGTTCTATAATGTTTAACTTCGATGGAGACCCTAGTTATATTTTTTTTGGTCTGAAAAATTTTACTTTTTTTTTTTTTTTTTTTTTTTTTTTTTTTTTTTTTTGTGTGTGAACGACACATAATGCAAACAAAGGATGCTATATTATTCTGAAAGAATTGCGAAAACCACTCATCTTTTGAAATAAATATGAAGCGTTGTTCTAATTCCATTTAATCTAGTTTAAAAAATGTTGTTTGTTACTTATTTTAACTGCAAAAAAAAACAAAACAGGAATAGGCACTAAATTTTAACAAGAACAATGTTTCACAGCTAATCATTTATTTAAAAATAAATACCACAAAAATATTACATGTGGTTTACTGTCGTATATGGCATAGAAATTATTTATTTTTATAAAAGTAAAATTGCTAAAAATGATAATTTTCTAAAAGATTATTACCATGATAAATAATCCTGTACACCAAATACTTTAATTACTAAACATATTTTATAAGGTTAAACCATAGAAATGATCCATGTACATTTCATAAAAAAAAATAATTCGAATGAATATTTATCTTTCAAGATTTTCCTCTCTTTGCATCAATGAATGAAGCAAAAAATGTTTTTAATTTTCTTATTAAAACTATCTTGATAAAGAAAAAAAAACTATATATTTCTCTCTTTACATTTAACAATTCCATTTAATTTTAACTCATAAATCTCTTTGGAATAAGCAAAGTATTTCAACTAAACAGTCTAGGATACGTTGCAACATTGCATAAACGATTAGTCAAAATATATGCTTGCTTACTTTTAACAGTAAGATTTAATGATGTTTTCAAGAATAGATTAAGTCGTAAATTTTGAAAATAAAGTTTATTTTTTTAGTGAACAGCATTTACTTTTCCAAACATTAATTGAATAAAAAAAGCTCGAAAGATTTTATTCATGAACATTTTTTTATACATACAATACACAAGTAGAAAAGGAACTAATATATGTATATTTGAATATTTGTATATTACAAATATAAAAATATATGTAAATTTGTATATTTGTAATTTAAAATTCGAAAAGAAATCTTAAATTAATTATTATTCAACTAATAACGATTCCCACAGCCTCTTCATTGAAGAATAAGAAGCAATAAAAATGGTTAATATATATATATATATAAAACAACCTCTATAATAAGATTAGATCATGTGTTTACAGACCTAACACTCAACATGAAAACTTTAAAGGAATTGGAAGAAAATTGAGAAATGATAAAGACATTACAAATTATCCATATCGATAAGACTAATCGTATTGATATTTTAAGCCGACAAGATGGTTTTGAGAAAATGACCATTTGCATTGATAATATGGTCTTTGTACCGCTGAATAAACATCCGAATATGAAAATTGAAAATAAAGTTAAAGATTTAATCGGTAAAGGTGACTGGCCAATATTTATGAAAAATAAACTAAGGATTAACAAAACTTCAACCACTCCCGCCCTCATAGAAATATTTAAAGATCATAAAATGGATTTACCGATCCACCCAATCATCACAAACTCCTCTTGTGTAACGTTCTTCATGGAAAAAACCTAAATGCACCTCTTAAAGCAATTTTTACCACTGTCTGATTATGTCAATGAATCACCATCTCTATTTGTTGAGAAAATTAAATTTCTAAAGCTTGCAACTTCTTCAAGTATGACTAGTCTAGATATTGTATCTTTGTACCCATCTATATATACCAATGAAGTCACTAAGAGTCAATGTCTGATCCTACATTTACCCAAAGTATTAAAAATACAGTGAAATCTGGTTTGAATTTAATTGTCGATAACAACCTTTTTTGTATTCAATCTAATAATTCTTTTTATTTCGCAAAATGGCACTCTACGTTCTATAATGTTTAACTTCGATGGAGACCCTAGTTATATTTTTTTTGGTCTGAAAAATTTTACTTTTTTTTTTTTTTTTTTTTTTTTTTTTTTTTTTTTTGTGTGAACGACACATAATGCAAACAAAGGAAGGATGCTATATTATTCTGAAAGAATTGCGAAAACCACTCATCTTTTGAAATAAATATGAAGCGTTGTTCTAATTCCATTTAATCTAGTTTAAAAAATGTTGTTTGTTACTTATTTTAACTGCAAAAAAAAACAAAACAGGAATAGGCACTAAATTTTAACAAGAACAATGTTTCACAGCTAATCATTTATTTAAAAATAAATACCACAAAAATATTACATGTGGTTTACTGTCGTATATGGCATAGAAATTATTTATTTTTATAAAAGTAAAATTGCTAAAAATGATAATTTTCTAAAAGATTATTACCATGATAAATAATCCTGTACACCAAATACTTTAATTACTAAACATATTTTATAAGGTTAAACCATAGAAATGATCCATGTACATTTCATAAAAAAAAATAATTCGAATGAATATTTATCTTTCAAGATTTTCCTCTCTTTGCATCAATGAATGAAGCAAAAAATGTTTTTAATTTTCTTATTAAAACTATCTTGATAAAGAAAAAAAAACTATATATTTCTCTCTTTACATTTAACAATTCCATTTAATTTTAACTCATAAATCTCTTTGGAATAAGCAAAGTATTTCAACTAAACAGTCTAGGATACGTTGCAACATTGCATAAACGATTAGTCAAAATATATGCTTGCTTACTTTTAACAGTAAGATTTAATGATGTTTTCAAGAATAGATTAAGTCGTAAATTTTGAAAATAAAGTTTATTTTTTTAGTGAACAGCATTTACTTTTCCAAACATTAATTGAATAAAAAAAGCTCGAAAGATTTTATTCATGAACATTTTTTTATACATACAATACACAAGTAGAAAAGGAACTAATATATGTATATTTGAATATTTGTATATTACAAATATAAAAATATATGTAAATTTGTATATTTGTAATTTAAAATTCGAAAAGAAATCTTAAATTAATTATTATTCAACTAATAACGATTCCCACAGCCTCTTCATTGAAGAATAAGAAGCAATAAAAATGGTTAATATATATATATATATAAAACAACCTCTATAATAAGATTAGATCATGTGTTTACAGACCTAACACTCAACATGAAAACTTTAAAGGAATTGGAAGAAAATTGAGAAATGATAAAGACATTACAAATTATCCATATCGATAAGACTAATCGTATTGATATTTTAAGCCGACAAGATGGTTTTGAGAAAATGACCATTTGCATTGATAATATGGTCTTTGTACCGCTGAATAAACATCCGAATATGAAAATTGAAAATAAAGTTAAAGATTTAATCGGTAAAGGTGACTGGCCAATATTTATGAAAAATAAACTAAGGATTAACAAAACTTCAACCACTCCCGCCCTCATAGAAATATTTAAAGATCATAAAATGGATTTACCGATCCACCCAATCATCACAAACTCCTCTTGTGTAACGTTCTTCATGGAAAAAACCTAAATGCACCTCTTAAAGCAATTTTTACCACTGTCTGATTATGTCAATGAATCACCATCTCTATTTGTTGAGAAAATTAAATTTCTAAAGCTTGCAACTTCTTCAAGTATGACTAGTCTAGATATTGTATCTTTGTACCCATCTATATATACCAATGAAGTCACTAAGAGTCAATGTCTGATCCTACATTTACCCAAAGTATTAAAAATACAGTGAAATCTGGTTTGAATTTAATTGTCGATAACAACCTTTTTTGTATTCAATCTAATAATTCTTTTTATTTCGCAAAATGGCACTCTACGTTCTATAATGTTTAACTTCGATGGAGACCCTAGTTATATTTTTTTTGGTCTGAAAAATTTTACTTTTTTTTTTTTTTTTTTTTTTTTTTTTTTTTTTTTTGTGTGAACGACACATAATGCAAACAAAGGAAGGATGCTATATTATTCTGAAAGAATTGCGAAAACCACTCATCTTTTGAAATAAATATGAAGCGTTGTTCTAATTCCATTTAATCTAGTTTAAAAAATGTTGTTTGTTACTTATTTTAACTGCAAAAAAAAACAAAACAGGAATAGGCACTAAATTTTAACAAGAACAATGTTTCACAGCTAATCATTTATTTAAAAATAAATACCACAAAAATATTACATGTGGTTTACTGTCGTATATGGCATAGAAATTATTTATTTTTATAAAAGTAAAATTGCTAAAAATGATAATTTTCTAAAAGATTATTACCATGATAAATAATCCTGTACACCAAATACTTTAATTACTAAACATATTTTATAAGGTTAAACCATAGAAATGATCCATGTACATTTCATAAAAAAAAATAATTCGAATGAATATTTATCTTTCAAGATTTTCCTCTCTTTGCATCAATGAATGAAGCAAAAAATGTTTTTAATTTTCTTATTAAAACTATCTTGATAAAGAAAAAAAAACTATATATTTCTCTCTTTACATTTAACAATTCCATTTAATTTTAACTCATAAATCTCTTTGGAATAAGCAAAGTATTTCAACTAAACAGTCTAGGATACGTTGCAACATTGCATAAACGATTAGTCAAAATATATGCTTGCTTACTTTTAACAGTAAGATTTAATGATGTTTTCAAGAATAGATTAAGTCGTAAATTTTGAAAATAAAGTTTATTTTTTTAGTGAACAGCATTTACTTTTCCAAACATTAATTGAATAAAAAAAGCTCGAAAGATTTTATTCATGAACATTTTTTTATACATACAATACACAAGTAGAAAAGGAACTAATATATGTATATTTGAATATTTGTATATTACAAATATAAAAATATATGTAAATTTGTATATTTGTAATTTAAAATTCGAAAAGAAATCTTAAATTAATTATTATTCAACTAATAACGATTCCCACAGCCTCTTCATTGAAGAATAAGAAGCAATAAAAATGGTTAATATATATATATATATAAAACAACCTCTATAATAAGATTAGATCATGTGTTTACAGACCTAACACTCAACATGAAAACTTTAAAGGAATTGGAAGAAAATTGAGAAATGATAAAGACATTACAAATTATCCATATCGATAAGACTAATCGTATTGATATTTTAAGCCGACAAGATGGTTTTGAGAAAATGACCATTTGCATTGATAATATGGTCTTTGTACCGCTGAATAAACATCCGAATATGAAAATTGAAAATAAAGTTAAAGATTTAATCGGTAAAGGTGACTGGCCAATATTTATGAAAAATAAACTAAGGATTAACAAAACTTCAACCACTCCCGCCCTCATAGAAATATTTAAAGATCATAAAATGGATTTACCGATCCACCCAATCATCACAAACTCCTCTTGTGTAACGTTCTTCATGGAAAAAACCTAAATGCACCTCTTAAAGCAATTTTTACCACTGTCTGATTATGTCAATGAATCACCATCTCTATTTGTTGAGAAAATTAAATTTCTAAAGCTTGCAACTTCTTCAAGTATGACTAGTCTAGATATTGTATCTTTGTACCCATCTATATATACCAATGAAGTCACTAAGAGTCAATGTCTGATCCTACATTTACCCAAAGTATTAAAAATACAGTGAAATCTGGTTTGAATTTAATTGTCGATAACAACCTTTTTTGTATTCATTTATAAAGTTTATAAACAGGCCAATCGTGCAACTATGGGACCCCCTATTTCAGATTTACTTGCCGAGTTTAAATTACTCCCGCTTGAGAATATTATGGAAAATATAAGACAGATTCCGGTTTATCGGTTCAGACATGTTGATGATGTCTTCATTATATGGAATCACAGCAAAGATCAATTTTACTCGTTTTTAGATAAAATCAATATGTTAGACAACAAAATAAAATTTAAGCTAGAAATGGGAAAATTTGCATTTCTGGATGCCCAGCTTATCAGAAAATAAAAATTGACAGAATCTTGATAGCACAGTATTAAGAAAGGCAAATCCATTGCCACTATTACTTTTGATTGCAGTTCACCTATAAGTTACAAATTAGCACCATTTAATTATTATACAGAAAGAGCATTTGAGGTTTGTTCAAGCCATCTCCTAAAAGAAGAACTAGAGGCAATTAGAAAAATAACGATAGAAAATGCCATCCAATCCCGTTTTCTGGAAAAAATCTAAAACAAGTTTGAAATAGATTTTGGAAAATGAAGCGCAGCTCTTGATAAAAGTTTGTAAAGTTAACTACATTCCAAATTCTTTGAAAATATAAAGCATACCTTTTAAATATGATGTAAAATTAAACACAACCCCTACCCCAAAGTTAAAAGATCTGTTAAATACTAAAACTGGCCCTGTCAAAGCAATTAATAGATCCGGAGTATGCATTAAAACTTTCGGAAATGATAATAAATATTTTATTTATTTTGGTATGACGATGAGAAAATTTGGTGATAGAATTAAAGAACATGAAGCAGATCTCACATTAAACACACCCTATACTGCATTATCAAGATTAGTTCGAGCTCAACCTATAAAAGTCGATTTTAATAAATCGAAAATTATCTTTCATTTAAATAAATTGCCAGGAACCCGTTATAAGAGAATCAATTGAAATAATTGCTAATACAGTTTGTAATGATGCACTATCGTACGATATCCATGGAGTAAAATTTGCTGAATAATCGATGAAAGCTTGTTTTATTGAAAATGTGAATAACATTCTCTGGCATCTCGTCTGACGTACAACCTTTAAATTACAATGTTTTGTTCTAGACAATTTTCGAATAAGCGCAAAGAAAATGATAACAACATTTAAATCCCACTGAAGACGGCCTTGTAGTTGCTGAAAATGTTCTTGGTTTTCCTAATGTATTTTAAGATATTTTTAACGTATTTTAAATATCTTTATATTACATGCATGTACTTGAAAGTAATTTTTGTACAATTATTTGTGGTTTTTTATAGGTATTTTAATTATTTAACTCAAGGTGAATATAGCATTAGGATTTCTACTTTAATTTATTAATAGAAATGGATTCGATTAAAAAAGTATAAAAATATATATTTATTAAACCAATGACAAAAATAGTGTTTAATGCGGCTATATTTCCTAAAAAAATTAATTTTCATTGTTTTTTAAATAATATCAGACGTGTGGCTATTAAATTGCCAGTCTGGCGTCATAAAACTTTTTATAACTCCCCAAATACATCAGAAATTTTATCGCATTTAATACAACCCCCTTGGCGATCCCTTCATTGCTCCATTCGAATTTTCCACCGTGAAAAGTATTGCTTGAAGTCCTCTTCTGTCAACTTATTGAAAGTCACCGCCGCTTTTACTTTGACCGATTCCATGATCTAAGAGCTTACCACCTTCAGTTCCGATTTGATTTTTGAAATAAATTGAAGTCACATGGGGCTACACTGGGCTAGGGCGTCGGAGGATCCTGCTCGGAAATGGTATGCTTTGCCCAGAAACGATTTCACAGACAAAGCGGAATGAGTTGGCACGTCATCCAAGTGAAGGATCCAGGATAGTTCATAAAGTCTGTTTCATGCCAAATCTGACAAAAACTTTCGTTGTCGATTCCTGCCATCTCAGAAACAGCTCGGATACTTAGACGACGATCTTTGAGGATCAACCGACCAATTTTTTGAATGTTTGCGCCCATGTTTTGAGCTACAGTGCAGTTTAAGTTGTGCATCATCTTCAGTGTGTTCTCATCTCTTCTTGGAACTTGTAAACCACTCACGATAAACATTCATGACCATACACATCTGTTAACACAGCATAAGCTTCTGTGACAGTTTTGTTGAGAAACGTCGAGAAAATCTCGGAGTTAGCCGTTGCCTCATCAATTATCTTTTACCGGCGAGTCACCAGAGCATGGTTTTCTCCGAACAAATGCTACTGCTGAACTAAGTGATACCTGACCTTGAACATCGAGCATGAGATGGAGAAAATATCACAAAATAGCGTTAAGAAAATTTCAACTGTACCACTCTCGCTGTTTGCAGATGGCAGCACAAGTTCGTTTATTTAATAGCCACATCTCATATGTCAATCATATTGTATTTAGATGTGATTCTCTATTGGCATTATACATATTTCTTTTTTTTTTTTTTTTACTTTTGAAAATATAAAAAAAGATGAATTGAGAATACAAATTGTAGTATCATATTCAATCTTAATTAAACCTATTTTCGTTGTTTTGAATAAATACTTTCTCTATTGTGGATAATTATGTAAGATGTAATAAAATGCTAAGAAAATAATATAATGCGAATGAAGTGATAAATAAGTGAATGTGCAGAATAAGAGACGAACAAAACAATGCCCACCATTAACTTCTGATCTTAACCTACCCAATGTAAAACATACCATTATTTCCACATTCTTAGTATCGTTATAAAAAAGTACTATATCTGTAAGCAAGTATATGTTTTGGAAAAAGCTTTCTCCAGAATTTGCTGTATTTGCATCTTTTGCCTCGCAAGACGAAAGCGAAATTAGTGCAGGACTACGAGCGTTATTAAGAAGTTGTGTTTACTTACAATTTATAGTGTCTACTTAACAAAAAGTGTTTCTAAGGCTCACGGAGTCTGATAAATTATGTGAGGATTTTGCTTCTAGGAAAAAAAAGTGTACAATTAAATTTATTTACTTCACTGCCCACCTCTTCATAAAATAAATGAAAAATTACTTATTTTGTTCTTAATTTGGTGTTACTTCGTCGTTTGAAACCAACAGTCCTGAAAGGGTTGTATTACAAAGAAAGAAACCAAATAATCTAACCGTACAATATTCATATTTATATATATATATGAAGATAAATATTTCATACGAAACCAAAAAAAAAAAAAAAAAACTTACGAACGATACCTTCTATAGGTCATTTGAAATTACAAATTTAAATATATTTTGTTCAAGTTTTTCGTATTTTAAAATTCTATAAAAATACTTTTATTTATCTTGACCTAACACTCAGTTCATATTTTCCACAGTAATCATTTTCATGTGCTACGATTCTTATTTTCGCACACGCCAATATAAATTGTCATAAAACATGTAATACACTCATTTGTACATTTTTATTATCCAGATTGCTTTCTTCAAAACTTTAGATCATATATTTTAATATACGCTACCCAAAAATACATAAAAGAGGTTCTCAATTCTAATTTTTACGTAACATATGGCAAAAGTTCTCGTTTATCATGAGTTAATAAATTATGATTAATGACAAAAACAGATTATTGTTTCTGATATCTTGAATGTGAATAAGCATGCGTTTCCTTGTGTCGTTTTTCTCAATATCAATCAAAAGTAACTATATTTATAAAAAAACATCTGCCAAAATCGACGAACGACAAATTACTTTAGTAGTTCTTTATAATGCTCTTTAGAGTTTAATATTGCTTTTTTATAATTTATAAGTCTTTCATTACTATATTTTTAAAATGTTTATAGATTTTCTATGACTTTGCTTTAGTTTCTAAAAAGTTTCGATTTCAATTTGATTGTTGTTGAGTTTTATTATACTATGTTCAAATATATAAGCCACTTTCGAAATTTTTAAACCAATGTTGGTGATTTCAGAGAAGCATGTAAAAGCAGCATTTGGCAGATTTAAATGAAGCTGCTTTCAATATGAACAAACAATATTCTTACAAAGAACAAACAATATTCTTACAATTAATGTGAGAACACATTAAAAAAGTTTTATGAAGACGTTTTATTAAATGAAAACCCTGCTGACTTATTCGCATCAATGATGTGCACGTAAAATTCGGGTGGATATGATCTGAGCAAAATAATCTCTTAAGTGCCCTTCATTCTCAAAATGTTTACAACATTATGATTTTTAGAGATATACAGAACTCTTTTTAAAGAAAAACATCTGATGTGTTTCAAAAAATTACATACATTAAGAATGTCAAAAAATCCATACATGAAAAAAAAAAACCCGAAAATTAATTATTTTTTAAGTGTTATTTTTTTTGTCTATAATGTGATACATGTAACTTACATATCAGTTTTTAACAATTCTTTAAAAAATATTTTTGCTTTATTATCAGTGCTAGTTGTTCAGAATCAGCACCAAGTACGTTTACTACTCAACTGTAAAAATACAACAGATGTTAATGATAACATATTTTCCAATTTTATTCTTAGTATCCGTATTATTATACAGTTGACTATATTTGGCGACTTGTCCATTCATGAGGGAATACTTCTTTACAAGAATACATGAAGCAATTAATTATTTACCTAGTTGTTCTAAAAATATTTTGTTGTTGTTAATTTGTTTACATCCCGTTTCCAGTTCATTCCGTTTATTCTCTGGACATCAATAGATAAACGTCCAGAGAATAAATGCGTTGCAAGCAGATCTGTGCAGCATTTTCTGCAATATTATCATAGACTAACAATTATTTTTCTTTTACAAGCGTACGCACTGAAAATTGATCAAGAATACTTTTGTTCTGCAACACTTTCACTGAAATTTTAATCGAATATTTTCCCTTCTTTTTGTTTACTTGACTGTTGCTAATTAATTCTTTCGTTATAATACATCGCGCTCACAAGAATAACGTTCTTCTTTCTTGGAAAGTTGTTGGAAAGAGTTGTACTATCTGTAAATCACAAGCTTCAGCTACGTATATTTTTATTTAATCACGTCGTTTACTTGTGCTCTTTCTCACAGTGCCATCCACAGTAATATTTGTTTAAAGATATTTTCCACGATTGTAGAAATTGATGAACTTTTTGGATGCAGTATTTTATCCTTTAATTTTGTCATAATTCATATCTTAAAGTCGCCTGGCTTTGATACTAAGGCTGACGCAGTATAAACATGATACTTTAGATTTAGAACATATGAAGTATATTCTATCACATAAAGTGATAGTCACAGAAAGGTCACAGAGAGTTCTTTAATTAACAGTATCAAGAGCAATAGCTCCTTTCAAACTTTACAATCTTTAACATTTGAAAAATCTTCACAGTCGGATTTCTCCTGGTACCGCAATTTTTCTTATTGGTGGCGCTGTAAATTTTCAATAGCAAATAGCTTAACAGCCAAAAAGATTTTTCACAGGCGAAGTGTCATTAGACACGTCATGCGACATACCCAATCAGGATTTGTTCACTTTTGGTGGGTGTCGCTGTCAATCGTCGATAGCACTTAGTTCCATACCCAAAAAGATTTATCGTACGGAAAATGTTAATGAACATGTCAGACAGACGCTAAAATGTTTTTCATCCAGAACCATGGAATTTTCTGTTCGTGTCATTGCATTGTATTCTTACATTACTCTCATCTGGCGAAAAGTTTTCATTCCGCAACCTTATATCTTATTGGAGCTATCATGTCGTATGATAAAACTATTGTTCCTTCTGATCTTAAATAAACATAATGTAGGGATATGGAGAAAAAAGGAACGACCTTGAAAAATTTAGTTCATTGTTCTTTGTTCAATTAGAAATGTGTTTTGAAACTTGTTAAGTACAAATAAGAGAAAACAGTATCATGTCATACTGACATAAATGGTACATTAATATTATATATATATATATATATATATATTATTATTATTATTATTATTATTATTACCTACATCACATGGAATAACTTTTAAGGGAATAATCTTCACTAATTCACGAAATATTAAATTCTATACCGTCAAAATATGTATTTAAGAAACCTTTCATGTCATATAGAACCGAACAGAACATTCAGATTAAAAAAGAAACAAACGTAAATGAAGCAAAATGTTATAATTATTAAATATTATACTTAATGTTCTTTCTGTAAAACAAATTATATTTTAAAAAGTTACAAAATATAAAATGGTAAAAAAAATAATTAACCTCAAAAAAGCATTTCTATGATACATTATACAGAAAAAATGCGATTTCAAAATGTCTTGCATGAGTGAAAAGGGTAGATATTAACCCATATTTCTAACCCTAAATGTAACCATCTAAAATTTAATTCCATAAAATATGACGTTATTAAACAAATATAAATTTAATAACGGAAGCAAAACTAGAGTAGCATTTGTTTTAATAACGTCATAAAGTACTTTCTATTTTATTGAAATGTAAAAAAAATGTATACCTTTTGGATATAACATATTATTATATGAAATATATTAAAACGCTATATAAAAATATAATAAATTTTAATCAAATATAAAATTATGTCTGATACTTAGAAATAAAAATTATTATCCTGTCTTATCTGTTTCACAATGTTTTACTCACATAAATCGTTCAAATTTATAGTTGGAACAATATACGTTAAAAAAAAATATTTTTATTAATTTTATATATTACGATTTAATTACTTTACATTTTAAGATTTCAATTATAATTTTTGCATAAATGTGGAGTAAACGTTAAACATACGCCTACTTGAGAAAGAAGCGCTAAAAGTTTTCCTCTGCATAATTAGTGTGAATCTGTGTTCTTATTCATACATGGAGAGACAAAAAGAATCAGTTTATTGATAAATGTTTTATTTTTATTAAATGAATGTGAACGACACTGGTAGTAAAAAAGCTGTATGTCTCAATATAAAGTTTTTATTGCTGTTCTTACAAAAAGAAAATGGAATATTTATTCTCATTCTGATTCGCAGATGATAAAAAGTGTGCCATGATTGAGTGATCCCGTTGCGGGATTATTTTGTGGCATTACAGTTTATCTACAACTAAACTCTGTGGCGCTACAAGTCATTAAAATACAAGTCATTAAGGCTTACAATGCTCAACTCTGCTTTTCTTTATCGTGGGCTATGGGATGTTATATACTCTAAACAAAATCTTTGAATTGAAGTTTTTTTTTCGTTTCTCTTTATTCGATAAAACGCAAATATTTCCACGTCAATTTGCCCATCTTCCCTCAAAAATACCGATATTTTACCAATTTAACGGAAAATTGAAAGTTGAATTCATCAATTTAATCTGCATTTTTGTCAAATTAAAGAGTTTTGGAGCAACTGCGCTACCAACTCTGTTTCGTTTTAAAAAGTATTTTTCATGTGTCTTTTTTTCCGCAAATGACCGAAACCTCGCGAGTTTAAAGTATCCTAAAATCTTCCAATCAAAAACGGAAATTTTGTGAAATGACAGAAAATTTCCTCAAACCAGTACGAAAATGTCATCTTTTGAAATGAAATCTTTGAACGAAAATGTTTTTGAGAATGTAAAACATATGCCCCGATGAAGGCGTCAGCTAAATGTTGAACCATCAGCACTTAGTTTTCAAGCATGCTTGGTACTCAATTCATTGAGTAAACCTTACCAAAAATGTGCAACATGGCGTACTGAACAATAAGCTACTTACCTTAACATTTTATCTAAAGCTTGGGAAAAATACAATCACTATTCTTCATCACATTATGTAAAATTCTAAGGCAATAAAGACGTTGAGTGTATCAATTTTGAACTTAGATCATATATTATCAGAAAAAATTAATATTGAAAATATCTTAATATCCCAGTAGGAACAATATGGATACTCATACTTTTGAGAAATTATGTTATCTATAATTGGTTCTAATTGTCGGAAAAACCAGTTTTGTAACATATTCATATGTATTAAAAAAATAGGAAAAAATTACATTCCCCTCTTTCTATAATAATCTGGTTCTTTCTTATGAGTTGGGCAATCTATACCGACAAAACTTTTGAAAAAAGGGAGAAACATACACCACGAATTTTGCATTTTCACTGTGACTTGGTAGATTATCCCTGATAACCGATTCAATTTACCAGCAATTAATCGTGTCCTTTCTTAGACCATTGGAGCTTGATGGTGCTTACCGATGATTTTCCTGTCGTTATCAACTGGAAGCTAAATTGACGATAAACATTTCCCATTTCATAGTCTATTATTGTTTTTTAATAAAATAGTTTCGACTATTTTTGCTACAAATATAAATTTAATTCAAATAAATACACAAAAATATAATAAGTAATCAATAATATATTTTATAATGTTTATTTAAAATATGTATTATTTTTTATTTCAAAAATAATAATAGAGAGAATTAAGAAAAGTCAGATGTATACAGATTGGTAACTTCCATTTCCTTTGTTCGCGACATATGTAGGTATATATTTAGAGATAGACAGATGAGATAGAATCGATATTTAAATTTCCAAATTTATAAGTAAGCGTTATTAATTTGAATAAAAAGTATTACTTCTCTTTGTATTTTTGGATGTTGCAATTTTGCTTTATAATGCTATACGCAAAATAAAAATGTGTTTAGTATGAAATATTTATATAAATTAAAAATTACATATTCGTAAGACATTTGTTGCTTTTAATATAATGCTTTTATTCAAGAAAAACGCTCCTCAATTTTACATTCCACATGCTTATTCTCAGGGAAAAATCTATGACTTCATATTCACTGATATATTTCATAAATCTGTCTGAGTCATAGAGATTCTCTTAGCGTTTTATTTTAAATAAACAAATGCGCGAAAGTTATTCACCCATTCCTTCAATCGTTTTGTAACATAAATAAAGTATCATTTTCTAGTCTAAACAGAAACATAAAGCCTTTTTATTTCTGTCATTTTTCTTAGCATATAACGCATAAACACGAAAAAAACGTATATATAAGATAAAAATGAGTCAAATAATACAAAGATACATTTTGCGTCTGAAATCGTACGATAAATGTTTACAAAGTGGGTAAATGGGGAAATAATTCCGGCATTTTCAGGAGTGGTTGGTTTTCTCATATCGCAGATTTCCTTTCCACGCACGATATTTCATACGGATTCTCTGTACTGTTCAGATAAAGAGCTGTCTACTGCGATAATAAATGTACAGCTGCTAATTAACTGAGTCATTCATATGTGTATTTTAGGCAATATATGAATTGAGAAAAAAAATAAAATTTGTATATATGAACTTGAAAAATGTTAGTTCTATGAGCTTGTGTGATGAAAATAAAATTATGTGATAAATATAAATTGAAAGTTGACTATTTGATACCTTGAGTTAATGTTAAAATCTTAAAAGTTTCGAAATAAAATTTTCTATTTCTCGTTTTCAAAGATTTAATTAAACAGGTTACTAAAACTTTTCTTTAAAACTTATTAAAACATCTCCATTATAAATAAAAAATAATAAGACGCGTGTGAAATGGTATTATAACACCTTAGTAAACATAATAAGTGACTGTAACGCAATTTTTATATGACATACTTTAACGACCTAATCATTTTTTACGAAAGTTTTTTTCATACAGCCAGCGGAAGCAAAATTTGTATATCTATATACTTATCGATTTATCTATCTATCTATCTGTCTAACTATATATATATATATGTGTGTGTGTGTGTATGTATGTATGTATGTATATATGTACAGACATATGTGAACGTGTTAAAGGGATTCTGATTAACAAATCACTTTTCCGTGCAAAATAATCCCTTACAAATTTTTCAGATATGCATGTACCGGGTATCCTAAAACTGACAGATGGATTTTAAAATTCAAAAACTTGTAAACGGTGACAGATATTAAAAAATTCTTGTAGGAGTGTTATGCAAGATGTCAGGAATTTTTATGGTGCAATTCTCAATTTTAGTTACAAATGATTAGTTAGCATCGATAGATGGCGCTGCAAGCAATAACTGCAAAATCCAGGCTCGATTTTTCGACCTCTCTCTTCTTTCATGCGAAAAAAAGGAGGTTAAAATGCATTGAATGGATCCCGAAGTACCAAAAACCGGATCTGGACTGAGCACCTATTGCTCTTAGCGCCATCTATTGTTTGATATTCGAACTAAAATCAAGAATCACTTTTAAAAATACTCCTGATATCATACACAACACTCCTGCAAGAATGTTTTTAATATCTGTCACCGTTTGCAAGTTATTAAATTTTAAAATCCATCAGTCATTTTTGGGACACCCGGTATTTTAGTAATGTGTTATTAAATAAAAGCACTCAAGCTTATAATTATAATAGATCAAATAATAGGTGTTTATATTATTACATACTGGATCACAGTTTAAAAAATAAAATTTGGAATGCTGTCATTTAGATCATGATTGAATAGAAGCTTACGTTTTATAAATTTATCAGCTAATTTAATACAGATACCAGAATTAGGGGAATTATAATCTAACACAGTAGTGCTAAAACAGATAGAAGAGTTCAAAAAGATATTGCATTCAAATATAAAATATATTTCGTAATCATTGTGTATAACATGCTCGATTGTGTATATGTTCCTGAACATATAAACAGAAAATTCAATTTCATAAAAATATATTGTAAAGACACGATAGACAAATAAGGATTGACTCGGTGTGAACGCTGCAATCTCGAAAGTTTCTGCTATTACTCTCAAACCAAGGCTTGAATCAGACGCAGAGCTGCGTGCATTTGTGATCGAAGTCTATTTTTCAAAAATTCGAGTTTTCGGAACGCTTCTGCATGCGTTCTGTATTTACTACGGAATTAAGCCTAGTCGTCTGGTAGGTTAGTTCATTCATTAATTCATTGATTTATGGTTAGAGAACTGGAACAAGATGATGTGAAGCCCAGCCCAACACAACCTCTGATGACATCTTAGAGGATAATGTTCGGGTGACAGTAGGCAGTGCACTGAACCCGAGTATTTGGACGCCTGACGGTGGATTTCAGAACCTTCAAAAAACGTGCTTCTTCTTAAGAATATTATTCAACAGACAAAAGTCCGAATTCCGGTGGACGATTTGGAACGTGTTGAGGGAACTTCAGAAAACGGTTGCATCAGTGCATTCATAAAAGTGGCCTCCGGTTTCAAATATTTCGTTTAGAACTTGTTTAAAATACGCTTCTAAAGCTTAGACTTCTTTCTCTTTGACGCCGATGGTAAAATAGGTTTTTTAAAAACAAACTTTTATCCTTTGAAAATATTCGTGACAGCAGTTCACTTTCCGCCTGACGCAGGCGATCTATTTTCTATTGTAGAAACGCGTAAATATTCGTATTTCGACACAACATTTTCAGAGAATCTCTGCAGACCGGATTTAAATCACCTACTGAAATTTTGAAATATTCGGATGAGTATAAGCATTTTTTACAAAATGAAATGTGTGAAAATCTTGACGAAAAACGTAAAATGGCGGAGGGGTTTCGGAGCGGTTTCTCTTGCCTTCGACTCCAATTTTCACAAATAAATATGCATATTTTTTTCACGAAGTTTTAAAGAAAACTCAGATATAGTTACTTTCATAATGTATTAGAATTTCAGAGAATTTAGATGATATGAACTATTTTTTATAGTCATTGTTATGTTAATGGAACCAAGCCGAAAGCAAGAAAAAAGCGAGAAGAAAACGTATTTCTTTTTTCAACTAGATATCGATATTTTTTAACGATGTTTAGTTCAGAGGTACATATATGTACCTCTAGACTCTTTGAAATTTATAACGGTTATAAATATAATAGTTATAACTATTATATTTATAACCGTTATAAATTTCAAAGAGTCTCGCAACGAGATCTTTTATTTTAACTACTGAAATACAACAAGGGGAAAAAAGAGTTCTTCTCACAAGCCATTTTAACACTAAATATCTGTATCTTTTCTCGATTGTTTTACACAGGCCACGAAATCATTGTGTTTATGACTCCTAAAATTTTCAAAGAGTTAGAAGATAACGACTGTTTTTCCACATTTTAAATACCGGTCGACACCCCCTGTACACATACTCCTCCTTTTTTCGACATATTTCAAAATTATCCATCGACTCCAAAAATCCGAATACACATAAAAAGTTAATACCAAACAGTTTGTACTTGTTTGTTTGTATTATATTTCTAACGCTGCAAAGTATTTCAAAAACACAAAATAATAATAATAATAATAATAATAATAATAATAATAATAATAACCTTTTGAAAAAAATCCGTCCCCCAATGACAATTTTTGTTTCTTCCGCCCATTTTCCAGTAGGATTAATATTAGTCATATTTTAATTAATAAAATACGCTTAATTTTATGCAATAGCTTTAAAATTTTAATACTGTAAACTTATTTTATAGTTAATGACCGAATATCGATTTGGTTGGGGCGTAATTATATTTAAGGATGAAATGATTAGCATGAACGTCTAAAACGTGGACGTAGGATATCGATGCGAAAAAAAATTATATTTACGCGTAAAACCCTGCTTTTTACAAGTAAATATCAATATTTTAGCGCGAAAATTACACACAGTAGCAGAAACTTATAATTCAAAAAATTGATTGAGAAATTATAACATGTAGGGGGGATGATATTTAGTTCCACAATTAATAAAAATCCCATATATTCCTCACATCAGAAAAAAAAGAAATAAATAAAAGGAAATACTACAGAAGGAAAACACTGCTTTTATGACTAAACTAGCACAACTACCCGGCTTCGCCCGTGTCAATTATAAAGAGCCTTACAGGTAAAATAAATTAAACCGAAATAATACGGCAATCACAATACCTCAAATTTGTGCATTCCCGTCCACAAATTGTTAAAAAGACAATCAGAAAACATCACGTTATTGTCTCGTAACCATAGTAACATCCCTAAACTGTAATAACAGAATGCGCGTTATCTTTGGCGGATGTAAGAGAACAATATGTGATATTCCTGACAATACGAAGAAAAAAAAACCCAAATAGCGCACCCTTTAGAGAAATTCTCGTTTGTAAGGTATATACCTACATTATAAAGTAAAAACACTATGTCAGTGCCCCATAATTTGTAACCCATAAATTGTGCATTTACTGCAAGTTTTCTAACTTCTAAACATCACACAGTTTCATTTTTTACAATGTCAAATAGAAAAAAGTTATTTCAAATGAAATTTGTTTGAAAATTGTATCTCAATTTTCTTATTTTAATGGATTTTAAAGTAATTATCAAGCATTGATATTTTTAAAGGTGCGTGCAACCCGATTACGAAAGATGAACCTGTTTACTCTTAATGTAATCGTATAAAGAAAAGACATGTCTATGAGTAATGCTGGTATCATGTTTTCGGTGACAAAAACCAAACACAACAGTAAATTTCCCTTTTACATGCAATTTAACCTCTAAATATCGCACATTCGACAAAATTAAAAAAGACATTAAAACGCTACAAATAAAATAAAATAAAACACGAATTTAACAGATATCAAATCAAACTACTCAAAATAATCTAATAAGTATATAAAATGGAAATGAGAATTTCGTTCCGGTTGCATATAACTTGAATTCTTCAGAATGGATTTCTATGCGACTTGCACTATTATATTTTCAGGGAAGATTTTAGTGCGTAACATATTGTTTTCCGTTGCTTAGTCATAGAATTATCGGGGTAATTTATATAATCATGTGAACCCAATTATAAAAGATTAGTCTTATTACCTGAATGAAAAATGCAGAATATTTTTATCTCTTTAAGTACTGACGGGTTAGTCTTCAGTAATCGGGCTGTGCACTAGTTGGCGTATTCGTATTTTATTGAGTGTGCCTCATACCTATTATGACGTGCACTTTTCTTTAAAACAATGCAGAATTACTTATGTTTTAAGCGAATATCTGGCATGCAACTCGATTACAAAATACTAACCTGCAATAATGCTTAAGGTAGTTCTCCAGTTCCCTACTCAACAACGCTAACTTTCTGACACATTTTCTGACTCATTACACTTAAAAGATTAAAATTTGTAGGCCTGACTATTAGAGCGATTTAGAATTAATATGAGTTTTCCATTTTTTGATAAATAAATTACTTATCGAGTTATGAGCAATTATGGTCACGTGACGACCGGTTTTTCTTCTTTATCGCGGTGTTGCGCCAGAAATTCAGTTCCAAACATCGACTGAAATATCTTATACCTTTACCAAATAATGGAAACTATCTTTCGATTACATAGTTTTTAAATAAGAACTCCTGCCAATCTCATGCGTTTCCGAACAAAAAATGAATTAAAAAATATGTCAGAAAGTTGCTCCTTTGGATTTTAGAACAGCCTTAACATTATGAACAGTCTTAACTTGACGGTTATGAAAAAAAAATCACATTTTTAGTTCTAATTTTGGAACTTGCGAAATTTAAATTCAGAAAAAGGATGTTCCTTTGACAGAATTGTTTTCTTTTTCTTTTTCTTTTCTTTTCTTTTTTTTTTTTTTTTACTAATAATATTAAAATGCATGTTTTCTTTGGTACGTTTTGGTTTGGTAACAGAAGTATATGATTTCTCACAATACGGGGAAAAATACAATAAATGCATCCAAATGAGGTAGCAGTTACTGAAATGTATTTAGAAATTTTGAGATTTTATTTGCTTAAAACTAAAACCTTCACATTACGTGTAAGCTTTAATTAAAATATTAGATCAAGAGGGATCTCTAAATAAAAAATCATTATTAAACGTAAACTTATCTATTTCATTAATAGACATTAAATATACTTTAATTAGATGAAATGATTTCATTTTCCATAAATTTTAAATCGTGACATCAGTTAAGAATTTTTTTGAAAAGGGAAATAACTGATCTGTCTTTACTTATAAATCACAGAAAATGTTACCACTGAATCTAAACCTATACAACACTTAGCTAAAAGGTATAGCTATAAGATATGGCTGTAGTATACAATCGAAGTAGTAAACAAAATATAGGAGCCATTTATACGTTACAGTGAGTTATTTATAGGAGCCGTCTCTATTTCATGAAAGATAGAATGCTTTTACTTTATTGATAAATCAAATTATACTTATTCGACATAAAGTAAAAAGAGTTAAAATAAACGAACAATTGTTTTTCTTCTAAAAGTATTATTTGCTTTTAATAAGTTAAACCAATAAATTATGTTTATTGTCGTACTTATCGATACTGATAGTTCTAAATCATGATATTTTAAAACGATCTTTAATTTGTCGCCATATATTTTATAAAGAAGCTTTCAATAAATTTTAAGTTAATTGACTTTTAATTGCTTCATTAATTTAAATTTTTAAATTTGTGAGCAATGTTATTGCATTTACATCCGAAATAACCTTATACGATATTAAAGAGCGATTATTTGAATTTATATTCATATTTATTTTAACATTATACAACATTAAACGGCCATTTATTGAATGAATATTCATGTTTATCTAAATGCATTAAAAGCATTTTTCAACCATTTATCTGCAAATGAAAGTGATCAATGGAAAATTATATACATATTCAGTTTTTTTTTTTCGCATTTTTCACAGTTATAAGAGAATTTACATTTATTATTCAGAGATCTATGAAAAGATAGCTTACTAATATACTCAATGTAAATCATATTTAATCTGAGTTATATTTTTAGTATATATGTAACAATTTATCGTTTCAGTTCTCTTTAATGTTAGCTGATATGTTGTATGTTAAATATTTATGATGTATTGATAATCTCTCTCTCGCAGACATTTTATTTGAAACATGCTTGAGAATGTATTTCAAAATACAGGGTTCATACGGGTGCTTGAATTTCATGACTAAGAAATTCTTCGGTACCAGTATTTTCTTATGAAAACTCTCTTCTGAAATAAGGCGAAATTTCGTCCGTTTAAACTAGATTAATTTTTCTATAAAAATAATTCTGATATTGGGCCTCGAAAATAAAGGTGTCCGTATGAACCCTGAAAACAGATTTCTTCTTCAAATAGAATATTCAAATCTAAAATTTCTTTCTTTCTCAATGTACTCGATTTGAGAGATAATTTCACTAAATCGTAATGATTTTATTATATATATATTATACATATATTCTAAAATGGTAACATTCATAATCTGGTTTTAAATTTTAAATTTTTCTTTAGTTTGTATATGATATTACGATGATTGTATAGAAAGCAAATTGCTGAAGTTCACATACAGTTTGAATTAACTGACACATTGAATTAGCTACACAAGCATGCGAGCAGAAAATAAGTACAATGCTGTTAACAGTAAACTACTTAGTATAATCAACTCTAAATATATCTTAGAATAATCAACTTTTAAATTATTCAACTCTAAAATTTCTTGCTTTCTCAATGTGCCTGATTTGAGCGGACAATGAGGATAAAATTTCATCGAATTATAATGATTTATTTATTTATTTGTAAAATCGTACCATCCACATACTGGTTTCAATTTTGAAATCTAATCATGTAATTTGGCAAAACTAATTAATATACTTGATTATATGTATTATTTTTATAATGTGTGTATATATTTAGTTTTATATGATATTACTATGATTGTACCGAAAAAAATGCAAATGTTCACATACACTTTAAATTAACTGACATACCTCATTCAAGCTCCACAAGCATGTGAGTAGTATTTAAGTACAATACTGTTGACAATACGCTACTTAATACAATCTCCATCACAATGTATTTATTTGCGCAAACTATGACCACAACTCTAGAATTCTGTTTGAAAAAAAATTTGTACACTCTTTTCTAAACATTAATTTTATATTACATCTGTATGAAATTCTGAACGAAGTCGAGTTTTACTGACACATATGATTCAACTTCCAGGTAAAACGATTCGTTCATTTTTGACGATATCGCCAGTGGTCGGAGGTGATGATCTCCTGCTGAGAGTTTTTTATTATTATTAACGTTGATTTAAACTTCTAAATTACATTATTCATTTTTACACATCTACGAATCTAACAAAAAATTTTGATTTATTATATAGATATGCAAAATGCTTTTTGTTGCAAATAGAGACATATTTTCTGTGAGTGGAACACTGTGGTATTTAACTGGTTATATCAATTTTATCATAATTATATTTTGTAATAAAATAATTTGAAGTATTTCTGAAAATTTGCTGCAATGGTCACAAGACGTTCCCAAAAGTAATTTTTTTAAAACGCTTTTATAAGCATTCAATGTTCATCTTGAAAATCACGCCTAATTCTTTTAATACAATTCATAATTTTTGGTGATTTTTTTTAAAGATAGGACAACAGGACAAAAATGAAATATTCTTTAAACTATCTTCTTATGATTTATAAAATGTGTTTTTAACGTATAAATATAAATTAATAAATATCAGATAATTAATTCATAAAAGCATATTTTTTAAAATATTAAACTCTTTAATTTTTGTATTTATAATTTAATTTATAATTTATTTTTTTACTTTTTACCTTTAAAAATTTCATTGTTGTAGCCATTAGGCATATATATTAAAAAAAAAACAAATAACAATAAAAAATATATCTTTTAAATCATTAAAGTGGTGACAAACTTTGAAATAAAAATTACTAATGTTCCAATATTGCTTTAAATTTATCAATATACAAATAAATTATCACTTAGTACTACAGAAACAATATTAGAAATTATATTTAAAGAGATTTTATATTAAAATTATATATACATTTAAAAATTTTTTTTAAAAAATGACAATGTTTCAACCCAGTTCTATAAATCATTGTTTAACAGAAAATAAAGAAATCCCTAAAACAAGACGCACTGTTTTGAAAATATATTTTTTAGTATTTAATTGATGAGTATTAAATTGCAATTTACAAAGAAAATATGGCATATTAATATAAGTATTACGTCATTTGCGTTTATTTACCAAATAAGAATATACTTTTTGCGGAATAATTACTACTCTAAATATTACACAAAATGGAAATGTATATAATAAGCGTTCTTAAACGACAAAATATTTTTTATTTATACATAGTATACAGAAGCAGAATATTTAATTAGTTAATGTTACATTAATCTCTTTATTCAAAATACCGAAATTGAAGATTAAAATCCTTTACACCAGTCTTTATCTCTTACGTAAGTTTCATTTATTTATTTTTACTTTATAGCAACAGCCTTTCTTGAAGTTATGCTTCAAAAAGTTAACACCCACATTTAACACATTTTAAATTTATAATCCTTATGTTGAAACATAATATTATGTTTTATGTTTTTAGCACAGAATTTCGTATGTTATGCTTACATACATGTGTTGCAATCTTTTTATTTTGTTATCTGACTAAGCATTGTTAGAATATATATATATTACATTACAAATGAGCTTCCAAAATATTTTGCATGGCAAAAAGACGTATAATAATCTATGCTTATTATACAAAATGTGACCTTCTAAAATTTAATAATCTGTAATATAAAACTGAGGCAAATAAGACTTTACTATTTGCGGACATAAGGAATATATCATGCTTGTAAAATATCTATTTCGAATTCATCTAAAAAATATATACGTTAAAAATAATACAAACATAATAAGATATTATGCATAAAGTTAAATTATTATAGAAATATATAAAAATATATTAAACATGTAAAAATATATTTAAAATTAGGATTCCAAAATATTTTAACCAGTAATACTTTGAATGCGAATTGGAGGAATAAATTTAGCTGGAAAAATAAATTATTTTTAAATAAAACATTTAAACACACTACAATAATTTACACTTTGAAGTATGTTTTCTTCAATTTTATAGATTACTATTTAATAAGATTATATGATAGTGTTTTTATACTTTAATCTTTATACATTAATGCAGTGTTGTGTTGCCAGATTGGGGATTTTTTTTTGTCTCCAGATTGTTGATTGTCACCGCTTTTTTTGAAATAGAGATACTTGGCCTATTTAAAAATAGATTAAAAAATCTGAAAAATAAGGCTAGTTACGCTATTTTAAAAAGTGGTGACAGTCAAATAATCTGAATTAAAAAAGTTCCCACTCTGGCAACACTGCACTAATGCAGAATTAGTTTTTATCGTACACTTGCGTGATGAATAGCGTGTTAATTTTATCTTACATGATTTCTTTGAATGTATAGCAATTAACTTAAGTGATGTAGAAAACAGTTTTTCTGAATATAAACATTTGTCTTTGATTCTTACAAACAGAAATTCGGATATTTATAATCTATTTGTAATTCACACAACGATCAAGTGTTTGCCACATCTGTGTGGCTACACTATAAAAAAAAATCCGTAGATTTCCTGTACAATTTACGTATTTTGGCAGAACATTTTTATGTTTGTGATAATTTTGCTAATGCAGTAAGTTGTCAGATTAATAAGCTTCAAGATTAGCACAAATACAACCTATAATGTAGATTTCAATACATCAAAAATTATCTTCCGTACAAGTAATTACAAGAAGATATTTTAAGAGAAACTCTGGAAATAATCTATAATAATGAAAAGAACGCATCGCTCTGTATTTCTGTCTTCTTGTCTGTTTCGGATGGCTAGCGATATCTGCCGCACGAAGAAGTCTGAAAATTTTGGTGCTTATAGTCTAGGACGTCCTGATGTATCTGAGACTCAGATTTTTAATTTTTAAGTACCGTGGCCACTTAGCCCCTTTAAGTTTTATGAACTAATTTGTTAATAACTTGCCCCCAATTCATCCAATCCTCTTCATTTTAGGAAACCTTTTTCCATTTAGTTATAACCGCTTTTGTACATTCTAGTTAAGACCCTGGCCCCTTGAAGTTTTTGTGAAAATAAATTGTTGATAAATTGCTTCCCTTTAATCCGATCTTCATTTTTGAGATTTTTTTCATCATTTAGTTATTTTAACGTTTCTACATTCCATTTTAGATCCTGGGATCACTATAGGGTGTCATAAGGACCAGTCCATGGTCCCTTGAACTTTTTGTGCCCCATGAATTTTTCACCCTCTAATTGTCTCACTTTTGAGTGCATAAATTTAAAGTTGAGTCTTGGACTTTTCTTCTCGAACAAACAACCTCATATTTTTATTGGGGCCCTGTGGCCTTTTTTAAACATTTACTTAATTTTTTGTGCATTTCTTTATGAATTATTCTAACGAATAATACATACCTTATGCTCAATTTTGACTAATTATAGACCTAAAGCGTTATGTATTAAGGCATCTTAACATGTTTTCTTGCTAGCACCCTGTTTTTAACTATCAGTTGGCCGCTTTTGGACCCCTATTGTAGCACCCTTAAAAATGGTTCGATTCACAAGTTTTTTATTTCTAACAACTTCTTAGGTCCTCCAGCTATTACATGAACGACAAAAAACATTTTCTCACTTTCTCAGTGCATAATTTTAAAGTTGCCGTCTTGGACTGTTCTTTCAGGATCAACACCCTCGTATTTTTATTGGGGTTTTAGGGCTCTTTACTAAATATTTATCCATTTTTTTGTACATTTCCTTAAAATATTTTTCTAACGAATAATTCACATCCTATGCTTAATTTTTACTAATTATAGACCTAAAGCGTTAATTACTAAGACATTTTAACATGCTTTCCTGTTAGGGCCCTGTTCTTAACAATAAGTTGGTCCGCTGAAAAATGGTGCGATTCAGTAGCTTTTTCTCTAACAAATTCTCTGGTTCCCCATCTACTACCTGAAAGACAAAAGAGTTTCTCAGACTTTAGCTATCATCAAGTTTGAATATTAATCTCCTTCTTGGGGCCTTTGTTGCAGCTTCTTTAAAAAAGGATATGATTTTATTGCAATTTTCTGTAACATATATTTAGCATCCTCCAGCCATTTTAAAACTGCTAAAACATTTTCTTATAACCAACTACATTCCAGTTAAGATCCTGAACTGCACATGGCTCATTCCTTTTTTTTTTTTTTTTACCTCAACTACCACATTTTTCTAACGCTAATCCTTTTTCGGTAAAAACTTACGTTTACTCACTGTCAGGTTTCTGACGTTAATGAGCAATTAAATAATTTAATATTACTGTTACCTGATATTATCTTACTTATATATTGTATTTCACATGTTTCGCTTTATGTGTACTTGGGGTTTAAGGTAATATATTTCCTTATCTAGAAGTTGATCAGAGTTATTTTAGGTAGATAGTAATGTATCATGTTGATATATTGTCTCTTATTCTTCCCAATTCAATGTCTCTACTTTAATATCTTTAATCCTTAGTCTTAATTATTTAATCTTTAATTTTAATGTATCTTATTTAATCCATTTTAAGTCTTCCCTTTAAAAATTCATTATCTTATGTTTTGACCAATCGATCAACTTTTTATCAGCTTTTATCGTTTTAATTTCTAAATTCAGTCATTACGCATCTTCCTTTTTTCAATAGTACCGTTTTGGCAAAATGCCAACTATTTGCAAGCGTACGTTCCGTTTTCTGAATGATCAGGTTTATCATCATTGCGAGCGCTCTTTCTCCCCCGGTCACTCCTTGGCGAAAGCAGGTTTGCCGTGAGTTCCATTTTCGGCGCAATATCGTTTTGGCCTTGTTTGGCGTACTTTTTCCGCGGCGATTTTGAAAACGCTCGCACGGGAAAAAGTCAGTCTGTGGATTCGCTTCGTAGGGTATAGCTGTGTTTTTACGCAGTAGGCGGACTCATTATGTTGCACGGACCACGTGTGGTCTCAGTGCCAAGATTTATTGTGTGCTATGGAAGGCACTCATGTTCCACCTTTTCCTAAATAACGTTTTATCATACACCAGATCAGCATCCCTTTCATTAAGACATGTTCTTTTTACTAAATATCGCGTCCACAAATTTATCAGAAGTTCCTACAGTTTTCAAGCCATGCACTCTCCTTCCGAAGATCTGCACATCCTGAAATAAAACGATGTTCCAGCTTAATTATTTGTTTTTCCTGTCTCCAATATCTCCATATCAAGTTCTACAGGTAGTAGTTTTGATTTATTCTTTAAAATGATGGTGAATCACGAACCACCACTAATACGATCACGTCGTCAACTTAATGTGAACTCTTACTCCACATAAACTTTTCCTCAACCGTCTTTTAATTATTACAAGCTTAAAATTCATCATAATCATAGTCAAGTTTTAGTTTTGAAGAGTTTCATATTACATTATAACAAATGGTGCACGTGCCAGTGCACAAACAGTGCGTTGGTTCGCCGTCAAGTTTTTTTGTTTTGAACTTTTCTCCAATACAGTATTTTATCACAATAAGTGACTTTTATTTAAAATATGAAGATGATAACCCATTTGAAGCAAAATTTGGTCATTTTTGATGAAAATAATTCAAGATGAAATTAGATTATAAGATATGCTCTTTTCTGGAATATGGTTGCACATGGCAATTTTTTTAAATAAATTTTCTCTGTTCTAAGTTTTCATATCAATAGTTAATAAGTGTAATAAATGTGCATATTTTTTTATAAAATTTGAAGAAATACTAATTCTTTAGAATAAAATACAGAAGATTTCAAATTCAAGTGGATATATATATATATAAGAAAATTTTTAAATGTGTATTTTGAAGAATTGTATTTTTTTTCTCTGAAGTTTTGAATAGATCCATACATAAGTTTTTCTTTACTTTTTTTTTAAGTATACTCAGTATTTAATTTAAATCAATTATGGATCAGAAGATGAACAGTGCTCAATTTTTTAGCGTTGCTTTGCAGGATTTTCACAAATCTATTCCTGGAACCATAAAATACTTACTTGAATCCAACAATAGTAAATTTTCAATAGATGATGCAGCAATAAATATGATAATTAAAACTTTTCAATTTGAAGCAAATAATTTAATTGAGATGCATGAACTTTTCATTGAAAATAAATTTAAAGAAGCCATTCAGGACACTGAAAATCTAAAAGAAGTTAATAAGAAAATCCTCGAAAAATTAAAACAGGGTACATCTACAGAAAAAGTAAAAATTTCAACGTGTGATGTAAACACGCAAACAGATTTCGAAGATCCCGTCATTCCTGCAAATGAATCCTTCAACACATCCGTTTTTGATAATTCAATAGCTAATACATCTGTCTCTAATGATCAAATTAATCTCTCAAACATATCCGATAATTCAAGAAAATTAAAGTAATAGTCTACAATATTCCTAATTCTATTAATGATCATCAAGTAATCCAGGCCATAGGAAATACTGTTAACACCGACTTTCCACCAGTCACCTTAATGAAGAAATTTAGAAGTAAGGATGGTAATAGATACAATCATCTGATCGACATCTCTGGTGACATTGCTCACTTGATTTTAAAACGTAGATCTCTATGTATTAGTAATATCCGTTATCCAGCCAAGCGTTTCATTCGAATCATTAGGTGTTTTAACTGCAATTCCTTTAATCACACAACAAAACACTGTTCAAAACCACGTTTATGTGTATGGTGTGGTGAAAACCATGAAGAAGGACATTGTAACAAAAATGCTCATTGTAGCAATTGTGCATATAATAACTCCAAGAGACACAATTTTGATCCGCACCACCCAGCATTTTTGAAAGACTGTGAGTCTAGAAAATACAACATTTTAAAGTTGAGACTTAAACTCAACTACAAAATTTCTTAACGTTTTGTTTGAAGCTGATACATTTAGCATAATTTATTTTTTTCCTTCTATAAGTTTTTTTTTTCTAAAAGTATTTTTTTTTTCTAATGTTTATTTGTATTTTGTTGCCAGAGTTATATGTAGTACCCAATGGAGCGGTACTGTCAAACTATTTGACACTTCATTAACTCTTGTCAAACAGATGCAAAGTTTCATACTTTTCAATAACAATAGTAATAACAATAATTTTTCTTACCTTTTATGTCATTACATACAATGTTTTCCTTTTCAGCTATAATTTTGTTTCTTATACTTGTGAAAACTGTACATTACTTTTTAGCAGAAGGAACTAATTTTCATTTTTTTAAATTTTTTATGCATAACTGTTATTTCATGTGTCTGCAAAGATTATAGTGTTGTTTTTTCTCCCAATATGGTTTGCAACATGTAATAATTTAAAATGATGCTCAGTATTTACTTAGATTAATTTCTTCATTTACCTTTTGCAATTTTGTTTCAATTGCATCATATATTTTTTTACTGTATTCTGTTATAAATTACAATCTCATGCTTTAAAGCATGTGGCGCATTTAAAGTTTTTTTTCCCCGATTAAACTTAAACTTTTAAGCTTATTTTTCTAACCTAAATTTTTTCAACAATTCGTTTGTTTTGAAAATGTTTTTTGGTATCAAGCTTCATTTAATTTTTTTCCATTCTCTTTATGCTGTGGTCTGATAACATTGGAATTATTGTCATTTATTATTAGAGTTAATCATTGTTTTTTTTTCCTTTTACTACTTAACTTTAAAATTTTAAGCAATGAATTTGTATTTTATCCTAGTTGTGATTTAGTTCACATTTCAGTCCCTTCAGACTTTAAGCGATTGTTTTTTTTACATTATGATAGATTTTTCTTTCATAACTTTTTCTATTGTTTTAATTATAAGCATTTACAATTTTCAAATTTGAAATCATCAAAAATACAACAGTTTCTCAATTTCAAAATTTTATGTGGATAAATAATAGTTGAATATTTTTGGTAATGTCTAATTTTTGTTGACATATTTCAAAATACACGGTATTTTAAGTTTTTTTGCACTGTACACCTTTGAAAATTTTGGTAAAACTTTATGTATTGTGTACGTCAACAAAATTCATATAATATATCCGTTAACCTTAATCCTAAATTTTTTTCATACCTTATATCCTTGGTTATGGATAATTATTAAGGATATATATAAATATAAGGTATGCGATAAGCATACATATGAAAGTATAAATATAGCTGTCAGCTGCTGTTGTTGTTGGTAATATAGTGCATGCATGCCAAGTCAATTCAAAAAAAATTTTTTTTCATGATCATGTTTTTCTTATTTTGTGTTTATACATGTAAATTTTTGGAACAATTTATTTTGTGCAGTAAGTATGTTTATATAATGTTGCAGAGTCACAATACATATTTTTATTTTTGTCCTATTTTTTTGTGGTACCACACTTTTTACTTTTCCCCATTTTTTTATTTTTTTTTTCTTAATTTTATTTTGGGTTTAAATTTTTTTTCGGGTTTTGTTGTAAGTTTATAACTTTTGTAATATGTGTTCACGTATTCTGTAACTTTATTTCAACTGTACAAGATGTATTTTACAATATGGTATACAAAAACTTCAGGTACCCACCTGTAGGGTATGTCTTTGTAAACCCCATGTATTTCCGTGCTGGCTTGATAGACTTTTGGACTTTTTTCTTCATTTTTTTAGCATCTGGATAAGTTGTGAAAGTTCTCTTTTTGAGGCATTCAAGTGATGTCAGTTTTTTTTTTTCTTTTAGATTCAATATCGTAGTGATGTTTTTGATCAACATTATAGTGTCTCATTCAGTATGTAAGTTTTAAGTTACTTTTTTATTCATGTTTTTTTCTCAGCCTTTAGTAATTTTTGAATATGAGAATCTTAGATCAATTTTAGTGTTTTTTCATACATATTTGGTATTCTTGATCAATGTTTTGTATTCTCATTTAATCTTTGATTTTCTCATTCATTTTTTTAATTTCCTTATTCTGTTTTCAATCGACATATGGTGTTATATAATTATAGTGAGTGTTCTTAATTCACATCTGTTTTCGATTGATCAGTCCTTTTTGTTAATTTTCGTAATTTTCTTTTAGAATTCCTGGTTTATCGGTGTGTCATAAGTTTTTATTTTGTTCTTTTATGGTTCTTTCAAGTTTTTCTCCTATTGTTGGCGGAGTAATATATCATGTTGATATATTGTCTCTTATTCTTCCCAATTCAGTGTCTCTAATTTAATATCTTTAATCCTTAGTCTTAATTATTTAATCTTTAATTTTAATGTATCTTATTTAATCCATTTTAAGTCTTCCCTTTAAAAATTCATTATCTTATGTTTTGATCAATCGATCAACTTTTTATCAGCTTTTATCGTTTTAATTTCTAAATTCAGTCATTACGCATCTTCCTTTTTTCAATAGTACCGTTTTGGCAAAATGCCAACTATTTGCAAGCGTACGTTCCGTTTTCTGAATGATCAGGTTTATCATCATTGCGAGCGCTCTTTCTCCCCCTGGTCACTCCTTGGCGAAAGCAGGTTTGCCGTGAGTTCCATTTTCGGCAAAGTATCGTTTTTTGGCCTTGTTTGGCGTACTTTTTCCGCGGCGATTTTGAAAACGCTCGCACGGGAAAAAGTCAGTCTGTGGATTCGCTTCGTAGGGTATAGCTGTGTTTTTATGCAGTACGCGGACTCATTATGCTGCACGGACCACGTGTGGTCTCAGTGCCAAGATTTATTGTGTGCTATGGAAGGCACTCATGTTCCACCTTTTCCCAAATAACGTTTAATCATACACCAGATCAGCATCTCTTTCATTAAGACATGTTCTTTTTACTAAATATCGCGTCCACAATTTTATCAGAAGTTCCTACAGTTTTCAAGCCATGCACTCTCCTTCCGAAGATCTGCACATCCTGAAATAAAACGATGTTCCGGTTTAATTATTTGTTTTCCCTGTCTCCAATATCTCCATATCAAGTTCTACAGGTAGTAGTTTTGATTTATTCTTTAAAATGATGGTGAATCACGAACCACCACTAATACGATCACGTTGTCAACTTAATGTGAACTCTTACTCCATATAAACTTTACCTCAACCGTCTATAATTATTACAAGCTTAAAATTCATCATAATCATAGTCAAGTTTTAGTTTTGAAGAGTTTCATAATTACATCTTAACATACTGTATGAACATGTTTCATTGCATCCAATTTCCCTTTCTATTCCCTATCTCGTAAGTAGTGAAGTCCATCTGAGAGAGAAGTTTTTAGATAAGATAATGGGTCTCTTTGGGAAGAGAAAAAATTCGTAGGTTGAGTTTGGAAGGCATCACTCAGAGAAAGAGAGAAGGCAGTTCTGTGGTAGACATGGTGAAGAGAGATCGTAGAGTTTTGATTGAGTTTTATGATGTTAAGGGCATTGTGTTCCGGGAAAAGGTTTGAGTTTTGTGCAGAGAAAGAATACGCAAGAGGATTTCCAACGTTTAAAAAACTTAGCCCAGTGCGCAGAAATACTTGCTATATGAAACTTAGTGTCGGGCCGGATCGTCTACATCCGAGCTATTAAATGTAAATAATGTTTTATTTATATGTATATAAGGACTTCCTTTTCTATTCCATAATATTATAATAATATATGGGTCATTCCATGTCAGTTCAGGCAGGCATGTAACCCACCATCACAGATTTTGATGAAACTGCGTGTGTTTGTTCCTTTTATTAAGATATGATTCCCAGTATTTTTTTTTACTCTTTGGTCAAATAGTTTCTGAGAAAAAAAATTGTCAAAATTTTGAAAAACTGCCATCAGTTGGCGTTCTTGACTGCTCGATTTTCAAATGTAGCATGATATAAATATGATCATATTTCAATATCTATTCCACAAATCATCTTCAAATAATTTATGCATAATATATAGGGTACGTATTTTATGAAAAAAAATACTGTTACGCTTATATAACATTTTAAGTGTGTCTAAAAAAATGTTTAATCTTTGAAGTCGTGATTTTTTTATGAAAAATAATGCATTAACTAAAATAGCATTATTAACAAAAGGCGGTATTTTTATTAAATTTATTTTTTGTGTGGGATATACTTAAAAGTGTCCTTTACCTGATTCTGAAATAAAAGTAGTGGGATTTTGGGTGTTTTTAGTAGTATTTCATATTTAAAAATATTTTGAGGCGTATTTCAAATCAAATCAAGCAGAGTCATTCCATGTCAGTTCGCCTAAGACATTTAATTCACTGTCACAAATTTCAATGAAACTGGGTATGTTTATAGCTCATTTTAAGACAGGATCAAGGAAATTAAACGTGATTACAAGTAAAATATTTTTTAAGATAAAAAAAAATATATATAAATTTTGAAAATTTTTTTAAATTGTTTTTAATGACAGATCTATATTCAAAGACTGCATAAAAAAAGTCATTTCAATATAAAATCACTAAATAAGTTTCAAATAATGTATATGTGACAAATAATGTAGGCAGATTATTATTTATTGTTGTTTGTCATATTTAAATGCTAAGAGTGTGTTTAATCTTGTGAATTCTTAAAATCAAGAATTTTGTGAAAAATAATGTGTTAATCAAAAATTTATTATTAACCGAAGGCAGACTATTATTACTTTTTTTAATTGTACGTAAAAATATCTTTTCAATAGTTATAAAATAAAAATAGTGAAAATATGAGCAATTTTAACAAAATTTTCATAAAATGTGAATGTTTAATGATAAATATTGAAGCTTTTCATGCTAAGATGTACTAAAATGACTACGATATCGTGTATTTCTACTCTTGCTTAAATATAATACATACAATAATAAAATAACAAATATTATTTACAGTAATAAAAATTAAATTAAATAGTACCAGTTCCTTTACCAACACTACATTGCTCAACAGCCCACTCTTATTGAAAAATACTTTCAACTGTTCAAATAATAAATAAACTGCATTTAAAAATTTTAATATCAACTTATTATCTTAAGACGATAATAATAACTAAACAACACGATGAATTTATAAATCAGCTTTTAATTGAAAAGTCATGAAATGGTCCCTTTAAATATTGTTGTTCATCGAGTCAATCAAAACAAATTATATAAAAAAAATAGTGAGCCTAATATGCTGACTGCAATGACACTTCTAACAAAACTAATTAATTCATTACCATCTGAAATCAAACCCGAAAGATCAAAAAGAAAAAAAAATCATCTGTAGTGTGAATGTGACATACTCAGTGGTTGTTGAGGTAGGAATGTCTTTGTGACATTTTCACCTGTACTTCAATAAAAGATAAACATGTAAGCTTTTGTCATTCATCCAAATTAAGTAAAACAATTATAAAATTTTGTTGTCATTACACCACATGTTAAATTTTTCGTTACATACTATTAGATAAGTTCTTTACTTTTAGACATTATTGACATAATATCATAAAATTTACTATATGTATTTTCTATAAGTGTATAAACAATATATATATGCTTTATTAAACATAAATGAATAATTTTTAAATAATTTGTTTGAGAACAGGGATATATATACACAAATATATATGTTGAAAATCCATCTTTCAGCAATATTGTGATGAAATAAATCAAATTACCGTAATTTCCGGTGTATAGCCCGCGGATCAAACAATCGTGTTTCGACCCAGAAATTTTTAAAAATAAAATGTAACTTTTTAGATCACAGTAAATATTGGTCTTCAAATACTGAATAAAATTTCTGGGTCCAAACTGAATTGTTGATCTGCGGGCTATACACCCGAAATTACGGTACATATCATTAGAAACTGAATAAAGTTACAAAAGTTGCAACTCATTAAGTTTTAAATATTTTTTTAGATATAGTTATTTGAAAGATATAAATATAATGGATTATGCATTTTTTGCATATATTTAAAGCACAATACGTCAAAATTTTCTTCAAAAGAGTGAAATTTGGTATATTTTTTAAATATTAGCAGCTCAATGCTAAATTTTCAATATTAAGAGCCAAATATGAGTTTAAAGATTAGGACTGTCATTTTGAAAATTTCTATTGGGCGGTGAGGAGCTAGTGATTTTTGTCTTTTTTGGAAAGGGCTCGCCCCCTCTTCGCTTGCTCTTCGCTCTACAAGTTTTACTAAAAAACAATATTGTATATTTTTTCCTTAAGAAACGAACATAAAAGATAATTTGAAAAATAAAATAAATGTATAAATAAAAATATTTCCAGGGATCATACATTGGATAGGTTTTACATTTGAAAATATTGATAATTTTAAATATGATTTAAATACTACTAAAACCAACCAAAATCCCACTATTTTTATTTCAGATCCAGTTATAATGTAGTATTATGTACAATTTAAAATTAAAAAATTAGTCATAGAAACTCCGCCTCTGATTGATAAAGTTTTTTTAATAATTTCATTATTTTTTGTAAAATATTTTTGATTTCAAAGATTATACAATTTTTTAGACACATTTAAATATTTTTTAACATTACAGCAATATTTTTTTCATAATCTACATACTTTATTTACCTTGCTTAAATTATTCGAATAAGATTTCTTTATTAGTTATTGAAATATGATTTTATATATAAAATGAGGCCTTTGAAAATTGAACAATCATTAATGGCAACTCGTGGCATTTTTCCAAAATTTTGCTATTTTTTTCTCATATGTTCACTATTTTTATTTTATAACCATTTAAAAGATATTTTTACGTAATAATAATAAATTTTAATAATAATAATAAAATAATTTTAAAATTTAATAATAAATTTTTGATTAACACATTATTTTTGACAAAATTCTTGATTTTAAAAATTCATAAGATAAAAGACACTCTTAGTGTTTAAACATGATAAAAAACAAGAAATAATAATCAGCCTACATTATTTGTCACATATACATTATTTGAAACCTATTTAGTGATTTTATATTGAAATGACTTTTTTTTTTTTAATGCAGTTTTTGAATATCGAACTGTCATTAAAAAAATTTAAAACAATTTTTCAAAATTTTGATATTTTTTATCTTAAAAAATATTTTACTTAGGATCAAGAAAATTAAAGGTGATTACGTCTTAAAATAAGCTATAAACAAACCCAATTTCATTGAAATTTGTGACAGTGATTAAATGGCTTAGGGGAACTGACATGGAATGACTCTGCTTGATTTGATATGAAATGCACCTCAAAATATTTTTAAATAGGAAATACTACCAAAAACACCCAAAATCCCACTATTTTTATTTCAGAATCAGGTAAAGGACACCTTTAAGTATATCTCCCATAAAAAATAAATTTAATAAAAATACCGCCTTTTGTTGATAATGCTTTTTTTGTTAATGCATTATTTTTCATAAAAAATTCACGACTTCAAAGTTTAAATATTTTTTTAGACGCACTTAAAATGTTCTAAGCGTAACAATATATTTTTTCCATAAGCTGCGTACCCTAAATATTGTGCATAAATTATTTGAAGATGATTTGTAGAGTAGATATTGAAATATGATTATATATATGACATGCTACATTTGAAAACTGAGCTATCAAGAATGCCAACTGACGGCAGTTTTTCAAAATTTTGACAATTTTTTTCTCAGAAACGATTTCACCAAGGAGCAAAAAAAAAATTACTGGTGATCATATCTTAATAGTAAGAACAAACACACGCAGTTTCATTAAAATCTGTGATGGTGGGTTACATATTGATATTTTACTGCCTGATTTGACGTGGAATGCCCCATATTATAATTCATATTATAATTGATTTTATAATTATAATTAAATAATTATAAGAACAATAAGTAAATAAATTGTTCGTTAATTTTAATTGAATATGTTTCGCATTCTTTTGATAATCTTCCTCACAACGTGCCCGATACCACGTATATATATCGGGGATGGTAGCATATCAAAATAAAAAACCATTTAAAAAAAAGTCTGTGCTAGTGGTGATCAGGGGTCTAGGAAAATTCATCAGCGTGTGGACTAAGAAATAGTGCAACAATGGCAGTAACATTTATAACAGTGTATTAGCATTTTGCGTAATATTTTTTAGTAATCATATTACCATATGGTTCATTAGAGATGTCAGTAGTTAATGTTCAGACACCTTAAAACATGTATGTAGTGATAACACTGAAAAAACATGCAAATGAACTGTTGAACTTTTCTAATTTGCATAATTTTTATATGTATTATGTGTTACAGATACGTGTTTCGGGAAATTTAGCACTTAATGGCATATTTCCCGCTAGAGTGTGTCAGGTCTTTGTCGTAGGGGAGGGGTGTCAGGTCTCTGTCGCTAATGAGCATGCAAATAATTAAGCTTTCTGTTACTTGATTTTATCTTTTACATATCTATTGAATTGCACATGTTTCACTTCATGTGTATTTGGGATTTAAGGTAATATATTTCCTTATCTAGAAGTTGATAAGAGCTATTTTAGGTAGATAGTACTGTATGAACAAGTTTCATTGCATCGAACTCCCCTTTCTGTTCCTTATCTCATAAGCAGTGAAGACTATCCATGGGAGAATCTTTTAGATAAGAGAATGGGTCTCTATGGGAAGAGAAAAATACTCCGTAGGCTGGGTTTGGAAGGTATCGAGAGAGAGAGAGAAGGCAAATTTGTGGTAGACCTGGTCAAGAGAGGCCGTGGCGTTTTGATTGAATTTTTGGTGTAGGCCTGGTGAAGAGAAATCAAATGTTTTCTTTGAGTTTTCTGGTGTTAAGTGTATTTTGTTCCTAAGAATAGTTTGAGTCTTTTGAAGAGAAAGAATACGGAAGGGGAGGTCTAACGTTCTCCTCCGATAAACCGGATGAGATACTGTAAGGTGGGAAGGGAATAGGTTATTTTAATAAGTTAGCCCAGTGCATATAAATACTTGCTATATTTAACTTCGTATCTGGCCGGATCACCTATATCCGATGTCTTAAATGTAAATAATGTTTTATTTATATGTAAATAATTTGTAAATGTTCGTTAATATTAATGAATAAGTTTATCATTCTTTTGATAACCCTTCTAATAACGTGCCCGATAATGCTTATATATATCGATGGCGGCAGCATTTCAAAATGAAAGAGCATTTTTTCGAGGTCTGTGCAAGTGGTAATCGGAGGTCTAGGAGAAATCATCAGCGAGTGGACTAGTAAAGAGTACAACACCCATTACAGCCGTAAATTAACAGTCGCGTTACTTTAAATGTAACTATAGAAAATGGATTTCATCCGTTTTCTGAATATCGCGTTAATCTTAAAAGTAATTTGTGAAATTTACAAGATTAGAGGCACACCACCGCTTGGGGGCGCATTCTTTCCTCGAGTTGTAACGGCGCAATTTCAGCGGTATTTGGTTCATTAAACTTAGATCACAATTAGGCTACTTTATGTATTATGAAATTTTATCTTACACTTCAGTTATCAACATTTTTTAACATTAATGGTGCATTCTTTTTTCATGTTCTTTTGGGATTGATTACTACAAGGTTTCGCTCACTCAACTTAGTTTTTGATTGTCCACAGCTCGTGCGAATCTCTTCCTGCACATACTGCTTTAGGTAGCGAGAACCCAAATTCCACGTTCGTTCGGATATAGGTGTGTTTGGTATACTTTAGGCGCTGCCGAAGGCAATGGGTCCCACGAATCTAGCTTCAATTAAATGATTCTAAAAATATATAAAATCATACAAACTTGAGTTTTGTGTAAGTTATTATAATGGGCCCCGAGCAACGTCGGTCGGGTGAGCTAGTATCTAATAAATAAATAGTTTGTAATGATATATTATCATTTGATATCCACGCAGTCTGTAAGGAATTTTTACATAATAGATAACACCTGTGGTTCTAGAAATTTTGAATATATTTTCCGTGCCATCTTATATTCCATACCACACTTGAAGTAGAATGGTCTGTCACGAGCGAATCTATAAGGTACAAAAAGACACAACAACCTTTAGTTCTTACTGATGACGTCAGAATAAGTTCGGATGAAAACATTCTGATTTTAAAGGACTTTAATGTATTTTAAATTTATTTTTATTTTTACATTTAAGTAATAATGATACATTTATTGGTATTTTTCTATAATTTTTAATTATTAATCAAAGTGAATTTAGCATTGAAATTTTATCTTTTTATATAAATTAAACATATAGAAAATATTATCCATATTATTATACATACTATATATAGAATAAGAAAAACTATTACTTTAATCTTCGAAGCACATCATTACCGAATTCCATTAGTTGAACGAAATGCTAAATAATTATTCACAAAATGGGAATTATAGTATTATTGACTTTAATGTGCAAAATGAAGACATTTTTCTACATGTTCATCATCGCCAGTTTATTTAAGTAAATTTTAATTGAAATATTCGCCTCTATTATAATAAATTCCAGAAATAACAACAACACAATCTGTTTTGGTCTTTTTTTAAAGCAGTGTCTGTTTTATATTTATCTGTTTTCTTTTTGTACCAGGTATATTAAAAGCAAATATAATTGAATCGTTATTTTGAAAAAAAAAATTATCACATGCATCTGATTTTAATAACATATTTTGTTTCTTAGCGAATGGTTCATGATATTTTATGAAAATATTAATCATATTTTAAACGGTGTCCTTTTACTTTTATCTATTTTCTTTTCTTTTGCTGAAAACTTTATAAAAACATTTAATGAAACTTTGAAATTTGCATCGATTTTGCAATTTAGAACTTCGCTTTTTACTGCATCTATTAAACTTTTGGTTTAGAATTTTAGAAAAAAATTAAATATCTTTCAAAATATACCTTCCGCTAGGCTGTATTCAGTGAAATATCAACTCAGGTATTGGTTATTTGAAATTACACCAAATAAGATAACGGTAATCTGTATAATATTTAGCATGCAATGTCAGAAATTAACATTTGTTGTAATTTATCTTCTGGCGGAAGGAAAATATAATTATACGTTTTAAGGATCGATATTGTAGTTGTTATGTGTACTTTATAAACTGTATATTTCTTTAAAATAAGATATATAATGAAAAATCAGTTTTTCTTTTGGTCTTACGTATTTGATATCAATTCGCCTCTTTTTTGGATGCATCATAATTTAAGAGAAAGAGGTAGCACTGATCATGTGGAAAAATAATTTAACCGAAATGTAAATTGCGTTGAATAATATTTTTTAAGTATATATAGTTTTAAAATTATTTATTTATTGGTATGAAGTAAAAAAAAAATGAATAATGATATAAAAACTGTGTATCTCGTTCACGTTTTATTTTTTAAGTTTCTTATTACAAGAATAAAAATTAACAAATAATTCTGTATCCGATTAAAATACAATAAGTTTAAGAATGAATTGCTAATAAATATTGATATATTAGTTTCCAAAACACAGTATTGCACTATTAGAAATACACTTTGTTAGTAAAAATGTATAGGTTAGCTTTTCCATTTTCTCCCCGAAAACAAAATGATTCGTTATTATAAGTTCGTTTTTTTAAAGAAGCATTTACTTGATGTTTCGTGACATTTGCTTAATTACATGCAAATAAGCATGGCAAAATATAAAAGTTAAAAAATATAATGAAATTTTAACATTTTTTATTGGCATCACATCTTTATTTATAGTTAACTTATTCGCACATATAAAATGAAATTGTTCGAACTTTCAACTAGTAATAATATTAGTGTAGTAATATTTGTACTAATAACAATAATAAGAAAAAAAATATTATGAATGTTTTGATCAAATGTGATTAGCTAGTGTTTAGTGTCATAAATGTTTATTTTTCACCTTTAAAGATGGACTTTACAATATTAGCCATACAATATATAAAAAGGAATTTTCAAAACTAATTATTTTTATCCGAACTGCTGATTAGCTTTTTTCTGTTGCTAGTCTTTTTACAAATTTGCAGCGTTTATTTTATTGTATGCAGTAAATATAAAAAACATCACTTTTCGATAATGAAGGAAACATGATAGATGAAGCAGCAGGATTAATATATATATTTGTAGAATGCTTGGAAAAATGCTTCTTTAAACATTTTATAACACCAATAAAGTTTAAATTTATTATGTTGACGAATTGTTAATAATATTTCTCTCAGAAATGAATTTTTTTTTTCTATAAAATGTAGTTAAAGAATTTTTAGTATTTTGCTTCCATATTATATAAGCTTTTTGATACGTTAAAATCTAGATAATAACAAATTAAAAAATAATAACACATTTAAGTGCAACGAAAACTAAATCTTTGACATTGAGGAATAATAAATAAATGTCCAAAACTGAAATATTAATTCTTTAATCTCTCATTCATAAAAATAATATTATTAATACTATCTTAGAAACTTCATATTTTAGTTATTTTTAAAAACAGAAATTCTCGCAAAAATAATTCAGATCTGAAAGATTAAAATAGTGATCTAACGTTAATATTACAATTGAAAAATAATCTTTGACCATTTTACTACCCTAGCGAAACTAAAGGTGGTGTGAAATTTTTTTTTACCCTAAACGTGGGATCGTGTTTATATGCACAAGTGAACGTATGCAATTTAATTGGTTCAAAAGGAAACTGAAAATACAGCAGATGAAAAGATGTGTCCAGCAGATATTTTTACAACAAGTATTTAATACTCTTTGGTGCTTAATGTTTAAAAATAATCAATGTTTCTTAAATAAGTGCTTTCAAACTTTTTTTGGTAAAATTAAATGAAAACTTTATTTCAAACATTTGTTTTACTTATATATATATATATATATTTTCATTACAATGAAGCAAACAGATATTTACCAACATATTTTCAAAATAAAATTGATGAAAAAGTCTGAAATTAAATTAAATACTCTTACATTGATAAATAAAAAAGCCAAAATCTTTAACAAGAACCCATTTTATTTTTTTCTCTCACTGAGGAAGGGGATCCAGGAATTCTCGAAACAATCGTACGGGATTTTTTTATTTTTTTTTTTTTGTCGTTCTGTACGTTATTTGTGCGTAAAAATCGTTGTTAAAGATTTTAGCTTTTTTATTACAATTCGCACAAAGTTTTATTTATGCTGATACACTGATGAATGATTTTATTCAAATGAGATACCTAAGATTTACCTATTTACAGTGTTATATACATACGTACAAAATACATTCATGGACATTTTCAAATATAAATTAAATAAATTAAAAGCATATAAATTTTGTACTTTGAATAAAATCAATATATCAAATAATTTTAACTGTATACGTTTATTTTTATAAATTGGTTAAACATTTTAACTCCGCCAATATCTAATGAATTGAGATGATAATTAGAGTATCACATTTTAGTTAAGTCCAGTTTTCGTTCTTTCGTTTACCTGTAATTGAAAGGTTGTTCTGCATTTAATTTTCTGCAATATCATTTAATGAATCCATTAAACAGCATCGTTTTGGCCGAATAATTGATGTAACTTTAAATGTTTTAATGGATTCTGTGAGTATTTCAGTTAAACATACGCATTTTGAATTCGAAATAATTGCTATTCATCTGCTGTTTTTTAAATAAAAGTAGGGTGATTTTCAGATTTTTTCTTTTTCAGAATTCAATGAATCAAGTGTTCTATGAAAACCTAATGATATAAATTGAAAAGCTTATGCTAATGTCAGACGAACGTCTTTTTGCACGTTTTTTTCATTACTTATTATCTCTACACAATGCTAGCGGCATTGTGGATAATACGTAAGGAAATAAACAATTAAATTTAAAAAATCAAAAAACCCGACTGCGTAAAAAACAAACTAATTAATTATTTCTCATCAAGGTGAAACTATTTTTTTTTAAATCCTACTGTTAGCTCACGCTCTCGCTATATATATATTATTCAAACTTTCAATCGTTAATAAAACACTTATTACTCATCCAATCAAGCTCAAATAATTTTTTTGAAACTGGTAGTGGATGACACTGGATGTCAATCCAGTTTTTTCAAATATTAATTCATTAATTTAATTTAATTAATTAATTTTCAATAATCGAGAGAGCCCTCTTCTTGATCAAGGTATTTTAAGAGTGAGAGAGCCCTCTCCTTGATGAAGGCATTTTTTGCGCCACTCAAGTGGAAAGAAGAATTGGAGAAAAGAAAATTCTCTTATAGACCTAAGTAGGAATTGACTTAAAATGTTTTTTTTATATTACTTGTTTATATTACTTACCTATTTTTTTATTTACTTGTATTAATGACTTTTAAGTTGTGTTTAATTGTTAGTTCTTATCTATAAACACTGTTTTAAAGAGGTCTATAGATGTCTATGATGGTTAGAATTGCAGTAAAGCTAGAGATCTTACCTACACAATTTCCAGATTGTACAATATTTTAACGGAGCTTCTGACTGTAAAATAGTCAATGGAACATCGTCTTCATTTTGAAAGACTTATCCAATGATATATGCCACTCAAAAAGGGGCTTAAATTTCTTTTTTAGTCTCTACCACCATTTTGAATTTATAAAAACAAAACCCAGCCTATAACCATCGGGCCGTTAGGACGAATTGATAGAAACCTCATTCATTAAAATCCATCGAGCCATTTGCATGTTCCGAGGGTATGAAGATACCCACATACACAGATACGCGTGAAACACATAACCCTTCTTTTCAGTCGGTTAAAAAGCGTGCAAAAAGACGCCCGTTTGACATTAGCCTTAGATATTGATCATGTTAAGTGGCAATTTGGTGAATTTGAGAAAATTAGCTTTAAAGCTTGCAGCTGTTCATTTTTGTTACTACACACAGTAACTGTTTTTCATGTATTCTTTTAAAGTAAAAAGCATTTGAAATGTTAGGCTTTAATAGGCATGGTTATAGTTTTTCTGATATCAGTGGAATTTAATAATTTGTAGCAAGTTACTACGCATAACATTTTCTTTCACTTCATGTATCGGAAAATTTGTTTCTTATTTGTGGCAGGACATGTTATGTGATAACCGATAACCGTAGCCCACAGAAAAAAGTTAGGCCCGATTCTGAACGCTGTCGGTACGATTTCCTTTTCATTAATTTCTAACCTAAGACGATTTTACTTGCACTTGACGTGTTTTTCTACTGATGAGACAGCAAAGCGATTTATTTAACATCTTAATGCGCTGTAAGCTCTTATATTTGCATACTTTATATAGTAAATGGAAGCTGTGTATTTAAGTTTGAATGTAATATGTTTTTTATACGGAAATCTCAATATTATGAAATATGCAGCTTAACATGTTCACCCACTAAGTTCTTTAATTATCTTTTTACGTACTGTTTTATTTAGAAATCTAATTTTAATGAAAAAAAAGGAAATTAAATTTGTATTTATAAGTAAATAAAGGTATTTGAAATTAACCCTGCTTCATATTATGCATCAAGTTTATAAAAACCTTACGTATTTGGAATACGTTACTTTGTTGCTTTACCCCAAGATAATTTATTGATTATCTTGCAGCGTGAAGAGGATGGCACATATCATTAATCACAGAGACACGAAAATGTAAGAACTGATTTTCATATCTTTATAAAATGAATTATTGTCTAAAGTGGATCAAGATTTATATCATAAAAGCCAAAAGCAGATCTTTCTCGGGAGCATTTCTATTTGTTATTGCTATATGTTTCTTCCATCTCAAAACATTCAGAAACCCACTATGAAAACTATATAAAGCATAAAATACTATAACTTTAATAATTTTGATGATAGCGAAATAATTAAAAAATATTTTACGATACTGTTTTGGTTTAAGAAATAGCAACGACTACCTTTGAAAACTTTTGAAAAATATTAAGAAAATTTCACTTCGATATGATTTTGTTGTAGAACATTACCTTTCACACTTTTAAATAAGGGATACAGCCTTTGCAAATGTCATATATTTAATTTTAATCTATTAAGTGTTCAATACTAATGTACTATTTAAAGCACATATGGTAATCTTTCAACGTGATGTAAAGAATATATAAAGTACTTTGTGATTATTTAATTACTTCTAATATCAAAGTTGTGACACAAAGATTTGTCATCAGTACATGTATCAGAGCAATTTCCAGTAATTGTTTTAAAAGATTAATGTAAATTAATAATAAATTTTAGATTTTATATCATAATTGGTGACAATGATTGCGCGTATGTAACTTTTATTTTACACTTTATCCGCCGAAGGTACTTTTAAGTACCATTTAACAATTTCTTTATTTTATCTATTAATAAATGTAGATTTTAATTTCCATGAAGAATACTTGGCTCAGTCACATTTAGAAAGTCCAGTGAAACAGCCAAAGCTAAATATATACTTTTAAATGTTTATTTTGTAAGCAATTTACATGGGTTATTGAAATATATGAAAATTTAAAACGAAAAAACTTTTATTAACATAAATGATACATTTATCTACATTGCTTTATAAGGATTGCGAGATTTTCATTATATTATAAGACGTAACAAATTACATTATTGCCTTTAATTTGAGTAAAAATAAAACATTATTATATGAACTTTAACGCAATACTTTTCTAAAGGTTTTAAGATACTTTTCTTTTCATTAGGATATTGTATTTCCAAATTGATAAAGCTTTATAAAGACAGGCTTAATACTAATGCTCTTTAAAATAAGTTTAATAAAAATAAATAGAATTAGGTTTGAATATATTTGCGTAATGAAGTCTCTTTTTAAACTTCTAAGTGAAACAAATCTTATGTAAAATTTGGCTTACTTTTCTAACGCATCAGATTTACACAGAACATTCAGTAATTACTCTAGAAAAAAAAAAAAGAACTGCATCCAATATATTAAAAAATACTTGCAATCGATGGCGTTAAATTAAAGGATAAATAAATTAAAATTTATTTATATGTTTTTTTTTGTTGTTGTTGTTGTTTCACCCTTTTCATTTATTACTCGACAAGTAAACAAAATTAGGCATACTTTCGATTTGTACTTTATCAAAATGAAAATAAAGTACAAAGCTTCAGAAACTCAAAATCATAAAACGAATTGAAGTATTTCACCTTCATTCAAACATAAAATATACAATATGAACGTTATAAAGCTCACTGGTTTACTTAAAAGGTGACTAAGGATAATGTCAGAGGGACGTCTTTTTGCACGCATTTTTCCTTACGTATTATCCCTATTCAATTCCACTAGCATTGTGTCGGGATAGTACGTCAGGAAAAAATCGTGCAAAAAGACATTCGTTTGACATTAGCCTAAAATAATAGAAGAGATGTTACAAGTTAAAAATAAATTATATTTAAAACTTTATAGTACTTTCGGGCTTTCCCAAGCCCTTCATCGGAGAATATTTTAATAACTATTTGCCATTTATTTATACAAATACTGCAATAATAAAATTATAATTAATTTATACTTAATTAAACAATAATAATTTATAATTTAAATTAAATTAAACGTATTTTTAACGTAACAACTTAGTCTCAAGAATATTTCAAGTTTCCTCGTGATATCTTTGTACCAGACGAGCAGAACGGGGCGCCAATTCTTAACTTTGGCGGTATTATAACGTCATTGAGTTACGGCTTGAAATTTTGGCACGTTAAAGATAATGATTAGTGCAATACGAATATTTCAGTCTGTCGCGTCATATCTTGTTAGGATATGAGCAGAGCTGGGATTCTTAATTTTAGGGGTATTATCATGTCATAGAGTAACGGCTTGAAATTTTGGCACATTAAAGGCTCATATCTATACAATAAAAATATTTCAGTCTGCCTCGTCATATCTTGGTACAAGACGAGTACAGCGGGACGCCAATTCTTAATTTTGGCAGTTCTAACAAGTTATCGGGTTATGACATGACATCTTGATGTAGGACAATATTATTAGGAGTAGATTAAGGAATGAGTGGTCTGCATCGATATTTCTTCGTACAATATAAGCAGCAGAGGTGCCAACTCCTCATTATGGCGTCACTCTCATGTACGGAGTTACAAGATGAGATTGGTGCGAAATTAAAGGTAAAATAAAGTATTTAAAAAATATTTTGTTCTGCCTGCATACATATTCTGGTAGAAACCTCCGACAGACAAAAATGTATAACAATAAAAGACATCATAATGTACAACTAAAACCTTATAAGTATAATATTTTACATTATGTTGCCATATATAATATTTCATGATCGACTTTAAAGATCAATTAATAATTTAGGAAAAGTTATTAATAGATCGTGAGAAGATGACTGATTCAAATACAAATTTGTATATCCCTTACAAAAATTTCGAAAAAATCTTATAAATAAAATTTATAGAAAAAGTATTATAGAATCATATAGAATTATGGCCCGTTTTACTCTAAGCTAGTTTCACCAAAATCTATAGAAATATCTGCAGACGTTCAATAGAAATGTCTATAGAATTTCTATATTCGAATATATTCGATACAATATTCAATAAAAACATTCGAATATCGCCAACACGCAGCTGTTCCCATATAGACACCCCTTCTAAGTACTAACCGCGATTGCTGCTGTCAGACATTCGTGATCGGACGTGAAACTGTGCTTTCAGAGCATTCTAGGGCCGATCGAAGGCTTCGAGCTTTCAAACACTATTTCAAGTTTGTTTCTTTTGTGATATGCGTTCCCAGTCATTAAATTTGTATAGAAATTATTGTATTGTATAGAAATCATATATATTTATACGCTGATTCATTCTCAACTGTGTAAATGCTGAAAACCGAAATCATTTGTAACTTAGAAAACCAGATTTAAAAAGAAAAAAAAGTCCATTTAAAAAATATATATATATATATTTATCTAATGTGTAATGCGCCTCTTATTTGAATTAAGTTTTAACTTAATATATGGTGTATATAAAAATCTGTAGATAATGTACATGGCTGCACAAAATCATTCAAGCATATTGGAATCTAGTGGAAGTTATGTCTGATGATGAATTTTTAAATGTGTTGTGCATTTTTTAGATGCACTAAATTTTAACTTACTATATGGTGCATGTACAAATAGTATATGGATCGTATTCAACACTGCATAAAAGAAATCGGATACCTTACCGACTGTGGATTGTAATTGATGGAAATTGTTTTAAAATTTGTTATGTGTTTCCTTAATTGTTTATTTAGGAGTCTTCTTTTACCGTATCAAAGAGTGAAGTTTCAATACAATTTTCCGTAATTCTTGGAAAATGCTTTATTGTCTAAAGCTTGGTTTTATTTCTTTTTTATAATACATAGATCGATATCAAGTAATAAAATATGAGTAATGCTGACATTAATGACTGATATTACAAAGGTTGTTATAACTATTAAAAATTAATTAAAAATGAATTTTCTTTAACATAATAATGAATATGGAGAACGTTGATACTATTTCTGTAAATGGATCATTAAAACAATTACAGGCAATACAGAAATATACATGCGTATACAATAAGTATGCATGTATTTAATATACAGTGTGTCCACGTATAACCTGACCGACCTTTATTTTCGAAATCGTTGGTCCTGGATGCATACTTCCAATTACAAAAATGGTTTAAATAAGGTAAAGAATTATTTTTAAAGCGATTTGGGTCAAGAAAAAAATTTATTAAAAAATTACGAAATTTAAATTTTTATACGGTCCCCTGGTCCTATAAGTGATATTTAGTAAAACTTTACTGTGACACTAACAAGTAAGATAAAAAAGTCCCATTCACCTAACATTAAAATTGACTAACATTAAATTAATTATGAAACTTTGAAATGCACGACTTAAACCACTTTTATGCATCTCAAAACAGATGATTTCTACCATGCTTTCAGGGATCGTATTTAAAGTACTTAAACTTATTTCAAGGTATCTGCGCTTTGAAAGAAATCGTACAAATATTACGATTAAGTTTTATTAGTTAAGTTTCAGATTAGTTATAATAATTGTATTTTAACATATGTTTTATTTTGTAAGGATTTAAGGCTATGATTTCATTTAACTAAAATTGTGTTATTTTTATACGGTTTTATTTAACTTTCAATGATCGTCTTTCCAATTTATAATTTATACTAGAACTTTAACTTACTTTCAAATGTCCGATTGAAGTTAAATTTTACATACTGACTTAAATCCGATGACAATGCAATATTATTATGATTTTCGACTCTTACCTTTATACATACTTATATTAGAGGATAACACAAAAAAAAATTCGGATAGATTAGAGTCAAGAAGTTTAAGAAAGAGTTTTAGATTAGATAACATAAACCTGCGATGGTTGTCTTTTTTAAATTTTATAATTACATTTTATGTATTTTTTAACGCTGAATAAAAAAAATTACCTTCACTTTTAACCATCATGTCAGGATCTTTCGCAAATCGTAAATTTCACGGTTAAAAAATAGCGAAAAATCTGATACTATAAAATAGATGTAAGACATTTTATTCGGTTTAATTTTATTTAATTCAATAATTTATTAGATTTTTTGGCTTTTACTGGGTTTCTTATAGATAAACAACTCGGGGGTCCGATGAGGTTGGGAGAGGAGGGGGGATCAACTTTAACTTTTAGCTTTTTAACTTTGAAATTTGCGATTTGAGAAAATTCCTGACGTGATGGTTTAAAATGAAGGTCATTTTCGGATTCAGTGCTAAAAATTACACGAGAATCAATTTTCAAAAGCTAAAAAACATGCCACAACCCAAAATTTGAAAGACAGTGTAATCTAACAGCATTTTAAAATATGTAAAATTTTGTAAAGAATTGAGGCTGTTGTTTTTCATCCTTTTATTTAACAAAAAAATTGTTATTTTTATCATCTTATGATGTTCAGTACAAATTGTGTATTTTGCGGTAATATGTCAGAATGATTAAAGATTTCAAATTTATATTGCAATGCTAATTTTACTCTCAACCATTTCTTTAATATATCTGACGAAATTATATTTCTACTAAATTTGTGAGTGACCCCTAATATGCAGCAAATAGTATACTCCAACTTTAAACAGCTATTACTCGGTCAAATTTAATCGTAGAATAACGGGACTATTTTTGCCTTACTTGCCAGTGTAACAGGGAAATTTTACTAAATATAACTTATAGGACCGGGGGACCGTATAAAAATTTCGATTCTGCAATTCGTCACCTAATTTTGACCATTTTTATAACTGAGAATATGCATTTAGGACCAACGGTTGCGAAAATAAAGGTCGGTCAGGTTATACGTGGACACACTGTATATGTGTGTAAATATACAAATATAAAATTCTAGTTTATTATTTTTGGTATTTATAAATTATTTTAGTTGGATAAATCATGATTTGTGTGTTTGCGATTGACACCTTTTACAAGATACTCTTTTATAATAGTAAAATTGTAATTTAAATTTCTTTAAATAATTTTTACAGTAACATACAATTTTAAAAGCATGATTTAATGCATGATACATGCAGTTTCTATACATAATGTTTAATGTATTGATGGATAAATCAAATTTCTATAGTTATTAAAAATAAAACTTAAATATGCATCTTATTCATACATTTTCCAACTACCTCAGAATATAAATACGAGTATAACAATGTTACATATGTAATATCAAATATTAATCAAGTTTTTACAGCCATTTTTTTTTCTATCTCTATGTACAGAAAAGTTACATAGTGATACACGTTTATAGACCATCTTCTCCCCCCATATTCAGTATTAAATAGGAGGAGAAATATACTATAAATGTGGGAAAAGATTAACCAAAACGACTAAGATACTTCCTGTGTCTGGAACTGCAAGATAAATGCTTTCAAAGAGGATAAATATGAAAGTCATTGTAACAATTTCATGAGTAGTTGTTTTTCCCATTTTTTCCTGATTTCCTTCCTGTTCTTGATGTATTCTTTGGATAGTGTGAATCTTTCAGATAAATGAGAGCACCGTTAATATCGGTATATGGGTGTTAAATGGTTGCGATAGTTTTTCTTTGATTGACAAAACCATTCAAGGACGGGTTTATAAGCATAAAAATATGTATTTGTATATGTTAGAATGAATATTGAATCCCTTATGGCATCATTAAAGAAGATTATTTATGCAATAATGCAAAATGCTCTTTTATTTTACTCATATATAACAGTAATATTGTAATTATAAATTCTTTAAATATTTTCTTCAGTAAGTAGCCGTCCACAAATGATGTCACGCTTGGAGGGAATGGGGGGGGGGGGTGTTCGGGAAATTGTGACAGTTTGTGACAAAGGGATGGGAAGGGGTAAGAAGGAATGTGACATCACAAATTTTGGTTAAAATAAAAGCATTAAAAATCAGCAGATTAAATTTGAAGTTATTTTAATATTAAAGTATTTTGTATTCATAAAGTATGGATAAGACTTAAAGTCAAATATATTAAATTCCGTTCCAAATTCCAAAATACTTCTGTGTCCAATTGCTCTTTCACATTAATATTTTATTACTATTGTATATTAATTATGTTTTTTGCAGTAAACCTTAATCTTATTTCATACAAAATAAGTACACGAATAATTTTTATAGATAAACTCACAAATGTCATTAAAACGCATAGTTAAACTTTAAAAATAAAATTTTAAATATGATCTATATCTCAGTGCTTTGTTTCTGAACTGCAAGTATATATTTATGTAATATAGCGTCACATGTGACAAGAGGGGAGCGAGGTAAGGTTAAGTGTGACACTTTGTGACAAAGGGAGGTAGGAGGGTCAAAAATATTTTTAAAAAAGTGTGACATCATTTATGGATCGCCCCTAACGTACGATATTTAAAGCATTTTTGATGCATGATACATAAAATTTCCATACATAATGCTTAATGTATTGATGGATAAATCAAATTTCTATAGTTAGTAAAAAACAAAACTGAAATATGCAATCTATTCATACATTTTCGCAACTGCTTCAGAATATAAATACGAGTATAAAAATGTTACATATGTAAAATAAAAAATTAATTAAAAAAATCTATTTCTGAACTGAAATTTACATAGTGATACGCATTAATAGAACATTTTCCCGCATATGAATAAAAAGAGTACTGAATAAAAAGAGAACTATACTATAAATATAGTAAAATGTTGACCAAAAAAGACTAACATACTTCCTGTGTCTCGAATTGCAAAATAAATGTTTTCAAAGATGATAAATAAGAAAGTAATTCTAACAGTTTCATCAGTAGTTGTTTTTTCCATTTTTCCTGGTTTCGTCTCTGTTCTTGATGTATCACTTGGATAGTGTGAATCTTTAAGATAAATGATACTATCATAATACCAATATATGGGTGTTAAATGGTTCAGATAGTTTTTTTTTTTCTTTGATTGACAAAACCATACAATGATGGGTTTATAAGCATAAAAACATGTATTTGTATATGTTAGAATGAATATTAAATCCTTTATGGTATCAATAAAGAATATTATAAATTTATTTATAATTTGCTTTCTAAGTTTCAAATATGTGTACCTTAAATTCATTTTCCGTATTCCATATTTGATTGATCTTTAATTGGAACGATGGGAATTAGATATTGTTTCATTGTTTTTTCATTTCTTAAGGTAAATTTTAAAAAATGTAGCTGAGTTTTTGTTGATAATATTGTACTTGGTGATTAAAATACTAAAATAATTTATTTTCGTGTAATATTGTCACAAAAATTCCATCTGCATTCCATCAAGACAATTCATTGCGTTTTCAGATCAATTTAAATTTAATTCTATAAAAATGTGTACCATGATCAAAAACGATGAAAAACAAAGAAATTTTTACATATCTATCATTTAAAAGACCTACCATTTACGTATTATTCAGAAAGTTTAGAAAAGAAAAAAATTGAAATTCTAAGAAGTATGTCTGAAAGAACCCTTTTTCTGACCGTAATTTTGAGAAATTTTAAGAAGAAAAGTGTATTATTCAAAATTATCATCACTGTATCATTATGAGAAGGTGGCAAAATGACCAGTGGCCGTAAGGTTCTGCTCTCGAAGCTGGTAGACCGGAGGTCCTGGGTTCGAACCCAATTGCGCCCGTCGGCCTAATCGTTTCGGAGTTTTCGTTATTTTCTTCAAAACCTTGGATTTCCAAGAGTAAATACGGGTTAGGTTCTCTTAGAAAGACCCCCACGAAGGGCATCCCACCGCTTAGGACCTATATCCCTCGTATTAATAATTGGCCGTTATAAACACAACCAACCAACAATCATTATGAAAATTGCTATCAGTTTTCAACGATACTTTTTGCTGAAAAATATGTTCGCCGCCAGTTTTGCAAAATTAACACTTTAAGCGCTGTCAGATTTTTCAGAAATATTTAACCATTCTTTAAAAAAATCTATCAAAAGCTTTGGTATTAGGATTTGTATTATTTTACTATACATATTTGTTTATCTCAAGCACAGAAAAAATAGTTTTGACATAAAATTTCTGTTAAATCAGACTTTACATTTAAATCCTACGTGGTGAAAAATGCGGTTGTTTCACATGACACAACTGTTTCACAGTTGAAAATGTTTACTTAATATTTGATAGAGTCGGAAAAACCGAAATTTTATGTTGATCATAAATAGCAAGCATTAGAAGTACGATTTAATTTTTATATTTTATAAAAAGTATGTAAAATTAAAAGTATATGTGGTTTAACATGAGCTTCAATACTTCGAATATCCAAAGCTGTTCTCTCAATTTACATTTAAATGCAAGTTGTGAGAACGATTGCAAAAACCCATTATCTGTAACAGCTAAAATGTCAGAGTCAGGAGTAAAATGTACAATTTACCTTATATTGTTTCTTTTGTAATTTTTATGATGAAAATAAGCTTGGGAATCGTCTCTATTTTCAAATAGAATCTGCAATAGAAATACACAAGTTTCAGTTAATAATTCTAATCTAAGGTAAGTCAATCAATGTAGAAATTTAAGAATAATATGGGTATAAAGTTAAAATTTCTAATGTTAAATTATTATTTTTTAATATTTTAAATAAGATTTTTTATTATTATTTAATTACATTGATTTATTTGATAATTATTTTAGATGCTGTTTTTTTTTGTGTTGCTGTAAAATAGTCCAAATACATTTCTTATTTCTCGCATTTTTATAATATATGCGTTTAAAATTTGAAATTAATGCTTGAAAATATTATCAATTTTTATCACTAAATATTCCAGGACAAATGAATATCTAAATGCTTCTATTGGGAAAAATTTGATATTTTTGTGTTCTATAAAAAATCCTATTAAGTAGGCACTGTAAATTACTGTTCACAAACTAAGTTGAGTACAACTATCGTGCTTGTAAAGTTATAATGCTAAGTCAGTTACACAATAAAAGTTACTTCAGTTACATATGCAGATGCCATTTTTTTTCTTTTTAATTGCTCACAAATTCATTAAACGGTTATTTTTATAACTTGTCAATACTTAGTGTTTTTAACCCTCCTAGCGGCTTGAGGGCTTTCGTGTATTTTCATAAAAATGTTTATAAAATTAATCTTAATTAAAATTTTCTGTTCCCGTTTGTTTCTAAAATACACTTCATGCCCCTTTATTTGATATACATATTGATATACAATTATGTTTAAAGTGTTTTTCTCTTCAACAGATTAAAGTTGTTTTTGAGAAACGGAAAAATACGGCCAAACTTCTCAGAGGGTTTTAACTACATTGATTTGATAATTTTTACACTTCAATGAATGCAGAAAATATGTTTGTCTATTTTGTGTTAAATCAGTTACAGAATTTTGAAATACAAAATTTTGGAGTAAAATAGAGATTGAAATAATCAGCAGGTATTTGGGTATTATTTCCTTATTAAGAAAGATTTTAAATTATAGAAATTTGTTGTAGCTTTTTTAGTATATTTTCTACATAGTTTAGAAAACAATAATCGATCATCAAGTGTTACTTCAGTTACGATGGAATTAACCAAAGATATAATCATTTAAAACATGCATTGATAGCACTGATTAATTTTATATAAATTATTTACAAATTAAACAGTCGTCTTATTTATATAACGGAATAATTAAACTGCATAATTATTCCTTCCTTTATCACTAAATCTTTTTCTCTTTAAATGCATTAGTAACTTTTGTATAAATTTTTATCTTTTGCTTGAAGTATTAGATATTTGAACATGCTGAACTAACTACTAACACTACTACTAACACTACTACTAACAATAGCTACCACTACTAATAAAAGCAGCAAACAGCTAGTTCGAAACTACTAGCGAGATTTTTCTTCAGTGCAAGATAGAGCAAGACACAGTGTGCTAGAAAAAGGAAGGCTGGGGAAAATGACAGAGACGCAGCTTATATACCCGATATGGGTAGCGAATGCGCCAAAAACAACCAATGGTAGAGAAGAAGATGAAACGACTGAGTGGACAAGTAGCGACATCTACCGCAGAACAAGAGATAAAAAAAAGAAATAAAAAATCCCCCCTTTTTTTGGTTTCTTTTAACTGACATTGAGATGTCAATTGAAATAACATATAGTATGATAGCCGTGATTTTGATATACTAAATATTTTAAAAACCAGACTTATAAGTTTGCCAAAAAAGAACTAAACTTTTTCTTAATTTCTCTACGAGAATACATATAATTAGAAATTCGATATTTAAAATTACTATTTTTTTTTAAATACAGGCTTAATAATGTACTCTAGTATAATTCTTTACTATCGGATAACTTTACATATATTAAAGTAAAACATATTAAATTAGGAAAATCACCAATACAAAATTTAATTTAAATATGAAAGCATTGACTGTTATGACAGAAGCTGAATACAATAACACCACATATGTATAAGCAAATTATGTAATTCTAAAAATATCATTTGCCTTTGAATTTTCGTATATTTGAAAGCCGAATTTTGCACTAATTATAAGAAAAAATAAACGGTCAAGTGCGAGTATTACTCGCGCACAGAGGGTTCCGAACGATATTATATGAATTAGTAAGTGTTGTATTAAAAAATATCGTTTCTAAAATAATACAAAGACTTGTAAAAACTATACAACGTAGGGTTGGGTATAGCTGTATAGTATACAGGGTGCAAAGGAAAGTGTCTTTAACCTGAAAATACAACTATACAAGTGATGTAACTGTACAGTAAAGCGACTACGCCCGACCTAATGCAAATGACAGCAGCACCCGTATTAGCGAAATTTGGAAGATAGCCATTGCAAATCAAAAACGAAAAGAGGTAGGGTAAATTTTCCAGTTATAAAGTTTTAGAGCATCAATTAATTAGTGCGAAACGACATTTGGTTCACACGGATAAGACAAATCGTCGCCTGCATACCCAAAAATGTCCGAAATCGATGAGCGACGATTCTAATTTGCCTATTCACATTCCGGAAATGTAGCAGTGTACAACTGCAGATTGTGACGCTGTACTGTGCTGTAATGTCTGTAAAGATTTCATTTCTAATGCATTTAAAACTAATTTTAGAATAAGCCTTTCGGGGCCAGAAGAGGTCAGTTCGTAAAATGATGAAATAATTGACTGACACCAGAATATTCAAACGAATTTCTCAAGAAACAAAAACCCGCTAATTTGCACTTTCATTACAAAAGCAAAATTTTATTAAAATACTTGTCAGTTTTGGAATACCATTGTCCATTTGTCAGTTTTGGAATAAAAATTAGGTAGTTAGACCGTCTAGCCACCGCCCTTGAAAGGTTTAAATCTATTTCGTCGTATTGAAGAGGCTTGCAGTAGACGTTCCATGTTGAGAAATGTGCATGCAGAATTACTCTCACGAATACAAACGTGTATCGTGAACAATGGCGAAATTTTCGAACATACTGAATATTAACTTTTTATCACTGTGAGACAGTTTGTCTTTTTTTGTGTGATGTTATCAAATGCATTGAGATAAGTACGTATTTATAGCATAAATTGTGCGTATTTCTTCATACTTCTGACTATTGCATTCAAACGTTTACACAAAGGGGAGTGCATCGATTTCGGACATTTTTGGGTAAACAGGCGAAGATTTATCTTATACATGTAAACCAAATATCGTATTCTACTAATTAATTGATGCTCTAAAACTTTCTAAGTGGAAATTTTGCTCTATCTCTTTTAGTTTCGACTTGCAGTGGCTATCTTCCAAATTTCGACACTAGGGGGGGGGGGGGGGGGGGCTGCTGTCATTTTCATTAAATCGGGCGTAGTCGTTTTACTATACTGTTACCTCACTTGGCTAGATGTAGCTCCCTCCATTCACAAGTATTTTCAGGTTAAAGAGACTTTCCTTTGCACCCTGTATACAAGAATATTATAAATGGACATACCATGAAAGTTCACAGATATATGGAACCTAAATAATAGCAAATATAACTATTCTGAATATATGTTATTCCATATAGGTTTTTAGTTAACCTTTAAAGACATAGTAGGTGTATTGAGAGAGCCACTCAATGGAAACTAGTCGCGAATACCATAGTATTTATGTGATTAAATCTCATTAAATTAGTCTGTTTTTAACAATTTGACGTCTATTGTTTTTATACTGCTACTGGGCATTGCATTACATAAATATGTCCTTTAAATTTGCTATCTAGACTTTAAAAGCCGATGGAGCATAGAGTACGTCGTACCTGCCATTATGTATGGCCAAACCGTCCGTGTCTTTAAGAATTAATATCTCGGCTAATTACCGAAGATTTTTTCCGAAATTCTTGATGAAAAATGCTTTTATACTTCTGCTACGAAAGGTATCTTCAGCTGTGCTCAACACTTTTGCTGAAGCCCGTAAATCGAAATTTGAGCGTAACGGAAAAAAATCGATTTTTTCAAAAACTATGTGACCTAGGGTAATCGCTATAATTTTCCTGCAAGGTTTAAATTAATGTCCACTACCTCTAATTTTTTCATAATTTTTTTTCAATAGATTCAAAATTACATGGGGGGGGGGGATATATTATTTCACTACATTTTCCACCATAACTTTGAATATGTAATACCTAAAAGTAAATGAAATATATTTTTGATTTCAGCGTTACGAAAGCTTTCACACGATATACAAAGAAAATATTTCTTTTCAAGTAACTTAATTAGCCCCTCTACATTTTCCCTAAATATATTTATGAATATTTATTAATCCGTAAGCATGTGGGTAAATAATCTTTATTACTTCGCCCAATTTGAACTTTCCACGTTGCATAGTTTACGAGTAAAAGAGCTATGATAGACAGACAGACACAGGAGCGATTTTATAATGGTTCCGTTTTTACTTTTTAAGTACGGAACCCTAAAAATGTTAAGATTTAGTCAAATTTTGCTGTTTATTTAAATTTAATTCACTAGCTAACAGTTAAAATGCCTCTTGCATAATAAAGTTGTTTCTATATAATTCGGGCATGAGAAAAACGAATATGACATTTAAAATGCTGAGATACCTAAATGTTATAAATTATGTTGAAATTTCAATGAAGAATTGTATCTTACAAAATTAAACATAAAAAAAAAAAAAAAAAAATTCTAAATTCATATTCCATTTTTTCGACACAAAATTAGTACAGATTTACTATAGATTGCAAACAGTAAAAAACCGATGTACAAATATTATAATAACACAGTACATGTAATATTGCTAATTGCTGAAAAGGTGTAAGATTAAAATTCTAAGAGCTGCAAAAAAGCTATATTACTATAAAACTAAGTAGAACAGACGGGTAAAAGTATTGCTATATTGTAATGACCAGCTGGAAATTTAAATACAGAAAAAAGGAGCATGTAGCTGATAATAAATATAATAATAAAAAAAAACCACAGCCCTGAAAAGATTGCATCAAGAAGAAAATATCCAAGTAAATTTCAATGAATGTAAGATAATTTTACTCTCGAACCTATATTATCCATCCATTATAACAGAAACAAAAGAGATTCAAACACGTAAAAATCCCATATGTAAAAATGCAGCATTATTAAGCTTACCTAAACTGTGGCTCGAGATTCAGTAGAGATTTCGAAGTATCCTCCTCGAGAATATTCTCAGTGTACTCTGGAGGACTCTGTACCTCAGCAAGAAGAAACCGTATACGTACTACACGGATGGTTCTAGGTCAGAGGATGAAAGAGTAGGATGCACCTACCTCCTCTTCACCAAGGACTGGATTGTCGATGAGTGTCAGTTCCGCCTGACCGATGGTTCGTCTGTCTCCTCTGCCGAGGGCTAATCGATCAAGGAGGCAATTTCGGACGTTCTCCGGGAGGTTTTCGGTGAACTCGATATGTTCTCTGATACGAAATCGGATCTACAGGCGCTATAATCTTTGTTGCGTCGTTACAAAGCAATTGCCGTGATCAGAGGGTTAAAAGTAAAGGAATCAAGGTCCATATGTACTACATGAAGGCTCACGTTGGTTACGCCTACAATGAGCATGCCGATGCGCTGGCGACGTGGGCCGCAAATCGCCGCACTGTTGATGTACAGATTCATTACTCCTTCCATCAGGAACAGAGGAAATTGATAGGTCAGGCACTAATTGATTGGCAAGATAGATGGGATCAATCTAGAGACGATCGGGTCACATACGCGATCTTCCAGAGGGTCTCCACTCGGAGACTCCAGGGGGATTTCTTCGTAAACAAAGTCCTAACGAGACACGGTGCTTTTGTTGACCACCAAGCCTGCTTTTTCAGGGGTAATCTCCGTGCTTCTGCGGGACAGGGAATAGCACGATTAGACATTGTATGGATGAGTGATCTCATAGAAAATCATTTCTCTGGCGGTTTCCACACTCGAACGCTTACCGATCTTTGCCTTGATCATTACAGCAGGAAGGGGATTGTGGCTATTGTTAGGCTCTTGACAAGGGTATTGGATCGTCCGGGCGGTCGCAGTGCCACCTAATCTTTTCACATCTTGTTCAGAAGTCTTTGAATGGTGATCTCAAAATGAGCTGAACGCAAAACTGTATTAGAGGATCCCAAGGGATGTTTTTCAGGGTTTTTCCTTGTGTGTAACGATAATTCGGATCACTTTTCCTATTAAGTCCTCCCTGAAGGCTAAGTTTCAATTTTGGCGGTGGGGCTACTGTGCCTGCCGACTTAGGACCTGCGCGCGAACGATATCCGTTCCTTGCTGGGTTTTTGCTGGTGGCCTCAGTTTCACTGTTGGCGTCACAACATATTCTGACATAGATCCCTGCTGAAGGCATTTCCTTGAATTTCGGATTCGTCAAAAAATTCCATAGGAGGTAGAATATCAGACCTCAGTAGTGACTTTACGAAGTTCTTTGCTGGGTTTTGTCCTTATGTCTCGTTTGTTCAGCTGTTTTGTCTGGCGGGTTTCTTTCGTGCGTCTGGGCGTCATTAGGTGCCTTTTGGGCGTGGGGATTGCTACGCAATATCCTTGGAATGACCGCATGGAGCTCCTCGGCTCTAGTACAGGGAAATTTAGTTTTACTCAATGGTTAGGAAAATAGAAATAAACGTCATTTTAAAATAAAAATATAATGTACGTTACACGAAAAACTGAATGATGGCGTTTGAAACATCATCTTCAGATAATTACAAGATATTTTCAGAAGCCGTTTCAGACAATTGCATCATAGCCCGTGCAATTTCAGAATAACATTATTTATTTGTTTTGAAAATGGCTCAGGTAGAGTTGAAAAATCTCAGCACTGAAAATAAAACATTTTTGCTGTTTTTTAAATTTCAATCTTACACCTTTTTAGTAATTAGAAATAATATATTATTATAAGGTGTTAATTTGTTATACATAAGCACAGTGTATGTTTTTACTATATGCGCCCGTATAGCAGTAGTACTCTATCTTAAAATCCAGAGATAATTTAAAAAAAAACAGTTAAATGCGAGTATTACTCGCGCTCAGAGGGTTCCGTACAATAAATATAATAATTATTAACTGTATTATTAAGAACATTGTTATTAAAAGAAAAATAAGACTTTGTAAAAAACTATACAACATAGGATTTCATATAGCTGTATATATGAATGGGTATACCGTAAAAGTTCAAAGAAATATGAACCCTAAGTTATATCAAATATGGATATTCTGTATAACTCTTACTTAAATCTTATCCTAATCTGTATATGATGAACTTAATTCGGCACTGACAATAAAAGTAGTACATATTTAAACTTCATTTGCCATTTCATGAAACTAAATTCAGCGCAGTAATAGTCTTTTCTTTTTACAGTGTAGTTAAACAAAGCCCTTCAAAGTTTAAGCTTGACATTCTGCTAAGCGCGCTTAGAAATGAGGTCATAAAGTAGCAACTCCGCTTTGGTCCACGCCGCGCTTTTCCAGACAGGTTTTTAATTAACATTTAAAGACTCGGGAGGCGTATTGAGAGATATACTCAATGAAAACTATTCGCGAATCCCATAGTATTTATGTGATTAATTCTAAATAAATTAGTCTGTTTTTAAAAATTTGGCGTTTATTGCTTTTATACTGCTACTGGACATTGCATTACACAAATGTATCATTGAAGTTGTTATGTGGTCTTTAAAAGCCGATGGTACATACAGTACGCCGACCCTATCATTATGTATGTCCAAACCGCCCATGTCTTTAAGGGTTAATATCTCAGCTAATTATCGACAATTTTTTTTTCATAAATCATTAACAACAATGCTTTATACTTTTACTACGATAGGTACCTCGAGCTTTCCTGAACACCTTTACTGAATGCCCGCAAAACGAAATTTGTGTGATGGAAAAATGCGCTTTTCTCAAAAACTATGTGATATAGGGTAATAGATATAATTTTTCTTCAATGTTTAAATTAACCTCTACTACCTTTATTTTTTTCATAATTTTAGTTTCAGTAGATTCGGAAATAGATGGGGGGGGGGCATATTTTTGAACTATATTTAAGACGTTATCTCTGAAAATATATTACCTAAAATTAAATTAAATGTACTTTTAAGTTCAGCGTTACGAAACCTTTCACACGATATACAAAGAAAATTTTTTTTCTAAGTAACTTAATTAGCCCCTCTACATTTTTCCTAAAAATATTTGTAAATGTTTAATAATCTGCCAATAGTGGGTCAATAGCCTTTATTACTTCCCCAATTTGAACTTTCCACGTTCCATAAATTACGATTAAAATAGCTATGACATACAGACACAGGAGTGACCTTATAATGATTCCGTAGTTACTATTTAAGTACGGAACTCTGAAAATGTGGTCATATTCGGATTTCTCGATCGCAAATTAGTAAAAATTTACTATTCTTATTAAAGAAGCAAACGTAAAGTATTTTTTGTTGGATAATTAGAAATACTGCGTAAAAATCACTCAAAGTATTATATTTATTAAATTATAAGTAAATAACGATTATCATTTTATAGGATTTCATGCGTGTTAGTTTAAATTTATATAAATTTAATATATATACATACATATATATATATATATAGAGAGAGAGAGAGAGAGAGATTTAAAAATGCAAAGATATTTGTTTTTCAGTTCTATGTAACAGAAAAGAAGACTTAATTAAACACTGATATTTTCTTCCATCTGTAAGAAAATTTAAAAAATAAATTTATAATTTATTCTGAAACCTCTTTCTATCAATTACAATCGACTTTCCAGATTGTGAAAGATAGAACGAACATTCAAAGGAATTATTGAAATGCAAATTGCACAAAGAACGATTCAAGAAGTTTGATCGAACTCTCCAATTTCAAATAAATTTGATCAAAGAATAAATGAGTTAAAAGGTTTTGGGAGTCAGTTAAACAAATAATTATTAAATTTCCTTTTCTAAAAGATGTAACCGCTGAAGAGGGGACTGAAAAATGTTTTTTTTCATAAACACTTTTGTGAATATATCTAAAAGGAAACCGAATTTTTTGCGTTTTTTATAAATTTTAATATTCAACGTTAAACATTTCATTACAATCTTTTCATTTCGTTGTTATTACATGTCATTTTATTTTTTCTTTTGTTTAATTTCTTAATTTCTTTATTTTGTTAAATTTTAATATTGTAATATATTATTTTCACTTTTATATTTACTTTGCATTTTTTTATTATTATTACTTTCCTTATTACTCGTATTTTGACCATTTTCTAGTTTTATATTTAAAAATCTATATTAATAAGATGACAGGGTATACACGTAAATGAGTTTATAGTCATATAAAACAATTACAAAAAATCATATATCTGTCATAGATTATGAAACAATTTTCAACAGTAACATTACTAATAAATGTCTTTTTTCCTAGAATGGAAACAGATATCTAAATATGCAACTTAAAAAAAAAAAAAAAAAAAAAAAAAAAAAAAAAAAAAAAACACGACTCAATAAAAATCCACTTTCTGCAGTTGCTGCCCATATCCATGATATTGCCAAAATGAAATGATATTGCCAAAATTTAATTTTATAATAGTGGATATTTTATTATGATATTAAGGTTAAAAATAGCTTTCGCATGGTGTGCGTAGGAAATACAGTCATTTTAATAATATGCAAGAGAAGTTATATTTATTTTAAATGCATTATCACTCAAATAATTTTAATTTCCTACTATATAATAAAACTTCTATTGTGTGCAAATTATAACAGATGCATTAAATTGGTAAGATCGTAACCATTTAAGCATAATTTACCATTATTTAATTTTATCCTTAAGTAAAAGTATTTTAAGATTTCAGTTACTTTCTAAGAATGAAAAACCAAGTTTAAAACTATATTTGGAAATTGTGTACCACTGATCCCAAATAACAATCGTTTATTATTGTCAAAATAATTATTGTCAAATTTATCACCCAAAATTTCCTAAGAATTCATTAAAATATTCCAGGACAAAGACAATTTTTATTGTGTTGTCCTGTGTAATTTACACTGATTTCATATGAAAGCTAATTATTGTTTTAACAACGACTTGTTAAAAGATCCAGTCCAAAAATCGCGACGAAGACGGAATTGGTTGTTGTTGAAACTATCCGCAAATTTCAAGGGCACATAAACTGTAAGGTAGATGCTGTCGTTTATCGGCCCAAGACTGCTTCCTACAAAATAACGGCTAATGGCCTTAGTAAGAACATGGCCTTATTTGGTAGAAGTACCATTATACATGTATTCTTTAATATAATCTAATATTTGCTCCAGCTCTATGCAGACAGATCAGAGAAATTCTAATTTAAGGTTTTCCAACGGTGTACGGTATCAATAGATAAAAAAGTGGGAAATATTACTACTCGCAAATCGTGATTTTGGGTTCTTTAAAAGAAATGGCAATATTTCAGTCTGTATGGAGCATTAAAACGAGATAAATTATATAAAAACAGAGCTCAGTCATACAGCATAAACATTTTTATTAGGTAGCTTTCATTACAAAAAGCTACCTATTGCAGCCGTTCGGAGGAAAGCGATTTCAAAAAATTTTGGTATATTTTCATCGATCATGACCCCCAGACCCCGAAACCACCCTCCGTTCAAAATTGATATATATATATATATATATATATATATATCAATATATTGCCTTCAAGGAGGACTTAAAGGAATCGACTGGGAGTGGAGACTTAATGTCCAATCCGCACCTTCCACCGGTGCAGCCTGTTAGTACCCTTGCCTAGTGCATGGGGAACGAACGCGGATGGGCTTCCTCCAACCCGCTTGGCCAGCGTGGAGGAATTTGGCCACCTACCCCCCTTATTTTACAATGAATTCACAAAATAAATCACGGCCCTTAATTCCCGGCGGTCTGAATGTTCCTGGTTACGGCAGCGATCAGAAAGACATGAAGACAGAGGGTGCTAAGAATAACCGGGCTCGGCTAGGCTGCCATAAGTTGATGACCTTGGCTACGTATAATGGACGATCCCTATCTTCGGAAAATCGTTTACAGGAACTTGAAGAAGAATTAGAAAGAATCAACTGGGACATCCTAGGATTATGTGAAGTAAGAAGAAAAGGAGAAGAGAAGATAGATCTTGCTAGCGGACATGTATTACACTACAGAGGCACAGAAGATGGAAGAACAAGCGGTGTAGGATTTCTGATTCATAAAAGGTAGAAGAATCACATCGTAGAATATGATAGTGCATCAGATAGAGTTGCAAGATTAGTAATACAGGTGTCCAGAAGATACAAGCTGCAAATTACCCAAGTTTATGCACCAACAGTAAGCTATACTGATGAAGAAGTTGAGGATTTCTATGAAGAAGTAGCTTCAATGCATCAAAAGGGAAAATGCTACATAAAATTAATAATGGGAGACTGGAATGCTAGAATTGGGGAAAAAGAGAAAGGTGAGTTATCAGTAGGAAATCATGGATATGGGGTGCGAAATGAAAGAGGAAACAGATTGATTGAGTTTGCAGAATGTGAACAGTTGTATATCATGAATTCATTTTTCAAGAAAAAGCCACAAAGAAAATGGACATGGCGTTGTGCAAATGGCTCAACAAGTGAAATCGACTACATCTTAACAAACAAAAAGCATCTTATTCAGGATTGCAGCGTTCTCAATAACTTCAATACAGGAAGTGATCACAGGTTGGTTAGATGCAAACTGCTGTTAAATACTAAAGTGGAAAGAATGAAGCTTTTGCAACACTCAAAGAAATCAATCGATGTAATAAATCTCCAGAAACATAAAGAAGAATTCCATTTGGAACTTAAAAACCGTTTCCAAGTACTTCAATCAACTTTAGAAGAAGAGCAAGATGTTACAGTAGTGAACAAGAAACTAACCAATACTCTACAAGATATTGCAAAGAAGATAGCCGGCGATGCACAAGTAAAGCAGACAAAGAAAATAACAGATGAAACAAGAAGATTGATGAAGAAACGCAGAGAATTTAAAATGAAGAAAAACAATCCTAAATCAAGAGTTGAATATGCTGAATTATGTAAAACGGTAAGAAAATGTGTTACAGAAGATATCAGAAAATTTAACTCTGATCTTGTCAATAAAATTCTAGAAGATAACAAAAGTTTAAAATCAGCTAGGCGAAAACTTTGTGTTGGAAGAAAAGGTATTTTTGCACTAAAGAGGGCAGATGGAACAATCACCAAAATCAATAAAGAAATAGTACACATTGTCGAAAAATTCTATAACGATTTATATAAATGTGAAGATCAGGGGGAAATCAACTTATGTGATCCACGAGAAAACTTAACAGAAACCGATGCCATAATCCCAGTGATGACAGACGAAGTTTTACAAGCCATTAAATTTATGAAAAAAGGTAAATGCCCCGGAGAAGATGGAATTACAATCGACCTTATCAAAGAAGCAGGAGAAGAATTTACAAAAATGCTGTCCTTACTGTTTTCCAAATGTCTCCAGAAGTCAGATGTACCAGAATATTGGAATAATGCTGTGATGGTGCTACTTTACAAGAAAGGAGAGAAGGAAAACATTAAAAACTACCGCCCAATCAGCTTACTGTCAGTGATTTATAAAATTTTCACCAAAGTTTTAACGATAATACTTGAATCAGCTCTGGACTCAGCTCAACCTAGAGAACAAGCAGGATTCCGAAATGGATTCAGCACAATGGATCATATCCAAACGGTAAGGGAACTCATAGAAAAACATAAGGAATATAATTTACCTCTTTGCCTTGCCTTTATTGATTATGAAAAAGCATTTGATTCGGTCTACACATCAGCAGTAGTAGAATCTCTGGAGGATATTGGTATAGACAAACCTTACATCAATATTATAAAGAAGATTTACAAGAAAGCAGCAGCAACCATTAGCTTGGACAAAGGAAAAGCAAAGATCAAGCTTGGAAGAGGGGTAAGACAAGGAGACACCATTTCGCCTAAGCTTTTTACTGCTGTCTTAGAAAATATTTTCAAGAAGCTGGATTGGGAAAACAAAGGGATTAGAATAAATGGGGAATATTTAAGTCATCTCCGATTTGCTGACGACATTTTAATTATCAGTAACAGTCCTGAAGAATTGGAAAATATGCTAAAAGATTTGGCAGAAGCTAGCATTAATGTGGGATTAAAAATAAACTTGGAAAAGACTAAGGTGATGTTCAATTTATTTGCATCAAAAAAGAAAATCGTCTATAACAACTCTGAAATTAAAGAAGTGCAAAGTTATGTGTACCTTGGGCAAGAAATATCATCGGATAATAGTATCATGAATGAAATCAATAGAAGAATAAGAAATGGATGGAGTGCTTTTGGGAAGAACAATATTATTCTGAAGAGTAGCATGCCCCTTTGTTTGAAAAGAAAGGTATTTAACCAATGTGTTTTGCCTGTCCTAACTTATGGAGCAGAAACATGGACGCTAACAAAACGGATGGTACAAAGATTGCAAACAACACAGAGAAGTATGGAAAGATGTATGCTAGGTATAACTAGAAGAGACACAAAAAGAATAACCTGGATAAGAAGTCAGACGAAAGTTTTTGACATCATTGAAAGAATTAAACGGCTAAAATGGAAATGGCCTGGGCACATCGCAAGAAGACAAGACAATAGATGGAGCACAAACACCCTACAGTGGTATCCCAGAGATGTAAAACGGCCAAGAATACGACCTCAAGTAAGATGGAGTGATGAAATCAGAAAAGTAGCCGGTGTAAATGGGATGACTAAAGCACTAGACAGGAAACATCGGAAAAATCTGGGGGAGACCTACATCCAGCAGTGGATTGAAAACGGTTGATGATGATGATGATGATGATGGTGATATCAATATATATATATATATATCTGACCTTTGTCATACTGTAACTCTCGTATTTATGAACAGATTTGGATGTAATTCGGTGTGTACATAGTACATATCAATGTCTCGACCGAGCTCGTTGGCCAGCTTCATCCGCCATTTTGTTTCAAAATGGCGGCCATTTAAAATTTTTTTTAAAAATTAAAATTTGAAATGTGGTACAAAAATATTGAAAATGGAAAAATATTTTTCTTATGTATTTGACCTATATACAAAGACTTCGGAGCAGTTTTTGTTTCGTCTATATCTTAAAAAATGGCTGAGTTATTGCATTTTGAATTTCTAGCATGGCTGACATTTTGAAACGTCCTGAATTTTGTCACGCGATAAAAGGCGTATTTATGAACGGATCTGGATGTAACTTCGTTTATACATAGTACATACCAATGTCTCGACCGAGTTCGTTGGCCAGCTTCATCCGCCATCTTGTTTAAAAATGGCGGCCATTTAAATTTTTAAGAAAAATTTAAATTTGAAATGTGGTACCAAAAAACTGAAAATTGAAAAAATATTTTTTCCTTATGTGTTTGACCTTGATAAAAAGATTCAAGAGCAGTTTCTGTTTCGTCTATATCTTAAAAAATGGCTGAGTTATAGCATTTTGAATTTCTAGCATGGCTGACATTTTGAAACGTCCTGATATTTGTCACGTGATAAAAGGCGTATTTATGAACCGATTTGGATGTACCTTGGCGTGTACATAGTACATACAAATATCTCGACCGAGTTCGTTGGCCAGCTTCACCCGCCATCTAGTTTCAAGTTGGCGGCCATTTAAAAAAAATTTAAAAATTTAAAATTTAAAATGAGATACCAAAAGATTAGAAAATGAAAAAGATTTTCTTTTGTATGTGTTTTACCTTAATACAAAGATTCCGGAACAGGTTTTGTTTCGTCTATATCTAAACAAAGAGTTATAGCATTTTGAATTTCTATTGTGGCTGACATTTTAAAACGATCTGATTTTTGTCACGCGATAACAGGCGTATTTATGAATCGATTTGGATGTAACTTGGTCTGTCTCTGTACATAATACATACCAATGTCTCGACCGAGTTCGTTGGCCAGCTTCATTCGCCATCTTGTTTCAAAATTGTTACCATTTAAAAAAATTTAATTTAAGGTATTAAAAAATTGGAAAATGAAAAAGATTTTTTTTTATGTGTTTGGCCTTGATACAACGATTCTGGAGCAGTTTTTGTTTCTGAAAATTTGTTCTTTTGTTTATATCTTAAAAAATGGTTGAATTATAGCACTTTGAATTTCTAGCATGGCTAACACTTTGAAACGATCTTGTATTTGTCACGGGATAACACACGTATTCGCCTGTTTCGATGTAAGAAGGCATGTGGATAGTATACATCAATATCTCGACCAAGTTCGCTGGCCAGCTTCATCAGCCATCTTGTTTAAAAATGGCGGCCATCAAATTAAAAAAAAAAAATTTTGAAAGTGAGGTGCAAAAAAATTGGAAATTGAAAAAGGTTTCTTTCTTAAGTATTTGACCTTGATATAAGGATTCAGGAGCATTTTTTGTTTGTCTTTATCTTAAAAAAATGGCTCAGATATAGCAGTTTCAATTTCTAATGTGGGCGACATTTTGAAAAATCTGATTTTTTGCCTGCGACAGCACTCTTATATATCAACCGATTCCGATGTGAGTGAGCATGTGCACAGCAATTACTAAGGTCTCGACCAAGTTCACTGGTTAGCCTCATCCACCAGGTTGTCTTAAAATGGCAGGCACTTTAAGAAATCGCCGAATTTGGCAGCCAAATATAAGTTACTTTAAATAAAAGCAGCTTGGATAAAGCTGACTAATTTCACGAAATTCTCATTCATAATGATTTAGTATTGATAAAAATTAGTATTGAATTTCCTATATTCGGTTTCCACTAAATTGAGCTTCGTGTGTTTGAATAATATAAGTTGGCTTTTTTAAAATAAGGTATATGAGAGCTACCTCTTCCTACCGGCACTGGCCGGAAGGACTTTTATTTTATTAATTGCGATTTTTTTCTGAACGCAACTAACAAATTAATCTTAATGTTTTGAGAATTCATCATTTATCAAATAGCTTTGTGTAAAATAATGTATGAGATGCTATCTTCCTCTAATAAAATAAAATTCTGCTGCATAACTTGGTCCAACACCTAAAATTATAAGAAAAGAAAAAAAAATATCTACAAAAGTGATCTTTTGTAAAATTTTCCATATGTGGAATTCCATTAGGGACGCTAATAAACAGGATACGATCTGTAAAAGAATCTCATAATACATGTCTAAACACGAAAGCTTTCATTAATTTAATTTAAGACAACGATATTCTGCTTTGGGAAAACTATAATATGTATTTATCATCGATTCTTAAAAAAAAATTTCGAGATTAATTAAATTGCTTCTTTTTATTAAATTAGAATAAAGTGTTTGTGTTTACTTGATAAAATACAATCATTTTTAGAAGTTAAGGGATTTGGGGAATATTTAATTTGTTTCCTTAATTTGACTACAGTTTCTCATTTGTTGAACAAATATTGAGAAAAAAGCTGATTATCAGAATTACGCTTTTCTGTTTTAAGATTTTTTTTACACTATTACAATCCTTAAATATATGGAAATTAAATTTCTTCAAACTATTATTATGTTATTCATTTTCATCAATATCTTTAAAGAAAAATCATCGAACATCAATAAATGAGTTGAGCTCGGCTTTTACATCGATACGAAGTTAATTATTCTAAAAGTTTATGAAATTTATGCTCCTAGATGCATTCTGCACATGTATGATTAAACTGTGAAGACATTTTAGAGCATTTAGTAGTATGTTGACGCCGACTCTCTTGGTCCATGTGATAATTTTGGTGATTAAATTTAGCACCACAGGCACAATGATGTGAAACTCAACATGGAATGATATGACATCAAAAAATCTCTTCACAAAAAGAGAATGATAAATCATACCATACAATATTCTTGCGAAACGATACATTGTTTTAGTGTTTGTAAAAGCGATTTTAGTTTCTTAAAGATACTTTAAAGTTACAATAGCTAATTTAGCTACTGAGTCTACAGAAGGACAAAAATCATACAGCACAATGAATTTGTACAAATAAGGGAATTAGTACAAATATTAGTTGTTGAACTTCTTATTCTGTAAAATTATTCATAAGGATGTTAAGCCCAGATTGTGTCACTGTCTTTTCGAAAGGCATGTACTTTTGATTTCTATCAATATGGTAGCTTATACAATCGGTTCTTTAAATTAAATGTCCTATTAGAAGTTGCGTTAAAAAACTTTTTGAAATTCACATATAAAACGAGAAGCATGAAATTCGTTTTTTAATTTCCACATTGCTCTAATTTGAACTACATTAATTACAGACAAATTAAAAACAAAGGGCACGTATGTTATAACGAATAAGACAACTTTTAAAAATGAAGCATTACACGCTTTTTACTTCATTTCCAAACATTATCGCAAAGCAAGTATTTCAAAATTAAGCTTTGGAATTGTGTTAAGTATTTTTACTTTATAAAAAGAACAAAAACAATAGTAATTTATTAATTAAATTATATCATGTAATAAAAGATTTCGCCAGATAAATTTCCATAGATATTATAAAAATCTTAAATGCATTAATAAGAAAGCTGTAACGTATAATCATATGTATTTTAAGACACATTGTCATCAAAGAGCTAGAAGAATTCCTTTATTTCTTTTATATTTTTATCATGTAGTGTATTTTCAATTTATTACAAATAGGCAAGGTTTTTAATAATTTTGTATACATGTTTTACTCATTAGATTGTAGGCGAATAACATATTAAACAGAGGAATCCGAAAACAAAATGATAAACAACAAATGAAATATTTTTGAAAACATCAGATTTTACTTTTTTTTTTTTTTTTTTTTTAACTAGATTATAGTTTTACCGAAACTTAAGAAAAAGTTCAAAAATACATAAGTAAAAATTGTAATGAAATTTTACCTATTAATTTTTTATACATCTTTTCGATAAGTTCTGCTACTTAACAAATGTATAAGCATCTAAAATATATTTAATTCTCCTGGGGAATTACGCATTTCAAATTATAAATTAATTTCTGTAAAAAATAACGTAATTATTGTGTAAGAAAAGTTTCATGCTCGTTTTATAACAAAAATAATATTTAGTTTTTATTTGATGATTTTTAAAGAAATACACAATATATATTCAGTATATATTCAGTAATAACATAAATGTAAATGGAAAAAAAATCTCTTGATAGCTTTTTATAATTTCATTATAATTTAAAATTGATTTCCCTTTGTGTTTTCTTTATTTTCAAAGGAATTATCTATGGGAAGTATATTTAAAATCATTTCATAAGGAATAAAAATGTTTGAAAACTAAATATTTATTTTTAATTAAAATATGTTACTTGGGATTTTTTAAACATTTAATATGCGTTAAAAAAAACTTACGGATTGCATTTATGCATCTAAATAGATTATATTTTTAATATCGAAATATATATATATATATATATATATATATATATATATATATATATATATATATATATATATATATATATATGTGTGTATATATACATATATATATATATATATATATATATATATATATATATTGTATATATATATATATATATATATAATACGTTTTTCCTACGAATTGGTTTTAAAGTAAAGAAATATTTTTTATGAAACACTTTTTAATTTACTTATTTTAAAATTTCTTTAAATGTTGAGAAATAATTTTTATATATTACTGCAACAATTTTACAGCAATAATTGTATTTTTAAAATCAAAATATCGTAACTTCATTACTGTAATCAATTGTTTCAATATGATATATTTATTTTAACTGTTATGCGTCGGTAATATTATTAAGTCGAATCAAAAATATGAAAATCTATTGCTGTGTTAAAAACTTAATTTTATTTTAAAACCAAACTTAAAACTGGAACACTTTCGAAACAATTATTTTCTTTAACTTAAAGCAATGCAAGCACATAGATATCATATAAAAATGATCGTGAAATACGAATAAATAATTGTTAAATTTTAACGTTTAATTTGAAATATTTATCAAAGCAAGTGCATTTTTTATTGAATAGCATGTTTTTAAATTAAGATAATGTTTCGTAAGTATTTCGACTTTGTGAATTTCCTTTGATTATACTACGTGATGAGGAAAATAAATGTTTTATAAGGTTTTCCTTTCTTATTAAAATAAAATTTTAATAAAAATATTAATTATTCTAAAGTTAGAAATGCTTAACCATGATCTTACGTCAGAAATATACACCTTTATTAATTTAGCTTTAATATATTTTCTTTTTCTCTTGCTGTAAAAAAAAAAAAAAAAAAAAAAAAAAAAAAAAAAAAAAAAATACATAACAAAATGCGCATCAAAAATTTTGACGGCATTAAATATTACTGCTTTCAAAGAATATAAGTTAAAACTGATGTGAAACAATAAGAACTATAAGATCTTTTACATCTTGTTATTGTTTTCAAGTATCTTTCAACTACATATGCCGCAGCTACGAAATATTCACGAAATGCCAGTCGTATTTATTGCAAATTAGTATAAGATATGATGACATCGTTTCATTCTAGACTTTGCATTTCACAGCGATCTTTTTTACGTAACATGCACTTCAGTATGACTTCAATCTGAATTTTACAAAATATGCAGCAAACACTGATAACGAAGTGAAATATTTTGATGTTTCCATGCGCCATTAATCCTCGTCCAAAAGAACGGTGTGATGATCTGTGTTTCATTTTCATAGGATTTCATACAAACAAAGAAAATGAAGATTTTATTATTGAATGATTTGTATTGTAGAAATGTACAATTTAAAAATGACAAATGTCTTCTATAATTCAATATTCAATTTCTGAAAAAGTTTAATTCAAATTAGACGAAAGAAACAGCATTATTTATTGCAATAATTATAATTAGCAAAGTGAAAAAAATTTTTGAAGATTAAAAAAAAATAAAATAAAATAAAATAAATAAACTTAATTAATCAATGCGTTAAGGTTTTTTTTATGTCTGTTATTTTTGTCTAAATGAATGAATCTAAAAAATGAATGGCTCACCAAACCGCTTTCTATTTCCTGTGGATCAAGGCAGCGGTTTACTCATCGATTAACGCAGCTTTATGTTTCATTTCCTAATACTGAGTAGGGCCATCTATCCGCAATTAATATAAACGAAGGACTTGTGTCTTAAAATTGTAGTTTTTTAATAGAAAATATGCAGGACGCATTGATTTATTTAAAGATCAATTTTTAAAAGCTCCCGTTTTTATAAGTTTAATTTGTCATTCTGTATTAAAAAAATCAAAGTTATTTCTATTATAATTTCCTTCGCAAAATTTTTGTTGAATACTAGTAGGCTGAACCCACTGCGCGGTCCATTTTTCAAGCGAAACTTCCAAAACGATATAGAGGTTTCGACACTATATTTTAAATTAATATGGACCTTCACCTGGGAAGTCCTTCTGCATTTTCTGAATACGCATCGGACGCCATTGCGCTATTATATTACCTGATGCGTTAGACGAAATTCGGGCAATTCAGAAGCACTCTTTAGTACATCATGTAGAGTTTGTCCGGGAAATGCGGCCATTACGATCACCAGAAATTAAAATGTACTCTAATCACCACACTACTAAAAAATAGATAATTACAATGATTTCAGAGATTGACCCTTTAACTTAAAGAATGTTCAGGTTATTCACTTTCGTTTGTTAGCTCATTTGCTCCGGGCTTCTCAGCATGGTGCTATGTGTGGATCTGATAACATAAATACCATCGCTCGTTAAATTACATGTTATTTGGTAATATACCTCTTCTTTTGGTAGGTTTTCGACAGTTTCTTACCTTCGAATTCGAGTAGAGTAAATACAGTCAAAACAGTATTTAACTTTGATATTTTAAAAAATGCGAATCATGTAAAATTGGATATTGAAAGCTGAATTGTGTGAATAAAATTAAAACAATGTTATTTTAACTGCCGTTTCTGTTTATATACCAGTTTTAATCATGCAACTATTATTCTAGGAAAATAACCTCGATAACTGATTCAAATAGAAAACTAAACCTCTAGTTTTCATTCAGTAAAATCTTCCCAATCATCCGTAGTCGGATCCACAACAAAGTTTGATGTGAAACGTTAGAAATGTTCGTAACGGTATGGCTACAAATGTACCACAGTTAGCTACAAAACAGAGTTAATTACTCGCCAAACATTCCATTAAATAATGTCAAGTTGCTGTTGATTGAATTTTAGATCTGTCACTATCAAAAATCTTTGCGAATGATAAATAAAGTTAGTTATGCAAATATTTTAGTAATGATCTTTTTGGCAAACCGAAATTTTTTTTTCGCATTCCTCTCGCGTAATAAGACGGAGAAATAAACATGCTTGTTACTTTCAAGACGTCATTATTCATCAGTCTTTTGCTTAAATAAAACTAAAAACGTTAATTTGTGACTACGATCAGCTGCTCGGTCTGTAAATCAGCCAAAATTGCTTTATAATGATTGAAATTTTATTTGAATTTGAGGTACTTTTTTTTTTTAAAGAACAGAAATTGTTCAATTGGTCACCTTTAGCATTTCAAAGTTTTTTTTTTTTTTTTTTTTGGTACATTTAATGTGATGTTTTTTTAGTGTTAGTAAAATAACTGCAGATGAGAAATATAGAATAGTAAATATTCTTTTATCCGTTTGATCCATAATTTAAAAAAAAACACAAATTTTCTAATCGCTCAGAAGAAATTTCGCGTAATCTTCAGAAATCGGATTTACCGTCGACGTTCCCTTTCAAATATAAACGAATCTTCCAACATTATTCAGTAAATTCGCCAATTGTAGGGTGGTTGATTATGAAAGATTCATCCAATTTCTTTTAATAACATTTCTTAAAAGAAGGGAGGGCATGGAAAAAAATTGACAAATCAAATGGAATAACGAAAAGGGATTTCAGAAAGCAATTTTTATTGCAAAATGTTTTCTTTCGTGATAGTAATAATGCATAATTGCTTACATTTTCTTAAGAATAATCTTTACTACTTAACATTGCAAGCATTAAATGTTCTGAAAGCATTGAATTTCTATAAGGGAAATAGGAGATATCCTTCTATATATATAAAAAAAGTTTTGATTTGGAAATGGACCAATGAAAATCTGCGTAGATCATCCGGGTATACTCCTACTAGATCACCATCCATAGTTTTTATGACCGGGGGTCTTTCTTCGTTAATATTAAGAAAACTGTTTCATACAAAAATTGAAAATCAGTGGTATTATAGAGACATGTTTGATAAACACTCTAATGCAAACAGTTTTTAAATCGAATAATTATTTTAAGAGATATTTAATATTAAAGATGGCCAAAATCGTTCCATCAAAAAAGTTTTATAGGAGAAAAACTATACATAGGAACGTAAGCATTTTTAGATCATTTTATACATTGGATGTTCCAGATGTGCAGACTGCAATTATCTTTTTAATTTGACTCATTTTTGAGGATTTATTTCCATTTTAAATTCAAATTTTCAGCATTTCGAGAGATATTTTTTACACATTTTAGAAAAGGGCAATTATTTTAAACTGTTGCCAATTTTAAAAACAGCGCAAATAATAATATTTCCTTCAAATAAAAAATTTATTTACACGTGGCTATTATAAACAGAAAAAAAAACTTTCAAATTAGAATTAAGTGATTACGTGTTAGAAATCAGGAAAATATTGAAAATTACATCATAAAAACTACAGTTACACGTGAATTTTAAAAGTGAAAGAAAATTTTTAAATACTGAATTCATTATTATGCGTTAAAAGTCACAAATGAAGGAAATTACGTCATGTTTAAAAAGGCCAAATAAATAAAGTTGGCAAAACACTTTATTTAATAACACTTAATTTAATAACACTTTCCAACAAAGTTGAAAAGTGTTATTGATTTCGGTTTGTCTGTTCGAGCTCTAACTCTCGTAAATATACTCGGATCGCACTGAAATTTTTGGTTATTGACGTTTAGCCTAGCACGAACCCTATTTCAAATGAAGTTTGTAGCATGTTTAGTTCATTTACAGGGACAGTCAAAAGTATTCCGTTACATTACGGTTAATGGGAAAAAATCATTTCAAATGAATTTTAAAGATGTTACACCCTTTCAAACATAATAAAAAATATATGCATTTACGAAGTGCACTAAAATATGCAGAATATTCTGTAGCATATGCGGTGCAACGAAGAGTAACTATTCATTTACAGGGCTACACAAAAGAATTCCATTACAAATGGTATAGGGGGAAATTGTTCGCAGCGTATTTTAATTATACAAATTCATATATAATAAAATTGTTATACGTCGGTGAGGCTTACTTAAGTTATTGCATGTATAATACGAAGTGCATAGCATTTACAGGAACATGCAAAACATTTCAGACAAGTATTTCCTATCCGAAATACTGTATATTAGCGGCGAAGGTAGGGAATGCATTTTAATTATGATATGCGCTTTTAAGTTTCACTATATTTATGCATACTATAGGGTTTGTGTAAATGTTATAGTTGATATACAGGGCTACGAAAAAGAATTCGTAAAGGCTACTGTGTATGACCGTAAATTGCTCAAAGGTGGGTTTAAAATGTGTTATGCTAAACTGCATATAGTTTTGTATGAAATAATTATAGAATATAGATAAAATGATATACAGGGCCACGCAAAGAATTGTATACATGGCCGCCTATAGATGATAAATTCTGGAAATGCGATTTCAGTAGTTATAAGAGTGATTTAGTTTGAATTAAAGTTTAGCTAAATAGTGGTGTGTAATAAAGGTACTAGGTAAACAACAGGACTGTACAAAAGTATTGAAGTATGTCTTCATCTATTAGTCTAAATTGCTGAAAGAGAAATTTCAACCTGTTATGCGTTTTCTTGATAAACTAAATTTTCTATTATATAGCATATATATCAGCCTACAGATCAAATACACGGATGTTCGGAAGAATTGGAATAAATATTTGGCTATGGATGGTAACTGCTGAAATCAGTTTTTTTAATGTTTAGTTAGTTATCTTATTTACCTTATTTCCCTAAATAACGAAGTTTTGTTAAAGCTTTCAGGGAGTGTTGGAAAGTGTTTCATAATATATGCCGTACGCATGATTTTTCTTTCTTGTTTTTAATCAAAGACGAAAACAGCCAATGTATCTCTTAGCAGCGGCTGATTTTGTCTTAAAAATCTCCAATCAAAGGAAAATGAATGAAAACCCGTTTACAGGGAGACCGTCACTGTTTTTTTTAAATTATAATTCAAACTTTTTAAAGCCGATGAAATTAGCATGCTTTTAGAATCTGGGCTGTCTGAACGGTGGTTGGTGAGCGTAGCTCGTAGGGGGCAGAGCCCCCTAGTGTTAAAAAAAAGAGTGAACAATATTAGCTAATCTGGCTTCGAGGGTATAAAAGTCACAAATTTGGGGAAAACAAACCCACGTCTTTTCACAGTAAAGTATGGTGAGAAATTTTTTTAATGTCTGAAATTAAATTATTTTACAATATGTATGTGCGTGTGTGGGTGACATTTATACTAAAATGAAAATATTTGACACCAATTTTTAACACTTTAATTGCTATTTATATATTGTACATTTGAATTTTAAAAAATACTCTAAAAATGCTTTCGTACACTTGCAAAATAACCTTTATTTTAAACATCGCTTGAACCTATGTCACGCTTTCGTCTTTTTGGCTTAAAATCAAATAGTTGGCGACAAAAGTAAATTCAAAATCAAAAGTAAACATATAACATGTAAATCATAAGTACCATAATTTTTACAATTCCATCTGCTAGTTTCGCCTGTAAGTCACATGATGGAGTAGTTAAAAATAAAAAAGAACAAATCGAAAACAAAAATGTTACTCACAAGGAAGATCTCCTTAAAGATCATACTCAAATTATTTTTAAAAAAAAACTTATAAAACTACACATGTATGTAGTAAAATATCAGTCAAATGTGGCGACAGAGTCTCAGCAAAAATCTGAAAAAAGAAAAAATAAATATATTCGGGTATTTGGTACAGAAAAGACGAAGGTTTCACGCTATTTGGCTAGCCAACACATTTCTTTCCCAAATGCAAGATATTTAAATGCATTTGGAAATTGCTTGTTAAATAAGTGTTTAAATGCTAAAACTCATTGAATTTAAACCTAAACGAAGGATTAGCGTATTATTATTTTTTTTTTTATCTGTAAGCGTATATAATATATACAAACTGCGTGTTGCAGTATTTATTTAATTTTACATGACTTCACCGGCTGGAAAAGTTTTAAAGGTACTGTTTGATTATCCTGCCGACCAATTTCGCCAAATAATACAAATTGACAAAATTTTTATTTTAAACAACGAAATAATAAATAAATTTGTAAACATCAATAAAATTACAAACTGAAGTCAAATTAAAAATCACTTCATGACGGAACAAACACGTGTAGAGTGTTTAATGTCAAGTGAATGTGTAATTTACGATCAGACATTATTGGCGTTTAATCTTATAGTTTAGCGATAGTTTTTTTGTCGACGGTATAATCAAGTAGCATGGTTTTAAGTTTGTTTTAAAAGTAGCTGGCTAATTAAAAATGCTATCATTAAACATTTTTTATATTACGTAGTTGTTTCCATGGTTACAATAACCTTCACTTCTTGTTTCTGAAACTAAGAATATCGAAGTCAAATTGCTAATGTTTTGAATCGGACATTAATTTTGAGTTTGAAACAAATTTAATAAACTTAAATTTTATTTTAAACCGTATAATTACGATAGTAAAATTTTAATATACACACATATAAAGGTATATGACAAAACTGTAATAATAAAAATGTATTTATTTAAGTTAAACTTAATCTAACTAACTTCGTATGAAGAGTAGAAAAGATTTTACTTTAAAATTATTTATGATAAAAAAAAAGTATCATTCAAAATTTTATTGTGTGCCAACCAGCATTAAATCGCCAAAAAAAATTAAATTTTTATTATTTTTTTACGAATGTTAAATCGAGGTTCTGCCGATTTTTTTTATAAACATATTATATGTCATGAGAAGAATATTTTATATATTCCTCATGAAAAGAATATTATATAATTTTTTCAAATATTTCTGAGCATGCGCTTATGGAAACTTCCTTGATATCATCCTATCAATTATTCAGATGCATTTTTCTTAACCTGACGCAAAATATAAATAGCCAAATCTTATTTCAATTGCAATATTTTAACTGAGTAATTTTTTATGCATTACGAACATTCCCTTTCATGTTTAAATTAAATATTTTCATTTTTTAATATTATCACTCATTAAAACGGATTTTTTTCTTTTTTTTCCCAGTAATTGGCTTTAGAGATGTGTGTTGAGGTTTTTCGATAATTCTGAATATTCTGGCCTTTGCTGAATTTATAGACTAGTTAAAAAATTATACATATAACTCGCTTCTCATTTCTTCCAAAAATTCGGTTTCTATCCAAAATCTGAGTTTCGCTGAAAACGAATTGTCAGCAAAAATGCTCCAGAAAATTCAGCCGGACTTAAACTACCTGTTTTCCAAAATTACCATTTCATCATTCCGAAATTTTCAACATTACTCATTGATTTGAACTGTATCGGCTCAAACGAGACACTATTTTTTTTTTTTTTTACTATGAACGTCACTGTTCACAATTATCAATAATACTGACACTAGACGTGAGACCAAACTATACACAAGAAATGCACATATGACTAAACTATGGTGATACTTTTCACGTGCTCATAAAAAGCTACGGACTAAATAGTAATAGAAAAAAATTAGTTTGAGATAGCAGAAGAGTTTCGAATACGCTTTGAGAAAGTTCTGTTATAACAGACGATCACTTACAAAAGTTATTAAAAAAAATAAATCGAGGTATTTATATCTAAAACATTTTTAATTAGGTGGTGAAATTCGCATAATTGTAAAATCATTTTGATTCGTTGATGAATTAATTGCATTTTATTTTACATGAAACTAAAAGTTTTTTGCCAGAGTTATACAGAGCCATCCTGGGCCACACGTATTACTACACATACAATTAAATAAAAATTATATATATTTATGCATGTATTAATTACTTTAAAAAATGTTTGGACATTTTAGTTTGTGGTGGAAAATAGGAAGATTAGAAAAATTCGGTTTAAGTTTCGGTTTCGGTCTTAAAACCCTGTTTCGGTCGATCCGTATTTAAAACTACTCGACTGCTGGTACGACCATAAAATAGATGAAATTTTGTTTTGGACAGTTTTACTTCTTCACTTTTACACATGCAGATGTTTTTGCATTCCGTAAAGTATGCACCTACATTTGAATTAGTATTAAGACTAAGAAAACATTCAATTTTAATAACGCAAAATGTTAAAAAATATGCATTTCCTTATGAATAATTTATATTTAATATTAATCCTTTATCTACTGACGGTACTTATAAGTGCCATTGAAATAATGTGTTATAAATTTCATTTAATATATCAATTAGTAGTAATACAGTTCAGAATGAGTTATAGATGCATTATTTTATCTTGTTCCAAAAGCATTATTAGTTACGCAAAACAAAATATTTTTAAAAGTATGATTTCTTTTGCCTTTGCATTATTTCAACTTTCTTTTAATTTGGGGTAGGTGGGATTTTTTAATTCGGAAATATTTCTATATTTCTATTGTATATACATTATATTTTTACATTTCCAAATTCTGCAAAATATTAAGAAAAATATTTAAATTAAAGGATTTGAGTAGGGTTTTAAATTGTGCACAAAATCCCTATAAATTCAAGTTTAATTAATCCTTCAAAGTCCTTCAATCCTTCTAAAATCCTTCTAACACTTCTTAAATGATTATGTAAATCTTCTACTGTAGTTTCAAAAACTCACAAAAGTTGCTTTAGATGATAAAATTTTCAAGATTTCACAATTCAGTACATAAAGGGTTAATCCTGATTCGAAAAGAAAATTATTCGTTAAAAGGGTTCAGCAAAGGTTTTATTATTATAATCCATTAGAAACTATTCAATTTAAGAATACATATTCATAAATAAACAATTATAGAACGGTCAATTTTAATATCTACAATTCAATTCAAATAATATTGGTTAGTTTTATACGAAAAATTCTTTTATTTTCCCTAGCTGTTTTAATGAATTTAATATATTCAGGGACACATTTTAATCATTATGTATATTTATTAATTTTAAATTTAAAAAAAAGTATCAACATGAAAACTTATGTTTTAGAATTAAGGTAAACATTTCAATTGTGTACGTACTAGCTACGTTTTCTAGATTATGCAATGTATTCACGGGAATGCCTTAAACACGATTCATATTCACCTTTTGAATTGAAAACTTTGAAACTGTTTTGTAATGGTCTTTTTGAAAGTTATATTGATTTTGCAATTTAACCCGAGTCAGTTAACTTTTAAAGGAAACCTAAAGCTCATTTTCTAAAAAAATATATTTTAGACTGCATACGAAACACAGTTCCGGATTTTACACCAGTGTATTCAAATGAAATTATCTTTAACCTAAATCATTTATGGAAATTGCAGAATGTTAGACGATTATGTTTTGTACGATATTTAGTTATATGATGCCATACCTCAAGTTTTTTCTAATTGATGATATGTCGAATGAATCATCTGACGATCGGAGTTTCAAAGTATGCGGGATAAGTATGTGAAGATGTGAAATGCCATATAAATAAATGGGTTTAGGATGTTGTTATCTCTTATTATGGGAACACTGTCAAAATGGTCTGCTGCAGACATGAATATAAATTTTGTTATCGTTATTAAGTATATTACTGTTTTTATCGCGCAAATATATTACTACTATTTCTTTCGTTGCTACAGAACAGATTGTCGATGCAATATTTTTTGTCATTTTTCATATTTGCAGTAAAATTTCTTATTAAATTGTTTATTTTATCTAATATTATGAAAAATTAAAAAATTTAATATTCAGAATAGTTCAAAACTATTCTGTCTCATCTTAATATATATATATATATATATATATATATATATATATATATATATATATATATATATATATATATATATATATATATATATATATATATATATATATACATACATATATATATATATATATATATATATATATATATATATATATATATAGCACATTATGTTTTAAATGCGTTTGTCGGACCCAGAATCCTGCACCATAAATAAACTAAGTATAACCTTAAAACATCCAAGAAATTTAAACAGATATAACCTGAACAAGAAAAAAAAAAAAAAAAAAAAAAAAAAAAAAAAAAAAAAAGGCTGTGGCCTCTTCAGCGGTGGGCATTTTAGAAAGCACAGCAATGTTTCAGATTAATTACAATTTACAACAAACTATTATTCAGTAGTGGCAGTGGGTTTCGGCCAGAGTGTCGCAAAGCATAAATCAAATGCATAAAAACAATTGAAAGCATATAGCGAACACTCCCCCACCGGACCCGACGCCACAATAAACAGTGCATCTCGAAGATACAACTGATTCAGAACGTATGTGTAATGTATACTGAAACAATAAAATTATTTTACCCAAATCCGAGCAACACAGCCACAAAAAACAATAACTAAATTCCAGTGATCCATAATCTGTCCATAAACGTTCCATGTCTGTTGCCACACAATTGCAGACATCCTTGTAAAACCGTCCAAAAAAGGCTTTAGGTTATACAAATCATTAACTGTCAATCGCGTAGCAACTCCTCAAAAATGAAGACTGTCTGTAAAACTAGTATATTTATTAATGAAATTCAAAGGTATATTGTTTTTATAATACAAAATGCTGGTTAAATTAAAAAGTTCTTTAAAAAATAAATTTTTATTCGAACAGAGTTTATAGTAGCGAAAAATCTGACCTATTATGATATTGACGTAAACGCGTTTATGGATATTTGAACTCCAATTAACTAAATGGTTAACTTCAAAATTAAAGTTATCCCGTTTTGAAGTTAACCATTTAGTTAATTGGAGTTCAAATATCCATAAACGCGTTTACGTCAATATCATAATAGGTCAGATTTTTCGCTACTATAAACTCTGTTCGAATAAAAATTTATTTTTTAAAGAACTTTTTAATTTAACCAGCATTTTGTATTATAAAAACAATATACCTTTGAATTTCATTAATAAATATACTAGTTTTACAGACAGTCTTCATTTTTGAGGAGTTGCTACGCGATTGACAGTTAATGATTTGTATAACCTAAAGCCTTTTTTGGACGGTTTTACAAGGATGTCTGCAATTGTGTGGCAACAGACATGGAACGTTTATGGACAGATTATGGATCACTGGAATTTAGTTATTGTTTTTTGTGGCTGTGTTGCTCGGATTTGGGTAAAATAATTTTATTGTTTCAGTATACATTACACATACGTTCTGAATCAGTTGTATCTTCGAGATGCACTGTTTATTGTGGCGTCGGGTCCGGTGGGGGAGTGTTCGCTATATGCTTTCAATTGTTTTTATGCATTTGATTTATGCTTTGCGACACTCTGGCCGAAACCCACTGCCACTACTGAATAATAGTTTGTTGTAAATTGTAATTAATCTGAAACATTGCTGTGCTTTCTAAAATGCCCACCGCTGAAGAGGCCACAGCCTTTTTTTTTTTTTTTTTTTTTTTTTTTTCTTGTTCAGGTTATATCTGTTTAAATTTCTTGGATGTTTTAAGGTTATACTTAGTTTATTTATGGTGCAGGATTCTGGGTCCGACAAACGCATTTAAAACATAATGTGCTATATATAATCTGTGTGGTTATATGCAGCTGTAGCGCTTATCGCATGGATTTTATTTTTATTTTTATTTTTATATTTTACTTTTAGTTTTACTTTTGATTTTTCTGAGCTTATATATATATATATATATATATGTTACTGTGAAAGACCGAAATTGGAGAATGTCGACTTTCACCGGTGAATGTCAACATATACCAAAAATGTCGGTGAAAGACCGAATATTTGATTATATACTTGCACATTCGGACTATCACCGGAGAATGTCGGCAATCACACATATGCTCTGGTGAAGGTCGAAAAGAGAAGCGGTATTTAACATAGAGGCATACAGTCTATCGCCAAATTATTTGTTCTACTGCGAATCAGTCAGCTTTGTCAGTTTTATGCTAGGTTTGATAGTGCGCGCAACGTTTTCTTAATTTTTTTTTCAATATCCTAATTTATATTGAATAAATAGTGAGTGAGTCGTGATCTTTTTTTTTTTTTTTTTTTTTTTTTTTGAAAAATTAAATACATTAATTGAGAGAAAACAAGAAAACAATTTTTTTTCAAGTACTCTACTCTAAAATACTTTCTAAAGTGCTTTCTGCTAAAACTAAGTGCAGCGTGCATATTTCACAATGCTTAATCGGTTCGGATTGGACACGTGTATTTCTCAGTTTATTTTTCTGGTATCAAATATTGAATATTCTGAATTACTTGTGATATGAAGCCGGTCGCTATTCTTGGAATCATGAAATTGTTATTTGACTCATGTGGGGTGAAGTGTCCCATTAGCCCTTTCAGGGACAAATAATTGTGTTTCCGTAATGTTGATTTCACACCGGAATGAGCAAAAAAATTTTTCAAAATAAAGAAAAGCTATTTTACAAATTCTTCCCATCAAAGTTATAAAATAAATGTGTAATTACATGTTTTTAGTGCAAATCTTGATTAAAATTAGGGGGGATATAATATATTCCATCGTCCCTCAAGCGGTTAAGAGAACACGTCTTTTCATTTAATATTATTTTGCCTTAACCATTAGTTTTGTTATTATCTCCATGTAGTAATGATAGTATTCTAATTCTAATAATGTCATACATGTGAAAGTATGAAAAGGTATGGCTGAAGTCAACATTAAAACATATGATTAAATGCCTTTGACTTCAGTATCCGTTACATTCATTTTTTTTCCTAATATGTAAAATTTTCGATTAAGTTAATAAAATTTACATATTTTATTTGTTTCTATGAGATAAAATAAAACTTATAAAAATAAAACCTACTTTGAGACAAATGTTTCAACCTACAGATTGTACATACTTGTGCAGTGCTTTGAAAAAATATTTTGCGATTTCACTATTAATATTTCCAACATAGAGTAAGTATTTTTACAATATTGACGTTTTGTTAGAGATTATTACAATTAGTAGGAGAGCTGTTGAACATTTTTGAGTAGGTATTTGAGGCTCCCTGAAAATTTGTGCAACACTTCTTTTGTAATGCCTGAATACAAAATCGAATGTCTGGCTGAAGTATCGTGGCCCAAAAACTGTGCCAGACATGTGTCAAGTGCCATTTTTTGACTACCCAAAAATGTATTTGAGGCTGAGATTGAGACAGAATAATATTTATACTTAGAAAAAAATATTTTGAAAATGACAGACACTTTAGTCGGCCCAAAATCTGTGCAGACACGTACAAGTGCCATTTTGCCAAAAATAGCACAAGTGGCACAATGGCACAAATGTGCCAAAAATGGCAAAAGTGCCATTTTTGGCAAAATGGCATTTGACACGTGTCTGGCACAGATTTTGGGCCGACTAAAGTGTCTGTCATTTTCAAAATATTTTTTTCTAACTATAAATATTATTCTGTCTCAATCTCAGCGTGCCTCAAATACCTTTTTTGGGTAGTCAAAAAATGGCACTTGACACGTGTCTGGAACAGTTTTTGGGCCACGATCCTTCAGCCAGATATTCGATTTTGTATTCAGCCATTACAAAAGAAGTGTTGCACAAATTTCAGGCTGCCTCAAATATCTTCCCTAAAATGTTTAACAGCTCTTGGACTAAATGCACAGCAACCTTTATGCAGCATTCACGTTTCACTACAAATATTTCCTAACTAAACCTAATATTTTATCAATATTGGTATTTCAGTTCAAATGTTATTGATTAGTATTGAAAACTAAGAGTAATTTTATATTAAGAAAATACCTGAATTTTTTAATAATAATTTTCGTTTGTTTAATGACAGACTTTCATTGAATGAATATAATGAAAATTGCCATTTAAAAAAAAAAAAGTGGTAGATATTTTGAATCCAGAATTTCCGCTAAATTGCCAACTTTGTTAGCGATAACTAAAAATATTGGCCAATGCAACCAATATACCTGAAACAGTTTTTTCGGGTAATTACGTTTCTAGATTTCTATTATATTTTTTAACAAATAGCAATCTTTGCCTTATTTGTTATCATAATTTTTATGGCAAAAATACTATTAGGAGAAAACAATAGTCATAAAAAAAACACAATCACTCTATTAAATATGTAAAATTTATAAAAGTAAACTATTTCTATATTGTAAAAAAAAGAAAATTGAATGGATAATGGATACATTACTAGAATTAGGATTCTATCAATATTACATGGAGATAATAACAAAACTACTTGTTAAGACAAAATAGTACTCATTTCAGGTCTCAGGACTCTTAAAATTGGAAAAAATGAAAAAAAAAAGACCATTTACAACATTTAATAGCTTAAAATGTATTTGATTTTAAAACACAATTTTTATTGAGATGAATGATGCAGAAAATCGGAATAACAGATTACGCGCGCGATTACAAAATAAATTTTGCAACTAGAACGAAAATATTGGTGCTTATACTTCAAATTATAATAATTACCTTGAATCTAAATAAATTTGTATTTAAAGCATTTTTATATTTTTAATACAAAGTTGCATTTAGCTAATGCAAAATTTAGAAAATTTCAACAATATAATCACTTAAAAAAATATTTTTTGAATAGTAAAAAGGAAATTTTAAGTTCAGTTAATAAGAAACTAAATACTAACACATATACTAATAAGAAACACATGTTTTGAAAATGTCATGAAAAAAATCAGGAGTTTTTGAGATATCGTGTGCATTATGCCCAAAAACGTCATTTCGAGAAAAATGACTTCAAAGTTTTGGAAACTCCGCTTCAGCTACTAAGAAGGTATAATTCTAAAAGCCATAACTTCTGTTGTAAAGGGAATTTCAAGGAAACAATTATATCAAATTGTTCAGAAAAGATACGAGTTTAACATATAAAAAAATTAAAGTTTCGAAATTTTTAAAGATTAACTGTCCTGAGACCCCTTAATAGGACGTTAGGCCCCGAATGGATTAACCGTTTGACTGTGGAGCACATCTTGTGGATATATGCCAAAAATCCGAAAGTGTATGGGTTGTATAGTAAAAAGTTACTTGCAAGCGGACGATTACAGAAATTGCACGCTTTGCTAGTGCAACAAACTTAAATGCACACCACACTGAGACAACAAATAGGAGCACTATCACCCTCTCCGCAATTTTAGCATAAACTAAAATGAGCGCTATCGCGCTTCCCGAAATTGTGGCACATAACAAGAGTAGCACTATCGCGCTTCCTGAAATTTTGGCACATGAGGAGCGGTATCGCGCTGCTCCGCACTCAACCGGTTAAATAATAATTCAAAGCTTGTATGAAATAGCAATCGTCTGTATATATGTTTCAGAATATTTAAAATTTCATACCAGAAAAATATACGGAGATACCTCTGTCGAAGCATACCTTTGGATTACAGACGATTAAAATGTTTTTATGATTTAAAAATTAATGATCGAGCCTGAAACACGGAGAAGTAAACGCAAATTTCCGACATATTCAACATTCACCATTATTGTATGGTGATTGTCGACTTTCACCGGTGTAAGTCGACCGGTGTAAGGTGTATAAGGATATTTAACAAATAGTTTGGACATACACCAAGCGACTATGTGAATGTTGACATTCACCGGTGAAAGTCGACATTCTCCAGATTTCGGTCTTTCACGGTAACATATATATACACATTTTAAATTTATTTAGCATTTATAGTATGTCATATATATATACACATTATACATATATATATAAATATAATTAAAAATTCTTGACATTTTTCAAACTGTGATGTGGCAACGGACAGATGCCAAACTAACCCGTAACTACTGTTAGTGGTTTCACAGGGAGTTTTTCAATTTTCACAGTTTAACTTGTAATTTTAAGTATAACTATATAGATACTAAAAAATTTAATTTTCAGTTTAACTTCAGATACAATAAAATTCGTCTGAATGAGTGAATTTGAATTATAAAAGTAATGTATAAAAAGGTCAGTAAGGAAACTGTATCCTATGAATTAATCGAGCCTCTATTTACCTTTAGATCAAGCTGGCTCAGTGACCGCTTTCAGTTTCAGGGCTTCACAGGAGACAATTTTTATAATCTATTCGCACCACTATTTAAAATAACATATTTTGAAGTATTTTTCCCTTCCAAATGTGGTTAAAATGTATGAAAATGATTTTTGTTTTGTAAAAGCGGTGCGAAATATAATTAAAAAATAGTCACCTATGGCAGCCCTGCCCCTGCAGTATCTATGCGGCAATTTTTGTCACAGCAGCTAAGAATCAGCATTCAAATCACCATTTAGCAAAATCAAATTAACTATTCTTAGTCTTAAGGATTCTTTTATTGGGGTCCGAAATATTTAAAATGGCGAAATTAACTGAAGTTTGATCATATGTTAGGAAGACTGTAAAGCATTTAAACTATTACTTCTTTTTTTCCTTTATTTATTTACGTTTTATAGAAATTAAAACATTTGTTAAATTGTAAAAATCTTTGATCAAAAGATTGAATATCGTATAATCAAATTAAACGTACGAAACTAGTTTTCAAAGTCCACTAGTTTTCCTATGTAATTTTGAGCGTCATTTCTTTTTGATACTGCTTAATAAGTTATCCCTCAATTATACCTGGAACAAAAAAAAAATATTATGGAAAGTACAAAATCAATAAAAATTCATCATATTTTTATAACCTAAAAAAAAAGTTTTAAACCGTTAAAATCAATGTTTCGAGATAGTTTAGTTTAATGCTTTAGACAACATATTTATAGTTATGGGGACTTTGTAATCTTAGAAGATTTTTTTAACTGATATACATTTACTTATTCTATACACATATTATTATACGTAATACTAAGGAAAACAAATTTTGACAAGATAAATAATCATTTTGTGGGTTCAGATTGAAAATTTTATTTATTTATTTATTTATTTAAGAATTTAAAAAAAAATAGTTCTTCTCCTATAGTTCTTAAAAGTCTACCATGATTTTTGCGAGGATATTTATCAGATTATAATAAGGATTGATATTATTATTAATGGATAAGTTTGTGAGAAAAATAAAATAAAATATACAAATATAGGCAAAAACACAACAAAAACGCGATTTCTTCAACGTTTCTTTTTTTTTTCATTACGTGCACTATATTGAGGATACAAAAACTAATTGCGTGATTTAACACATATTCGTTTTAGTGTTTTAAGCATAGTATCAAAAAATAGAAAAGTGAGAAATATCAATTTAAAGATTTTAAACATTGGAAATACAGTAAAAACCTATTTCAGCTTTCTTAATATTAACTTACTTATGTTACTACGTATTTATCTTTAAAATTATACCAATATCCTTCGAGTGGATGAATATGTAATTACAATTAGAGGCTTTTATTGAAAAACTTATGAGAACAGAAATGACGAGAGAACTGGTGAAAAATGTGAATAATTTAATTATCTTACTTTGAGCGCATTTTATTGCAACATATGTTCAAACAATTTTTAAATGTATTAAATACATAAAAATATGTATTACAAAATACGTATAATACGAAATAATTGCATTAGATTACAGTTACGTTCAGAGTTCGAAAATTTAAGTTGTAATGTTTCACCAGCAAAAAAGTACACAAACCTCACACATTCGTTAATTTAAAAAATATCCTGCTAAGTATGTAATGCGTTTTCGGTTTGTAGATAAGTGTTCTCTGTTACGAATAGCATTTTTTTTTTTAATTTTACGAACTAGTTTTTACTAGAGTCTTCAACATGAGAACCTTTAATATTATCATTACTGAAAGAAAAATTTTGGAGTTTGATATTCGACTTCGGCATATTTGTAGCCCTACCGGATTTCGAAACATCATCTTTTGTTTTACACCTCCAATTATTTTTCGTATGATAAGCATAAGCTTTACGCTTTGGAGGAGCATTAATATAAATGTCAGCGTGAAAACCGTTTGTAAACTTAAATAAACAGACACTGGTTAGATGTAAATAAGAGATTGCAATCTAAACAAAAAGATTTAGTCTTTAAAAAAGCCTTCTTTAATTAAATATTAAAATAACACAGTCAAGAAGTGAAAACAACGTAGCACACGTAAACAACAATTTACTGACAGTTAAAGTCGCAGATAAACGTAATTCTTCTTCCATACATCATATTCCTAATTCAGAAAAGAAATTCAAGACTAAACACTGATGTGGGCTAGGCATTTAAAGGGTTGTCACGATAATCAAAGGTATCATTGATACGCTTACAATCGTGAGATCTTTTCAAAATTTTGTGCCAATATATTACAGAAGTTAAAACATATTTTTAACAAAAAAAATTAAAAAATCGATTTTTCATCAATTCCAAGTCCCTTGAACGTAATTTACCCTCCTTATCCTTAGCACGACTGTATTTTTCTTAATTTTATTATCAGAAAAACTGTACATTATTCTTAAAAAAATGAAGCATTATCAAAATAATAATTTAAAAAGAACAATTTCGTTTTAATAGATTCAAAACACTAAAATTAAACACTAGTGTCGTGAAGGAAATTTTCACCTTGTTATTAATAAACTTTTAAATGTACTTATAACTACTTAAAAGGTGACACAAACATATAAAAATATTATTTAATGCAACCCTGAGATCTATCGAACACACACGCGTTCATTTTCAAAGGGAAAGATGACTGACTGAATAGAAATACATTTTAAAAACAAAAACAAAATAGTACGCATGCGCAAGCGGAGTTCAGCCCATTTCTCTGCAGATAGGTGAAAAGATCAGTTCTAATTATCAGGAGATCTTGAAATATTTAGGATATTATACCAAATCGCGGGATTATTATAAGAAAGGACATCGTTACAAACATGATCACATTTAAGTAAAATTTCAATAGATTCACGGATTATTGAAGAGTAATGATCAGACGTTGAAATGATCATTTTAGCTTTTTCAAAGTTTATCTTAATATTTTCTTGTTGATGCAATCTGGATAAAGCTGTACTTGGTTTGTTAAACTAGATATCAGAAAAGTGCTGTTTTAATCTTTCCTTAAATTTTCAATATGTCATACCAATATAAGATAAACTCTTATTTTGTTCTCTATTGGATGGGATTATGTAAACTCCTGCTTTTTCATAATAAGGAATAGGATCAATTTTATTGCGAATCAATTCTTCCAATTTTGTTGGAGGTTTAGCTATTAAATTAATACTATATTTTAGTAATGCATATCTCAATCTCTCATAAAGCTGTGATATATAATCAAACGTGAAATAAATAGACTTGTTCAAACTTAATTCATTCTTCTGTCTTGGTTATTCTGATATCAAGTTTAACCAACCAAGTACAGCTTTATCCATATTGCATGAAAAAGAAAATATTCAGATAAACTTCGAAATAGATAAAATGATTATTTCAACGTCTAACCATTACTCTTCAATAATCCGTGAATTCACTGAAATTTTACTTAAAAGCGATAATGTTTGTAACGTGTCCTTTCTTATAATATTCCCGCGAATTGTTATAATATCCTAAATATTTCAAGACCTCCTGATAGTATGAACTGATCTTTTCACCCCTCTGCAGAGAAATGGACTGAACTCTGCTTGCGCATGCGTACTATTTTATTTTTATTTTTAAAATGTATTTCTATTCAGTCAGTCATCTTTCCATTTGAAAATGAACGCATGAGATCTCAGGATTGCATTAAATAATATTTTTATATGTTTGTGTCACCTTTTAAATAGTTATAAGTATATTTTAAAGTTTATCAATTTCGCTTTATTTAAAACTTTCCTAGTTATAGCCTTGTCAAGTACAAATATTGTGCTTATTTTCCAGCTGACTATATATTCGTACAATTGTACTGCAAAATATATGCGTCGTAAACAGTTAAATAATCTAAGAATTCGAGATTTCATATACCTGTCCGGTACCTAACATATACTCTGCATTTTAAATGCATATTTTGAATGTAATAATAAGGTAAGTCTCAAATGAGATTATTTTCTTAACATACCTTTATTACGAATATCCTGTGTAAATATAAACAGACGCCTTGGATTGACTAGCCCATAATAGCTTAAGGCTAAAATAAAATTTATCACGATTGCACACTCACTCTTTGTAAAATTGTTTTAGGAATTCAGTCACATTCACAAAATGTTATTGTCATGTTGAGAGAATAATGTTCCCAAAACTGATGTTATTTAAGAAGTAAATCGGGCCAAAAAAGTTATAAAGAATTCGTAAACAGTGAAACGGTTCATCAACGGTTTCATAGGAAATATCAGTATCGCATTTTTTAATTTTAAATATAAAAAGATCAATAATTTAACAAAAATAATTAAATTGTATGCAGTTTCATTTTCTGTTGCGCAATAAGTTATGCAATATTGTGCGTTTATTGGAATGCTTAGCGTGTTTCTCATTTTTCTGATAATTTATTCCAAGCAAATTTCTTTATTATCTTCTTCTATTGAAAACAAAATTCTCAAAAATTACAATCGTCCATTTTTTTCAGAAAATAAGAAAATTTGAAAACAATATCCATAGAGAATTTTTGTTAGTCACGCAAGTAACGAAATATAGTAATCTTTATTATTTTATAAATCACTGGAAACTTATCTTTAAACAAAAATATCTGCAATTAATTAGATTGTCGATATTTTGCTTTTTTAAACTTCATTTTATATGTACTATCGATTTATCATAAAAATTCATCATTAATTATTATTATTGTTGTTTCTTCTATTACAATATTATGCGTCTCAGGGTATTCTTTTATCAAATTGAGTCAATTTTGAAAGATAATTATTTTGGAGAGTCATCAAATTATGCATTAGATTTCAGTCAAAAGATTATACTTCGTTGAACAAAAACTGTGAAATACAATTAGTTATTAGAATTGAATGAAGAAAGAGGTCTAGCTTTTTAAAATTTATAAACATGTAGTTGACATTTATATATATGTCTATGCACATTTTCTTTAGTCTAGCCTTTTGACATTTATAAACATGTAATTGACATTTATATATATGTCTAAACACATTTTCTTTAGTCTAGCCTTTTAACATTTATAAACATGTAATTGACATTTATATACATATGTCTAAACACATTTTCTTTAGTCTAGCTTTTTAACATTTATAAACATGTAATTGACATTTATATATATGTCTAAACACAATTTCTAATCTAACAGTGTAATATTAATTTTCACCACACTCTTTTAAGAGAAATGCTAATATTAGAAACAGTACACAGTGAAACATGGTACACCAGCGACACAGCAGCCACTTTGACATATAGTTGTAACTTTTTCTTCAAGCTGGCACACACACATAACGACCTTTATCTTATGCAACACATGGATGTAGTTTCGGCACTTCAGTTACTCGTCCGACAAAATAGTAAATAATTCCTTATTTTATAGTGGTTAAAGTTACATAAGTGTCTATTTTAGAGTTTATTTCCTTCAATATGACATATATCTACTTAACCAAACTTAGCTATATCTAATAATAGACTATTTCGGCAAAACGACAAAAACTTTTTAAAGCGATGAAATTGATGTAACAGATGTGGCATCCACTTTGTTACAGCGTAACGGAAGTACACAGTGAGACATGTCTTATTGTGTACCTACTATGTGGTTTTGATGTTAAAAAAGTTATTTATTAATAAAAGAAAGTTTTCTTTTCTCTCTATGTCTTTCTCTCTGTGTGTGTGGGCGTGGGATGGCTAGGGAAATTTATGAAATGTAAGAGGCTGAAAATTTGCATGGAGGTAGCCCAAGGTCTGCCATTGTCCCCCGAGGCTCCAATTTTTAATATTTTGAAAATCTAGAAACATTAATTAGAAATAATAAACTGCAGAAAATTATTGATAGAGTGTAAAAATGTATGATTTATGAAAATATATACATTGTCTCACTGTGTACTACTTGTGGTACACAGTGAGACAATTTTCGGTACTCCGTTATACTGCGTCTGTGCTTTTATAAATAACTTTTTTTAAATGTGTATTATTAAAACTTTTAAAATAGTAAAGTAGTTTTATTTAATTATTGATACGTTTCGAATCTACCCGAGTCATTTTGAAAACAAATAAACAATAACATTCTGAAATTGCACGATCCATGATGCAGTAATCTGAAAAACCATCTGAAGAAATCATGCAATTATCGGAAGATGGTGATTCAGATTACTGAATCATGGATCGTGCAATTTCAGAATATTATTATTTATTTGTTTTGAAAATGCCTCGGGTAGAGTCAAAACATGTCAATAGTCAGAGAAAACTATTTTGCTCTCTTTTAAGTTTTAATCTTACGTCCATTAGCAATTATAAATGGTATATTCATTTGTTACCGTTAAAAAAAAAGCTTCTCAAAATGTATTAGTCGAAATAAGCTTCAATTTTGGATTCGCATATTTGAAGCCTCTAGAAATTTATTTCTGTTAAAAGTGATAGTGTATAATTAATTCTTTTTTTTTTTCGAAAAATAATTTCAAAATGGATATATTTTCGAAACAAATGTAACTCATTGAATATTTATAAACCAATCGGATGAATATTTTCTCTGCGTCCTTTAGAATTCTAGCCATGACCAAATTTCCATTTTTTTGTCGGGGGGGTGGGGGGGGGCAGAGGGAGAAATTGAACACTTAACGAAAAAATATGATGGAATTAGCAAGATTTCTAGTACTTTAAATTAATGCGCTCTGTCTTTATTAACAAGGGCTTTAACGGCATCCTATCCCGGAAGTGGTTTTTCGTTTCATACCCCTTCAGATAGCGTATACCACAGACTACTCGCAACATACGCCTTTTATAAAGTGTCTATTGTTCAAATGTAATGTTCATATCAAATGCCATTTTCTCAATTACAAAACTTCACCGATCTGAGGTATAATAATCACAGAGAAATAAATATCAAATTCCATGTCTGCGATAATATATAAAATAATGTTCTATAATGTCAAAAATTACCATTTTTTACTCCTTTTTCAATCAAAAGCATGGATCAACATTAACAGATTCGATAAAAGAAAATTTCAAATTTCACTGCTAAAATTATTTTCGTTGTATAAACAGAAAAACTGCTAAATATGTTAGCGAATATGATATAAGTTTTGGCTAAATATATTTCTATTGATTATCAAAATATCAGATATATAAAGAAACGATCTGTGATGATCATTTAAAGAAAAACATTGCTAGCATGAAACAAGAAAAATTTTGTGGTTTTGTTTCTTTATATTTTTATCATTTAGAATTTAATATAAATAATGCAATTGTTTAACAAATGTTTGCATATTTTTATACTGAATGAACAGTAACAAGGCACATGGTATCACGTATATTTAGTGGAAACTATACTATATATGCTGAAAAAAATATTAATTCTGTTAGTAAATTAAATAATTAAATGTAGCAGAAATGTTTAGTTAATTTAAAAACGTATAATATTTTTAACAAAACATAATATAAAATGTTTAAAACGTTAACGAAGTGGAAATTTTTATATCTTCTATCTGTTAATTTTTAATGAGAAATATTTAATAGTATATATATTTTTTTCAAAAACACACTGAAAATTTTATAAATCAAAATGTAAAATTTTTTCATGTAAAAATTTTTATACCTGTCATCATTACAATTTCATCATTTACATTAACATTATTATTATTATTGAAATGATCATCTTTTCATTTTAATTCATCAGCTTTTTTTTCGTTTTCGTTAATTTTGAAGAAGAATTCTGTTGAATGTACATTTTAAAAAGAAATTTCAGAGAATAAAATGAATTTTTAAACTACTTTTAACTAACCCGTTATCCGCTGGTGTTGCGTTCACGCAACGGTCAAAATAACTGCACATATTTAAGTTATTTACATTCCCACCACTATTTTTGAATTAAAAAATTGTCTTTACCTAAAGACATAAAATTTTAAACTCATATAAAGCGAAAATTATCTTGTGGAGGCAAACGAAGTTCAGCTAAAAAGTTGAAAATTTCAACCTTATAGTTTTGGCGGTTAATGGTTTAAAATGTATCTCGTGAGGATATTCTTACAATTAAGATATCGTCAGACTTAAAAAAAAATCTGTAAAAGAATGTTACATTGACAATTATGTATCTAATATAGATTTTTAATTTAGAAACGAAAAATTATATAACTTTTCATTAAAAATACATCTTAGTTACAGAGTAATTTTTATACTCTACTTTTTTTTTATTTGTAATTTCGTAGAAATTGTGAATAGTGTTTTATTAAATTCGTATTTATTTAACTGTAATCAAAAATTATAAAGAGAAAAAAATCATGTATTTTATTTCAGTTACATATTGGAGCTATTATCATAACCAGTCTAAAAATCCCTGCCGGCCCGGCCTACAGGCAGAGGTAGATTTCGAAGTCAAATATACTAATTTCACAAACAAAAACTAAATCATGATTATAGATAAATCCACTTTAACAATTTTATCTGGCCGCTCTTGACGAGTTTTTATTTCATTTTCATATAATAGCTGGTTTTATCAGAATCATGGTAGGGCGGTATTCAAAAAAATACTTTTCCATGCTCAACAACTCGAAATTTTCTGGCATAATTCCAGATTCATTTTTAATTAAAAAAAAATATGAAACTTGCTGACGTGATTTTTGAAGAGATTTATAAGCGACCTGTGTTTTTATTTTTTGTTCAATTAATTAAAACTTGATATATAAACAATTATTTTCTCAGAAGGACAATATTTTTCGTTTCTAACACAATCGCTTCGGGAAATTCCGTTCAAAATGCCCACTTTGACATCATTTTTTAAAATATATTCTGCTTCTATCTAAAAATCGATTATTACGGTACATTATATAGTTTCTGAATAAGCGAATCTACCAATTAAATGCGTTTGAGAGCAAAAATGAATTTAAAAACCAGTCAGAAAATAAGCAGTTTGGATTTAAGCGCATCCTTAATACAATGCTTTTTCCAACACAATCCGCTTCGGTAAATTCGGTTCAAAATGCCCTTTTTAACAGCATTTAAAAAAATATATTCTGCCCCTATCAGAAAATCGACCATTACGGTACATTATATAGTTTCTGAGTAAGTAAACGTACCAATTGGAAGCCTTTGAGAGCAAAAATGAATTGTAAAATGAGTAAGAAAATAAGCAGTTTGGATTTGAATACACTCTTACTAAGATCATTTTTTACTTCAACCGGTATGTATTTTTAATTTGTTTTTGCTCTAAGAATTGGTCCTATCCAAAACTTGTCTATATAGATGTTGTAGACAATATTAAGAAGATATATGATAAATTCATGGGGATTTTATATCTTTTGAATTGACGGAGTTATGGATTTTTTTCTTCTTCAAACCCCTTTTTTGTTTTCGTTTTTAAATTTTTTTGCGGTACGAATTGGTCCTATCAAAAACTTGTGAATATAAAAGTTGTAGATAATGTTAAGGAGATTCATGATAAAATTAATTGGATTTGATATCTTGAGAATTGACGAAGTTATGGATTTTTTTCTTCTTCAAACGCCCTTTTTGTTTTCGTTTTTAATTTTTTTTTGCGGTACGAATTGCTCCTATCAAAAACTTGTGAATATAAAAGTTTTAGATAATGTTAAGGAAATTTATAATAAAATTAATTGAATTTGATATCTTGAGAATTGACGAAGTTATGATTTTTTTTCTCCCAAAAACCCTATTTTTTGCGCCCCTTGAGCCCATTTTTAACTTTATCAAAAATCTGTGATACATACATTTTTGGCCCTATTTTTAGAAGTAATAAAAACTTTAAACTGATTTGATATGTACAAAAATTAAGAAGTTATGGGGGGTTTTCTGTTTTCACAAAACCCCTCCCTATTTCCCTCCCCTTGGTCCGATTTTGCCCATTAACGAACTTGACCGAGATTTTATGCCCATTGATTTTATGTATCAGTTTGAAAGAGATTGGTGCAGAATTACGAAAGTTATCGTGTCCAGAAGAAAGTGATATATATAGATATATAGATAGATAGATCGATAGATAGATAGATAGATAGATAGATAGATATATAAAGTTTTTTACTGAGGGTGCTTTTGGGTTCTAGGGGTCATGATCGGTGTAGATCTGCAAAAATTTTTCAGAAATTCCAACATAGGAACGATCCCAATAGGTAGTATTTCATACGAAATCTACCTAAAATGCTAATGTACAGATGTATCACAAGCTTAATTTATTATTTAAATCAAACGGGAAAATTGGAATATTTTCGAAGTAATGTTTAATTTTTTGTGCAGTAAAACAAATAATCTCATTTTAGACGATATGTAAGTTTCGAAAACATTCAATTTTAAACAAATTTTCTAGAATTTATTTAAAAATGAATTCTTTGAAATCGGTTACATTTATTATTAATTGTTATAAATATTAGTAATTTTTTTCAAAGCATTTATTGTTTTAATTAAAAATAAAGCATTTTCAATGAATCAGAAATTAAAAAACACATATTTACCAATAAATTACTATGCAAGGTTTAAATTTACCATCATATTTTCTATTCAATTAATATCGTTTAGTTTAATGACGAAAGTTCTATTATACCCTACCTGTTTTAAAAGAAGTGTTTAATGAATAGTCAGAGATATTCCTTTTTCATTATGAACATTTATACAAATAAAATGATAATTTAAATTCGAATATCATTACTAAAACTGTGTGTTAGTAATATTATTATAAGTTCATGAATGTGTATAGTTACATTTAGAAAATTGTGTAATATGTTAATGGATGGATATCCTTTGAACAAATTCATACCAGCCTTTTAAAACGAAAACTTTGAACCTTTTTTTAAATAATGATCTTCTTTTTAAGCTCTATTGATTTTGCAATTTACCTCCAGTCTTTTATATTTTACGAAACTTCGACGATAACTGTTTAAAAAAAAGTTTAGACTGCATACGAAACACATTTCAAAATATTACACCAGCATATACAAACGCAATATCTCCAATCGAAATCGTTTATGGAAATTGCGCAAAGTAAGACGATGATATTTTGGGTATTTAGTCATATGATTACATTCCTGGAGTTTTTGTAATGGATGAGATTTCGGATGAAATATTTAACGAATGGATTTTAAGATTATGTTACATAAATATGTGCAGACGTGAAATGTCACATAAATAAATGCATTTGCGAAATTGATATTACTTGAGATGGGAAAGTTGCCAAAATTTTTTCTTGTGGATATAAATATATATTTTATTATCATTATTGAGCATATTTACGATTATTTGTTGTGTAAATGTATTTCATCAACTTCTAGAGCTACTACATAACCGATAACTGAGTTAACTGTATTTTCAGCGAATATTTCTATTTCGTAATTAAAATAAAATACCTACAAAATCGTTTAATTATGATATTATGAGACATAAAAAACAGGTAATATTCAAGACTTAATCATTCAAAGCATCCATTTAATATTTTTAATTAAGCGCACTTTATTCATTAAAATATAGTAAAAAGCAAAGGTTTATTTTGAAGTTACATTCCATCACTTTTATGAACTGGTTGTATCATAGAGAAAGTTTCTCTAGAAGTTTGAAAGGCACTAGTATGTTCTTAGAAAAAAATCATAGCGATATAACTGTTGTTCAATTTAATACTTTTAAATAACAAATAATTTTTTTGTGTAATAAATAAGTATAAAAGTAAAAATATGTCTTTTTCAAATACTCTTTTATAAGCATTCAATATTTATCTTGAAAATCATTTGGCTAGTTCTGAAATTAAGTGGAAATTTCACTTTGGTAATTTGTAAAAAATTAAAGTTCAAATTGTTGCGTTTAAGTTGTGTTTCCAACATTTTCTTAAGGTTTTATAGATAAATAAATAATGATCAGCGGTCAAGATTAAATGTTTTTTTAATTTAAAATTAAATTAAATTTTTCATATAAACATGGAGGTGACAACCTTTAATAGTACTGATGAATATAAGTTTCATTGTCCATTTACTAGATGGGAAAACATTTATGGTTGCGATATTAGTTTGTTTTATTGTTTAAGAGATATAATATGTTATTTCAATGAAATACAGAAAGTCAAATAATACATCAAAACAAAAATTGGATTACAACACAGGTAAAGAACACTATACTTAAGTAGCATGTTTAAAAAGAAAAAAGCTCAAATTTAATTTTTTATTAAACAATATTGCAGTTTTGAGGGATTAAATCAAAGATATGTTGTAACCGATTGTTCACTTTTCGACCCCTTTCACACCGCACAAATTTATTTTTCATATCTTATGATTGTTTCCTGCTCCTTACTGAAAACAAATTTGTTCTTGGATCCCGAACATCTTTGCATAAACTTAACTTCTACGTAATCTTCAAATGAGGTCACATTTGCTAAATACAGATTAACAGGACCAAACTGAAATCTTGTGCAGACTGCGGTACTTCTTTATTATTTTTTCAGAAAGGACAAGTCCAAAAGCTTTCTTTGACATTTGAGACTTCACATTTTTTTTCAAAATTTTTCTCGATTTGAGTAGTCAATGCTGAATTGAATTCCAGGCATCTTCTGACTTTAGGAGAAACATTTTTACATTTCAATATTTTATGTACCATCTCTTTTGTACTTTTTAAATTTTTTCACTTACTTATGATACGTTGATATTTTTTCTTATAATAATCTTTTTTCTTTTATATTTCCACTTCTCATAACATTTTTAAGCTCTTTTTCAAGCAATTCTATTCTTTAGTATGCTTTTGTTTCGCTTCTGTTAACAATTTTTCGACCACTTTTTACCCGACTGGAACCTGCTCTTCCTATCACATTTTTAACATTTGTAATAGGATTATTTATAATTTCTGGATCGTCATCTGTTTCTGGTGCAGTAGATTTTAAAAGAACATGCTGTAATTTTTCTTTATTTGCTTTCTTCTCTCGACTTCTCCTTTAGAGGTTTTAAAATAAACTTTAATTAAATCAAAATTTAACTTGTATTGAAAGAAATATTGAAAGGCATTAAAAAATCAAACTTATACAAAATTAAATATTTTAGAATTAAAAATTTTCTGTTTAAAAAAAATATTTTTATTAATATGAAATTATTCCTAAAATAAAAATATAGGTTCAATAATTAAAAATATACTTTAAGCACCCTTAAAATATTGTTTACATCAATAAATGTCACATCCGTGGGTCAGTAACACCGCCATGATACAACAATGGCATGGAGGTGACATCCATGGAGGTGATATATCTGAGATTAGGCCTAATATTTTCTATACTATGCACAACTTGAACATAATGCTACTCGGATACAAAATTAAATAAAGCAATTTAACGCTGCTTATCAACAGAATTCTGCTATTTTTAAAACTGACAAAATGAATGAGGCCATGGCGTTGACACCCAATTAAAGTACACTATAATAATTAAAAGTTTTTTAATTAAAACTAGATGAAATAACAACTTACCATGCTTCAGAAATAGTCCATCTAATAAGCAGTTGCCTATAGTTAATTTGCATTCCAAGTTCTAGATTATGCTGTCATCTAGTAGATTTTTATTTAACTATAACTCATATAACTCATATGTCACGGAAGTTGCTCTAATTCTGGGGACTGAAGCATCTTGGTCTGTGATTTTTTTTTTTTTTTTTTTTAATGTAATTTTCCAAAATTTTCTTTTAAAAAGTAAGTAAAGTATATCCATTTTTGAACTTAATGCATTTTATAGGGTTCTTTTCGTTTATCTTATGGGATACATTCATGTTGTAAAGTAAAAACAGGCATGGAGGGACATACTATGGGGGTGACATTTAGTATGATTTTAATTTTATTAAAATACTTTTAAATTTCAAATTCATTCTAAAGTATTTTTAATACACGTTTTAGATGCTTCTTCATAGATTATCTAGTTAGTTGAACAATTATTTGCATAAAAGTACAAAAAATTGATTGGGACTCAAATTTCCACTTAATTTCAGAACTACCCATTTCTGATTTCATGACTGCACCTCATGATTTTCCCATACAAAAACTTCCGCTAAAATACATCAATTGGGCGTGGGCAACAAAACCGTTCAAAGAAAATTCGTCATCTTTTTTACGATTAGTAGAAAGCGTGAGTTTGTGAATTTATTTTAAATATGCATAACATTTTTTAAAGATATGTCTACATAAAAGTAAAACAAAATATTTAAAATATAGTTTTAGATATATACTAGTCAATTTCTTTATAGGTTTTCCTATGTATAGTTATAAATTAATTAATATTAGGCTCTTAATTGATAAAAGTGTGTTTTTTTTAAATTATTATAATCTTTGTTTATTTTATTTATTTTTCTAATTTTTAGTTTTGAACATATTGCATTGCTGCAGTTTAACAGCCAGATGACCTTTTTTTTAGCGAAATAATTTATCCTATAATTGAATCCATTATTGAAACAAAAAGTATAGTTACAAAACTTTTGATAAAAGAAAGTAAAAAAGCACATGTTTGTACATTTTGTTCGATCAAAGACATGTATTAATTTGTTCAGTTGTGGTTTTTATTATGCTAAGCAAAGATGTATTTACTTTTACTTTTACTCTTTTCTTTTTTTTTTTTGTTCATGTTTAACAAAAGAATATCATTTCATAAATAATGCAACTTTAGAAAATATTTTTTGCGATATTACATCTGACATTAGTGCACAAGTAGAAGAAGGCTGGGGAGAACTGTAACGTAATTCAACACATCAGTTTTCAGCAAGTGTCATTAATTGTTAATATATTAGTAATTACGTGAGCAAATTTAACACGATAGACCTCTGAAAGATTTTAAATATTTCATTTTGTTTTATGTTCAAGTAATGCACCAATGTCCATGTAACCCAAAATCGTGGCACTTCTTCTTATATCTATAAAAAGTAATAAATGTCGATCAACCGCTTCATTGCCAATTATTTGGTGATATTACATAATTAAATATGAAAATCAACTTTATTTTTGGTGATTACTGTCAAATAATCTATAAGACAAGAAGCACTTACGGCATTTGGTGTAAAGCTATTAACAAAAATACAGTATGGTACATCAAAACTAAACAAAGTGTCCTTGAGAGGAAACTTGAAACATTTTTTTACAACGATTCTGACGCTTCGAAAATGTTTAGGGATTCTGCGAATCCAAAGCATTACGTAAATCTTTAATATCGCAAGCAATGGTTTCATGCGTTACAAAACCAGCAATTTCCAAGCAAATACCTTACTTCGATGAACATTTGTGCAATATCTTCCAGTATAATTTGTAACATTCTCGCCCTTTCTGCTATTTTATACTATTGTTTTTTCTTCCATTTAATAAATTTCTATGTGGCACTAATTTCCATTGCTAAAGTCAGTACTAATGTATTTACTTCCTTCTCTAAATTTTGTACTAGTTGTTATTTAGTATTATGATGTTATTATTCATGTTGCTCAAAGATGCTTGCATACCTAACTAAAATTACATTGCAGCGTAAGGGAAATGAAGAAGCCTATTTCGATATTTTGTAATTATAAAAGAATTTGTTCCATTTTAAAAGTTATATAATTGCGGAAAACATTTGAAGAAAAAAATAATATTGATGTATTTCAGTATGTTTTCGATGCTATTCAAGTATTATACATGATGACATATTAACATACTAATAACTAACTCAGGTAACCCAAATACACATACGTATAATGTTATATAATATGCTCAAAAAATTAATATTTTAATATTTCTACGATTGTGACAAATTAATTTCAATAATACCTTGATATAAATATTCAGAAGAGCTCAAAATGTATAACGTCATTAAACACTACTTATAACAAATACCACTAACAATCCTTAATGTATCCGAATAAATGTTTCTGCACATGTAAAATAAGTATAACTATTTCATGTACATTTTCCTACAGAAATCGCTGTAGGTAACATAAGATACACTTTATTAATTTTAATTGTTTTCTTTTAGGTAGGTTAATATCAGTAAAATTTGCTTAAAGTGTAGCTCTTGAAGAACATAACGCATTGCAAAATTTCTTATGTCTTGAAAAAGTATTAAACTCTACATGCACATTCTTTAAGCAGTAAACCTAACCACATTGATTGAAATTTAATAAAGTTATTCAAATGCACGGTAAACATTTGCCGTCTATACAAGGTTATGCATGAAGATTCTGAAATAACAAACTATTAGATCTTTATGACATACTTATATTTCGCAAATTTGTTGATAAACACTGTGATCTTATTTTTGATAGAGCGACAGATAATAAGTCGTTGTTTATAGATTTATTGTCTAATAATGTGCTTTAAACGGCATGTTTTGCGGTCACAAAATACATCACAAATTGCAAAAAAGGGCACATATAATTAGACAAGGCCATACAAACGTTTAACAAGGGATCCAAACTTACAAATATCAAATTTATACTATGCTAAAATTTGTTAAAAATGCGAATAATGCTAAAGCCTCTGGAACATCATTTCACTAACTCTGTGACTGCCGAACATTCCATATTTTACTCTTGATGTTCAATGAAAATCTTGCTATATCATCATGGATGATCTCGAATATTCTCAATAAATTAACTTATATAATTAAAAGTTACTGGATTTATGTAATTTTACATGGAGCTGTTTGGGACAAAATATTCACCCAAAACCATCCGGTATCGAGAAAATTGTCAAGTCTAAATAGATGCCTAATCAATATATTTATTACAAACTTAAGTTTGCAAAATTAGTTTTATAGTAACAATAGTGCATGTGAGAGAAAGGAATTTTCAATATTTTTAACAATAAAAAATAATATTGAGTATAGAAACAATGAAATTCAATGCAATAACGGACAGTAAAGTATTAGATTTCTATTTGCAATCCCAAAATTTTAATTTACACATGTAATAATAACATACATTTAGTTCATCTGGAAAACACACACTAGCACTAAATGCATACAATAAAAACTATCCTTTTAAAGATGATAATCTATCCATATCATTTTTGTCATATTTTCATCATTTTTGTCATATACACACAAATTAACAAAACATTCTGCAGTAAAATTTAATAAACTATATCACTTTGTTTCTGCTGCAATTAAATAATATCTCAAACAATATTCTAAGACACTCTCTCTACATTGCATTGTAAATTGCTTTTGTTACATATGTCAGGGTACACTCAGATATTTTACATAGCGAACTATTTTTTTTTTTTTTTTAGATTACTTAAAATAAATTTTAAGCTGAATCTCCGGTATTGTCAATTAAGTTCCTTTGGATGGTTATCAGAAGGCTCTTAATACATTTTTCATTTGAAATTTATTTTCAAACATTTTATTTCATAATAATTTTATTATAAACATTTATCAAACATTTGTTTTCAAACAAACACACATTTTTCTTAACATTTTGATACAATTGTTTGCTTAAAATTCTCACTAGAACAGAAGTTATGGCTTTTAGAATTATAAGGTTAGTTGGGGCAACTGGGACATGATTTTACAATGTGACTCTGGAGCTTCTGACAATTCAGCTTCAAAAAACTAATGTTCATTTGAATTAAAGTCTGAACGTCTGTAAATGTATTCAGTTAGGTTCCCTCTATCAGACTGAAATGTTCAAAATTACATTTTAATATTTAAATATATAAAAATATGCATATTTCATCTTTCTTTCCTCGACCAGGGGGGGGGGGTCTATGTTCCACACGCGTTCATATTTTTTCATACCGGATATCAAGTCCTGTTTGAAAAAGTGTAAACAACTTAAAAAAAATTAAACCAGGCAGATCATGTAAATTATATGTCAATAAACAGCGTTGTAAGAGAAACCTTTGCTGTCAATGTGTCTAAAAAAAGCACTAAATGTGAAAATATAAGATTTATTTATACCAAAAACATAAAACTTAAGGAAGCACTTATGTACTTAGTATAGATAATAAGTATAAAAGTCGCATGGGTATTTTAAGGAAAAATTAGCAAGGTAAATCTATGAACTAACGGCTACGTAAGTACTTAAGTACTTTATCCAGAGGTCGCATTATATAGGGAAAATTGTATTGTTCCTACCAGAACCCTTACAGAAAGGTGCGATGAAGATATTATTTTCAAAATAGTGGTAGGAACGATAAAAGTTTCCCTGTAGAATGCGAACCCTGTGTATAGTACAATTTCCAGGTCTGCCTATCTCGCTTTCAGGGGCAAGGTACTTGCATTCGTAAAATGTTGAAATAATATAATAACACCGATGTTTACAAGAGAATCTATCTGAAAACAAGTAAAAGTATATTTTCGCGTACTTAATAAAGGTGAAATTTTCATTATAAAATTCACGTGCCAATGTGGCAATTAGGAATTTAAATTAAGTGATGCCATAATGACATCACCACCTCTCAAGGGGCCAAGAAATTTGGTTTGATACCACTCAATATGCTTTTTTTTTAATTTCATTACATAATTTTAATAAAGTATTCTATCATTTTCTTTATTGTGAGCAAAAAACAATGGAGAAATTTACTTCCCGTAGCAAGAAAAACACAAAAAAATATTTATAACTATTGGGGTAACTGGATCCAGAATTATAACGGCTTTCCCGTTATATATTCATTTAACCTCCTCTCCCCTCAAAAATCAACATTTAACCTTACTGGTTCATTGTAATTTGTCATTATTCTCCCCCCCCCCCCTTCAAATAAAATCACAATTTAAACATTTATTAAAAAATTAATTTTTAACAGATTCTTAATTTTCCTTTATTATTATATTTCTTTGATGTCATGACATTTCATGTCACCATCACTTTGTTTCACAACAAAGAATGCCCAGTTTACAGGATGCTGATCCTTCACATGCATTTTCTTTAAATTTCAAACTTGTGATGTTTCTATTGTCTTCATCACAGTTGTTTTGTTTTACTACACTTACATATTACACTCATTTTTAATTTTAGGGAGATTAAATATAATCTCTGGTGAAACTTCACTTAGACAGTAAACTCGTCTTAAATATTATGTCGTTTTCTTGTAATAACATAACTTCACAATAACAGTAAAAAAAAAGTTTTTTTTTCTTTTGCAGCATTAGTAACCTAGTGCAGTTACACTAAATGTTAAAACATTACCTAATGTGATACAATACGCATACAGTTCATATCCTGCTTGATACATTGTAAGGAATACAAATTTAGAGTTTAGTTTGAAAAACAACTGCAGTTGTAGTATTACTCGATCATGTCACCAGTCTCTCCACACACTCGAATTGACCTTTTGCCTTTGATATGTGAGATATTTATCTCAGTTTTTTTTTTTATTTATCTCCTCTGAAGTTTTGTTCCCGTTCAAAATTTTTGTCCTAAGAGTTTGAACTTCATTGTGTAGAGAGACAAAACCCTCGAATTGATGTTTCAATTCAATAAACATAATTTTTATATGATACATCGACGTATGCTCCTTTGAAGATCAATGTTATCTTTGGGGAGCAGGGACCTATGTATCACTTGATGTATGGGTCTCATAACTCCCTCCTCCACTAGGGCTGATGTCGTAAACAGATGCCATCATACTTGTTACTTAACAAGAATAAGGGCTACACCCATTCATAGGCATGCTATTTGCATCCCGTTCTTTTGCAGCCCTGTGCGGTGTGCACGAAAACCAATTTTCTACCTGTTTTTTTATTTTTATATTACTTCATTTAACTTTTATTTACAGACATACATATGTCTTTTATTTTCTATTTCATTTTAAAGTAGTATCTGTGTCTTTTGTTGCTTCCATTTATATTATGTTATTTTTATTTTGAGAAGATAGTATAACAAGATACTAAAATAATTTACTTCTCTTATTTTGGTCATGAAAAATGCTGGTACCAGCCTCTTAATCAAATACTAAAAAGCTATTAAAAAAAAGGTCCTGTTAAATACAAAAAAATATTATTTGCTCTTTCTTGGAGACTGTTTGGGACTACTGAATACGAAGAAAAGAATTAAAAAAGGCGCCATTTATCATGACCTGAAAAGTTTTGCTTTGTGCAAACAGTTAATTTATATATATATATATATATATAGGGAGATTTATCTTTGTATTATGTTATATCTGTTTTAAATACTTATAAGTATGGGGTAGACAAAGTAATCTTCAATTAAAAAAAACTGTTCTACAGGTTTCACAGTTTATTTTTTTTCTGGTGATAATGGGTGATATATATAACGGCTTTCCCGTTATATATTCATTTAACCTCCTTTCCCCTCAAAAATCAACATTTAACCTTACTGGTTCACTATAAAATGTCATTATTCTCCCCCCCCCCACCCCTCTTCAAATAAAATATTTTGTTTAAATTTGTCATTTTATACTTAATTTCATATGGCTTTAGTCTTTCTCTCCCCCCTCTCACACTACTGTAAGTTTCGCTTTTTACTTTTTAAAGTTCGTTTTAAATGCATGCATCATTTATCAGTCAGTTCCTTTTTCTTTCACTTTCAAACAGATAGAAATATATCTTAACCGCAGTGATTTTCTGTTGAGATAAAATAAAAGAATATAATAGAAGTGAATTTTCTTTCGCCTCCCAGCCGACCATATTTTCTCAGACTCTTGGCTTGCATTAATCAATTCTCACCCTTCTGTTTGTCGGATAAAAGCCATATGCCTCTTGCTGACTAATTCAGCTGTCGTTAAATCTGTAACGTGCATGTAATATCACGTGTTAGCTATTTCTTAGCCACTCTCACTTACCGCAAGAATTTTATTTCTTGTAACCCTATAAAGCCCGCCATGGCGTAGTTTTTAACTCAATGTAAAACTTCTTGATTGTTTTGTCTATCCAATTTGTTTTTCGCCAAATATCTTACATATGGTTATCTAATGTTCACCAAGCTGTAAGTAATTGTAACAAAATCTGACTCACTTTTGCTCCTGACCTCGAGCCATGTAGACTGCAATTAAGCCCCGCTGTGGGCTTCTGCCAATGGGGGCAGTTAACGAAACTCTCCCCGACCCTCTGTACTTTTTCACGGCCCTCCTTTAAAAGTTCTTTACAATAAATGTTTAAGTCGCTTAAAGTATTGTGTTGGAGTTTCTTTTTGTTCATTTATGAACCTGGGTACAGTAAAACATCGTCACATAAATGGACCAGTTACCCCTGATACGTGTCTCAGTTACACCATTCTTGAAAAATTTATGGGGTAACTGGGACACCGGGCTTACATTTGAAACATGAAGTAAATATCTATAGCTACCTAATAATATTAATGTAGTTATATGTCTAATCTTTAAACAAAATTATTGTTTAATAAAAGTACTTACAGTATTTTAATAATCAGCCGAGGAAGTTCAACCATATAGACGTTGTTTTTAAAAAAAGAAACGTAAATTTTTGACAACCTATCACAGCAAAGGGAGAGTTATGATTGAGTTAATACACGTTGTTTTAGGAAGTAGAGATTAAGGGGCATATTTCACAAAAGCTAAAACTTAAAGAATACCAATAGTTTTTTATAAAATAGCCTATGGCCCAGTTGCCTCGTGGTTCCAGTTACCCCAACTAACCTTACCTACTCAATAGCTGAAGCTGCGTTTCCGAAACTTTAAAGGCATTTTTCTGCTACTGACGTTTTTGGGCATAACGCGCACGAAATCTCAAAAACTTCTGAATTTTTCTTTATGAATTTTTCAAAACATATATTTCATGTTAATCAAGAGTTCATCAAGTTCAAGAGTCATCAAGTTCAAGAATCGCTCTTAATACATTTTTCATTTGAAATTTATTTTTGAAGACTAGAACAAAAGAAAATATTGTTAGTTTATACCAAAAAATCGCGACTAGTATTTTCAAATATGGTACACATTATTTTATGTTCTCTACACAAAACATGCTTTACAAGGTTTTAAAGAGGAAAACAATTTTGGCGGTCAAAATTTTGATTTTTTTCGCTAAATTCACTCTTTATACATAAGAAAAGCATATTTTATTATCTAGAAATCGATATCAGAAGTGAAAAGTTAAATTTGAACCTATTGAATATACTAGAGCGCACTATAGCAAGTAAACAGTAAGGAAAACTTGCGTGCTTTGTTTTTCATTGATCATTTAAAAAAACGGTGGAAGCTATACTTCTATCAATTTACAAACATTCAAATTATCTTTTCGAAAATTAATCGTTATATGCTTCTAAATAAATACGTAGGATTTTTCTTATTGTTATTTTGATGTGGTCGATGCCTGTGAAAATTTAAATGACGCAATTGGCGGGTGAATTTTTAATATTGCATTAAATATGTCCTACTTAGAATAACTTAGTAAATATGAATATTTTTAAGCGTATAATCTTTTCAGTAGTTTTTTGGTTTCAGAAAATTATATATATTTTTTACCCTGTTCAAGGTCAAGATCACGGTGAGTTTTCATATCATCCTCTTAATTCTCTTTTTTATAACCCTTTAAGCCCTGGCCCGCACAATTGTGCGGGTGATACTAAAGTAAAAGAGAATGACTATTTCCTATTTGTGTGAGATTTAAAACCAAATCTACACATTTATATGAGTTAATTGGTCAGATGTTTTCATAAGACACAGCAAGGGGTCACTATCTACGATACATGGTTAGATTTTCTGCTTTTAAAAAAACTATATAATCTGACAGCACTAGACATAATGTACTATATAATGTCGTAATCTCTTTTAAATATGATTTTTAGTGTTTGCTTAGATTTAATTTTTCTTTTCATATACTTTATTCGTGATTTTAATTCATTTTGACTTTGATAAATTTAATTAGGCTTTACAAATGATGAAAAACAAATGATCCGTATAATTGTGCGTGTCCGGCCTTTACCACTTCCAAAATGGGCACAATTCCCAATATATAAAATTTGTATTTTTAAGTGATTTTTTTAAGCTTATGTTTTTAGCAATTTATTTTTATTAATTACATTTTTAAATCGGATTAATTTTAAATTAATGGATTTGTATTATTCATGATTTCTATTTAAAATTGATAGTATTACATATATAATAAGCACATGTAACGAACTGTATGTTTCTGCTCTGAGTTATAGATGTCACATATGATTCATAAGTTTTATATAAGTTATATGCATATCACGAGACAGATTTGTTAAGTTTGTCGACACAGCAAGTAAACCACCAGGAATAGATAATAAATTATGGAAACTTCAGAAAATGCTCGACAGATTCTGTAGTGTATGCTTGAATTTAACAGGAGATCAGGGAAATTTTCCATAGATGAGCAGACGATTCCTTTTTTTAGAACGTGCTTCAGTAAAGCAGTATATAAAAACAAACCACACTCTGTTGTAACAGTATCACCTGGGATAAATTTTTATAACCATTTGTAGTTTTTTATAACCCTTTATAACACCCCTAAATATTGTAGTATACCAGTGTGAAAGTACAAACCTGGTCCACAAGAATGTGGGCTTAGGACCTGCAGTAGTCCTTACTCTAGTTCAGACCTAGGTTTATGTATTTCGATCGGTATTTCAACAAAATAGAGCTCCTGGAAAAACTAAAAGAAAGAAATTTGAAGGATCATGCACAATCCAAACGGAGCGACGGACCATTTGTCAACAGCTCTTAAGAGGAGTGCGAGCATTGAGCACGTCTCAGAAAAGGAAATAGAAGTCGTCTGTCCAAAAGAAAAATTGTTTCAAACATTTTCATTGTGGCTGATGAAAATTATCTCAATAAACAACAACATTTTTGCTTAAACTATTATCTTTAGATATTTGCACACATAATCCCAAACTTTAGTAGTGTTGATTTTCCAAACTTTTACTTGGTAGATTTAGCCCAAAAATGGCTGCATTAAGACCGAATTCCTCCCTTGGCATAACCGACATCGGGTATTTTTTTTTAAATATTTTTTCTTTTCAATCAAATACGGTCTTGTCAATAAGGGGAAACCACCCAAACTTTCAATTTCTACCAAAACTAAAACTCCCGGTCTTAAAGGGTTAAAGGGTCTCAGGACTCTTAAAGCTTTAAAATTTCCGAAATTTTATTTTTTTTACATGTTAAACGCCTATCTTTCCTGAACATTTTGATATAATTGTTTCCTTAAAATTCTCATTCGTATAGAAGTAATGGCTTTTCTAATTATACCTGCTCAATAGCTGATGCGGAGTTTTTGAAACTTTGAAGTCACTTTTCTGCAAATGACGTTTTTGAGCATAACGCGCACTATATATAAAAAACTCCTGAATATTTCTTTATGAATTTTTCAAAACATATATTCCGTGTTAGTCTGTATAAACGGAGACTAAAATTTCGTTTTATGTTAAAAGAAATATTTTTTAGATAATTATGCTGTTGAAATTTTCTAAAATTTGCATTAGCTGAAAACAATTGTATTAAAAATATTACAATGTTTTAAATACAAATTGATTTAGATTCAGGGTAATCAGTACAATCTGATATATAAGTAGGCACAAAAATTTCATTCCAGGTACAAAATTTATTTTACACTTCTGCGCGTAATCTGTTGTGCGAATTTTCTGCTCATTAAATGTCTGTAAGTTTAGAGACCTCTGGAAATGCTAATTCTGCGTCTAGCAATTTCTTTAGTATATTAAATAATAGAACATGCCTATATCTTTCCTCCCAGTAAGAGTTGTGTCTTAATATCAAATAATTTTTAAGATATTAAATGTTGAAAATGGTCTTTTTCTTTTTCTTTTTTCCAATTTTAAGAGTCCCGAGACCCCTTCAGCGCTCCATCCCAATGAAAACTACACCGCGTCCCAAACGTTTAGACAATCAATAAAATTTACATTAACATAAAAAGTAATAAGGTACAATTAAAATTCGTGAGATAGATAATAAATAAAAGCAGTTTTGCTAATATACATATATAAATTATGATCAAAGTTTTGAAATTATAATATGTACATTAAATTATATAAAAATGCTCTGTCCCAAAAGTATAGACACGTATATATATATTTTTTTTTAGTATTAAATTTATAAAAGTAACAAAAAACTTACTTTTAATATTTTATCGTATTGCCACGACACTTTATAACATCAAATGTACGTTGTTCCATTGAATTAACTAAGCATTTCATTACAGAAAGAGGTATTTCATACCACGCTTTGTCAATTGCAATTTTTAAGTCATTTACACATGTATATTGCTTTCCATTTTTATTCATTTTACGAGATAAGATCTCCCCATATGTTCTCCATGGGATTCAAATCTTGACTAAATGCTGGTCAGTCTAACAGTGTCATATTGTTTTGCCTAAACCATGTTTTTGATGATGTGGAGGTATGGATGGATGCCCCATCTTTTTGGAAAGTTCAGACAGTCCGGTCTTGCTAGCAAATCCAAATTACGTGATTATTGAATGTTATTTAAAAAAGCTTCAGTTGATAATTTATCTCTCCGTGAAATTGCATCAATTTTCAGACTTTTAAAAAGTACTGTACACAGAAGAATTAAAGCTTCAACAAATATTGTTTACAGGAGAATATAAGGTAAACCTTGCTTAAAGCAGAGACATAAAGATGCATGTCTAAAGTGGGCTAGAAAGCATATGGCATACAGTGAAAAATGGATTTCTGTCATCTTCAGTAATGAAAAGAAATGGAATTTAGACGGCCCCGATGATCATAAATTTTAAAGGCAGTACCTATGAAAAGACACAAGAACTATTTCAGCAGGCAACAAAGCGGAGGATATGTAATGACCTGGGGAGGGATTTCTTTCAACGGTCAAACATTTCTAGGATTTATGGACAGAAAAATGAAATCAGAGGATTATCAGGATATTTTACGTACCAATATACTGCCAATTATGGATTTCCGAGCAGGACCGGACTGTGTTTTCTCACAAGATGAGGCATCCATCCATACCTCCACATCATCGAAAACATGTCTTAGGCAAAAGAATATCACACTATTAGGCTGGCCAGCACTTAATCCAGATATGAATCCCATTGAGAACATATGGGGGATCTTATCTCGTTAATATATGAAAATGGAAAGCAATATACATGTGTAAATGACTTAAAAATTGCAATTGACAAAGCGTGGTATTAAATACCTCCTTCTGTAATGCAATGCTTACTTAATTCTATGGAACAACGTATGTTTGATGTTATAAAGTGTCGCGGCAATACAATAAACTGTTAAAAGTAAGTCTTTAGTTACTTTTATAAATGTAAAAGAAAAAAAAATACAGGTATTTCTACTTTTGGGACAGCACATTTTTATATAATTTAATGTATATTTTATAATTTCAAACCTTTGATCATAATTGATATGTGTATATCAGCAAAACTGCTTTTATTTATTACCTATCTCACGAACTTTAATTGTACCTTATTACTTTTTATGTTAATGCAAATTTTATTGATTACCTAAACTGTACGTGAGACGCGGTGTATGTTTCGGAAAAGTCAAAATACAAATCATCTTCAAGCTCAGAATCAGATAAAACAACCAAGGAACAAGTATAAACTGTATCTATATTCAAATTTAATTGCAAAAATATAAACTACTAGCAAACCACGTGGTTTTGTTCGCGTAATAATTGAAATATGACAAGTGATGTTTGTATGTCTAAATTTTTATTAGAAGAAATTATACTTTTAAGAATAACTCAAAAATTACCATTTACGCCACAGGGTATTATAAGTCACAGTTTCACTAAACTTTATTATTACTCTGCATTAGACAGAAGTGAGGCTTAAATTAATAAGAACAAAATCTAATTTAAATAAATGATAAATTATAAAATAATTTGAAACTTTTTTGCCCAATTCATACGCTCATTTCAGTATTCCCTTAAAGTTTTGATTTTTTTAGAAGCCATCTTCTTAGTATGCACTCACATCTCAAAATTAACAATCATGTCAAATTCCAAGATTCTTGTCTAACGGTTTACAACCTCTCTGGCTGTAGTGGTACTGACATAAAATACCTATGTTGAACTATCACCATTCATTTGCCAACATTAATTTTGAAATTGGAATAGTAATCCCTAATATTCCATAGAAATGTAATTAAGATATTTTTTAAAGGTTTTTTTAAGAACGTTTGTTGTACTTGCCAACCCCAGTTGGCAGTGGCATTGGCCTAAAATGTACCCTGTATAGGATCAGAGATTGTCACCACTGATTTGCAAACATTATTTTTATAATCGGCTTATTATTTCCTGATATTGCATAGAAATCGTGTTTTCGGAATTTTTTGGAATGCTTTTCGCTCCTTTCCTTCGCTTCACAACTTTTAAATTTCGAATTTACTTTTGACTGTTCTTAGAGGACGTTTATATTTTATAAGTAACTACCATGCCATATTCAAAATTTCAAGCCGCTTTATTTTCTCCAAAAATAGCAATTTAGAATGTTTTTGGTCCTGCAACCCTCTGGTGTCAGTGACATCGATATAAAATAAGCTTGTTTGAATAGGTTCTATCTCCACCTATTTGCAACCATTGTTTTTTAAATCGGTTTGGTATTTCATGACACTGAAAAAAAAATGTAATTTAGAACGTTTTTAGAACGCTTTTCGTTCACTTCATCCTTTTAAATTCGGAATTTGTTTTCGACGGTTCTAAGAGAGCAATTACTTCTTTTACGTAATTATCATGTCAAATTTCAAAATGTTAGACCCTTCAGTTGTACAAAAACATTTATTGCTAGCTATTGCAACCCCCACATAGTAATGACAACATTGAGAACAATGAGAACATTGTTTGTTCCAGTAACCCCCAGGTGGTAGTGACAACAACGTAAAATATAGCCTATATTGGAGCAGGCACTGTCACCATCAATTTTCAACTATTACTTTTTAAATCGGTTTGATATTCCTTGAGATTGCATAGAAATTTAGAACTTTTTATAACGCTTTTCGGACATTTTCACCCTTTTCAAATTTCGATTTTTTTCGAAACTCTACTTAGAGAATATTTACATCTTACAACTAATTGCCAGGCCAAATTTCAACTTGCTAAACGCTGTAGTATCACAAAGATCATAATGTAGAACGTTTATTGCTACTGAAAACCGCAGATGATTGTGACACGTACGTGAAACAGAGGCTTTGTTGGAGCAAGGGCTGTCACCATCAATTTCCAACCAATTCTTTTGAAATTGGTTTGGTAGTTGATGAGATTGCACAGAAATCGCAATTTAGAACTTTCTTAGAATGCTTTTTTGCACATTTTCACGCCTTTTAAATTTCGAGTTTTTTAAGAAAAGTTCTTAGAGATCATTTCCATCTTATGAGTAACTAGGATGCCAAATTCCATGAATCTAGGCACTACAATAACACAAAAATGGCATTTTTAGAAATTTCTTGCTCCTGCACCTTCTATGGGGTAGTGGCAACCGACATAAAATATAGCCTATCTTGGATGAAGGGGTGTCACCATCATTTACACTCCATTATTTTTTATATTGGTTCGGTACTTCGTGAGATTGCGTAGAAATCAAAATTTTGAACGTTTTTAGAACACTTTTTGCGCATCCCCCCCATCCTTTTAAATTTCGATATTTTAAAGAAATGCCCTTAGAAATCATTTATATCTTATAAGTAACTACCACGCCAAATTTTATGTTTCTAGGTTTTTCAGTAACCAAAAAACAGCAATTTAGAATTTGTTTTCCTTTTGCAACCCCCAGGTGGTTGTAAATCGACATAAAATAGGGCCTATGTTAGAGCAAGGACTGTTACCATCAATTTATAACCATTACTTTTGAAATCGATTTTATACTTCCTGAGATTGCGTACAAATCGCCATTTAGAACGTTTTTTAGAACGCTTTATTCCGCATTTTCATGTCTTTTAAATTTCGAATTTTTTAAGAAATGTTTTTAGAGATCATTTCCATCTTATAAGGTTAGTACCATGGGTTTTTGTTGTGTAATTCACATAACTTATAATTGCTATGCTTGTTGGCCATCGTTATTTTCGAAACGGAAACCCAGTAGTAATTGCAAAAAGAGGCCGAATTCGGAATTAAACAGGGGAAAACTGGAAATTATTTTATTCCATTTAGTTTAGATCTAGAATGAATATATTATGTTTTCCCCCTCGTACTAGGTGAGCGTTAGTAAATATGTATATATTTACAGTAAAAAAACACATTTTTTAAAAAAAATACCATAACAATATATATAAATACCATAACAAAACAACTAAATCTATCAAAAGCATTGTCAATACAAACGTTGTACAGCTTAAAATTCTAAATAAAATGAGTACCCAAACATAACATTTCTGTTGAATATTAAGCTCACAACTCTACTTCAAATTTAGCCTAAATCGCTAACAAGAGCTTGAAGCCAGAACAGACCCGGTTATCAGCCCAACTTGCGTCTAATTTGTATACATGTATTTTTTTATTGAGGCATTTATGATGTTTTGTAATTATTTTAGCTCATCGTTTTGGATATTTTGAGAATTACGGTTCAATCTCGTGATTACGGACCCAGTGGTAGGGGATGACAAAAAGTCCGAATGCGAAATTAATTTGGGAAAGCTAAAAATTGTTTTAATCACTTCGAAATAACCAAAAATACATGTAAAAATTGGAAGCAGAGTGGTCTGAATACTTGATCTCTCCTGTCTTCAAACTATTGATTACCGATTAAGGGTGTATTCAAATCCAAACTGCTTAGTTTCTGTTTAATTTTTAAATTCATTTTTGCTCTGAAACGCATCCAATTGGCAGGTTCTCTTATTCAGAAACTATGTAATGTGCCGGGCTTGTCGATAGTTTGATAAAAGCAGAATATATTTTTAAAAATGCTGTCAAATTTGGCATTTTGAACCGAATTTTCCGAAGCGAGAGATCTGCGAACGAAAAAACGTGTTATAATGAGAAAATAAATGTTTATAAATCAAGTTCTAATGAATTGAGTGAAAAACGAAAACACACGGCCTCTTATATGCATCTCTTCATAAATCACGTCAACAAGTTTCATGTTTTTACTTTTGAAAATGAGTCTGAAAATATGTCAGAAAATTTCGATCTGCTGAGGGTGGAAAAATATTTTTTGAGTACACCCTTAAGGCAAAAGTTTGAAATAGAATTGCGGCCTTAATATTGAAAAAATATATTAATGTGGGTAATCATTTTATTCAGAATTTTAGGCTCTAAAATATTTGTATTGACAATTTTTTTTTGACAGATTTAGCTGTTTTGAGACATCGTTAAATTAACTTGGTCTCTCCTGGCTTCATGCTCTTGATTAGCGATTAAGTCAAAATTTTGAAACAGAAATGTGACCTTAATTATGAACAAAAATATTAATGGGTGTACTCATTTTATTAGAACTTTTAATCTCTACAACATTTGCAATGACAATTGTTTTGATAGAGTTAGCTGTTTCGCGATATTGTTAAGCTAATTTGGTCTCTCCTGACTTCAATCTCTTCATTAGAGATTAAGGCAAAATTTAAAAAAAAAAAATGCTACCTTAATGTTCAACAAAAAATATTAATGTGAGTAGTCATTTTATTCAGAATTTTAAGCTCTACAACATTTGCATTGACAATGTTTTTGATAGAGTTAGCTGTTTTGAGATATTGTTAAGGAAATAATAATAAAAAAAAACATGTTTTTCGAAAATAAATATATACATATATTTTAACTTTCAGAAAGTACGAGGAAGAAAACGTAGTACGTTCATTTTAGACATAAACTGAAGGGATTAAAATAATTTACAGTTTTCTTCTAATTAATTGTGATTCCAACCACCTGACCACAGTGCTAAAACTTTGAAGTAGAATTGTGACCTTAATGTTCAAGAAAAATATTAAGTGTAGATACTCATTTTACTCAGAATTTTAAGCTCTACAATATTTTTATTGACAATGTTTTGATAGAGTTAGATGTTTTGATATATTGTTATGGTATTAAAAAAAAAAAAAAAAAAAAAAAAAAAAAAAAAAAAAAAAAAAAAAAAAAAAAAAAAAAACGTGTTTTTTGACTATAAAATCTATACATGTTTCCTAACGCTCAACTAGTACGAGGAGAAAAACATAGCATATTCATTCTAGAACTAAACTGAAGGGATTAAAACAATTTGCAGCTTTCCCCTAATTATTTCCGAATTCAACCCCCTAACCACTGGGCTGTCGGCCTTATTCCATTAATAAAATTCTTCCATAAAATAAGTCACATTTTCCGTTCTAAAATACTGGTAGCCAAACATCGTAGCATGTGACTTACAGTACAAGTGCTGATGGAAATAGCCATAAGTAACTACCAATTTTGCAAATTCCATACTTCTAGGCTTTTCAGTAACTCAAAAATGCTTTTTTAGAACGTTATTTGCTTCTGCATCCTCTTTGTGGTAGTGGCGTGGACAGAGGATATAGCCTATATTGAACAGGGACGAACACCATCATGTTGATACCATTACTTTTGAAATCGGTTTCATAGTTCTTGTGATTACCTCCTACAAAGAAACAAACAAAATTTACCTCTTTATAATATTATTATATATTTACGCTTTTCAGATAGTAAGTAACAGTCAATGACTCATTCATACTCCGTATCATTCATCTCCTATATCCTCTACATTTCATGGTAATTTAAATTTGTTTCCAAAAAGTTATGCAGTGAAGAGACAAATATGCAAACAGAGAGTTTTACAAATTAAATTTATATGAACTTTTAAACAGTGTTCTAAACTTTTGATATTCATAGACAGAGTAAGATATATTTAACAATTATGCGACTTCTAAAATTAAATTATAATTTCAACGACACTTAATTTGAAAGGTTCTTTTGTACATGTGATACATACTTCAGATGCTCAGTTAAATATACTTATTATCAAATTTATTTACGTAGCATGAAATAAATGGAGAATGAAAAAGAGTATTTTATCTGAGCAATTATATTTCTTTCCGTGAATTTATAAATTGCACAACATACCTAATGTTCTGAAGTTTCTTGTATCATTAATCAAATCCTTTTTTTTATATATATAAAACAAAACTACTGAGAATTATAAATTTATATTACTTTGTCTTAGAAGGCTTTTAACTCCTTTTTTACTTTTTGGAAGACTTTGTTTACTTTTCTTTTAACTAAAAATATTACTTTTCTGCTACTTTTTAACGGAACGTTTCAGGTAAAAAATATCTTAAAAATGGAATATGTTTATATACAAACGTTTTCTCATCTCTTTCCTATTATTTATGCAAACATGGAGATGATATTTTACAACTTTTGTCTTTATATAGTTCTTTTTTAAATGTGGAAAATTTTCTTTACATTATACATACATATTTTTTTCGTAAAATCTGTTGGTTTTATATTTAATTATAAAATTAAAAGTTAAAATAAATTAATAAAGTGTTAATTGTATGGATTTTTCATTTTTGTTATTAAATAGTTTTCGGATAAAGTTTACAGTTTTAACGTTTCCAAATATTTTCAATAACACAAGTATTTGTTAAATTGTGAAAACTAATCCTATAAAACTTTTAAAATGGAAACAAGATATTTCACGAAAAGGCTTTTAGCTGACGGTACCATAAAAATTTCGTATGCTGACTAGTATATGCTTTTAATATAAGTAGTTTTTGTTTGGGAAACCCGGTTTGTTATACACTTATTCATTTAAAAATACATACATTGCAGCTCTTAAACTTCCTATCTCAAATTCAGATTTCCATTTATAACTTTATAATAAGAATAGTGTACAGATATTTCCAGCACACTTACTTTGATCTTTTGAAAATAGTTTGAAATTAAAAAAATAAATTATCGTATATAACTTTATTCATTTTTATTCTATTGTAATAGTATTGTCAACGTACATACTTTGATTTTTGTGAAATGCTATGGCATTACATTAAAATGGTTTGAAATCTTATTACATTACAAAGACTGGCTTTGTTCTGATATGAGAAAAGCCGCATTTCTCTCTGAATAAGGAAATTTTGGAACTGCTTTAACATATAAAATAAAATTCTCTGGAACATATATTATCACTTCTAAACTTTGCAAGAATAATTTTAGGCACCTTGTATTTGGATAAATGAAAAGGTCTAAATGAGCTTATGTAGTTAATGTAAATTTTATGAATACATTTTAATATTTAAGAAAGAATTATAGTTTCGACATCTTTCGTAATAATTCTTGAAATTTGAACATTTTAAAAAATTTAGCAAGTAAAGTAAAAATTCTAAACTGTAACATTTCTATAATGTTTCTTGTAGGAAGTGTATGTCGAAAAAACTTTAGAAGCAAGAAAGGCTATTTTTAAAAAGAAAGCAGTAAAATAAAAAAATGTACACTTCAATTACTGTAACATCCTTTTTTTATCAGAAAATATACTAAAAATGCATTTTAAATTAAAGATTCTATTCAAACATTGTATTTACAATAACATTAATTTCCTTTTATTCCAACTTTTTTACATTCAATTACCTTCAAACTTTTACCATTGTGTAAAATGTTCTACAAATGAACTTTTATTTACTTATCCATTCCAAAAGTTAATAGAATTCTTAGGAATAAAATTTATCGAACAAATTTGTTCTATTTTTATCTTTTTAAAAGGTATAAAGTTCTGTTTAGAAGATCTATTGTTTACAAACGTTTTAAACATGTCAGTCTTCAATGTGACATCTCCTCTTAGGAAGAGACTTATTAATTAATTATTTAATTATAGTAGAAGGAAAATTTATTATATCCGAGTTATTCATTTTGTTTATCTCCGAAATTTAGTATTTTTTATAGTATCGTATGGCCTGTTTTGAACCATAATTTTAAACAAAAATAAAACAAATAGTGTCCAAAGCGTGCAGCCCTCGAAATTCATTACATACTTTACAAATTTATGATTCATATCTGGTCCAAATTAAGCCTCTCAAAATGATCCAATGAAGGCATCTTTGTCATTTTTAAAAACAGATAATCTCAAGACAAAACCAGAAACAACAGCAAACAAATCCGCGTGAAAAAACGCACAATAAGCACATGGATTTAGATATGTATATCAAAATGTAGCAACTTGTCTTAGTTTTAAGGTTTAGTTGGAAAAAATTAGATCAAAACAGCTAATCTTAGATTTTTTTTAAGTTGTTTGAAAACAGAACGTACAAGGCGAGTATTACTAAAAAAGATATTAAAAGAGATTTCTAATATTAAAAGATGTCATTCTGATGAGTAGAATTTCATCGCGCACAGATGAAGTATCTTTCTATAATTAACGGCATAATTGCAGCCGTCCATTTAAAGCGGCGGTCCAAATATGGCTACTCTACCCCATGGTTCCTTTTCGACAAAACTGAATGATTATGCTTGTCACCTAGTATTGCCATGTACCCCGCGTAAATCACGTCTCCAAATAATCTGGACACAACTAATTTCACGCAGTTGTTTTCCCCATCTTTAGTCACAGATAATTCTGCTATTAGGTAAGACGAAGAAAGTTACTTTAAAATACTGGGGTTCAAAACATTTGGAGACACGATTTTCGTAGAAACCTTGGCAACACTTCTGGCCTACCTAAAATACTTTTACCACATTTTCACGTCTCGACTACATCATGTATTGAAACAATTAAACATCAAATGGCACTTCATACATTTTTCCATTAGTAATGATTGAACGTTTCCTCTTAATGAAAATGAAAATTTGAAGTCGAAGCTAAAATTGAAATAAAATTCTTAAATTTAAGCTATATTTCCGTGAAATCACGCAAAATTGATGGTGTCCGTGACATCAGTATTTTTCCATTTCTTGTAAGCATTTCCAGATACCCATGTTTTTACAAATCACTGAACTTTGTTCCATCTAAGCCTAAGCTAACACTAACAGGAAAATTTCCGTTCTAAAATAAAATTAATAGCAAGTTATCCCGTCTAGTCAAATCAATTACGTTACATCAAGCTGCGTTTTAGGCAACTCTGTTACCAGAATTTTTCTGCTTATAGACCGAAAACTTTTTTAGTTCCAAAAAAGACATTCTCGTAATAAAAATCTTTTGCTCTTGAGTGTGTATGTGTGTATGCATGCATTTATTATACATAAAATTATATATATAATTTATTGTAAACCCCGAAAACTAATTCACAGATGCAGAACTGCATCAATATATGCCCACGAAAATAAAGCTAAATGGTCTTTTTTCAAAAAGCGTGTTTAGTTTGTGTTCACAAATTTATGAATACAATATGAGAGAGGGAAATCAATGCAGAATCTAGAGAAATCTGAAATGATCTTTTCCTTCAAAATTTAGAACTTTGGCGTAGTAAATAACCCGTACTAGGTATCAATCACAACATACAATCGCATCATATGCTTTTATTGACGTTCACGTTCCCTCTGGGAAGTGATTTCCAGATTTAAAATTAAAGCACACTTCCTTAATATTTTAAGGTAATATTTGTACTATATGAAACTTTGAAAAGTAATTAAATGAATAATATTGTATATATTGCTCAAATAAGTAATAAACACATTAACTTTTAATATTTTAGCTTATGATATAAAATCAATAGACAAAAAATAGCTATAATACTACTTCGGCAATTTTCAAAGTACACTGCTCAAAACAATTAAAGGATATTTGAAGTTTTATATAAAATAAAGATATAAACGAAAATTTTTTTGCCGAAAATAGAAGAAGAGAATCACAAATGCAAATTTTTCTGGTTTTCAAACTGTGGAGTATGCAAATTTTGAGTTCGACGTCAAAAAGGTCGCTTCAGCGGCAGCGAATGAAATTTGACTTTCAACTGGATAAAAGAGAATGAAGACAAGGATGTTCGGCATTCAGTGATTGCTTTGTTTCGATGAGTACGATATCTCAGCGAAGTCATTTGACAGATTTAGAAGCTTTGAGAATTGTTGGTAGGTTTGAAGGTGGCCAAACTCAAAGCCGAAGTAGCGCAAGCCATTGGAGTGTCACAAAGTGTCATTTCCAGGATCTGTAACCGTTTTTTGGAGAGTGGATGTGCAGGCCGAAGACCAGGGCAAGGTCGTAGACGGGCAACAACGCCCAATGAAGATCGGTATTTAGCGTTAACAGCTCGGAGACACCGAACCATGAACGCTACTCTTCTCCAACAACACCTTCGCTCGGCTACAGGCACCACGATTTCAACTCAGACTTCCGAAACCGGCTCGATGCTGTAGGTCTGTATGCTCGCCGACCGATGGTATGTGTTAGAATAACATCAAGGCATCGTCGCGACCGCAGGGAGTGGGCAACCGAGCATGTCAACTGGAGGAGAAATGAATGGAGCAATATTCTGTTTTCTGACGAGTCCCGTTTTTCTGTGCATCCGGATAATAGGCGTATTTTCATCTGGAGGGACCGTGGCAGTAGGAATAATCCTGCGTTCGTTCACGAAAGTGTCAGATTTGGCGGTGGAAGAGTGTTGGTGTATGGTGGCATCTCCATTGACGATCGCATTGACCTCTACATCATTCGAGATGGAGCTCTGACTGGTCGCCGATATAGGGATGAGATCCTCAGACCTATTGTAGTCCCTTACGCTGCAGCAATCGGAGATAACTTCATTTTAATGGACGATAACTGCAGGCCACATCGTGCAAACCTAGTGGAGGATTTCCTTTTCGAGGAAGGAATCGTTCGAATGGAATGGCCAGCGTGTTCTCCAGACATGAATCCAATCGAGCACGTTTGGGACGCTCTAGGAAGACGAGTTTCTGGCCTCCAAAAACCCCCACAAACTCTCCAAGAACTGGAAAGAGCTCTTCTGGAAGAGTGGGGCAGAATACCCCAACTCGTCATTAATAGCCTCATTGAGTCCATGCCTCAAAGGTGTTCAACGTTGCTGGCCACCCGTGGAAACCATACCCCCTACTGAAAAGGATTTTCTTTGAAGAAAACACCTTTTCTTATTCTTTTTTTCTCATATGCACAAATTGTGTTTTTTTCCTTTAGTACACAAATGCGTAATAAAATGCATTTTTTCTGCCAAACATGTGTAATTTATTCTCATATAACCTACTATGTCTGTCGACCATGTATCAATCAGCTAAACAGTTTACCAGATACAAAATCCACCTAAAACTGCCATATCCTTTAATTGTTTTGAGCAGTGTATTTGAGAACGCACTTAAATTTATATATTTTTTCAATTTTAACAAATTACAATTATTAAACGTAATCGTGCTTTTAAATTTATGAGGTTTATGTTCATTAATTTATCTTTCTTTTCGAAATTATCTTTAAAAATTTAATGCGAATATTGCAGCTTTATTCACGTATGTTGAGGTGTAGTACATGTTTTCCTAATTTAAATGTTTTATGACAGCCATACTTACTAGTCATATTCCGAAAAGGGACCTTACCACAGTAGAATTATACAGGGTGTCCGGTCTTAACGGTGTCCAATAGCTAATTCCTAAACCGCTAGTCATAGGTATATAGTTCCAATTACAAAAATGTTTAAAATCAGGTAAAGAAATATTTAAAAAGCGATTTGGGTCAATAAAAACATTTCTTTAAAAATTACGAAATTTAAATTTTTATACGGTCCCCCGGTCCTATAAGTTATATTTAGTAAAATTTTTCTATTACACTGGCAAGTAATACAAAAAAAGTCCCATTCATATAACACTAAAATTGAGCGAGTTATGTAACTTTAAAAGTGCAAGACTTATGCCATTTTTCTGCTCTGAAAACAAATGAGTTTGGCTTGGTTTTGAGGGGTCACATACCAAGTACTTAAAGTATTCGAAGATCTTATTCCATATGTATCTGCGCTTTGAAAAAAATCGTGCAAGTATTACGATTAAGTTAATATTTGAGTTTCAGATTGGCTAAAATAACATACGTTTTATTTTGTCAGACTTTGAGACTGTTTCTTTTATGATTTCTTTTAGCAAAAATTATGTTAATTTTATAAGTTTTTATGTTACTTCAACGATCGTATGTATGTTTTTCCAGTTCAAAATTTGTACTCGAACTTTAACTCACTTTTAAATATCCGATCGAGATTAGATTTTACATTTTGGCGCAAATCCAATAACAATCTAATATTAATATGATTTTTGGTGGTTACCATTTGTACTTATTTTACAGGATAACACAAAAAAATTTCGGATAGATTACCGCCAAGAAGTTTAAGAAAAAGTTTTAGATTAGATAGTACAAGACTGCGATTCTTGGGTTTTTTTTTTTTTTACTTTTATGTATTTTTTAGCACTGAATCCGAAAATTACATTAATTTTTAACCATCATGCCAGGATATTTCGCAAATCATAAATTGTCAAATTTAAAGAATAACAAAAATCGGATACTATAAAGTAGAGGAGATGGTTGTATTTTTTAACTTTTAATAATTGATTTTTATTTACTTTTTAGCACTGAATCTGAAAATGACCTTTATTTTTAACCATCACGTTAGAATTTTTTTCCAAATCGTAAATGTGTAAGTTAAAATATAGCAGAAATCTCATACTATAAAACATATATAAAACTTTTTTTGTTTTATTTTATTTTATTTTATTTCATTTTATTTTATTCTATAATTTATTCGATATTTTTGCTTATCCTGGTATTCTTACAGCTAAATAGCTGAGTAGTCCGATGAGATGAGGAAGGAGATTCAATTTGAACTTTTAACTTTGAAATTTGTGAAAAATCCTGATGTGATGGTTAAAAATGAAGGTCAATTTCAGATTCAGCGGTACAGAAAACATAGGAATCAATTATCAAAAGCTAAACAACATGACATAACTCAACTTTTGCAGGCTAGTGTAATCTAATCTAATAATATTTTAAAATACGTATCATTTTGTAAAGAATTGAGGCTGTTAATTTAGCATCATTTTATTTAACAAAAATTATGTTTTTTCTTTCTTCTTAAATGTTTATTACAAGTTGTATATTTTGCATTAATATGTCTGAATGATTAAAGATTTCAAATTTATATTGCAATGTTAATTTTACTCTGAACCATTTTTTAATATATCTGACGAAATTACATTTCGACTAAATTTGTGAATGACCCCGAATTTGCAGCAAAAAATATGCTCCAACTTTAAACAGCTATTACTTGGTCAATTTTAATTGTAGAATAACGAGACTTTTTGTGTATTACTTGTCAGTGTAAAAGGAAAGTTTTACTAAATATAACTTATAGGACCGGGGGACCGTATAAAAATATAAGTTTCGTAACTTTTTAAGAAAAGTTTTTATTGACCCAAATTGCTTTTAAAATATTTCTTTACATGATTTTAAACATTTTTGTAATTGGAACTATATGTCTATGACTAACGGTTTAGGAATTAGCCATCGGACACCGTTGAGACCGGACACCCTGTATAGTACATTAAAATAGCGTATGATTATACAAAATTCAGAATTTTAAATGTAAAATAGTTGATAAGCCCCACAGTTGTATCTTATGATTTAAAAAAAATATAAATTTTTCTCCTTAAAAAATTAAATGTTATTTTTTTATAGTTTAACAAAACATCTTTATGTTTGCAGAAAAAGTCTGTAATGCATTACTTTTGTATCAGAATAGTCATATTAATATCCTTTTAAAAGGAAAATATGATTGATTTTGTTTAGCACCTTTTTTTAGATGTTTCAATAAAAATGACTCAGAGAACCACATTTCTTCATAGTTCTTTTTATCGTCGATTGGACAATTTTTTTTCTAAAAAAAGTGTACATTGGTTATTTAGTTTTTCTGTTCCAGGTGTGCTCACATTCCATGTGGATTAGGGTGTGTCACTGAATACAAACTACGTCTAGCCATGTGTGTTGTGCTGCAAACAAGTACTTCCTACTTTCATGAATATGTTTTTAATTTGTTTCCAGTGTATGCACTTAAGGAATACTTGGAACTCAATGTGATTTTTACATAAATTGACTCATTTTTTTTTTTTTTAATTTTCGATTGACAATAATAAAATAAGAATAAATTAAAAGACAAAATCAAATTGTTATCTTCGAACACCTTTTAAAGAGAGCTTTATCAGCAAATCATATGATAAATGTCGGTTACATAGATATTATATATATACTCCCATATATAAATATATTTGTATATAACAAAACTTTTTACAATTATTAACTGCAAATCACATGACATATATATAAGTATATACATATGTTTTTCTGTGTGTGTGTGCGTACTTATATGAACAACTTATACTCTGAGAAACCTCCAAATACGCAAAAGAAAACTATTCGAAAACTACATGAAAAACAAATATGTTAATTTTCTTTAATTTAATTAAATCCCGTAAATTTAGGAATGTAATCAAGCTGTTGGGTTTTCATTAAGACAAATTCACTCTTTCATTCACATGTAATTAAAAGAATATTGTGGATTTAACGAAACCATTAAATGACATTAAATTAGTGAAAGACAACAGAAAGACTGAGTTCAATTAACCGAATAAACAATGTCTACAATATCTTTAGAAATTATAAAAGTCTGTTAATTAAATAGATTCATTTGCAATCAAACCTAACGTTCAAATCTTGTGCTTAACGTTTTTTGAATATCCGAAAATGCTTTCTTTCAAAATGTTTCTTTTAGTATAAAAAATAACTTAGAGATTTTTGAGATATTAGATTTTAACACACTTCAGATTTATTGCAGATATATAATGAAACGAAAAAATTTTGAAACGAATAAATTTATCAAACTCCTGTTATAAGTTCTTTTCTACACTAGAATAAAAAATCCACAGTGTCCCTCAAAATCCCGGTGATATAGCATGCAGTTACAGTTATCATACAGCTGGAATGATGAAATATTTGTGTTTGTGCCACCTTGTCATATCGGATGAGATTTTACAAGTTTGTTGTATGCTAAGACCAAGACTAATAAAAGATTTCAGAAATTACACTTAATAATAATAATAATAATAATAATAATAATAATAAAATGCATTTAGAGTAGTCAAACGACACGGGGAAAATGGAATATTTTGTTTCGTGCAACCTAGTTATTTGGTATGTCATTTTTTCATATAATTAAATGTTTGGAACAAAGAATATAAGAAAATTACCTTCAATGTGGAAACAGTGCAGTTAAGATACAGAAAGCGGTGAAAAAAGGGAAAAGGTCGGAGTTTTGCAGCATTGTTAACTTCGGTATCACTGTCTCTATATTAGTATGTTTATTAGAATAAAACTTGTATTAAGTTTGTAAAACAATGTTTTATTAAGAACTATAAGGAAATTGATATTAAAGAATGTGGCAAAAAACAGAAAATGCACAGTAACATTATCAATTTACGTATGCAAATGTGTACACACAAAATGTACAAACAAACACAAACAAATACACTGTGTATATAGAAATACATTGCAAACCGTATAATAGGGTAATATCTTTATTTGCTGCGCTAGGTGTTTTGTCATCATTTTAGAAGAAATGGCATTCTTCCTCTTCAAATGTTCTATCCATATCTTCATTCAACTATTGTAAGAACTTCATTTTTGCAGGTAACTCACTTATTTCATTTTTAGATTCCGATCATGTCCCTCCATCATATATTTCACATATTGGGGATCATTGCACACCAGACTTGAAACATGAAAATTGTTAAATGAAAGTGGATGGAAGTTATTATTAAAGAGTATCAGATGAAGTTTCTAAAATTTTAGTTAATAGCTCATATTATCCATGTTGACTAAATAAAACTCAATCTCTAGGATTCATTTTATTTACCAGTCATAGTTGCACAAAATAATAAGTCAGGAATAAGTTTATTGCTATATTCTCAGAAGTTTGTATGGGGCTTTCAGTTTGGCTATTATTATTCTTTAATGTTTTCTAGTAGAGCTTGTTACTTTAGAAAGTTGTCGTAATGCTTTTCAAAAGCACCAACCCCGTGCACATTTTGTTGAAAGTCTAAATAAGTCAAAAATATAATAGTTAATTTCCTGTTTTTCAATTCTATGCACTGCAAATAGTTGATTTCTAAATTTAAAAAATCTATTTTGTTATTTTTGTTCAAATTAAGAACTAAATAATATTTTAAAATCTAATTATATGTATGGTAGACCGGGCATGTTAGTCATAGGGGCACGTTGGCCTATCTGCGATATTTTTCAAACTATCCAATCGATGTCGTTACTATGAAAGCGAGGTCTTAATATATCTATCTTCTTTCACCGGCAACAATGTCAGCAGTCAAGAATGAATCAAAGTGATTTGAAATTTTCGAATTTCCATTCAGGTAATTTTTTTTTGCACTTATAAATAATCGGTACTAATTTCTTTTGAAATTAAAGACCGTTCTTCAGAGCTTATTTTCTATCTACCGTTTAAAAAAAAATATTAACAGAATATATTGATACGATGATCAAAAACCAAAATGTTAATATGAGGCAATTTGACCCATTTAATCCAGGCATATTGTCCCACCTCTTCTAATGTCTTCTTTAGTCCCTGACTACAGGAAATGAAAAGGAAACTTCCGTCGAATAAAAAACAGAAATTCCAACAATTTTTACAACACAAATATCGCAGAAAACTACAGATGATAACCTACATCTAATGTCCTGTCATCTGTAGCAGCAGTCATAATTCCAACGTCAAATGACCTGAAACCTTGATATAAAGTGACATGTTAATCGATACAATTTTTCGTATCCTTTTTATCTTTTATATTCTAAATTAAAATAATATTCGATATTTTATGTTTTCTCACTTCCGCTAGTACTTCGAAAATATAATCGATTTAGAGAATTCGATAGGGCAGACTGGAACAGTGATTTGAGGTCCTTCTGAGTTTCATATAGATACTATTAATTAATATATTTTTTAAAAAGATATCGTATTTGGTTATGCAATGTGCTGAAAAGCGAACTAAAGAAAACCAAAATTTTAATAAAATGAAATATATATATATTGAAGAAAAAATTAGCCAAGAAACCCCGGTCTACCCTCTGTTTAATAAAAATGTACCTGCTTTTTTGAATTATGTATATTATATTTCAGATTTATAAAAAAAGTTATTTCATTCTAAATGATTTTGAGGTCCTTGGGTTCGAGGTCCGATGTATTTTAACCAAACTCAACAGTTGAAGAATTTATAAAAACATATAGGGGAGACTAGGGACGGTTGGCTATACGGGAGGCTTGACCCATCACCCATCAATTTTCATATTTAAAAGAATTTCAGAGTTTTATCAATAGGTGAAAACCAAAGCTACTGGAATGCTCAAACAATAGTCTTCGTTTCATAGACATAATCTAAATAGTTGTGGAAAAAATCAATTCTGAGGGGTTTTCAACCTAAAAGTTGTATTTTTTATAAATATTTTGTAAGCTTTTTTCAGATAAAATATATCATACAAATTTAAGTAAGTAGGTTTTAATTAATGCAGAAGTATCGACCTTTCATTCCAAGCATAAAGATTGTACAATAAGTTAGGCTTAATATAACAATGTGCTATTCTTTAGCAAAGGTCTATGTAGGGAGGCTTGACCAGATGCTCAAGGCTTCCTTAATTAAGTGGTCTTGGAAATCTCTTTATTATACACTGTGCATAATGAAAAGTTAATGGTTATATATATAAAAGAATGTAAATTTATTCTGTAAAGCTACATAAAATGGTGTGAGGGAAAAGGAAATATTTAAAACTGACTAAAGAAATATGTGAAAAATTGTTAGAAAATGGTAAAGTTGATAGGAACATTTGTCCATTTAAATATTACGTATAATAAGGAGCCACGGCGAGCGGCCCATCTTCGTCCGCAGCCCTGCATTCTTCTACTGTAATCCGACTCTTTTGCGGAAGCAAGATTCGTAGATCCCCGGCCACGTCCCGAATGAAAGACTCTCTAACGAAAGCAACGTTGAAAAAAAAATCAAAAAATGAAACCGGACAAAATTAAAAGGGGAATTACTCAAATTAAAGACACAAAAAAGCGGGAAGGCAGGGCTCGGGGCGATGAAGCTACCGAACGACTCCTAGCTACTTCGAGCCCATTATTAGAAACTGTGGGAAAGAATAAAAATGACTAGAAAGGATGAAAGTAGCAGTCTTAATCCTTTCAGGGGCTATGGTATGTTTACGTCAGAATGGCACCAAAATTTTGTTAAAACTTTTTCCATTTAATATGCATGTGAAATATAGCCTGTTTCTTATTCTCAAATAAATGTGTTCGTAAATTCCTGTTCCAGTCATTTCTTTAAATATTTTAGTACTTAAAGTACTTTGCCCCTTAAAGGTTTGAATCTTGTTAATGATAAGTGCCCATGCGGCGGCAAAAGAACTTAACATCGATCGAAAAATTTTACGAAGGTGTGTAGACGAATTTCACCAGTGTGAATACAGTGAGATGATGCCAAACTATGTGAGAACTAGAATTGTCAGGTTGAGTGCCACAAAAGATAAGACAAGGAGACAAAAAAAGCGAGACAGTAGCTCCGAACTCCGGACATAATGACATGAAACACTACGAAATAGGAACCTGTCTCTAACAGAATACAGCCTTAAATGTTAAAATTTCATTTTATCTGCCGTACAATTACACCTGATCAGACAAAATCCTATTTAAAACAACATTTTTCTTCTCTGATATGCGATTGCGTCTAAACAGGTTTGTTTAAGCATAAATTTTTTTAAAAATATTTTTTATAATAACTAAAGCATGTAGCATAAACTTATTTTGCTTTTTTAAACTGATTTTATTTCTCTTCACAAATATTGTAATATAAAACAAAGTGGGTCACGCCTCCTATATAGTGGGTCAACCCTCCCACATGTGGGGAGCATTGGCCCATTATTTATTCATGATTAAAATGAATACTTTTTCATTTTTTTTTATATTTTACACTTATGTAGCAATTTTATTTTTATAACTCATTGTATAACGAATAAAATGATATGTAACACTTAATTCTACATACAATATTTAAAAAATAAAAAAATCATTTTGTAAAAAGTGGGTCAACCCTCCCTAGTCTGCCCTACATCACACAACGCAAGACATAGAATAGACAGACTATTTCTACATATTTGAAATATTATTCTAATGAGCTGATATTGTTTAACAATATGTTTCATTCTGACCCCCGTATTCTATTACAGAACTGTTTATTAAATCTCTCGGTATTTAACAAGAATGTCTTATTGTTTAAGGTCCTTATTATAACATAATATACCGTTGTTTGACATAAATAGACTTCGTCTAGCTAATATTAATTCAAACTTTATCTTATTTAAAATTAATTATATCAGACGTTGTTTTATTAGCTGCATTATGTAAAAATATGAAAAATATATTCAACAAGATTGCTGAAACTCGATTTTTTAAAATTATTTCTCCTATTGGCTCTACCTTCCTCTAAATGCACTGATTTGATATTAAAGTAATTCCTACTAACCGTTGTTAGTTCCTATGGATTTCAGCACAAAAAAGCTATGAAAAATTATATCACACAGACGATAACAAACCCAATTTTCTTTATTATTCCTACCGAATTTTTTTTATTAAGCTTCAAATTTTAGAAAGAAGGAATTTCATTCACATCAAAGAAGGAATTTCATTCACATCATTCACATTAAAGAAGGAATTTCATTCACATCATTCACATCAAAGAAGGAATTTCATTCACATGGGAATTTGGAATAAAATTTTGATTCGTTGCAGTTTTATATACATATTTTTAAAACAAATATCTGTCAAATTGGAAAATGAATACATACTTTGTCTAATAAAGTACCGGGAATGATAAAATGGCAAAATATATTTTAAAATTATAACACATTGCGCATTTAATAAAAAAGTTCTAGCAAATACCATTCACGAACTTTATATTTTTTTCTCCAAATATTTATTGAATTCAAGATATACAAATTTCTCTAAAAAAATTCTATGTAATACCAAAAATTAAAAATATTTTTTTAGTATATTGACCCATTAAAATATCCAAAAGAATCAGGCAAACTTCAGGCAACAAGAGAAGACAAGCATGAAGAAATAAGGGTTTGATACAGATAACCGTCTTCATATGTCATGTAATTCTAATCTCAATGATTGAAAAACTTTAAATCATTGTCAGTTTGTCATTATTGTCATTTTAATCATTGTCAATTTATTTACTTCAGGCTCACTTCATTTATTACATTTATACACCTTAGATTGTTAATATCACAAAAGCCGTTATTCATTGGAGTAAGTTCAGGTGAACATGTATGCCACACTGCTAAAAATTTGCAGCATTCTGTCCAGTCATTCGACCGTTTTTTGAAAAAACGGTTTCATAACCGTAATTTAACTGTATTCTGACCATAAAATGGCTGATAATATGGACAGAATAGTGTTAAATTATGGTTGTGTAACCGTTTTCAGAAAAAAACGGTCAAATGATTGGACAGAATGCTGCAAATTTTTAACAGTGCACAGATATAAGTAATGACGACGTTATAATCAACATGATTGGTCAGAATAATCTAAAGTTATGTGTACTTTTTTTCCCTCTTCTCCCATGTCTAATGTATCTGTTTTTTGAGCTATAGACAGCACTCTAACGCATACAGTGTTCCACTTATCCATTCATATTGAGATGTGAAAAAGCAAGAATTTCTATTTAAAGCATTTAGAATTTGAACACTGTGGCCGAAAATGAGAACTCAACTGGCATTTTTCAGTACATTCTCAATCACCAAATTCGAAATATCTTTATCATACATTTCATAAAATTGGAACTTTACACAGTGCGGTTGTTCGAGGATCATTTATCATGAAAGATCTTTGTGCAACCCTGCATGACTCTCTAAGACATGTAGAAGTAGCACCAGCTTGTCATACATTTTACTTAAATGTACTTTGATCTAACTTCCAAAAACGTTTCATTGCATTTTATTGTGTTGTCATTTGTTTATAAATTAATTATAAATGGAATTTTTAGGGTTACATTTGACAAATTTCCATCAATCTTTGCAGAATAAAATACGGCGTAATATACAATTAATGATTTTTGGTGTGAAAAGAAATAAACGTGCATAATTGTACGGAATTAAAATATTTATAATAAAACACTCATACACACATAAATAACGCCTGCATCCAACATTTAAAGGTATATATAAATATTATACAGACATACACACAATAAATACAATAAACCCAACTGGAGTGAAAAATTAGCCGGAGCCAGGAATCGAACCCGGGACCACAGTATACAAGACTGCTGCTCTAACCACTGAGCTACTCCGGCCGATGCCTGAGTCTGCAATTTCTCACTAATAAACCATGTTGGGGAAGTCATCAGCCATCTATACGACAGACTTGGATGACCGGACAACGATGAATAGATTTTATTATTACATCGATCTACGATATTTATAATAAAACACTCATACACACATAAATAACGCCTGCATTCAACAGTTAAAGGTATATATAAATATTATACAGGCATACACACAATAAATACAATAAAACCAACTGGGGTGAAAAATTAAATATTTAGTTTATTATATATTAAATATTTAAAATATTTAGTTTAATGTAAATATATTTTCCCTAAATCAACTTTTAAATGCTAGAAAAAAATATTCATTCGAAATTCCAAAACATATTATGTAACTACAAAAAAAAATGAAATGGTTTATTACATAAATATTGCTATATAAGAAGAAATGCGAGAGGTGACAAAACTTATCTTAGGTATAGGCGAGAATCTATCATTTAGAAGAATTTTCTTATTTACGCAAAATCAACACATTTTTTGTTGCCCCAGGCTAGTACAATCAAAGATATATCTTCTCAGTATTTTCTTCTATCGTATCGAAGTTTCTTTGAGCAAATATTAGAAATTTTATTTGTTTTTCCTCGAATCCAATAACTGGGAAATGTTTCGGGAAGTATATCTTTTTTTATTAAAGAAGGAAAATTATATTAATTTTTTAGTAGCCTTAGAAATAGATGTTTTGTTATTGTCATTAATATTAGAGTAAATTCAATTCATGTAGATGATAGATTACTTGTCAGTCATTGCTTTAAAACGAAGCTATTAAAATTTTTAATAATTTATTGTTTTGTTACGATTACGTTTGAGAGTAGTTAAAAGATGGTCATAAAAATTTGCCAATATTTGAGCACGTAGTGAACATACGTCTCAAGAAAACGGGATGGGGTGTCAATTCTATGAAAATAACTGATATGCTCTGGAGAACGATTTTCTGAACAACAATCGACTTCCTATTTTTACAGCTACATTTACAAAGTGTCGGGAATTTCGAATGACAACAAACATATTTTATATTGTAACATGTCTGCAGTTTAAAATAGAATAAATTGCGTCGAAATGATTCATTCAGCACCAAATTAGGTGACATAATACAAAGGAAAATAAAATTATTCTATATTCTACGTGTTCACCTTGCGGAGTAGAATTGATTCCAAAGTAACGTATGTTAAATTCGCTCATATTTCTTTATTCTCCAGACCTTATGATTCGCGATGTTTTACACTTCTATCTGGAAAGTAAATTTTTTGCTCCTCGCTTCTCTCCTTCATGTTTATTGAGAAAAATAGTCAGTTCTGTGCACATTCGGGATGGATTCGACTGTAGATTTGTTTCATTTTTTATGAATTGTTTTTTCATTGCAACTATTGAATATTTATATTATTTAAATTTTCACATCACTTCACACTATATCCAACAACCAGAAATCCGCAATTGAATAATGTTAAATTATTTGTATTATTTATAAATAAATAGAAATATTTATTTTCATTATTAAGAATCCGGGCAACGCCAGGTGGTCAGCTAGTTATAAATAAAAATTTATTGTACTTACTATTCCTTCACTTAAATGTATCTGTGGTTCATGAGAAGAAGGTGAAAAAAGATTTCCAACTTACATCATTTATAGAAGTGCATAGAAAAAATAAATAGATAAATAATAATTCTTAAATAAATATTTTTCAGGAAAATAAATAAAGTAATTCAAATATAGTTATTAAAACACTGATACCGGAAAATATAACTCTTAAAAGAGTAGATTAAGATAATTTGTTTTATTAAATTAAATGTCTAACTAAATTACTTGACTGAAATAAAATACAGTAGTCATTTTACAAAATTTACAAAATTGCATATGCTTAATAATATTATGTAAAGTATCAAAGAAATATTGCAGAAATATTTTTTTTCTAATTAATGTTTAAACAAAATAATTCATTTTCCATCTATTTATAGCTTCATGAATTCACAAACCCAGTAGTGTTTATTCTATTTCAAATTAGCTAATGAATTGTAAGTGAATTAATAATGGGCAGAAATCGGATCTTACTGATTAAATTGCTTAAAAAAACAAAATATAAAATTATTTACATGACAATAATTAAGGTTTTATCATAAAAAATTCCATGAAAAGTTATTTTATCCACTTAAGTATAATTAAACAACAAACATAATTTTCTATTCAGTTTAATTAATATTTTTAGGATAATCCTAATTAAATTTAGAGAAATAAGTAAAAAATATTCAGCCAAGAGAAAAACACGGAGCAATTTATGTACGAAAAATTCGTAATACAATCATAATGGAATATAGAATTTGAAGAATTAAATTTTGTTTCATTTGAACAAAATATATTGTTTAATAATTTGTGGTAACATGAACAACCTTACAATTGAAAAAAATGCATAAAGATCAACTTTGAAAGATGAATTTTTATTAACTCATATTCTATCTATCAATTTATTTTTAAGCTTTACAGCCCGTTCTGTTTAAATGTTTATAAAATAATGTAACTAAAGAAAGTCAAAAGGAAATAAAAGAGCTTTGTCACAAAACTAAAAAGGTGACTTACAATGTTGTTGAAATTATTTTTCCTAAAACTTCTAGATTTAAAAATATGTTCCATCAATCACTAAGCAATATATTAAATAAATATATAATTCTTTCTTAAAATGCAGCAGTTAACATAAATGTTTGCTGGCTTTTATTAGTAATAATGCATGTAAATTTCGATAGTTTGGAAGCGCTCGCATTAATGTCAGTTAACAATAAATTTTCATGTCGTCTGATCGTTCCCATTTAATGTTCTACACCAGTCATATTTTGAAGTTGTATATACCTTAGATTTCTCCCAACGCTGTTTATGACTCTTCACGTAATTGGTTACTGTGAACATGAAAAGACAAAGTTATCACTTAAAATGTTTTGGATTTAGTCAGGGGTAAAAAAAATCTTGAAAGCTCGAGACTCATGTCCTATGCATTTTATTAATTATTACTTGCATCAGTTTCCATATACGTTTATTAAAATAAATTCTTCATCTTTAAGTATTTGAGTTAAAAAATATATTTTGAAATGCCTTTTGATATCGAAAACAAGAAAAATAAAACGGCAGAATATGTGAATAGCAGTGAAGTTCGTAACACCACGAGAACAATATTTTAAAAAGGATCAATAAGGTCTTATTGTGTCTGTCTGATATTAAATAAAACACGAGCTTCAGAATTCTAAAAATTGCATTGTTTCAAAAATATCACTGGTTAAATTAATTCCGCCAGGGCGCATCTAGTCTTCTTTGAATCCTCACAGATTACATATAAGTAAATAAATTTTAACTAACCATAGAAATACAGTTTCTTTTGCTACAAACACTATAATGTTTCTTAATTTTTACGTGCAGTAGTTGAATTATATGGTAAACTTTACAAACTTATTTTCAAAAATTCTCATAACTATTTGAGACTTTTTATTTTTACATCTGTTTACAAAATATATTAATCTCTTGTGCTCTGTGACATACGCAGCGTACGTTATGCTACATTGGTCATTTCCGACAATTACGTACACAGCATACGTCATGATATCTGGCTGGTTTTTTTTTTGCTGTTGTTGTTTTTAATTAGATATTCCGAATTCTCATCAGAAAGTTTTAACTCATATTTGTATTTTAAAAGATGATTGATTTTCCTTAAGGGGGTTCCCACGTGTGACGGTATTTTAACATTTTTGGGAAATTTTGTGACGACAAATGAAAAAAGAGAGCTTTGAGTTTTTTATTATACATTTATTGCTATTTCAAGAATATGTAAAACAAATTTCAAGCAAAAATCTTTATTAGAACATAAGTTACACCACTCAGAAGACACCTGCCTCCAAAAGAAGTATGCTCACTTCCCCCACGATTTCGGCTGATTGGCTTATCTGAATGGAAAAAAAACGGCGTTTTAATCTGACAGCTTAAATGCATCGAATGAACTAGAATCATTCGAAAATATTGAAAATCGGGTTTTTGGCACACTTCTGGAAAAAAAAATTTCAAATTTCATGATTTTTTAAAATTTTTTCGTTACGAAAAAAATAGAAATATTCGGAAATTTCGGATGATCCTAGTTTAGTCCGTGCGTCTAATGTGCTGAGTCTAATCTATAAATTTCAAGTGAATCGGTCAAACCGTTCTCGATATATGGTGGAGGAAAGTTTGAAAAACAACGTTTTGATAAAAATGCATTTGAAGTCTGTGTAATTGTAAACCGTGTCAGTTTACAACTGACCAGCCGGATAACGCATACCAGTAATGGTAGCCTGTTTCTCGAAGTGAATTCTGTTAGCTTTTTTGCTGAAGACTGCTAATTTTTAATTTACTAATCTTTATATTTTTCTTAAATTTATTTATGGTTTATTAGAATTATTTCCCTTTTCTCACTCTGAGATCCAGTCCTACCACATTTTATTTTTATTATTTGGTGGCCATTCCAGCAGTCCCATGCTCGTATTTCTGGCGCACTGTTTTTAATTTTAATTTAATATTTATCTTATTATTTATTATTTCTCTATGGCAATCTCATGTTCACGTTTATGGCGGTGACAGTCCTCAGCCTACAGTTCGTAAGCCTCTTAAATAGCTTTACAATCGTCCGGGATTAAACATTCTCGTGACTTCCTTGAGAACCGAAAAGTTTTAGGCCGAAAAATACAAGGGACTGTAAAAAATTTAAATACCGAACAGAGATAAGAAGACCAATTCATTCCTTCTTTCCACTCTCTCTCTCTGAATGTTGTTTTTCGCAACTTTTTAATGTCCCACATACATCTCAGGGGTCACAAAAGTTTCAGGACACAAGACAGTAGTAATCTGAGTTTTCTTTCTCTTTTAATTGTACTAAAATGCACTGACTGTTTGGTTTTCGAATCATCCTTAGATAATTTTATTTTATCGAAAATGTAATTTTAAAAACAAGTGTTTAGCAATTAGCATTAAAAATAATTCAATTCAAAAAGGAACGTATTATATGTTTTTGAATGTCAATGCCATGACAAAAAAATGTGTGAATTTAAATTTTTAACACTCATTTAATACGAAATGATCATTCATATAGCTTTTAGTTTTGTGTTCGCAATTTTGAGACCATTGTCCTCTTTTTTTTTTTTTTTTTTTTTTTTTTCCTTTTTTGGAAACTGGAGGTCGATTTTCATTTATCGCAGATATCTATTATTTGAAAGAAAATAAGTTGAAATTGGTGCGAATCAATAAGAATTAAAGGATCTTGTTAAAACACCATCAAAATACGCATTGAAAAGTTTTTGATGGTGTTTTAAGGCTGTTCTCAAATCCAAAAGAAAATCTTTATCACATAAGTTTTAATTTCTTTTTTGAGGAAATGAATGAAACTTGCCAGATGTTGTTCAGAAACTATGTAATCGAACAGTTTTTTCTGTTTTTTGCAAACACAATAGATCTTTCAGAAAATAGTGTCAAAGTGGGCGTTTGGAACCCAATTTCAACGCGAAAGAAGAATAACCACTCAAGAAAGGGTGAGAAACGTCTTTGCCACGTGATCATAATCGTTTTTAACTCAATAAGTAATTTATATATCAAAAAATGGAAAACACAGTTCGATTCCGAATCGCTCCTATAGTCAGACTTTCCAATTTTATGTCTTTCCGTAAAAAATGAATTTGTAAATGCGTCAAAACGTTTTGCGCTCTTTGAGCAGAGCAGTTGAGAACAGCCTTAAGAAGTTCTTTTAGTTCTTATCTGTGATTTATTTTCTTTGTTTTAAAATATCATTAGCCGTAAAAAGCAAAAAAAAAAAAAAAACATGTTTATTGAGCGGAATCGATTCAAAAAAGCAGCAAATTTAGATAAGCTGATAACACCAATACTGATTTTGGATTTTTTCTATAAAAGTTTCTAATAGGATTAATTACTGATTCAAATAACCAGTAAATTTTTGCTGAGTGGGGGAGGGGACAGGTAACCCCGAAAATCCCACTTCGTTGCGCTACTGTTTTAGTCTCGTTTGAAAAATTATTTCGTTTGATATTTTTTAATATCTTTTTTTTCATCAAAATTAATATATAAATATGATTAATATGTAAATGAATACTTTGCGTCAAAATATCCAAACTAAGTGAAATGTATGCAAATGGATAATATGACGCAAAGAAATCATTTACATAAACTTTTGCTACGGTTTTGGATAGCATGGCGCAAAAGATGAACCACATTGTTGCATAATTGCATTTCAATGAGTAATATAGGTTCAGTGAAAGTGATACACTTAACAGTGTATTGGAAAATTAAAAGTACATTTTGGTTGCGTAAATATATTTTAGAAACAAAAAAAATAATTTAAATTGATTCTTAAAGCAAACATTTCAAAGTCACATCAAGACGTCGGTCGAACTTTAGAAAAGTAACGTTTTCTTCACTTTAGAAATATTGTGTATTTCATAGGTTTTAATCCCAAAACAGGTGGGATTTACAATAAATAAAAATGATGCCACTGGATCCCTTTAAGACCGGGAGATTTTTTGGTAGAAATTGAAAGTTTGGGTGTTTTCCCCTTATCGATAGGACCTCATTTGATTGAAAAAACATGTTAAAAAAATACCTGATGTCAGATTATGCCAAGGGAGGACCCGCACAATTGTGCGGCTTCGGTCTTTAACAGCAATTTCCAATCAAATTTATACATTTTTCCTTATAGCTGTTGCCAACAATTAAAAATCTACAATAAAAATCTGACCACAACAATTACTTTTCTATTGCAATGTTTCAACGTGAAAAAATGAAATAAATGGTTTGACGAATTTTAAAAAATGGAATATTACATCATAACTTTTTCTACTGCAAGATGCCCACGGGAAAAAATAAATAAATAGTTTGACGAATTAAAAACAAATTGAATGTGACAATATGAATGTTACGCCAAAATCTTTCTGTTTTATGATTTCCATGTGAAAAATTATAATTATTTAATTACTTTGACGAATTAAAGAAAGGGAATATTAAGTCATATTGGAAATTTAAATGACGTGGTGAATATATAACGTCATATAAGTGTGAAAAAATGTATTGAAGCATGATAAAAACTCGATTATGTAAATATTGGCATATTTTAACATTATTGCTCCAATGATGAATGGAAATGAGATCATTTATAGCTGTATTATTTTGCGTCTCTTATATAAATTTATACATTTTGATATTGGGTTTTCATTTGATTGATGTGTACAACACTTCGACTTTTCCTTTATGTTGCATGTTAACTTTTGAAATTGGTTTCTCAAAACAACGTTGTTGAAATTCCGGGCAACGCCGGGTACTGCTAGTCCTATATAAAATACAGCAGGTTACATTATTAAAAATCATTAGTAACTGCATTTAATATTAAGTTAAAATTGAATTAAATTAATATTAAACTGCGTTAAAATTAAATTAAATTAATACTATTTAAATTGATAGTTATTAAACAAATAATTCTCTAGATGTAACATTATATATTTTATGTTTTGATTAATAAAATTATAATTAATAGAATCGCAAAAATAATAAAAACTGCTAATAAGTAATTTCATAACACAACACAAATAATATATCAAACAAATGTCAAGGCAAGATTCTTTGCATTTCAACTTGTAAAAATTACTTTTAATACCACAAATCAAAACTTACAGGCATGTACGTGCATGCTAATCAAAACAAATTATGAAAATAAGTTATAACCATTATTTATGCGCACAAAGTAAATATGAGAACGACCAGTTATATTCGAAATCCTCAACATAGCAGCATTAGATTTAATATTATTCTTAAATCGAATGCTTTTTATGCTAGATAAAAACTTGATTTTTACAAAATTATTGTGCTTATTTCTTTACAAACATGATCATTTAAGCTTATGTAAACATGTATTTAAAACATTTTTCGTTTATTCATCAGACAAAATACCCATAGAAACTTTACAAATTATGTCCACCTTAGATTTCAATGCTTTTTACACAGTTTTAAAATTTTTTATTTATTTTTATTTTAATCAATGATAAATTAAAAAAAATACAATTTAATCACTGGTTTTAATCATCTGATTAAAGTCGTTGACATCCTTATTAAAAGTATAAATATTATTATTTTTTACAAATTAAGATCAAATTTGGAGTTTATTTTATAGTACTGGCTGCTTTTCCTGTATGATAAAAAATACTTTTTATTCCTATTTTATTTTTTTTTAAATAAAAAGCTTAGAAAATGTTTAATCTACTATGAAATTATTATCATAAAAATAAAAGTATTTTATTAATTTAACGTTTATTAAATTTAGTAATATTTGAATATGAATTTATAAATATTTATTATTCATAATATTTCAATATTGAATGTTGAACTCTGAGTTAAATACAAAAAAAGTGACTTTCAAATATTTTATATAATATAGGATTTTTTTTTCTTTCAAAGTATTCTAAAAAAAATCTTTGTTTTTTTAGTTACATGAATTTATTTTTCTTTAATTTGTCTGTGTGCATATATATATATATATATATACATACATGCGGACAAGTGTGTGTGTGTAATAATATTATACATTAATTGCTATATATATATATATTTAATGTATTGTTAAATTTGGCTTTTACTCACATTTTGTTGGAATCACTAGATAAAGAATTTTTTTTTAATTTTTCCATTCCTTTAGAACAAAATATACTCCGTTTTGTCTGTACATTAGAATATGTGCCTTACACCTTTTTTCGTGAAAGTCGTTTTCCACCAAAAATTTTGAAAGGTAATCTTCGTTTTATTTAATCGCAAAGTTTCTGCTTTTAAATAAGGCAATTTTTCTATCCTGAAATGGTGGTAATTTGTCGGCCCGCGGTCTTCAGATTAAAGGGAAGAAGCTTTTAGTACATCCTAAGGATTTACCTTAGGATGTACTAAAAGCAAATGCGTAGAATTTCAATGAAATTTAATAAAAATTTAAATTAGTAAAAATCTTATTAAATTAGTAAAATTTTCGGCTCAAAATGTCCATAATTGACAGAACTTTAGCATATTGAGATTCAAAGAAAGCATGTTCTTCAATGAAGTATTGTACTAACTGGTGAGTTACGACACAAAATTTTAAAATTATTAATGAAAAATTACATCAACAAATTTTTCAGAAGGACATGCTTTTACAAAATGGAAATTTTTTCTTTTAATTATTTAAATTCTTTTGCACTTTAAAGCTTTATATATACGGGTTGCACAAAATAAAATCTAAAACTGTGTGCATGGATTCAAATCAACGGATTGTATTTATCTATATGTATATATATATATATCTATAAATATATAATTATTTCTCATGAAATTTTACTAGAATATCTGAAAAAAGAGATATATTGTAGAGCTTATATTACCTTAAAAAGAGTACTTATTCATATATCAAAAATATTGATACATAATATAAATATTATAAAAGAAATTTAAGCTTTATTTTTGTTAGTCACAAAATAATTGAAATCTTATTATCTTAAAATCTTAAGAGGCATGCAACTGCTTAATCACAAAAAAAAATATTAATTTTTCGAAAAATTATATATGAAAAAAAGTATAGCATTTTGTTTCATTTTAAAACATTTTGCATAGAACTATTATTATTATTACGTAAGTTATGACTAAAAAAATTTTTGCGTCATTTTCACTGTAAACAATAATTGAAAAGGCACTTTTAAAGTAATTTTTCGCAAAAAGATAAGCTATTTTTTAAAATTGCGCACAATATTTATTTTACATTAGTTAATATTTTCACATGCAAATTTACGAATTTTGAGATTATTTCTACAACTAAAGATTGGATCTAAATTTGTGTGCATTGAAGTAAAATTTCTCTTTTTAAAATATTGTTGAAAGTATTGCACACTTTAAGATTACCTGTTTTTGTGCCTAAAATTACAAGCGAAATTTGGTTCGGTTTTAATACCATTCTTGCGTTGCAGGTTTTATAACGAGACATAGCCAATAGTTTTTATCTTGAAATTTTTTATCTTGCAGAAATAAAAAATCCTTGGTGTGTTGCATATTGTTTTTTTTCTCAGTGAATTTGTAAAACACATTGCCATTGTGAAACAAACAGAGAACAGAAGTGAATCTAGCCTTGTGAGAATCTTACAAAGAAAGAAAAAAAAATGTCAGAAAACACTTCTGACGGAATTTTCTCTTGTGAATGTTTTTGTCTTATTACCATTTTATTGATCAGATGAGCAATAAAACCATAAATTCTACTGAGACATGATCACCGACTGTTTCCAAGATACCCTTAGATAGTGTCGAATCTGTCCTCTTATCAATGACAATGAACCTTAATCAAAAGGGGAAAGGGGTATAAAATGGGGCAACTCTTTTTTGTTTTGTTCGGATTCACCGGGATTCTGAACTAAACGTTGACACTATGCGGCTCTTGTATGATCTCTTACATTTTCCCCTCTTAATGATTTTCGGACTTAAACGTTTCGGCTGTAAAGGATCAAACCAAGCATTCTTTAGAGACGACTGCGTCCTCCCCCCCCCTGGGCTTTGCTGGAGATCACATAGCGTCTCTCATAGCATAGGAGATATCCTGCGTGTCAAGGGACTTTCCGGGGAAGAAAATACAGCTGCACAGACTTGGCTTCTTGACTCGTTTGGGCAGTCATTTTTAGCAGTCAAAGCTCATTAGTACTCATCCATCGCAATCAACATTAAGTTAAAGGAATCACAAATTTAAAGGCTTATGTATTTAATTTTGTTTTGTACGTAACTATAAATAATCTGCCTGTACATTTATACCCAATTCATTTTAATTTTTACTAGCACAGTTCAGTTTTTGTCGAACACATTATGAAACAGTTGAAAACTCATTATTCTTTTCATTTGTCAAAATGACTTTCTATAGTTACGTTTAACTTGTAGGGAGACCAACTATTTTTTTTTCTTTGTCTTGAAAAATTTCTAATTTTTGTTTCCATGAAAGACACATAATGCAAACAAAGGATGCAGTATTATTCTGTTAGAACTCCAAAAAACCTCATCTTCTGAAAAAATGATGAAACATTGATCTCATTTTTGTGCATGTCCCATTTAATCAAGTTAGAAAAAAGTTGTTTGTTATTAATTTTAACTGAAATAAATTAAAAATAGGTAATAAATTTTAACAAGAACAATTTTTTACAGCTACCATTAAAAAAAAAAAACTCTAAAAAATATTAAATGTGATTTACTTTCGTATATGTCAAAGAATTAGTTTATATTTATAGAAGTAACATTGTTAAATATCATAATTTTCATAAGGATTATTACCAGAATAAATAACTCTACTAAATAAATGAATCTATTATCAAATATATTATTTAAGCATAAACCATAAAAATGATACATGTATATTTTTATATAAAATAAAATATAATTTCACGAAAAGTAATTAGAATTAATATTTAAATTTCTAGGATTATTTTCCTCTCTCTGCATCAATGAATCAAGCAAAAAACGTTTTTATTTTTCTTATTAAAAGTCTCTTGATAAAAAAATTATCAATATATCTTTAGTACTATCTATTCCATTTATTTTTAACTCTTAAATCTCTTTGGGATTAGCAAAGTATTTCAAAGAAACAGTCTCGGATATGTTGCAACATTACGTAAATGATTAGTAAAAAAAATGCTTGCTTGCTTTTGACAGAAAGATTTAATGAACTTTTCAAATATAGATTAGGTCGTAAATATTAAAAACAAAGTTTTTTTTAGAAAGAAACATTTACTTTTTCAAACCATAATTGAAAAACAACTCGAAAGGTTTTATTCATGATAATTTTTTAATGTATACAATCCAACAGTAGTAAATGAACCAATATATATATATGTTTATTTGCAACCTAACATGTCAAAAATATTAACTTAATTATTGAAATAATGCAATAATAATAAAATTATAAATTACGGAATGCGGGGAGTAAGAGAGGGGCAAAACTAACCTCAACCTAAATATATATTTGAAAATATAAAATACATGCAAAATATAGTTTCGCCTTTCACTTACCTATCTAATATAAAACGTATGATTATTTTCATATCTATCTTTACTTTAAACAATTCATAATAATTCAGCAGTTCAATAATTCATTATTTTCAGAGTGAAATCTTACATCTTAAGATGATGAAAATAATTGATATATCAGACTTTGACAAAAAAATTTAATTCATATTTTATTTTGTAAATTGTCCTTAACCCGGATATTTATTTCCATTATTTTATATATTCCGCGGGCAAAACTAATCTCACCCTTAATATATATTTGAAAATATAAAATAAATGTAAAATATAGTTTTCGACTTTCACTTACCTATCCAATATAAAACGTATGATTATTTTCATATTTATCTTTACTTCAAACAATTCATAATAATTCAACTATTCAATAATTCATTATTTTCAGAGTGAAATGTTACACCTTAAGATGATGAAAATAATTGATAAGTCAGACTTTGACAAAAAGATTTAATTCGTATTTTACTTGTAAATTGTCCTTATCCCGGATATTTATTTCTATTATTTATTGTCTCTCTATATCTATTTGTGGGAGGTTTCAAATTTAATAACTTATAATGTATGTGTATTCATAATTTGAATCAATTCCATGCACAGAACAGTACGTTAATTTGTAGAACAAACAAAGAATGTAATAGTATGTATAAATATTATAGACATACATACAATAAATACAATAAACCCAACTGGAGAGAAAAATTAGCCAGAGCCAGGAATCGAACCCGGGACCACAGCCTGGAATGCTGTGGTTCCGGGTTCGATTCCTGGCTCTGACTAAATTTTCTCTCCAGTTGGGTTTATTGTATTTATTGTATCCGATCGTTGTATTTTATTGATGTTGCAATTTTTCTTTTCAAACTTATACGCCAAATGAAAATATGTGTTTAATATGAAATACAAATTTACATAATCTTAGGAGATTTGTTGCGTTTAGTATAATGCTTTCATTGAAGAAAAACGCTCCTCAATGTTACATTCGACATGATTATTCTTAAGTAAATATCTACGCCTTCATATAAACTCATATATTATATAAATCTATCTCAGTTATAGAGATTCTATTATCATTTTATTTTTAAATAAACCAATGCGCGCAATTTATCTGTCATTCCCGCAAACGTTTTGCAGCATAAATAAAGTATCATTTAAAGAACAATCATACACATAAAGCCTTTATATATCTGTATATATCATAAAAACACGTCAGATCACTGAAGAATTACTTTTGAAATAAAAAAAGTTTTATTATTAATTTTAAATGATACTTTTAAATAAGCATGTCCGAAATTTCGTAATGATCGCAGAGGTCGTCCTTCTGTGTCGATCATTACACACATTAGTTGAGCATGCTTCAAGTCAAGTTATATTATTAAATGTACAAAACATGGTAATTATTTATGATAAAACATTATAATAACATTATAAAATTTCTAGGATTATTTTCCTCTCTCTGCATCAATGAATCAAGCAAAAAACGTTTTTATTTTTCTTATTAAAAGTCTCTTGATAAAAAAATTATCAATATATCTTTAGTACTATCTATTCCATTTATTTTTAACTCTTAAATCTCTTTGGGATTAGCAAAGTATTTCAAAGAAACAGTCTCGGATATGATGCAACATTACGTAAATGATTAGTAGAAAAAAATGGTTGCTTGCTTTTGGCAGAAAGATTTAATGAACTTTTCAAATATAGATTAGGTCGTAAATATTAAAAACAAAGTTTTTTTTAGAAAGAAACATTTACTTTTTCAAACCATAATTGAAAACAACTCGAAAGGTTTTATTCATGACAATTTTTTAATGTATACAATCCAACAGTAGTAAATGAACCAATATATATATGTTTATTTGCAACCTAACATGTCAAAAAATATTAACTTAATTATTGAAATAATGCAATAATAATAAAATTATAAATTACGGAATGCGGGGAGTAAGAGAGGGGCAAAACTAACCTCAACCTAAATATATATTTGAAAATATAAAATACATGCAAAATATAGTTTCGCCTTTCACTTACCTATCTAATATAAAACGTATGATTATTTTCATATCTATCTTTACTTTAAACAATTCATAATAATTCAGCAGTTCAATAATTCATTATTTTCAGAGTGAACTCTTACATCTTAAGATGATGAAAATAATTGATACATCAGACTTTGACAAAAAAAATTAATTCGTATTTTATTTTGTAAATTGTCCTTAACCCGGATATTTATTTCCATTATTTTATATATTCCGCGGGCAAAACTAATCTCACCCTTAATATATATTTGAAAATATAAAATACATGTAAATTATAGTTTTCGACTTTCACTTACCTATCTAATATAAAACGTATGATTATTTTCATATTTATCTTTACTTCAAACAATTCATAATAATTCAACAATTCAATAATTCATTATTTTCAGAGTGAAATGTTACACCTTAAGATGATGAAAATAATTGATAAGTCAGACTTTGACAAAAAGATTTAATTCGTATTTTACTTGTAAATTGTCCTTATCCCGGATATTTATTTCCATTATTTATTGTCTCTCTATATCTATTTGTGGGAGGTTTCAAATTTAATAACTTATAATGTATGTGTATTCATAATTTGAATCAATTCAATGCACAGAACAGTACGTTAATTTGTAGAACAAACAAAGAATGTAATAGTATGTATAAATATTATAGACATACATACAATAAATACAATAAACCCAACTGGAGAGAAAAATTAGTCAGAGCCAGGAATCGAACCCGGGACCACAGCCTGGAATGCTGTGGTTCCGGGTTCGATTCCTGACTCTGACTAAATTTTCTCTCCAGTTGGGTTTATTGTATTTATTGTATCCGATCGTTGTATTTTATTGATGTTGCAATTTTGCTTTTCAAACTTATACGCCAAATGAAAATATGTGTTTAATATGAAATACAAATTTACATAATCTTAGGAGATTTGTTGCTTTTAGTATAATGCTTTCATTGAAGAAAAACGCTCCTCAATGTTACATTCGACATGATTATTCTTAAGTAAATATCTACGCCTTCATATACACTCATATATTATATAAATCTATCTCAGTTATAGAGATTCCATTATCATTTTATTTTAAAATAAACCAATGCGCGCAATTTATCTGTCATTCCCTCAAACGTTTTGCAGCATAAATAAAGTATCATCTAAAGAACAATCATACACATAAAGCCTTTATATATCTGTCGTCTTTCCTAGCATATAACATACAAAAACAGTAAAAAACATATAGTAAATAATACTCAAATAAGTCAAATACACAAAGATACATTTTGCGTTGGAATCGCACGATAGATGTTTCCAAAGCGGATAAATGGGAAAATAATTCCTACATTTTCATGAGTGGTTGGTTTTCTCATTTCAACTGGTTTCCTTTCTACTCACGATATTTCATACGGATTTTCTGCACTATTTAGATAAAGAGCTGTCTACTGCGATAATAAATGTGCAGCGGTTAATTAACTGAGTCATTGATATATGTATTTTAGGCAAGATCTGAATTAAAAAAAATAATATATGTATGTATGAACTTCAAAAATGTTATTTCTTCGAGCTTATAAGATGAAAATAAACTTATGTGCTTAATATAAATTGAAAAGTTGAAAGTACTTGATACCTCGAGTTAATGTTAAAATTTTGAAAGTTTCCCAATAAACTTTTTCATTTCTCCATTTCAGAAACTTAATTACACAGATTGCGAAAAGTATTCTTTTAAATTTATTAAAATATCTCCATTATAAATAAAGAAGTAATGAGATGTGTGTGAAATGCTGTTATAGCACCCTAGTAAAAATAATAATATCTGAAAATAACGCCATTTTTATATGACTTAAATTAAAGGTGTAATCCTTTTTTACACATGTTTTTAATACAATCAGTGGAAGCAAGATATGTATATGTATATACATACACACACAAACACATTTGAACTAATTAATGGGAGCCTGAATAACATAGCCTGAATAGCAAATTTGCCATGCAAAATAATCCCATAAAAACTTTTCAGATATGCATGTATTTCTGTAATGTGTTATTAGATAAAAGCACATAAATAATTGTTAGTTTTTAATTATAAAAGATGAAATAATAGATGTTTATATTTCTAGATATTTGAACACAGTTTTAAAAATAAAATATTGACTGCTGTTACTTGGATCATGTTTAAATAGAAATCTATTATTTTAAAAAATAGCTGTTAATTTAATACAGATAACAAAATCAGAAAAATTATTGTCTGACACAGGAAGTAGTGCTAAAACAGACAGAAACGTTTAAAATGATATTGCACTCGAATATAAAATATATTCCGTAATCATTGTGGATAGCATGTTCGATTGTGTGTATGTTCCTTAATATATAAGCAGAAATTTCTTTTTCTTAAACGATCATTGCAAAGGGATTAGGACTTAAACAAATAGCGATTGACTGGGTGAACGCTGCTGTCACGGAAATTTCTTCTAATACCCTCAAAACAGAACTTAAAGTAGACGACAAAGGTGCATGCGTTCGTATCGAAGTCTATTTTTCGAAAAATCGAGTCTACGTGTGGGTTCAGCATATGTTCTTTATTTAATTCGGAATTCACCCTAGTAGTCCGTTAGATTAGTTCAAATACATTGATTTATGGTTAGTGAGTTGGAACAAGTTGGTGCCACGCCGCACAAAATACAACTTGAGATGGCAGCTTAGAGGGCAATGTCGGGTGACATCCTGTGGGCAGCACACTGAACCCGTTTAAATCTGTTATTGTTTTGTATTTGGATAACTGACGGTAGGAGTTTTTTAATAACTGCCAAAAAACATGCGTAATTGTTAAGAATATTATTCGACGGAAGAAGACTGCATTCCGGTGGACGATTTGGAAGTGTTGGGGGGACTGTAGAAATCGGCTCTATCAGTGCATTGATAAAAGTGGCTACCGGTTTCAAAATATTTTGTTTATAACTTGTTTAAAATATGCTTCTAAAGCTGAGACCTCTTATCTTTGACGGAGCCATCGGTTTTTAAAAAACGAATTTTTGAAAAAATTCGCATAAAGTTTCGCTTAATCGTAAAACGTTTGTATTTCGTCACAGTTTTTACACAGAATCTATGTAGACCGGATTTAAATCCCTTACTAAAATTTCGAAATGTTGCGTAGAAGTATTTGTTACAAAATAAAATGTGTGAAAATCTCAACTAAAAACATAAAAATCGAGGGGTTTCGTAGCGGTTCCGCTCACTTTCGGCTTAGATTTTCACACATAAAAATACATATTTTTTCCCGAAATTTTAATGAAAGCTGAGATACAGTTACATTATAATATTTTTAAATTTCAGAGAAGACAGATGATATGAACTATTTTTTGTTGTTGTTGTTATGTTAATGGAACCGAGCCGAAAATAAGAGAAAAGCGAGAAGAAAACGTATTTTCTTTTTAAGGAGATATCGATATTTTTTCACGATGTTCTGTCACGAAGTGCAAAACTATTATATTTTTAACCGCTGAAATTGTCAAAGAGTTTCATAACGAGACTTATTTTTTTTTACGTACTGAAACAGATCAAGTGTAAAAAAAAAAAATCTCTTCTCAGGAACCATTTAACCACTAAATATCAATATTTTTTGTAGATTGTTTCACACAGGCCGCAAAAACAAAATGTTTCTAAGTCCTAAAACTATCAAAGAGGTCAGAAGATAAGGACTTTTTTTCACGTTTAAAACACCAGACGAGTTCCCTCCCCCCCCCCTCCCCCCTATACACACCCTTCCTTTTTTTTCGGCATATTTCAAAATTACGCATAGACTCCGAAGATCAAAATATGCCAAAAAAGAAAACACCAAACAGTATGCACTTGCAATTATATTTCCAACAATGCAAACCATTTCAAAAATACAAAAAATAACCTTTTGAAAAAAATCATTCCCCATAGTCAGCCTTTGTTTTTTCCTCGCATTTTCCCGTAGGATTAACATTACTTAATTTTGGTTAATAAAATACACTTAATTTTATGCAATAGCTCGGGAATTTTAATACTGTAAACTAACATTTTAGCTAATGATCGAGTATTGATTTTGTTGATGTACAATAGGATGTAAGGTTGAAATAATTACACTGTTAAAAATTTTGCGCATTCTGGCAGATCATTCGACCGTTTTTTGAAAAAACGGTTTCATAACCATAATTTAACTATATTCTGACCATGAAATGGCCAATAATATGGTCAGAATAGTGTTAAATTACGGTTGTTTTAACCGTTTTCGGAAAAAACGGTCAAATGACCTGCCAGAATGCCGCAAATTTTTAACAGTGTAGTTTGAAACTCTAAAGTTTTCTCGTAAGATTTCGATGCGAAGCATAAATATGTACGCGTAAGACCGTGATTTTTACAAGTAAATATCAATATTTTATCACGAAAATTACACAAAACCTTCAGAAACATATTTATAACTCAAAAGATTGGTTCAGAAATTATAACATACACTGTTAAAATTTTTGCAGCATTCTGGCAGGTCATGCAACCGTTTTTTTTGAAAACATGGTTTCATAACCATAATTTAATAATATTCTGACCATAAAATGGCCAATAATATGGTCAGAATAGTGTTAAATTACGGTTGTGTAACCGTTTTTGAAAAAAAAAAAAACGGTCAAATGACCTGCCAAAATGCTGCAAATTTTAACAAGATTTCTGGAAACGGAAAAATGCAGGTCAGACGCCTCAAGAGTTTTAAGCTAACGGAAAAATACTTCAAAGAAAAAATAAATAAAATATTTTCTACGCATATAGGAAGCATTTATTAATCGCTTGCTACAGTGTATTTATAGGTTATAATTCAAATTTTTCACAAATAGTAGTTACCCATTCCCTAACACAAAATTAAGGAAATTTCAATGTTAAGAAATGTACAGTTTCTAAAATTTAAATTTGTATTTAAAATTAAACTAACAAGTTATTTAATAAACAAATTTGAATAAAATTGTATGGAAGTAATTTGAAATCTATGGAACAAAACTATAATTAGGATATCCTTAAAATGTTATATCATGGCATAAATTTAAATGTAGATTAAAAAAAGATATTGAAACTGTGTGATGGCGTTGGTAATGGAAAAGATTTTCAAATTTTATGGTACACACTACCCTCACAATTTAATCCATGCACACTTTTTTATATGGGACATTATTCTCACTCCATTATAGTCATATAATGTTTACAAAAGGATTCACTGTATAATATTTTCAAAATATTTTGCAGCTATTCATTTTTTTTAAATAATAAAAAAATGTCTGCCTATTCCAAAACATTTTTTTCTAATAACTTATATTTGCATCATACTCGATTTCATAAAATAAAATTTTCTATTTCATAAAATATAGAATGCCACTTTATTGGTGTCTGAAATTATTCTTATTAGATATAACGTAAAAGGAGATAAAATAAAACACACTAAAATGTACAAAAAATGATTTTTTTTTTTATAAAACTAATATATTTTCTTTTAATAAGTTAAACTAATAAAAACCGTTTGTTGTTGTACTTATTGGAACTGACAATTCTAAATCATGAGATTTTAAAATGGTCTTGAAATTGTCGCTGTATATTTTATAAAGCACGTCTTTTTCAAGAAGATTTCAGTATATTTTACGTTACTTGATTTTTAATTCATTCATTATTAATTTAAATTTTAAAATTTGTGAGAATTGTTATTCCATTCCCACCAGAAGTATCCTTACACAATATTAAAGAGAGATTATTTGAATTTATATTCATATTTGTTTTAACCTTACACGGTATTCAAATGGCATTTTTTGAATGAATTTTCATATTTATGTAAATGTATTGAAAGCATTTTTCTGCAATTTATCTGCAAACTAAAATGATCAATTCAAAATAATATACATATTCAATTTTTCCGATAAAAGTTTTTTTTTTTTCAATTTTGATAATTTTAAGAGAATTTGCAATTATTATTCAGAGAACTAATATTTTAATACAATCAAACTGATTGGTAAAGTTATCATACGAATTGAATATTTCCAACTGAGCGAAAAAATGCCCAGGCTGGGAATCGAACCCAGATCCTTGGCTTACAAGGCCAATGCTTTTCCGTTGAAGCTAACTGGGCCGACAACCAGCCAGCATATTTCTCTCAGAAAAACCATATTGGTAATAACATCTGGTCTGTCATGTAGACAGCTCAACAGAATAAACCGCAGGTAAAGGAACTCCATATAAACGATGGATACGTAGATGAACTAATATTTTAACACAATCAAACTGATTGGTAGAGTTATAATACGAATTGAATATTTCCAACTGAGCGAAAAAATGCCCAGGCTGGGTATCCAACCCAGATCCTTGGCTTACAAGGCCAATGCTTTTCCGTTTAAGCTAACTGGGCCGACAACCAGCCAGCATATTTCGCTCAGAAAAACAGAGATTATTCAGAGATTTATGAAAAGATAGCATACTAAAATACTCATACATCTACATAAATCATATTTAATCTGAGTTATTGTTTTAGTACATTTACAGTTATTTATCTTTTTAGCTGTATTTATTGATAGTTGTCTGTTAAACATCAATGATCTAATTGTAATCTCTCGCAAGCATTTTATTTAAAGTATACTTGAAAACGTATTTCGAAATATGTTTCTTCTTCAAATAGATTTTTTAACTCTAAAATGTACCCACTTTGAGAGGATAATGATTAAATAATTTCACTAAATCATAATGGTTTTAATAATTTCATTATTTTTTGTGAAATGTAAACACCAGTATCCTGATTTTAATTTTCAAATTTAACCATGCAATTATGTAAAACTCAATAATATATTTTATTACATTTGTTATTTTTATATGTGTATATTTATTTTAAATGATGTTGCGATGATTGTACCAAAAGAAATGCAAAAGTTCACACAACTTTTGAATTAACTGACAAGCTCTACAAGCATGTGAGCAATAAAAGAGTACAATGCTGTTGAGAAAAAACTACTTAATATAATCTCCATCACAATTGATGTATTTCCGCAGACGTTGACCACATCTCATTATTTCTATTCTATGAAATTTTTGTACAAATTTCCTAAATACTAATTCTTTATTACTTCTGTATGGAATTGGGAACAAATTCGAGTTTTACATGAAGCTCAAAGATAGTGATTCAATTTCCTGCGTAAAAAGATTTGTTTATTTTTAAAGATCATTCCAGTAGTCGCAATTGATGGTCTCCCTCACCGACTTTTTTCTTTAACATTGATTTTCAGTTCTTAATGTCTTTTTTTATACATCTACGACTTTTGTGACTAATGGTCATAAGACTTACAAAATTTTGATTTATTATATGGACAAGTAAACGGACTTTTCTTACAAATTAGATATATTTTATGTGAGTGCAACACGGTTATATCAATTAAACTGGATTACGATTTAAATTACGATTAAACTTGTTATATCAATTTTATTCTAATTATATCTTGTAAAGATTTTGGTAAGATTGGCTATATTTTAAAGCATTTGATCATTTTATTAAAGTTAAGAATATCCTTAATTTCTTGGAAATCGGAAAAAATTTCTTTGAAATCGTTGGTATAGCTGGTACAAGGAGTACCTTTATTCACGTTAGTAGAGTCATTAATATCCGTAGTGATATTATTAGTAGAAATACTAACAGTGTGAGAATCATCTTGGGTTTCGGAGTGAGGTTAAAGTCGAGACAGAGATAGCTGTAATGGTAGTAGCTTTAGGCATTTTTACATATTATAACTGCCATAATTTCAGCCATAAGATTATTATAATTTTAGACATATCTTTATGGTTTTGTTGTAGGAGGGTATTTTTTCCTTGGAAGTTAAGAGGTAATTTTGGGAAACCTCTGTATATTCCAACATGGAGGCCTGAAATGTTGGCACAGGTCGGATTAACCCAGCAGAACGCACGCCGTGGAACGTTACACAAGAACGGGCAAGGGGTGCCAGCACACCCCAAACATCTTAAATGACATAAATACGAAAAAAAAAAACTTTAGAATTCTGTCTGTTAGGGAAATTCATGATAATCACACTCTTTCTCGTGAAAAATGATAGCTTAAATGTAAAATTATCGTTAATTTAAAAAAAATAATAAACAATAAATTAAAAGCACTCACCGACACCAGACGAATATTTTCGGGCGTGGGGTGTCAAAACATTCCGCGCCCGTCCGGCCGGGTTAAATTTACCAGTCTATAAAAAAGTGTTATTTGGCATATTTAAAACATTTTTGTTTAAATCTCCATATCTCGCTAGAATGACCAAACCCTTGTAGCGGTAAATTTGTTTTACAACCCTTAAAACGTTCGATGATAACTTTTAAGTAGCAAAGTTTTTGTATTGGGTACCAAAGTTTGCTGTAGGGAGGAGGTTGACTAGATAGATAGGGATGGGTCTGCTGATTATTCAGCTGCTGTTCAAAGCTTCTCTATTGGCTGTAAAGTTCTGATATTTTAGAGCGTCGATTATAAGTTCGGGATCAGTGTATTGTAGAATATCATGAATACATACTTTATGGGGTTTTAAATCATCGGGTGAAAGAGCGGTATAGGCAATTGCGTGATTATCTAAATAGGTTTGGGTTTGCGAAAGTCGTTATCATTTTTACAAGTCGACTTTGAGACGCTCGCCATCCATTTTGATTAGAGTTTCTTCTTCGTTAAGGTTTAGAAGTTTGTTAGCTAATTCATGTTACTTACAAATTGATTTCAATTAGAAATGGGTGGATTTTGTTTTTAGGTTGGATAATGGTTTCATTACCGACCTTTGAGCTGAATTCCCGACGCCCTCAGCCTGCGTGGAGTCTTGCTCATTGATGAATCTAGGTGATTACCTTTTAAGGAAAGTAACATATTTTTAATCGAAATAGTTGAATCACGTTTAATTTTCCTTATGAGGGGATTCTTAACCGATTTAAATTAATCATATTGTGAGTTCAACACTGGGAAAATTTTAAGTTTAGACTGAATCTCAAGTTAAATCACGATTTTTCTCGAATACTTAGAATAATACACACAATCCACCCCTTTTCTGTTGTTACAAATGGACCTATAGCATAATAAAGCTATTTTCCGTATAGTTACACTTATGAAACTGTTTGTGTAGCTAGACGCACCTATGACAGACTTATTACTGGAATAAAACGCAAAATGAGATTTTGCGAGATGTATCACTTTTCTTGCGGGTGAGCGATATATTTGTACTTTGTTCCATAACATCCACCTGGAATTTTACAGAATAAAAAATATTTTGAAACGTATTGATACAGTAGTGAATAGTTATATAGGAAATTAATTCTTACCAAAAGAACTAAAATTGAAGCCCAAGAAGAGAAACAAACGTACTAAATTACACAATGATACTGCAGCAGAACCTACTAAAAATGAACAACGAACAGAAGAGAAATTCAATTTTAAATAAGCCTCAGCAGGTTCACCATCTATTTTAATTATATGGTACTCCTCTCGCCACGCAGGAACAATAAAAATTTAAGCTTAAGTCAAGTTCTATTATATACAGGTTCCATTTTCTTAGGTTTACCATAATATGTTTAAAAATAGCAAAAAATTCAATATTCATAATGCAAGAATACTTTAAAAATCATTAAATTGTAAAATACAAGTGCTGTAAAGATATTTCAGTAATAAAAAAGAAGACAAATGTATTAAAGTAGTTATAATTTTATTACATTTTGGTTCTTCAATCTTTATAGAAGAGTCTTAATGTTTATTTATTAAGCTTTTTTGTTTAAATAATATGTTTTTTCAATCAAGCAAACTATATTTTCTTAAATTAATTTCTAAAATTTGAAAGCAATATTTATATTTAATACAGAAATATTTTTTTTTTTTTATTTGAAAGAAAAATCCAAATCCTACAGCAAAGTATTCCGGATGCATGGAAGATAAGACAAATAACTTTATTTTTAACTATTTCTATCAGTGGCATTGATATTTGTGCTTAAACGGTAAAAGCACCAGTTTAAGGGTGGTAAGAATATCAAATATTTAAGACACTCAAAATAAATCAATAATCTACATTTTTTTGCATCATGTTTTCTCTCGTGTCCACTTAAAAGTTGTTTATTTTTCCCACTTCCTTAGAATAAAATGTTTTTCATTTTCCTTTTGACAATTTTCGTGGGATGGCAGTTTTTTTTTATTATTATTCACGAAAATACTAATATGATTTACTTTTAAACTGTCGGGTAGTCATGTCTAGCCACGGTTATTCTCAAATAATATACTTCAAAGCATACGTAGAGCCAGATCTTAATTTGCACCGGAGCCGACCGGGGCTCAGCTCCGCTACTTCTCTGTGTTTAGTAAATATTTAAATATTGATTGGAATTCACCGGAGCTCATAAATACAGATCTCCGGAGCCCAGTGCAACAACGCTTTTTTTCGTACCATGAACGCTTCTGTATGGAGCTAAATATAGAGCTAAATATTGCTCATTTTAAGGCTCTGCTCTGCACATATACGAAGTCATTTTTATTAGTAAGTAGATGTGATTGTCATGTATTGTTATTCTGATAGAAATCAATCCAGCAGTCTTTCTCTTTTTTCTATAAAAGCATCGTATCTTTACGATAACGGAGTATTTTGCTGAAGAAAAAATGCTGTAGATTGTGCAAATAACGTACGAAATATAAATATGCAGCTTAAAGTGACGGGGGTGGGAGGGGGCATGCTACGCTTGTTAGTACTGCAGAATTTTAGGACTTCGGTACTTCTTTTGTTAGAAATTAAGCCTTGCGTACACCATCTGTTGCTACCTATTTTGTTTTGATTCCTTATGTACAAAAAAATTTTCTCTAAAACCCCTTTTTCTGCTGAAATTTTCTAAAGCAAAGATCTTTGGATACCACCGTTAAAGGCCGACCGGAGTCTTTTTTTTTTTTTTTTTTTTTTTTTTAACCACCCTTCATGAATGGCCATCCAAAGCAATTGCCTTGCTACAATTCCTAAGCAACACGATACTTAATTGGCGTCACCCAGGTTGACTGTTCTTTGTAAGAGTTACATTAGGAGGTAATAACTGAGCTGATTACGGTCAACATTAGTATCAGCCGAAAAAACTCCTGTTTGTTAGGAGGGACTGTATGACATCAGATCACGTGATATCCACCGAGATCCTGGGGAAACAAACATGAGCTTTTGTAGGCCAATTGGGTTAGTTTGGGAGACATATAAACAAAACATATCAACATTTGAAAATAGATCAGTAAATTTAATGTGATATGTTTTTTAAAATAATTATATCGTCATACTCAAGAAATTATATTATTCTGTTCAGAAAAAGTAATAATATAAATAGATTGATTAATTTTATTCATTGTCCGACATTGATTTGATACTTTGTTTTCCTTTCTTCAGTATAATTTTTTTTCTGTGCGTGGATGTCGGTTTTCTTATAAATCTACGTGTGTTTGTGTGAACAGGGAAGGGGGTCCCCAGGATATCCACTTTCCCTGACTAATCACATCTGGAATTATCATTTTACATTTGCATTCCCTTTAAAGACAAATTTGTCTGCTTCTTTCTAGACTTTAGACTACGAAAGCAAAGAGACAGATAATTTCCACACTCGTCGGGAACTTGCATTACTTTCTCATGGAATTGCAGAAACATGCAATAGAAAGAACGCTGTTAAAAAAAAATAAAATAAAATAAAAAACTTCAAAGTGTTATTTTAAAAACTATGGACAAAATAAATTTCGGAAAAAAAGATGAGAAAAAGAACTTGGCTCTTTTTTTTTTATCACATTTCAAAACTTATGTTGTAGTCTACAGATTTGCTGAACTAATTGAACTAACCCTGCCTTCCTTTCTTCTTCTTCTCTCTTTTGTAAGTAGATTTCAATTTTTAAAAAATAATTCTGCTTGCGTCTGCGAGAGCGGGGTTACGCCTAAGATTATGTAATGGATGTCTTAATACTGCTGGAGAATATATCAGATAAAAAGTAATAGATAGGTTATAATTGTTAGTTATAGTAATGATTTTCATAGAGGAGGAAGGTCCAAATAGCGGGTGCCACTTTAATTTTTAATCGAGATCATACAATTTTGAAAATTAGTGGAGGAAAGAGTCATGGTAAGAGGGAACCTTGATATTTTCCACTTTGTCTTAAAAAATTAAAAATGAGTTTAGAAAATGGAGCATAAAAAACGGCTACCGAATTTTTTTTTCTTTCAAAATAATGACACAAACAGGTATAACATCGGTTATTAAGAGAGAAGAACAAATATGAATTAGTTTTAATAAATTGTATTGATTGAAAATTAAATTTTTGAAAATCTTAACAACTATCTCTGACAATCGTTTCTCCATTCTGTATTTTTTTTTATCTGTTATACAAAAAAAAAAATAGCTTGCAGCTTGAAATGTAGATTAATTTATCAACAGAAACCACAAACGTGCACCCTGTTGTTATTTGGATTCTGTCCTCACGAATCATAAAGTTTCATTTCGGTAGATAAAGATATGTTTCCTAAAAGTAACATAACAGTGCCAACTTTACTACTACCACACATTACGCTACTAATAAAATAACTTGTTCAAGAGTTTCTAACGCAGTAAAGTGGCGACAAATTTTGAAATAAAAATTAGCGATGCACAAATATTGTTTTAAATTTATCAATTTACAAAGAAATTATCACTTAGCACTACAGAAAAATTACAAGGAATTATATTTAATAAGATTTTATATTAAAATTATACATACATTTTAAATAATAATAAAAAATAATAATATTTCAACCCAGTTCCTTAAATTATGGTTTAACAGAAAATACAGAACCCCCCCAGACAAGACGCAATGCTTTGAAAATATATTTTTTATAGTATTTAATTGACGGGTAATAAATCGCAAATTTCTATGAGAACATGGTATAATAATACAAATATTACGTCATTTGTGTGCATTTAATCAATATTAATCTTTATACGTTTTATAGAATACACCTACTCTAAGTAACACAAAAGTGAAATGTACATAATAACTGTTCGTAAATAGACAAACTATTGTTTAATATCACATAGTATGGAGACAAATTATTTATCAGAATATTTAATTTTTTAACGCGGTATTAACTTCAGTATTAAAAATAGCGAAATTAAAGCTTAAAATCATTTACACTAGTTTTCATCTCTTACGTAAGTTTTATTTATTTATTTTTACTTTATAGTCTTTATCGTGTTGAAGTTACCCTTTAAAAAGTTATCACCCATGATTAATACATTTTAAAATTACAATCCTTATGTTGAAACCAAATATTATGTTTTCTGTTTTAAGTACAAGTTTTATTATGTTATACTTACCTTCTTCTGTTGTAATCTTTGTATTTTTTATCTGACCAAGCATTGTTTGAATATATATTACATTACAAATGGGATTCTAAAATATTTTGCATGACAAGAAGATATATAATGATCTATGCTTATTACCCAAAATGTGGCCTTCTGCAATTTAATAATATGCAAAATAATATTCACCAAATACGAATTGACTATCTGTAGCAAATAAAGAATATGCGATGCTAATAAAATATCTTTTTTGAATTCATCTATAAAATATATGCCAAAAATATCTATCCTCACAGATAAGAACCTATCAAGATATTAACCATTAAATTAAATTATTATAGAAAAATATAAAATGACACTAAAATGTATTTAAAGTTAGTAGTCAAAAATATATTAATCAGTAATACTTTGAATGGGACTTGAAGGATTAAATTTAGCTAAAAAAAGATTTTATTAAATAAAACATTTAAATGCATTACAAGGATATGTACTTTTAAATATGTTTTTTATTCAATTTTATTGATTATTATTTAATCAGATTATATGAATGCTTTTTTACACTTTATGCAGTATTTACGTTATGTAATGATGCGGAAAACTGTTTGTCTTAATATAAATATTTGCGTACATATTTAATCTGTTTCTGATGTACACGACGATCAAGTGTTTTCCACATCAGTGTGGCGACGCTCTAAAAAAATATGTAGATTCCCAGTGCAATTTCTGTATTTTGACCAATAAATCTGTTTTTTTTTTTTTTTTTTTTTTTTTTTTTTTTTATTTATAGTTTGTGCTAAATTTACTAATGCACTAAATGATCTAATTATTCTGCTTCAAGTTTATCATAAACGCAGTATATAAGAGTATATTTTGATAAATACAAATTTGGCTTCCATACAATTAATTACCAAGAAACTATTATAAGAGAATCTCTGTAAAGAATAACTAATAAAGAAATAGTTTGCAGTGATTATCATATGATATCCACGCAATCTGGAAGGAATTAGTACATAATAGATAAAAACCTTTGTTTGCTGAATTTTTGAAAACATTTTCTTAGTCACATGATAGGGGAGACCGGGGCTAGAAGGCGCAGTTTTTAGTTATTGATTTTTATTAAGCTTTTGTTTAAGTTTTTTTTATAAAATTTTAACTGTACTTTTAAAGAACGGGCATTGGGCTATAAATACCCGGAGTTTTGAGTTTGTAGCTTTTGTAGTTTATGTTTAGCGGATTCTTAAAATAAAAGGAAAATTGTGAGCCAACCTACCCCGTCAGGGGCAAGTTGCCTATACCTATGGGGTAAGTTGGCACACGCTTTATAAATATTCAAATAAGACACCCAGTTAAACGAAATCCATTTCATTATTACCAGTAAGTTTAAACAAAGGCGTTACAGCCGTACAATGTAAATTCTAAATTATACAGACATAAAATTAATGAATAAAACATTAACATTGATTAACTTCTACCCTACTCTATATCATCATCAGAGTTACGGTTATTACAAATAAAAAATCGAGTGCCTTCGTTTGGGCAAGCCTCGTGTGCCTAAAATCTTGCATTGCAACCACTTTTCTCGTTGTTTGCTGTTTTTCAAGCTACCGCCACACACCAAACACTGAGCCAACTTGCCCCGTGTTCAATGCGCCTACTAGCCCCAAATTTCTTCACAAAAGGGGAATGTAATCATCTAAGCATAAATAATCCAAGTAAATCACATATGGGGTAGGTACAGTTAATGATACACTAAGAAAATGTGCACAAGTTAAATCACAATTATTAAGATAAGTGTTAGAAATTAGAAAAAGAATGAACAACAAAAAATTACTTATGAGTGCAAAAAACAGAAAAATCGTAATAAATGTCCACTGCACGTAGGTAACGCTGCAAAACTACAATGGGGATTGTAAAAAGCCAGAAGAAAGGTATTCTGTGACTGGTTGCATAATCTGTCCACAAACAGGCGATTTATGACGACTGCGCCTATTTACCCCTGTAGCCAACTAGCCCCGGACTCCCCTATTACATGCCACTCTTGAAGTAGAATGGTCTATCCCGAACGAATCTGGATGCACGAAAAGACACAGCAACCTTTTTTTCTCATTGATGATGAGAGAGTAAGTTTGGTTGAAAATGTTTTGATTTTAAAAGACTAATGTATTTTAAATGTTTTATATACTGTGCTATATTCACATTTAAATGCTGATGATACATTTATTTATATTTTTCTATAAATGTTAATCAAGATTAGTTTAACATTGAATTGTTAACTTTTGATATAAATTAAACACATAAAAAATATTATTTATCTATATATATCTATATAAAATAAGGAAAACTGTTACAATAATCTTGAAAGCATTTAAGGGGTCTCAGGACTCTTAAAATTGGAAAAAATGAAAAAAAAAAGACCATTTTCAACATTTAATATCTTAAAATGTACTTGATATTAAGACACAGTTTTAAATGGGAATGAAAGATACAAGTATGTTCTTTCATTTCAAATATTTGAAAAATGGCAAGATGCAGAATTAGCATTTACAGGGGGCTCAAAACTGTCAGACATTTGACGAGCAGAAATTTGGCATAACAGCTTATGCGCACGATTACAAAATAAATTTTGCAACTAGAAGGAAAATTTTGGTGCCTACTTATACCTCAGATTATAATAATTACACTGAACCTAAATAAATTTGTATTTAAAGAATTTTTATATTTTTAATATAAAGTTGTATTTAGCTAATGCAAAATTTAAGAAATTTCAACAATATAAACCCCTAAAAATATTTTCTTTTTACAATAAAAAGGAAATTTCAGCTTCAGTTTATACAGGCTAACATGAAACATATGTTTTGAAAATTTGATGAAAAAATATTCAGAAGTTTTTGAGATATCGTGCGCGTTATGCCCAAAACGTCACTTGTAGAAAAATGACCTCAAAATTTTGGAAACACCGCTTCAGCTATTGAGCGAGTATAATTCTGAATGCCATAACTTCTGTTCTAATGGGAATTTCAAGATAACAATTATATCAAAATGTTCAGAAAACACAGAAGTTTAACATCTAAAAAAATTGAAATTTCGAAAATTTTAGAGCTTTAAGCGTCCTGAGACCCCTTAATTACCGAATTCCATTAGTAGAACCAAAAGCTAAATATTTATTCCCAAAATGGTAATTAGAGTATTCTTGACTTTAATGTGTAAAACGAAGACAATTTTCTACATGTTTTTCATCCCCAGTTTATTTAAGTAAATTTTAAACGGTATATTCGACTCCATTATAATAAATACCATAAGTAATAACAACTCAATATATTTTGACCTTCTTTTAATGCAGCGTCTGTTTCATATTTATCTGTTTTACTTTTACATAATATGTATTAGAAACAAAGATGCAATCGAATCGTAAATTTGAAAAAATAAATATTCATCACATGTATCTGATTTAATATCATAATTTTTTCATAGCAAAATTTTCATGATAGTTTATGAAAATATTTATCATGTTTTTAAAGGTGTCGTTTTATTTTTATGTATTTGCTTTTCTTTTGCTGAACACATTATAAAAACATTTAATGAAACTTTGACATTTGCATCGATTTTGCAATTTAGGGCTTCGCTTTTTACTACATGCATCAAACTTTTAGCTTAGAATTTTAGAAATAATTTAAATATCATTCTTAATATACATCCCGCTAGGCTGCTTTCAATCAAATATCAACTCATTTATTCGCTATTTGAAATAACACCAAATATGATAACAATAATCTGTATACTATTTAACATGCAATGTCAGGAATTTGTCTTCTGGCGAAAGGAAAATAATATGATACGCTTAAAATATCGATATTGAAGTTGTTATGTTTATTTTTTAAACATTGCATATACTATGTATTAAAAAAAAAGAAATATAATTTTAAAAAAATCAGTTTTTTTTTTTTTTTTTTTTTTTTTTGTCTTACATATTTGTTATCAATTCGCCCATTTTTTCAGTTCTTCATAATTTAATAGAAATACTCAGGTAACACTGATTACGTGGCAAAATAATTACCAAAATGTAACATTATGCTGTATAATAATTTGTAAATATATATATAGTTTTGAAATAATTTATTTAATGGTATGAAGTAAAAAATTAGGAAAAATATTAATAATTGCATAAAAATTGTATATTTTCTAAACGTTTTATTTTTTAAGTTTTAGTATTGCAAGAATTAAAATTAAAAAATAATTCTGAAATTGTTTAAAACACAATAAGTTTAAGGACTAAATGCTAATAAGTATAGTCATATTATTTTCCAAAACACAGTATAAAAAACACTATTAGAAATAGTGTTTGTTACTAAAAATATATATGCTAGCGTTTTCTTTGTTTTCCCTAAAAAATAAGTTTTTTAAAGAAATATTTACTCGATGTTTCGTGACATTTGCTTAGTTAAATAACAATAATAATGACAAAATATAATTTGTCAGATGTAATGATTTTTTTTTATGTTTTCTATTGGTCATTACATTTTTATTCACATTTAAGTTTTTTGCATATATGAAATGAAATTCTTCACTTTTTCAACAATTAGTAATATTACAGTTTTTTTTTTTTTTTTTTGTAATAGTAGCAATAATATTAGCAATTATTATGAAAGTTGTAATAAGTTTTGATCAAACACAATTATCCAGTATTTAGTGTCATAAATGTTTATATATCACCTTTACAGGTGGACTTAATGATATTAAACATGCAAAGAACAAAAATGAATTTTCAACAATAATTATTTTTATCACATTTTCAAGTTTCAGGTTTTTCTGTTGGTAGCCTGCTTAAATATTAATAGTTCTTATATTCTTATATGGAGCAATTTAAAAACATTATTTTACGATAACTAATGAAACATGATAGATGAAGCAACAGTATTATTATATATTTATTATTATATATATCCTAATAAAATTTTCTTTAAACATTTTATAACATCAATCAAGTTTTAATTCATTATGCTGATCAGGAATTCTTAAAGCTATTTCTGTCAGAAATGATAAATTATTTTCTGAAAAATCTATTTAAAAAAAATCTCTTATTTTTCTGTTTTCATAGATATAAGCTTTTTGATATGTGAAAAACTGGGTAATAACAAATTGAAAAAATAAATTTAAGTGTAACAAAAACTAAATGTTTGACATTGATGAATAATAATAACATGTCCGCATTTAAAATGTGTTTTCTTTTATATCTCATTTCTAATAATAATATTACTAAAGTCTTAGAAACTTTATATTTTAGTTATTTATAACAACAATAGTTGGAAAAGTTATTCATATCTCAAAGATTAAATATTAAAATTGTGATTTAAAGTTAATATTAAAGAACAAATATAACCTACAGACATTATACTACACTAACTAAACTAAAGATGTTGTGAAAATTTCTTAAGCGTACAAAAACTGAAACGGTGGGAACCAATTTAGTATATGCATAAGTAAATAAATGCATTTTAATGTGTGTCAAGTAGATAATTTTGTGATAATTATTTAATACACTTTGCTTCTTATTATTTAAAAACAAAAGATGTTTTTTTAATACATGCTTTCAAACGGTTTTTGGTAACATTACATAAAAATTGAATTTTAAATATTTGTTATTTATATATTTTTTCATTAGAATGAAACATATTGACTTTTACCAACACATTTTTGAAATATAATTGTTAAAAAAGTCTGCAAATTTCAAAAATGAAATTAATACAAACATATTTCTCTGATAAATGATTTTATTAATATGAGAGATCTAAATTTATCGGTTTTCAGTGTTTAACATGTTATTTACAAACGTACAAACATACATTCATAGGCATTTTCAAACGCCTAGAAATTTTGTACTTTGACGAAGATCAACATATTTCAATATAGTTTTTAAATGCATTCGTTTTTAAACATTTGTTAAACATTTTAACACCGCCAATATCCGATAAATTCAGGATGATAATTAGGCTATCACATTTAAATTAAGACGTTTTCGTTCTTTCATTTACCTGTAATTGAAAGGATGTTCTGCATTTAATTTCTTCAATGGCATTTAATGAATCCATTAGATAGCATCGTTTTGGTGAATGCTCAGTGAAAGATCGAGATCAATTAACCGAATAAGTAATGTAACTTTAAATGTTTTAATGTGTTCTGTAAATATTCTAATTAAACATACGCATTTGGAATTCGAAATAATTGCTATTCATCTGCTGTTTTTTAAATAAAAGAAGTTTTGTTTTAGAAGTTTTTTTTTTCAGAATTGAATGAATTAAGAGTTCGAGGAAAATTTGTTCATATAAATTGAACAGTTTAGTGGTTGAACATGTTAAGTTGCAATTTTTTGAGTTGGAGAAAATGAGCTTTAATGTTTACGGATTGCTTATTTTTGTTTCTACTGTCAATCCCTGTTTTTCAAGTGCTCTTTTAAAGAAAAATGCATTTAAAAAGTTAGGGTTTTACTGACTTGGTTATAGTTTTTCTGATATCAGTGGAATTTAATAACTTTTGACAACTTAATAACTTTGTCAACATGTTCTTTTTCTACATATATCGAAAAAAATTGTTTGTGGCAGATAATATTATATGCATAACCGATAACCGTAGCCACCGTGTTAAGAAAGCTCCACCAGGTGGTAAAAGGTGGAACTAAAAACTGTAAAACATCAAAAACCAAGTTTAATGAACCAAACCCCGTTAAAATCGGACACATTGAACCCGAGATAAGAATGCACACCTAGTGCTAGGTAGAACTGCAAACTATAAGACAATCGAAAACGAAGCTGAATGAGTCAAACCACAATGAATTTAGTACCATCGAATCAGAGATTTTTCTCTGATTTTTTTCTGATTTCTTTTTTTTCTCTGATTTCTTTCCAATTTCGGTATCCTTAATTTCTAATGGAAGGAGATTCCACGTGCACCTGACGTGTTATTCCACTAAAGAAAAAGAAAAACGATGTATTTTACAACTTTATGTACTGTAAGCTCTTATATTTCCATACTTTGTACAATAAATGGCAGTTATGTATTTAAGTTAGGGAATAATATGTTTTGTAGGAAAAAATTTCCATATTTTGAAATATTTCTCTTAACATTTTCACCCACTATGTTCTTTAATTATCTTTTTTACACGTTGTTATCTAATATCACGTTGTTATCTAATAAGTATCTAATTATAATGAATAAAATTAAAAAAAATGAATTTTTAAGTAATAAAAACGCATGTGAAAATAACCATGCTTCATATTATGCGTCACGATTATATAAACCTTACCTAGTTGGAAAATGTTACTTTGTTGCTTTATCTCAAGACAATTTATCGATTATCTTACGGTGTGAAGATAATGGCACGTATCATTAATCATAGACTCGCAAAAGACGAAGAACTGATTTTCATAGCTTTATAAAATGGGTTATATATTGTCTAAATATTTCAAGATATATTTTTATGACAAAAGCCAAAAGCACGGTATTTTCAGTATCCTTTCTTTCTGTTATTTCTATATGTTTCACGATCATTTCTATTTGTATTTCCATGTGTTTCTGCCATGTGAAAAAATTCCATGGAAACTATATAAAGCATAAAATGCTAAAATTTAATTGTTTAGGCGATTACGAACTAATTCATAAGCATTTGACGATTTGTTTTGGTTTAAACAATATATTCGTCTACTTTTGAAAACGTTTTAAAAAGTAAAGAAAATTGCATTAAGATATGATTTTGTATTTAAAATTATCTTTCACTCTCTAAAATAAGTGGATACTGTCTTTGTAAATATCCTAGTACCTTTACTATCTTTAACTTATTAAGGTTAATAGACATACTTGTGTTAATCTTTCAGAGTGATGTAAAGCGTAATTGATATACTTTGTGATTCTTAAATGATTTTGAATATCAAGGTTATGCAACAAATACTTGTCATTATTAAATGTGGCAGTATGTTTTTAAATAATTATTTTAAAAATTTAGTGTAAATTGATAATTAATTTCACACTTCATATTAAAATTGATCACAATGATTGCGCTTACGTAACTTTTTCTTTTACACTTTACGCTTCTAAGGAACTTTTAAGTACCATAAAAAAAATTATTTCATTTGTCTAGTAATAAATGTATATTTTACTTTTCATGCAAAATATTTTGCTCAATCACATTTAGAAATCTCAGTGAAACATTTCAAGCTAAATATATTTTTTGAATATTTATTATTTAAACTTATTTCTATAGTGGTAGCCTTAACCTTATTGAATCATGTTGTATGACAAATTAGCAACGAACACATCTTTTCTATTAACATAAAGGATACATTTATCAACATTGCTTTATAAGGAGTGTGAGATTTAAATAATAATATTTTTTTGTTAATTATTATAACAAATTTATAATACATCTTCAGACACAGATAATTTTTGAGGTGAAACATTTTTTTAATTCTTAAATTGAGTAGAATATGTTGAAACAGCATGTATCTGGCGGAACAAAGTAGAAGTTTTATAAAAAGGAAATTATATCATAACTTACGTTATGATTATACATTACAGGTTATTATTATACAGGTTTTGTGTATTTGTAGGGGAAACCAAGGACACTTGACATAATTTTTGGTTTTTGATTTCAATTTTTTTTTTTTTTTTTTTTTTTTTTTTTTTTTGTTCAACACTTGGAGCTGAATAAAAAATATGAAGAAATAATCTTCTATTTCATTCATTACTGCGCGGTTAAAAATAATAGCATATTTTTTACTCAAAATCGTGCAAGAAAACAGATTCTTCAAGTCCGCACATGTGTCAAGTGTACCTAGGCGTAGGGATACTTCATTTCCTACTTAGCGATACATGATCACTCTCAAGGAAGTGAGAAGACCAATAGATACCGAAATAAAAAACACAGGTTTTGTGTTTTATAAATATTTATTTTACTATACAAGTTTATTTAAACCCTATTTAACATCAGAAGAAAAGCTGTAATCAAATTCAAAGTTTGTGATTCTCTCAGTTCTGATTATGTATTCTAATGTCAAGAGGACTGAGACAAGTTTCAATTTTCACCAGATCTTCCTCAGACACATCTGTAACTTCAGGTCATTTGATTCTGTTACCTTCTGATCTCGTAGCAAATTTCACAGTCAAAACACGGTTGGGCGTTTCTGTTACTAAGCCAACTAATTGTGGCATCTAACTTTCTGACTTGGAAGTTTCAGCTTCTATTGGTTTTTGGTGTTTTCGATTATTCTTCTCAACCTTTGAAGACTTCACTAAAAAGAGCCCTTTTTGTCTTCCTTTTGTCTATTTCTTTTCTTTTCTTCTTTCTGCCTCTTTCTTTCTTCTATTTCTTTTCTGCTTGGTGCGTAAGTGGCTAACATTGTCTTGCGGCTTCCTTCTTGCCTTGCAACATTATGTTTGCTTTTCCCCGCTTTACTGTAGGGTAATACGTTAAAATAAAATATTAGGCCTAAATCAGAATACTTTAGTTATTAATTAAATAAAAATTCATTAAATCAAACAAAAAATATAAATTTAATCATTGGGTCAAGTCTCCCTACTTATCTTTGCTTTGTCAACCCTAATATTTTAGAAACTTGCACTGAAGTTATTTAAAAATAATATATACTAATATGTAGCTAAAAAAGTGACTAAAACAGATATACTTATGACAAATAACTTACCCCAAAACTGGAAGTTCAAATTTAACAAATTCCAAGATCTTTAAAATTTACTTGAAATGTTCAGTATCACTAAACACTAAATTTCAAGAATACACTGATAATTCTGTAATGGCTGTTCCATCCAAAATGCTGTTGTGTGATGAAGCAATCAATAATATGAATGACATTTCTCCTAAATTTACCTTTCATAGAAAATCTCCCTATGTTTCAAGCCCCTATTCAGAGTTGGTCAAATTTGTAATTCCAATTATCTGCAATGTAATTACAGTTTAATTGTATCTAATTAATTATAGTTAAAATTGCATGCCATAAAAATTTCTTGCAGTATTGTAACCGGAACCGCCCTCATCCAATTATTTGACAAAATGTCTGTGTTTCAATTGCGTAACTATAATTAATTACATGTAATTAACCTGCAGTTACACTGCGGATAATTGCGATTACAAATTTGCCCAAATCTGCCGCTATTATTGTTTTTACAGTGACTAAAAATATTATTATATGAACTTTATAGCAGGACTTTTTAAAATGTTTTAGGATACGTTTGTTTCCATTAATTTATTGTATTTCCAAATTGTTAATTATTTAAAAAGACAGATTTAATAATAATACTCTCTAAATTATATTTGATAGAATTAAATAGAATTAGATAGATTTCAATTAATTTACATAATGGAGTCCTCTTTTGAAACGTCTAAATGAGACAAATAATATTTTTATTTGACTTACGCTTATTATTTAATGCTTATGATTAACGCATCAGATTAACACGGAACATTCAGGAATTATTCTGGAATATTAACAACCTCACCCATCATACTTTCATCAAAAATACTTTCAAACTATAATATGAAAATAAATATAAACTAAATGATACATAAATTAAAATTTATTTGTATCATTAGTTTGTGTTTCCTATTTTCCAATTATGACTCGTAGAAGTAAAGAAAAGAGGCATACCAACTACTTGTAATTACTCAAGATGTGTATAAAATATAAATCTTGAGAACCATTTTTTTTAAGTTAATGTTGCTTTACATTAAACTTCTACAAGAGGTATTTGCATCGACAACATATTATTAATAGATAGTTATGTATGAAATCATTTCTGTACAAACATTTTCCTTGAAATTTAAAAATATTTCACAACTTGTATGACTGAAAAAAAAATCGATATTTATTCTGTGATATATTTAGTAAACCAAAAAAGGCGCAAAATTGAATATGTAAACAAAGGATTGGTCTATTTATTACAATATTGGAAAAACATTGTTTTTTTTTTTGTTGTTGTTCTTCTATATAGAAATAATTTTTACCTTTACATCTTTATATAATTGTTCAAAATATTTATATTTATAAGTTATTTATTTTTAAAACAATGCATCTGTCAGTGCCTCAAATTTAGATTTAAGCTACATTTTATTTTAATAAAACAAGAAAGAGCTTACCCTCTCAAAATTTGGGCGATAAGTCACACAAATGTTGTTGTTTATATATGTTCCAACCAGAGTTTATCAGGTTATAGAATGTAGGAGAAAACTGTTTTTTTTTTAATTCAAATCTCTATTATATATTTTACATTTAATATCTTTTTTTAATCGACCACAAATGAAAGCATTTTTATTTGAAAAATATCAATACTGTAGTCAAATAAACTTTTGAAATTTATTAAAAGCGATACTTTCGTATTACCACATGTCAGTAGTTAACTGCAGAATAAATCGCTAAATATCAGGGATTATGGAGCCTTTTCAGTGATTTAAGTACGTTGTTCGATTACATGTCTATTTATTTTATTTACTTATTGAAGAATTTTAATTTTGTTGGTGAATATTAGCCGGAAACAAACGTTGAATTATTTAAACTGTTTTAAATGCGAATGGGTTTCAGTGGCGTAGCAAGAATTTCGTTCCGGAGGGGTCCAGAATTTTTCCTTCAGGTTATATATATCGTAAAATCTGTCAAGATAAAATCGTAAATATTCTTAAAAAAATCCGTTTTACAGAGGTTTTCGTGTTATCAGGTATATTTGTATAGTATTCTTTTCGGTAGCACTATGGAACATTTCTGTTTAAGGTATAATTCCGTTATAGGCAGGTTACATTTTTACGTTTTGTGTATTTATATAAACATACTTATTTATGTCACATGAATAGAATAAAACTTGTCAAAATAGTAGTTATCTGTAACAGAGTCCTGTCTTTAACGGAAGCGTTATATGATCTTAATATGAATTGCGGTACAATTAAATTTGCTAAAAACTTGTATGAAAGGGGATTTTCATGTGAAAGCGGAATCTTTCTATCACGGAAACCTGTCTCAAACGGAAGAGTTGCAGAACCCCGACGAAACGAACAATAGATCTTATTGAGGTAGTGTATCTTAGAAGCATAATTAATTACACTTCTTTATATGTAAGACTCTCTAAAATGGAGCTTTTTAACAGTCCCTTGCAACCTTGTCTTGACTATGTATATATAATAAAAGTATTTCGAGTAACTTTAAGTATTTAAGGGGGTTATATCCTTATTTAATTTCTTAATTAAAACAAAAAGCATGGTTAAAAAATATAAGGCCAATCTCTATAACTGCAACTAATAATATATTGAAGTTACATTAATATTTACCAGTGAAAAAGTTTCTCTATGATGTAAAAAGCTGAGCGCATACTGAAGAGTTAAATTTAATTAACTCATTAGCTGTCATCGACGAGTATTCTCGTGGCTTTAATTTATTAATTACTTTGTCCCCACTATTTTAGAATTAAAAAAATTGCCTCATTTATTGGCAGAAATTTCGCCGTGTTAGTAAAGCAAAATTTACCTTTCTGAATTTGTGGTGGCAAACGACTTTCAACTAGAAATTTGAAAATTCTTAATTTATAGATTTGGCAGCGAATGGGTTAAATCAAGTTTAATATTATATAACATTTGCCTTCAATAAAGTTAGGATCAAGTGGTTAAGTTTAAAACAGCAATTTCCATTGTTAATTTTTTGGCATTGAATTAAGAACTTGTGCTGTGATAGGTATTGGATAATGATTTCACATGTGTCAATCGCATGAGCCGTTCACGCGATCCGCCGCGCTCCGCATGGGAGTTTTTGAGATAAGGTTTTAACTTTAGGAAAAAGGTATTGCATTTTCAGCTACAGAAGCTAGTAATGTTAGAAGCACAAACATCAAATATAGTTCATGCTGGAAAAAGTAGTTTTGTTACAATTCTCTAATTCAGCCTTAATTCTTTTGGGTTTCCATGTTTTATGTCTCGCCATTTTTGATACCATATTCGATCTAATAGTTGTTTCCGATATCTGGTCGTCTTTAAGGAAGTTACATTTTTGTAATAAGTTTATTTGCGATTGATTAACGCTTTTTTGGAAGTATTAGAATGCGTAAAAATTAGAGGTTTCTGTTTTTCTACTTCCCAACCGATTTATTTTAGATGATTCGGAACAATTTTAGAGCATTCTCCAAGTTCAGCAGTAATCTTCGGATTTTGGTACGTTGTTTAGCATCAATTTATGCTTTCAATATCTCATTATTAAAGACAAAATGTCTTCCGAGACCTATTCATACACAGAACTCTTATTACCACCATGAAATTTCTTGAAGCAATGTTAAACTGAGCTTTCACAAATAGTAATTGGCTTCAAAGGTAATGTTGAATACAGACTTTTTTTTTCTGGGTGGGATTTATGCAGCTCTGGAAGGGACACTTTGGAGTTCCGTGGAAGTGGGTAGCGCACTTCCACGGAATCATTTATAAGAATAAAATCCCTAATCATCCGATTGCACCCTTAAACAACTTGACATGAGGCTCAAGAACCTCATCTCTGTATATTTCAGCATTCACAGTTGCACTGGTAAAAATGCGTCGGTCTCTGTCGCCATTCAATATGATGCCCGTCCATACTATGATTCCACGACCTTTATATCGTTGTCTTTCACGGATATTTGCACGCTTATTGCGCGTGATTTTCTCCCTCCATATGATAACATGTCTCTAGTAACTTTTTCAACAAAATCGGGATTCATCGGTAAAGAGAACTCGGCTCCAATCCGTGTACTCCAATGACGATGATCGCTGCACCGCTTTAACCGGGCGCATTTCGCTACCGGAGTTAGTGGAACACAAATCATGGTTTTCTTTGCATGCAGCGTGTCACTCACAATAAACCAGATTATACGAGTTCCTGTTGCTGCAGCAAACTCCCTTGTAATATGAACTGACGTCAAGTACCTATTTCTTTTAGCAATCGTTGGCAAATAACGGGCATGAGAGCCTATTGTGGCACGTTTTCTACCTTGGCTTGGTTGTCTGTCACATTATATCAGTGTCTTTAAACCGTTTCCAGATTCTTGACATGACACTTTTGGCTATTTTTAAGTCTTTACAGACCCTTGAGTGTGACTGTCCTGATTCCATTCTCTCTATCGCACGCAATTTCTCACAATCAGTCAAATGTCATCTGGACGACATATTCCACCACTATAAGCGAAAGTGTTACCTAATTACACGTACAAGCTTTAAAATTAGACTTCAAATTACCCACGTGCACTCCTTTTCATACGTGAACCGAAAGAACGGGCTGAGGCTGAAAAATGTGTATATTTTTCTCTAGCGAATATTGATCTCGTGGAATTACGTGATAACGTTGACATTGAGTTACTATCCAATAACCTTTCTGGAGGTTTCCTTAATAGAATTAACATAAAGCACCTCATGGTTGTTCTTTTAATTTTTCTCGCCAGTGTATTTTAAAAGTGGTAACAAATAACCAGTCAAAAATAACGCTGCAGGCAATTAATTGCAGGCAGCAGATTTAAAGTAATTGTTAAAATTGTCCGTTATAAAGTGAAAAAAGATAAGGGTAGCGAAACTCAATCAATATACCGTTATTGCGTTCGTATAAACTCGTTCTTTCTCATAAATATCGGCAACAGTTGGACCCATCGAAGTCCAAGATAAAGAAGTTTTAAGTTTAATCTAGTTACAGTAAATTTGTGTAAACGGAATAGCAGGTATACTTGCATAGTTATCTTTCTGTCTTGGAACCTTAAAATGTTTTTGTTTATGAGAGAATTACGTGTTTACAGAAAACCTGCCAAGAAGGAATCACAATTTGAACAAGTTTCATTTCAGATAGGTTTCAAACGTTAGCAAGCATAAATATATAGTGTTGTTTACGTCGAACCTTGAATTGTTTTCCTTTGAGATAGGTAATCTTCACAGATTTTACTGTAATAGATTTATACTCTTTAGAGGTGTGTTATAGCAGCGGTTTCCAACCTGGGTTACGTGGCGCGAGTCTGCTGGGGGTATGCGAAAATAATATCGGTAATGGCGGTAGTCACAAAAATGGTTGGTCACAAAATGTTAGAAATATCAATGTAATTTGCATTGATTTATTATGTGGTTGTGATAAGAAGATTAGTAATGAAAAAAGCATGTTTACGTTATCTCCTTGAGTGGAGGTGGAGGGTGAAGGCGGTCGTGTTTATGAGAAATGGGGCCACCAAAATGAAAAACGTAAGAAAAAAGTTTGGGAAGTGAGTACGTTTTAGCAGTTTTAATGGATACTGTGAAAGAGGAAAGTGTTTATAACGGAATCCTCCCTAAAACGGAAAAGTTCATAGCCCCAAAGAAAAACATACCTTTCAATTATACCTTCTAAGACGAACACCTGTCTAAAGCGGAATGTATCATAGATTCTTTGTGATTTTGTCTTAGCAGTTTTTACGGTTGTAGCCATGATTCACTAAACCAGTTCTTCTTTCGGGGGGAGGGACCCCTGCACCCCACCCCCATGGCTACACCTCTGAATCATTGGTAATTGTGCTCCTCGTGAAAGATATAAAAAAAAAGCCTTCTTTGAAATTATTTTTAAAACCTTAAAAAATTAGAAAAAAGAGATTCAGTTTTCAAACAAATTTCATGTAAAAGAAAATTTACTTTCCTGTTTAAAGGTATAAAGTGTGAAATAATGCGATGTGTACAGGATTAAAAAAAAAATCAGTAAAAGCAAAATTTATTAGTAAGGTGCTGTCAGCGTCAATATGTCGTCAGAGTTACACTTACGTACATATTTTTTCTTTACATTCAACAAGAAGTATTCAGAGACATATTCCATGAATCGGAAAAAATGGAAAATATGTACTTTATAGAAAATATAAAAAAGAAAAAAGTTATATCGCATAGGAATTCACCTTTTGGCCCAAATTCTTTATTTACTCAAAATCAACACATTTTCTTTCACTTCAGTCACTTACAATGAAATAAAAATTTTCTACTATTTTTCTCTATCGAAACTTATTTGAAAAAATACAAGAATCTTCATTTTGGTTTCCTTGAAATAAAATGGGTAGAAAATTTCCCAAGTAAGGCATCACTTTTAATAAGAGAGGTTAGTCCGTGTAGTATTTTTTTTTTGTTGTTGTTATTTTTAAATAAGATTTCTACTAATGTAATTAATAATATTGCAGTTGCATGTGATGCCGATGTAACACATGCTCATTTAACATTCTTTTTGTAGATTTTGGGGAAAATGAAAACTTGTTTTCGAACTGAATCCACGTGATAAATATGTATCGTATAGTGTTTGTTACACTGTGCTGTGGCTAGAAAAGACGACACTGACATAACAATAATTTTAAAAATGATTCTTAAATAAGTATTCAGATATTCTTGAAAAAAAAAACAAGAAGAAAGGAAATAAGAAATAAAATTATTACCTGAAGTAACCTAAAGACAAAGTAGTGGAGGATGCAAATAAAATGACTGCACAGGAAAAATCAGCTTGAAATTCCTTTATTTAAAAAAAAGATTTCGTCTTGAAAAAAAATATATTCGAAAAGGACATCTCATGTTTATAGATGCATTTTTAAGGAAGAAATAACATCGATCATCTTTTTATTAACGACTTGTCATAATAAGAATAATAATATTTTCACTCGGGGAGTGTGGACGCACATGTCTAAAATGACAAGGCATTTAGGTGGTTTTTAGAATCGAATTCAACAACTTCTAACGCAAGCACCAGTTGAAAGAAAAATAATAATGGCTCATGATATGCAGCCATCAGTAGGTTTTAACCCACTTATTATTCTGAAGACTTGCCGTTGCATCTCCGTTGGTAGAACTGTTATGAAATCTCACCGCAAACGAAAGAAAATTATGCAGCCGATCACATCATCTTAATTTTTAAAAATAACTGTATTTCAATATTATTATTTTCGCTGCACGCATAAGAATCTTCACAGAACGGCAAAGGGAGAACCAATATGCATTGAAATCCGAACCCAACTGAGAAACGCACAAGCTCTGTGTACAAGAGAGGAAAAAGGTTGCTGTAACAATTGAAATTCGCCAATTTCGCAGGAACAAACATACAGGAGCCTTGCGTTGGCATAAAATGCACTGCTAAAGCATATAAAAACTGTTTTAAATTAGAGGAAATTTTATAAATTTCAAAAAGATAAGATGCCAAATAGAAGTAAAGTGTTACAATTTTTGAAATTACGTATTAAACTGAATTAAATATTATTGGCTAAGGGGCGGAGCTACAAAAGGAAATGATATAAGAAATAGAAGGCTGTGAAATGTACCAGAGAATTCTTTTGCCGGAAGTACAAATTTAAAAACTACGTTTATGATTTTAAAATAAAATGAAATGTTACTTAACAAAGAAAATCTTACAGGTGAAGTTTGAAAAAAGGAAGGAATTAAAATAATTTTAGAATGCGAATATTAAAATTAAATGAATAATAGATTACTAAAATCTTTTCTAAATTAAATTAAATTAAAATATGGCAGTGGTTGTAAGTAACCAGAACACGTTAACGATGCTTGTATATAAAATTATGATTTGTTATTTTAATAATTGATTCTTGTCGCCAATAATAGACTTCGCTAAGGTTCAGTGATCAGGTTTGAAAGGAGAATTTTGCGACAAACAAGAGTAATGATGGCAACAATGTATTTGCTTAATGTACGATAAAAGTTACATAAACAGGGTGGCGAGTGTTCATTCATAAATGTAAAAATTTGATACAATCATAAGCACAAATAAAATTACAACAATGAAATTTAATTTGTGCTGCGCCATACTTTATAAAATATACCAATTTGCTGAAAACCAGATTACTGAGCCTACACGTGAAATTATGTTTCATTCTATAACCGGCTACAACTACTTCTCTTTAAAATAATGTAATTCAATTTACCGGAACTCATTTCAAAAGTCAAAAACATGCTTCCACCAGCGAAAATGGTATCATATTTAAAAGAAAATGAATACCTGAAAAAATAAAAAAAATGCCCATTCATGCTAACGACTGGATAATAATCAACTTGTGGTCTACATAGAATTTTGCTACGTTCCCACTATATTTGAAAAGCTAAAAAAGGTCATACAGAAATATAATATAAAGTTGGTCGCTATTCCATCTCCTAACCTTCTTGATATCCTCAGTGATAAGATCGATAGGATCGCAATGGATAAAAAATCTGGTATATACGAAATCCCTATCACTTTATCTAATAATGTTGAAAAAATCTACATCGGCATGACAAAACGTAAGTTATCAGTAAGGATTATGGAGCATCACGGGGACATTAAACAACATAAACAGAATACAGCCCTTTCTAGGTTCTACTTAGCTAATGAAGTCTGCTATTAATGAGGCAAAAATTATAGTTCCTTGCAATAACCCTTTTGAAAGTAAAATTAGAGAATCAATTGAAATCATTGCACGTGAGAATAAGCCTTGTAACGATATTTTATCCTATAATATTCCAAAAATCTGGCATAATATCATAAAGTCACAATTCTGTATGTAATTCCAATATTTCAATTTAAACTTGAATCATGTTGCCGAAAACTTGAATGAAAACTTTGTTGAATGTGGTTCTGGCCATCATGATTATATGGCGACACTCGTGGTTTTTTCATTCGAACTTTCGATTTATTTGCAGTCATTTCATTAATAAGTATATTTATTTTTATTGGATGGCACCACTACATTTTTGTTTTCATATCTTTAGTCAGTGTTCGGCAAATTATCTCTAGCTCAGGAAACCTTCATCTCTGATTTTTTTAGTCAATTAACCATCATATTTCTCCTGGAGATGGCTGTAGAAACAGCTCGAAACGTATAATTTAACTTTTAGCTTATTAAATTTCGTGTTTTTTGTATCATTAAGTAAGATTGTGTCTTTATTTATTATATTTTATGGTGCAATAGCACAGTATGTGTTATTGAAAAAGAAACGATAAAGTTAAATAATGGCCTAATTTATGGAGCGTGCAACAATATTGGTGGTGAAAATTACGTCATTAGCTTTTGTAATGATCGGTTTTGATGTATTTAAATAAACGGTTATACTATGATTTCGTCACCGAGCTCTAATATATTATGGAGTGCTAATTTCCTATACGTTTTCACTGAAGACAACGGTCCGCGTATGAATACAATATTACCATAAATGTTAATCATTATTTATATGTTTGAAGAAAAACGATGTCAAAACACTGATTTCGCTCACTGACATAACTTGCGAAGATTTGTGACGGTAGAAGAATTACGAGACACTACTCATGGAAAAGTCGCACTTAAAATTGTGCGATGTGGCTTCAGAGGACGAAGCAGACTGCGGAGTTAAAATTCCATTCTACATTAGAGCTCCGTAACTCCGTAGATTCTCTCAATATGAGACCATTTCCATTGGACGTAACGAGATAAAAACTGCACCATTTTTTTAAATATCATCAATGCGTAACGCTTCTTAATTAAATTATAAAATACCAAAATTAGTAATGCAGTATACAGGAAAATTCTTTGTTTATTATAAAATATTATAGAATGGTGGACAAAATTGTGGACATTTTATGAAATTTTCATATTTTACAAATTTGTGTGCTTTAAGAATATAGTGCATTTCACTTAAATATAAATGTTTTTATATCAAATTCAAGGAAATGTAATGTAGAATTTAATAAAAAAATTCTAATTAAAATATCTGCATTACAAAACAAGTTACGGTCACAAAAAAAAAGATCAATTTTAGATTTCATTATACTTTAAAGTTACACTTACAAATTCAATATTTAGTGGGATAACAACTATTCTTTATTATACCTTCATAGCGTGTTTTCATTGAGAGAACTAGTGTTTGGAGTTTATCCTTTTAAATCACATGATGCCAAGAATCAATTATGGCATCAATAAGTTGCGTGTTATTAGATAGACACTTTTTTGTATAAGAATTTTCAAATGTCGGCACAAATTTTCTATAAGATTCAGATCAGGGCTGTTTCCTGGCTAATTAACGTGTTCTTTTGCCCACTGAACTCGTTTCTTGCGTTGCCGAAGATATATTTTTTTTCCTCGGAATTCTACCTTACAGTCCGAAACCTGCTAATCTTCTCTTTATTGTTCTTGAACTAACTGAAATACCCATTCCATTTATTTCACATTTAACAGCATCTGATGAAATTCTTCTATCATTCAGGCATATCATTTTTATCTTTCTATCGTCAGAAGTGATCTTGCCGTATTTATCACTGATTTAGTTTCATCATAACGTAAGCACAACATTCGTACGCCAGATAAAGTGACTGATCCAGCAACCTGTCTTGCAATTTTAACGTAAAGATAGACCCTTTTCTCTCAATATGGCAATTTTGCTTCTCTTTTTTTAGGCGTCCAATCAGATCTTGTTTTTAATGACATTGTTTTAAATAATTTGTATTAAGAAAAAAAAAAATTATTTATTTTAGTTACACTAGTATTCACACTTCTGCAGAATTCATTCCAGCAAAATACCGTTTTTACAAGTCAAAACATACTACAGTTTAGTTACTGACATTTGAGTGGTTCTCAGAACAGGCAGTGTGCTTGGCTAGGAAGCTTTTATTGCAATATACTTCAACATTCATGACTAATTGTGTTAGTATTTTAGACTAAAGTAAGTGTAAAATTTTTGTAATGCAGATATTTTAATTCTATTTTTTTATTAAATTCTACATTATAATTCCTTGAATTTGATAGATAAACATATGTATTTAAGTGAAAATTAATATATTGTATAAGTACACAAAGTTATGAAACATATGAATTTCAAAAAATGCCCACAATTTTGGCCACCACTGTAATTAGGCATTTCTTTATTTGTACCAATTATTTACATTTTTCAGCGGCGGTGGATGGGGGTGCAGCATTCTCCAGTTAAAATAAAATTAATTACTGAGATTGATAAGGATATTCTCAGTAGCTATATTTTGTAATAAGGTTGCCATTTACTTCTCTTTCACTGGGAGAAGGGGCGTTCGGGAACGAGATGATTTCACCACTGTCGCAACATCTGACGTCTGTTTTCGTGATGGATTATATAAGATCAATTATATATTTAAAAATAAGCTTTTGTAAAATTGTAAAATAAAAATGCTACCTATCGAAATATTATTATATATCATTTGATTTGAATTCACTAGTGTAATTCATAAAATTAGGCTTCATGCATTTCCATTAGGCGCCTCCCATTGTTATATTTTAGATATTTCATTGTAATAAGTAATGGGTTGTTAGGAAGCATTTTGAAGTGCAATTCATAAATGTAAGTAGGAGAGACCAGGGCAAGATGACTATGCTAAAAAATTTTGTTGTTTATTAATTTATTTTTAAGTATAGTAAAATTAATTTTACATGAAATGTTAGCGTATTCCTTTGTAGTATTAAATATATTTCATTTATTTTTTCAAAAAAAAAAGGATAATTTTATTTTTCCATAACATTAACAAATCGTCATCTTGCCCCAGTACTGGGGCAAGATGGCTTTGACCTTGGGGCAATATGACAACACTGAAAAAGGTTGAACATATTTTTTTTTTAATATGTTACATGATTTAAGAAATGATAACTGTGTTTTTACGTCTTACAAAGTATCAAGCTAAGCATAATGCATTGTAACGTAATGTTCATGTGTTTAGTTGTGCAGCTAACAATAGTCACTGATAAAAATGCAATTTTCATAATTGGAACATTCCTCATGCCACCACTCTTGGCATTTGCAGCACTGGGTCCATTCTTCTGTTGGTGGGTTACAATATTCCTCGTCACAAGCAGGACATCTGAAAACAACATTCTTTGAAGTTGATGCAACTGGACTGTTTCTGTTTGGCCTGGATTTAATAGACTTAGGCCTACAGGAACTTAGTTTGGGTGTTTTTACTCCCTTTTTAGCTTCACGAACATCTTTTCCCTGTTTTTTAAACGTTCCTGTTCTTCCTTCTCCTTTTCTCTTTGTTCTAACATTTCTTTGATGGGTGTGCTTGTAAGAGTGCTTGAGCTCAGCGTTTTTCTTTTTCTTTTTTTCTCACATCGTGTTGTTTTATGCAATGGTTTGAAATCAAAAACACTAACAGACTTCTTTGGTGCATCGGAATCAGCATTTGCCATAAGTTCTGGTTCTTCTGGAGGGTTTATACGTTGATTTTCTACTAACAGGTCTGAGGAGGACGAGCTCGTCATCTTGCCCCGGACTGCCTGTTTAAAAAATATTCGTTTTCCCTGCCATGAAGGAAGGCGATTAATTGACATTTATTCATGATAATAGGTATTATTTAAACTAAGTTACTCATAAATATTAAAGAGGAACGTATATCTTAACTGTATCTGTAGCAAAGCTTATTTACACATACATAAAAGTTATAACATAGCAGCGGTAAACAATCAAAGCTTCACAACTAACACAAAAATGGTTATTTCAACGTCTCTGTATTGTTGTTAAATGAACGGACGATAGGAGAGCCAGTAGAGTCCGATTGATGCTGCCACCTAGTGGAAAACGGGAAAATTAAGACATTCGTCATCATGCCCCCCCCCCCCCCCCTATTTGATATTTCCAGTAACTGACTTTTAAACAATTTTATTTACTACCCTTGCATTTTTAAGATGAAACGAATAATGTGGCTTGGTATATTTTACATGCTTTTCCAAACAGACCAAAATCCTAAAAATTAGTAATGGATTAATTTCACAATAGTCATGCGCACTGCTCATGCACACACCGTTTTGATACGATGAGCATAGCACTGTACTTTAAATAACTAAAATATTTATAAATGTTGTAAATTAATATTGATGTTGTTAATATCTTTGAATTTTTCTTAAATTAATATGGTATTTTAAAAACTTACAGCATAGTTTATTTTTTAATTGAATTAATAGTAAACGAACATATGTTTTAATTGTAAATAAAAAAGTTGTAATTAATGTGTAAGCTGATATTTTTTTTTATTATGCATGATTAAGTATTTTTAGAAACATATCACTCACATATAGACAAATATTACTAAAGCGTTGCGAATAGAAGAAAAACATGTCTAATTTAACACATTTACAAAAAATTTCACTCAAAAAGTTTACGGTTTTTTTTCTTTAAATTGATATAAAAATACGAATATTATTTAAAGTCACAAGAAAAATTTAATGTCAAAATATTTATTTCCTAAGACAAATTTAACAGTGAAATTAAACATTTTGCAATTAATTTGTTCAGATATTTACTCAACATTAATTGAATTTTGATTGTGAAGAAAGATGTTAATATTACTTTTATTTAGTCCCTTCAATCGTCAAATTAATTTACTTGTAATTTGCTTATTTAATTAATTTGTATGTCTTTGGGGAATTTAAATGAAAATGGAATTGCATATTCACTGGACATCAAAATTTAATAAAAAATGTGTCGTTTTAAAGTAATTTAATGAAAGTAAAAATCTTGAAAAATAATTTGACAGAGAATTATCTAAGTGTTTAGATTTATTATAGAACGTACGTGTAATATAAAGTAATTAAAAGTAAGATAAAAAAAAAGATGAATATTTTTGACAATTTTTGATAAGATTTCTCGAATAATGCTTTCATTAAAATATTTTAACGCGTTTGAGAAAACGTTTACAAATTTAGAAATATTTATTAATTTTTAGAGAATTCTTCAGACCTCATTTCTCCTGTCATTTGCAGATGTTAAAACATGTTGTGTTATTTTTTCCCAGATTGATATTGAAGTTTTATTTTTTAAAGATTCACTATGAAACTCTGAGAGTGTGTGTTTTCGAATTTCGAAATTATTTTAATAAATTAAATAATGACGTTAAACATTAAATTTTTTGGACCGTGAAATTTCAGATTTTAGCTTAAATATGGAATAATAATTCTAGAAAATTTGCGCTTTTTTATGTCATGCAATAAATCAGACGGAATTAGTTCTGGACCATGTTAAAGTAAATGAGGGTTAATCCTCCAGATAGAATTACAAACTTTTTTCAACATATCTTGTGAGATTATAATAACAAAATTTTATTTTCGTGTTACAGAAAACTAAAAAAAAAAATTCATGAATTATACAATAAAGTATCTTTATTTGTCAAACAATTTAATATGCGCCAGTAGATGTTAGTTGCATGAAGCAAAATAAGGGCGTATCCACATTAAGCATAGGCTGCAATAAGCAAGTAAATATACACTGAAAATTTTTATACCTGTCTATTATTTCTCCAACGTTCTCAATAAATTTATATTGTAAAAAAGTTTTTGAATTACTATGAGTAATTCACCAGGTGCACTTAAACGGTAAATTAAATATTATTTTCCTAAAAATTATGAAAGAAAGATGTCACTTTATTATACGATCATTAAGAAGTCGCCGGTATATACATGGTGTCTAAAAAATAGTGAGAAATTGCTAAGGGAGGTAGGGTACATCATAAGGATTGAGAAGTGTATAGCAACCCATGACTGGAAACGTCATCGTACGCATCTAGGTGGTGCCGTTCACTATAATACTATGGAGGAAATATCTGCTTAATCGCAGACGTTCGAGCAGTAGTCATCTTAAGAAGACCGTGCAATGTTTTACGGACAGGGAGCTGATACACATTCACTTCGTGTACAAATTGGTTGATGGAAATGCACGAGCAGCTAAAGTATAGTATCGAGAACGGTTCCCACATAGAGATGTACCGGACTGTCAGATATTTTTAGAGTGTGCATCACAATTTCTGTGAGTATGGATCATTAAGTAGTAGTAGGCATAATGATGCCAGGTTATGTGTGACTTTTACGAACCTCCATGCAACAGACTATGTTAAATGTCGTAGAAAGTGTTACGATTTCTTAGTCGAACCTTACCTGTTGTCATCACCTCTGACATCAACATATTATCTCATCTTTTTTGAACAGGTACTACCAGGTCTACTTCACCCTGTGCCAGAAAATATGAGACGCAGCATGTGATTTCAACGTGATGTTTTGCGTTCCCATCTTCTGTTTCTTTATTTCTTGTAGCTCTGATATCAGTTTCCGATGAAGTTGTCGGTCGTGGATTGCTATGCAATTGTCAAAACTTATGATGTGCCGACATGCTGTAAAAATTTGTCTTTATATGTTTGAGACACCCTGTATAGTTACTTATTGAAACACATAGTCCACACTGCTCATCAGACATCTCAAGATATTGTTTTCGCATTTCCTTAAATGATTACTGTTGGAGTCATAAATTTCGGTAATATAATAAATTGAAAACTCCCTTCCTCGAAAAATACATGTTGACATTTTCTCATCATTTTATCATCGTCCGTTCGTAACGATGATTTAGTCTCTAACTTACCAAACTCCAATGTTGCACCTGTCAGTTTTCGAAATTCTCCTTTGCTTATCTTCATAGAATTTAGATTATTTAAACTTCTATTAATGTTTTTGGGGATTTCCGGAACAGATTGCACTTATGCTTTAGCTTAGGCCAAACTTAGGGAAATCGAACATATATGTATTTATATGTATTTATAGGCATCTGAAAATATACTAAATCAACAAAATTGTACTCAATGTACTGTTACTCATGATTGACATTTCCCCCACTGTGGCATATGCTAGTCTACATTCATTTTTTCTGTTATATATTAGGACTCGTGTTTTAAAAGCCTAACTTTTATTTATATATAGATTATATATAGATGTAATAGTATATATATAAAAAAACGAATAGATTACTTAAGTTTTACCATGTATAACAGAACTCGAATATTTGATGTCAGCTTAAAATCACTTTGTCTATTCTTTTTTTAAAATCATCATTTCAGTTTTCTGCGTGCATAGCATATTTTGGTAGCTAATTAATAGTGGACGTGTTGACACCTTCCACTTTAAAAAATCTATAATTTATTAAAATATTTTTATAAATGATATTTTTCAGTGCCGTATACTATGTATTTAAGGTTATGCTGGAGAAATAAGAGACATGTCTCTTTTACACCAACAAAAATGAAAAACGGAGTAATTAGAGGATGGCAGTACGAAGTTTATAAATTTAATAATTTACTAAGTGGAATGTGAATTAGCATTTTATAATTTTTAAATTAATCGAAAAATGCTGATGACTAAAGTTTGTCTATCTGCTTGTTCTAAATTCTCGTAAATGTACTTTGAGAACCATGTAATGAATATAAATGCTATTGAGATTTACAATATCACGTTCACTTTTGGATATTTAGCATTTATTGTTTAGAGGGAAATTGAAAGTAATTCCGCGTTATATTTTTGTTTGTAGGAGTAAATCGCCTGCAGCATATTTTAATGACGTTAGATTATATAAATCATCATAAAATTTATATACATTACTGATATGTACTAAAATATACGATCGGTAGAATACAAATAGAATTTATCATTCATTTACAGGATCATACAAAATAATTCCGTTATATTACGATCTATTAGGAAAAATCGTTCGCAGTGTATTTTAACAATGTCGCATTATTACAAAGATAAGGAAATCTATATGCATTACTGAAATGCACTCAAGTGTTTTATTGTTGAACATGTAGTGCATAGTATTTATTGCTCGTTTAGAAGAGGGACACTGAAAATAAATTCGGTTACAGTATTCACAATGACTGATTACTAACAGAATTACGCACTCAGTTGTTTTAAAATTACTTATTTTTTCTATATTATGTGGTGGTCTTAATTTTATAGCTTATAAAGGGTGATTCATAAATATCGAAACAATTGGCTATCTCCTTATTTAATGTCCTTAGGCACATACTTCCAATTGCAAAGTTTCATAAAAAGGTGGAAAATTTGATGAGATAAGTTACAACTCAATAGGAGGTCTATTTGAGAAAATACGAAAATTAAATTTTTTATGTCCCCCGTAGGGTAAAATTTCCAGTTAGGAATTTTTTTCTTATCCATTCCTGAAATAAACACAAAGAGTTCCATCTCCATATCTGCAAAACTCATGGAGTTATGCCTGTTTAAATAATCGTCAGGTTTTAAGGAATTAGACATAAATTGAAATACGTGTTATTCAAGAAACAATGTTACTTTAAAAGTTCCAGGGTACATGTAAAAAATATATTTATTGAGTTAGAATTAGATTTTTCTGTTTTTTGTGATGATTAACTATATAATTTGCAAATAAAATCACATCCTAAAATTTCTTAGAAAGTTTAAATTTTTTTTAATTAATATATTTTTTTTTAATTGGGGTAATTTAAAATCGTTATAACTCGAAATATTATCGTCGAATTTCAAACTTTTTTTCATCTAATTAAAGAGGAAAACATAATTTTAATTTTGTTTCAGGATTTTTTAAAATATTAATATTAAAAATATTGAAAAAAAAAACAAATTTAAAAAAAAGGATGTAACTTATTTTTTTTTAAATCATATTTTCAAAAATAAATATATTTTCAAATTTGTCGAAACAAAATTAATGTAAAAGAATCAAAAAGGTCATGTTCCGTGTTTGCACTCATTTTTTTAACAATTCTTGGCTTAAAAATGTAAATTAATAATTTAAATTAAATTTACTTTAATTTTATTTATGTATTTAAATTAATAAATTCAAATTAATTCTTAGTAACAATTTGAATTAATAATTTAAAAAGCATTTAAAGTTTTAAACAAAGGTTGGTTCCTAATAAAATATTTAAATGCTTTTTTAAAAATTGCAGGTGATTATGTGACTGTTTCATGTAGCTTAAACTCCCGATTCAGTTTAACATTTGCCCTTTCAAACCTTCTTTCAGTACTATTTGAAACAAGGTTTTTTCTAACATATCGAATAAGAGTGTTTTCATATATTTAACCCTCGCAACTTCAGGTTTTATATCGTCTCGGCGAGCGGTTAAAAAAAGTCTGTATTCTGGGGACGGACCAGTCTCAACCGGGCCTAATGTATTTTTCATACCGAACCGGGACTGGCTTCCTTTCTTCCTAGGTCTGCATTGGGCGAAATTTTCAGTCCCGGTCTTCACTCAACCCGTATTAAAATCATTCTATCTGACTCACCTAATCCGTGCAAAAATCAGTAAAGTTTGGCTCAACACAACAAATTTACAAAAATGCATATATTTTTAAATTGCCATTATAATTAACGCATATTACCATCTACAATTAAACTTTAAAAATCGTTTTTAAATGATAGTACATTTAAACGAAAAAAAAATACAGTAAACAAGTAAAAAAGAACCTGCCTATTACGGAATCCTGTCTAAAACGTAATTATTTTTTGATCCATGCAAAATGAATATAATAATACTTGAGAAAAGAATAGAATACATTTGCAACTCCTAAGATGGGAAATGGGCTATAAGGATTTTTTTTCTTATCTGTGTGATTCCGTCTTAGAATATTTAACCCTAGAACTACCGGAAATTTTACTCAAGTTTTATAAAAACATTCTACAGCAGAATTTTTACTTAAAACTATTTAATTTGTTTATTTAACTTATTATTGTCTGATTTATACATTTAGTTTGTTTTGAAGAAATTTCTGGTTTGAATAGATATTTTGAATATACATGTCGGGTCCATTGGACCCTTCTGGTAGACAGAGGGTTAACGCTACATCATTTTTGAAAGTCTCCTATATGTAGATTATGGATTAACGATATTAAATGGCAAGTGAAACATTTACATACAAATAGAGATTCATTAAAAAAAAATAAATATCACAGCCTTTGACGCTTCTTTAAACATGAAGATCATAAACATATAAAAAGAAAATCTGTAAGCTATTATAAAGCTATAAAGCTATTTTTGGACAGAACTCTTTCATACAAAACAATTTTTAAGCACATCGACGTAAAAAACTATGTTTTCTAGAAACTCAATCACGCCGGACTAGACCCGGGCTAAGATTTAAACATTTTTCCAGGCCGGGACGAACTTTTTTTTTCTACGGCTCGGCTCGAGCCCAGGTCTGGATATTTCGACCAGTGCAGACCTATAATAAATGCCTCTAGCATAATTTGAAAGAAGGTTTAACTCAAAATCTATACTCTGCTATTTTATGTCCAAAGGAGAGGCACTGTCTTAAATCAACATTTAATAACGTACAGTTTGTGGATGATCCCTATCTTGCATTCAAAATGAATCAATAATTCGTCGCTCAGAGGCATGGGAAAATAGTATAAGTCGCGAATTTTGGATTTTAATAACTCTGCGAGTTTTGCAGATACCGAGATAATTTTTTGTTGTTGTTTAATTCAAGAAGAAATAAGAGAAAAATTCCTAATTGGAAGTTTTACCCAAAGGGGGAAGTATAAAAAATTAGATTTGTATTTTCTCAAATAGACCCCCTATGGCGTTACAACTTGTGTCATTAAATTTGGCACCTTTTCTATGAAACTTTGCAATTGGAAGTACGTGCCTAAGGGTAATATTTAAGGAGATAACCTATTGTTTCGATATATATGAATCACCATGTATAAGGTCTGCACAAAACAATATGCACACATTAGTGCTTGGAGGAATGAGTTGTGTTATGCTATTGCAATTAATTGTGTTTTTCTTTTTCCATCTGAACTATATTTAGTATAATGAGATATGTCTGGATATAAATAAATTCATATATAGGGCTACTGAAAGAACGGGATAAATTCTTGAAAATACCTTTTTAATTGTGCAATTATCTGAATTAAGTCTTATAGAATCATCTTCTCTGAATTAAGTTTTAGCTTAATATATGGTGTGCATAAAAATCTGTAGATAATATGCATGGCTGCAGCAAAGCATTGAAGTAGGTTTTCATCCAGTAGCCGTAATGACTGAAGATGAGTTTTTAAATGTGCTGAGAATTTTTTAGTTGAACTAAATTTAACATACTATATGGTGTATGTACAAATGTACAATTATAATCAAAGCTGAATAAAAACTAGTATGTTGTGGCCATCACAAAACTTTCTTCTACATAAATCACGTCAATTAAATCATTTAAATAATAAAAGAAATTACATCAATTTATTCATATGAAAGTATACCTGAATTTGAAGTTTGATGGAAATTCGTGCATTAGTTATTGAGATAGAGCTGTAGGGGAAATTCTAAAAAATGCAGCATAGCAACGCCACCTGTTGAGCGATTTGCACCAAAACACAAACAGCGCTAATTCATATTAAGGTATACCTGAATCTGAAGTTTGATGAAAATCCGCGTTTTAGTTCTGGAGCTAGAGCTACTGTGGAAATCACAAAAAATGCAGCACAGCAGCGCCACCTGTTGAGCGATTTACACCAAAAGGTACAAAACATCATTTCATGTCAAGGATTAACTGAATCTGAAGTTTGATAAAAATCCGTGCATTAGTTCTGAACATTGAGCTATTGTTGAAATCGAGGAAAATGCAGCATAGCAGCGCCACCTGTTGAGTGATTTACAGCAAAACATAAACAGCACTAATTCATATACTGGTATACCTGAATCTGAAGTTTGTTGAAAACCCAAGCATTAGTTCTTGAGATAGAGCTATCGCGGAAATCACAAAAAATGCAGCATAGCCGCGCCACCTGTTGAGCGATTTACACCACAAGGTGCAAAACGTCAACTCATGTCAAGCACTAACAGAATCTGAAGTGTGATGAAAATCCGTGCATTATTTCTTGAGATAGAGCTATTACGAAAATCGTGTAAATGCTGCAAAATGCAGCATAGCAGCGCCATCTGTTGGGCGATTTGCACCAAAACGTTACCAGCACCAATTCATATCAAGGATTAACTAAATCTGAAGTTTGATGAAAATCCGTTCATTAGTTATTGAGATAGAGATAGTGCAGAAATCGCGGGAAATGCAGCATAGCAGCGCCACCTGTTGAACGATTTACACCAAAAACTAATCAGCATCAATATGTATTAGGGACTAACTTAATATAAATTTTTATTAAATTCCGTGCATTAGTTCTTGAGATAGAGCGCCCACAAAATTTGTGTCACATACACACAGACAGACAGACACAGACAGACAGACAGACTCACAGAGTCACAGACAGACATTTTGTAAAAACATGTTTTTTGGAATCTCTGACCCCTAAAACGTGTAAATCCGTCGAAAACCGAAAGTCGAAAATTTTCATGAATCCAATACTTTCTTCTTGTAAAGATAGAAGAAAGTAAAAAAACGGATACCTAACCGACTTTGTATTGTAATTGACGGAATTTGTTTTAAGATATGTTATGCGATTCCTTAATTGTTTATTAACGTGTCTTTTTTCACCTTATCACGAAGTTTCGATAGAATATTCCACAATTGTTGGAAAAATTGTCTGTGCATAAAGATTGATTGTATTTCGTTTTTTAAAACTTAGAAATGTCGATATCAAGTAATAAAATACGAGTAATGCTGACATTACAGATGTTGTTATAATTGTTAAAAATTATTTAAAAATGAATTTTCTTTATCATATTACTGAATAGGAAGAACTTTCATATTTCAGTAAATTGATTCATTAAAACAATTTAAGATATACACGAATATACATGCATATTTAATAAATATGCATGTATTTTATATATATGTGTGTAACTATACAAATGTAAATTTCTAGCTTTTATTTATTTATTTATTTATTTATTTATTTATTTATTTATTTATTGTATTTATAAATTATTTTTGCTGGATAAAACATAATTTGTGTATTTGCGATTGATACATTTTACAAAATACACTTTTATAAGAGTAAAATTATAATTGTAATCTTTTAAAATAATTTATTCATTAACATACGATTTTTAAAGCATGTTTTGAAGATACATGAAGTTTATATACGTAATAGTTAATGTATTCATAGATAAATCAAATTCCTATATTACTAAAAATAAAATTTAAAATGAAGCTTCTTTTTTTTTTTTTTGCATTTTCCCATTTGCTTCAGAATATAAATATAACACTGTTACATGCGTAAAATAAAAAAAATAATGCAATTTTTTTCGTTTTCTTTTTTTTACATTTTTTCTCTATTTATATACTGAAAGTTACATAGTGATACATGTTTATAGAACATTTTTCCCCATACAGAGAAGTGAATAAAAAAAGAACCAGCCTGTAAATGTAGGAAAAGATTGGCTAAAAAGAATAACATATTTCCTGTTCCTGGAATTGCAAGATAAATGTTTTCAAACAGGATAAATAGGAAAGTAATTCGAACAGTTTCATGAGTAGTTGCTTTTCTCATTTTTCCTGGTTTCGTTTCTGCTCTTGGTGCATAATTGGGATAGTGCGAATCTTTCAGATAAATGAGAGTACTGTTAATATAAATATATGGGTGTTAAGTGGTTGCGATATTTTTTTCTTTTTATTCGCTAAAACCATTCAGTGCTTGGTTTATAAGGATGAAAAATATCTTAGAACGAATATTAAATCATTCATGGCATCATTAAAGAAGATTATAATTTTATTTATATTTAATTTCTAAATTTCAAATATGTATACCTTTAATTCATTTTCAATAATACATATTTAATTTATCTTTAATTGGATAGATGGGGATTAGGTATTTTTGTATTGTGCTTTCATTTCTAAAAATAAATTTAAAAAAATGTGGGTGTAATTTTTTTATAATATTATACTGGATGATTAAAATGCTAAAATGCTTAAATTGCTTGTAATTTTAACACAAGAATTCCATCCGCTCAGACAAATCCTTGCGTTTTTAGATCATTTAAAATTTGCTTCTGTAAATATTGGTACCATGGTCAAACTCTGAAAAATGAGAAATGTCCATATATCTATCAAAACAGTTTACGAAAATATATTATAACCGCTTCATAGTTACAGCTATGCCAAAATCATTCCATTTCCATTCAGAAACTTTAAAAAAGAATTAATTTCAGATTTTAAGAAGCATATCTGAAACAACTCTTTTTTGCTGACTGTAATTTTCGGAAACGTTACGAAGAAAATTTTAAATTGTATTATTCAAAATTATCATCACTGTATTATTAGAAAAAATCGAACTTTCAGATGCTATCAGTTCTCCATGAAAATCTCCATGTCAATCAGTTCTCCATGATATCAGTTCTCATCAGTTGCTGTTTAACAAACATGTTCACCAGACAGTCATGCAAAATTAACATTTTAAGCGCCTGTCATTTTTTTTCATGGAATATTATTTTCTTACACTTGCATTAAGAAATTCTGTTATACGCTTGATAATGTTTATTTGAAATTTGATAGAATAGTAAAAAACGAAGTTTTATATTGATTATAAATAGCAAGCATTAGAAGTACGATTAAGTTTTATATTTTATAAAAAAGTATACACTTAATAGTGTATATGATTTATATACAGTTAAGGAACAGTGTAGTACCAGATAATCAATTGATACCGCTAAATGTTAATTGTATTCTTCGTATTATTTCAGGACAGAATTTCTGCGATTTTTTAAGCCGACGACCATTATCAAAATTTAGAGGTGTCAATCGCGCAACTGTTCCATCACTCTTTATATATGATCTTTAGTATTTAAAATATTTAATGTAGTTGCATTGAACTTTCACTGAAATATATGTTAAGCAATAAATTGCGCTTTCTGGTGTATTGTCTCAGGAGGATGAAATTTAAATTAAACTTAAAACTTGACGTTTTATTTTTAAAATTTATTTTTCTTTTCTCTCTATTCTAAAAAAAAACTACCGCTGACACCGCCGCCGCCGCCGGTTTTGAATTTTTTGTGACCGGAGGTCTTTCTTCATTAATACTAAGAAAAATAATCCATACAAAAATATGAAAATCGGTGGTTTTATACAGAAATGTTTGATAAATACGCTGATGCAGACAGTTTTCAAATCGAAGAATTATTTTAAGACATATTTAATGCTAAAGTTGGACAAAATCATTCCACTAAAACAGTTTTATAGCAGCAAAAACTATACATAGCAGTGTAATCATTTTTAGATCACTTTATGCGTTAGAATTTGCCGGAGTGCAGATTGTATTAATTTTTTTATTTTGACTCATTTTTAGAGGTTTTATTTCTATTTTAAATTCAAATTTTCAGCATTTCTAGAGATACTTTTTACATTATTTTAGAAAATGGTATTAATTTATACTGTTGCCAAATGTATAAACTGCGCAAACAATAATGTTTGCTTCAGATTAAAAATTTATTTACACGTGACTATTATAAACAGAAAAAATAATTTGGAATTAGAATTAAATAATTATGTACAAAAAGCAGGAACTTATTAAAAATTACGTCATAAAAAGTATACACGTGAATTTTAAAAGAGAAAGGATATTGTATAATAATAAATTCATTAACATGCGTTAGAAGTCTTAAATAGGAGAAATTACGTCATATTTATGTCACATTATAGTTATTACATAAAATGAACACAAAATAATATTGCAAAAAAGTTTAAATTTAGAAATTGCGCTAGACATTTATTTGATATTTTGAGAGGATCTTTTCAACTATTTTTGTTAGGAAAGCGCAAATAATATTTCATTTCTAACAAAAGTATTTTCACGTGAATACTTAAAAGAGAAAGAACAGCTTGGTAAAAATTACGTCAGCTTAAAAACGATTAATTTAAAATGTCTCATTTAAAAGAACTTTCTTTTCGCTTTGTTAAAAAATACCAGGAGACAAAAATTCTGTTTACTTAATCCCTTTTATATTAGCTTATTTTGAAATGTTGTTACATGTGTCTACGTCATCAAGTTATTTTTATTTCGACGTTTTATTTGTATTTTTATTAATGTTGTACTAATTTATTTGTTCTTTCGTTATTTAAAATAAAAATTATGTCAATTTGTATAATTTGACGAGCGGTTTGGCGATTTATATAATTTGACGAAATTGGTCGACGGGATAATCAAGTAGTACCGCAGCGGATTTGGCGTTAAAATTTCTCAATTAAAGAGAAATGAATAGAAATTCATTTATAGGGAGATCGCCACTGTTTTTTAAATTATAATTCAATCTTTCGAAATCTTTTTAAAGCCGATCAAATTAGCGTGCATTTAGAGTCTGCGGTGTCTGGACGGGGGTTGGCGAGCGTAGCTTGTAGAGGACCGAGCGCCCTAGTGTGATACAAAAACAGAGTAATAATTTTTATACTTTAAAACAACAAAATAAACAAATCTCCGCTGTGTATCACATTTCGTAATAAGACATCTGCATTTTGCTTATTCAACTGTTTATTTTTTTATCCACAACACACTTAGTTTCAATGTATAATAAAGTATATAAATTTAAAATATATGAGTCTGCTAAACTAGCTACTAACACTACTATTAACGCTAGCTACTAGTTACTACTAAAAAACCATTCCAATTTTTTATATCCATTATCGCCGAAGCTATTCATACAAACTTTGTGAAATGTCTTATTTAAATGAATTTTTCGTTATAGAATCTTTTTTTGTTGTCAAAAGTAGGTTATTAATATTGAAGCATCCTTAATTTTAGTCTTCTTCAAAATTAAGTTGAACTTTTAAATGCCTTTCGCACTTATAAATTTAAAGGAAACATTATATCAGAAAACTTTTGAATCACTCTGATAAATATTAAGCATTAAAAATATGTAGTTTCGTTTTCAATTATTAAATTATTTATTATTTTCTCGAATGTATTAACATAAAAATATTGAAAATCAACTGTATCTACTAAATCAAACTTCTGTTTCACCCTAAACCATATGCAATGCATGTTATTCATTTTAGAGTAGAGTCTTTTTTTTTATTATTATTCTTTGGACTAATCGAATATTCTAGTATTAAAAGTAAAATGAGTAATAAAAAATTTTACATTTTAGATATTTTATAGTGTAATATATCAATAAATACTATTCATATTATTATTGATACATGTAAACATCCCTTATATTATTATTTATAAGGCAATTTTTGAAAGCTAAATGAAAACATAAAAATAGTAATATTTTAAAATACGTTTTTTAAATTCTGTAGTTTTGTTCTATGTTTTGATCTTATTTGAATAATGAAATAAATTGTATGCTTTGCATGATTTAAATAGCTTTGTTGGTAAAAATATTTTTCTCTAAGAGATAAACTAAATTTGAATACAAATAATACATGTAATTTTTTATGTTCTGTCTAATTTCAATCAGCTTCTAAAAGGTATCCTTTCTCACAACTTCATCCCTTCGTTGTCAAGGGAAAAAGAAGGTCGGTCAGTCAGCCAAATGCAGTATTACCATAGTTAAAAACTTAAGATAAGTACTGGGAATCTGGCATTGAGATATAAATTAAATTTACATATAGTATAATAGCCATGATTTTAGTATAGAAAATATTTTTTAAAACGAGAATTTTATCTTTATAATACCAGAATTATTTTTCTATGACACTATCTATAATTAAAAATTTGATTTTTATGATTTTTATTTTTAAAATATATGCTCTAGTATTAATTTTTACTTTCTTCTATCTTTACAAGAAGAAAGTATTGGATTCATGAAAATTTTCGAATTCCGGTTTTCGACGGATTTACACGTTTTAGAGGTCAGAGAACCCGAAAAACATGTTTTTACAAAATGTCTGTCTGTGACTCTGTGAGTCTGTCTGTCTGTCTGTCTGTCTGTCTGTCTGTGTGTATGTGACACAAATTTTGTGGGCGCTCTATCTCAAGAACTAATGCACGGAATTTAATAAAAATTGATATTCAGTTAGTCCCTAATACAAATTGATGCTGATTAGTTTTTGGTGCAAATCGCTCAACAGATGGCGCTGCTATGCTGCATTTTGTATGATTTCCGAAATGGCTCTATCTCAAGAACTAATGCACGGATTTTCATAAAACTTCAGATTCTGTTAGTCCTTGATATGACTTGATGCTGATTACGTGTTGGTGCAAATCGCTCAACAGGTGGCGCTGCTATGCTGCATTTTTTTAAATTCTCGCAGTGGCTCTATCTCAAGAATTAATGCACGGATTTTCATCAAACTTCAGATTCAGTTAATCCTTGACATGAATTGAAGTTTTGTACAGTATGGTGTAAATCGATCAACAGGTGGCGCTGCTATACTGAATTTTTTACAATTTCCGCAATAGCTCTATCTCAACAACTAATGCTTGGATTTTCAACAAACTTCAGATTCATGTATACTTTGATATGAATTAGTGTTGTTTGTGTTTTGGTGCAAATCGCTCAACAGGTGGCGCTGCTATGCTGCACTTTTCAGAATTTCCATTATAGCGGTATCTGAAGAACTAATGCAACAATTTTCACTAAACTTCAGAATCAGTTAATCCTTGATATGAATTGACATTTTGTACATTTTGGTGTAAATCGCTCAACAGGTGGCGCTGCTATACAGCATTTTTCACGATTTCTTCAATCGCTGTATCTCAAGAACTAATGGACATATTTTCATCAAACTTCAGATTCAGTTACTCTTTGATATGAAATGATGCTGACTACGTGTTGGTGAATATCGCCCAATAGGTGGCGCTGCTATGCTGCATTTTGCACTATTTACTCAATAGCTCTATCTCAAGAACTAATGCACGAATTTTCATCAAACTTCAGATTCAAGTACACCTTGATAAATGTTGATACTGATTATGTGGTTGAGTAAATCGCTCAACAGGTGGCGCTGTTATGCTGCATTTGTCATGATTTGCGCAATAGCTCTATCTTAGGAACTAATGCACGGATTTTCCCCGAACTTCATATTCAATTAGACATTGACACATGTGGATGATAATTAGGGTCTGGTGTAAATCACCCAATAGGTGGCGCTGCTATGCTGCATTTTGATGGATTTACACGATTTCATGGACAGTAATATCTCAAGAACTAATGCACGGAATTTCATCTTTTTAGAATCCTCATGATGAGCATACAAATACAAATAATACAAATAATACATGTAATTTTTTATGTTCTGTCTAATTTCAATCAGCTTCTAAAAGGTATCCTTTCTCACAACTTCATCCCTTCGTTGTCAAGGGAAAAAGAAGGTCGGTCAGTCAGCCAAATGCAGTATTACCATAGTTAAAAACTTAAGATAAGTACTGGGAATCTGGCATTGAGATATAAATTAAATTTACATATAGTATAATAGCCATGATTTTAGTATAGAAAATATTTTTTAAAACGAGAATTTTATCTTTATAATACCAGAATTATTTTTCTATGACACTATCTATAATTAAAAATTTGATTTTTATGATTTTTATTTTTAAAATATATGCTCTAGTATTAATTTTTACTTTCTTCTATCTTTACAAGAAGAAAGTATTGGATTCATGAAAATTTTCGAATTCCGGTTTTCGACGGATTTACACGTTTTAGAGGTCAGAGAACCCGAAAAACATGTTTTTACAAAATGTCTGTCTGTGACTCTGTGAGTCTGCCTGTCTGTCTGTCTGTCTGTGTGTATGTGACACAAATTTTGTGGGCGCTCTATCTCAAGAACTAATGCACGGAATTTAATAAAAATTGATATTCAGTTAGTCCCTAATACAAATTGATGCTGATTGGTTTTTGGTGCAAATCGCTCAACAGATGGCGCTGCTATGCTGCATTTTGTATGATTTCCGAAATGGCTCTATCTCAAGAACTAATGCACGGATTTTCATAAAACTTCAGATTCTGTTAGTCCTTGATATGACTTGATGCTGATTACGTGTTGGTGCAAATCGCTCAACAGGTGGCGCTGCTATGCTGCATTTTTTAAAATTCTCGCAGTGGCTCTATCTCAAGAATTAATGCACGGATTTTCATCAAACTTCAGATTCAGTTAATCCTTGACATGAATTGAAGTTTTGTACAGTATGGTGTAAATCGCTCAACAGGTGGCGCTGCTATACTGCATTTTTTACAATTTCAAAAATAGCTCTATCTCAACAACTAATACTTGGATTTTCAACAAACTTCAGATTCATGTATACTTTGATATGAATTAGTGTTGTTTGTGTTTTGGTGCAAATCGCTCAACAGGTGGCGCTGCTATGCTGCACTTTTCAGAATTTCCATTATAGCGGTATCTGAAGAACTAATGCAACAATTTTCACTAAACTTCAGAATCAGTTAATCCTTGATATGAATTGACATTTTGTACATTTTGGTGTAAATCGCTCAACAGGTGGCGCTGCTATACAGCATTTTTCACGATTTCTTCAATCGCTGTATCTCAAGAACTAATGGACATATTTTCATCAAACTTCAGATTCAGTTACTCTTTGATATGAAATAATGCTGACTACGTGTTGGTGAATATCGCCCAATAGGTGGCGCTGCTATGCTGCATTTTGCACTATTTACTCAATAGCTCTATCTCAAGAACTAATGCACGAATTTTCATCAAACTTCAGATTCAAGTACACCTTGATAAATGTTGATACTGATTATGTGGTTGAGTAAATCGCTCAACAGGTGGCGCTGTTATGCTGCATTTGTCATGATTTGCGCAATAGCTCTATCTTAGGAACTAATGCACGGATTTTCCCCGAACTTCATATTCAATTAGACATTGACACATGTGGATGATAATTAGGGTCTGGTGTAAATCACCCAATAGGTGGCGCTGCTATGCTGCATTTTGATGGATTTACACGATTTCATGGACAGTAATATCTCAAGAACTAATGCACGGAATTTCATCTTTTTAGAATCCTCATGATGAGCATAGATGCACTGTGATAATGAATTTTGAAGTATTGACAAGTATGAGATAGAAGAAAGTTTTGTGATGGCCACAACATACTAGTTTCTGATTGTCTTTACACGTGTTCAAGTAAAACATCTGAAATTAGAAGAATGAATTATAAGTATACAAAATTTAATCTAAATATGAGCTCATTGACTGTTTTTACGAAAACTGAATAACAATACATCACATATGCACGAGCAAATTATAATGTTAGAAGTATTAGTTGCCTTTGAAGTTTTGTATACTTGAAAAACGAATATTGCACTAATGTTAAGAAAAAAAGTTGCGATTAAATGAAAATGTCTTATTTATTTAAGCTTATTTATTAGAAATAGAGTGAAACCCTCTATTGATGACACCTAGCCAGTATCTGACTTTTCACCACTAGAAATCCAAGAACATATTCAATGAGGCAGAAACTTTTGAGAACACAAAAAGTACCATTTTGAGGCATTCATCTTATTTATAAAATTAAATTAGTCCCTTTTTAATCTATTTGCAACTCAATCGTCCTAAACTTAAATATATTACTTGTAGAAATCAGTTAAAAGATGCTTATGATACATCAGTACCATGAGTTTTAGTTTATAGATTAAAGTTTCAGATATTCTACGAGTGTCTGGCCTGACACTATATTAGTTACTGTTTCATAAATGTCAGTTATTGGATAACTCCAAAATCTCCAATGCCATATGCATATTTGAAATCATTATGCGTATAATAATCATATTTTGGTCAAAAAATAATTATATATCGAGAACAAAAATTGGGAAACAAAATTGAAATTAAAACGGCAAATAGCCATCTTTCTTTCAAGTCCAGGAGAGATGGAAGTACAAGAAAGAAAAAAATGAAGTTAAAATATAAAAACAAAACAATACATTTTATGTAGTTAATGATAAACTAGTATGTTGTGGCCATCACAAAACTTTCTTCTATATAAATCACATCCATTAAATCATTTAAATAGTACAAGAAATTACATCCATTTAGCACCAATTCATATCAAAGTATATCTGAATTTGAAGTTGGATGAAAATTCGTGCATTAGTTCTTGAGATAGAGCTATAGCGGAAATTCTGAAAAAAATGTAGCATAGCAGCGCCACCTGTTGAGCGATTTACACCAAAAGTAAACAGCACTAAACGATATCAAGGTATACCTGAATCTGAATTTTGTTGAAAATCCAAGCATTAGTTCTTGAGATAAAGCTATTGCGGAAATCGCAAAAAATACAGCATAGCAGCGCCACCTTTTGAGCGATTTACACCAAAAATTAAACAGCACTAATTTATAGATCAATTCATGTCAAGGACTAACTAAATCTGAAGTTTGATGAAAATCCGTGCAATAGTCCTTGAGATACAGCTCTTGTGGAAATCGTGAAAAATGCAGCACAGCAGAGCCACCTGTTGGGCGATTTGCACCAAAAATTAAGCAGCACTAATTTATATCAGGGACTAACTGAATCTGAAGTTTGATGAAAAATCGTGCATTTTTTCTTGAGTTAGAGCTATTGCGATAATCATGAACAATGCTGCATACCAGCGCCACCTGTTGGGCGATTTTCACAAAAAAGTAATCAGCACCAAACTATATCCTGGACTAACTGAATCTGAAGTTTTATGAAAATCCGTGCAGTAGTTCTTGAGATACAGCTATTGCAGAAATCGTTAAAAATGCCGAATAGCAGCGCCACCTGTTGGGCGATTTTCACCAAAAACTAATCAGTTCCAGTTTATATCAAGGTCTAACTAAATATGAAGTTTTGTGAAATTTCGTACATTAGTTCTTGAGATAGAGCGCACACAAAATTTGTGTCACATACAGACAGACGGACAGACAGACAGACAGACAGACAGACAGACAGACAGACAGACTCACAGACAGACATTTTGTAAAAACATGTTTTTTGGAACCTCTAACTCATAAAACGTGTAAATCCGTCGAAAACTGGAATTCGAAAATTTTCATGAAACCAATACTTTCTTCTTGTAAAGATAGAATAAAGTAAAAACATATAGAAATTTGTAAAGATGCAATTATATCGCGGAAAATAAGTGAATAAAATTTGAATAAACAAAATTTGAAGTATGATTTCAATCCTTGTCTTTTCGTAAAATTTTACCACATTTTCAGCAAAAATCTTGATAGTTTGTACACATTTAATGTAACCACTTATGGCACATTATGCACTGTAACCAGTAATCCTTTTTGGTTGTGGTATGATATTCTTCTCCACAACCAACACAGTGATCTTCATCGAATTCTATCCTCTCGGAATCTGTAAAATCGAATAATTTCAATTGCATTTCATCTTATTCACTACTAGAAGTATCGTGTTTTTGTATTTTTTCTCACGTTTATTTTAGATTTTTTTCACGGTTTTAAGTTTATTTATCAACTTTATCTGTTTCTGAGATGAACGTTACTGAGGTCTTTCAATATTTTCGTTAAAATATTGAATTTATTTTTATTTAATTTATATTTAGTTAAAACTTAAATAATTATATTTTCTGAAACAAAAGTACATCGTTAGGCTATAATATATTTCTGTTATTGAAATATTTATATTAGTTAAAATTTAAATAATTATATCAATTAATATAATTATAAACATAAAAATTATATAATTATTTTAGAAATAATTATATCTAGTTAAAATCCTCACTCCGTATAATTTTGAAATATTGATTATAGGTGTTCATCTCTCTTCGATTTGATATGACCATCTATCCTAAAATTGATGGACAGATTGCCCCTCAATTTAAACTGTAACTCCGCCATTGTTCGTCTTTGTTTTAGACTTAAAAGTAAAGATTGGATTATATACGTGCCTTAAATGTCTTATAGTAAAAGAAATGTAACATACATAATGCAAAACATTGATACCTAACTCAACAAAAATATCCAAACACTAAATTAAGTAAACATTAAAATTATACTTTCTTTTTATAATTGAAAAACACATCTGTACGTCGCAATGAATGAACAAGTTGAACTATTTCTTACGAACAAATATTATACTGCAATCTATGATATAGTTTTTGAAATATTTAGACTGGCTATATCTCCTCTATGGTCATCTATCTTAGAATTACCCAATATTAAATTCAGGAATACGGAAATAATATTACTCCATCTGAAATATGACGTAATCACCATGGTAACCCTGAATTATTACCTACCATTGGATATAATTGAATTAAGTACGTATGATAGAATTTAATAGACGGAAGAAAACTTTTATTCATATCTTTTTAAGTTTTGATTCGATTTTCATAAAATTTGAAGTGACTTGACAAAATTCAGCACGACTATATATAATAAATTTCAAACCATTCGGTTACGTACCTATTGCAGTGTTATATGCGGACAGACAGACGGAACAGACGACGTGCTACGTATTTATGTAATTATGAACGCAACTAATAAGGTTTTATTATTTTGTTTTTATAATAAAGATTAAAAATTTGTAAAGCATGAATTTCTTGAAAATTAAAATAACTTTTTTACTTTTAATCATTGCAAATAAATAGTCTCAGGCATTGGTTCAATTTGTGTTAGTTATTGCTTTTTCAAAACGGGATTGTTGTCAGTTACTAAAGTTATTTACGATTTTTATGAAAAAAAATAATATTTAATACTAAAATGTTCAATTTTTGAGATTTTTTTCAAAAGTACTTAATATATATATATATTTATATATATATATACTATCCTTTAACCAATTTATGCCTAGCATCTGATTTTTGGGACGTTTACAATTTTAATATTTTTTTAATATAATATTTTCTTCTTCATTACAACAAGAAAATTGTATGAAGCAGTTGTCTATAAATGTTTTTATCTATTACCAAGAGATGACAGCATAAAATTGATATTATTTACTTAAATGAAGACTTTTTCTCTGGGTTTATAGATTTTTAATTTTTCTAGATAGCGAAAGGTAAAAAGTAAGTTTATTTATATTTTTGTATCAAGGATCCAAATAAATAAGTCATAATCTTAGATTGTAGACTTCTTTGTAATACAATTTTTTTTTAAAAAAAATTGCGAATATATATCGCTCACCTGCAAGAAAAGTGACACATCTCGACAAAAGTAAATTTCGCATGAGAGGCAAAGAAAAATTTCCATGATTTTACAGTATCACGAAATTATAGCATTTAGCTCTGCATGCAAAAAAAAAAAAAAAAAAAAAAAACGTGCATAAAAGTATAAAACCCTTAACAATTAAGATATAGGAGATTTGGAGTGTTGGTTAATTTTAGCTCCGCACACAATCCACCCCTCTCCAGTGGTCACAAATGGACAGAAAGCGCAATAAAGCGATTTTCTGTATAACTACACTTATGAAACTTTTTGTGTTGCAAGATGCACATATAACTGATCTATTAGTGCAATAAAACGCAAAATGATTTTTTGCGAGATATGTCACTTTTCTTGCGGGTGAGCGATAGGTTCAAACCTATTTTTTATGCATGTTTCTAACACACAAAATATAGGGCGCCAGGCGCAAATGGTACATATTTCTTTTAGCCTTTTAGGGGACAGTTATTTATGTAAGGTCCTTTTCAAGATGATTTTGAAAAAAATTGTTTTTAGCCTCAAGTACGATTATTCTTAATTTATTATTAATTATACTTAAAATGTTATTAGGCTCTGTAAAGAAACATACCGGGTGTCCCAAAAAGGACGGACTGATTTTAAAATTCAATAACTTGCAAACAGTGACAGATATTAAAAAAATTCTTGCAGGAGGGTTATGCATAAGGTCAAAAGTTTTATTACAGTGATTTTCAATTTTAGTTCGATTTACAAACAATAGATGGCGCTGTAAGCAATAATCGCTAAATACAGGCTCGATTTTTGGTCCTTTATCTTGTTCCATACAGAAAAAGGAGATGGAAATGTATTATCCGACCACGAAATACCAAAAATCGAGCCTGAATTTAGCGTCTATTGATCGCATCGCCATCTATTGTTTGTAATTCAAACTAAAATTGAAAATCACTGTAAAAAAAAAAAAAAAAACTTTTGACCTTATGCATAACCCTCCTGCAAGAATTTTTTAAATATCTGTCACCGTTTACAAGTTTTTGAATTTTAAAATCAGTCAGTCCTTTTTAGGACACCCGGTATATATATACATATATATATTTAATAGTTCATAGAAATACTAATTATAGAATATAATAAACAATTTAAAAGCTTAATTTATATAAATTATGACAAAACATATAATTGTGCACTTTTCCATATATGGATATTCCCATATTTAGTACGTTTACATTTTATCAAATAAATACAAAAATATTTTAGCATAATTTTTTTAGTATCTTTCCAGTTCATTTTGCAACATTTTAAAGTGATTTTACGAACAAATTTGAGAAAACAAAAATTCAGACATAAATGGGTTAAGAAAAACTATAAAATGGATTTAAAATTTTGTAATAGTATTTGAACAAGAAAGAATCCTTAAGATGTCGGTTGGGGGAGGTTCAAACCTACTGCTTTAAAGTCACTCACATGACTGTTTTTTTTTAAATTATAAGTGAATAACGTTTAACATTTTTTAAGGTTTCTTTTTTTAACTAAACAGTGTTAGCATAGTTTAAATTTATATCAATATGCATATAAATTTAAACTGTAAATTTATTATTTTCTTTAGCTATATGTACCAGAAAAGAAAACTCATCTAGGCATTGATAATTTTCTTTCATCTATAAGAGAATTTAAAAAATAAATTTCTAATTTATTCTCAAACGCCTTTCTATCAATTTCAATCAACTTTCCCAGATTGAGAAAGATCGAACGAACATTCTAAGAAATTATTGAAATGCAAATTGCACAAAGAAGGATTCAAGAAGTTTGATCGAACTCTCCAATTCAAATAAATTTGATCAAAGAAGAACTGCGTTAAAATGTTTTGGGAGTCAGATAAACTAATAAATTTAAAATTTTCTTTTCTATAAAATGCAATTGCTGAAGAGGGAACTAAAAAAATATTTATATTTTCATAAATACTTTTTTTTCTTGTAGTTATAATTAAAAGAAAACATAATGTTCAGCTTTCTAAATTTAATATTCAACAATAAAATTTCATTACAATGTTTTTTTCTCTATTATTGCTACAACACATGTCTCTCTTTACTTTTGTTTAATTCCCGAATGTATTTAATTTGTCAATTTGTTAAGTTAAGTACATTATAATTTTATTAGTACTATTAATAGAATAAAATTTTATATAAAATTTTAAATAATAAAAATAATAAAATTTATTTATATTATAATTTTTATTAATAGTACATAATAATTTTAGTGCATTGTTTTCACTTTTATTTTACTTTGCTTTTTAAAAAAGAAATATTTTTTTCCCAATTGCGTGTAATTTAACCATTAAGTAGTTTTACATTTAAAAATCTATATAGATAAAACTATAGGTTATGCACGTAAATGAATCCATTGCCATATTACATCCAAATTGACCAAAAATAATTTTTTATTCTTATTAATATCATATCAGCCGCATATTTAATATCAATCTTTATTTTCAATTTTAGAATTTTTATAAAATTCTGTATAAAATAATATAAAAAATATATAATAATAATAATATATATAATAATATATAATAATAATAATATATATAATAATATATAATATAATAGTATATATAATAATATATATAATAATATATATAATAATATAATAATAATAATACATAAAATAATATAAAAATTAATTTAAAAAATCCTTTGTAACTCCTAATGCCACAATAGCTCTTCCTTCCAAAATAAATAATTTGTTAGTAATTTAAGAATACTGAATTTCTAATGTAATTTGTTGTTTATTATAAAGATAATAATATTGTATTTGGAACCGTCATTCCATCTTTCGTATGGACAGGATGTATTTTCTTCTAATCTTTGATCGCCGTCTAATTTGGCACTTCAGGGCGGGTGAGGGACTCATGACCTACCTTTTTTTTTTTCTTTTTTCTTTTTATACTACTAGACTGGTGTAAGAATTTCCTCATTACTACAGCTACGTTTCTTAATATTTTGCTGTATGTTAAAATTAACTTAATAAAAGTCTAAATTTAAAACTTTCTACTTATGCTATATTTTTCTTAATATTTATTTCTAAAAGTATACACTTTAAAACGGAATTATTTAGTCTTTAATTATTTCATTGCTTTTTAACGTAATTGTTTCAGTAATTATAAAATAATTATTTTTAAACACTTAGGCCTGGTTGTACTATTAATTGGACACATTTTTTGATTGACTATTATTGTCACTTACAATTATTTTTCTTATTGGCTACATATAATTATCATAGTACATGCTCCATGAAAGAACATATTCGTTACTGAGCTTAATTAATAATATTGACCAAACTTCAGTGATAATTATTAATAATCAGCGGTAAATATGATTAATATGCAATATTTATAGTATTTACAAAAAAGCGGTTATTTCTAATAATAACCAAATTTATCAAGTTGTACGTAACATATATACTACATACATAGTTTGCAGAAAATTAGTTTAGTAAGCAAACACATAATACTGTTGAAAAACCCTATTCAGCAATTTTCCATATTAAGCGGAAATGCAATAGTACTCTTTTGTAGAACCCTGTATATCAGCAATAGAATTTATATACAACGGCAATTATGCAAAATATTAGTTAAACTTCGAAATGCGTATCTAAATTGAAAAAGTATGTCCCGAAAATTTTGCTGATAGACTAAAATTTAATTATTCTTTGTGTCACTTTAAATGGGCGATTAACTCCTCGGGGACCAGCGACTGGTATAAGTGCCGCGTAAGATGCTCAGAATGCGTGATTATTCTCACCAATAATTTTTTTGTAAATTTTGCCTTATTTAATCCAAGCAATTTACCGATTCAATTAGGCAAAATTTTATGTTTTGAAAAACTGGTGATAAAAGATAAAAAAAAGACGTTTATCCCAAACGGGTTAATGCACAAAATCTTCTACAATAAGAATCTTGTAGCGCATCTTATTGATGTATATAAATTTCAATATGCTTGAAATAGTGTAGCACCATTTAACTACTCTGGAAACAACTTTTCATTAGAGAACATTATTTAACGGAGTTCTTTGTAATTCCCCTATAAACACAGAATAGAATTAGTTAAAAGTCCCAGTGTAGAAAATAATCTATTATAATTGGATTACAGTTCATGGAAAACTCGCAGAAATATACATATATATAGAAGTGATATTTGTTTTCAATTTTGTATGTCTTAGCAGTTGTAAGTTGTCTCATTATTTAATTATTGTATTACTTTCAAATGTAATGTATAAATCAGTTTCAACCACGTGATCACAAACCTTTCAACAATCCGTGGCAACCAGTTTTGGTGGGCAAACAAATAATAATACAGTACTGCGTACTCCTACTTCTATTCTACTTCGGTCGCAAGACGAACCACTTTGTTTTTGTTTAGTGAATTTTTCTTTCTCTATGTTTTGCTAATTTAGTGCAAGTTTTTAAACTTAACAAAATAAAATGTCTTCAAAATATTATGAAGAATGCGGCACAGATGTTATATACGTACCATATTGACGCGATTTTTTCTGACGCCAATTTCATATGGGTACTTAACTGGCGGCAATGTGTCGATATTTTGCTTGATACGGTAACCCGGATATTGTTGTTTATGCTGTTGATGTTTTCCCCAAATTGGCGTCAGAAAAATATCGCGCCAATAAGGTGCGTGTATGACATCTGTGCCAAGAATTGGATGATACTAAAGCTAAGGAACGATATGCTTCCAAAATTAGTGTTATTTCCGGTGTAGATCCATACAGTTTGAAAAAAAGTATTTGAAAAAATATGTAGCGGATTTACTCGACGTTAGTTATTTTGACATCGTAAACTATCTAGTTTATGGGCAAAGGTTTTATACTGAGAAAGACTTCAGGTGTTATAAAAGACTTGAATCTTATATACAATTTGCCTGCAACTGGGCAAAGGAAGTACATTCTTTCAAATTCGGAGATTTTCATCTTGTTATTGGAAAAGTAAGCATACATTTCTGGGAATTAATTAATAACAAATTCCCTGTGATTGTGATTTCATTCATAATAAAAATCGTAAAATTAATTCACGCAATATTGCGATGATAACCATCTCCGTCGCCTTTTTTCTCGCAACTTTTTTCTCATAATATTATCTGTCTTTGGAATGTCTTAATTTATAATAGGATTTGTTATGTTCCCTGTTCGAACGATTACCGTACATTTTTACACATAGGTCGCATATTTACAAGTCGCTGGCATGGTGATGCGAATAAATGTAATAATTTACATGATAACACCTGCAATAAGATATCACAATAATATAAATAATCGCTCACTAAAACTTTTAAATATAGGCTCAGATTTATAAAGTGAAATGTTTCACAACAAAAGTAACAGCAATGTGAATCACGACGACCTATGTGAAAGTACGAGTCAAAGAAAACTACCAATGTTATTTGTTTCCGCCCCCCCCCAAGTTTTTCACTAGAGGTCAAGTGCTTAGAGCAGTGACGTCAGTTGAAACTGATCTATTTGGGCGTCTTGCCTGCTACAAGCTGATATTAGGTCTTCCCCGTGGCTTTTGAACTTCATGTTGTTTAAAAAACTGAAATGTGTTATTCATTAGAATTATAAAATTTGAAGATGAGAATTTGTAGATGGCCATAGTTCTTAGCCTTTATGGCACTGCCTTTGGAAGCACCCTGAGCTGCTCAAAAAAAAAAAAAAAAAAAAAAAAAAAAAAAAAAATGTTAAACCAAAAAGAGAAATATTTTGTAAAATAAATTTTAATGTTTTAATGTCAGTTTCATTACAAAGAGAAATATTTAATACTTGTCTAATTTTTTTTTTTCAAAATAACGCTGAAAATGATATAAATAGACACTATACGTCCATTAATGACAGGTTCATTTTCAATTTTAGACATTTTGTCGAATATTTAGAAATGTGCTTGTCAGATTCTTCTGGAATTTCAGGTTTGAAAAGACCAGGTGTAGCCTCTTATTTATCAACGTCAATTTGATAAGAGCGACAATTATGGGTCCAACATAAAATATCAAAGAAAAAAGATAATACTTGGGGTCACACTGTAAATGACGAAATGATCTATTGTTGCAGAATATTGTTGCATAATAGCTGCAGTTTTAAAGTATATGTTGGTGTATATATATATACTATATTATAGCCTGTTTTATATATATATTTGCATTTACAAGTTCCTATTATTAACTTTTGTATTATTTTTTCCTTTGATTTTTAGTTATGCAATTTCATTTTAAGTATATATAGGTATACTGGCTAACTGGGGGGGGGGGGGAGTTAAGAGTTTAAAAACTTAAGGGTGTTCTCAAATTCAAAAGGACAACTTTCTGACATAAGTTTTAATTTAACGTTGTTCGAAAATGCATTAAACTAGCTGGTGTTGTTCACAAACTATGTAATTGAGCTGTTTTTTCCATCTTTTTGCAAACACAATAGATCTTTCAGAAAATTGTGTCAAAGTGGGCGTTTTGAATCGAATTTCCGCTCGAAGGAAGAAAGAACACTCAAGAGCGGGCGAAAAACGTGTTTTTCACGTGATTAAAATTGCTTATAAGTCAATAAGTAATTGATTGATAAAAAAAAAATGAAAAAAAAACAGTTCAATTCCAAATCGCTTCCATGGCCAGGCTTTCCAATTTTATACCTTTCCGTTAAAAAATGAATTTGTAAATGTGTCAAAACGTTTAGCGCTTGTTGAGCAGAGCAGTTAAGAACAGCCTTAAAAACTGATGAGATATAAATGATTTTTTTTGTTGTTGTTTTGCTAAGATAAATATGTGATCTTTAAAAATCAACGGAAAGAAAAGCTGAAATATTTAGAGAAATTTTTTCTTGCACTTATTTTAAAGCTTCATAATAGGATCTCCTTCTTCAGCGCTAAAAGAATAATACAAAGAATAGAAAATAATAATAACAAAGTGTGTTATTTTTATCCCGGTTTTCTCTCTTCTTTTATTTTACTTTTATGGCTGTAGTAGGCGCTCCTTTAGCAAAGTTTTGAAACAGCTTAATGCTAAGTTTTATTGGTTGCTTGTTCTTTTCATTCAGCTGATTTATATTAGACCGTACTTTTACAATTAGCTGCATCATAAAAGTTCCTTTATACTAATTAATAATTATTATTTTTTTATACTTTTAAGTTGGTTTTTTTTAACAAGAATAATGTATATAGGCTCAAACCGAAACGACATCTACTTTCATGCAATTGTATTCTTTCGCAAGAATCCCCCCCCCCCACACACACACACACCAATTTAAATAAATTTAACATTTTTGTTACTTTTAAAAATTACTTATTAGCTGTGCTAACTGTGTATATATTTTTATATAACTGAAAATTAAAATAAAAATATTATTCAAATTGTTATTTTTATTTATGTTACACAATATCATTTCATATTATTTATAATGAACCGTTTAAACGCCAATGTTCCCATTTGGGAACATCAATTTAAAAAAATCTTCAAAAATTTAATTTTAAAGATACCTTTATGAGATTTTTATTTCATGAGCTTAAAAATATGATTGATTTTTTGAAATGTGTTAAAATGGGATACTTTTGTTTTTTTTTATATCGAAAAAAATGTTCAAATTTGCAAATTTTGCCATATTTCATATTGCTAAATTGTAAATTTTTTAAAGAATATATAAAATATAAAATAATTTTAAATTCATGTTAGTTATGAAATAGTAACCTTAAAACAATATGTAGAATACAATTAAATTATAAAAAAGGGTATAGTTGAGTAAATATGAAGAAATATATTTCGATGTTCCCATTTGGGAACATTGGCGTTTGCCATGAACTTTTTTTATATGTTTAAACTCAATGCAATTAACCGATTTGAGTGATATTGTACAGGTATTTTCTGCATGAATGCAAGGTATAATTGAGTGCAAAGATGATTTATTAGTATAAGATTCAAGTTTATCCCAAACCGCCCCTCCCCTTCCCCCAACAAAAAATAAAAATTTCAACTTTCAATATTTCATTTTCTCTGTTTCCTACTGCCTGCACGGATGTCAGCTCTTGCTAAAGGATATCTATTTCTGCTGAGTACAACTGAAAAATATAAAGAAGTGAGTCACAGTTGTAGGTTTATGACGTAGATTAGAGGAGAATTTTATTTACCCCTGTCTTCTTATCAGATGTGTCGAAAGGTCAAAGTTGAGTTCCTTTCCCCACGTGTTTCAGGAAAGAAGGAAGGAAAATTCACGCTTAGAAAGGAATAAGTTGCTCTGTGTTTCTGTTGTGCGCTTATTTTGTTGATTATGGATCACGCTAAGCGTTTTAAAACTGTGGAAGAAGCTCTCGAATATTTCGATACGCTAAATTCAGATGTTGATATATGCATTATTCCGCCAAATGAAAGTGGTGATATAACAGAAAATGAGGATATCAATGATGAAGATTTAGGGGAAATTATTCCGACGGATGTAACGGGAGAATCGGATATTTTGCGTAAAGATGAGGCTTGTGATGCACCATCACACACAAGAACAGAAGCAGAGAGCATGGGTAAAAGTGATGATGATTTTTCTACACGAAAAAAAATTAAACTGTATGAAGCAAGATGGAGTAAGAGAAAATAATTTAATCATACATTTCTTGATGAGGAACCAGGTGATTTAAAAATTGATTTTCCAGAGTTACAAGATTTGAATCCTATTCAAATTTTTGATAAAATTTTGCCTAAAGACTATATCGGAACATTAGCATGCATGACAAAGTTATACGCTAGTCAAAAAGGAGAGATAATTGCCATTGACGATACAGATATTGCCCAGTTTCTAGGATTGCTCCTCTTGAGTGGTTACCATTGGGTGCCAAAGGAAGATTAGTATTGGAGCACTGCTGAAGATTTGAAAGTTGATATTGTTACAACAGTCATGTCAAGAAGCCATTTCCGTACAATCAAAAAGTTTTTTCACTTAAATGATAATTCTAAATTGAAGCCAGGTGATAAACTTGGGAAAATAGCCCAATTTATGAAGAATTGGGGTAAAATTTGCGTCAGTTTGGAACTTTCCATAAAACATTGAGCATAGATGAATCTATGGTACCTTATTATGGACACCACACTTGCAAAATGTTTATAAAAGGTAAACCCATAAGATTCGGGTTTAAAATATGGATGTTATGTTCCTCGTCTGGATATCCGTATGCGATGGAAATTTATTCTGGAAGGAAGATTGAGTCTACGGGAATACCTCTGGGTGAGGATGTCATGATGCAGCTAATCTCCACAGTTACAGATCCGGACAGGCACAAAATCTTTTTCGATAACTTTTTTACATCTTATAACTTATTAAAAAAATTGGCAGACTCTGGAATTAGAGCCACAGGTACAATCCAAAGTAACTACATCCGGCAGTGTCCTTTACTAGACAATAAAAACTTGGCCAAAAAGACCAGAGGAGCAAAGGATTACCGTAGTGATGGAACTGTATTCATTTGCCGGTGGAATGACAATGCAGTTGTGACAGTTGCCTCTAATCATCAAACGCATGAACCTATTTCAAACACAGAGATATTCTAAATCGGCAAAAAAGAAAATTGATGTTCCACAACCTGCTCTTATAAAATTATACAATAAAGGTATGGGCGGAGTTGATGTTCTGGATAAACTTCTTTCATCGTACAGACCGCAGCTACGAAATAAAAAATGGTACTGGAATTTATTTGCAAACGCTCTAAATATTGCTGCAACACAGCATCTTGGATAATTTATAGAGACATTCATGGAAAGAATTCAATGTCACAGTTAGAATTTTGTCGAGATATTACGATGAACTTATAGCGTTCCAAACCAAAACTTATATCTCAACCTGGACCAAAAATGCATATTCAAAATAAACTTAGAAAAACTGACAATCATTATCTGATATCTGTGTCACAAGGACGCTGTGCTCTTTGCCAAAAAAACTGCAGCAACATGTGTGTTGAGTGTGACAAGGGGTTGCATAAAGATTGTTTTCCCTTATATCATGGCAAATAAATTGGATAAAAAGCTATAAAAATTAAAAGGTAAACAATTTTAATGTAAATTATTTTTAAATTGCCAAATATTTTCATAATCTTTTATTTTTATGCCTTTTTTTTCATTTGATTTTTGTAAAAAGAAAATCTTCAAAATCTATAAGAAAAGTACTCATTAGACGCCAATGTTCCCATTTGGGAACATCTAAAAAATCCATATGAAATATTTTTTTCTTTAAATGTTTTTGTTAATTACTTATAAGGGATCTATAAGTATACTTAATTAAGCAAATTTAAGTACCAGTTCGATCTACATCATAATTCGGCGTCTAAACGGTTAAATACAAACGAAGGGGACCGCTAAAGAAAAAAAATGTTCTTTAGTGCTATGTGTAGAGTTTTTAAACATCAAATTTCATAACATATTTATCAATGTCTCTTAATTAGTATCTATTTCAATATATTTAGCAATCTTGAAAAGCCCAGGCCTCAGAGCTTTAAACAAATTGCTTATAGTGAAAAAGTGGAAAACATTTCTCAAACTCTTAAAAAACAAAACAAAAAAAAAACACATTATACACAAAATTAATATAGTATGCTTTTGCTATAGACCTATCAATACTTCATTTACACTGACGAAATTTATACTAAATTAAAAGTTGATAATTTCTTGTGTAAATTAATATAGGGTAGATGTGCCAGTAAGGGACACCCTTCAATATTTTTGGTTTATTAAAAAAAAAAATAGCTTTTATTATTTTTTTTATAACTCCCTCTTGCATATTTTACAATCTTGCATTATTGTTGACACTCTTAATCAAACCAATCAGGAAGCAGAAAATAATATTTCGAAGTTGCACTGTTTTTCAGTGAAAATCTTGATGAACATGCTAAGAGCTTCATTTAATAAATTTATGTATTATTTATTTTCTAGAAGAATTTTCAGCTTTTTGTTTTGGTAGTAATAGAAAACTTTGAATTTTATATACTAATAGCTTTTTTATAAAATTTCATTTATTTTTAAGGTTTTAAGAGGGGTGTCCATTACTGGGATAGTCATTTCCCAGTAATGGGCACCCCGTGTAGACATTGATGAAAATGCAATTTCAGTAATGTTTTTAGTGCATAAAATATTTTGACTTAAGACCTAAATAATCAAATTTAATTTTTAAATTACACTTACCAAAATGTAATAACACCAAAACTTTTATAAATAGCTGCTTGTAAGTTATTTAATGTGGTTAATAAAATTTCAATACTTTATTCTTTTTTTTTTTTATGAATATAATGACTCTGCCTTGCATATTTTGTAATCTCACAATCAAACCAGACAGGAAGCAGAAAATATAATTTAAGGGCATAGTCAAACAGGGTCCCATAGGGCTTAACCATCCCCATTTAAATAAAAACAATTATAAGTTACAGAAGTTGCTAAAAAGTAATTTTCTGTCTTAAATGTTTGCTTATCCATCTCTGACAATATATATATATATATATATATATATATATACATATATATATATATATATATATATATATATATATACATATATATATATATATATATTATTGTAATATTATTTAAAGTTATAGTAATCATGAAACTAGTAAATCTGCAGATCAGTGGCCTCAAACATCAGTTCTACAGTTTTATTTTGAAATTATTTTATTTAGTATTTAAAATAGCCAGCTCACAGTTGTTAGAAAAACTAATCTCTTTCAGAATTAAATAAACACTATCAATCATGTTAGACAAGCTAATCTCTTTCAAAATTATATAAACTCATCATTAATCAAGTTAAACTGTTTTTTCCTGTCATTCAAAAAACACTTTAGCTATCATAAATAAAGACTAAGATTACTTCCTGTTTGTGGAATATGTGGATAAGAAACAAAACATTCAAATTAAATGACTATTATTGTACACATGAAAGAACTATTTTCTTAATTTATGACTTTAAGTATTTTATTCATATTTATGATCAAGATTCATTTTATTTGTTATTTTAATCATTTATCAATAATCCTTTTGTGTAAGTTATAATTTCTTCAGTGTGCTTTTAGATATGTAATCAGAAGGGAGCAAAGATGTATGCTCCAATTTTGTATTTTAAAATGATATAAAATATTATAGTTTAACCAGGATTATCTGAATGTTCCTGAAAAATCCATCGGATACATTGGGAATTAAAATTACACTTATTAATTACAAAAAAACAAAGTTTTTTATTACAGGATAAATCAGAAAGATATTTCATCACAAATTGGATAAGTCTATTAAATGTATATAAAGAAGAAACTTACCTGCTTCGAAGTGGATGATCTACAATTAAAAGGAAATGAGCTTTACCTAATCTTTATTTTGTGATTGAATGTGATTATTACTACAGTAAATTCTGTCTAAGGCGGACTCTGTGCAAGCCGGAAATCTGTCTACCGCGGAAAATTTTTCAAGTCCCGGCCAACCCATAGAAAATAACATTACTTCATGCTGCATAAGCCGGAATCTGCCTAACGCGGAAACGGAAAGGGTTTTAAGGTCCCACAAAAACCGAAATTTTGCATAAGGCGGAAAAAAGGATATTTTAAAAATGAAAGGCATTTCGTTTACGAAACTTTAAAACTGATTATATACGTCAAATACTCAATGTCGAACTCAATAATAATTAAATTCCGTAATACTTCAAAAAAGTTAATTCAAAAGAAGAGAAACAACTTAAATTTTAAGGAATTCTTGCTTATGCTATTTTTTCCTATACAAATTTGTATTTAAAAGTTATTCTTATTATTACTAGTAGAGTACACATTTATGAAATATGTATTGTCTAAAGTAAAGTATATTATGCTCCTTGTTGTATAGTATGCTTGTAGTATAGTATGCAAATGAAGAATTCTGATGTTCACGATTCTGAAAACGTTGAAGACAGCGGTGATTTTAAACATATCAGGACTGCTTGAGAAGAATTAGGTGACTCGAAAATATTTTTGTTGTTCAAAAAAAAAATACCGATAATAAGACTTACATAAAGAAAAAACAAGGATCGATAAAAGATTATTTTTTGATTCTTTAAACTACTATGTGAAATATGAGGTATTTAATTGTATTGGTTAAATTAAATGATTTTCAATAAATTTGAGAATTAAAGCAATTTCGTATTGGTAATATTTATTATTGTGTTTAAATAATATTTTACGAAATTATTAAAAACAATAAATTTAATAACAAGTCGGATTTCAATAAAAATTTCATTTTAAAGAACGATAATAAAAGTTACGAACGTAAAAAATATACGATTTGTGTTTTTTTTTTCGGGGGGGGGGGGGGAGGTCTCTTTTGCACAAGCCGGAATATTGTCTACCACGGAAAATTTTCTCAGTCCCGACCGATTCCGCCTTAGACAGAGTTTACTGTATTTCATGTTCAGTCTCATGTTTAATCTAACAATGATTATGAGACTGACGTGCTGCCTTCCTTAAATATTAAATATTAGTATATGGTAATTTAAAGGGTTTATTTGAAAATTAAAAGCAGGTAATAGAAGTCAAAAATGACGACATCAAAAGATGCACAGATAATAAAGAAGCTTAATTCTAATAATTACAATGTTTGGAAATTTAAAATCGAGATGCTTCTCATCAAAGAAGATCTCTTTGAGATCATTACTGATGAACCACCAAACCCAATTACGACCGATTGGTCCAAAAAGGACCAAAAGGCAAGGGCTCAGCATTGAGGATAGCCAGATTGTCCACGTAAAAAATATTCAAAATGCAAAAGATACATGGAACACATTAAAGGCAATTCATGAACGCAGCAATTTATCAAGTAAGCTATACCTTTTGCGAAAGTTGTATAGCACAAAATTAAATGAAGGTGGTGATATGGTCAAGCATATCACTAACATACTTGAGTTGATAGATAAATTATCGGCAATAGGTGAATCCATAAAAGAAAATCATATTTCAGCGTTGTTACTGTGTAGCTTACCAGCTTCATATGATACACTTATAACGGCATTAGAATGCCGTAATGAAGAAGAGTTGACACTTAGTTTTGTTAAAAGTAAATTGATTGATGAACATAATCGCAGAAGCGATAGTTCGGAATCATCTGAAAACACCGCTAGAGCATTTAAAACTACGAAGAAATTCAACAATGCGGGTTACAAATTCAATAATACGGGATACAAGAAGGAACAAAAATACAGTTCAAATTGTAAATTAAAAAAACATAACACTAAAGATTGCTGGCATATTAACAACTATAAAAATAAACAAAACAATACTTCACATAATATGAACTATAAACAAAACTACAAAAGAATTTTTAATTCTTCGCTTGTTTTCCAAAAGGTTGATAAAACTGTAAGAAATGATTATGTATCAAATTCGGATAAAAATGCCGATTGCAATGAATCTGAAAGTCATCAAGGTAATAAACATTGTGCATTTATCATAAAACCGCGCAACAACAAAACGTGGATAGTTGACAGTGGCAGTTCTAGTCATATAACAAATGATCAACATTTATTTACAGAAATTAAATCAAATGAAAAAACTAATGTTGTAATTGCAAACGGAAACAAATTAGTTTCTTATGGATCATGAAATACATTAATAAAAACTGTAATTTCAGACGGTGAAACACATAACTTAACACTAAAAGATGTGTTATTTGTTCCAGATATTGAATCAAACTTATTTTCAGTTAGTAAAGCTACAGAAAATGGATGCGAGATTTTATTTTAAAATGATAAATGTAAGTTAACGTATAACGGAATAACTCGCATGGAAGCGGTAAAGAAAAACAACTTATATGAAATTCAAACAGCAAATGAAAGCGCAAACATAAACTATGTAAATAAGACTTACATTTGTAAGGATAATAATTGCATAGAATTATGGCACAGAAGGTTTGGCCATAAAAATTTTGCATCTATCAAACAAATCGAAGAAAAACACCTAGCAATAGGAATACAAATAAATAAGTGTATACATGACACAACTTGTGAAACTTGTATCAAAACAAAGCTAACAGATGCACCTTACCCAAAATTAGCAGATTATAGAGCCACTAAACGATTAGCGTTGTTACACTCTGATGTATGTGGGCCTTTCCAAGTACCAACAATAGGGGGAAAAACATATTTCTTAACATTTGTAGATGATTATCCTAGGTTCACAATTCTGTATTTATTATCAAAGAAATCAGAAGTTTATGAAAAACTTAAGGAATTTGTTGCCTTAGTTAGTAATAAATTTTGCGAAAAGCCGAAAAGTATAAGAACAAACAATGGAGGGGAATTTAACAATGATTTAGTGGATAACTATCTCATAAAAAACGGCATAAAGCACCAACACACTGTTCCGTACTCTCCGAGCCAAAATGGCGTAGCCGAACGCAAAAATAGAACTTTAATTGAAATGACGAGAGCTTTGCTTAGCGAAGCAAACTTGCCTCAAAAATTCTGGGGTGAAGCTATCTGTACGGCGAATCACCTGCAAAACCGCTTGCAACGAAAGCTAATGAAAAGTCCCCGTTTGAGCTTTGGAATGAACGGCCGCTAAATTTACATTATCTTAAAGTGTTCGGCTGTAAAGCCTTTTCATATATTAACAAAAATAAACGACAAAAATTAGATGATAAGGCAGTTGAAGGTATTTTTGTCGGTTACGACAATTACTCCAAAGGGTACCGCATCTACACAAGTAGTAAAGAAATAATAATCGAAAGAACTGTTAAATTTCTAGAAAACAAAAATACACAAGAAAAGGTAGAAACACAGTTAAATTTGAGAGAAAAACAATCCGATGAAAATGACAAATCACAGAACAAAAACTTAGTAGAAATTGAAGTGACAAACACTGAAGACACACCAAGTGAGTCAAAACAATTAACACCAGAACCAAGGCGGTCAGATAGATCAAATAAAGGAATCCCTCCAGACAGATTCGTTTACATGACAACACACGAACATATAAAAGAACCAGAAAAATTTAATGACATAATAAATATTGAAAACCCAGAAGAAAAACAACACTGGTTAAATGCGACACAAGAAGAAATAAATTATCTTAATAAAAACAAAACTTGGACACTAGTCGATCCCCCCACTAGGTAAAAAAGTAATTGGATCCAGATGGATTTTTAAAACTAAATATGATGATCAAGGAAGAATACAGAAATACAAAGCGAGATTAGTGCCAAAGGGATATTATCAAAAATATGGCGTAGACTATGAAGAAACTTTTGCCTCTGTTGTTTCATATGCGACACTTAAATCATTCATAGCAGCAGCAGCTTAAGACAAATTAAAAATTAATCATGTCGATATCAAGACGGCTTTCTTGTATGCAAACATAGATATGGAAATTTACATAACTCAGCCAGAAGGCTATATTATTCCAAATCAGGAAAACAAAGCATGCCGATTAAATAAATCCATTTATGGCTTGAAGCAAGCAGCCAGGGCATGGCGCACAAAGATAACAAAATCATTAAATGATTTAAATTTTAAACAGTCTAATTCAGACACATGTTTATATATTAGAAATGAAGGAGAAAGCACAACGTATATTATTGTTTACGTCGATGATATCCTGATTGCAGGACAAGATGACGAAATTAAAGATATAATAGAAAAACTTAAGGGAGAATATGAATTAAAAAATCTAGGGGAACTAAGTTATTATTTAGGAATCAAAATAGAAAAAAACAGCAGAAGGTTACGAATTAAATCAAAAGGCTAAAATCGAAGAACTAGTAAAAAAGTTTAATTTAGAGAATGCTAATCCAGTCAGCACACCGATGAACCTAATTTTAATAGATTAGAAGATAATGACAATTTATTGCCAAATGATGTTAACCTTCCGTCTACCAGACGGGTCCATTGGACCCGACATGTACATTCAAAATATTTATTCAAACCAGAAATTTCTTCAAAACAAACTAAATGTATAAATCAGACAATAATAAGTTAAATAAACAAATTAAATAGTTTTAAGTAAAAATTCTGGTGTAGAATGTTTTTATAAAACTTGAGTAAAATTTCCGGTAGTTCTAGGGTTAAATACAGACAGGCAATAGGTTCATTACTTTATATCGCATCTGTCAGTAGACCTGACATTTATGATGCTGTGAATATATTGAGTAGAAGAAATGAATGCCCACGTCAAAAAGACTGCATGGCAGCTAAAAGAATAATACGATATTTAAACTGTACTAAAGAATTAAACTTGCGCATTGACACAAAAGCAGAACCGATTTTAAAGGCTTTTGCGGATGCTGACTGGGCAGGAGACACCAGTACAAGAAAATCAACCAGAGGCAATCTTTTTCCTTAGGTAATAATCCAATTCAATGGATTAAAAAAAAAACAGTCATGCATTGCTCTTTCATCAGCAGAGGCTGAATATGTATCAGCCGCAAGTGCAGGGCAAGAAATTATTTATTTATTGAAACTCCTGAAAGATTTAGACATAGCACAAACAAAACCTATCTGTTTATATGAAGACAACCAGAGTTGTATTAAAATGGTTGAAAGTGAGAAGTTTTCAAAAAGAACCAAACATATTGACATTCGTTTCCATGCCATAAAACAACTCAAAGAAGATGGAATAATTGAATTAAAGTACTGTCCATCGAAATATATGATTGCTGATGCACTAACTAAACCAGTCCCCAAACCTGAATTAGTGAATCACAGAAATTCAATGAACTTGTTTGACTCATCAATCTGAAGAGATTAAGGGGGCATGTTAGAAAAAGTAATATCTTTCAGAATTAAATAAATACTATGAATCATGTTAGACAAGCTAATCTCTTTCAAAATTATATAAACTCATCATTAATCAAGATAAACTGTTTTTTCCTGTCATTCAAAAAACCCTTTAGCCATCATAAATAAAGACTAAGATTACTTCCTGTTTGTGGAATATGTGGATAAGAAACAAAACATTCAAATTAAATGACTATTATTGTGACACATGAAAGAACTATTTTCTTAATTTATGACTTTAAGTATTTTATTCATATTTATAATCAAGATTCATTTTATTTGTTATTTTAATCATTTATGAATAATCCTTTTGTGTAAGTTATAATTTCTTCAGTGTGCTTTTACATATGTAATCAGAAGGGAGCAAAGATGTATGCTCCAATTTTGTATTTTAAAATGATATAAAATATTATAGTTTAACCAGGATTATCTGAATGTTCCTGAAAAATCCATCGGATACATTAGGAATTAAAATTACCCTTATTAATTACAAAAAAAACAAAGTTTTTTATTACAGGATAAATCAGAAAGATATTTCATCACAAATTGGATAAGTCTATTAAATGTATATGTCGTAGGCTAATTGAGAAGAATCTTACCTGCTTCGAAGTGGACGATCTACAATTAAAAGGTAAGGAGCTTTACCTTATCTTTATTTTGTGATTGAATGTGATTATTACTATTTCATGTTCAGTCTTATGTTTAATCTAACAACAGTATAATTTCTTTCATATTTGTAATATTAATTATTACAAGTAATATATCAAGTAGTCTCAGGAAGCTGTTAAAAACAGTGAGATGAAGCTATTGCTATACACTAATGCTCAATTATTATTGTTATTATTATTATTATCTTTTAAGTTCCCCATTGTCTCAATAATTTGGCAGCTGTAATTGTCTGATATTTAGTATTTTAAACTATCCATCTAAAATAATTAAAATATTGATCTCCCGATAATTACAATAATTGATGCAAACAGTGAATGATTATCACAAACATTTTATTAAATACTGGTATCCTAATTAATAAATTTATTTGAAAATAACTGTTTTGTTTCATTAATATGCTTTCATTAAATTTTGGTTCAAAATATTCACAAAAACAATTATATCTGTTACTTTTTGTGGGATGTCCATTACTGGAACAGAGAGTGTCGATCACTGGACCAGAGGGAGTCCATTACTTTACTTTTGAGAGTTTTGATATATTTCTGTTATTCAAAATTAAATTTTTATTCATATTCGGAAATGAGACTATAAGAATGGTTAAATATTGTTGGAAGATTAATATAATATTTAAAAAAAAATCTGGAATATAATGATTATAATTATTAATAAAAAAATAATTGTAAAAGAAATTCCTTAAGGGTGTCCATTACTGGCCCATCTACCTTATTTGAGAAATGTACTATACAGCAATATTTTTTTTTATCCAACACGTACTAGGGAAAAAATACAAATTAAGATGTTAATCTTAATCCAAAATGTTGAAGTCATTTAACTTAAAACCTTAAATTTGTTAATAAACATCATTAAATTATAACTTTCAGGTAATCAGATTTTATTTTTTTCAGCTGGAAAACAATACAGATATTTGTTTATCTGCAAACTGACTAGTATCTATTATCATTTTTACTATTAATATTATTTTGTCGATGTAATGCAGAGAGAGTAGCTTATCCCCCCCCCCCTTAAACTGAATAAGTAATAATATTTGACATCTGTGAATTAAATACTTTCACATAATCAATACTCAATCATACTCCTTACATACTCTCAACCAGTCACAATGTGAAATGTTTTCAGTGTTTTATTATTATTAACATGTTGTATTATACTACTGGGGACTCACAAAACAATTTTCAACATAAGACATATTTATAAGTGTCGAAATTTTGACATTTATATTTTTATTGATTGATATATTTTTATTATTTTGACATTTATATTTTTCTTGAAACTATATATAGTTTCAAGTTTTATGTTTATTAATTTTGCTAATAATGCATACTATCTAATCAGGGTTTTGTTGTTGTTGTTGTTGTTCTTCATTGCACAATTATTAAAAAAGAAAATCTCGATAACAAACAGTATTTATTTAATAACAGTATCTTTACAAATTTATATTTTATCAAATTTATTTCTTATGTGTTCATTTAAAATTTATTTCAAAATTAACATCAAATGCTGAACAAATTAATAGTTACAGGCTATCGAAAATAAATTAGCCATGAATAATGGAAATTACCTATAGTTGCTTACAGCAGAAAAATAAGAAATTAAACTTATTTTTTAAATACAGCAGTTCAAGTGTCAGTTTTATTATTATTATTATAAATCTTCAAATCTAATTATTGGGGATTAGTAACAAAAAGATAAAAACTTCATTGCTACATTATTAGAAACTGTATAAATATCATTTTACAAAAAGTAAACAAATATTTTTTAATGGATGAGACAGCATTTCGCTTTCACGAGATAAAAGTAAAAACTGTCAATACAAAGATTCTAGTGATATATGTCTTATTTTGGTAATAACTAGAAAGTAAAATAAAGGTTTTATAGCAGTGCTAAAAAAAATAATAATAATTAAGCAATATGATAATACAACTATAACACACGATAATACAACATATCAAAAGGTACCATAACACTGTAAAAACATTTCACATACATGTACTTTAAATTAATATTCCCCTTATTTTTTGATTTGATGTTAGCTCCTATGTATAAGAAGGGGTTTTTTTTAATCTGAGATTTGTTTGTAGCCACAAAATTTACTAAAACAGCATTTTGTAAGCGTCACATGGCTCTGTGCACACTACGCTACCAGAAGTCCGCCATCTTTTTGACTACTTACGTGTCATTCGTACCTGCCGCAAATACCCTCAGTTACGATTGCTCCAGGAGAGAGAAACCGTCCGCATGTTTGGTCTGTTTCGCGATTTTAGCCGTGGCTCGCCAATCTACGAGGAAAGGGGAATTACAGAAGAAAAGCGTTTGCTTTGAATACTGGCGTATATGTTTTTTGGGTCGCTGAATCCGAATTTTTAACTTCCCACCAAACTTTCCACCGGCAACCCCCCCCCCTCCAAATTTTGGTAAAATGCCCCCGAAAAAAGGTTGTTATTAAAAAAATCATTTTTTTATTGTTTTAGGGGAAAAGTATCTAGAAATTCAGAAAGTAGACAACATTTTCAACAAATTAGATACATGACATTATGACCTAGGATGAAGGGGAAGGGGGAATCTGCCTCGGAAAATGCGCGCGGTGTTGCGTGGACTAAGTTGCGTAATTCAACTTAACCACTCACACGTTTACATTGACCACACGTTACCCTCCCATCTCCCCTCCGAACTTTCCTTATAAGGTTTACTTTAAGTTTTTTGGGTAGCTGAATCCAAATTTTTAACTTCCCGCCCAAAATCCCCCCCCCCACAAAATAGTTGTTTTTATCCTAAATTTCTTATTGTTTTAGGGGAAAAGCATTACGAAATTCAGAAACTAGACAAAACTTGCAACAAATAGGATATATGGCATTATGACGTAGGATGAACGCGGAGGGGGAGGGCTGCCTCTGAACATGCACTGCTGCGCTACATGCACTAAGTTATGAAGTCCAGGTAATAGGAGATTTAATCTAGAAAAATTATTACTAGTTCTGGATTTCGACTCACTTTATGTCTTTTGAGTCGCTGAATCCGAATTTGTAACTTCCCACCAAAATTTCACACGGCAACCCCCCAAAAAATTGATTTTTTTGAAAAAAATATGGTTTTTGAGAAAAGCTCGCGGGGAATGTTCCGAGGCAGCCTCCTCTCTCCCCGTTTATCCTACGTTATAATGTCATATATCCTATTTGTTGCAAATTTTGTCTAGTTTCTGAATTTTGTAATGCTTTTCCGCTAAAAAAATAAGAAACTTAAGTTAATAACAACTATTTTGGGGGGTTTTCTGGGGTGGAAATTTTGGGGGTAAGTTAAAAATTCGGATTCAGCGACGCAAAAAACTTAAAGTTCACCTTATAAGGAAAGTTCGGAGGGGAGATGGGAGGGTAACGTGTGGTCAATGTAAACGTGTGAGTGGTTAAGTGGAATTGCGCAACTTAGTCCACGCAGCACCACGCGCATTTTCCGAGGCAGATTCCCCCTTCCCCTTCATGTCATATATCTAATTTGTTGCAAATGTTGTCTACTTTCTGAATTTCTAGATACTTTTTCCTTAAAACAGTAAAAAAATTGATTTTTTAATAAAAACCTTTTTGGGGGGGCTTTATAAAAAAATTGGGGGGGGGGGTTGCCGGGGGAAATTTTGGTAGGAAGTTACAAATTCGATTCAGCGACACAAAAAACATAAAGTAAGCCGATTTCCAGAACTACCATTAATTTTGCTAGGTAAAATTCCCTATTGCCTGGACTATTATACAAGATTTAATTTAACACTACCTTTTTACAGTACTTTTTTTTCTCATAAATAGTGGATATTATTTTATTAAAGTCGTATTTATTTTGCTGCAATAATATATTACAAAGATGAAAAATACATGTGTTTCCTGCAAGTTATACATTGGAGATATTAAAATAACCAGTCTAAAAATTCAAATATACAGATGTATCAAAAGTTAAATTTATTATTCGAATAAAACCGAAAAATTGGAATATTCCCAAAGTAATTTTTAATTTTTCTTGAAAATACATACGCACATTTTAAGTGATATTACAATTGCGAAAACATTCAGTCTTAAAAAATTTCTGTACAATTAATTTTAAAATGTATTCGTTTAAAATTACTTATATTTAATTATAACTGTTAAAAATGTTTGTAAATTTTTAATTTTTAAAATTTTATTTTCAAAGCATTTATTGTTCTAATTAAAAATAAAGCAACTTCAATGAAGAAAAACTTACAAAACACATATTTACCAATAAATCTTTATACAAGGTTTAATTTTACCATCCGATTTTCTATTGAAGTAATATGTGTTAGTTTAGTGACAAAAATTCTTCTTTAAAATAAGTATTTATTATATTCAGAGATATTTCTTATTCATTATGAACAATTATACAAATAAAATGATAATTTAAAATCAAATATCGCCACTAAAACTGTGCATTATTATTATTATAAAAATATCATGAAAGTATATATCTATATTTAGAAAAATGTGCAATATATTAATGGATATTCTGTAAACAAATTTTATACCAACCTTTTAAAATAAAAACTTGGAGCCTTTTTTTTTAATAATGATCTTCTTTGAAAGTCCTATTGATTTTGCAATTTACCTCCAGTCTTTATATCTTGCGAAATTTCGACGATCACTGTTTGAAGAAAAAAAAAGTTTATAATGCATACGAAACGTACATCCGGACATTACACCAGCATGTTTAAAAGCAATATCTCCAATCTAAATCGTTTATGGAAATTGCGCAAAGTAAGACGATGATATTTTGGGTATTTAGTCATGTGATTACATTCCTGATGTTTTTGTAATGGATGAGATGTCCAATGAAATATTTAACGAATGGATTTCCAGATCATGTTACATAAATATGTGCAGATGTGAAATGTCACATAAATAAATGCATTTGGGAAGTTGATATCATTTAAGATGGGAAAGCTGCCAAAATGGTTTCTTGCGGATATGAATATATATTTTATTATCTTTATCGGGCATATTAACGATTATGTGTTGTGAAAATATATTTATTCCTTTTTAGAGCTACTTCATAATCGATAGCTGAATGAAGTGTATTTTCTGTGAATATTTCCATTTCGTAATTAAAATAAAATACTTATAAAATCATTTCGTTATAATAGTAGGACACATAAAATAGTTAATATTCAAGTCTTAATCATACAAAACACTTGTTTCATCTTTTTAAAAACTATTTGTATGAAGCGTTTAGTATGAATATGGTGTTGTTCGTGGTGCATTTAATATGTGGCGTACAATAGCGTTATAGTATGAAGATTTTATGCGCAGTTTATTCATTAAAATATCTGTAAAAAAAGACTTAGTTTGAGAGATATTTACGTTACATCAGCGTTTAGAGCTGATTGTGCAATAGAGACGGTTTCTCTAGAAGTTTGAAGTACACAAATATTTTCTTAGAAAAAAGTCATAGCGAAATACTGTTGTCTAATTTAATACTTTTAAATAACAAATAAAATAGTTTACGGTGTAAAAATGTTTAAACGTTATTTTGTGGGGTTTTTTTAATACTCCTGTATAAGCATTCAGTGCGTATCTTGAAAATCAGTCATTATTTCATGACTGCACTTTATGATTTTGGAAAAAGAAAATTTCCGTTAAAATACATTAATTTTGCGTGGGCACTAAAGCCCTTAATGATAAATTAACATTAACTTTTTTACACAAGGTAGAAAGCGTGAGCTAGCTAATTTATTTTTTTAATTTTTAATATTTTTAAAAAATATGGCTACATGAAAGTAATAGAAAAAAAATTTAATCTACCCAGAAGGAATTTGTATATAGTTTTTTTACAATGTATAATTGTAAGTACTTTATTATCACTCAGTTAGGGATTATTATATAATTATATAAGAAAATCATTTATAATTTTCGTCAATATTGTCAAACAATCCATAGACAGAACACTTACAGCATTTGTTTTAAAAATATGAAAAAAAATGTTACATTAAAAAAAGTTACACTAAGCAGAAACTTGCAACCATTATTTAACAATAATTTTTACCCCTCAAAATTATTCAGAACTTCAGAGAATCCAAAGCATAACATAAATCTTTCATATCGCAAGCAATGGTTTTTTTATGCCAGAAAACCAGAAATTTCCGAGCAATTACCTTACTTCAACGGACACTCGTGTAATATCATCCCATGTAATTTGTAACACTCTCCCTCTTTGTGCACTTTTTATCCTATCGTTTTTTTTTTTTTTTTCATTTACTAAATATATATTTGACACTAATTTCCGCCGCTAAAGTCACTAATAATATATTTGGTTTCTTCACTAAAAGCGATAACAGTTATTATTAATTAGTATTAAGATATTATTATACTGGTTATGCGTTAATGTGTGCATAGATACATTAAACAATATTACACAATGAGAGAAAGGTGAAAAATTTACGATAGCGTATTACGATACGTATTTAAAAAAATTTAATATCGCGAAAAACATTCGAATAAAAAATAACAACGTATGTGATTGTGTTTTTCCGTACTGTTTAAGTCTTTTACGTGATAATACATTAACATACTAATAGCTAACTCAAACAAATCAAATACACATTTTTATATTAATTTCGTATAAGCCACCCAAAATTAATATAAATTAATATTTCTACGATTGTGTCAAATTATCTTTAATAATAACTTGATTCGGTGTTTTATAATCAAGTATAAATATTCATGAGTTAAAATTATATAAAGTCATTAAAAACTACTTATAATAAATACCAACAACACTACGTAATTTAACCGAATAAATGTGCGCACCTCTGTAAAATAAGTATAAAAGTTTTATGTACACTTTCATACAGAACTCATTTTAGGAAACACAAATATCGATTTTAATCGTTTTATAATACTTTAATATCATTAAAATCTGCAGAAAGGTAACCTCTTGAAGATCATAATGCATTGGAAATATGTTATCATGCCCTTGTAAAAAAAGTTTAAAACTCTACATACACATTTTTTAATCAAAAAACATGCTCTAAAATATTCAAAAACAAACAAAAAACATCTCTGTTTGAAATAGAATATTGTTATTCAAATGCACACTAAACAATTGCCGCCCATACAGGGTAATACATGGAGATTCTGAAATAACGAACTATTAGATATCAATGACATACTTACATTTCGAAGAATGCGTTGAAAAACACCATGACCTTATTTTTTATTGCACGACAAATACTATCTCATACTGAAAGGAGGTTGTACATGGATTTTCTTCCGAAATATATTACATTCTTATAAAAAGGAATATAATCATACTTTACATAGAGATATTGAAATTTACAAATTTTTTAATAATACCACTAAAGTATATAATTATTAGGAGTGTAATTTTTAAAATACTTTTTCTCATGTTATAGAAATTTGTGAAAATATAATTTGGTTTTTCGTCAAAGAATATGTTTTGTGCAATCATGGCGATCAGGATTTAAATCGAAAATTGCATAAAAGGAATATATCAATAGGCAAATGAAAAAAAAAAATAACTGTGGAACTAAATTTACTATCACAAAACTTATAACATGCTAAAATTTATTAAGAATGAAACACATTGCTTAAACCTCTAATGGCAAGGAAGAACATTTCACTAACTCTTTAATTGCAGAATACTGCAATTTTTAATCTAGATTTTCCATGAAAACCGTATTACATCAGCAGTCATGTGATCTCGAATATTTTCAACAATTCGGTTTTTATAAATGAAAATTTCTTCATTTATGTAATTTCTCATGGAGTTGTTTGGCAACAAATAGAGGGTGCAATATGTTATTTATCGCCGACATTTAATTTCTCAATCGTTGGTCGTAGACATATAGTTCCAACTGCAGAAACGTTTCAAATGAATTAAATATTCATGCTGTGGCATTATTTAAAGTAAAAAATCAATTTTATAAAAATTACGAAATCTAACTTTTTATACGATCCCCCAGTCCCTATAGTTATATTTACTAAAAGTTTACACATATCATAACACATATAACACAAAATGTTTGACATCTGTACTACAATAATTCACATATTTCAAAGTTTGAGATTGTTACACAATCTTTTGTTGATTTGATTTTTGTTTGATTTCAGTTTTAATGATATTGTCTTTGATTGAGGGGTCAGTTAAAAAACGAATTCAAATAATTCGAGATCAAAATCAGGGTTCTATGTCCTTTTTACGGCAAAACCACCTTAAGCTGGTATTGCCAAATCGGGGTATCACCAAAGAGGGTTATTTCATCTAAAAAATTAAGCTGATGTTTAGGGGTCTTATAGAAAGCGACGAATGAAATATTGAAATTAAACAGAAAAATAAATATCAATTTATTATAATATCAGAAAACGGTCTACTATAAAAAACGAATACATAAAACGCCGTAAACTATTAGGGATACTGCTCAAAATGTTCTCCATTAGTGGCAATGCACAATTGAATGTTTGACAACACTGAGTCCTGGACACGTTAGAGCATAGCAGGTGTGCAAATTGTGCGACAATCAAAGATGATGCTCTTCTTCAGATAAACCATAGAAGTTGTATCAGTCACATAGACTTATGCCTTGATGTAATCCCAGAGGTAGAAGTTCATGAGAATTAAGTCAGGTAAACGCGGTGGCAACTCTACCGGACCACTATATCCAAGGATCTGTTGACCGAACCGGGTGGCCAGATGCGCCCAGACGGTTGATGTTTTATGAGGAGAGCGCCCCATCATCTTGAAACCACATCCGGCATGCATGTCGGAGTGGCAGCTCTTCATACCAGTCATCCGTGATTTTAGCAGATGCAGGTAACGATCGCCCGTTAGTCCCATCGTACAAGATGAGTCTAACAATCTAGGATCCCCATATACCGCACCACACGTGTCATACTGTCCGGGCGATGTGGAGATTTCCAGGTCGTATCATCCTTTTGATTGTCGCACAGTTCGCACACCTGCTATGCTCTAACGTGTCCAGTAGATTCCGGCGTTTTATGTATTCATTTTTTTATACTAGACCGTTTTCTGATATTATAATAAATTGATATTTATTTTTCTGTTTAATTTCAATATGTCATTCTTCGCTTTCTATACGACCCTTAAAACTCAGCTCAAATTTTTAGATGAAAAAAGCCTCTTTGGTGATACCCTGATTTGGCGATACCGGCTAAGGTGGTTTGGCCGCAAAAAAGGACATAGCACCCTGATTTTGATTTCGAGTTTGTCTTTTAACTGATCCTCGATGAAAGGCATGTGCAAAAAATCTCAATCTTAGAAATTTAATAACTGTGTCAATTTTTGTAATACATACGTCAAACTTTTTGTGTTATATGTGTTATGATATGTGTAAATTTCAATAAATATAACTATAGGGCCTGGGGGACCGTATAAAAAGTTAGGTTTCGTAATTTTTATAAAATTGATTTTTTGATTTAAATAATACCACAACATGAATATTTACCTCATTTGAAACGTTTTTGTCATTGGTACTATATGTCAACGTCCAACGGTTGAGAAATTAAAGGTCTTCAATAGATAACATATAACACCCTGCATACTACTAAAATCACCCAGTAACGAAAAATTGTCCAGTGTAAACGGTAGCCTAATCAATACGTTTATTACAAACGTATGCTTGCTAAACTAGTTTTTGAGCACCATTACTATATGTGAGAGAAAGACATTTTAAATATTTTTTAACATTAAAAAAGTATTTTATGTATAGAAACAGTGAATGTCAACGCAATATTCAGCAGTAAAGTATTGGAGTTCTATCCGCAATCAGAGAACAGGCATTTTAATTAACAGTTCTATTAATAACGTGTATTTATTTCGTTCATCTGAAACACAATCTAACATTAAAAGAGTACTATAAAAACTATTCGTTTAAAGATAATAATATTGTATTTGGTTTAAAGATGATAATGATATAATTTTAATTAGGCTATATATAATCTTTTCACAGACTAATTCAGCCTCACATTCTGCAGTAAACATTAATAGAATATATCCGTTTTGCTACAAGTAAAATAATACCGCAAACAGTATTTTAAATCAATAAATCTCCCAGCACTGTGTTGTACATTGTTTGATTTTTTACATATCTGAGACACTTCTCAGACATTTGAAACACCAAATTTTTTTATGGATATATCCGTTCAATATGCTGTAGGTTTTAGTTCAATAGAAGCATTATTTAAAATATTGTAATTCTACAAATATAATTCAGTATTAAAATATTAAGTTATGATTAATATTATCAAGGCTTATTTTACTATACGTAATTAAATTTACTTAAATCATGTTGGAAAAATCATCTTTTTTTTTTTTTTTTTTTAATAAAAAATCAAATACTAAAAAAGCAACATTACAATTTTGCCCTTTAGCTCGGCGGTCAGGGAGTTAAAACAAATTTTGCGCTGAATATCCATCATTCTTAATTAGGTTTCTAGGGATGGATATCGGAAGAACTCATAATATATTTTTGATTAGGAATTTATTGTTCTAAGACTGTAATAAAAGAAACTTTTGTAAGTTAACATTAGCATTGTAACGCTTCAAGTTTATGCCAAAAAATCGCAAAAGATATTTACAAGTGCAGTGCTCTTTATTATATGTTCTCTCAGCAAAATAATTTCTGAACTGTTTCGAATTAAAGATTTTTTAAAAAGGGGAAAACAACTTTGGCTGGTAAAAAATTTTGAATTTTTTCCCAAAAATTTCCCCCAAAAATTCCAAAAATCATACTTAATCTGGATACAGTGGAAAATAAAGAAAAAATTACCAAATACAGCAAAACCTCTATAACGGACTCTACAAAATAGCGGACACTTCTATTTAGCGGACAGTTTTCCAATCCCCTCTTCCAAAACCTAATTTTTTCTATGTTTAACCTCTGAATAACGGACATTCCGAATAGCGGACAGTAATTTTGTCGATAAAGAATGAAAAATTATATTGTTACGAGGAAAAAAAAATGGAAAAAAAGTAAAAAGCCTCTAAATTTATCAGGGCAATGTGTCACAAATTTCGTGATCACAGATAAATGTAGGGGATAGACTGGGGAAAATCTCCCCTCCAACGTACGTCTGAGAAAGAATACGTCCCTCCTTGAAAGATTTATAATTTTCTGCTGATTAATGTCTAGAAGGACAAATTTCTTGATCCGCAGAAGTCCATAATACATACATCATTTTCTCTTTCGTTTTAAATGCGCGTAAGGTAACTTTGTTTACAATTGGAACTTCAGGATGGATAAAACTTCAGTTGAAACTTCAAGATAGATAATACGCGGACTGGTATTTTTGTTTCATTATACCCAAGCTCGAACATTTTTTCGGATAATTTTATACAGTGTCAAGAAATAAAGAAAAACAACAAAATCATTTTAGTTGGGCTCGTTCGTAAAATTTAAAAAATAATTAACTGGATTGCATCATTGCATAACATAGAAGAGAGAAATCAGAGACGTCACATGGCATCATATAATCTGAGCAAAAGAAAAATAATCCCTGAAACCTAACATACGATTTTATTTATCTATTTTTACTCTTTTATAAAACAAAGAAAAGAGTTACTCTATTTTATTTTTTTATTGGAAAATTGCTTACTAATATTTTGTTAGCGAGAATTAAAGGCACCAAGAATGCGACGAGAGCAGGAAAAACCATTTCGCAATGTCGATTACTGTTTGAATCTTGTTTGTGATTAATATTCCGAGAGTGGCCTCAAAAAGAAAGCTATTAACTTTAAAAGAAAAATTTGAAATTGTAAGTGTATCTGAGAAATAGAAATTGAGTTTATGGATACTTGCTGAACTTTTTCAAATGGGTAAAACACAGGTGGGAGAGATTTTACGAAATAAATAAGAAATTTTGTGGATTACTAGCTCTAACAAGAACACCAAAAATGTGAAATTGAGGAAGACTAATTCCATTGAAGTTGATTCTATAATTCTGAATTTGTTTTCATCAGTGCGTTCAAAACACATTCCTATCAGTGGGATTTTCATTAAGGAAAAGGCTTTAGAAGTCGCTAAAGAACTCAGATTATACGATTTTAAGGCTTCCAGTGGGTGGCTGGAAAAGTTCCGATCTCGGCGCAATATCTCTTTCAAAACAATATGTAGAGAAGCAAAATCTATAGATCTTAAAGAATTGGAGGATTGGTATGAACGACTAAAATCAATTTCTGAAGGTTACGAGGAGAGAAAAAATTTTAATGCCGTTGAAACCGAAATTTTTTCGCAATTGTTTCTTTGTGTTTTAAAAAAGGATGACAGTATCAGCGGTAAAATGTCAAAAGAGCTACACTATTTTATTATGTTGCAATGTGTTAGGAGAATTTGAAATCCCTCTTATTATTGGAAAATCTCTGAAACCCAGGCGTTTTCCAAAGATCATTCAATTTAATAAATTTGGTATTGTGTGGAGAGCGAACAAGAAAGCGTGGATGACCACTTTAAAGATCGAATGGTTAATTTCCTTTAATAAAAGGGCAAAAAACACCCACAAAGAAATGTTATCTTATTTTTGGACAATGGAAGTTTTCATCCGAAATTTTTGAAATTCGATAATATTAAAATTGTGTGTTTTCCCCCAAATACAAATTCAGTATGCCAGATATTTGATCAAGGCGTAATATACAATTTTAAAGCCTGGTACCGAAAGCTTTTGTTACGCCACATTCTTTCTAAGTTAGATTCTAATTAGTTTATGCATTCGATGCTACAATTGGGATTTACTCAGCAGTAAAAAAACATAAAACCGGAAAGCATACGACGATCTTTCAGAAAAGTAGGCTTTATATTAAAAGAAAATGAAACACACATTCCCTACTCGAATGACGAATTAAGCGAAATAAGTGAATTAATGAAATGTATTAGGAGTGGAAAAATTGCCGAAAATTTCATTGATATTGATAATGAGTTACCTATTGAAGAACAATCGATGTATGCGATTATATTCCTTCAGAATTTCAGGAATTTCGACAAAGGCTGACTCTATTAGTGATGATGAAACAGACACTGAAAATGGAGATGCTTCCTTGTAATATCGAGAATTTCCATGAAGCGTCAAAATACAGTCAGCAGTTACACACTTTTTTGTCAAACAGATGATTCGGAAGGATTAAAACTACTGACATAGTTAAAACTTCACATCGAAAACAAATCACACGTAATCGCAAGCAAAAGTAAACTTTTGTAACAGATTTTTTTCGTAAGAATGTAATAAATATTAGATAAAGGTATGAACAATTTTATTTCAGTTTTATTGCTAAAAAATAATTTTAATTTATTTTTAATCATATAATAGAGGTTTTAGGACATATAAAAGTCAATTAATGAAACATTGAGCATTTCTTGGCAACTTTTAAATCTGAGGTTTTTCCCAAAGCAGACACCTCCGAATAGCAGACAGTTTTCGCGCTCCCGGTGTGTCCGTTATTTGGAGGTTTTACTGTATATTATCCATACAGCGGTGGTATATAATTACTAAAAGCTACATTGTGTTCATACCAATAGTAAATTCTTTTTATAAAACGAAAAAAGTACATATTAAGGTAAATATATTTGCTTATAGCTTTTCCTGTATTGTTCAATTTGTAGACAATCTCGCTTGATGCCCCAACAATAATCAGACATCATGTTGTCCCATCTGCCTTGATACCGTTTTTCCAGGAGCTACAATTCTTGGTCGAATCGCTCACCTTGCTCATCACTGACTGCACCAAGTTTTTCCGGGAAGTGATCAAGAGTGCTAAGTAGAAAATGAAGCTTGATGCTCATGTTGCAACCAACAATTTTGAAGTTCTCTAAAAGTTGTTAGACAATTTCGGTGTTATTTTCTACTTGCATATTTCATAGAAAATATTTGACAAGGTTTTTGAATGCCAACAAATCATTCTTTTGGAGTTTTGTCTTTGTTCCGATGAAATGTCCATCTGTAATGAGCTGCCGAATCTGTGGATAGTCAAATACACCTGCCTTTATCTTTTTAAAAGACAGGTTTGGAAATTTCGAAATGAGATACTTGAAATATTCTCCTTCATTTGACAAAGCTTTCACGAACAGCTTCGTTAGACCCAGTTTTATATGCAGAGATGTAAATATGATGTTCTTTCTGTCGATATGAGACTGATGCAAAATGTTTGTGTCATCAGGTTTGAGGTTAGATCTTGGAGGCCAATTCGCATGGAACCAATGCTTCTTAAATGCTTCTTAATACAAAAACAGGTGTACTTGGTATATCCACGTTTCAGGCCAAGAAGGATGCAGACCATTTTAAGGTCAACACAGATGATACGTTCGTGCATGTGATATTGCAAAGATCAATGGCCCAATTTACGTCCTCCTATTCTTGGCGCAAATAAACTGAATGACCTATTGGGAGTGCTCCAAATAAATTTCCATTGTGAAGAAACCCGCACTTCAAGCTCCTCGTTGAACTATCGATGAACAATTACCATTCAGTTGCGGTATGGAATGGAATTCCCAACTCCCCCATTAACTATGTATGTTACGGTAATAAACAAATTCATCGTCACTTCAAAAGTATTGAAGAAATTCATATTTTCTTGTTCGAAAGTAGCAAACCTTAGCTCCCTTTTCAAGCAAACGTTTCGCATGCAGTCTTAATGCTAATAATTCAGAAGATTTTTTCTTCCTATAACTCACACACAATTTAGTGTAGAGTGGTCTCCATAATATAAGCTGTAGAGAAAAATTTTAGCATGATAGAAGAAAAAAAATTGCAGTTTTGAAATCAGCACGCTTTTTTGGCTAAAAAATATCTGAAAAATCGAAGTCAACAGAAATTGTGTTAAAAATTGTTCCCCAGTGTTATATTCTTATTCCTTGATAAATTAATTTTGAATGTATAATTTACAATATAATGATAACGACATATAACTTTGAGGAGTAAGCTTTAGAAAAGTCAAAATACAAATCCTCTGCAAACTCATAATCATATAAAACAACCAAGCAACAAGTTTAATGGGATGAGCTATATCAGTAGTGACATTTACTTGTAAAAATATAAACTACGTAAACATATCAGCAAGAGCAATAACATTCAATGTCTCATTCATGCTCTGTCCCATTCTCCCCTTTCTTTTTTGCATTTCACAGTAATTTAAACTTGTTTGCAAAAGATTAGATAGTGAAGAGACAAATAGGCAAGAAGAGAGTTTGACTAACTAAATTTATAAAAACATTAAAATTATATTCTAAAGTTTTAATATTGATAGAGTATATTTAGATACCCTTAACAGCTTTGCGACTTTCAAAATTGAAATATGATTTCTACGACACGTAATTTATTGGCTCTTTTCTTCTTCGAATGCATACAGATGTCATTCAGAGACATAGTCAGTTAAACAAACTTAATTTCGTGTTTATTTACGTACCAGAAAATAGATCGAGAATTAAAAAAAGTTTTTCTTTCAACTATGTATGTTTTCCCGTAAATTTATAAAATGCACAACATACATAACTTTTTAACAATCTCTTTTATCATAAATCATATCTTTTTTCTTTCTACATAAAACAAAAATATGAGATGCATAAATTTATAATATGTTGTCTTAGAAACATTGTTTCTCTTTTTTAAGGCTTTTCTTACTTTTCATTTACGTAAAAATATTACTTTTCTGCTACTTTTTAACTGAAAGTTTTCAGCAAAAAATATCTTTAACATGGCAAATATTTTCAAACTACATTTTTTTCTCATTTCTTTCAAATCTTTATGCAAACATATAGATCAAATTTTAAAGATTTTATCTTTATATAATTCCTTTTTAAACACTGGAACATTTTTTTTACATTTAATATTATTTTTAGAAATAAAATATGTTTGTTTTATGCTTAATTATAAAACTTAAATATATGTTAAATTAATAACGTGTTAACTTTATAGATTTTCTATTTTTTTTTTAATTAAATCGTTTTCGTCTAAAGTTTTATGTTTTACCGTTTAAAAATGTTTCCAATTACACAAGTATTTTTTTTTTTAATTGTGAAAAGAATCATTTAAAAGTATTGAAATGCAAACAAGAAATTTGCAGAGAAAGCTTTCAGTTGATGGAAGCTACCTTATAAATTTCGTATTCTGACTAGTACATGTTCATAAAAAAATAGTTTTTGTTTGGGAAACCCGGAATGTTATGTATTTATTCATTCAAAAATACAGATTGTTGAAATAAAATGTTTTGACTTCAAAATTTATTACATTACAAAATCCGGCTTTGTTCTGGTGTGAGACAACCCGTATTTGTCTGTGAATAAAGAAATTTTGGCAATCCTTTCACATATAAAATGTACTTATGTTATACTTTTATTATCACCTCAAAACTTTCCATTAATAATTTTTAGACATCTTGTATTTGATAAGTAAAACGGCCTAAATGAGCTTATGCAGATAATTCAAGTTTTATGAATGCGTTTAAACATATAAGAAAGTATTACATAGACTTACCAAGCCTTTTTTACGGAGGGGTGCTGAGATTTTTTAAACTGAACATGTTGAGTACAAACGATGTCTTCATTTAGTAAAACCTACTAAAACGGAATGCCGTAAAACTGGTCATCTTAGAAGGTATAATTGTACGGTATTCATTTTAAAATAGGTCCCAAACGCATTTTTTGTTTTCCTGAGGGGGATGAGAAAATGTTAAAAAGTAAGTCTGATATATAAATCTCTTTGCAGTCAGTGAGTGACTTAGTGTGGACACAAGTGTAAAACCTTTTGACAACATAACTTCTTATAAAGATAAAAAAAGGCTTTTAATCATGAGGAAACTTCTATAGGCGCAGGAAAAATCTGCATGAGATGTAAAATTATCTCAGTCAAAGTCTTCCAGACGAAATTTTGCAGGATGACAAATCTCAGATAATACAAACGGTACACCAGTACATACGCCAGTACATACACCAGTTTTATTCAAAACGTGTCTCCGTGACTTCTTAGGGATCTCTGAAGGGACCTAAGAAATTTTGGAGGAATGTCTACGATAAGTGGGTGAAGGTTGTGTGATATCTTCACTTTAATAAAAAAATCTCCACAGCTAGTCCAGTCATTGAATAAACTCGCAATTCAATATTAAATCACAACACTTTTAATAAACAAATACTATGTACAATATGTACAGTGAAAATAACTATACAGATTTCTTTAGTGGAGTTACAAGCCACATTCCAGACTTTTTGTTAAAATCACCATTAGAACATTCTTAAAACACTAACAAAAACATTCGGCTCATACAGAGCTCCTTAGCGAATGACATCTCTCGTCGTTATCCCCGCCGTCTCTGACTTCATTTCTTTTCATTTTCTTTCTCTCAGCCGGCACGTGAGACCTCCTACCAGAAATTCGATGAACTCGTTTTCCCCGTCGACATTCGATGGAAAAAAACTGCTGCTTCGCCGGACGATGGATTCGATCAACTCGCTTTTCCCTCTCGACATTGAATGAAAGAAAGAACTACCACTTCGTGAGACGATATTACACATGTTTTCTGCCATTGTTTTAAATTAAGAAGACAATTTTGTGTTTCGAACAGCATTGGGCTTTTCAGCTAAACAATGTAATAATTGGTAATACAATAAATTTCGCTATAAATAATTATAAAGAGTATTCTTTCATTACTAATTCATATTTTTACTCAGAATGCGTGGAATATTTTAAGGTAATGCAGTTCACGTTAATGTACACTAAATTTTATCAGGATGATAAAAATGATGCGTCTGTAATAACAAACATAGGTGTTTGTCTGTCTGTGTGTAATGTGTACGCGCACGCTCTGTACTCTGAAGAAACACTGCAACCCGCACAGCCACAAGATTTGGCAGGCAAGTACCTGTATGCTTGAAGTCATGCATATCGAAAACAATTTTTGAGTTTTTCATTTAATTTTTATGCGAATTTTTTCGCATTTTGTAAATTATTGTTTGTTTTTGTAAAATTTTCAAAATTAGAAAAAAAGAATCATATTTCAATAATTTATCCTATAAACTTTGCCCTCTTTTTAATAAAACTTTTACGAGATTCTTAAATAGATTTTTCAATTTTTCACGATTTTTTTAATAGGTAGTGATTTTTTCGAGTTTTTATCGCATTTCGCGGGAATTTTTGACATTCCTGAAAGGAACCCGGTTTCAGTCTTTTACCCAATTAGTTAATTTCATTCTCTGCGATTTTTTTTATCTTTTCCGAATTTTTAAAGAGATTTTTAGCAGGGTTTTTCATGCTTTAAGGCGATTTTTTACTTTTTTCTCAGACAGAAAACTTCTCCGGTAATTTTTAGGTTTTTCGAAATTATATAAATACTCAGCAACAATATTCGTCATTTGGTCCGACTGTCTATCCCCCCGTCCGCATATAACACAACGAAAAGTTCTTAACCGAATGGTCTGAAATTTTAAATATATGTTGCAAACTTTTGTCGAGTCATTTAAAATTTTATGAAAATCGGATGTATAGTTTAATTATAGGGACATTCGAAAGTTTTCCGTTACATTACGGTCAATGGGAAAAAAATATTTCAAGTGAATTTTAATAATGTGACAGCCTTTCGAACAGAATGAAATTTATGTGCACTTATGAGGTGCACTAAAATATACATTCAGAATAATATGCGGTGCAAAAAATATCTATAAAACTAGTTATAGTACAAACGCATCTCATTTGCCACTTTTGGCGTGCAATTTCCAACTTTTTGCTGTTGCCGTGATTAAATTCGAATTGGAAGAATGCTTAATATTTTCTTATACAAAAAATCTGTGTAAGTGGATTTTTTTATACCCTCGAAACATCTCAACGGCTGGGTGGATTTTAATCAATGAGGTCTCTATCAATTCGTCTTAACGGCTAGATGGTTATAGGCTAGGTTTTGTTTTTATAAATTCAAAATGGCGGCCGTAAAATACGAAATGGCGGTAGAGACGAAAAAACAATTTACGCACCCTATCGAGTGGCATATCATTGGATAGGTCTTTCAAAATGAAGACGATGTTTCATTGACTATTTTACAGTCAGAAGCTCCGTTAAAATATTATACAACCTGGAAGTTGTGTATGTATTGTGGATCTCTAGCTTTACTGCAACTCTAACCATCATAGATATCTATAGACCTCATCAAAACAATGTTTATAGATAGGAACTAACAATTAAACACAACTTAAAAGTCATCAATACAAGTAAATAAAAAAATAGGTAAGTAATATAAACAAGTAATATAAAAAATATTTTAAGACAATTCCTACTTAGGTCAATAAGATAATTTTTTTTTCTCCTATTCTTCTTTACTTTTGAGTTGCGCTTAAAATGCCTTGATCAAGAAGAAGGCTCTCTCGGTCTAAAAATTCCTTGATCAAGAAGAGGGCTCTCTCGATTATTGAAAATTAATTAATTTAATTTAATTAATTAATTAATATTTGAAAAAACTGGATTAACATCAAGTGTCATCCACTACAAGTTTAAAAAATTTTATTTGAGCTTGATTGGATGAATAATAAGTATTTTATTAACGATTGAAAATTTGAACAAGATATATATAGCGAGAGTTTGAGCTAATAGTAGGAATTAAAAAAAAATAGTTTCACATTGATGAGAAATAATTAATTAGTTCGCTTTTCACGCAGTCGGGTTTTTAGAATTTTTAAATTTAATTGTTTATTCACACACCGAATTATGTTTTCTTAATTTCTAAAATTCCTCAGCAATATTTATAATTCTTATCTATTTGAAAAAAAAAATCATATCACACAGCTAAGTAATGCGGATGCATGGCTGACAATAAAACAAATGACTTGACTTTATTATTCAATATTTTGGTATCAATGCTATAGATATCAGTGCTTAAAAGTAAAACCACCAGTTTAAAATTGGTAAGGATATCAATTATTTAAGACACTCAAAATAAATTTACATTCTACTATTTTTTTTATAACGAACAGCATACCTTCTGTTATCTCTACTTAAAATTGTTTTTTTTTCTATTCATCTCAGAATAAAATGTGTCTTTTTCTTGTCCTTCCGATAACTTTTTTGGGGGAGACTGTTTTTTTCTATTCATGAAAATACTTATATTTTTTTCTTTTAAACTGTCGGGTAAGCAATGGTTTTCTTCAAATAATACTTCAAGGCAGATGTAAACACCTCCGTCACTTTTTATTTTGTTTTGATTGCTTATCTAAACAAATCATATCCTTTATATGCCTTTTTTTTTTTTTTTTTTACCGAATTTTTCTGGATCAAACCTGTTTGGACAGCACCGCTAAAGGCCGACCGGCGTCTCTTTTTTTCTACCAACCTTCGTGAATATAAATCGAAAGCAGACATTAGTACCGGCCGTATTCTTGTTTGTTAGGCCGGTGGCTTAGGACAGAATTCATGACATCAGATCACGAGAAGCCGTTGTAGGCCCATGATAAACAATGGAGTTGTGAATAAAGAATAGGAGACATATAGTGAGTTGTCTATCAGTTAATTGCGACTGAAGTAACTGATGAGGTTCTCACAAGATGGTAGCTGCTTTTTTTAAGTCGGATCAACAGTTTCCGCTTACCGCCGGAGCAAATTTCTCACCAGTAAATTTGAATAGAAAAATTCGTCTTATTTAAACTTCTTATTCATGGAAATAAAAACTTACTAATACGGTAAACATTTCGATTTCTTTTTACTGGTGTCAAGATGGTAGCTGTTTTTTTTTAAGTCGGATCAACAGTTTCCGCTTACCGCCGGAGCAAACTTCTCACCAGTAAATTTGAATAGAAAAATTCGTCTTATTTAAGCTTCTTATTCATGGAAATATGTACTTACAAATACGGTAAACATTTTGATTTCTTTTTACTGGTGTCAGTTTGCCCGGACATCATATTATTTTTCACTGACACTGACAGAAGATTGTCTAGGTTGTCACAATATGGCGGAAACTCAGGGCCGGACTACCGAAAAAAAAACTTCCACCAGTAAAAATGAATATCTGTTTTTGCAATTAATTAGGACTGAATTTTTTCATTTATAAGCCGTTTAAGTAAGGAGAAAATTTCTATTTAAATTTACTGGTGGAAGTTTCTCTCGGCGGTAATACCCGGCGGCTCTACTAAAGCGGTTACAGTTGAAGCTTCACTATTTTAAGAACTATTTTGTTCTTTTATGGAATTTCTCAAAATCAATTCGTGAATCGGTCACGGAATAAATTGAGAATTTCTTCAAACGATCGTGGGAAAATACCATGAATTTCGATAAAAGAGTGCAGTATAAAATCGCGAATCCCGTCAAATGAGTTCGCAAAAAAATCACAAATTTCCATAAACGATCGTCAAAAAATGTTGCAAATTTCTTCAAAAGGTCGCGGAACGTGTAGCGAAATTTGTTAATTGGTCACGGAAAGATATCCAGAATTATCCCAATCGGTCGCGCAAAAATATCACGAGTTTCGACAAAAGACCCCGTAAAAAACGAATTTCGTCAATCGGTCGCAAAAAAAAAAAAAAAAAAAAAAAAAAAAAAAAAAAAAAAATTAATTTCGTCAATGGATCGCGGTAAAAAACACTAATTCAATCAAAGGTTTGCGGTAAAAAGTGCGGATTTCGTCAAAAAATTGCGACAGAAAGACCGGAATTTCTTCAAATGAATGTGGGAAAATATTGTGACTGTCGTGAAATGATCGCGGAATAATTTCGCGAATTCCGCCAAAATTTACAGCACTGGCCTAAAAGACTGAAACCGGATTCCTTTTACAAATGTCAAAAGAACGCCGCGAAACGAGAAGAAACTCTAAAAGTCGTAAAAAAAAAAATTTCAAAGCAGACATTAGTACCGGTCGAGATCATGTTTTTTAGGACGGTGGCTTAGGACAGAATTCATGACGTCAGATCAAGTGAGCCGTCATAGGTCCAGGATAAACAATGGAGTTATGAATAAAGAGGAGACATATAGTGCGTTGTCTACCAGTTGCGAGTGAAGTAACTGGTGAGGTTGTCGCAAGATGGCGGCTGCTTTTTTTAACATTCGGATCAACAGTTTCCGCTTACCGCCGGGGCAAACTTCCCAACAATAAATTTTAATAGAAAATTTCATCTTATTTAAACTTCTTATTCGTGGAAATACAACAAAACTATGTACTTACAAATATGGTAAACATTTCTATTTCTTTTTACTGGTGCCAGTTTGTCCAGCCATCATTATCTTTTTCACTCACACTGACAGGAGTTTGTCTAGGTTGTCACAATATGGCGGAAAAGCAGGGCCGGACTACCGGCAAAGTATACTTCCACCGGTAAAAATGAATATGTGTTTCTGCAATTACTTAGGACTAGATTTTTTTCATTTATAAGCCGTTTAAGTAAGGAGAAAATTTCTATTTAATATTATTGGATGTATGATCTGTGATTAGAGATAAATAAGTAAATTTAGGTTAAAAAGAACTTTCTCTTCGTAACTTCCAAGCGGAATAACATTCACGCTTCGCAAACAATACAATCCTACACCACGCCGAATACTACACGTAATCGAACACTATACGAAAAGCACTACTGAACATCCTTTATCCGGCAATACAAACACAAACTTGCTTATTTATATGTGCACACTATCTAACTATTCATGACTTTTCTTTACACTTTCATAAAATCCATACAATTACAGATTAGGGGCTGAAAGAATATATCAATTGAAAGGTTAGTTTAATGAAAATAATAAAATTATGCAAAATGATTTTTTAGAGGAATAATATATTGTTAGAAGGTCAACAGTTGAGCTCATAATCTTTCGACTTTACTCATTTTTCAAATAGTACTTTTGAATTATATAAAACTGATGTGCTTTCAATTACACGGAGCTTCATTAAAAAGGCCAGACGATTTCAGTATATCTGAAAAACAAGATTGATTTTTAAGTAGAAATTAACTCTGTGTTATTATTTCTTATCAACATGAAAAATTTAAAAATAGCTTCAATTTTATCTATTATACGAACTACTATACTACAGGAAACGGATTAAATTCACTAAATTTCATCTATGAGAAGGAAAACACTTCGATAATTATCGTGATCAATCACTATATTATCAGCAAATCATTATCTGTTTCAGCCAATTTTATAATTTTTCTAGAAAATTCTTTATGCGTTTCGAGAAAGTACTTTCAGTCACAAAATATGAAAAAAAAAATTGCTACCTATTAATACATATAAAATTTAAAAATACTTGTAACGAATTTCTTTGAGACAGGAATATTCTCATGCTCTTATTTTCTGCCATTTTTTTTTTCTTCACAAATTCACATCTTTAGTGAAAACATCATTAGCGCATTTAGCCTGGTATTCCAAGATTTTTCTGATTTAAACGTCAGTCTGCCTTGAACAGACGCGTAAGGTAATCCACTATAATGGCCTTCGACCGTGATAAAAATAATTCATTATTTCTAGAAATATCAATGACTTTTCTAGATGAGAAAAAGGAAGGATTATTGAAAAATGTTCAGGAGAGGAAAAATTAATTAATGCCAAAATTAAAATATATGGTGGCATGTTCTAGTTCTAATCTATTCGTTATTAAACTTTAGTTGAAGAAATATCCCCAGTCTTAATCCCATCAAAAATGAGACGTACTAGACTGATGAAGAATTAATTAAAAACACTGTAGAAAAAAAAAAACTTAGGACATTTCTGACGATTTCTTACGAAATGTAAGAAACAACAACAACAACAAAAAAAAAAAAAAAAAAAAAAAAAAAGATTGGGGATTAAGCACAGATTAAATTAATTTAGAAAACAATGAAATAGTGACTGGTAAGTAACATCTATGTTTGTTAATTTTATATGTGTTCCACTTATTTATTACATGTACATATTCATTTAATGAAAAATCAATTTATTGTGCAAAATATTTTATAAGGAAATAAAATGAAAACGGTATTCTACTTATGGTTTTACCTTTCTCTGACCACAATTAAATACATATTTTGATACATTTATCAAAAATAATTTCTAAAATCTATAACTATTTAATTCCGATAGATAGCAAAAACTCATAAAACGCTAAGCAAAACTAATGGTCCTTTTTCTCGTTTTCACTTCTAGAATGCTTTAATATATGCAATTACTATAATTATTTATGTAAATATTTTTTCCAATCAAACTTCGTATCCATCTGTATTTCTCAACAAGTTATAACCATAATAGTCATAAAATCGCAAATGATTTAAGCATTGTATATAAAATAAATTTTCGATTACAGGAACAATTTTAAGATCATGTAAAATATATAAAAGAAACCAGTTGACATTTGTTAAGAAAAAAAATTAAGCATTCAAAAGATTGGTAAATGAAAATAAATTTAAAGACACTAATTTAAAGCACAAAATTTAAGACTATGTATAAGGACTAAGAATAAGGAAACCGATCCCGATTCTGTATAACCAGCGGCCGAGAGGTTGTGCTCTCAAAGCTGGTAGACGGGAGGTGCTGAGTTCGTACCCAATCGCGCCCTTCGGCCCAATCGTTCGGAGTTTTCAGTGGTTTTCTTCGAACTTTGGATATCCTTGCGTAAATACGGGTTAGGTTCCCTTAGAAAGTCTTTCACGGAAGGCACCCCCCTTCGGGCCCATATCCCTCGTGTAGATAATTGGCCGTCATAAATCACACCAACACCCGGTGCGGTATGAAAAAATATGTTAGGCCCGGCCTGGTCGAGTCTACAGAAAGAAGTCGCCAATCCCGGGTCTGTTCCTGCATAATACAGACTTTTTTAACGGCCACGCCAGGACAATTAATTAACAGCCTGAATTTGTGAGGGAAAAATTATGAAAATCTCTTAATCGGCATGTTAGAAAAAGCACTATTTCAAATTACACATTTAACACTTATTTATGGACATTTAAATAGTAAAAAAAGTAGGTGGAAACGGCAAAAGTTAAACTGAATCGGAAGTTTAAGCTAACGAAAGAAGTTACTTTTACACGTTCAGTTTTTTAAAAAGCATTTAAACATTTTATTAGCAGCCAATCAATGTTTAAAATTTTAAATGCATTTTTCTGCATGATGTTTTTTTTTTATTTATTTATTTTTTTTTTATTTTTTTTTAACCGCTTCTTGTTTTTAAATTTTCATAAGTCAAGAATCGTAAATAAAAAAGGTGCAAATTTGGAATATGTCTTTTTTGATTATTTTACATTCATTTTTTTCGGCAAATTTGAAAAAAATTTTACTTCTGAAAGTAGGATTTTTTTAAAAATAAGTTACATATTTTTTTAAATAAATATTTTTAATATTTTTAAAATTAATATTTAAAACACTCCTGAAACAAAACTAAAATTATACTTTCCTCTTTAATTAAATGAAAAAAAAATTGAAATCCGATGCATAATGTTTCGAATTATAAAGACTTTAAATTAAATCCGCTTAAAAAATACTAATCATTTAAATTTTTTAAAAACTTTATGAGAAATATTAGGATGCGATTTTGTTTGCAAATAATATGGTTAACCATCACAAAAAAAGAAAAAAAATTCAAAATTCTAACTCAACAAATATATTTTTTACGTGTTTCCTAGAACTCTTAAAGTAACATTGTTTTTTGGATTGCACGTCGAATCCATGGATAAGGAAAGTTTCCCTGATTGGAATTGTTACACTACGGGGGCCGTATAAAAATTTAATTTTCATATTTTTTCAAATAGACCACCCACGGAGTTGCAACTTATGTCATTAAATTTTGCCCATTTTTATGAAACTTCGCAATTGGAAGTATGGGTCTAGGGGCAATATTTAAAGAAATAGCCTATTGCTTCGATATTTATGAATCACCCTGTATATATATGTGTGTGTGTGTATACACACATATATATATATATATATATATATATATAAGCACATGTGTTGTACTACATTGTTTTAAATTTTGTATTTTAAATTACTGTTTTTAAATTTATTTTCATTTACCATTCTGTTGAATGCTTAAAATTTCTTTTTTAACTGATTTCTTTTATGTATTTTACATGATCTTAAAATTGTTCCCTTTATTGAAAATTTATTTTTATATACAATGTTTAAATCATTTGCGATTTTATGCGAAATTTATATAATGAAATATAATGTGTTCTATTTAAATTTTCGTAAACTATAAAATAATACATTATATCAAAAAATAATCATTCTTTCATATTGTTATTAATTTTACATTTCTGTGAAAATCAGAAACAAAATTATGCAATATAAAATTCTCTATCAACGTTAATATAAATCTGAATACTAATAGTCTAAAGGAATCATATATCCGTTTTACTGGGTTTCTCTTTTGCTCATAACTTTTGAAATACCCAGTATTTATACATCTAAGCATCAAATTATGTTAAAAAATGCAAAAATATTTTTTTTTTCAATTTCAACTACTTCTACACATTGTTGTGCGTTAAAAAATAACTGCTATTCTGAATATTAATTTTCTCAAAAGATATCATGTATAATTAACAAGATATTAATCAAATATACTTGGCGGTATAATTAAGTGGAATAACATAAAATAATTAATAATTAGTCCATTGTCTTTCATCAAATGTAAAATAAATATATTTATGAAAACGTTAACATAAAAAAAAATTTCAGCCGGGAAATTAGGACATATATTAATCTCTAAAGAATTATTTTATTATTTGGTTTATTATTTGGTTTATTAAAGTTTATTAATTGGTCAATTTATACATGATATATAATTTTTATTTCTTTATTTAAAACCTACAATTAAATCAATTTATTGCTAACTCTGTTTTTTATTCAAATTACTTTTTTATTAGATATTTTAAAAATATATAATTAATCCATTTATGCATAAAAATAATGTTGAAATGATTCTGAAAATATTTTTACAATTATCTTTCGATATTAAAGAAAGAATAGTTATTTTTTATAATTAAAATAAGACTATAAAGCTCAATAATTATGAGGAACATAATAAAAACCTTAGTTTTTGTGTTATTCTATTAAAAAATATCGTTTACAGATAACTAAAAAAAAATATAATTACTGTATTGAGAAATCTGAGATGTCAATGCAGTAAATGGTTATGCTGAAAAATATGTGGAATAAAAGTAACTTTAAAGACGCTTAATATCATATTTCATTTACGGTTAATTTTTGAAACCGTCCCCTTAAAGGGTCTCAGGACTCTTAAAATTGGAAAAAAAATGAAAAATAAGAGCCATTTTCAACATTTAATATCTTAAAATGTACTTAATTTTAAGACACAATTTTAATTGGAAAAATATATAAGTATGTTCTTTCATTTCATCTATTTAGAAAATTATAAGATGCAGAATTAGTATTTACAGGGGGCTCCAAACTGTCCAAGCAAAAAATCGGTATAACAGTTTACGCGCACGATTACAAAATAAGTGTTGCAACTACAATGAAAATTTTGGTACCTACTTATACTTCACATTGTAATAATTACCCTGAACCTAAATAAATTTGTATTTAAAGCTTTTTTATATTTTTAATACAAAGTTGTATTTAGCTAATGCAAAATTAAGAACATTTCAACAATATAATCACCTAAAAAATATTGTTTTGAACAATAAAAAGGAAATATTAGGTTCAGTTTATACATACTAACATGAAACATATGTTTTGAAATTTTCATAAAAAAATATTAATAAGTTTTTGAGGTATCGTGCGCGTTATGCCCAAAAACGTCATTTGGAGAAAAATGGTTGCAAATTTTCCGAAACGACGCTTCAGCTATTGAACGTGTATAAATGTAAAAGCCATAACTTCAGCTCTAATAGGAATTTAAAGGAAACAATTATATCAAAATGTTCAGAAAAAATAGAAGTTTAACATCTAAAAAAATTAAAATTTCGAAAATTTTTAAGCTTTAAGAGTCCTGAGACTCCTTAACTTTTTTTTATTAAGAAAGGATCATAAGTTGAATTTAACAGAAATGACCCTATGAGGCCATTTTATTTCAGAAACTTTTTAATCCATTAGTGCCTGAATTTTTTTAAACTCATTATTGTGCTTAATTATAGTAAATGGTGTAAAATGAACGTAAAAAATAATAAAAAAAATGATCTTTGAAAAAATATTTATTTTACTTATAAAAACCTGACCGCCCCAATTTTGGGATACTAGGCACAAAAGGGTAGGGGTTTTCTTCGTTACGTTCTAAGCATTAAAGCTATGTTTTATGCCATTTATTTTGTTACAAAAAGGTTATATATCACTACATTACCATTAACTTTTATTTATTTATTTATTCATTTGTATTTTTTTTTGTCAATTCCGTGATGCATTTTGGAGCATATGGCCAGTCGTTCAGAAAACACCTGTTTCCACTAACCACTGAACGAAAGAGGATGAGATGAAAACTACGTTCTTTATGTGTTCATGTGGAAGACATACACCTGCAGATAATGTTAGGAACACGTCCTTCCCTATAGAGGGTGGTATAAATTTTTAAGGATTCCATTAAAAAAAAAACTAGAAGTTTTATTTTTTTTAACCAATTTTTCTATAGATTTCTTTTTACGGACAAAGTGCCTTATTTTATTCTTAATATCATCTTTGTAAATGTCTTCAGCAATAGGTTAGATAGCAAAATGACGGATTTGTCAAATGTGATTTGGCTCTAAAGCTTTGTATAAAATTTTTATGGTTTTTCACATGTGTTTTAATTGGCATTCTAGTCATAATGACAACGATTCGAAATGGCTGCAATTACGGAAGTTACGTGTATGTAAAAAGAAAGCTTTTTAATTTGCTCTTGACAGTCAATTTGCAATTGTATCAAGGTATAAGCAGTAGAATAGAAAGTCACAGAGCCGATTGCCGTCACCACCGTTATACATTTGTAAAACAAGCTGCTAGCTTTTGGAAGCCCTCCAGAAGTTAACTACGATTTAATGGAGACGAAAATTATATAAACAAACAAAATGAGACTTTGTCGCTAACACCTGTATAGTAAACATATTGGCAGTAATTCCACTGTAAGTCTAAGACGTTAGGCCACATATGTTATAAAAATAACACCATTCAATGATGTTAAATTGTGACTAAATTGTGAATTTCTGCAAAAACTTTTAAAAAGGAACAAGAAAACTTCAAAAAAATTATTATTCTATAAAAAAATATTTTCATGCCAATTTTTCTTTATTTTCTAGACATCAAAGTGAAGTTACTGTAGGTCACCTAACGTCACCCACCTCACGCCAGAAATGGGATCGCAAATCCACTAGGATTTGAAGTCACACTGTGACCATAAAGTTATTTTGAAATGATTTTGAATCTTAAAAATTATTTTAAACATTTTAAAATAGGGCAAACTAGGGAGGGTTGACCCACTTTTTACAAAATGATTTTTTTTATTTTTTAAATATTGAACGTAGAATAAAGTTTCATATGTCATTTTACTCGTCATACAATCTGTTATCAAAATAAAATTGCTACATAAGTGTAACATATAAGAAATTTGAAAAGTAATGGATTTTAATCATGAAAAAATAATGGGTCAAGGCTCCCCACATATGGGAGGGTTGACCCACTATATGGGAGGCTTGAACCACTTTGTTTTATATTGCACTATTTGTGAAGAGAAATAAAATCAGTTTAAAAAAAGCAAACTAACTTTATTCTACATGCTTTAATTATTATCAAAAATATTTTTTAAAAAATATGAGGCTTAAACAAATCTGTAAGACGCAATCACAAGTAAGAAGAGAACATTTTTGTTTTAAACAGGATTTTGTCTGAGCGGGTATAATTGTACAGCAGGGAAAATGAAATTTTAACATTTAAGGACTATTCTGTTAGAAACAGTTTTCGTTTTCATAGTGTTTCATATTATTATATCCGGATTTAGGAGCCACTGTCCCGCTTTTTTCATCTCGTTGTTCTACTTTTTGTGACACTCGATCTGACAACTCTAGTTGTCACATAGTTTGGCTTCATCTCACTCTATTCACCCTGGTGAAATTGTTCTACATACCTCCCTAAAGATTTTCGATCGATGCTATGTTCTTTTGCAACCGCATGAGCACTTAACTTATCATTAACATAATTTAAACCTTTAAAGGGCAAAGTACTTTCAGTATTTAAATGTTGAAATAAATGACTGCCACCGGAATTTGTGAAAAAAATTATTTGGAAATGAGAAAAAGGCTATATTTCACATACATATTAAATGGAAAAGATTTTAGCAAAATTCTTGTGCGATTGTGATGTTTCGGTATTAAAATTAAGTGTTTTTATAAACATACCACTGCCCCTCAAAGGATTAAGACTGCTGCTTTCATCCTTTCTAGTCTTTTCCACTGTTTCTATTTACCTTTTGTAAGCAATATTTAAATGGAAAAAAGTTCCTATCAACTTTCCCATTTTCTGGCAATTTTTCACATTTTTCTATAGTCAGTTTTAAACATTTTCTTTTCTATCACACCATTTTACTGAAGCTTTACAGAATAAATTTACATTCTTTTATGTTTATACCATTAACTTTTCATTATGCACAGTGTATAATAAAAATATTTCCCAAAACACTTAATTAAGGGAGCCTTGAGCATCTGATCAACCTTCCCTCACATTGACTGGGTCAAGTCTCCCTATATAGACCTTTTCTAAAGAATACCACATTGTTATGTTAAGCCTAACTTACTTTACAGTCATTATGCCTGGATGAAAGCTCGATATTTCTGCATTACTTTAAAACTACTTACTTAAATTTCTATGATATCATTTATTTGAAAAAACGCTTACAAAATAATTCTAAAAAACACAACTTTTAGTTTGAAAACGTCTCACAATTGATTTTCCCACACCTACTTCGATTTTCTCTATTAAACGAAGACTGCTGTTTCAGCATACAAATAGATTTGGTTGACACCTATTGATAAAACTCTGAAATTCATTTAAGTATGAAAATTGATGGCTCGATCAAGCCTCCCGTATGGTCAACCGTCCCTAGTCTCTCCTATTTGAGGCCCTGAACTAGATTACGTTTCATGAGGCCCTTACAAATCAAACTATATTTATTTATTTATAAACTTGAGGGAAAATTATCTCTAAACATATTAATTTTAGTTAATAAGCTGATAGAAATTATGATACGAACCCTTTAGCTGATTCAGAATATAAATACAATAATAATAATAATAATAATAACCTTCTTCAAATATTGTGCTTAAGACTGAAACGTTGTATGAAAATGAGGCTATATTTAGAGCTAAATATACAGGAGTTTACAAAAGAACTGTCATAAAGATTTCACATTCATGTTACGTGACGTCACACCGATGGTCATAAAGTAAAAATGTAATGTCAACGTCACCTCACAATGTTTTATGGGATCGATAAATGTTATTTATAACATCAGTTCCTACTCAAATTTACTAAACTAAACTGAAACGAAGAATTTTCTTCTTCCAAAACATAAACTTCACTTTTTCCGGTCCTTATTCGCAGAATATTAAAACTTTAAAAACAAATGTCATACGATTTAATTATACACAATTCATATATATCTATATTTCTTATATATGTATTTAATGTATGCATGTATTTATCACATAATATCGTTGTATACATATAATATTTATCTATCTATCTATCTATCTATCTCTCTATATATATTCATTTGTTTATAATATATAATTTCACTAGTTTCAGAGATTCTATTCTTTATTATCGTTGAGAGAGTTTCACAAAATGCTTACATACTACCAAAAAATACCTTAAAATATTAGAACATATAGTACAAAAAAGCTAAATAAAAAAAAAAAATCGTTTCTATAAACTTAAGCATTCTTTTTAATTTCAAAATTCTCAACGCTTTTTCATTTATTTCTTGACGTTTTCATAGAAAAGCTTAGAAATCTTCTTTTTAAATTTCAGCTTCCGCCTGAATTGAAATTTATATTATCCTGGTCATCGATCAATTTTTTTTTAAGAAAAGTTTATTTTTAAAACGCTGGGCAACCTTTTTTTATGTGTTATGTGTGTTTTAAAGTATACAGAAGTTTTTTTTAGCTTTCTGGGCTTATTTTGAAGTCGTAATAGATATTTCTGATTTGGTATGCATCAGAATTATTTAATGTATTGTTATGGCATTGCATTAAAAAAATGTTCTATTGATTATAAACATATATATTAGTTTAAACTTTACTTTAGAATACACTGAGGTGACAAATGTCATGGGATAGCAATATGCAAATATATAGATGACTGTAGTGTCGCTTACAAATTGTATAAATGGGCAGTGCCTGGGCAGAACTTTCATTTGTATTCAAATACTTCGTGTGAGAAGGTTGATTATGTTATTATGGCCACACGATGAAAATTAACGGATTTCAAACACGGTATTCTAGTTGGAGCTAGACGCATGGGACATTCCATTTCGGAAATAGTTACGGAATTCAACGTTCCGAGACACAGTGTCAAGAGGTTGCCGAGAATACATAAATTCAAGCATAACCTCTCATCATGGACAACGCAGTGGTCGACCGCCAGCCCTTAATGACTGCTACCAGCGACGTCCGCGTAGACTTGTCAGTATGAACAGACAAGCAACACTGCGTGAAATAACCGCAGGAATGAATGTGGGACGACCGACGGGCGTGACCGTTAGGACAGTACGGCGAAATTTGGATTTAATAGGCTATGGCAGCAGAAGACCGACTTCGGTGTCATTCCTACCAGCACAACATCGCCAACAGCGGCGCTCCTGGGCTCGTGACCATATCAGTTGGACCGTAGACGACTGGAAAAAAGTGGCCTGGTCAGATGAATCATGGTTTCAATTGGTAAGAGGTGATGGAAGAGTACGGGTGTGGCGCAGACCCCATGAAGTCATGGTCCCCAGTTGTCAACAAGGCTGGTAGTGCAAGCTGGTGGTGGCTCCATAACGGTTCGGACTGTGTTTACATGGAATGGAATGGGTCCGCTTGTCAAACTGAACCGATCTTTAATTGGAAATGATGACGTTCAGCTACTGGGAGACCACTTGCAACCATTCATGGACTTCATGTAGCTAAACAAAGATGGAATCTTCCAGGATGACAATGCGCCATGTCACCGGGCCGTAAGTGTTTGCAATTGGTTTGAAGAACATTCTGGACAATTCCGGTGGATAATTTGGCCGCCGCGATCACCCGACATGAATCCCATCGAAGATTTATGGGACATAATCGAGAGATCAGTTCGTGCACAAAATCCTCTACCGAAAACACTTTCGGAATTATGGACATCTATGGAGACTGCATGGCTCAATATTTCTCCAGAGTCCTTCCAACGACTCGTGAAGTCCATGCCACGCCGTGTTGCTGCACTTCGCCGGGCAAACGGAGGACCGACACGCTATTAGCAGGGTATGCCATGACTTTTGTCACCTCAGTGTAGATCTCAAGTCGAGATTACTGTAGAGTCTCTCAGTCGAGATTACTGTATAAATAATCACGAAAGTTTTTTTTTCTTTTTTTTTATGATGAAAAAAATTGACACACTAGTTTTTCAGACCATGTATTTACTAAAACGTAAAAAAATCCTGACATTCCGTAATTTATTTAAAATAAAATTATTGCATTATAACAAATAAAGAAAATTTTAGTTTCATTTTCACTTTCATTTTTGTAAAGCGTGATGTAAACTGTGGACCCTTTATTTGATGCTCCGCAAAAATATTGTAATGAAACAGAAATAAGTGTTTTTCTTACAAGAATGCTTTAATAGATTTGGAATTTGGAATCTATTTTTTGTAGTGATTCACAGCTCATTTAGAACTGTAGACGTCAAGTCTGAGTATAATAGCGAACTAAATATCATCAGAGTTTCATAAAATTAATCATGATCAAACTAATTATTTCGAAAAATTGAAGAAAATGAAGAAATAATTAGAAATCAGGTAATAAAGAAATTCGTTGTTGCAAAGGCAACATTATTAGGGATACAGCATTAAATAATGTCATGATATCTGACATTTGATGCATCTGACATAGAATTAAAATGCATTATTTTAGACAAATATTTTATGATGTAAATAACAATAAATGTCTTTTTACACAGTACTTTTTACAGTTGAACTTCTTTTTAAGGGACTTCTATTTTACGGAATTTTCTACTTAACGAATTTTATTTGGATCTGGTTTGTTAACAAAAGTAACACAGGAAAAACCTCTAAATAACAATCACGAATTTTTATTTAGTTAATCTTTTAAAGACAATATTTTAGCATTCTAATCATTTCAACTAATAAGGAAGTCAATTTTATAAATTACTTTTAGTATTTTTATTATTTTTTTATCAGCTATCATTGTACATAATTACAAAATTATGCTTGTGAGTTTCAGATACTCACAACTTCAAATAATCGGTCTTACAGTCATTTTGAAAGTAATGTTTAAAGTCACATCATGTATTATTTTAATGGCGATGCTGTAAATGTCGACAAAATGAAAGCTTGAAAGATAAGCTTATTTTTGTATTTATTGCAAAAAAAATAAGTATTATACATAAGAAATATCGAAATAAGCAAAAATATTCCACATTGCATATAGTTTTTAAAACAGAGATAAGAGAAATGAACTAGTACATATTAAATGAAAAAACAGACCTTATGAATTTCTATTTATCGGTATTTATATAGTGCTGTTTTTGTTTTCTTTGAAGAAGAAGAAACATGAAATTCGTTAAACAGTATTTGTAAGTGTAACAGTGTTTTTGAACTCCTTGCTTTTAAGGGACAGGTTGTGACATATATAAGAAATGGGATTTATTTCTTTATTAATTATACGACACGGAAGCGGGAAGAGAATTAGCAGTAATATTATAATATTCTGCTCATCTTTATCATTTTTCCAAATTATTTTTTTATATAATATTAAAATATAATATTAAAATAATAAGCAACTAAGTTCATTGTAAACGATGCCATGAAACTGTAAACTATTATTCATTTATCATATTCAAGGCTGGAGTAGCACAGTTGAAGTTTATTCCAACAGAGCGAAAAATGCCCAGACCAGGGATCGAACCTGGATACTTGGCGTGCCGTGCCAATGCCTTACCTGTTAGGTTATCCGGACCGATACCTGGCTGACACAATTCACTCTCTTATTAGTTGGACTTGGCTACGAACTGCAGAGCTAGTTTCATTCACCCGAGCTGTGCTACTCCAGCCTTGAATATGATTTAATCCAGTTGGAAAAAATATTCGTTCCCTTCAATATTATTCACTTTCTTAACTTTTGCTACTTTTTCCGAACATTCTTGTATTAAATTAGCATTTTGTTTATTATTTTGTCATCATTACTTTTATTTCCTTCGAACGAATTATTTTCTCAATAATTCATTCTATAATAATCATTATATCAAGTTTGTTACAAAATATGTACAATGATTATTACATCAATCATTGTACAATGAAATTCGAGTTTCGTGTTCATATAGGTTTCGTTTCTATGGTTAACTTTCAATGTCTTGCATGCTTTATTTCCAAAACTTAATGAATCGTTTCATAAATTATCTTTGAAATAAATTTGGGAAGAAAATATAATTTTATAAATCTTATATGATTTAAATTAGGTTGAATATTTAGTTTGAAAATTACGATATACATATATACAGTACAACCTCAGAATAGCAGACAGATCATGGTCCTGGAAATTGTCCACTATTAAAAGTTTGCGTTCAAGGGGGTGGGCAGGGGTCAGCTTCTTTAGCCTAAAATGTAAGTCATTTTTATTCGCTTACAAAAAAAAAAAAAAAAAAAAAAAAAAAAAACAGCGATAGCATCTCTTCGGATTCTAGCTTTATATTAACTTATTATATCACTTAAGGTTAGTTGGGGTAACTGAAACCACGAGGTAACTGGGCCATAGGCTGTTTTATAAAAAAACTGTTGGTGTTTTTTAAGTTTTAGCTTTTGTGAACAATGGCCCTTAATCTCTACTTCCTAAAACAACATGTATCAACTCAATCATAACTCTCACTTTGCTGTAATAGGTTGTCAAAAATTTGCGATTCTTTTTTTTTTAAACAACGTCTATATGGTTGAACTTCCTCGGCTCATTATTAAAATACTGTAAGTACTTTTATTAAACAATAATTTTTTTTTAAGATTAGACATATAACTACATTAATATTATTAGGTATCTATACATATTTACTTCATGTTTCAAATGTAAGCTCGGTGTCCCAGTTACCCCATATATTTTTCAAGAATGGGATAACTGGGACATGTATCCGGGGTAGCTGGACCATGCTGGATCCAGTTACCCCAATAGTTATAAATAATTTTCTTGTGTTTCTGTTACTACGGGAAGTAAATTTCTCCATTGTTTTTTGCTCACAATAAATAAAATGATAGAATGCCTAATTAAAATTATGTAATGAAATTTAAAAAAAGCATATTGAGTGGTATCAAACCAAATTTCTTGGCCCCTTGAGAGGCGCTGGTGCCGTTATGGCATCACTTAATTTCAATTCCTAATTGCCACAGTGGCACTTGAATTTTATAATGAAATTTTCACCTTTATTAAGTACGCGAAAATATACTTTTACTTCCTTTCAGATAGATTCTCTTGTAAATATTGGTGTCATTAAATTATTTCAACATTTTACGAATGCAAGTACCTTGCCCCTAAAAGCGAGATAGCCAGACCTTGAAATTGTACTATACACAGGGGCCCCATTTTATAGGGAAACTTTTATCATTCCTACCACTATTTTGAAAATAATATCTTCATCGCACCTTTATGTAAGGGCTCTGGTAGGAACAATAAAATTTTCCCTATATAATGCGACCCCTGGATAAAGTACTTAAGTACTTACGTAGCAGTTTGTTCATAGATTTTCCTTGCTGTTTTTTTCCTTAAAATACCCATGTGACTTTTATACTTATTATCTACATTAAAGTACATAAGTACGTCCTTATGTTTTTGGTATAAATATATCTAATATTTTCACTTTTAGTGCTTTTTTTAGGCACATTGACAGCAAAGGTTTCCCTTACAACGCTGTTTATTGACATATATTTACATGATCTGCCTGGATTAAATTTTTTTTCAGTTGTTTACACTTTTTCAAACATGACCTGATATCCGATATGAAAAAATATGCACGCGTGTGGAACATAGACCCCCCCTGGTCCAGTTACCCTATTTTGGGGGGCAACTGGACCCATGAGGAAAGAAAGATGAAATATGCATATTGTTATATTTTTAAATATTAAAATGTAATTTTGAGCATTTCTGCCTGATAGAGGGAACCTAACTGAACACATTTACAGAAGTTCAAGCTTTAATTCAAATGAACATTAGTTTTTTGAAACTGAATTGTCAGAAGCTCCAGAGTCACATTGTAAAATCATGTCCCAGTTGCCGCAACTAACCTTATATATTTTATTTTTTTTGGCGGTTTATTTATTTATTTATATGTGATGATTTTATGTAATAAAATTTAAAAAAAGCATATTGAGTGGTATCAAACCAAATTTCTTGGCCCCTTGAGAGGCGCTGGTGCCGTTATGGCATCACTTAATTTCTACTGTGATACTAACTTCTGTGAACTAACTTCTGTGATACTAATTGATATAACAAGAAGACTAGTTTACCTTTAGCAAGCACAGATAAATAAATTACATTTTACTTTTGGATGTCATAAGAACCAGCACAAACGATTACCTTTATTTTAAATAAAGCATACCTGTCACACACTTCTTGAGGAAAATTGTCGACAAGTTTGTACCTAGTTTGACTACTAGTATGTTTTACAGACAGGTATTACTATAGTAAATCAGGAAATATAGTTTAGTTCTTTAATTTTTTTTTCTCTGTAATGAGACAAAATTATAAATAAAAAGGCATAAAAGTGTAGTGTTCAATATGTTTCTTCAAATGAAAAGCGATCGTAATACGTCAAAAGCCATTTCAAAATCAATGAATGACATAAAGGTGTAGACGTCTATGCCAGTGGTTCCCAACGTACGCCCCACCGTGGGGCAATTTGACTTTTTAGAGGGGGAATTCCAATTTTCTTAACCGTTTGGTATCAGTTTCTTTTGTCTCTTTTGTTATTATTTTTTAGAAAAAAAATGTTGAACTACAGTCCTAGAATATATAGTGTGCAGTTCGACGCTTAAAAAATTCATGCGAAAGTAAACCTCTAGTAGATGGCGCTGGATGTAGTACAGACTGGAAATTTCTGAAAGCAGATTATTAATCGGATGTAAATTAGTGCTTTTTATATACTTATTTTGACATCATATAAGAAAACATTTAACTATAGGAATTGATATTTACATGTAAACAACTCTGAAATATTTAAATAATGAATATATTTTTTACAAATTGTTATTATAGAACATAGACAAATTTTTTTAAATGACTCTTTTTCACACTCACTGGCCATTATATATGTACTAAAAGAAGGAAACTCCCCGATTCTAAAAAAGAAAAAAAAATCGATAGTATTTCCGAAATTGCTCAAACATACAAATTTTAAAAAATAAATTCAAAATAGCATTTTTTTTACTCTTATATCTTTACAAGAAAGTATTGGATTCGTGAAAATTTTTGAATTCCAGTTTTTGATGGATTTACACGTTTTAGGGGTCAGAGATTCCAAAAAACAAGTTTTTACAATTTACAAAAGTCTCTTTCTGAGTCTGACTCTGTCTGTATGTGACACAAATTTTGTAGGTGCTCATCTCAAGAACTGTCGCACTGAATTTAATAAAAAATTATATTCAGGTAGTCCCTGATACAGATTGATACTGATTAGTTTTTGGTGTAAATCGCTAAACAGGAAGCGCTGCTATGCTGCATTTTTCACGATTTCCGAAATAGCTCTATCTCAAGAACTCTAATGCACGGATTTTCATCAACCTTCAGATTAAGTTAATCCTTGATATGAATTGGTTCTATTTAAGTTTTATTACAGAGTTCATACAGAGTTGGGAAGAAAAAAATCCAAGCAGTCCAAAAAATTTTAAGGATTTGCCGTTGTTGTTGTTGTTTTCATGTGCTGCATCGCTATGTGATGTGCAGATTCTAATTTTTAATGCCCAATTTATTGAGAGAAAAACATTTCAAAAACAAATTTTACTCTATTAGAATCTAATTGTTAGTGCTGAAATTGCACAGTACTCACAATATATTGCTCGCTGATTTCGTAAGTTTAAATACAAAATAGACAATCAACTTTTTTATGCAGTGACCAATGGTCATAGAAATAGAGATTAGTCAAACCCCAAACATTTATTATGTATATCACATACATGATACATCTTAAAGAAAATTTTATAAGGCAAAAAAAAGAATGCTAAACGCAACATACAAGGAAAAAAAATGTTTTGAATTTATTCTTTTAGAACAGCTGTAATCGCTTTCTTTAAAGATGAAACTTTGACGAAATTCGCATTTTTTTCGGAATGTTATGATGAAATTCTCGGTTTTTTCGCGATCTTCTGGGGAATTCGCGTTCTTTTTCGTGATGTTATGAGGGAAATTCACGTTTTTTGCGATCCCTTGACGAAATTCGCGAATTTTGGCGATCATTTGACGTAATTTGTGTGTTTTTTGCGATCTTTTGACGAAATTGGTGCATTTTTCGTGGTCTTTTGAGGAAATTCGCGTGTTTTTCGCGATCTTCTGGGGGGGGGGAATTCGCGTTTTTTCGCGATCTTTTAATGGAATTCGCGTTTTATTTCGATAATTTGACGGAACTCACGTTTTTTCGCGATCTTTTGATGGAAACTGCATGCTTTTCGCGATCCTTTGCCGAAATTTGCGTGTTTTTTGCAATCCTTTGACGAAATTAGAATGTTTTTAGTGATTCTTTGACGAATTTCGTGCGTTTTTTGCAATATTTAGAAGAAATTTACGTGTTTTTCGCTATCTTTTGAAGAAATTTGCCTGTTTTTCACGATCTTTTGAGAAAATTCGAATTTTTTCGCGATCTTTTGAGGAAATCCGCTTTTCTTCTCGATCTTTTAACGAAATTCGCGTTTTTTTCGCGATCCGTTAAATAAATGCGTCTTTTTTTTTTGCTGTCTTTTATGGAATTCGCGTCTTTTTCACGATCTTATGAAGAAATTCGAGTTTTTCCGCGGTCTGCTGGATAAATTCGCATTTTTTCACGGTCCTTCGACAAAATGTACGAATTTTTTCCTAGATCGATTTACGAAATTTGACTGTATTCTTTGGAACATATTCGCGAAAAGCGCGATTTTTCTGAGATTCTCGGCTAAATGCCAAACATCGATAAATTTTAAAATAAAGGTCGGTTAACAGTGTCGAAAAACGGACTTTACGGACCTAATAATTGAAAAACGGACCTAGCGGGAGACCCTGCTATTAAGATTCTCCTAACCAATCAATGCTGTGCTTCAGATGAATGACATGCATAAAGGATTTACCGTGCTTTTTACAATCACGATTTTTTTTCCTTTGCACAATATCGCTTGCGTCCGAAGCCACAATACAATTTAAGGAGTTTCTAAGGAGTGGTTTGCTTATCTAAGTAGTTCTAAGTACTACTTTGGAATGTTTTCATTTCTAAGGAGTTTCCAAGGAGTCTAAGGAGTCTGTGCGGACCCTGGTTTTAGAGTCAATCGCCCAACAGGTGGCCCTGGCTATGCTGAAACTTTCCCGGTTCCCGCAATAGCTCTATCTCATTAACTAATGCACGAATTTCCATCAAACTTCAGATTCAGGTATGCCGTGATAAATATTATTGCTGATTATGTTTTGGTGTAAATCGCCCAACAGGTGGCGGTTTTATGCTGCATTTTTTCGATATGTGCAGTAGTCCTATTTCAAGAACTAATGTACGGAATTTCAGAATCCTCACGATGGGCATAGATTGTCATTTAATTTTGGCACTGCGATAGCGAATTTTGAAGTGTTAACATGTATGGGATAGAAGAAAGTTTTGGGATTGCCACACCCAACTACTTTCTTTATGCTTTTTGTATTATATATAGGAAAAGTAAATAATTTCAGAAATAAATTCAAAGATTAATTTCATTTTAAGTTTGCGTTCACTTTTAAACGTCTACAACTGTCCACTATTTCTAAAACTATGCAAACATGCTATGAATATTTAAAAATATTTAAAATTCTTAAAAAAAATTATAAAAAATTTTTCTTTATGAATTATGTATGAAAAGTAAATAATTTCAAAAATAAATTCAAATGTTAAATTCACTTTAGCTTTATTTGCAAGTATCAACAACTGATCACTACTTCCAAAAATGTGCAAACATGCAATTAATATTTAAAAATAAATTCCCAATAACAATATTTACTTAGTGTTATTTTCAAAACAAAGGCCCATTTGTTAAATAAATCTTTCCGACACTGGGAATCACTTATTAAAATTCTTAAGAAAAAATTATAAACATTTTTTCTTCTTCTTTTCCCTTTGTATTATGCATGCAAAAGCAACATAGGTTTAGAAATTACAAATATTCCCAATTCAAAACAAAGTACAAACGGATTGTACATCCAAAGTTGTGTAAACCAATATTGATATTTTAAAATAATTTTCAGTGCATTGTGCATGAATAAAAAACAGCATTTAAATTATATTTATTTTATTTGCTTACTATATGAAATATATACGCCCACAAAGCAATACCTTTGCTGATATTTCTTGTTAGTTTTTTTTTTTTTCTCAGTATTTTTTCTTTTTTTCTCGGTTTTTTTCTCATAGTTTTTTTTTTCTAGATATTTTGTTTTTTAAAACAAACATGGATCTTAAACTTCATGTGAAAAACTCGCGTTCATTTACGATATGCTTCACTGTTACCGGGCTAAAAGCTTTGAAAATTCCAGTCGGTAATAACATGCGCGCCACCTTGTGGCATCCTTCTTTTCAAGACCAAAAGAAAACGCGTTGGCAACTAATGAACGACACACTATCTATTCTAGGCAGTGTAGTTGAACACTGAAAGCAAATAAAATATAAGCAAAATTTAAAAAAAAATCAATTTTTTTTAAATAGGATTCTTAAAAAAATTCAAATTAAAGGTTTAAAGTAGAATTTACGCCAGAAAAAATAAACAGATAGTATTTTTAAAAATTTTGACATAAATTTTACAGTATTAAAAGTCTATATATTTTTTCTGGTTAAAATTGTACTTTAAAATTTTTCGTAACGTTTTCCATTATTTATTAAGTGAGCTTTCTACTTCTATTTGCTTTTCTGCATGTCACATGGAGAATATTTTACATGTAAAACTACTTAAAAAATATAAACCTGACTGTCTTGAAAATATTTAACCTAAAAAATACATGAAATATCAAAACGAGGTATTATCAACGTTATAAAATTTATAAATCTTAAATAGCATTAGAAAAGGTAATGTGTAGATAGTAAATACATATGACTCCACTTCATGTATTCTACACAGTAAATAAATTTACATGACCAATTATACAATTTTAAATTTTAAAATATGCATGGAAGACAATTGAGTCATTGAGAACCAGAGTGACCCAACCTTTCAGTTTGTGATTTCGAGTAAAATGCATTTGAAAATTTGGAACAAATTTGTATTAAACTCTTTTAAGCCAGTTTTTAAAGGTAATGGGTAGATGGTAAATATCTATCTACTAACAAACTCTTTTAAATCAGTTTGTGAAGTGGCCAGAGGATAAAACTTGATCAGACAGCAATGATGATTATGTTGGCAGTGCCAGGGTGACCAAGTCACTTGATTCCCTTTTCACTGGCACATTGATAAACAAGATAAGTCTGACAATAAATTAAACTAGCTTTATAAGTTGAATAGTTTCGAAATTGTTAAAATTCTTTATGTAGCGATAATAGATGTCATGGCAAACAATGCTTTGACTTTTCAAATTCATTTTTCACAAAAATGTGGGATAGCCCACTCTGGTTCTCAAAGCCACAATTAACGATATTGGGAAAGGGAAAACGGAGAAAATGTGTTGTGGTGGGAAATAATGGCTACTTAAAATTGTTAAAGAGGATGATGATCTTGAAATGCTTCTTGTGTATCGTGTTATCCATATAAAGAAAATTTAGTGACAAAAGCTTATCCATCACCTCTTAATAAGTTTAAATGAATTCTAAAATATATGAATCAGCAAACAAATAAATAGAATGTTAAATTCATCTTTAAAAAGTTAAACTTAAAATTACGCTATGTGCAGAATACTTAAAAGATGACAGCAAATATTTTTAAAGATGTTAAATTACTTTAGTACATTGTAGTACCTTCAGCTATAAACATTTTCTTCGTCGAGAATAAAAAACACTGTTATTAACATCTTATTTTCAAATTTCACGTAGTTAGTGTCGGAAGGAGTGAAAGTGAAAATAATTTTTAGATCCGAAAGGCATTGGGAAAATAAATATATGGATAAAAATGGAAATGGAATATTACTTGTTTTATGATTATTTAAGCAAACTGAGCCAAATTCTGGGTATGTTGTAGGATAAAGCGTCATTACAAACAATATTTTCTTTTAGCAATAATTTCTATTGATTCACGGATAATTGATTCATGATAATTTTTTAAGGGACATATAATTTTTGAATCTACAAAATTAACTTTTATATTCTGCTTCTGGTTAAGTCTTTACAGGGCTCTTGTTGAATGGTTGTACTTCAAATCTCTCAAATGTTTTTTAATACGGTCTTTAAGTTTGCGAGAAGTCATTCCTATGTATTCGAGATAAATATTTTCTGTTACAGTGGAATTACATATACTCCAGAAACTTCATCTTTCGGGATCGGCTCTGTTTTGGAACTAACTAGATCTTTCAATTTTACTAGAGCAGTGGCGATTAAGTTTACGCCAAAGCGAAAAGAGTACATGTCTGGTCTGAGTTTTTCGAACAGTGCTGCAATGTACTTCATTTTGCAATATATCCCACTACTCAGGGGATTTTTTGTATCTTTATGAGGTTTTTCTGTGAGTTGATTAGTCAATAATGCGTTTTGGAAAACCGCTCTCAACTGCAATTTTTCTAATTGTATTTAATTAATTTTCAAGATAATTAATAGATCAAACACTAAATGCTCGTCTTATATAAAAGATGAACGAAGCAATTTTGTAGTTGAAAGGTGACGTACTTTCAAAAGGAATGATGCTGTTAGACCTATTTACTTTCCTGTAAACTGTGCATTGCTAATTAGCATCACGTCAAGAAATGACAACTCGTAATTCTTTTCTATTTCGAGAGTAAATTGCATGTTAGGATCCATGTTTTTTATTCTGTTAAGAAATGCATACAATTCAGATAAACCGTTATCCCATACTATGAAAATGTCGTCCACATAACGGTACCATACTGACGGAGTTTAAACGTTTTTTACTAAAATTCTTTCTTCAAATGGACGTAACTTGAAATCAGCTAAATTGCTTAAGATTGGGGAACCCATTGGTGCTCCTTTAATCTGCTTATAAATTTTCTTATTAAAAATGACCACCATATAATCTGGGCTTATCCTGGTAACTGGAAATAATATTTTTATTTTTGATAAAAAAATTATACGCAGACCAAAATAGACCCGATCCCGAAAGATGAAGTTTCTGGAGTATATGTAATTTCACTGAAAACAGGAAATATTTATCTCGAATACATAGGAATGAGTTCTCGTAAAATTAAATAATATATTAAAGTACATTTGAGAGTTTTTAAGTACTACCCGCCGAAAACAGCCCTGTCAAGACTTAACCAGAAGCATAATATGGAAGTTAATTTCGAAGATACAAAAATTATATGTCCCTTAAAGAATTATCATGATTTAATTATCCGTGAATCAATGCCCCACCAGTGGCAGAGAGGGTCTGCTCTCGAAGCTGGTAAACGGGAGGTGCAGGGTTCAAACCCAATCGCGCCCGTCGACCTAATCGTTCGGAGTTTTCGTGGTTTTCTTCGACCCATGGATTTTTCATGCGTAAATACGGGTTAGGTTCCCTTAGAAAGACTCCCACGGGGGAGGGCACTCCCCCCAGTGGGTCTATATCTATCGTGTTGATAACTGGCCGTCATAAACACAACCAACCAACCAACCGTGAATCAATAGAAATTTTTGCTAAAGAAAATATTGTTTGTAATGGCGCTTTATCCACAACATACCCTGAATTTGTCTCAGTTTGCTTAAAGAATTATAAAACACGCAATATTCCACTTCCCGCTATATCCATATATTTGTTTTCCCAATGTTTTTCGGATCTAAAAATCGACTTTCACTTTCACTTCTTTCGACACCAACTACGTGAAATTTGAAAATAAGACCTTAATAACTGTATTTTTGTATTCTCTGACGAAGGCTATGTTTATAGTTGAAAGTACTAAGAAGTACTAAACTAATTTAACATCTTTTTAAATATTTTTTGTCATGTTTTAAGTATTTTACGCATAGTGCAATTTTAAGTTTAAATATATGAATGTTATCAATTTTAATGCTAAAAGTAAATCTCTATTCAATATACAGGGAGTTTCAGAAAATATGGGCAAAACTTTTAGAGGTAGTTGTACACATAAAAACAAACAATTTTCATCAAAGAATGTATGGTCGAAATTAAGACGTAAAAGTGCTAGAGGGAGCCAAAGGCGATATTCACTGTTGCCAGTGGGATACTTTTTTTTAAATTCAGATTTATTGATTGGCACCACTTTTTTGAAATGGTAAAATTCCCCTTGTTTAGCCTTAATTAATATTTTATTAAATAAGGCGAATTTTGCAATTTCAAAAAAGAGGTGCAAATCAAGAATTCTGAATTTAAAAACAGTAGCCCACTGGTAACAGTGGATATGTTGTTATGTGAGGAAAACAAATAAAGAACGAATAAGTGACAAAAGCGAGATGGGAAACCAGTCTCCGCATAATCGTTGAATCTCTAAGCCATTTCCATTTCAATTCCGTAGATAAAATGCTCATCAGCCTTTTCCCTATTAGTGCAGGGCAACATCTTCCGTTACTTTCCTACTGCGATTGACATTTGCACACTCAGACCAGCAGCTTTTATGTATTAATCGAGGCGAAATTCGCGTACGCGGTCTTCTTCTTCCACATATGATATTTGCATGGACCAAGTCAGTGTTGCGAGCGGACTACATTTTTAAAATTCAAATTTTTTGATTGTCACCAGTTTTTTTTTATTATTATTATTCTTAACCCGCCTTGTTTTCACCTTATTTAAACTGTCATGTCGAATTTCTCTATTTAAAAAAAATGGTGACAATCAATAATTCTGAATTTTAAAAAAGTATCCCACAGGCAACATTGGACTAAGTTTCCAAATGCGCCAGCACCTATGGGTTTTATTTTTGACCATGCATTCTTTGATGAAGGTTGTTTGTTGGGATGTGTACTATCACCTCTTAAAATTTTGCCCGTCTTTTATGAAACACCCTATATTTTGTGACGATAAAAATGCAGACCGTATAACATTCATCTTTAACATCGAGGGAACTTGGAAAAGTACAACAAGATTCTTTTTGGCACAAAGGCGAAAATGCATTTATAGAATTATGTTAAAAACACATTTGTCAGCAGTTATTATAGAATATAAATTAATTTATCTTACTCCAAATTCTAAAACACATTCACATAAAGTCCTTCGTTAATTTTTATGAATAAAAGAGTTTTTTGTCCCTTTGTGTATTTATTTATTTTTTCGCGAGGGTTAGAGAAATCTGTCGCACATATTGGTCTCAAATTTGGGTAGGTTAATCGAAGACATGCCCGAAAGCTCCTGAGACTCGGATTTTTTATATATTTTTATAATTAATCAAAATCTTAATTTAAAACCCTCTTTAAACGCTAATGAATCAGCTTCTCTTTTTCATCAACTGAAATTGCTATTCGTGCTAAATAGACGGAAGTACAAAAAAAAAAAAAAAAAAAAAAAAAAAAAAAAAAAAAAAAAAACTTAAAAATATTTATTTAGAGGAAATTTTCGGGGCTTTGAACGGACTTTTTATTTAAAAAAAATTATGATTACTTACTATTCAAAAGACTTTTCTTTTTGAGGTTGTTGGTTGTTATAAAATTTTCCAGTTTTCCTGCAGTTTAGCATATTGTCATCTACGTTCATCGAATAAAGAGTAGTAATACCCAAGAATATATGACACTATTCTATGCGAAAGGGCAACGTCGGTTTGATTTTCTAGTAAATTCTGTATGTTAAACTCGAATTGTATGCAACATGTTTTTAGTTGCTATTACGTTATTTGAAAAAAAAAAATACTTCACAAACTCTATAACCATAATTTAAAAAATCCATAACTAATCGTTATTGAATTTCATGAATGAAAATAAAAACTAAATCAGTTTCTGGGGACAGTGTATTTTGTACTTTTGATGATAACAGAATTCAAACAGATTTTCAAAAAGTTATCAAAAATCCTTTCATAACATTTTTATGAATAAATTTCCTAATAAATGGCAATTTTTCAAATTACAAACATTTGTTAAAATTTAGAATAGTTCGAAGTATAAATGTATGTAAAAGTAAGAAAAATAATTTGCTTAATGTAAATAATAAAAATAATTTCCCTTCTCTTATATAACCTTGTAAATATAGAAATCTATGACGTGTTTTTGACTTCATTTTAATTAAAAATATCTTTTTAAAATTTAGTACATAAATCCAAAGCAGATATATCATTAGCATAAATCTAATTTTCTCCCTTGTCACCTTCACGATAAGCTGTTTTAAAGAAGTGTGAAATCAGCATTGTCCCAATTCTGTAATTTAATAAGAATTGCACAACTCTTGATTTTGGCGAAGCTAATTAACTGTCATTTATTAAAAAAGAATCTTAAAGATTTCTAATAATATAAGTTAAATTTCAATGACAAAATGTCCTGCATAATAACAACTCCAATTTTTCATCAGCAAGATCACTCGGATTTTATTGGAAATTAATGACAAATAGCTTAGTTTTAATATTATGAGAATAAAAATTTCTTGAAAATAATGCCTTTTGACGTTGACAAAATTACCTTAAATAAAAAGATAGTAAAATTATTTTATTATTACCTTTTTATTATATAAAAATATTTTATGAATTATAAGTAGACGTTAAGATTAATTAATCTGCAACTAGTCCGGCATGAAACATGATTTACTGTTCATAAATATTCTATGTTTAAAATAGTGTCTGTCTGATAGTAAGTCCGTTTAGTAGTAAACATTTGTTAAAATGTAATGAATACTGGGGTTTTAAAAAGAAAGTATTTAATAAAATAAGTAAAACTAAATTAATTACCTATCAAAAAATATTTTTTATGTAACACAAGGTATGACATTTTGGTAGAAAAGCTTCATAGATTGAACTAGGGCTCCTTTAACACAGGCTGAATGATCAAGCATCTTTTTTCCGACTTATCGTTTGTTTTCCCTTGATCTCTATGGGGCGAGAAATGTTTGAATGATTATTAAGCTACAAAATCGTTAAAAATGGACGGTTGTTCTGCAGAAAATTATTCTAACCTATTCAGGAATGGGTTTAGAGTATTTAGATTCCATATAAATGAAAACAAGTGGAATAAGTTGTGTATAAATGTTTAGAAATGTTTAGATCTACGCAGTTAAAAATTTGCAGCATTCTGTCAAGTCATTCGACCGTTTTTTGAAAAAACTGTTTCATAACCGAAATTTAACGATATTCTGACCATATAATGGCCAGTAATATGGTCAGAATAGAGTTAAATTACGGTTGTGCAACCGTTTTCGATAAAAACGGTCAAATGACTGGACAAAATGCTGCAAATTTTTAACAATGTAGATTCAAGAGTTGGGTTGGGTTGATTTTTGACGGCCGATTATCAACTCGCGAGATATAAGCCCAAGGGTGGAGTGCCCTTCGTAGGGGGGGGGGGGTTCTAAGGGAACGTAACCCGTATTTACGCATGGAAATCCAAGGTTCAAAGAAAACTCCGAATGGCTTAGCCAACTGGAGTGAGTGGGTTCGAACCCAGCACCTCCCATATACCAGCTACCAAAACAGAACTAGATTGAAGAACTAAGCCAAACACCGCGCCACTGCTTACATGTATAAAACAAACCGGTTCTTCGAATCCGATACATTTTGCACCGGACGGGTGAGAAAAGCTTAAAATATAAAAAAAAGAGGATAAAAATCCGCCACCACCCATTTCTAGAAATTTTGCTTTATTGATTCATTTATTTATTTATTTTGTGGTGTGAAGTGCTGATTTAGACAGGTGAATCCATTTTATGTTTCTAAAATGTAAAGAATAGGCGATTTTAATTCGAAATTTAAAATTATTACATTTTTGCGTGAGAAGGGGGGGGGGGGGGTTAAAAAGGAAATAGCCGAAAGTGCAGAGGGAGGTGGGGTTTAGGTCATCATATATTTTTTGTTATGAAACAATGAGAAAAAAGTTAGAAAAATGTTAAAGATTTTAAATTTTGTAAACTAAAAAATGTGGGAGGTGACAAATTTTATTATTATTATTTATTTATTGCAGTGGGGAGTGCGTTTAATTTAACAATCCACTATTTAATTACTGTTTCTATAAAATTACGAATAGAACAGACAAAATTAAAAATGAAAGAATTTTGTTTAACTATTGAATATTTTGAATGCTCAGCTCGGGGGAAGATGCGAAATTGGTAATTTTAGAAGGGGGAGATTTAAATAATTGATTATTTATTGTTGTGATAAAATAATAAATGAGCAGAAAAAAAATAATAATAATTAGTTTTACAAATCTTAAAGCGGAAACGCTGAAGGATCTTATTCTTCCTTATTAAATTGTTTCCTTTTGGAAATTTTTAATAAGAGGTTATTTTACATACAACTAAATCGCAAAAACTGTGCATTTAACTGACGTTACTTACTTCATAGAATATTACCGTTTGAAGATTTTTTTATTAATAACAAATTATATCATAATTTCATAGTGAAAGTAATAAAAACATAGTCCAATACATGTCAATATATATATACACACTGGTTTCCAAATATTAATGAAAAATAGCAAAAAGAGCGATAACTCGTTCAAAAATAAACCTATCCGTATGAAATTTGCATATATTGTTAACTAAAAGATTCTGAATAAAATTTCAAAATGCAAATTAGTGGCGCTGCAATCGGATTGCGTCATCTGTGCGGAGCATAAAAATGCATGCTTGAGAGTACAGCTGCTGGTGTCACTGTGATTATGAGATAAGAAAACTGAGATAGCCAATTCATTAGTATGACCACCAGGTATCATTTGTCCGCATAACTGCGATATAGAAATTTGGAATATTAGATGCAGGCCAAAGTCTGACAGAGGTGGTCAGATGGCTAAATCTGAGTCCTTCTGTTGCTCATAGGCTTTGGAAACAATTTCGAATCACTGGTTCGACCTCAAGAAGGTTTAGCCAAGGACGGGCAAGAGCTACGACAAGCACCGATGACCGATATTTGTGGTTATGTGTACAAAGGAAGAGAACAGCAACCCCCTATCATATTAGAGCCCCCTTGTTGCAGCCACTGAATGGTTGGCATCAATGGTTGGCTGTACGTAGAAAGCTTCATGAAGGTGGTCTTTACGCGATGCGACCAGACATTTGTGTGCCGCTCACCTTATGTCACTGGAGGGAACGTTTAAGGTGGGCGCGTCAACAACTTCACTGGACGGCTGATCAATGGAGGCGTGTTCACATCACAGATGAGTTCCAATTTAGCCTCCAAAGCGATAGTAGGCATTGATTGATTTGGGGAGAATAGGGAACACGCTATCATTCATCAAACATTCGTAAAAGAGATTCGTATGCAGGGGGCAGTATCTGTGTTTGGGATGGTGTCGATTTGGGCGTACGTACAGTCCTCCATGTCTTTCCACGTGGAACTGTGACTGCTTACGTGTATAGAGATGACATTCTTAATGCTTATGTGCAGCCTTATACCGGTGCAATAGGTAATGATTTCTTGTTACATGACGATAACGCTAGACTGCACAGGGCTCACATCGTAGAAGATTATCTTCAGCACCAAACAATTCAACGCATGGAATTGCCAGCACGATCACTGGACTTGAATCCCATCAAGAATCTTTGGGATGCTTTAGGATGCTTTAGGATGATGTTTCTCTGCTCTCAATCCTCCACCCCACCCCTCCGAAACTTGATACGCTTGCAACTGCTTTACAAAAGCAATGACTCGAACTTCCCAGCGAACTTATCGATCGCATCATTGACAGTATCACACATCACTGTATGTGCTGTATTGCTTCTAGGATTGATCGTTCTCCATATTAAAGGTACTTTTTCTATACCAATCTGACACATTTGTTATTTTTATTTTATAATTGTATTAATTTCTGAAACACCACAATCGTCTGGTAATTTCTTTTAATGTTATTTTATACCTTACTATGTGTTGTACATTGTGTCTCAGTTTTATTAAAATCCACTTGTAACACTGTGAGTAATCGCTACTTTTGTTGTTTTTCCTTAATTTTTTGGAACCAGTGTATTTCAAATTCAGTATTAATTCAATGCATATTGTCTTTCTTAAATATAAATCTAAAGCATATCGACAAACATTAATTGATGAAAATAACTTAATTTCTAATATAGAATTATACAAAAACATAACTACATGTAACGATTTTTTAATATACGACATAATTAAATGTCTTAGATATTTATTTTTACAATTTTTGCATGAGACTAAACTATTATACTACTAGCGTATAACTCCGTCAAAAATGACGGAATGTTGATCTGCATTAACAATCAGACAAAGCAAGCAGCAGTATTTATTGTAACAATAATAGTAATAATTAGCAAAATGAAACACAATTTTTGAAGATTTCACAAAACATTAAAATTAAGTATTCAACACGTTAAACGGATTTTTTTTTAAAGATATTATTTTTATAAAAATGAATGAAACTGAACTCTGTGTGATAAAGTCAGCGGGTTTTACTCGTGTATGCAGCTTTATGTTTCATTTCTAAATATGGGCTTGGCGTCATTTATCATCGATTAATATAAACAAAGGAACTTTTTGTTAAAATTTGTAGGGGTTTTTTTTATGTTGTTGTTGTTTTTGTATAGAAAATACGCTGGATGCATTGATTTAATTAAAGATAAATTTTTGAAAGCTTCAGCAATATAACTTTAAAATTTCATTTGGTATAAATAAAACAAAAATTATCATTATTGCTTTCGTAAAATTTTAATTTAATGTTATAATTTTTTAAGAACTTAGCTTATATCCATGCATTAGACTTGCATTAGACTTACATCGTATGTAATTTTTTTTCCATATCAAAAGTAATTGTCTGAGCGAAGCGAAGGCTAATACTCAGCGAAATATTACTGTCCGGACACTTTACTACTACGATGGATATTAACGCCATGTCCTACTAAAAAAAAAGCCTAATAAAAACCTTTCGTCAAGCATAACTCAAAAAATATTTGTCGGATTTCGTTTCTGATTGCACCAGAAGGTACCTATGAGGGTCGCCTACTGAATGCACCTACTATGAAAAATAAGTTCCAAACCGTTTAAAAATTATATAGAAAAAAACTCTTAAAAAAGCACAGTTTATCTGCATACGTCATAGAAATTTGGTGTGCGTCACTTTCACCGGTTGGCGTTTTCGTAGACAACTGGTTTGAACACATGGAGCAAATAAAAAAAAATACGCACGCAGTAATATTGAATAGATCAGTTTCAACCACGTGATCACAAACCTTGCAACAACCCGTGGCAACCAGTTTTGGTTGGCAAACAAATAATAATACAGTATTCCGTACCACGGAGACCGTTTTTAGCCTGTTGTATAAAATCTGGCAAGTTGTATGACATACAATTGTGGATGATTAAAACAAAAGACATGAGTGTTTATTGATCCGGGAGGTTATCTTTCTCTAGATGTCTGTCTGTCTATCATACAGCATGCAATTTTCTTGTAAAGGATGATATTATTGTGCATTAAAACCTCCATAACGGACACACCCGATTAATGGACACCTCTATTTAGCGGGCATTTTTTCGATTACCAACCCTTAAATAACTGTACATTTTTTACTCTCAGTAGCGGACACCTCCAAATAGAGGACAAATTCTGCCCTCCCGAGGTGTTCGCTATTCAGAAGTTTTACTGGTAAAACCTCCATAGCGGACACACCCGATTAGCGGATACCTCTATTTAGCGGACATTTTTTCGATTACCAACTCTTAAATAACTGTACATGTTTTACTCTCAGTAGCGGTCACCTCTAAATAGAGGACAAATTCTGTTTTTCGGGGTGTCCGCTATTCAGAGGTTTTACTGTATATAATATTGATAATTATTTTACAGGGCCGCACAAAAGAATAAGAATATATGAAACGAATATAAACTAAATTCGGGATTGGTAGATCGCTGATGGTAATGTAATTTTAGGATGTTGTTACAGTCATCCACAGCATGTTTTTAGAGTTTCGTTCATCTAACGAAACTCTACCTGTCTCACTCCTTTGTCTGTCTGTTTGTCCGTCTGTCACAGAGCCCGTTCTCAGAAACTATATATGTCGGAGACTTGAAAATTTGCATACTTATAGCTGAACACCACACATCAAACGGCAAATAATAAAATTTCGAAAAAGTCTAATATTTAACCCTCTGGGCTCTAACTTGTGTATTTTAAGCAATTTTTCCAACTCAGCCCCATTTAATTAAGTTGGAGACATGAAATTTTGCATACTTATAGCTGAACATCTCACATCAAACGACAAATAATAAAATTTTGAAAAAGGCTTAATATTTAACCCTTTGGGCTCTAACTTGTGTATTTAAAGCAATTTTTCTAACTCAGCCCCTAATTAAGTTGGAGACATGAAAGTTTGCATACTTATAGCTGAACACTTGCGATAATACGATAAATCATAAAATTTTGAAAAAGTCATATTTAACCCTCCGGTCTCTAACTTCTGTATTTTAAGCAATTTTTCTAACTCAGCCCCTAATTAAGTTGGAGACATGACATTTTGCCATTTTGCATACTTATAGCTGAACACCTCACATCAAACGACAAATAATAAAATTTTGAAAAAGTCTATTATTTAACCCTCTGGGCTCTAACTTGTGTATTTTAAGCAATTTTTCTAACTCAGCCCCTAATTAAGTTGGAGACGTGAAATTTTGCATACTTATAGCTGAACACCTCACATCAAACAGCAAATAATAAAATTTTGAAAAAGTCTAATATTTAACCCTCTGAGCTCTAACTTATGTATTTAAAGCAATTTTTCTAACTCAGCCCCTAATTATGTTGGAAACAAAAATTTGCATACTTATAGCTGAACACCTCACATCAAACGACAAATAATAAAATTTTGAAAAAATCTAATATTTAACCTCTAATATTTTGTCTCACGCAATTTTTAAATTTAAACTGTTTTGCAATACTATTTTTTGTTCATTTTGCATAATAAGTGTAATGTGACGTAATTTGTTCTATTTCTGATTTCTAACGCATGTTAATGAATTTATTTTACAATATCCTTTCTCTTTTAAAATTCACATGTAAATATAGTTTTTATGGCGTAATTTCCAATAAGTGCCTGCTTTTTATACCTAATTATTTAATTCCAATTTGAAGGGTTTTTTCTGTTTATAATAGTAACGTGTAAATAATTTTTTTTTATTTGAAGCAAACATTATTGTTTGCGCTGTTTATACAGTTGGCAACAGTTTAAATTAATACCATTTTCTAAAATATGTAAAAAATATCTGTCAAAATAATGAATATTTGAATTTAAAATAGAAATAAAACCTCAAAAAATGAGTCAAATTAAAAAAATTAATGAAATCTGCAGACCGGGATCTTCTATTGAATAAAATGATCTAAAAATGATTAAATTCCCATGTATAGCTTTTGCTCTTATAAATTTTTTTTAATGGAACGATTTTGTCCAACTTTAGCATTAAATATCTCTTAAAATAATTCTTCGATTTGAAAACTGTATGCATTAGTGTGTTGATCAAACATTTCGCTGTAATACCACCGATTTTCATATATTTGTATGCAATAGTTTTCTTAATATTAACGAAGAAAGACCTCCGGTCACAAAAAATTCAAAACCGGCGGCGGCGGTGACAGCGTTAGTTACTTTTTATAGAATAGAGAGATATATAAAAATGAAAACTTGTCTATCTGTCTGTTTGTAATTCTATAAAAAATCCACAATTTGGAAGCCAAAATTGTGAAGAGATACGGACATGTGTATTAAAACATGGCCGAAGCAACTAAAGTAATCCGGAATCGAAATAGTTTATAGTGAATTTTTAATTAATAAAAAACCACCAATTTAACAGCGATTTCTTATCAAATTTAGACATTTTTCGTTATAGCAGTTGCCAACAAATAAAAAACACAATAAAATTATTACTACAACAATTAATATTCTACAGCCTGATTTCCACGTGAAAAATGAAAATGAAATAAATAGTTTGATGAATTTTAAAAAAAAAGGTGAATATTACGTGATAACTTTTCTATTGCAAGATATTCACACGAAATATGAAAATGAAATAAATGGTTTGACGAATTTAAATGAAAGTGAATATAACTTCATAACTTTTCTATTTCAAGGTTTCCACGTGAAAGAGGAAAATATTACGTCATATTGGAAATATAAAGGGCATGGTGGATATAGTATAGCGTCATATGAGTGTGGAAAATGTATTGAAGCATGATAAAAACCCGATTAGGGAAATATTGGCGTATTTTAACATTATTGCTCCAATTATAAATTGAAATAAGTTCATTTATAGTGTATTCTTTTGCGTCTGTTATATACATTTATACATTTTTATATAAAGTTTTCATATGATTCATTCAACAACATTTCGACTGCTTTTTTTAATGTTTGTTTTGTGTTGTATGTTAAATTTTGAAATTGATTTTTCAGAACAAACATCCTTCAAATTCTGGGCAACGCCGGCACTTTAGTTTGTAACAGATAAATGGCTTTTGTATCTGTACATCTAATGCTAATATTATAAAGCGTTATAATATTATAAAGTGTATAATATTATTAATGCTTGTACGTTTGTGAGGTGTTATCTCTGAAACTGCATAGCCAACTTAAAAAAATGTTGGTGGCCATCTCTGCTCCGAAAAAAAAGACTATTTTATGTCAGTGCAAGAACCTACATCGCTGCAGGAGCAAAAAAGTTCTAAAATTGTGATTTCTGCGATATTGATTGGGTTAGAAACTTTAAATTTGGGTCGGTAGTTACTTTTAAGATGTTGAATACTCGTAATGAACGCTCTCTAAAAGGTTCAATTTGACGGATAAACGTAAAAATTTCTAGAAAGGTTCTAAACTATGATTTATTTGGAATACTGAAATTTTTGGGATACTGTTGGGGTTAGAAACTAGAACTTTGACATGGTAGTAATTAATAAGATGTAAATGCTCGTTGTAGAACGAATTCTAAAAAATAGAAAGACTAAACAAAGTGGAAAAAGATCTAAAGATGATCTAAGTAACGAAGAACATGGAACTGTTAGGAATATAAACATGAAAATTGACATGGCTGTATTTATCATGACGTAAATTCTCGCAATAAAACAATTTCTAAAAATGTCGCTATATAAAACAGCGCAGAAACAAAAAACTTTCAAAAATTTTCTATTTCTCTGTTACTGCTGAGTCCAAAATCTTCAAATTTTGCTTCGGGTTAGTTTTAAAATATACAATTGTCTCTATGAATGGTTTCTAAAAAATTTAAAATTTAAAAAGATGAAATTAACGGAAAGCGATCTCAATTACCATTAATTTGGAATTATTAGGTACAGCAACTTTAAATATTTCATAATGCTGCATTTCCTCCGCAAAACATGCGATTTAAATGCAACAAAACTGATAGATACCCACCTAGCATTAAATAAATTGTGTAAATATTGAATAAAGACCTGTATGAAACAGTGAGTAGATTGCCCGAAAGTACTTGTTAAAGTGTTCCTTCTCTAGGCTTTTCTCTCTCTCGCCAAGGCCACTAAGAGAGGGAAGTGCCGTTTTAAATGTGATATGAATTTTTTATCCGATTCATTTTTCTAGACATTTTATCATAAGGTCATATTCTCAATTATCATTAGTAGATTTTTTATATATTAACTTATTCTGGTGAAATTTTGTAATCGGGTTCATATTGGCGTATGTTAGCTTGCATGATTTGCTGAATAAATATGTATGGATTTGTAAATTACTTCAAATGACACTTTGACAGCTCAAAAGTTATGCAGACGATATATTCAGATCTTGTGTCATACTTTATGTTGTAATCATTGCCGATTTCTTTTATTTAATACATGCTAAATACAGCTCAACTTGTGCAGAATATGTTTGAAAACAAAACAATACAGCGTATGTAGTGGCCAGCATACACTCATCATTTAAATCCGATCGAGCATATCTAAAACACACTCTAACGAAGCATTGCATGCTACTGTTGATGTATTCGGTACTTTGATACTATATTAAATTTTGAGAAGAGAATTCCTTAAATGTTATCGACAACCTCATTGCATCCGTGGAAAACAGATATTGTACAATATTAACTATTCCGGGGGAGCACACACCATATAAAGTATAGTCCATTCTTTTTAAACATCATATATTTGTCATTTAAAGTTACTCAAATTGGTGCGGAGCGTCTGATTATGCTCTTGACATCATTTTATACAGTTAAAATTCCGATATAAGTAAATTAGTGTTTCATTTTCTATTTTACTTTTAATATATTGCGTACTTTCAATTTTATATCCATGCATGGCTGTCTTGAATGGTTTGATTTCCCATTTTTTTAAACGGTGTATACGAATTTATATATAAGATTTTGTAATTCTACAATTCGTTTATTTTCATCATTTCAATTTTTCGCAGTATAGGGACAATTAAAGATAACATCTCATTTTCTTTGCTTCCACATGTTATTATTAAATCTATGTTCTCAGCAATATCGCTCAGACTAATCCCTCTGAGGGAAGTCCTAGTTAAAATGTAAGGAATACACAATACCATGTTATGTACTGCATATAATAATTATATCAATGCAGATAAAATTTCGATTTTTAACATAATAACATTTGAACAAACAAAAATATAATTTACTAAGTTAAAAGGTAACTTATTTCAGCAGTACTAATGCAATAATGATAACATCTTATATTTCAGTTATATCTGGGAAAAAAAAAAAAAAAGAAAAAACATTTGTAATGCGAACAAAATTTTAAAAAAATTAAGCAAATAAATATTAAGCTAAGTAAAACTAAATTAAGATTCTATCAAATTCATAATAATATTAATACTAATCGTTTTATTTATATTGAATGAAATTTTAAAATTATATAAATGAAGCTTTTAAAAATTGATCTCGAATTGCATCATTACATCTGCATTTATTTCTCTACATCTGCATTCTCTACATCTACTATTACATCTGCAACTCTAATTTCAATCGAAATTTTTTTTTCATTTATATCGATTGCCAAAAGATGGCGCGAAAGTAAAGTTTAAAAATAGACGGTATTTTCTGTAATGCTCACGCCGAGGACAATAGTATTCCGAATACAGCTTGTACCTCCGGTTAATTAACTCCCTCCATTTTTCACTTAATCGTGAGTTGACATGAAAAAGCAAAAAACGCATCTCAAAACATTTAAAGGCTTTAATATGCTTCTACAAATATTTTAATAACGGAATCAGATGTAAACCTGTAGTTTTTGTTTTTAATGAAACATTGTAAGAGTCATTCATTTGTTTCTATATTTCGAATTTGTAGTTCTAAATGGCAGCAGTCTTCGTTTGTTTATGTCTCACACTCTTGTTATCCGTTGTTAATAATAGCTGGTTATCCGCTATTTTTAATTTAGAATTTAAAACATAATAATCTGATAGTTTTTGAACGTTTTAGGTAAAATAAAGAAGAATAGATGTGATACAAACCAGATTATGATTATATTTCCATACGTTGAACAATTGGCCAACTTACGGTCTCTTGAATATTTATCCCTAATATGGCATCGATAATTGTTTTTCTCGAGGATGGGTTCGCCCCGTATTTGTTAGACTTTGTTTTATTATATAGAGATTAGAGCAGCGTAACTAAATTCACTCGCCACCTTACGCGATAAGACGCCAAGTCAAGCGTCCGTTTAGAAACTAAATGGAGGCGTGAGTTACCCCTTTCTACAGGCTCCTTACGTTGACCGACGTAGACTATGACGAAGTACCGTCTCTGTCAGACATTGACGAAGCGGTTTCTAATGTTTATTGAGTCGATTCACAATTCACAGTCTTGGCAATGTTATTTATTTTTATATAAAGTTTTGATTTTATACATTTTATTTAAAAAAATATAAAAGTTGTATGCATAGATTTGAAAAAAAAAATCCTCTAGAAAGAATATCTGTAAAAAACACTTTGCTTTTAATCTTTAAATTACTTTTTTTATCAGAGAAAAAAAGCCTCTCAAATGAACATATGGTTTCCAGAATAATTATCCTTATGTAAGAAATTCCAGATGTGAATTTATTTAAGTCACGCGATTAAACAAGTTATTCTTATAAAGAAACTCATAAGTCATTCTGGAATTTATGTCTGAACGAAAGAATATTTTTCTTTATCTAATTTAATGCAGGAACATTTTTGTGGAATAACCCATCTTTGTTATATCTATTTATTAAAAAATATCAAATAAAAGATTAATTAATAGGTTTGCATCTTATTACATTACAATAATCCTTTTATTCGTAAATCAAATACTCCTATAGTTATTTTTAATATGTTTGTTATGAAAATATTTCTATAAAATTTATTTAAAGAAAAAATTAGTTTATTTATTTATTTTGTTTGTTTTTTGGGGGGGGGGGGGAGGGATTAAATATAATAATTTTCAGATTTCTTTAATATTGCAGATTTGGTCACACAATTAAGCTATTTATCACATGTAAAGATATTTACATTTATCTCTGATGTATTCCATTAAAATGCATCCATCCCGTAATAGAATATCTAGCGAAATTTATAGCAGAGACTTTTTATTTTTTTTACGGAGCTCATGTTTTAGATTTTGCCCCTTAATCTGAAAATAAAGTGTCTTTATTTCAGTCTATTCATATTTGTTACACCATAGAATTAACATCAAAGAGTCATGCCACCCGGAACATCAAATTGTTCCCCTCGAACATGTCGAGAGCTGTTATTTATTAATTTTCTGAAACAGCTGGATATATATCCGTAATATGAGCCCTCCCATCCGCAGAGCTGCAGAAATCCCTCTCAATGCAAAATGTCTGAATTTAAAACTGAATCTAAAAGATGCTCCAACTTACCGCATTCCAAACTGTTTGCCAGTATTATTGTCAGTAATAGAAAAGTTGCAGATCGTTTATGGCCGACTGTCTTAAATGGGATAGGAGAGATGGTGTTACAGTCTTCCGTATCTTGGCTTTTTACTGCTTCGATGGAATTGGTTGGTGGCATTTAAATTACAACATTCGAAGTCCCCCACAGAAAAGAATATGTCACTAAAAGCCAGATCTTGACAACATGACAAAATATTTTACTCCTCAGCATCAATTAATTTATGTAATTCTGTTCGAGATAATCCCTGATATAATTTTTATAACAAGCGTTGTAGCCTTCCTGCTGGAAAACAATCATTTCCTCGGAAACTGAACAAACTGATGTTGAGAAAAATCGATAAGATTTTCGACATCTTGTATGATTATTGGATAAATTGCGTTATGTAATAATGTAAATTAAGGATTGTCAATTACACGTTTAAGCGGAAGAGTATTACCGATAAAATTATCTCTTAGAATTTTCGAATTTTGAGATTATATTTTGTTGGGTTATATGTAGATATTCTTAAATATTTTTTGTATTTAATGTTTGTTGCTGTATCTACACAAAAAACAAACGGTCTGGTGTTTCCTCATTTAGCAGATGCGACGCTTTTTTTTAAAAAATCCAGAAGTAAAAAATTTAACAAAAATGCATTTTCTATTTCCCTTGCTAAAAAAATATTGCAGATACTGTTAAACAAATTAAGTAAAGCAAACACATATATATTTCTGCGATGATTAAATCAGCAAATATAAGAATTTTCCGGTTGTGCTATTAGTTATGTTTTTCTTGTAGCTAAACCTTTAAGTCCATTTTTCTCAGCATGGTATTTTCATAATTTGTCAGGATTCTAAGGATATATCTAAACTTTCTAAAAATATATGGGTTTCAAATTTTGGATTCGGCGTTTTAACGTTATGTTTTTTAAAAATTTTCTTTGCGATTTTCAATTTTGTGAGAAGATTTTGAAAAAGTATTCCTCGATGAAAAAAAATCACTCTGAAACATCGACTTTTTACTTTAATGTTAAGTTTATTATAAATTTCGTTAGGAACATTTTTATAAATCCTGAAGACAAATTAACAAGAGTCTTTTTTTTCTGCCATAATAGTGATAAAATTAATGAAATCAGACAAGTGGTCCATGAGTTACATTAAAAATTAAGTAAGCTTAAATTTTAATGCTTAATTTAAAAAACTTAAAATTTTCAAAACAATTTTATCTGAAAATTAGTTTTTATATAAAAAAAATCAGGAAAGAAATGATTTAAAAATTCTTATAAATAAAATGTTGACACACGGTTCCTCTTAAATTAGACTACAACCCACTTCAAATATCCATGTCTGATTCCCAATTCAGCGACTTAATGATGTTTATGGTAACATCTGTAAAACATTTAGAGTTATAATTATATATAGTTTGGAAATATAAGTTTTTAATTCTCGACTATAGTAATCGGAAATATAACCACTGTGAACTGTTGTAATGGTCCATATAAACATTACAAATGAAAATGATGCCATCTAGAAAAATTGTGTGCAATTACAAACTCTAGTTTAATCTATTGTTTTATTATTTGTTTGGTCGTTAAGGATGAAATTTGTAATTAATAAGATTGCCAACATTAACAGCTTATTATTTAACATTGCCATAATATTTAACCTATCTGGATTTTTTTTATGTTTTTGTTGTTTTGTTTTGTTTTCGTAATTACACATCTCGCCTTTTTAAAGAAATCACTGTAAGTTCTAAAAAATATTAAAAGGATTTTTTTATTATTAATTTTGTTGAAAATGAAACTGTCGGAAATTCGCACTGTTATTAAGTATGAGTTCTTACATGGAACTACGGCATCGCAGACCGCGCGAAAAATTAATAATGTATATGGAGGTTGTGTTTCTGCGTAGCAGACAGTATCAGAAGGGTTGGCCAAATCTCGTACATGTAACTTTGACCTCACAAATTAGACAAGCGTTCGCTCAAAATCAAGGGTCAATAGTGACTAACTGAAAGTCACCGTTGAGTCTTACCCATCTCAAAGTGCCTATGAATTATTGTTGAAGTTTGGATAAGATAATTCCTTAAGTTTTAATAAAATAATTTATTATATTTAGAAGTTATCAACTAACTTTGTCCTTTTTTTACAAATTTCATTCTTGACGACAAGATATTTTTATTATTTTATATAATATGCAAATATACCTGAAGATAAGAAGCGGTGTTAACATTCTCTTATAACACCAGTTCTCTGAAAAGTACTCAGCATTTAACCATAACCTTCAAAACACATCTATTCCGGACAAAAGCACACCAGGTATGGTATGAACATTTTTCCTTTGTTCCAGTAAAAGATCTTCAGTCGATCAAAGTATTAACTCCATAATTATCAGTCATTATTCCGGTTGATTCATGGGCAATTATGGTCTCCCCGGTCCTTGTAAAAATACATAAATAGTCGTTAATTCATTAGCTATATATAGCAATATATAATACTCTGGATGAGACAATTTTGGTGAACTTTGTACAAGATATCATCTTTTTTGCTATGTGTGCCAATCCGTGGACGATCATCAAGTATTAAAGAACCGATTTACAGCCAAGGAATGCTCGATCACCATTTGCTAATAAGACTGTTTTTATGCATTTTTATACATGATAACTTAATTAGCTTATTTAGATCTTACATTAAGTGTATCCTTTCAAAAGAGTGTAATTAGTCACTATAGGGTAACTGTGGAAGAGTCGGTGCAAGAGTGTGGAAGAGGGGTGCGGACCCCTTGTGTTTCTTGTAATTATCGATAGATGGTCGTCAAAGGCACAGTGTAGGTGGGCAATGATATTATTTTAACCAGTGTATAGCGTGGATCCCATTTCGATGTTTACTTGTAGAAGTACAATTCTTATTTTGACGTAACTGCATGATTTTACTACCCAAACATTTAAACACGTTATGTTTAAATACTTTTCATACACTAATTACTAAATGCATGCATGATTTCGAAATCAAAACTAAGTGCAGTGTTTGTATAGAGTACTGTGTATATCGTTACGCCAATCCCCTTAGCGATGGCAGGTAACTGTGATGGCTGACGTCTGCACCATGCAATATGGGATACATGCTGCACTGCGATTCCGGTATACATCCGCAATTTCTTTTGTAAGAGATGATTAAGGTTATTGACTTTTCCTTTTCTTTTTGCACAGACTAACCATATTAGGCATGTTATCAAGTTTACTAAAACCAAAGGAGAAAAGGGAAACATTAAATGTAAGAAGGGTAAGAAAGATGCAAATCAAGATGATAATAATGAAAAATTGGATTACGCGTAACGTAGACGTTCTTTGCAAAGAATGTTTAGAAAACTACTCCAAAAACAGGAAGTGTAATTGTCTTCGTTGCATCATGTGCCAAATGTTGTTACATAAAGACTGTACCTTTTTTGTAGATTGTAGTAAAAAAACAAAAAACAAAACAAAAAAAAAACAGGCCTCTTAACTCATTTGGGACCATAGGTGCATATAAGCACCTTCATAAAGAGCATACAAATTCTGTTTCTGGCACCAGTTAAAAAGAAATGTAATATTTGCTTTCTTTAATTAGAGCATTTTCATGATTATTTAAGTAAAGGTAACTCATTTTAAAAAAGTAGTGGCAACCGAATAAAATTTGTGTAACAGCCACCGGTCTCGAATAAATAAACAAATTAACAAATAAATTATGAAAACACAAATATACATTTTTTTTTCTTTTCTCTCTCTAATATATTTATGTTACATTGTTGCTGTAATAACAATTAATATTTAATGTAAAAACATAAGTCAATAATTTTAATAGTGAAAGTAGGCATACAATTATTAATTTCAATAATACGTTTCATTGTACTCATTTAGTTTCATTTTGCTGTTACATCGCTAATTATAGCCCAGATGTGAATATTTTTATTTATAATTTCATTCTTTTCTTATTACGTCGCGACATAACTACCGCACAAGTGCGGCGTCTCAGCCTGAATGTGCGGGTGACGCGCCACAATGTAATGTTTTAGCAAAAAAATTGTTAAAAAAATATTAATTATTTGTTTTGAATTTTTTTATTACAGTACACGCGTTGTATATTTATCATTAAATAGCACAAAAGGATTTTATGTCCACCATGGGTCTTTAAACACAAATTAAAAAAAATATGCGGCATAAATCCGGAAATTACTCTATATATTAACAAAGAGTTTTTAAATGTTGAAATTAAATATACTATTCATTTGGAAATTTGATATTTTCCTTTCCGAAATGACGCAAACATATTTTAAATAAAATTATACAACATGCCATTCTAACTTCCTAATTATTCTTTCGATAAAATCAGTCTCGAAGATGTATATATATATAATAAATTAAATAATACCACAGTGGATATTATTTCTTAGAAACTCGTAAATGATTTTTTAAACAAAAAATATAAATGTTTCTAAAAAAAGAAGTAATGTTCAATTTATTACAATGAAAACTATATACTTAATAGAAAATTAATGAAACTGGGAAAAGAAATCTTTATGAAAAAATTGAATAGTTAAGCTGATTTTTTTTTAATCCCGTGATACTTTTTTATCATTTGCATTTTAATTTAACACCATCCCTTTTGATATCTTGTTTGTTTTTTGCAACATACTTACAGGATTTATATGTAAAAAAAATCATTGTTAATGACGAAAATAATTATTTCAAAAGCAAATATTTTTAAATATAATGTTGTATCACATGAGAATTTACAATAAAACAAGGCCTTATTAAACATAAAAAAGTATTTTACTAATGATTTTTATTTACCTATATTATTTACAATTTTAATTTGCAGAGAATGATATATATATATAAAATATAATAAACAGTTTTGTTTTTACTTTAAAAGAACTGTTGTGTATGGATTTTTGTATGTTATTTTTTTTTTCAACATGCAGAATACTTAGTTCTAAGCTTTTATTAATGCGAAAACTTTTATTTTATTTTATGGTAATTACGTAAAGTTGTCATTAGATCATTGTGTCATTTATATATTATTAAATCCACAATAATGAACTGAAATGTGTTTTTGCACTTAAAAATACAAATGTTTAAAAAAAAAAATTAAGTGTTTTTAAAGCAACAATTTATTTCATTTCGAATTATGATAAAGTCAGACCTCTAAAATAAACTTTCATTAATTTAAATCCTTCAAAATTTTATTCTTTATTTTAATTTTTAAATGTTTATTGCATACTGTGTGTACCATTATTTTATAAAAATTGTAGAAATTAAAAATGTACAAAAAAATATTCTTTATTTTAATTTTTCCTCATTCTGGTGTAAATAAAAGCAAAAGATTCCTTAATTTTTCAAGAAATCCAAGTATTTGTATGTTTATTGAAATATATACATATATATATGGCACCAACATCTTTTAACAGAGCAATAACTCAGAGAAATAAATATATAAATTAAAATGTAGAAATTCTAAAAATATATTAATTCCCTTCTAAAACATACGGTTATTTTTTTTCTTGTTGTTGTTGTTTTAATTTTCCATATTCATATAGTACTTAAAATATTATATATAAAATGTTCTAAAAATATACAGGTGATGCAAAAGTAGTGTAACTAAATTTAATCTGCTATAAATTTCTATTTACATATGATAATTGGATGTTATTTCCGATATTTCAACTCTTGGCATGATACTTTTCACTAAAGCGTATTAGATATTGCTTATGGAATCTATTAGTAATTTATCGCGGCACTTTCTAAACTTCTTTTTAATATTAATATTAATATTAAAAAGAATTATATATATTTTAATATTTTTTAACAGATTGTAGCGTTTGCCATTTGCACTTATTAAACTGTTTTTTTTTTTTTTTTTTTTTTTTTAATAGCTAAAGTAAAAATAATCACATGGTGAACAGTTAAAAGATTTACACGATTGTTGGTGAAAAGGTATACAAGACATTTTGTATATGTCCGTATTAATGGACTTGGCGGTATTTGCGGTATTTTCATCCTACTAAAAAAAAAATCGTTTGGAAATAGTTTCTTAAGATCTTCATGAACATGCATTTTAAAAACATTTTCCTTATAATAAAGTGCGTTGATTTTGCATTTGGTTCGATAAAAAGGGGTTTTGTTAAGACAATTTGAAATCGATCTACATCATGGTGCTTTCTGGATAAGTTTGTTTGCTCACCTGAAATGTATTTGAAATATCATATTTCAATCAAAAATTAGAAATAAAACAGAACCTTATCAAATTTTAAAGAATTTTTGTCTGTATGTTGGCGCAACAATAGATACAAAGGCCTGAAGCTTTTACGATTTTTTTAATGCTATTGCAGTAATATTGATGACAAAATGTTATCACATTAAATTCTTCAATACCAGAAATTTTCTAAGGCTTATTTTAGCGTACGGACTTCTGAAAGTTTATCAGCCCCACGTACCAGGTGGCTGCACAAAATACTGATTTCGGGCACTTTTTTTTTTTTTTTGCTTTGAAAATATAATCACTTCTTTCTACAAATACCAGTCGTTTATGGATTAAATTTCATTTAATTCTTATGAGTCCTTCATGGTATTGCAATTTTCATCAATATGAGTGCAAATTTGTAAAATCAGTTTTAAGTCAATCAATTACTATATCGATTTTCTTATTAATTTTCTAGTAAAGTTCCGATTTTTTCTCCTTCTTCTCAAAACGTAAGTAAAATTTGTCTAGAATCATTTCCTGCTGCTTCAAATTCGTATTTTGAAATCTTTTCGCTAAAAAATACCTCTTTATATGTACACTTTATGTAAGAAAAGGTTAATAGACGAAATAATTTGTGTAGCATAACAGACGCGATATTTTAAAATTATACATCACGTCATACACGGTTTAGGCAATATTATTTTACTATTAAAGTCTTTAATGTCACAATTAAAGACTTTTTATGTGAAAATATGTCGGCAGCAAAGTCAGTGTTAATTGCTTTCATTGGAGACGTTTTCAAAAATCCTCTAAAAAATCAATATTGTTTGCAGCGGATGTTCTGACATATATCTCAGTTTAAAATTTCAATATTGGTTTATTTCTATATTTTTATATAATATCTTTTAAAGTAAAAATATTTCCATTCATAAAAGTATTCGTGATTATTTTATTAATGCATATTAAATTTAAATACATTATTCGATATGCAATGTGGTTCGTATACAAATATATCTTTCGATATATACAAATATATATGAGAACGTGAGTTTCAAAACTCGCCTTATCCAAAATTTAAAAATCGAGTTTTCTCTGTTAATCTATTCTATTGGCGAACCTGCATAGAAAAAACACTACAATCTGAAAAAAACTAGTTTTATAGTGTATTTCTGGAGTTGCAAAATCTTGGTTTACAATGAACACCAATGGACGCCGTCAGACATTTTTCGCGATTTTCCAAAATTTAATTTTCTGGATAAGGCAAGTTTTGAAATCTCCACATTTTCATATAGTTGCTAAAAAAAATTATTAGACACCTACTATTACGTCTTGTTTAATTTTTTAAATCGCTTTTGAGATAGCATTTTTTTCTTTTTCTTTCGTCATTAGAATTCATATGCTTAATTTTTTTCATTTTAAGGCTTACAATTAAATTCAGAAAACTGTGATTTTTCTATAAATTGCAATTAAACAACTGTTGTTTATACATCACACAAATTACATTTACCTTTGAAGGTATTCATTGTATGTCATATGACTCTGCAATACATTGCATGCTATGTATATGGTAAACATACGTTGGTCTTCCAACATATGAAGTTTTTAGAATCGGTGTGGGTCTAGTCCATGGCGAAACTATGGCACGCATGCCAAATGTGGCACGTAAAAGAATAATTTTGGCACGGTGATGCTTGTTGCTCTAAATGAATATACAGTGATATTGCACAGAATACACAAACTTAGATGATTTGATCTTGTCTAAAATCGATTAATTGGAAATTGAAGAACTTTAATTGCTTTTAACCGCATTCGTAAATGTATTCATGGTAAAATTATGGCAACTTAAAAATTAATTTCAGAACTATTTAAAGAAACTGGCGTTTGCCCTTTCAATACTTTTTCCTTCTAGCCCATTCCCGCAAGGTCTTTATTTTCGCAAATGAATAATACAAATAATCAAATAAAAGCAATTGTCAGATAAATCCAGTTCAATTTACATTCTGTCGAAATTAACTGAGTATGAACCTGATATTAACTATTTTTTTCCAAGAGGAAACAACACAATTAATCGCATATATATATATTTAATAATTTCTAAAATATAATTGTTTTTTTTTATTATTTTAGTATTAATACCTTAAATGTGTGTTAACCCTTTTTTTAAACCTTAATAAATGATTTTTAATCATGATTATCCAATCCACTAAATTTGTTTATTAGTTGGCACGTCAAGATCATGTAAAATATTTTTCGAAAAAAATTGTCACGCGTCTATAAAAAGGGTCGCCGAACCGGACACGTCTATAAAACATAATCCAGAGGTACTTAAAGTTAAAGTTAATGGTCTCCCTTGTATTTAGTTTAGAATCGTAGAAGACTGGCGCTATCTGTTGATCACATTTTTAACACTTTCCAACATAGATGTTTATGAATTGGGTTTGTCTTTTCGTCTGCCTTTTAGTGCTCTACTTTGAATAAAATATACACGGATCTCCATGTAATTCGTATACGTAATTAATGTTCACTATGGCATGTTTGGTATTAAAAATGAAGTTTGTACCATTTATAGTTCATTTACAGGAGCAGTCAAAAGTTTACTGTTACATAATATTCGATGGGGAAAATCAATTGCGGTGTATTTTGTGTTAAAATATTTTAAACATAACGAAATTTATACACATTATTGCTCTGTACTAGAAAATGGCTACTATAGAATATGTTATGTGTATCACTTACAGTATGCTTACAGGGGAACATAAAAGTATTCCCTTATATTATGGTCTTTAAAAAAGAATCGTGTGCGACGCATTTAATAATGTTACTCTATTACAAACATAATGAAATTGATATGAATTTATGAGGTTCAATAATGCATGTTTTCTTATAATATGGGGTGCAAAGCATTCATCCTTCATTTTCGGGGTCTCACAAAAGAGTTCTACGAGGGAAAAAATGTTCGCAGCATATTTCAATTATTTTGAACTATTTCAAACTTGATGACATTGAAGTACATTACTGAGGTTTACGAGAAGATGGAAGATGAATACTCGCAATGGAATATGATGTGCATTGCATTTCTCGTTCATTTACAGGGACAAATAAAAGGAATCCGAATATTCAAAGTTTTGTCTATTAGGAATGATTTCTGGAAGTGCTCTTTAAAGTTTTGGTATGCGTTTTTAAGTTTAACTCAATTCTGCATACTACGTGTATCCATAATTTCTATGGAACATATACAGAGCTACGCAAAAGAATTCTTAATCATGACTCAGAATGAACATGAATTGCTTAAAATTGTTTTATAATTTGAGTTTTGCAACTTCAACTCGATTTTCAAGATTTCAAATGAAAACCAAATTTCAAATTAATTGCTTAAAAGGCGCAAAGACCAACATAGTAAAAAAGATTCCATGTCGAGACTCGAACCTGGACCATCAGCATAGCGCACTGACATTCTACCAACTAAACCACATGAAACGATACCCAGCCTGGAAAATTCTCACTGTTACATGTTGGCAAAGCGGCAAACGCAGCACAAGATGGAATATTTTTTGTATGCCTGCGCCATGGCGCAAACACGAAACATAATAGAATCCAGCATCGATTGAAACTACATTAATACTTGGAAATTTTTCCCGAGAGAAACATTCCCCTTGGATACAATATTTCAAACGAAAACAAAATTTCAAATTGATTGCTTAAAAGGCGCAAAGGCCAACATAGTGAAAAAGTTTCCATACCGGGATTCAACCCCGGGCCATCAATATAGCGCACTGACATTCTACCGAGTAAACCACATGGAACGATACCCAGCCTAGAAAATTCTCACTATTGCATGTTAGCAAAGCTACAAACGCAGCACAAGATGGAATATTTTTCGTGAGCTACCGCCATGGGGCAAACACGAAACATAATTAAATCCAGCATTGATTGAAACTATATTAATACTTGGAAATATTTCCAGGGAGAGACATTCGCTTTGCATACAATATTTCAAATGAAAACCAAATTTCAAATTAATTGCTCAAAAGGCGCAAAGGCCAACATAGTGAAAGAGATTCCATGCCGGGACTCGAAGCCGGGCCATCAGTATAGCGCACTGACACTCTACCGACTAAACCCGATGGAACTATACTAGATACATTTTTCACTATGTAGGCCTTTGTGCCTTTAAGCAATTAATTTGAAATTTGGTTTTCATTTGAAATATTGTATGAAAGGCGAATGTTTCTCTCTGGAAAATTTTCCAAGTATTAATATAGTTTCAATCGATGATGAATTTAATTGTGTTTCGTTTTGGCTCCATCGCGGTGGTTCACGACAAATATTCCATCTTGTGCTGTATTTGTAGCGTTGCCAACATATAATAGTGAGAATTTTCCAGTCTGGGTATCGTTCCATGGGGTCGGTAGAATGTCAGTGTGCTATACGGATGGTTCGAGTCCCGGCATGGAATCTTTTTCACTACGTTGGCCTTTGCGCCTTTTAAGCAATTAATTTAAAATTTGGTTTTCATTTGAAATATTGTATCCAAGGCGAATGTTTTTCTCTGGAAAAATTTCCAAGTATTAATATTGATTTTCAAGTTCAACTATATTTAGTATAATACTAAGAGATATTTTAGCACAGAAATAAAGTCATATACAGGTCTAGACAATGAACTGTATGCATAGATGCCCCTGATAGTAATTTCTGGAAGTGTGATTTCAATAGTTTTAAGCATATGTTTGCCTGAATTAAATTTCAGCTTATTTTGCAGCTTGTATAAAACTCTTTAAGTAATGTACAGAGTTGTGCCAAAAAAATTGAAGTACGTTTCCTTCTATTGGCATAAATTGCTAAAGGTGAATTTTAAGTTATGTTAAGCGCTTTCTAACTAAACTAAATTTTATCATACCATGTAGATTCTGTACAAATCTATAGATCATATACAGAGCTAGATAAAAGAAATGTTGTACCTTTATGGCTATGGACATTAATTGTCGAAATGAGGCTTTTAAACATGTAATAATTTTTCTTTTATCTGTACTTAGGTATTTTCTTTACTTTATTGAAATTAGAAATGTTATTAAAACATACTGAAAGCACTGTAAATTGTTTTATATTTTATGCTTAACGCACGATTTTTCCATCTAGTAAATATAAGACAGTGTTTAGTACGTTGGCAAAAAAATATTTTCTAGTAAGTCAGAATTCATTATATAAATATGTAAAGAAAAATGAATTAGCATTCATTGAAAACAATATAAAAATTATTTGTGTGTACAGAAACACTGTAATGCCTATACGAATTTTCCAAAGGTGGACATATATCTTTACCAAAGGCAGAGTAAGGAATTGTGATAGAATTCGGGTCGTTCCTCAATTTTCTCTACTAATGAGAACATTGCATATGCATAGTAGATAAATGTACAGCCGTAGTTTAGAATATAGCGATTTTTACTATTCTAATATTTGAAGAATGAGTTAAGTTGGAAGTTTTCAAACTGGAGCAGACGTTCAGAAAAAAAATGTGTTTCAAGACATGCTTTCTTATACTTTGGAACAGTGTTAGAATAATTTTGCTCTGTGTTGGACCAAGTATCTCATTATGCATACCATTTATAAGACAGTGTACGTTGAAAGGTGTTAGAGGATGTAGGGGTGGCAGTGGAGGTATGATACACTTTTTCTATGCTAATTTTTTACAACCCTTAGAAAGCTATTTTTAAACGCATTTTTCGTGTTTTCTTATAAAGTGACCTTTTATTCATTTATTAAAAATATTTTGAATTTAAAAAATATTCATTCAGAAAATATATCCCGATTATTTTGAATGGTTACTACTGTATCAAATCTCCCCATTACTGGGGAGAATTGATACACTAGCAAGGGAGGTTTGATACATTGTTATGTAAATTGAAAAAAAAAATGTAGACAATTCAATTTATGCGTTATACAATTTTCCATGATAAAGCTTGAAATATTTAAGTAAAATAGAAACCGAAATGGCATTGACATATTTTTGTTTCAGAAATGTTTTTTACAAAAACATTTAAACTATTGTAATTATTTATACAATCCTATTAACGCACATTTTAGAAAATAAATAATGAAACAAAAAAACCCCTAGAGATCTAGCTGCAAGGAAAAATGAAGTAAACTTTGCTGATTTGCAAACAATTTAACATAAATTTAACACATTTAAGATTCCTTTAAGCCTTTCAGGGGCAAAGCATTTTCAATACTAAAGTGTTGAATAAATGAATGGCACCGGAATTTACCAACAAATTTAATTAGAAATAAGAAAAGAGATATATTTCACTTTCATAGTGAATGGAAAATATTTTACCAAAATGCTGGTGCCAATGTGGCGTTTGGGAATTAAAAGTAGGTGGTTTGATAAACATACAACCACGCCTGGAATGGTTAAAAGAACTCTATAAACTCTATCATTTTGATAAGTAAAATTGGGTAGATTTAATGATTTTTCAATTTGCACTTCGTCAATTATAGAAACATTTTGCCTTTCATTCTATTTAAACTTTTTTTCTTTTACATGACGAGCAAAGCGAACTAACCATCTATCATCGCACTGCTTTTCTACGTAACCTACATAATGCCTGTGAATAGTCTCTTTGTTCTTCCTTTCCAATTTCTGTAGCTCTTGCTGTAAAACAATAATGAATATTATAGCCCTATATTAGTTTAAAAGTTTAAAAAAAAAAAACTACTAAATTTCAAATATACAAATTGTATCATTTCTCCCCAGCACTAATGTATCATTTCTCCCTATCATGCATTATTGGATTTTCAATCACTTTGTATGAATTCAGTTGCAAATACCAATCCGATTTCTAGTAAAACTCACCCTAACAGTGTGTTTTACAAATAAAAAATAATTACAAGATATTATCTTCACTGTAATAAGAGTTATGAAAGAAAATCCGTATTTTAAAAAAATTACATTGACATTTAAAAAATCTTCAAAATTAAAAGAAAAAAAAAACGTTGTCAGTTCTTAACTGCTAAGTCCAGCTAATGATGGCCTCTGCTAATAAAAGAAGCCTTTACATTTGTTACAATGGCTATTAATGCCATTTGTTGAGAAAAATTGTCAATGTATCAACCCTCCCTATGTATCAAACCTCCGCTACCTCCCCTACTTATCTAAAAAAGTGGTGTTTATCTGAATATATTACCAAATCAAAATTTAACACATTTTTTATTGAATGTCTCACATTCTTATACTTTTATAACTATACAAAGACATTATATACTGTATAAGAATTTCCAAATTATTTTTATGGCTTTGATTGTAAAATTATTACATTTTCTGAAACTGTCATATGCATGTTAAATTTTTAAATAATCTTAATATTTCTAGACATTATAATATTCTATAAATATTGGCAAATTATTTTGATGGCATTAGTTGAAAAAGTATTTAATTTTTGTAAAACCGTCAAATGCATGATATATTTTTAAATTTTTAACTAATCTGGGAGGTCCTTCTAATCATGTTTAAAGGTTACTCTTAACACATTGAAAGTTTCAAAAACAATTCACCTAAGATACATTGATATGTGGTTTGAGAATATTCTGTTCATCCAAATATTCAAATTAATTAATTCAAGGAAAACAAAAAAGTAGTCAGACGTACGCAAACATAGAAAATAATTTAGTTAAGTTGTTTAAACTAAAACTTTGTAAATAATTATAGGATTATGTTCGCGTTTATTTAAGGAAAGTTTCTCATATTTGTGTATTTATTCCGCTTTTAATAAATTCATTAATTGTACACAGTTGAAAATCCAGTTTTCTACACTGAAACTACTAACGAGATGCTAAATTTACTTCTCCAGTTAATATCTCATCTCCATTCTATCTTTCCGTAACTTTGAAACCTAGTTCTAGATTCACATTTCAAACTTATGTCGATGATACACAAAGATTACTCAGAATGCTAGAAGCTAAAATTCAACATTATTAAAATCTTGCATATCATCTGACTTCATGTGCGATGTGCATCACATATATTTTTCTTAAATAATTCCTTTTCTCTAAATTTCAGTTAAAACTAATTTTTAATTACTTATTTTATTCTAACTTTTATTTCGGTTCACACTGTTATTTTCCCCCAAAAGAAGAAAATGAAATGATATTTAACATATGCCTTTAACACTAAAACGGCATATATTGATAGAAATGGAATTTATTCATCAGCTCGCATAAATAAAATTCATTTTGATTATCATTCCCCTTCACAAGATATAAAAAAAAGAATAAAGATCGTCTTTGCTCGGCAGTCTTATACTCATTCCGTCGAACGTTCAGTAGAAATATATCTTTGGTATGCTTAAATTTTTTAGTTTAACTTCCTCGTTAAATCATAAGAATTTCCAAAACATGCGGTCTATCTGGCTTACTTTTTAGGACTGCTATTTTGGTTGCCCTACCACGAAATCAAGATTCTCCAAATTGTCTAAAGGGAAACAGACAATTTTGCTTAGATGATTTCATTCATTTTTCATGTGCTCTTGTTTGCCAATTGTGTAATGGGAATTTGTTTAGTAAGGAATCACTCATTCAGTCGCTCGCTCTCGCTTCATAATGTCATTCATGTAGATGTATGCTTAGAAATTCTCTCAAGCACCATCCCTATTCATTTCTCTACGGACTGTTTAATTTGATATTTCTACTCAGAATAAACCGAAATCGTAAAGAACAATTTTAGAGCATTTTATCTCTATAATTATCACAGCCTACAGACTTTTAACTCCAGTGAACGCATACAAATCGAACCTTGTTTTTACTAACGATCTTCAATTCGAAGTATTAAACTCTGCCATATTCATGTAATGTGCATTCTGCTTTAATATAATGGGCTCTCTGTTATCTTAAAATTGACAACTAGCAGCTCAATTGATGTTGTTTTTATGATAAGCAATGCATAATCAAATATTTAAATTTAAATTTGATACATATTTTAATTATTTTTTCAGAAACAAAAAAAGCTCAAAATGCATTTTATATGTTTCTGTCTCTGTACGTCCATACTATACTACGAATATGACTTTAAATATCTTATTTGAACACCATGGAAAAGACAACATGTTTTCTGACACCATTCAGGATGATACTGTTAAAATATTTCGAAAAATGACTTAAACTTCAGTTAATTACACTGTTCTTTTTTTTTGTTTTGTTTTGTTTTTTTCTTTTCAAGTTTGATGCACATTATATAATTAATAAAAAAAATGCATCTTTATATTAAAAAAAATAAAATCAGACTAATATTATCTAGTTAATCATCTCAATTATTACTTTTTAAACTTTTATAACAAACTTAAACCGATATTTGACATAACATCGTTTTTTTCTGTGGCTAACACAAATACGCATAAATGTATATTTAGAAACAACAAACAAACTTACATTTTTTTTTAATAATTTATAACTAAACTATTAGTAGGGTCTGAAATATTTTCCAGCTCGATTATTGTGCCAAGTTTGATATTTTTTTTTATTTTGTAGCTTTTAACATGTAGATTCCAAATATCTTAGGTGCCATTTTTTTCTTACACATTTTTTAGGTGATTTTCAAGATGGCGTCCAAGATGGCTGCCATTTACTGACTTTTTTAATATTTGTGGGATATTATTGACCAGTATACCAAATTATATGTTTTTGGGGTCAAAAAATGCAAATCTACAATCAAAATAGGCATAAATTCTGTTATTTAATGTATATTTATAAATTTACTACAAAATTACTAATATACTAGAGGCATAGATTTTCACATAACTAACGTTTTGGCATGCTACGACCTTCTCTTTGAAACACTGCCACATTCTATGGAGATTATTTCCCTGTAAGAAAAATGCAACTCACTACGTGAGAAATTGTACAATTGTGAAGTTGAAGCTACAACTTTGTTTGAAGAGATGAAAGTAGTAGTTGAAAAAAATTGTCTTCCACATATTACACAATGCAGAGGTGATATGGCAAAGTTCTTATCAATTTAGATCTTTGCTACGTTTCATCCGTGCCACTCGTTAAGGAGATTGGGAATTGCATCTCGCGTTTTTAAAGGAACAAATCAAGTATTCCTCGTATTTTGCTCATGACTTATTTCATTATGCCAGACTCATTCCAGTATACATAGCACAGATGAAGGACCTTAAAACAATATATCCAGTAGGAATGCTCTTGAATCTGGTTGTTTTTCAGTATCCAAATCCAATGTGCCGTTTACGAAACTATTTTCAGACCAGAACTTGGAACAGAAAATCAAAGAACTGAAGAACATTGGTGGAGTTATTTGTTTAACTCAGAATTAAAAAGCTCTTGAAAGGTATTTATTGTGTGCATCAGAAGTATTACGCATTGTTTCAAGTTTCTTTGAAAAGTACTGTCCAAATAAAGTCTCTAAGTAGCCCAGGAAACACTATCAACTTTAGACTTCCATGTCACTAAGAATTTTTCACAATGCAGCCATCGCCAAGGACAGTATTCGAGGTCATTGTGGAGGAAACTCTTTCCAAGATAATACCACACTAATGAAATTGCATCCTCTATGAAAGTTCCAGAATCTGCGAAGGTTGATATTCTGAATTGTGACCAAAGAGGCCAATTGGCATTCGAAAACTTCGTAAGAGATAGACTAATTGGAGAAGATATGCAACTTCTTGCTGTTATGGAATCAAGACCTCAAATGTCTATAAACCTAAAAGATGCAATTGGAAACTACGAGTTTTCTCTAATACCAAATCATTATTTTCTTCTGATGGATATCTTCGTATGCCATCTGACAAAAGTTCATTAATTGCAGAAATAGAGTAATATAATCGATCACCCATACGTGAATCATTAGAATCCACGATTACTTCTCCGATAGGAAAAGTTTGTATTATAGATGGAATGGCAATTGTACAATCAGTAAAAAAGACACCTGCGATGAAAATTTGTGAAGACCTCGCAAATGCTTTGGCAGAGATCATTATGAAAAGGACAAGCGGATATACGGAAGGGAGAATAATATTTGACCAATACCTCGAGCGTTCATTGAAGGAGCAAACTCGTAAGAAAATATTGGGGGCGACAGAACCTGTTAGATTTGCTATTACAAATATTACCAATATAACGTTGGTGTCATTAAAGACGTTTCTTTCACATAATGAAATAAAATCCCTGCAGACTGCGTATTTCGGGAATAAATTACTACAGGTTTTTGCTGATAGTGAGAAGAAAATTGTTGTCGTTTTTGGCAATAAGGCACCACGCGAATGTTTTCGATTCAGAATTATGTGATCATACATATAAAGAAGCAGACACCATTATACCTCTTCATGTACTTGATACAGTGAACCATCATGATAATTACGAGATAGGTGTATTTTCGCCAGATACTTACATTTTCATATTGCTGATTGATTTGGTTTCAAGTCATCTAGTAAACAATGAAATCAATTTTGTTACTGGTCGAGGCAACAAACTCAGAAAAATTAATATTAATGAAAGATGTCGAGCGATAGGTGCTCAAAAAAGCAAAGGTTTACTAGGTTTACATTCATATACTAGCAGAGGCTGGGAAGTAAAATTTGTAGGCATTTCAAAGCAGAAGTAGATAAATGTGTATATCAATCTTCAGTGTGATGATGATATTATAACAGCTTTTCAAGAACTTGAAGAACCTGATGTTGATCCATTATCCAAACTGTCGTTGTTTGAAAAATTCACCAATTTGGCTTATTTGGAAAATAGTAATCTAAAAATTACTATTTTCAGAGGAGGGGGATTAGGATTTCAGTGTTAAGATGGCATCTTTTCAGAACTAAAAGCTTTGAGTGGGAGAAATTAACACCAACCCTTGGAGCACTGAAGCCACATATTCTAAGATCCCACTTAATTTGCACCATTGGAAAGTGCTACAAAAATCCTCGACCTACCTCGACTTATTGGCAATTGTTGGGGAAAAAATGGCGAAGGAGTAATTTCTCCAGTCAAATGCCTGGAGTTACCTGCACCCAAAGGAGTTATTGAAGTAGTGAAATGTGAGTGTAAGAGAACATGTACATTTGGGAAATGTTCTTGTTTAAAAAATTCTCTGGTTTGTTCTGCCCTTTGCAAATCCAGTGACGGCAACAATAGAAAGGACTACCAATATCGTTACAGCGATAGCAGTGATTCAGAAGAGTATACATAGCATCATAGTACTGTATATACATATAAATGCTGTTTTTAATAATTTTGTTCATTATCTTCAATAATTTGTTATTTCATTTAAATACTTTGGTTGTGTATAACTGGTTAATAAAACGCTAGATCTAATTTTGTTCATATTTTTGTGCTTTATTTTCATCTTATCTCTTAAAACACTTGAAAAACTCAATTTACTCCTAATTTTATTATATATTTGTATTTCTTGACCTTGAAAACATATAATTTGGCATACTGGTCAATAATATGCCTCAAATATTAAAGCAGTCACTAAATGGCAGCCATCTTGGACGCCATCTTGAAAATCACACTTAAAAATGTGTATAAAAAATGGCACCTAAGGTATTTGGAATCTACATATCAAAACCTACAGAATACAACAAAAATATCAAACTTGGCACGTCAATCGAGCTGAAGCCACATTTTATGACATTTCAAACCCTACTATATTGGATCTAACACCACATGGAGAAATATTTATGGATTTTGCGTAAGAATGTAAGCTTAAAACAACAACAACAAAAAAAAAACATACTTATGGTTATTGACTTTCAACTGTAATAAATTAAGTTAACATTTTATGACTGCGTTTTGCAGATTTATCGAAAGATTTATATTCCACATAAAAGTTACCATGTTTCGAATATTAAACAAATATTCTCAACTTATTTTAAGCATTTATTTTGATAGACGTTTGTTTAGATATATACATCTTTTCAGAATTTGCAAGGCATTTATTTTTATGACAGATTTCTTTCTTGGAATAAGTCCAATATTGAAAATACACAAAGAAATAAAAATATAAAAATATATATAAACTGTAATAAGGATGGTCAACGGTTGTTTTTATAAAATAGAACTATTTAATATTCCAAAGTACAAAAATATGTCACTTATAAAGCAGCGTGAAAGATTAAAATCAATTCTTATTACATACAAGAAAGTAGTCACTAGTATTTATCTAAATTCAAAAGTTTATTGCTTTTAATAATCCTAAAGAGATTTCCATTCTTTACACTTTTTATCTGTCATTCTGTTCCTTTGAAAATTCGTTAAAATATACAGGTTGACCAATTTCAAAGGTGTCCAATGGCTAATTCCTGAACTGTTAGCCATAGACATGTTCTAATTGCAAAAAATGTTTTAAATGAGGTAAAGAAGTATTTTAAAAGCGATTGGGACCAATAAAAGCATTTCTTTTTAAAATGCGAAATTTTAATTTTTGTGCTATCCCTCGGTCCAATAAGTTATATTTAGTAAAAATATCCATTTGCACTAAGAATTAAGGCAAGAAAAGTCCCATTCTTCTACGATCAAAACTAGCCGAGTAATCACTGTCTAAAGGAGATGGGATGATAAGGGCTATTTTTCGCCCATCATACACGCGAAAAAAAAAAAAAAGTTTCGGATACCGACAAGTGTTCAATGTCTTTGTTTACATAAAGATATGTAATTTTTTTTAATATAAGATTTACGTGATAAATAAAACAGTAAGTCATAGAAATTATAACCCGAGAACAGAGTGTTTTGGCTTTTTCCTACATTTTTGTCGTTTTTTTTTTTTTTTTAACCTTTGAATTATTTTATTTTTAAGAAGCATTCCATGCACCAAATTAATTTTGACTTGCAATGATACTACTCTTTATAAGCTTTTATATGAGCATTTTTTTATTTTGGTTCACTGTGCGCTTCTACCTATTATAGAAAAAAATGTTTCGTTCGAGAGTATCTGTTGCTCTGCAATCAGAGCCTGTTCCGATTTTTTTTTGCCGCGCTCAAAAAGAATTACGTGTTCAGATGTCAATGTTTCGTTCTAAAACTGTTGTTGAAAATATTTATTGAAGAACATAATAATAAATAACGCTTGGAATTCAGTGTGATTGTTGTAAAATATGACGAAAAACAAATAGGGTCAGGTGGGGTAATTATAACCAGGGGGTAATTATGACCGATTAACCTCATAATGTATATTTCATCTTAGGTATTCTTTATTACTAGTCTGAAGCCTTTTTGAGATCCAAATAGCAATTTGAAACTAAGTCTATAAAATTTTTGATAAACGGATTTGTTACTTTGGAGCTCAAAGTGGTCATAATTACCCCAAACAAATGTGTATTGGCAAGTATAAAGAGAAGATATAGTGGTCATAATTTCCCCACTAGTGGTCTTAATTACCCCAAAATTATGAGATTGTGAGTTTTTGGTGGCGTAATTATAACCACCCTTTTAACTTTAATAGAAAAACAGCTATGAGAATTAAAACTTTTAAAATGTGCTCTTAAAGGATCAAAGTTACTTCCTATGTACTAAAAACAGCACTTTTCCAAATATAAATAAGCAAAAAAAAAAAAAAAAAGTTGAAAATGTAAAAAGTGGTCATAATTACCCCTCTTGACTATAGGGATTTTCGTATGTGTTCTAACAGAAAAGTTATATCAATACTTAGAAGTTCTAAAAACTTCGATCTACAGAGTGGTTCTAAGTTGTGATCTTCTGGAAATACCCATATTTCTTCTTCTGTGGTAACAATAAGAGATTATGTGTCAACGAGTACTACCGCCGACACTACAAATAAGAATCATAATACATATTTATTAATACCTCATGGTCACAACTCTAACACTTGTTGTATAATATGTAAGGATAAGAACTGCCGCGTGACTGTACCAAAAGCAGTTCAAGCTTAAACCTTTATAGAAACTAAATCCATATTTCGTCGGGAAAATGATGCTGTAAAACTCATATTACGGGATTGGTATTAAGTGAGATGGCTCTGCAAGCTTTACTCCCTGCAAGGGGGAATACATCAATGTATGAAAAATATATTGAAAGTCTTTTAAACAATATCAGAAAGGTAGCATAGAAGAGAGACCTCGATTTTGACTCACTGTGACAGCTTTCCGAGTTCGATTATTATACTCTCATGGTTATATGCATGTCTGATTTTAAGAATAGTTTTGAACTTGTAAAGTCCAAAATGCATTCCTTGAAAAACAGGTCATACACTGTTACTTACACTGTTACTTGTAAACCTTAAAACTGGTCTCTCTAATGGTGTTCTGTCCATATTATTTAATATGAAATAAAGAACAACATCTCGTGCAATATGCACGACAGGCTATGAATGAGAACTTTGTTCCACTACTCCTTTGAATGGAACACGTCTCCAGAACACATGTTATTGAAAAATATACGAGACGTTTAGCAAGAAGATTATTTATTCCGGATGACGACAACGATATTGTGATACTTGTTATTGATGACACGTACATTTATATCCAGAAGAGTGCGAACTATTCCTTTCAGAGACGAACTTTCTAGCTACACAAAGGGAGACCTTTGGTTAAGCCTATGATGTTGGTCACTACTTCAGGTTACATATTGGATATCTTTGGACCTTACTTCGCGGATTCACAGAACAATGGCGATAACATACTTACACATATATTGAAAAAAGATACACACAGTATCAGAAAGTGGGTGAAAACAAATGATACTATGATTATTGATAGATGCTTCAGGGATTTTTTGAAAAGTCTGCAAGAAATGTATCTCGAACATTAAATGCCTAGATTCCTAAATAAGCAGTGACAGTTTTCAACAGAGTAAGCTAAGGAGACACATCTCGAGACTGAGGTTTAATTGTTCGACACACAAGTACTAAAAACTATAGTATGTGAATAAAAACAGTGCGAAGCAACATCACACAAAAGTATTGTCAATGTAAAGTAGGCGTAAGTATTGTAGGCAGTGGTGGGATTCAGCCGATTCGCACCGGTTCGGTAGAACCGGTTGTTAATTTGTGTTGAGTTCGGCGAACCGGTTGTTAAAATAATACTTCAAATGCGAAAATCGCATTTACATTAATTTGCTTTCTTTAAATGTTTATCTGTACAACATTGTTTTCTAGGCATAACTTTGCGATAAGTCCTGATTAATTTCATTTAATAATATAATATTTCATTTGGAACAATAATATATTTTTTCTTCATCAATCCCGTAATAGAAAATTCAACTTAAAAAACCGAAATTTTGAAGAATTTTAGTAACTAAATTGACAGCCCTAGGCTAATCCTAGTTATATGTCAAGATTATTAAAAATTACACTAATTACCTATACTACTCTAAGAGCTAGCAAAGTTTTCGTCACCTGATTTTATCAAAGCTCATTTTTCTACATGCTCTTCCGATTTATGATGTAGTACGTTTGCGGGCGGTCTGACAGTCGGTAGACGTTACGTTTACCTGCGGGAAAAGGGGTTATGCAGGTCAAAAAACTTCAAAATTACGTCATTTTATCAAGGGTCATTTTTCTATATGTTCTTCCAATTTATGGTGTAGTACTTTATGGGCGGTCTGGCAATCTGGAGACGTTGCGTTTACCTGCGGGAAAAGGGGTTATGCAGGTCAAAAAACTTCAAAATTACGTCATTTTATCAAGGGTCATTTTTCTATATGTTCTTCCAATTTATGGTGTAGTACTTTATGGGCGGTCTGGCAATCTGGAGACGTTGCGTTTACCTGCGGGAAAAGGGGTTATGCAGGTCAAATAACTTCAAAATTACCTCATTTTATCAAGGCTCATTTTTCTATATGTTCTTCCGATTTATGGTGTAGTACTTTTGCGGGTGGTCTGGCAGTCCGGAGACGTTCCGTTTACCTGCGGAAAATGGGGTTATACAGGTCAAAAAACTTCAAAATTACGTCATTTTATCAAGTCTCATTTTTCTATATGTTCTTCGGATTTATGGTGTAGTACGTTTGCGAGAGGTCTGGCTGAAGGGAGATGTTGCGTTTACCTGCGGGAGAAGGGGTTATGCAGGTGAAAAAACATCAAAATTAAAGTCATTTTAGCATGACTTTTGTTTATACCAATTGTTTCTACAGAGTATTTGTGATATTAATCCATTATTCCCAGATGTTGCCAATGTTGCTAAGACCCTGCCAGATCCGCATTTATAGGTAACATATTACTCGTTGGCTAGCAGACAACCTATAATTAATTTGCCAAACACAAAATTGGTTGTAAAGTTAATGCCAGACGGCTTTAAATATGGCAACGAAAGTGCCTGTTTCAAGAGATGGCATCTTTTGTAGGGATTTGGCTTCATTTAATGACAGTCAATCCTTAATTGTTACTATAGCAAAAATCTTTTCTTTGTAAATATATATATACACACACACACACACACATATATATATATATATAGTGTTTGTCGAAAAAAATGTTTAATTTTGTGTAATTAATGTAAATTTATGTAATTGTAATCTTTAAACTATAAAACACTTTTGAAACAGGCACTTTCGTTGCCATACTTAAAGCCGTCTGGAATTAACTTTGCAAACAAATTTGTGTCTGGCAAATTAATTATAGGCTGTCTGCTAGCCTAAGAGTAATATCTTGTTATTTTTAAGCTTGATAAAATGACGTAAAGATAACTTATAATTTTTAAACTGTAAAACACTCTTGAAACAGGCAATTACTTTGCCATATTTAAAGCCGACTGGCATTAACTTTGCAATAAAATTTGTGTCTGGAAAATTAATTATAGGTTGTGTGTTAACCAAAGAGTAATATGTTACCTATAAATGTGGATCTGGCAGAGTCTTAGCGACATTGTTAACGTCTGAAAATTATGGATTAATATCACAAATAGTTAGTAGAAACGGATGTTATAAACAAAAATCATGCTAAAATGACATAATTTTGAAGTTTTTGAACCTGCATAGCCCCTTTTCCCGCATGTAAACGCAACGTCTCCTAACTGCCAGACCGCCCGCAAACGTGCTACACCATAAATCGGAAGAACGTATAGAAAAATGAGCCTTGATAAAATTACGTAATTTTGAAGTTTTTTGACCTGTATAACCCCATTTTCCGCAGGTAAACCCAACGTCTCCGGACTGCCAGACCACCCGCAAAAGTACTACACCATAAATCGGAAGAACATATAGAAAAATGAGCCTTGATAAAATGACGTAATTTTGAAGTTATTTGACCTGCATAACCCCTTTTCCCGCAGGTAAACGCAACGTCTCCGGACTGCCAGACCGCCCGCAAAGTACTACACCATAAATTGGAAGAACATATAGAAAAATGAGCCTTGATAAAATGACGTAATTTTGAAGTTTTTTTACCTGCATAACCCCTTTTCCCGCAGGTAAACACAACGTCTCCCGACTGCCAGACCACCCGCAAACGTACTATACCATAAAACGGAAGAACATATAGAAAAATGAGCCTTGATAAAATGACGTGTTTTTGGCGTTGGCTCTTAGACTATATATACTAATTAAAGAAAGTTTTGATCTGTCTGTGTGTCTGTGTGTGTGCGATGGCTAGCAAAATCTATGGCACGTACCAGACTGAAAATTTTTGTGAGGCTAGCTCAAAAAGTCTTCTGATGCACCTGAGACACAGAATTTTAAAATTCTAATAATTAATTTAGTTATTAATTAAAAATCGCAGCTCACATTCATTAAAAACTCAACTCGGTCCTTGCGAGAAAGCAAAACCTCTGGCGCACGCACAGAAGCCTTACTTACGCATCAGTTGAAAATGAAGAACGAAAAGAGGAAATTTCGGGGCTATTTTGTCATTATTTATTAACTTACATCGGCCAAACCGCTTAGTAAAGTTTAAAATGATACGCCTATTCTGAAAGCTTCTCTTTCGTCTCAAATGCCGCAATCAATTTAAAAAATATCGCAGTTAACCGCTTAAAAGAACAATTTTCAAAAGGGGTCGTTTTTCCGGAAAACTTTTTCTCCCTTATAGCAACGTCCCTCCAAGGTGCAATTTTGGGGGTACCTGCAAACCAAAACTATGTTCTTGAAGTGAAACCCTGTTCTAATCGATGGTGCAATTGATTTAAAACAAGTACGAATTTTAACACTTTGCTAATGCACCGATAAACACAGGTCACTTCGCACCTCACGACGACGATCTTTTTTCTACGCTAAAAGTAAATAAACTTCCGTATTTTAACGCAGTCTTTTTAGAGCATCTCAATAGACCAGATTTACGTCACCTACAAGAATTTTGAAACGTTCGAACTGGTAGAAACATTTTTTACAAAATAAAATGTGTGAAAATTTCGACGAAATCAGTAAAAATCTCAGTGTTTCGTCGGGGATCCGCTCCTTCAGGGCGAAACCCCCATATTATCCATTCACAATGCTATAGCATTGTGAATGGTTAATACGTAAGCAAAAAAACAGGCAAAAAGACGCCCGTCTGTCTTTGGTCTTACACTTACATTTCTGCTATAGTTTATATTATATTATATTTTATATAAACTATCTATCTATCTGCTATAGTTTATATTATATTGTTTTCAGGGTTTAATTTGCTCCGGAGCCCACCGAAAATTTTCTCGGTACTTCTCTGTTTTTAGAAAATATTTAAATATTGGTCGGAATTCACATGAGCTCATAAATACAGGGCTCCGGAGCCCAGTGCAATAACGCTTCCGTAAAACCTAAGCCCAAATTCCCCATTCTTTCCTTCCCATCTCCAAGCTTTTGCATTATTTTTTATCAAAACACTTATACGTGAAGTAAGGGGATGTTTCAACTCTCAATTACTATATTAGTATTTGAGCTTGTGTTTGCTGAAGTTCAAACTGTCATACATTTAAATTTTTATTTATTCATGTATAGGGAAAAAAATCCTCCTTAAAAATTACGTATTCTGTTTTATTTCAAATCATTTTAATGCTATTTTGGTCAGAATAAAGGGAAACAAGAATCATATTTTTTTAATCTATTTGCAAATTTATGTCTGGTATTGATGGCGGCGACGCGTTGATACGGTGCCAATCAAGAGACTGAACAATGAATTTACTTACAGTGAAATTTTCTTTTGGGACAGTACGATAATTTTTAATTGGCTGGTTTATTATATTTTTGGATTTAGATATCGAACCTGAAAAAAATATTTTCTGTTTTTAGTCAATGGACATCAGCTTGAGGTTTTGTTTGTTTGAGGTTTTTTGTCTTTCCTTTTGTACGAGTATAAAAAGCACGTCAGTGATTTTTTTGTGTTTTTGTAATATGAATGATGTTCATGCTAAGACTCTGCTCTGTAGATTTACAAAGTTTACTTCCATTTGTAAGTAGGTATAATTGCCATCGTTATCCTGATAGAAATCAATCGACCAGTGTTACCTCTTTTTCTATAAAAGCATTGAATCCAATAACAGTGTCAAATTTTTTCATTTAATATGATTTTCAGGAACTAACCACGAAAGATTGTTATGCGGAAGGAATCGATTACAGTTTAAGGTAAGCATATGCTATAGGAAATTCAAAAACGCTGACCCATTCTTCGGCATATAAATATTAATTTCTGTAAGTTCCATTCTTTTTTTTATATAAAAATGCACTGCTGCGAACTATTCCTTTTTTTGTGTTAACACTATTTCTGAATCCTAATCATTATCATATTTAATCGCAGAATTATACAATTAATTAACTTTAAAATTAGACAAAGATTTCTATTCGGAAGGAATGGTAACTAAAAACAGAAATCGTTGACAACTAAGAATATGCAGATAGATATATTTAAAATTCTTATTTTGCTAAAGAAAAAAAAGGCTTAAACGTCTTTTTATAGAGTAACATGTTTCAGGATTTTTTTCACTGTACCAAAGGATCAAAGTTTTTTTTAACAATGTTTTTATAATATTGGAAAGTGTTTAATAATCTATGTGTGATGTTTCATTTTTCTTTCATTTTTTTGCATCAAAAATCATTCGGGCAGCGAACCGGTTGTTAAATTATTTGATTCCCATCACTGGTTGTAGGGTACTGTACGCATGCGTCTTCCGCGCTATGGTTTCTGGATTAGTGGCGTCATAACTCGACCGTTTAAGATACCAAGTCTTGAATATGCTCAAGCTCATATGAGTATTTCCATGAGTGTGCCCTTGTAGTGTAAGTCACATGCTACGATTTTTGGCTACCAGTATTTTAGAACGGAAAATGTGACTTATTTTGTGGGAGATATCTCATTAATTGAATAAAGCCAAGCAAACTTTTCGAAAAAAAGGTGGCCAAGAGTTATCAGGTATGTGACTTACACTACAAAATCCCATGGAACTACCCATATACTACAAGACACCGCCGCTGGATGGTACGATAGTGATTCGGGCGTACAAAGCAAGAAGGAAGACTATCTAAAACACTTTTTCCAAAAGTGTCTAAAAGTCGATGATTATTTTCGATTGTTGATTATATTCGATATTTCATATATTGAAATAGTCTTAATAAGCTTTATTCATCTTAATTTTGATTTAGTGTTGTATTTACTATTGATTATATCGATTAAAACTAATGACAGTAGTGTTTATGTTCATTAATTTACATAATACTTACATAATTATATATTTTATTTTCCCATCAATTTTAGAACTTTCATTCAAAATATTTTTTTTATTATTTGTTATGAGGTATACTAATGAAACAAAATGTATGTCACATCAAGAGCAGATGGGTGAAAAATGGCCCTTATAAACCGACGTCCTTTGAGGCATCTTTTCTGCTACGAAATATAAGTCATTAAAAAAATTACTACAAATATAAATAACCGTCAGATGTGAAAAAAAAAATAATAGTTGAGAGAAAATTAAGATTACAATACATATTTTAAATCTATTTTCATATTTACTATTTACATAATAAAGAAAATATAGAACCGATACTAAAAGTTCAGTTAAAAAAAATTCTTAAAGTAAATGGTGAAAAACAACAGTCGCAGTTCTTTACAAAATGAAACATATTTTAAAATGCTATTATATTATCTAAACTAAAACCTAATTAATAAAAATTAAAGTTACTTAAAACTTGCTCTAAGTAATTCCTTTCGGTTGCAATTCAAAAATGTATAAATTTATAAATTCGTGAATTTTTTAAAAAATATATATAAAGTTTAAGATAGTATAAATTTCAAAATTATGAAAGTTTTAAATTTGAGTTATTTAAAAAAATATAGCCACTTTATATTATACTTTTTGTACGAAAAATTCATTGAGAAGTATGATTTCACATCAGGTTTAGAAAGTGCACAAAATTAAATACCGAATACAAAAAGTACTTTTTTTTTAAAGTGAAAGTCACGAGTTCTTGTACTTTTATAATGGAGTAATTCCGGGTGTGATGCCACATATGATTTTGAATTTGTGTATAAAGTACTATGCTGCACATAAAAAAAATCATGCTGTGCTATTTAATGTTAAATATACAACATACATACTGCGACAAAAAATATAAAATTAATTTATATTCTTTAACATTACAACTTTAATTTCAAACAACTTTAATTTATATTTTTTTAAACCTTACACTGCGGCGCAGCACCATTACATTCAGGTTTAGACGCCGCATCTAAGCGGGAGTTATCTCGCGCTTGTCATAAGAATAGAATGATATTATAAATAAAAAGTATCAAACGAATATTTATATATGGGCTATAATTAACTATGTAATAACAAAAAGAAACTAAATGCGTACAATGAAACGTACTAGTAGGTTCAAATCCATATTAGTCTACCTACTTGGTTCACTACAAAAATTATCTACGTATTTTTTTAAATATTGGATTTTAATTGTTATTTCAGCAACAACGTAACAACAGTGTATTAGAGAGAGAAATGCAAAGAGTAAGGTAGTCTTTACATTGTTTTATTTGTGAATAGTCCTGTTTTTTTACCGTAAACTACACAAAAAGTGTCGAAAATAGTACAGTTTTCATGTAACCACATTTGACACACGATGCAAATAAACCAATTACACTTCCACTTAATTTTGGAGTGGTTCTCTGAACAGTTCTTGCAAAGAACGTCTGCGTCGCGTGTGATCCAACATTTCATTACTATCATCTGGATTTGCATCTTTGTTAGATTTCTTACTTTTTATTTTACATTTTTCTTCTCTGGTGTAGTAAATTTGGTACAGTTTGAACACTCCCCAATGTTTGATGCACTGTCATGGGATCCTCCACATGAATCAAGTTAAATTTTTCCCTTGGTAGTTTTCTTATCATTTTTATGAATGTCCTTAATTTTTTTTAATGTTTTCCGAATTTTTCTTTAAGCGCATTCCTATTTTCAATAGAGGTTAAGTTTACTGCCGTTTTTTAAATTCAGTTCTTTGTTGTCATCTGGTTAAGTCTCTGAATAGGAGAAAAATTAGTAGGTGTTTGGTAGGTGATGGCGGTATTAGACTGCTAGTTCCACGTTCTGCAGACTGTAAATTGATTTGAGATGTGTTGATTAGCATTTTACTTCATGGATTTGCATCTTCTCGTGTTGCGTTTTCTAGTACGGGAACTACACTATCCGCTAAAGCAGAATACAAATGATCTGGGGAGCATTGTTGTTAAAAGGGGAGATTCCAGTGGCCTGAAAGCCACTAGTAGCGTTGCCAACAGTAGCCGATTCATTCCAATCACCGCAGATTAACGACCCTACATGATGCCGAGCCATTATGCGCCAAAAATGGAGCATTAACCTTTTTTGATCCCATTGTCCTCGTGGTCTTACACCTTCGTTTCTTTTATAAAATGTGGAAATTTCTAACAAAATCTGTAAACAAGTTTAAAATTTATCTGGTTTAAAAACATTATTTCATTTAAAGTCAAGACGTTAAAATGCAAAATTATTACAATTACAATCAACGACTAATAACGTGCATGTTATTAGTCGTGTAACTTGGTTAGTCTATTCGAAAAGAAAAGGAAAAAGTTAATAACAATTAATCGTATCCAGCAAATATACTTCAGTAATGTAAAATTCAGTAACATAAAAATATGACACGGATTGATAAATTTCAGTTTTCTTATTCGCGGCATCACTTACAAAAGAAACTGAAAAATATGACACGGATTGATAAATTTCAGTTTTCTTATTCGCGGCATCACTTACAAAAGAAACTGAGACATGTATAATGCATCGCAGTGCAGCAAGTATCCCTCTTTGTACGATACAAACACCGCACATCAGAGTTGCCTGCTTTCGCGAAGGAAAATGGCGTAACCATACACGCCAGTACATTATACAGACACTACACTTAGTTCTGACTTCGAAATCATGCATGCATTTAGTAATTAGAGAATAAAAAGTATTTAAGCATAAGGTGTTTAAAAGTTTGTTTATTGAAATTATGAGCTTTCGTAAAAGTAAGGATTGTACAGCTACAAGTAAACATGGAAATGGGATTGACGCTTTACACTATTTAAAGTAATCTCATTGCAAGCCTATACTGCGCGTCTGACACCCATCTATCTATAATTACAAGAAATACACGGGATACGGCATCTATCGCGAATATGAGGACTCTCCCGGAGTCAATATATGCAAAGACGTTATAATATCTCTCTATTCTAAAAAAAAGTAACTACGGCTGTCACCGCCGCCGCCGGTTTTGATATTTTTGTGATCAGAGGTCTTTCTTCGTTAATATTAAGAAAAATATTGCATACAAAAATATGAAAATCGGTGGTATTATCAGAGTTCGTACGGGTACCGTTATTTTCAAAACCCAATATCAGAATTTTTTTACAGAAAAATAATCTAGTTTAAACGGACGAAATTTCACCTTATTTCATCAGAGATTCTCCATAAGAAAATACTGGTACCGAAGAATTTCTTGGTCATGAAATTCAAGCACCCGTACGAACCCTGTATTGTAGAGAAATGTTTGATAAACACACTAATGCAGACAGTTTTCAAATCGAAGAATTATTTTAAGAGATATTTAATGCTAAAGTTGGACAAAATCGTTCCATTAAAAAAGTTTTATAGGAGCAAAAACTATGCATGGGAATTTAATCATTTTTAGATCATTTTATACGTGTGAAGTTCCCGGTGTGAAGATTGTATTTATTTTTTTAATTCGACTCATTTTTTGAGGTTTTATTTCTATTTTAAATTCAAATTTTCAACATTTGGAGACATATTTTTTACAGATTTTAGAAAATTGTATTAATTTAAGCTGTTGCCAACTGTATAAACAGCGCAAACAATAATGTTTGCTTCAAATTAAAAATTTATTTACACGTGACTATTATAAACAGAAAAAAAACATTTGGAATTATAATTAAATAATTACATATACAAAGCAGGAACTTATTAAAAATTACGTCATAAAAACTATATTGACACGTGAATTTTAAAAGAGAAAGGATATTGTAAAATAATAAATTCATTAACATGCGTTAGAAGTCTTAAATAGGAGAAATTACGTCGCATTACAGTTATTAGATAAAATGAACAAAAAATAATGTTGCAAAACAGTTTAGGTTTAGAAATTGCGCGAGACATTTATTTTATTTATTTATTTATTGAACAACAAACATATGACTTGTGTGCTTGACATGAGAGCCCATTATAAGTCAATGACCAATATCGCCAAACCACTCGCCAAATTATACAAGTTGACGTAATTTTTATTTTAAATAACGAAAGAACAAATAAATTAGTATAAAAATACAAATACAAATAAAACGTCGAAATAAAAGTCACTTGATGGCGTAAACACATGTAACTTCCTTACAGTCAAGTGGATGTGACATTTACGATCAACCATCATTGGCATTTAATCTTAGTCTGCCGATAGATTTTTGGTCGATGGGATAACCAAGTAGTGCCGTTATAATTTACCACTCGAAAGAAAAAAAAATGCCAACTGGCGAGTTAAAAGAAAAAAAAACTATTGGTGGGATATTAACCCAGCTAACATAAAAGTACCAAGAATTCTTTGCGATCATGGCAACTTTTATGTAGTTTTATTCGAAAAAATAACTTTGATTCTTTAATCAAAATGGAAACCTTTCTTATGAAAAATGAAGGAACTGTTGATGATACTCTCATGACATAGGCTATTATTATAGAGATTGTTTTCAATTCTAAAAACAGCGCAAAGAATAATATTTCCTGACGATTAAAAATTTATTTACACATGACTATTAAAAACAGAAAAAAAAACTTTAAAATTACTACTAAATAAGCACGTGTTAAAAGCAGGAAAATATTGAAAATTATGTCTTGAAAATTGTATTTACACGTGAATATTAAAAGAGAAAGAAAACTTTAAAATAATAAATACATTAATATGCGTTTAACCCTTTCAGGGGCAAGGTACTTCTATTCGTAAAATGTTGAAATCAGTGAATGGCACCAGAATTTACAATCAAATTTCGAAATATGAAAATGCCTTTTTTCACTTACATAATAAAAGGAAAATTTCCATTCCATTATTCTGGTGAAAATATGGCATTTAAGAACTAAAATTAAATGTTCTAAAAATGAACCACCGCCCTTGAAGGGAGTTAAAGCAGTAAATTGTAGTAAATTGTATTATATCAATCGTTTTATATCGCTGTTAAAAAATACCGGTCGGCAAAGACTCTTTTTACTTAATTCATTTTATTTTAGCTTTTTTTAAATGTTTAACTGATCTTCTTTAACCAAACACGAAAACAACCACTGGATGTCTTAACAGCAACTGATTCGGCATTAAATTTCCGCAATCAAAGGGAATTGAATGGAAACCCGTTTACAGGGAGATCGCTATAGGTTTTTTCATTATAATTCAATATTCTCTAATCTTTTAAAAGACGATCAAATAAACGCGCTTTTTATATCATTGTATTTTTATAAAACCGTCACAGCATGTGATTTTTTTTTTTTTAAATAATCTGGACATTTCTAGTGAACACATTAAAAGTAATTTTAACACTTTCAAAATTTGAAAAAACACTTCATTTCACAATACTTATTCATAGTTAATTGAATTTAATTCATTGTTCGTATAATGTAAGCTATATTAATATGGGAAATTATACATAATAAACATTCGAAAAATATTATTAGGAAATTCCTTATAAAATTTAAATATAAGTTTAATTAAACCGTATTATTAATATGGTTTAGAACAATCACCTATACACTAGTTTATTCACACTAGTTATAGTTTCACGTTTCAGATTTACGTCGATGATTACGTTCGGAAAGATTACTCAAGATGGCAGAAGATAAAATTCGACATTATTGAACGTACACGCAGAAATGTAAACGGAAAAAAATCCTTCTAATAATTTAAGCCTTTGTGTACGATCCATAGAAGTATGGTCCAGCTGATCTATGTTCAAATGCAGAGAGTTTATATAAATCATGCAATTCAAAGTTTCATAACTCGGTCAATTTTAATATTCGATGAATGGGACACTTTGTCTTACTTGTTAGTGTAAAAAGAAATTTTTACTTAATGTCACTTATAGAACAGGGGAACCGTATAAATGTTTAAATTTCGCAACCTTTTAAGAAATGTTTTTATTGACCGAAACAACTAAAACGTTTTTGTAACTGGAACTACATTTCTATGAATAGAGGTTTAGAAATTAGCCATTGGACATCGTTGAATGCGGACACCCTGTATATTATAGGGATACTTACTGCTTATTTAAAACAATGGACTCACGATAATTCGAACTAGGTTAATTCTAATTTGTTCGTGAAATTCTCAAAGATGAGCTTTCGAACTGTTATTAAAGCTAATTCGTTAATTCAAACTTATTTCTATCGCCTCCATTAATTCAAATGAAAAAATAATTGTTTAATGAAAATTGTTTGTGTAACGTGATGGAATGTTGGCATTTTTTAAGTTTTACGTTATACGAAAATCCAACAATAACCATAAAACATTTAACAAAATTTCCTTGTTTTCTTTTAACATACATTTTAGGCATTTATTCTACTCTGAAAGTTGCTTTATTGGTAAGAGGGTTTTTTACACTTTTATCAGTCAGAAATACGCTTTGACATTTCTTTCCTCTTTTATTAATTATGAAAGTTATTTTACATGTAGAAATATTAAAACCATGCTTTTCACACCTTTGTAAAATATACGAATAAGATAATATAGTTTCGTAAAGTGCAAATACATAGCGTTCTACTTATTGTTTATTTGCCAACGGTACTTTATAACAAAGAATATTTTAAGGAAAATTTCCCAAAAGAAAATTTTAACATATAAAAATTTAGTTTCTGCATTTTCTCAAATAGACTCCCCATGGGGTTGAAACTTATGTCATCAAATTCTGCAACTTTTTTATGAAACTTTGTAATCGGAAGTATGTGTCTAGGTGCAATATTTAAGAAAATTGGCTATTGCTTTGATCTTTATAAATCACACTGTATATATTTAAATATATTAATATTTAAATAAATCCTTTAATGAATCCTTTAATGAATTAATGAGATCCTTTAATGAATTTATTAATAGGAGTTAATATTTTAATGCATATTTTCAAAACTCCTTCAAAGAATGACTTCATGTTTGGTAGCCTAAGGAAAATAATACAAAAAATCACAAATATGATGATAAAATTAGGTGTTCGTATTCAAAATTTCAGTGTTTGTTTGAATGTAGTATCGATACAACCATTTAACCCCTTTGTAAAGCGTGAATTGGATGATGACACAATTTCCAAATGAAAGGCAATTTCCATATTGTTAGAGGGGAGCAGGAGGGATTTGGTTATTTATATGGATAGAGTTTTTAATATTATATATAATATTTTTTTATTCTTATTTTTTGGAGTCGGTTCATAATTAGACACGGAGTCATTATTCAAAACCCATATATTTTTGTAATGCATGTGTTTAGTAAAATCAATATTTTGAATCCATTAACATCCATTATCTAAATAGCTATTAAGAGAAGTTGCGCTTTTTAGCAATTTCATTTTTAAAATATTTTATGCATAGTTAATGGTATTCATAAGTTTCGAGAGAAATAATTATTTATAATTTATAAAATACGTTATTTGAACGGAAATATATTCGCAGTGAAGGAAATAGCAAATCCTTTGAATTGCTCTAAATATATTAAGATGATTTAAATAAAAACATACTTACTTAAATCTTAAAGAGAGAAGCATCATAATGCTTTTAATGTGCATATTTACCATTATCAAAGGAATAAATTTAAAATATTGAATAACATTCATTATTAATTTCATTTTGTGTAGTTTGAAAACGTGAATAATATTTTCGTTATTACAATTTTTTATAAAACAAATGACAAAGTTTTCTTTAAATAGTCTTTTAAAATTTCTGTTTTTAAAGATTAGCAAATTTATAATTCAATATTTCCTAAAAGAAGTCTTCTTTAATATCGTTTTTATTCAAAACACTTTTTTTGAAAATTCCAGAAAAAAAATATAGTAACTTCAAGCAACGTTTCTTGATGGATGTCTTCAACCGCAAAATAATGCATATATTAATGGTATCTAATTTTTCTATTTGCGTATTGCAAATTTGTTCGCGGATTTTTGCGAAAGCGCATTGGTACAACAGACTTTGGGGTTTTTTTTAATACCAGAAATTTTTTTACCCACATTCAGTTAAAATCACTTTGCCACCAATAGAATAGCTTTATAAATAAAAGACTGGCAACATATGCAAAGGGTTTGCGGCATTTAGGAAATATATTTCTAAAGTATGACAATCCTCATTCAACAGCTTCGCGATACTCGTAAAAGCAAGTTTCATTAGACGAGTGTGACAAATACCGACCAATACTTGATTTCCGATAATGATACTTCGCCATGTTTTAGTCCAAAATCGTCCGATGAATCAAATATTATTGGCAGTACGTCACCCCTGTCTTATTTTGATAAGCATTTTGATTTCCAGAAGTCATTTCGTTTCGTTAATTTATGAAAATTCCGGTTTACTCCAAATTTAGCCTCGATTTATTTCAATCTTTCGAACTCTTATGTTTCACACGCAGTAGATTACCTTATATAGAAATTTTGGACGCGTTTCTGTAAACATAACTAAATATAGTACAGTAACTATTTTACGCTTAAGTCATTCTTTTGTTGACAAAAATTGTATGGTGAAAAATTACATTCAAATATGTTCAATGTTTTTTTTGTTTTTTGTTTTTTTTTTCAGGAAACCGCAGACGTTAACACATACATAAAAGCCCTTCTTTTAATGTCCCTAAAAATTTCATAATAATTCATTCCATTTAGAGACAGTAAACAATTTTCTTCAAAACTCACTTCGCGTCATTCTTGTCACAAGTAAATAACCAGTTATACAAAGAAAATCTCTTTTAAAATGTCATCATATTCATAAGAGATCATTTATAGAAAAAAAAACCAATATCCGTCAAAACTCACTCTCACAATTCTTGTCACAAATAAATAAACAGTTGTACAAAGAAAGGAAACATATTTTTCAATTGAAATTTAATCCACCTCTCCTTGAATACTATGCTTCAGCGCTCACACAAACATGGCGGCTATCGTTGGCAGATTTTTTTAAGGGGGTCCGGGGCTAAAAATTCAAAAGAAAAAATGCAATTTTTTTATTGGCTTAAAAAAATACTGAGTTTTTAGTGTTAAATACCGCAAACCGCATTCATTTATCTTCATTAGATCAAGAGATATAACACCTTTTGCCTTGAGAAGCTATACATCAGCTGCCCGCGGACGAGACTTTATCTCCATTTATCTCAGATTGAATTTTTTCACGCTTTGTCAGCTTTAGAAGAATATATCTAAAGTTCCTTGCAAGATATATATATGTATGGAATTTTCAAAGAGATTTTGTGCTATACTTCCAACAAATTGTTTTCAGAATTTTTGAGTTTGTGTGATAATTGAGAAAATATTCTAATTAATGCAAAACTCACTTATAAAAGAACTTATTTTTTTTACCTATTTTTTTTTTTATAAAATTCACATTCAATATTTTTTGAAATCCTAAAGACAAATTAAAATGACGCATTTTCTGAACACAAACTTGTAAAAATTTTGTAAATCGAGTAAGTACTTCCAGAGTTGTATAAAAAATTAAATATGTTTAAAATTTTACAATTTTTTTTTTAAATTATTTAAAATTTTTCAGATTATTTTTACATGCAATATTCTTATTATATTAAAAGATATTTCAGAAAAAAAATTCATAACAAAATCTCTATAAGTAAACAAAAATTGAATTTTGAGCCCCGGAACCCCCTTAAGCGTTCGTACGGTTCCCCGAATTTAGACACCAGTACTTTCCAAAAAATTTCTTTGACTTATTTAATCACAGAAAATAAAAACGGAAAAAAACTTTAAAATACCATTGGTAAACAAATTTAAATGAAAAAAAAAACAAACAAACGCCGAAAAAAATCTGCCTACGGTTGCCGCCATTTTTGTGTGCTCAGGTCTAATATTCGGGGGGGGGGAGGAGTCTTTAATCTGTGTTTTACAATTGCTTTAGTCAAAAATTATAATTTAGAAATGCTGATGAAGTTTTCAGCCAAAATGCAAACTCGATTTAATGAAAAATAACGTATGTTAATGAAATATTGTTTTAGAGAATGTGTATGTATGTAAAATGTATATAAAGTGTAAATGTTGTATTGCCCGCATATGGGAATTTCAGGGGCCCTAGATCACACAAGGAGACTTTTTTACGACCTGAATTTATTACAGGGATACCAATAAAACTCAGTGGCCCAATAGTATAACATTTACGTCGAACACTTATTAATTACGGTCAATGTAAGTCAACAATATCATAATACAGTATAATAAGTATAATAAGTATGTATATAATAGGATGTGGGGAAATGCACTATCCAATTCTAAGCAATGTTCGTTGTGGACAAATAACTAATGGAAATGCACTGAAGTCAAGTTCAGGTCGCAAAGGGGCGAAATCCCCACCCCCCTCAACAATTGCGTACCACATCTAGAAGAAAAAGTTTCATCGCGTGTATCATTACGAAGTATGATGTAGGGGAGATGGGGGCACATGTGAACAGTTCGCATAAATATAGCTTTTTCTCATGACTGGATTAATTTCTATAAACAAAACCTACTCAGTATAGTAAATAGAACTTTCTTTTATACATGGTAATTTTTTAAAAATCACCTGTATAGTTCTTCTTACATTTTTTAATAGTTTTATAAATTGGAAAAATTGTTCACATGTGCCCCATCAGCGGGGTAGTTGTGAACACTCGTGGGGTACATGTGAACACAAGGAAAAAACATCAATTGACATGTTTTTTTATTCTGTTATTCATTTGTCATCGTAATCATTAGTTAATTAACTGTGAAATTCACCATAAAGAAATATATATATATATATATATATTTCTCTAGTTTCTGGGTGATATGTTTAAGCAAAAGATTATAAAATGAAAATAAATATATTTTGGGGGTGGAGGCTTAGATGATTCATTAAGTATTGCTGAAATAAAAAAAATAAACAAGCAATTTTGAAAAAGAAATTAAAACTTTTAAATTTTGCTTGGGGGTTTTTGTTTGGGAAAAATTTTAGGGAGGGGCGTTTACATACTATTTATCTCAAATCTGCCGACATACGAAAGATTCTCACTCATGTATTTGCCTTATTTACTTGTAAATTATAGATAAAGGAGGGTTTTTTAATGATTTAAAAAAATCTCGACTATAACCCCCCCCCACACACACACACACACCCCACACCCCACACCTCCCAAACTTCTTTTGCTTTTGAAAGAGGGAGGGGGTTACAATGGAGATTTTACAGTAGTTATCAGTTTAAACTTTTACTTTCATAAAATATTACTCATACCTATCTCCATTCAAAGCATCATATACATAACTGTTTTAGATATGGAAGTAAGACATCATTGGAAGTTTAGAACAAATGTAATAAAAAAATTTGCAAAGTTGTTCAAGGTAATACTTTTGTATTAAAAATGCACAAAAAATATTGTTGTAAACTGTTTAGTAAAATAATATATAACACTCATTGCATTTTAGAAAACATTAAATTTATTTAAATTACAATTGAATTTAAACAAGCTTGTTGCTCTTTATGTATTTGCTGAAATATGTGTTTGATGAAGTTTCAATGCAAAATCAACTTTGTGTGTGGAAAATATCTTCTATTTCAGGAAAATTATAGATAATGGAACTGACATTATTTATCATTAAGTTAACTGAAAGGAACAGAATCACAGAATGATTATTGGGGCACTTATGTGCTGTTCACATCTGCCCAACTTGCCTGTTCACAAGTGCCCCACATTGCTGCTTCTGTTAAATTGATAAATCATTAACATTTCTCAATTTTAGAAGAAAAAGAACGTTATCTTAAATATTTATTAGTATTCATAGTATATGTTAAAACACTCAAATTCAAATAAATGAATAAATAAATAAAGTTATACGCTTATCAGCTTGGAACAAAGATTTTACTTTTGAGATCTAAAAACAGTGTTTTGGCTACAGAGGACAAACAAAATGTCAAAAAGCTTCAAAAAATTTTTACCATATGTCTACAGGTGCTGTCATCTTTAGTAATTTTTTTCAAATAAAAAAACTTATAACAACTATTGAAAAATTGCGATGTTCACATGTGCCCCCTGTTCACATGTGCCCCCATCTCCACTATATAGTTAAAAGTTATTAAGACGTGTGATACTATACCGTATTAAGGGATTGTATACTCTCTTAATAAAACTTTTGTCGTAATTGAAACTTCAAAAAATGGATTTTTTTATAATAAGGTATTGATAGTAGAATGACTACTAAGGACTATCTGAAAAACATAATCTGTAAACCCCGTGATGGTCTGATATAGGTTATGAAAGACGATAGCACCAAGCTACGGAATCAAGGGTGGTCTCTTATATATCTTATGTGCGTATGTGAATGAAATAAAAAAAAAATACAATCGGGTCTGTCTTTAGTAACAGTTAGTAGAACATTTAGCTAAATTAATATGCCTATTATGCAAATTTATAAGTAACAAAACTTACTTAAATTAATTGCTTTTATTATCATATTGTTTCTAGCCTGTCTTTAATTAATGTATGTAACTAAGGTAAATAAATTATTTGATAAATGTTAAAAACTTTCACTTATTTATTTTTGTCTATGTAGTTTATTTAATTAATTTTTGCATCGGGTTTCAGAGGTATGTTATTTATTAATATCCCTCATCGATATGCAGGTGTTAGGCTGTTGTTTAAACTTAATCTCCTTTATACAGACAACGCTTTCGCGTAAATTAATATAGTAAATAAAGTAATCGTTAATTTTTGTTTTATTTTTATTTTACGCAATTAATTGTAATCACCTTTCCCTCTCAACTAGAAACTTATACGATCCTTATTATTAATTATTTACATGCAATATATAAAATTGGGGTAAGAAGTGGAGGTTTACCTGTTTACTCCACCGCTTATGTTTGGATAGTTCATTAAGACCGCAACCGAGTTATAACTTTATAACTTGCCTGGAACTTCCGAACAATGTAATTCATGAGAAATAATTTCAAATAATCAAATGGAAGCACAGGATGAATATTTAAGTTCGTATAGCCTAAAATAGCTAAAAGTAACGAATTAGTTACCGTTGTAGATGTTATGTCTACGCATAGTAAAATGAGTAGCAGCGACACAATGAAGTAATTTGATGAGTTCATATTAAGAGGTAGATTTTATATCTAAAAAGCGCGAATAACTGGAAAATACTCAAATGCACAGTTAATTGCAGAATAATGTAGATTTATTTTATTACGAAAAAATACTGTGAGCACATAAATGCTAAAAATCGAAGTCGCGCATTTTCTTTATTTTTTTCTTATTTTTATTTTATTTTTTTGCAATTTTTCACAATGTTACGTTACAAAACGCATGTACCATTTGTTTGTCATTCAGTATATCTACCGTTGGTTCTAAAACTATAGAATTTTGTGGTTTGATTAAGTGAAAGTGATATTATCTACTTTCTGACACATTTCCCAATAGATCGAGAAGTTGCGAGTAAACAAACAACACGTTCAATTTTTAGCACTTATATGTGCAGTGTGTATTCTTTGTTTTTCTACGACTTTACAATTGACTATTTTCTCGTATATCGTACACTTTTTGGCATACGAGAACTGTGCTATCGCCGGGATTTAACACAATGGACGCTAAAAGGCGCCTTATTGTGTATCACTTATTCTTTTTACCCGACTGCCAAGAAGGGTTATGTGTTTCACGCGTATCTGGGTATTTTTTTATACCCTTGAAACATCCCAACGGCTGGACGGATTTTAATGAATGAGGTCTCTGTCGATCCGTTTTAACCGTCCGATAGTTATAGGGTAGGTTTCGTTTTTAAAATTTCAAAATGCGGCCGTAATATACAAAATGGCGGTACAGACGAAAAAAAAAAAATTACGCACAATATTGAGCGGTATATCATTGGATAGGTTTTTCAAAATGAATACAATGTTTCATTGACTATTTTACAGTCAAAAGCTACGTTTAAATATTACACAACCTGGAAGTTGTATAGGTAGGATCTCTAGCTTTACTGCAACTCTAACCTTCATAGACATCTATAAGCCTCATCAAAACAGTGCTTATTGATAGGAACTAACAATTAAAAACAATTTCAATGTCATCATTACAAGTAAATAAAAAAATGGGTAAGTAATATAACAAAAGTTTCACATTGTTGAGAAATAATTAATTAGTTCGCTTTTTATGCAGTCGTGTTTTTTGATATTTTAAATTTAATTTTTATTACTATACATAAATATCGGCTTCATGGATGCAACTAACCAAGTTCACAAAAAATCTCAGTTGAAATTGATAAAAGAAAACTCTCTTTTTGACTTGCCTTAAACATTTAAAATTAAAACATTGTAAAAAAATTTAGAGTTACTTAAATGAGATAAATAAATAATGTCATAGTGCATTTATTTAAAACAATAAAAATAATTCATAAGTCTTAAAATATAAAATAATCTTATTTATGCATTTTGTTTTGTGAAATTTAAAGAAAATGGAAAATTATTCATAAGACGCACGCTTTATATTGTCCAAGTGATAAAGTTTTCTTTTATGATTCTGCAGTTTGAACTGATTTTGAATAATGAAATATTAACAAAATTCATGTTTAAATATTTTAATACGGTCGTGATTTTCTTTTACTTTGCATCATCATGTAATTCAGATTTTCATTATGAATAAATGCTTTTTAAAAACATTGAAGCTACTAGTATATCATTTTTTTTAATTCATGCTAGTGAAATATCTAAGGACCACTATTTTTGAATAAAATAAGACATTATTAGCATTTTTCAAAATATTAAGTAGATAAGTAAAAAGGATTTTGGAATTTGCTTGTCATTTTAAGATGTTTTTAATTTATTAATATTTTATTTTTAGAATTAAATGTTTATATCTTTAAAAGGTTTTTTAGAATTAATGAATTTCTAAATAAGCTGATCAGAAAACTTTTTATTACCATTTCTGTGACGCTGCATGTAATTAAACTTAAGAAATTAAAAAGTAGGAATAATTTATTAATACTTTAAGAAAACGATATTAATTTATAACCACATTCAGTTTGGCATCACAGTCAGATTTCAATTAATTTGTCATTAAAAAGTTTGTTAAAATTACTAAGATCCTTCTTAAGGGGACTCTTTACTCACTTGAAAATACCCGCTCCGTAATGTTAAACCTATGGGCAGGTTGTTTTCGAATTTATCGTTTAAATTGGAATATTTTTAAACAATGTATTTTTGAGTATGATTCATGTCTACCTCTAATATGGTTATTTTGTACTCTTTCGATTTTGGTTTCACATTTTTTAAATAACGGTACTTTCACTTTCGAAACCGGTTCTGAATGTGAAAGTACCTTCATTTAAAAAATCTTACACCGAAATCAAAAAAGTAAAAAATAGTCATATTGCAGATCGACCTTAGCTATCCTAAGCAAAAGAAATCATTTAAAACTATTCAAATTTAAACAAGAAATTCGAAAACAACCTGCCTATAGGTTTAACATTATGAAGCGGGTGTTTTTAAGTGAGTGAAAATTCCCCTTAACCCCAATAAGTTGATCTGTTTCACCTTTACTTGTTGGATAAAAAAAAACTTTGTATGTGAAACGGGCGAAGATTAGTTGTTTGCAGTATACAATTACCTTCATTTATGTACTTATATATGTATGTATATATATATATATATATATATATATATATATAACCATTAATTAAACATTACCGACCATCATCAAAAACCGCATTATTGTGAATGATTGACAATAAAAATGGATGCCACAAACCTATAATATAGAACTGTATGTATAAAGAAATACTTTATACTTAATTACAAGAATTAATAAGGAAGAATAAAAAAAAGAAGAATATGGATTCCGAAAAAATGAAAAACTTATATATTGAATTACGTTTTCAAGAGTACAGAATTCAATGATATAAGCAAATATATATATATATTGTATATATATATATATATATATATATATATATATATATATATATATATATATATGTATATATATGTGTATATATTAATTGCCGAAACGTCAGTGAAGGCTTACTGTGGAGACACGAAAAGTTTTGGTTTCTGTTAGTCTGTCTGTTAGTCTGTCTGTTAGTCAGTCTGTTAGTTGCCGAAACGTCAGTGAAGGCTTACTGTGGAGACACGAAAAGTTTTGGTTTCTGTTAGTCTGTCTGTCTGTTCCGCGATAACTGCCGCAAAAAGCATCCGATCGGCTTGAAATTCACTGGGCATGTTGGTGAGGTACCCGGACTTAGCTGTATAGTTTTTGGTTAAATTTGGTTCATTCGTTCGGGAAATATGGAACATTTTATTTTGCTCTATAATGCTTTTCAATGGCAAGTCAGACGATTTTCAGATTTTCATTTGTTGAAAGAAATGGCTCATATGAAAAATGGATTTAAATGGTAAATTTTTGATGCTGAAATATATTTGCGAGATTTTTTTATTTAGGTTTATAATATTGGGGGGAATTTTATGCATGTTTTCCTATAATATAAAGGATTTTGTTTTATCAATTTGACATAATGCATATTTCATTTTTTTCCTTTAATTTCTCTGTTGCCTTGCAACGTATTTGGTCCTAATAATATTAGTATAATTGCGTATATAATGCTTGAGTAAAGCCAACGTCAAAACAGATGAATTAATGCATTTGTATCTTTGCATATAGAAGGATTTTAGCCCAGAAATAAAAATAGGCAATATTTCATTTATTTTATTGAAATATTTTGCTTAAAAATACAAAAGTTCATTATTTTCATAGAGAATAACGTAACATTTTCCCATAACATTTACCAATATTTCTTTAATTGTTGCCAAGGAAATCAAAACCGGGAATAATATTTTCTTTTAAACAATTTTCAATTGAAATGTTTTGTCGTGAAACAGGAAAATGAAAAATAAAATTAAGAATAGAAAAATTAATATGGCGGCATATTGGAAATAAAAAGAAAACTCTCGAGTATTTCTTAATATAACAAGATGAAAAGTTTTGAGTAAGTACGCATAGAAGGTGAATTAAACGTCATTTATCGAAAACAAAGATGCTGGAATAAAAAGATCTTGGGTAAAATAAAATTAACTATTATTCACGGAGGAAAGAGATAGATGGAGATGCAGTATGCCGTAACAACAGTTTGCAATACGATGTGCGTTATCGCTCAGATTTAAATGCCCTCATTCGGCCCAAATAAAACAAGCACGTGGACAGGGACCAAATTCTTTGACTTCATCCGTTTTTTTTTTTTTTTTTTTTTTTTTTTTTTTTTTTTTTTTTTTTAAAGCACGTCGTTGTGTTGTGCCGAATGTAGCGGATTTTAGGGTTACATTTTTGGCGTCACTTCAAGATTTATTGTCTGTGTACGGTTAACATGAATATTTTATTTTAAATTTAAATTTTATTAATTTATATAAAAAAAACAACTTATGCTTATCCTTATAAATCACAGCGTAAAAAAAAATCTAAGATATACTATAACCATCCGCACAATCAATAAAAAATTACGAATGTAAATTTAAATAGACTACGGGGGGTTCAGGGTGGCTATGCCCCCCTGAAGAAATTCAATTTTTGATTTAAAAAGTTGCCAGAATAAGTAGCTCATTAGAATTTCAAAACATCAATGTACAACCATTTGTTTAACACTTTTAATTTCTGAAACTTTACGAAGTATCATGTATGCTCATAAATATTTATGTAATTTGAAAACTTTAAAAAGCGATTTGTAGGAAGTTGAATATTATGCAATGAGTGTTAAAAAACAATGACTTGCAAAGATGAGGTTGAGGCTCCTGATCTGCAGATTTACTAGTCTGTCTGTTAGTCAGTCTGTTAGTCTGTCTGTTAGTCTGTCTGTCTGTTCCGCGATAACTGCCGCAAAAAGCATCCGGTCGGCTTGAAATTCACTGGGCATGTTGATGAGGTACTCGGACTTAGCTGTATAGTTTTTGGTTAAATTTGGTTCATTCGTTCAGGAAATATGGATTATTTTATTTTGCTCTATAATGCTTTTCTATAGCAAGTCAGACGATTTTCAGATTTTCATTTGTTGAAAAAAATGGATTTAAATGGTAAATTTTTGATGCTAAAATTTTTAAATAAGATTATTAAATTATTCCAATTAGTTTCAAATTTTGTCAATGTATTTGCGAGATTTTTTTAATTAGGTTTATAATATTGAGTAAATTTTATGCATGTTTTCCAATAATATAAAGGATTTTGTTTTATCAATTTGACATAATGCATATTTCATTTATTTCCTTTTCTTTCATCTGTTGCCTATCAACGTATTTAGTCCTAATAATATTAGTATAATTGCGTGTATGATGTTTGAGTAAAGCCAACGTCAAAACGGATGAATTAATGCATTTGTATCTTTGCATATAGATGGATTTTAGCCCAGAAATAAAAATAGCAATATTTCATTTATTTTATTCAAATATTTTGCTTAAAAATACAAAAGTTCATCATTTTCATAGAGAATAACGTAACATTTTTCCATAACATTTACCAATATTTCTTTAATTGTTGCCAAGAAAATCAAAACCCGGAATAATATTTTATTTTAAATAATTTTCAATTGCAATGTTTTGTCGTGAAATAGGAAAATGAAAAATAAAATTAAGAATAGAAAAATTAATATGGCGGCATATTGGAAATAAAAAGAAAACTCTCGAGTATTTCTTAATATAACAAGATGAAAAGTTTTGAGTAAGTACGCATAGCAGGTGAATTAGACGTCATTTATCGAAAACAAAGATGCTGGAATAAAAAGATCTTGGGTAAAATAAAATTAACTATTATTCACGGAGGAAAGCGATAGATGGTGATGCAGTATGCCGTAAAAACAGTTTGCAATACGATGTGCGTTACCGCTCAGATCAAATGCAATTTTTGATTTAAAAAGTTACCAGAATAAGTAGCTCATCAGAATTTCAGAACATCAATGTATAACCACTTGTTTAACACTTTTAATTTCTGAAACTTTACGAAGTATCTTGTATGCTTATAAATATTTATGTAATTTGAAAACTTTAAAAAGAGATTTGTAGGAAGTTGAATATTACGCAATGAGTGTTAAAAAACAATGACTTGCAAAGATGACGTTGAGGCTCCTGATCTGCAGATTTACTAGTGATTAAAATGCCTACGGTGCCTGTTGTTAAATTAGGAAGGCTGTGCCAAAGCATCATGTAAAAATTTTGATAGGATGTAGATAATATCGATGTGCGGCATATCTTCACACGAAAGCATAAAAGGAAAGACAGGTAGTGCTTGCTGCACGCCAGAGTTTTAACTTAACACAGTGGACCCATCTTAACGCCCTCCAGTAATCATTAAATTTATGTAGTATCAATTTATTTCTGTGATATACATGAAGAACGTTTTGCACATAACTACGATCTAACATAGATTTTGTAGTATGAAATGCCATCGCCTCTGATAATGTCACAGAACACTAGTGAATTACTCTATGCTACGTTCATAAGATATTAATTAAATGGCGAAAACCTTCAAAGCCATTTTTTTCATTGCACAAAGTAGTTTTTAGTTTAAAAAAAAAACAGGAAACAATTATTTTTAAGCATTTTACGGATTCTATTGCAATGCAATGTCTAACAATGCATAAAATTAATTATCATGTTAAAACAAACCATTTTAAAGAATTTTATCGAATATTTGACAGTTACTGTGTAGTTTAAATCAAAAACTTAGGGATTAAGGCAGGGGGTTCTGCCAAAATTTTATCTGCAGTTCATTTTATATTGCTTATTAAACATGTTTGCGTTACAAATAAGGGAGTTTTTATATGTTTGTTTGAATGTTTGTTATAATTTTGCTGCTGAGAATTATTACAACAACCCATTTAAAGAGGATATCTAAATTATCTATTTAATATTTCCATTTCTTGATGCAAATTAGAATGAAATGAAAGGAATCTTTATTGTTTTTATGCAGACTTTATGTTGTGTGATCTAAAAAAAATAAAGAAATTTTACTTCTTCGATGTTTTTAGTAACTCTAATATTTCTTGGATAGCAATATCATTTACCTCGCTGCAGAAGTGAATAGAAAATACATAAATGTGGAATAGTTTTTTGTAACAGTCCGTATAATGTTATATTGCTTACATGGGGGCGACAAACACGATCAAAATCTTAATGAGCGATATTTTTCGTGTAATAATTTAATTTCCTGATTCTTGCTTCTATGACTATGTTCATAATCTTCTCCCGACGTCCTGAACTGATATATCCGTTAACTAAGCTGTAAGATTTTACTGCAAAAGCAGCGTTTTTTAAATTAATATAATTCTACAAATATAGTCCAGTTTTTAAAGATGTTATGATTAGTACTCTCAAGGATTACATTCCTGTACATAATAAAAAAAAAACATATCATGTTGAAAAAATTAGTTTTATTATAGCATTTTATAAAATTAAAGAGAAAACAACATTACAATTTTGTCATTTTGCTCCGCGGTATGCGGGCTAAATGTCCTTCCTGGGCAGCCACGTTTATCTTTTGTCCGAGATTTTTCCATTGAGCCATTCCTCATCGTCTGTTCCGAGAAATCGTATGCAGTGGAACTTTCAGGTAATTATGTCTGTTTATAATAATATTCAAAAATATTTATTCTGTTCCGAAGTAAGTTTAAAATATTTTTCAAGACATTTCATACTGTTGACAAATTTCTTTTCCAGAAGCTAAAATTTTTCGCCTATTTTCAAACTGCGAAACTGCTTTATTGTATCAAGCATATATTCCCTTAACATTTCTAATGTATTTCCTGTGTTAAGGGTAAGAAAAGTCAATTATTTATAAACTTAAAAAAAAAAAATTGGAAATACTCTTTGAAATCATTTCTGATTAAACAAAAAAAGGAGGGTAAAGGAGAAGGGTTTTTCATATTTTTAGTTAGTAAGCGTTTATTTAAAAAATCACTGACATTCTTATAGAACTCAAGTTAAGTCTGTATTAGAATTATATCCTTAATTAATTTTAAACATAAAATAATGTATTTTCAAACATGAACTCGCAATGGAAATTCTTTATATCGTGAAAACTGTTTATATAAAAGAAAATATAGACATTCTTCTTTAGAAACCATTAAACATTTCTGAAACTCTATTTAGAATAATACTTTATGTCTTCAATGAAAAAACACGTAAGAGCACAACATGCCAAAATACATCATACATAGAAGTTTCCGTTAATTGACTTACAGGAACACGAAATACAATGTTACATTTTGTCTGTAGGCATAAATTTTGTAGCGCGTTTAGCGATCCGAAATTATATTTAATATAAAGCATTACATGTACGTTAGTGAGGAACGCTATGATTATACATATATATACAGGGTGCATAGGAAAGTCCCTTTAACCGGAAAATACTTGCGAACAGAGAGCGCTACAGCTATGCGAGTGAGGTAAAGGTATAGTAATGCGACTACGCCCGATTTAATGGAAACGACAGCAGCGCCCCTAGTGGCGAAATTTGGAAAATAGCAATTGAAAATAGAAAACGAAAAGGGATAGAGCAAAATTTCCAATTAGAAAGTTTTTGAGCATAAGTTAAGTAGTACGAAACGACATTTGGTTTATATGGATAAGATAAATATTCGCCTGTATACCCCAAAATGTCCGAAATCGATGCAGTCCATTTTGTGTAAACGTTTGAATGGAATAGCCGAAAATATGAAGAAATACGCATAATTTATTGCATAAATACGTACTTTCTTCAATACATTTTGATAAAATCACACACAAAAAACAAAAAAGTCAAACTGTTTCACAGTGATAAAAAGTTGAATAATCAGTATGTTCGAAAAGTTCGCCATTGCTCACGATACACGTTTGTATTCGTGAGAGTAATTCTGCATGCACATTTCTCAGCATGGAACGTCTATTGCAAGCCTCTTCAATACGACGACATAGATTTAACCCTTTCAAGGGCTGTGGCTAGACTGTTTAGCCACGTAATTTTAATTCCAAAACTAACAAATGGCACCAAGAATATTTTAATAAAATTTCGCTTTTCCAATGAAAGTGGAAATTAGTGGGTTTTCATTTTGTAAGAAATTCGTTTGAATATTCTGGTGCCAGTGAATTATTTCATCATTTTACGAACTGAATTCTTCTGCCCCTGAAAGGGTTAAACTAAAATTTTGAATGTATTGGAAATTAAATTTTTACAGACATTGCAGTACAGTACAACGTCACAATCTGCAATTCCGCACTGCTAGATTTCCGAAATGTGAATATGCAAAGTAGAATCGTCGCTCATCGATTTCGGACATTTTTGGGTATACAGGCGAAGATTTATCTTATCCGTGTGAATGAAATGTCGTTTCGTACTAATTAATTGATGCTCTAAAACTTTCTAACTGGAAATTTTTCTCCATCTCTTTTCGTTTTCGATTTGCAATGGCTATCTTCCAAATTTCGCCACGAGAGGCGCTGCTGTCGTTTACATTAGGTCGGGCATAGTCGCTTTACTATACCGTTACCTCACTTGCATAGCTGTAGCTCTCTCCGTTCGCAAGTATTTTCAGGTTAAAGGGACTTTCCTATGCACCATGTATATATATATATATATATTTATTTATTTATTTATTTATTTATTTATATTTATATTTATATTTATATTTATATTTATATTTATATTTATATTTTTATATAGATCATGTAATGAATATAATAACAAGATCATTATGCACATGAGTTTGGTTAGGATACATTCATTCAATGACTGTGCACTTGTTTTGAAATTATTATTATTTTTTATAGAAAATTTTAATTAGATACATCATGCATAATAACCTAAGAAATTAAAATTCTTCTCTTAAAAATCAGTCAGGTATATCATAAGCAAATTAAACATCAAAAATTATTTATTCTGTTTTATCATCATATGATCAACAAAAAGAAAATATTTTTAATTGTAAATATTCAGATTCTTGGTTAAAATTTGTCCAATATTTTTTTGTCAAAGAAGTGTTAAGAATATATATTATTATTAATATCTTTAAATTTATAAGAGAAAAGAAAAACTCTGCCTTTTTTGCCCTCTTTTGTATGTTGCATATTTTATTTCGCAGTGACAGTACTGCTGATAGAGGATAAATCATTACGAATTTAAAATTAATGTATTTATGAAATGTCATGAAGTTCCAATTAACAACTGCAAAACATTATGTGTATAGTTCCCTTTAGAAGCTGCATCTTAAATGCTAATTGCTTAATGTTTTTTTTTTTTTTTTTGTCATTTTTTAAAGCATTTCAACATCTTTAACCCATTAAGCGCCGCTATATTAAGCACGTTAAATAAATAAAGTTTATTTGTATATTTTATGTATATAAGATGCCCCTATAATAAATCAGTTAAAATTTTTTTAATAACTGTAACCGTTTAGAATGTATAACATGTTCCCGTAGCGGGAGCGTTGGCGTCTAATGGGGGTTGAACCTTCCTCTGAACTGCAAAGAAATGTGCGTTATTTTCTCCTGCCATAATGTGATTGCGATTAGAAAATTTAATAAAACTTCATTTTTAGGCATGATGCAAACAAATAAACAAACATATAAACAATTACTAAAAATATATGGATTAAAAATTTAATATTAATATTCATAAATCACTTTCATTCAAATTTTTTAACCAATATTCAAAGGATTAGAAATATAACGTTACTCTTTCTTTTTTTATTATTTCCCTACACATTCTCTATGCAACTTGAAAGGAATAACTCAGATATAACATTATGTTGTAATAAACACTACGCGCACATATGTATAAATTTGTTTTACACCTAGATTTCTGGCATATACTTATATTAGAATATAGTTTTTTTCATCGACACGTAACTGATATTTATAACTCTATATATTCCTAAATGATGTTTTGAATTTTCTTTATTACCTGTTACAAATAAAGTAGTTGTTTTACAAAGGAAAATTGAGACATCTCTTATTTCAATATAATAAATGCTTTTCACGTTACTATTACCAAACATCGATTTTCAAATTATTTAAATATATATATATATATTATCTCTTTAATGAGAGGCCTGCACATATTTAAAAATCGATCTACAACAGTATCACCGTTAGTACAATTAATATAACCTGAAACAATTTAGAATTTTCGTAATCCTTCTTTTTCTTTTTTTATATTGTATATGAATCTACCTATGGATTTAAGTTTCAAAAGTAGCTGCCAACTACTACTGTATTATATCTTAATTTATGGTCAAATTTACTGTTACAAGAAATTACCAAAATTCTTTTTTAATGTTTTAGTAATAACTTACTTCCATGCAAAACGCAATCTTTTATTTTTGCATCTTGCATTTTAATTGTAATTTAAAGATTTTTTTTTTTTTTTTTTTTCTGCGGATGAACATCATAAAGGTAAATTTTAAGGGTTTTTTTGTTCACAATGGTTCTGTTCTTCCGTATAATATTACGAATACACATTCAAGCGAACTGACATACACTGCTTTTCATGAAAAATCAATATAAAATGTTCCTCTCTTTATGGAAGCGCGCTTGCAGACAAAGGGACGGGAATGTAACCACAAGCCGCCAACGCTCCCGTTGTGGGAACATACGAAAGAAACCTTTCTAATATTGCTTTAAATGAATATATTTACTTCGTATTAGGAATTTATTATTAGATGATATGTTGGCTTTAAATATTCACTGCACTTATAAAAACTAAAGAATTTACTTTTTTCTTTTTACTAATTTTACTTGAGGAAGTCTAAAAACCAAAAATTCTCTTTTTTTAAAAATCTGCAAAAAATAGTAAATATATATATATCATTCTGAAAAAATATGTATACTACACGCCATACTATTAACTTTTCGGCAAAAAATATATTTTTTAAATAATTCAAAAATATGTTGAGGGGGAAAATAACAAATTGTTGTTCCCGCAACGGGAGCGTTGGCGTTTAATGGGTTAATTTATTCCTACATTATTTTTAAATTTTATAATAGGGCAAATCGTTTTTTTTTTCAATTGGACACAGCAGATAACTAGAGATTTCTTTTTAATGACTATTTCATAGTTTTTACAGCAATTTCAAAGAAAAAATACTTCTTTTCAACTTGTTTTCTTATTTTTAGCCCAAAAATAATCTCAACTCACATTTTGCATTTAAACTCAAAAGCAAAGCTTTAAAAAAAATTTCTACTGAATGTTGTTCTTTTCCAAAAATTACTTTTTTGGGGGCGACATATGCTTATTCATACCGAATTATAGGCTTTCTTTAAAAATATATATATATATATATTCTTAAATATATTCTAAATAAAGTAAAAAATCTTTAAAAATAAAATATGTACTTAAGTGGACTGTTAGTCTACATAGGTTTATTCTTTTAAATAAATTTACGTATGAAAGTCATATTTATAAAATATATTTCATGCTAAATTATTAAAATACTCTCAACTTCATTTATATTTTTAATGTGCTTAAAATACCTAATTGTGTCCTTTAAATCTTCCACATTTAATAATTTATGATATTTAAATCAATGCCCAGCATATACCTCCAAGAATTATTATCAGGTTTTTGGATTTTTTTTATTTATTTATTTATCACATAAATCGGATTTCGTTACGTTTCTCTGCTCTTGTAAGGATTTACTAGAAAGTTTAAATTGAAATACGTACTTACTAGTGAAGACATTTAATTGCACAAAATTTTCGCTTTTGGCTATCCCTTAAAATTGTACAAAATAACATCTTTATCTACAAATTAATTTGTTTTCACTTTAGCTTTATTCGAAATGGATTTTCTAGAATTAAAATAGATTTCTGTAAAATATTCCCTAAATAGTATTTACTTACAGATGATGTTCAACAATAGTTCTGTCGCTTTAAATTAAACACATAGCTGAATTCCATTCCTTTAAATTGAACGATGGAAAAAAAGAGAAAATCAAAACAAAAAGAAGAAATTTCTTTTAGCTAGTTTTGGGAAATGCAGGTTTATTAATTTATTGTGTATACCTTACAATTTTCTAAAATTATTTTTCCGTAAAATTCATGAGCATAACTAGGTATTATAAATGGCCAAGGGCAGATCGTGCGATAAAGTATTGGTTTCCCTTTGGATATCGAAATTAAGCAATATCTAGAGCAGACAATACTATGTATTGTTACCTGGAAATGCTCTGCTGCTGTTCGTGCCATGTGCATGCCACATATATGTACGTTAAATCAATTAAAATATAATTCATATCGCAGGGGATCGATAGGTGAATCAAAGTTAATTGATTAACATGAAATTGATTATCAGTTAATTGATTATCATAAAAAATGCATGGAAATGTTTTATTTTTATTTATTTATTCATTTATTTGTTGCATTTAAAAAAGGTAACATGAAAACGAAACTCTCTTTTTCGCCCTTTTTTGACCTTACCTTATATTAATCTCCATACCAGTTGATAGAAGACATGAACATGTGTCGATTATTATTTTCATACCACTGCCAATTGATTTTTCCAATAAAAGGACGCTTTTTCTATTTTTTTTTTTTTTTTTTTTTTTTTTAATATTAAATAGTGTGATTACTTCAGCATTAAATTATAGAACACTTGGAATTTGTATAGATAAGCATGAACATTTCAGTCGTTTATTTATTTATCATGCTTTTTTTTTTCAATAAAATTTATTCACTTTTCACATGTTGCGATTAAACTAAAAATGTAACTCTTCGAACATTTCATATATGTATTTGAACAAGAGATTCTGTTATCCATAGCATAGTACAGAATATCACAAGTTCAAACATTTTCTATCAAATTCATAAATTTAACGTCATTTATTGAATAGAAAAATTGCCTATTGTTGATCTTGTTCCTTCCACTGTTGTCAACTACACAAATAGAATAATAAGAAATTTATCTGTAAATATGTTAAATCTTTTTCAAACTATCAACAGTATTTTAATGATAATCATGAGTGGAATTTAGAAAATGAATATGTTTAGGACGAGAAAGCCATAAGCGATGAAGAGATATTAATCTTATGTAATCAAAAAATATTAACCGTCTTTTTTCCCATTTTCTAATCGATGGTGTAATCGGTTTTTAAAAATACGAACGTTAACTCTTTTAAGTACACCGACGATCGCAGATCACTTCGCGCCTTTCGGAAAGGATATTCTTTCTACACTAAAAGTAACTAAACGTCCACATTCTAGCACAGCCTTTTCACAGCTTCTCTATAAACCGGAGTTACATCACATACAAAAATTTTGAAACGTTTTGGTGGATATAAATATATATATATATTTTTTGTGCAAAATAAATTGTGTTAAAATTTCGTCGAAATCTGTAAAATCATGAGTGTTTCGTCGCAGTTGCCCCTCTCCAGCGCGCAATTTTAGAGGTACCCACAAATAAAAGAAAAATGTTCTTAAAACTAACAACTTCTCCTAACCGATGGTATAATCGGATGGTATAAAAAATACGAAATTTAACTCTTTCAAACACTTCGGCGAACGCTAGTAACTTCACGCCTCACGGAGACGATATTTTTTCTACGCTAAGTGTAACAAAACGTCCTCATTATAACTCATACATTTTAAAGCATCTCAATAGACCAGATTTACATGACCTACAAAAATTTTGAAACGTTCCAACGGGTAGAAATATTTTTTTACAAAATTACTCATGAAAAAACCTGTGCGTTTCTATGGGCTCCGCTTGCTTTGGGCACGCGTACACTGAAAAAATAAAATTACACAAAACGTAAAATACTAAATAGCATATACTTTCAATTCAATATTTTTTCGCGATTTTTGAATTTAAAAATATAAAATCAACAAAGTGGAGTTAAATATATAAAATCATACACATTTGGAATTTATTTATGGGTCATTCATCACGGCCCGTGCAACACCGGGCGGAGCAGCTAATTGTGAATATAAACATGTTTTAAACGATGTAAAATATTTTTGACCAAAATTTTTGTAGATATAAAATGTAAGAGTTATAGTAACCATTTGCCGTAAATAAATCATCAGCATCAATTTAAAAAGAATAAATACATTTTACATCTCCTTTTATTTTGTAGAATACACTCAAATAAATAATTTTATGTCTACACCTCCAAATTAGCTTTGCTGTCTGAAATTTCATGTTAATATGATCTTTGTTTCATCAAAATTAAACAGCACAAATGCAAACAAACTATACAAGGGCAATCAGGTCCACGCAATGAAACTTAAAAATCATCAGTGGCAGCAACTTTCAAACAGAATCTCAAAATACTGTAATTTTTCTAAATAAGAAAAATGTTTACGCCAAATAAGAAAAATTATATCATATGATAGAATTTTAACAAAAGAGTAGCAGAAAATTGTGCGCATATTAGTACTAAAAAAGGGGAGAAGTATAAAAAATACCCACCCCCTACTATTAAGTCACATGATGTGCTTAAATATAAAGAGGTAGGTGGGGGGATCCGTTAATATGAGGTATGCAACCACCATTTTTATGAAGAACTTCTTGCAATCTCCATGTCATTGATTCAATGAGACTGTTAGCAATATCAGGATACATTTGAATAATTTGCCAAGTACATGAATATCGAACGGATTAATGCTAGCGTAAGATTTCCAGGCACTGAAGTACGGTTTACGCTTTGTTTACATCGAAAGACAGACATACGCCCAAAGTTGATCTTAAGTGAGACATCTTAATCCCAACCCAAATGTTTCTATAAAATGAGTAAAATATATTTTATTAACTATGTTTTACTCCACATCATAGACGGTCCCTTAAACCAGCATCTTAATGTTTTTAAAGCATCATTTGAAAATTACCCAGAAGAAAAAATTTAAAATTGGATGCGCATAAAGCAACACATAATAAAAATAAATCTGTAAAAATAAATGTAAATTGCAATTCATTATTTTTTAGAATCTTAATTTCATAATTCATGTTATTTTTTTAATTACAAATTCGACGCATTTATGTTTATATTTTTCAGTATTATAACTGTACAAAAATTATCACGTTTGGATTATAATTTCAGGAGATATTAATAAAAATATAAAAATGTAATTGAACAATATAAGCTCGAAATTTTGAATATTTATAATTTCAAAAGTTATGATCCAAATGACTTGAAATTTCATATCTAGGTATAATTCGAAGCAAATATTTAAAATATTTTGTCAAAATTGCTTGTTGCCATTGAAAAAAAATCAATGTTTGGGCAGGTTTTGATTTTTAAATGGCCCACTAAGCAAATACATCATTATATGCATCATTTAAAAATATACTTTATTTCCAATTATTTGGTACTAATAACTTTGTTTTACAATACTTTGTCGTAGACTTAGTATGGGGTGTTCACTTTTTTTCCCACAACTCTACATTGGAAATGTCCCAATCGAACGCACTGACTAGGCATATAGCTAATCTGAATGATGAGCAGGATACACCTTTTCGCAATTTTCCAGCATTTGTTTTTTTTTCTTTCTTTTTTTTTTTTTCAAAATGTTTCACATGTTGCTAATTGACGCAAATCTTTAGTGATTTTAGTGACAAGTTTTTTATGTAGAAATTGAATCTAACCTCAAATTCGGTTCTTTCTCGACATTTGGCTGAAAATGGAAATAATAACGAAAATATCTCAAAAATGAAACGCTATCAATATATATATATACATATATGATGCTTTTAAAAAGGTCTAAACCAAACAACTCAGTGCATCAGGCGCAACGCAGCTTCTTATATGCGCTAAGTAAATATAGCTCTATCATGAAATTTTGAAATCCATGAAAAAAGGGGTGCAAAACAACAATAGAAATCAATGAATATTTATAACAAAAAAAAAAAAAAACTCCTTGCTATTCGGAAAGTGGGAGGAGTTAAAAAACAGGTACCAAAAAATAGAAATTGAATCCTCACAGGTTTCGCAAGATATGGCCATCCCCCATACTCCAAAAGTGTAAAAAAAATCATCAAATAAACTTAAACTTTCACACACTTAACGAAACAAAACTGCTTTAAAAACATAAACAACCAACCAATTGAAAATCAATAGAACTAATTTAAAAACATAATCAAATTAAAAATTCTTGTATAACTGAATCATTAAGCAATTAAAAACATAGAACATGTGAGAAGGCCATACCCCCACCTGGACCCGTAAAGACTTGATACCTTTAAAATATCCACTACGCTCCACATCTCTCCAACAGCAGGAGTTGCAAGCAGGGCCACAATCCAAGTTAGACGAGCGTCATCTAGACTTGTCTTTCCGTTATCTTCATAAACATAAATTTCATTCCATGTCACCTCAGTTCCAACTTGACATTCATCAAAATGCAGACGTTCTTATAAAGACTTTAATCCACACTTTTCATATATTCAAGCAGTTCCATCGGCATCCATTACGGTGTTTGGCCGCTTAGCTATAGCCACTTCAAAAAACTCGTTTCAAGCTCATTTACATAATGAAAAATAAACTGATATGGAAATAAATTATTGTAAAAAAGATTAGCAGTAAATTTAAAAATTTGTGAACTATAAAATCTATTAACTTGCCCCAAAATAATGTTGATGAAAACCCTTTTACTTAAATTTGAAAACCAGTGTGGCATTGACTGAGTATCAAAATTAAAAAAATCCCGTTTATCAAAAAGTTTAACTAATATATTATTATTTTTAATTAATAAATCTAAATCCAAAAAATTAACATGTAAACTATCAACAGAAGCCTTATTTAACGTTAGACATGGAGTATAGATATCGTTAATCGATACCGAAAGTTTGTCATCGAATACTATTAAGTCATCGATATACTTTAAAACTGCAAAACTCTTATTACTGTTTAAAACATAGTTGAATTCATAATAAAAAAGAAAAAAGATTAGCAGCAGAACTCGAAAAATTAGTACCCATGCCAATGCCACATACCTGGTAAAAAAGCAAACCATTGAATGTAATAAAATTATTAAGAAAACGGAAATTACATAAACTCAAGAAAAAATCGCTTTTAATTCCCAACTCCTCCTCAATGCAAAACAAATCAAATATATCACTGGTCAACAGCCAAAAAATGGTCTAACTTTTTCCAGCTGATATATGTTCATTTTCATACCCTGAATCCAAAACCCAAAACGGTTTCGCTCTATCAGGTCAATTTTTTGTGCAAATGTCCATTTGAGGTTAAGTGATTTCCGGCATAAATGCCTATACTTCATTGCAGTACCTGTGTGTGTTGCATTCCGAGAAGTCGTCTTTCGTTGCCCTGGATTACTAATGTAAGATTTTCTTTCATTACAGGATCTATGTGAAGTAAATGGCGTCTTCAAAAAGATCATGTAGGAATAAGCCGGATGTATTTTGCTATATCTGTGGCGAATACACCCTTGTGCCAAACAGGAAGCCAATCACCAGTTTTATAAAGCGGACCTACCTCGCTTACTTCCAAATGGCACTAGGTGACCAAGATAAAGGTTGGGCACCACATATATTATGCAAGAAATGCACCGAGTACCTTCGTACGTGGATCAAAGGCCAGAAGACGGCTCTGAAATTTGGAATTCCTATGGTCTGGAGGGAGCCTACCAACCATGTCACAGATTGTTACTTCTGCGCTGTAGATCTGACTGGTATAAACAGAAACAACCGGAGTAGCCTGGTATATCCAGATCTGCAGTCAGCACGTCGTCCTGTAGCCCATTCTGAAGCCATTCCTGTTCCCGTGTTTAAAGAACTTCCGGACATTGACGAAGAATCATCCTCCCCCATCAGAGTTGCTGCTGATGACGACGACTATGTGGTTCCAGATTGTAGTACTCCAGTTCCGTTCACACAAAAAACTGTCTCACTGAGTGTGTCCGCATCACCTTCTACCGCAACAGACATCAACACTTCCTACAATATTTCTGTGAAGACCTTGACCTGGTGTACTCTAATGATATCGCATGGCTGCTGTACACGCTGAGAGTGGCAAAATACGACCCCGAACATTGGCGGCTGTTTATCGACAGCAGTAAGCGCTTACTAAAATGTGTTTTGCTACATAATGGCAACCAGTTTGCCTCTGTACCACTAGCTTACTCAACTACATTGAAGGAGAAGTATGAATCAGTGAAGTATGCTCTGGAGAAAATTCATTATGATGACCATCAGTGGTACATTTGTGTGGATTTGAAAATGGTGAACATCTTGTTGGGACAACAATCAGGGTTTACAAAGTACCCCTGTTTCATCTGCATGTGGGACAGTAGGGACAGGGCTCATCATTACACAATCAAGGACTGGCCTCTTAGGGAGGACCTGGTGCCCTGCAGAGCGAACATCATCAACACTCCTCTTGTGAACAGAGAGAAGATCATATTTCCTCCATTGCACATTAAGCTGGGGTTGATGAAGCAATTCACCAAAGCTCTCTACAAAAATGGTGACTGCTTCATGTACTTGTGCCAGGTTTTTCCCAGATTGAGCATTGAGAAGCTGAAAGCTGGCATCTTTGATGGTCCACAGATCCGTCAGCTAATGAGAGATATGCAATTCGAAACACATATGAGTGAAGTGGAACTGGAAGCATGGAAGGCTTTTGTTCTAGTTGTGAAAAACTTTCTCGCCAACACGAAGGCCACTAACTACGTTGAACTATTGAACAATATGATAACAGCATTCAGAAACCTCGGATGTAACATGAGCATCAAAATGCATTACCTATTCTCGCATTTGGATCGCTTTCTTAACAACCTGGGCTCCATGAGTGATGAACAGGGAGAGCATTTTCATCAGGAGATCAAGGAGATGGAGAACAGATACCAAAGTCTCTGGGATGCGGTAATGATGGCGGATTACTGTTGGAATCTCCATAGAGACATTCCTGCTGCCGCCCATGCTCAGACCTCAACGAAGAAGAAATTCCTACCATAAGTGTTGCACAATGACGAAACAGTGAACTAACCGAATGTTTTCCTGTCTATTAGTTGTTAATTAACTATGTAATTAACTAAACATGTTTTTTGTTAACATACGTACATTTTTTTCGGTTCAGTTAATTACACTTCTGTAGTATATATTTGTTTTTTTCAATTCAACTTCACAGCAAAACCTTACCTGATGTACGGAAACGGGTGCCATATTCGGGTTCCTGGAGGTTGAAATATCTTAAATTCATTAAAACATGTCAGACCATTAAAAAAATTTTTTTTGTTGTCCTGTGTATTTTTCAATGTATCATAAAGTAAATCTATAGGTATATTAGAAAAAAGATTTTCAAAATCAAAGGTATACAAATTAGTAGGCGTTATGAGCGTTTTATTAATTTTATTTAAAACCTGATTACTATTGTCAATACACCAAAAATAACTTGTATTTCTATATTTAAACTTCAAAAAAACAATAAATACGCTTCAAAAACTCCTGTAACTTAATATTTAAACTTTTACCAATGCCTCTTGAATTACAAAACTTGCATATGAATCTAAACAGAAACATATGAAAAGATAATATAGAAAATATATGAAATATATATATGAAAAGAGAATATAGAAAATATATGAAATATATATATGAAAAGAGGATATAGAAAATATATGAAATATATATATGAAAAGAGAATATAGAAACATATGAAACATTCAGAAACATATGAATCTGAATTTAATATGTGTTTTGTGAAATTTAGGCGTCAAAAACAAAAATGGAAATGTATGATAATTATTAATAGCAAAATTACATGAATACATTTTTCTAGCCTTTTTGGTGTAAGCATTAAATTTGTTAACAATAACAGTGGGATTTAATTTACATTCCTTATAAAATTTACTAGTATTTAACTCATTTTTAACTTTGCCAATATAAAAGAGCTTTCATATAATTGCATAATTTGACGCCAATTTGTCCACAGGTACTATTACAAAATTCTTATGTAAAAAGTGAATATAATTTATATCTTCTTTGCTGGGACTATGATAAACATAATCCTTACTTGAAATCATTATTAACAAAAAATCAAATTCCTTCAATATATGCCACTCCCATTCAGAAAAAGCTTCAAAGCGGGTGTTAAATTTGTAACATAATTGCACAATGAATTTATTCAAGTCCCTCTCAAAAATTTGAATAGCTGTTTTCTTACTAATTGTTTTATTCAATCAAAAATTAGTACCCAATCCCATCATAAAATGTAAATTTTTTCTCTGTATAATATTTAAGTTTCCAGTAATAACATGTTTATGGAAATCATCTATAAAATCCAAGAAATCTGTATCACATTTACATGTTTCAGGAATTTCATCAGAAAAAGCTAGAGATCTATAATTTATATTTATAAGCAACAGCAATATCAAGTCTCTAAGAGGGAAAAAATAGTGATAAAATTAATAAAACGCCCATAACACCTACTAATTTGTATACCTTTGATTTTGAAAATATTTTTTTTTAATATACCTATAAATTTACTTTATGATACATTGAAAAATGTATTTGAGTTGTTTTGCATTTTGGGAATTAAAAGAGATTTTTTCTTGAGTTTATGTAATTTCTGTTTTCTTAATAATTTTATTACATTCAATGATTCGCTTTTTTACCAGGTATGTGGCATTGGGATGGGTACTAATTTTTCGAGTTCTGCTGCTAATCTTTTTCTTTTTTATTATCAATTCAACTATGTTTTAAACAGTAATAAGAGTTTTGCAGTTTTAAGGTATATCGATGACTTAATAGTATTCGATGACAAACTTTTGGTATCGATTAACAATACCTATCCTCCATGTTTAAGGGGTCTTGTACCTTTTAAACGCGTCGAAAATTAACGAAAAACTTCAAAGTTTGAATCAGTCTATCTTCGAAACCTTTTCATGTATAAACATGAAATTTTGGATATGGATTAAACTGATTGTGCTTTGTAATATACTACCAACAGAAATTTATTAACCCTTTATAGATTTTGTGTATTGTTGAAATCAAAATAGCTCTTTTTTTTACCTCATAAGTCATTGCGCGCATGATATCTTGAGAAAGTATGTATGGATTGTCATAAAATTTATTAAATATACTAAACAAATATGTGTGCTTAAAATGATCAACTTTTAATTATTTACAATGGCAATATTTTTAGTTATGACTATTTTTATTCACTAAAAATACAAATTTTTTATTTTTTTTCCGAAATATTTTTTTATATAGTTAATGAAATAATTTTAGCCTAAGAGTAGGTCATTTTAAACGCACATATATGTTTAGTATCTTTATCGAATTTCATGCCTATCCATACATACTTTCTTAAGATATCATGCCGCAATGATTTATGGGGTAAAAGAAAGAGCTATTTTGATTTCAACAATACAAAAATTCTGTAAAGGGTTAATAAATTTTAATGGTAGCATATTACAAAGCACAATCTGTTTAATCAATTTCCAAAATTACATGTGTATACATAAAAAGGCTTTGAAGATAGACTAATTCAAACTTTGAAGTTTTTCGTTAATTTTCGACGCGTTTGAAAGGTACCCTTAAAGTTAAATAAGGCTTCTGTTGATACTTTACATGTTAATTTTTTGGATTCAGATTTATTAATTAAAGATAATAATATATTAGTTAAACTTTTTGATAAACGGGATTTTTTTAATTTTGATACTCAGTCAATGCCACACTGGTTTTCAAATTTAAGTAGAAGAGTTTTCATCAACATTATTTCGGGGCAAGTTAATAGATTTTATAGGATTTGCAGCAAAGAATTTTTGAGTTCACAGATTTTTAAATTTACTGCTAATCTTTTTTTATAATAATTTATTTTCATATCAGTTTATTTTTCATTATGTAAATCAGCTTGAAAAGAGTTATTTGAAGTGGCAACAGCTAAGCGGCCAAACACCGTAATGGATGCCGATGGAACTGCTTGAATATCTGAAAAGTGTGGATTAAAGTCTTTATAAGAACGTCTGCATTTTGATGAATGTCAAGTTGGAACTGAGGTGACATGGAATGAAATTTATGTTTATGAAGATAACGGAAAGACAAGTCTAGATGACGCTCGTCTAACTTGGATTGTGGCCCTGCTTGTAACTCCTGCTGTTGGAGAGATGTGGAGCGTAGTGGATATTTTAAAGGTATCAAGTCTTCACGGGTCAAGGGCCTTTTCACATGTTCAATGTTTTTAATTACTTAATGATTCAGTTATACAAGAATTTTTAATTTGTTATGTTTTAAAATTAGTTCTATTGATTTTGAATTTGTTGGTTGTTTATGTTTTAAAAACAGTTTTGTTTCGTTAAGTTTTTGAAAGTTTAAGTTTATTTGATGATTTTTCTAAGCTTTTGGAGTATGGGGGTTGGCCATATTTTGCGAAACCTGTGAGGATTCAATTTCTATTTTTTGGTACCCGTTTTTTAACTCCCCCACTTTCCGAAGAGCAAGGAGTTTTTTGATTGTTTTTAGTTATAAATATTCATTGATTTCTATTGTTGTTTTGCACCCTCTTTTTCATGGATTTCATAAATCATTTATTTTTGATAGAGCTATGTATATATATATATACAAAAATATCATGAATTATTTATTCACTGATACACATACAGAGACACGCACACCCGTAAATTCCCATGTAGTTATTTTATATTGTACAAACAATTCCAAATATTAAATAATGATTATAATTTTTATTTTAGATCTAAAAATCTCAGGCATTTACATATTTCATATACTTTATTATTTAATCTCAGAATTGCTGTGATTCAATAAAGTGAATATTTATATTCGGAAAATCTCCTATCCGAAATTTGAGAGATCAGGCATCTATGTATTTATTCATTATTAAGTCTTAGCTATTCGTCTAAAACGTAAAACGTTCAACCATAGAATAATGAATGTTTAATACAGTAGAACCTCTTTTATCCGAAACACTTTTAACCGAAACCCATTCTAAAAGCTTTTTTCTTCTTTTTTACTATCACGTTCCTCGTTTGCAAGTGGTCCTTTCCACACCACGAGTACAAATTAATATTTTGGATCCCCTTACTTAGATTCCTTTGAATTAACTTGAGCTCCGGTATGAGATTTTTAATAGAGTAAAAATTTTCATTTTTATCATGTGTTTAAAAAGATAACGCATTACTTTAAGTATAGAAGAAAAAATTCAAATTATAAATCGTGTAGAATCGGGTGTGAGTGTAACAAAATAAGCTCAAGAATATCGTATTGGTGTTATGTACAGTCGTGGAAAAAAAAAAGGAAACACCCCCTACTAACTCCTCAGCAAATCATCGTAGAAGAAAGTTACTAGTACCGAACGATTGGAAATAAAGTCTACGTTTTAATGATGTATATAAAATTTTCTTAGGGGGTCATCTACATATTAAAGCGAATCCAAACTTCATTTTTTTCAATGGCAATGCCCAATTTTAACGAGATATTTCAAATCTTCCGTTCAAACTATGCCTAGACACCAAATTTCAAGTCATTTAAATGATAAGTTTTTGAATTATAAACATTCAAAATTTAGTGCTTCTAATGTTAAATTACATTTTCATATTTTTATTTCTATCTCCCGAAATTATGCTCCTAATGTTCTAATTTTTTTTGTAGTAATAATACTAATATACCCAAACATAAATAAGCTGAATTTGCAATTTTTATAATTTTATGATATGAATTATGAATTATGAAATTAATATTCGAAAAAATTATGAATTGCAACCTACAATTTTTTTGATGGATTTAGATTTATTAAGTCCTGCTTTATGGAAATTCAAAAATTTCACATTTTTATTCCAAGTAGTTTTCTAATTATGCTTAAAAAACGGCAAAATGATGGTTTAAGGGGCCGTCTATGATGGAAGTGAGTAGACATTTTGAAATTCATTGACTCCTTGAGTGGCGCTTAAGGTGCCTTGATCAAGGAAGGGGCTCTCTCGGTGAACAATCCAGTACGGAACTTCAATTTGGATACAGCCCTTAAAATAAGCTCGTTTTAAAATAATTAATTTCTCGGAAACTTATGGTACGAATTGCATAAAGATTCGTTTTTAGGCTAATTGGAGGGTGTAGAGTTCATTTATGCTGTCAGAATTGGGTACTGCTATTGAAAAAAACAATGTTATGGTTCATTTTAATATGTAGATGCCCCCTTAAGCAAATTTTATATACATCATTTAAAAGTAGACTTTATTTCCAATCGTTCGGTACCAGTCACTTTCTTCTACGATAATTTGGTGAGGAGTTAGTAGGTGTGTTTACTTTTTTTTTTTTCCACGACTGTACCGAGCTGCTGCAAAAATAAAAAGGTTTTTTGCCGAAAGCAGCCGAAAGACTGATACTGGTGAACCAATAATATAAAAAAAAACTTCGTGATAGAGCTGCAAAGCATAAACAATCGAAACTGCAACAAACAAAACTTTGTTTCAAACCCTTGTGATATATGTAAAAAGTACTTATTTTCAAAATTAAAATTCAGGTAGTTTATTCTTGTTTCTATTTTGCTATTGATTTATTTTTATTAAGCACTTGTTACCAACTAAAAAATAGCACACATTTTTTGCCCTTAATCTTAAAATTGAAGCATTCTCGATTATCCGAAAATTTCGATTTTCTGAAAGAGGGTCGGCCCCAATTACTTCGGACTATCGGCGTTCTACTGCATTTAGCTCTAACTTGATCTAAAAGTATTTAAAATATGATGCTTGAAGAGATTAATTGCATATCCATTTTTCGAAAATAATTTTTTTTCTTTGAAATTAATATTACTTCAGCAGAAATTAAAATACATATCAAAATGTTGCAACATTTTATATAATTAAGTTAAAGATTTTTAGTCTGTTATCAGTGTTTTCTGTATTTTCTTCTCCAGATTCATATTCTTTTTTATTCAAGAAACATCAAACACTGCCTAAATTAAGCATTTTTGAGTGGAAACTGCATCACACTCCATGCCCTGGTTGCTTCCACTGGTGTGGCACTGTAATTTATATAAAACAACACGTACCCAAATAAATTTCACATAGTACATCATTCACTAGATTTGATCATACCGTTGTCTTACACTTTCTTTATATTAAAATCCTTTTCAACCCATTTATATTGAACGTATCATGGAATGGCATAGCAGGATGGCATAGCAGGATTCATTTTCCACCATCAACACTGTTTTATTTCAGGAGATTACAACTCACGTAAAAGATATTGGAATTGCTACACTACAACTTGCATAGGCAGGTCACTCTACACCTTAATAACGCATTACCAATTATATTAACATGCGCCTTGTTCTCCAACAAACATAAGAACTTTAGATCCTATCACTCTATCATGGAATTTAATATTACTAAAAACCTTCCTTATGCACTCACGATGATTGTACTTAAAGAATTTAGCACTGATCAACTTCCGGTCTCCTTTAAAACTAACCTAAATAACCCCATCTTACCACCTCCTTATGTAGATATTGACCGGAATATACTTAATAATTATCTCGGTAATTCCAATCTCTTTCTTTTTTAAAATTAATAATGATACTCCTGATAGGAATATTACTACAATTCATCTGCAGAATATTCTTACTAAAGCTCAAAAGGACACAACTTTTCATAAGTTAAAAAATAATATTTTCTTCCTTCATTCTAACATCCACAACTTCTGTGACCAACTGAATGTTGTTTTCAGTCTTCCGTGGCTCCAACCTTTAAACGGCTCTTAATAAACATAAAAACAATATCAAAAATTTCATTTCCAAAGAAAGGACTAAATTCTTATAATTTCTGTCACCTGATGATTATTCTATTTAGCGAAATTAAAAGAAGCTTAGGAAAGATCTATCTACCGTTCTCCTTCTTTCCGTCAACACTATTACTGCTTATTCAGATGAAGATAAGGTAGAATTTTCAACACGATCTTATGCCCTGCATTTCACTCCAAATAACGACCAGCTTACCAGCTACGCCTACCTCTCTCGTGTTATAGCTAGTTAATAATTTGTTTATAACACCTCCAGATCCTTTCCTCAAATTTGACGAACTGTTATCCATAACATCTTCAAAATCGAAAGAATCCCAAAGTCATATGTATCATAATATTACTAACAATTCTCTAAAATATTTACCCATTATCTGTAATCTCTATATCACAGCATTGATTACATCGGTCCTTAAATTTCGCTACTTTCCGAAGTCTTCGAAAACATATAATATCTCCCACTCCTAAATTTGCTCCTGACCTTAGTGACATCGCTATTGTTCGACCCATTAGCCTCCTTTCATCATTAATTATTATTTTTTTGAATGTGACTTTCAATATAAGCGCCATGACATAATAACAACATTTTAAAGACAGTTCGCAAACTGTCAAAAGGCATCCTCTGGCTGCTCTTGTACTTTGTACTTTATTTAAACCAATAATTATAAGGATCAATATACTGTTTAACACACAGAATTATTCACATTTATGAAATTTGCATTTGTGCTAACTATAATATATTAGAATGTATTCCATACCAGATTCTAAATTACCATACAATTCAAATTTCATTATACTGTAGCATATTGAGCAGCACAAATGCAAGTGCCTTAAATTAAAATAACACTTTTAAAATTCTTATTTGTTATTTTTGAAAACATGTGGGCTATAACTAGCAAAATAAATAATATTTATATTTATAAACGATAACGTCATATTTAAATTAGTTAACAGCCAGATTGCATATACGATAATAGACTACTGTAGAGAAAACTGTGCACAGGTAAAGCATTTTGACACGAATAATATTAATTCACAGAAATCAATTTCTGCACTTTTTTTACAATATTCCATTATTATTTAGTCTATTCGTATGAGGTTTGGCATTTAAAGAAAAAACAGTCAAATTTGGAGAGCACAGAATTTTTTTTTATAAACTTTCAAATTCTTAAACAGACAAGTTTAATATTTCCTTAATAGGAAGATAAATGATGAACTTACTGTAATTAAAATTCTTTACCTAGTGCAGATTACATAAATATAGATAAATACGTTTAAGTGATATCATTAAAGTATGAACACTTATTGCTTACTGTTGTTAATCTAATTATCTTTTCATTACCCATTATTATATCAGACTAATTGAAAACTTTAAAAATCTAATGATACTAAGCAATTTGGAAAATTGATACTCATTATACTAAATTGCAGTTCCGTATAATTTCCATTATAGTGCACTTAGTTCACCATATATATTACTTGGGAAACCAAAGCTATTTAAAATAGAAATAATGATACTTCAGTAACTGGAACACTTTCTATAAACGTCTTCTAAATAGTCAGTTTGTTTTTAAATTAGTACAGAATGATTCATTTTATTAATTTGTTAAAAATGTTAACGTAATCAAATCTACAATAAAATTAGTGCTTTCGGTGTCTTAATCAATCTACATAAAAATAAATACTTTCCAACTATAAATGATTTTATCTTGCAACTATGCAATTTATTGCGTATATAAATGATTTATAAGTCCATATCGTGTAGATATCTGAAAATAGACAATTTTGTTTACAGCTATCAAAATTAATATTGCGTCACTTGTGCCTCCTTTTCACTAGTTATTTATACCACATATCATAGAAACTAAACTTATAATTCAAAAGGTACGACATATCATATTAAAAAAATAATAAGGAAATTATATTTTCTCCCACTTGGTTGAAGATTTTACATACCAAGTGCGGTCGCATGATATTTAGATCCTGCCGTTTTAGTTTATTTTTGTATCTTACCATTTACCTCCCTCTATAATTCGGACATGTACGTGTGGAAACCGACCAAGTGGTATATGGATTACCATCATGTGGAGCCATTATCTTTTGTTATCAAACCCCTATACATTTAATAAAAAACTGAATAAAACCGACGAATTAAAAATTTTATAACCCATGATCAAATTGTCACAGCACAGTAAAATTTTGTGCGCGTGAATAACGTGACTTATTGTTACAGGAGACTAAAGTCCGAGTTATAAGGGAGGGAGAGAGGGGGCGGGGGGAGTTGACCAAAATAATAAATCACAAAAATAGCTAGGGATCAATATAGCATCGGTATCGAAACGTCGCGTCGGGACTAAAATGCCTGGACTGAAAACGCCTCCTTCTCAAAGCACATATATGAATTTTTTTGGATCTAGTCGTCAACTAAAGCTATGCACTTAAATCTTCCTGTGTTTGCTATTGGCTTGAAACATCAGTGGCAAAGTGAATATAAAATAATTAAACAAACGATATCCAATACTTTACCTATTATTTTTCTTGAATTTGCATTAAAAAATAATAAAACCATAATGCGTTATTAAGTAACTGGATAATTTTAAAACGCTACATTATCACAGTTGAATGAATCATGGGCGAAAAAATATAGATCAATTTTTGTACATCTTTTACAACAAAAAAAATTCATGATATTTGTTTTTATGTATTCTTTCATCAATCATCTCTTATTCTAAAACAAAAATGTTAAAAAAGTTTTCGCATATTTTTCATCGTTATGCATGTATTTCCGCTTCCAATTCCTGTTTTTATTTTAACCAATATATATATATTTTTACTTGTGTTTTGATTTTCTGCTACATAAAGCACTTTTTAAAAAGGTAACATTAACATGATAAAAATTTATAAACTTTCAATATTATTTAAGAAGTTAACAGTTTAACAAGAGTTTGTTTTTTTATTGTTAATTTTTTCTCAAAACTTTTATGCATTTATTTATTTCCAGTATTAAGAAAGGTATGATTTTCTAATAAACTATTTCTATGTAAAATATAGATTTTTTTTTTAAATACAGTAATTTACCTTGTAACGCGTTTAACAACTGCAAATGCAATAAAACTAAAAATCCACATTTCAAGTTTCAAGTAACATTATTTTTAAAATTTTTATATTTAATGTTCATACTTTTATTTTTTATTTATTTAAATACAAAAACAACTAAGATAATATTTAAAATATCGTCAATCCCATAAGTATATTTGAAAAACTAGCTTTTCTAAAATTGTTTTGTTTGATTACTATGAATAATATTTTAATCCACTTAAAAATGTAAAGATTCAAGAAGCAAAACCACCACAAGGAACAATTTATGAAACAAACGTATGTTATAAATAATATTTTAGTTACATTAAAAGAAATTAAACTTTTATTTATCTCCTATATCGTATGCTATATATGCGTTAAATGATATATGCATATGATATTCTAAAAGTTCATTCATTTTATTTTATTTTATTTTGTTTTTTTGTTTTAGAAATAATGGAATATAACATTAAAACTTACTTTTGCCCGTTCAGGTTTTTTTTTAAGTAGTACAATATTTTATTTTGTATAATAGCTAAAATACTGGTAAATCCAAAATTCAGATAAAACCAATAATACCGAAAGTACAGACAGTAGCAATATTTATTTTTTTATTTATTTTTTTTTTTATCGAAATGTGAAAAACAGTCTGTGATTTTCGTTTAATAAAAATTCGTATTGTCAGGATAATTTCATTTGTCAGCAATAAATATTGTTTCAGTAATATCGAAAGTTTGTACAGTACTGTAAAAAAGAAAAAAAAATGCAAATTGGATTAAAAATTTTCAGTTTGACGGGCACCATTAGTGAAGATAGATTTCAAACATGGCTAGATACAAGCAGAATATCTTAAGGGGTCTCAGGACTCTTAAAGCTTTAAAATTTACGAAATTTTAATTTTTTTAGATATTAAACTACTATCTTTTCTGAACATTTTGGTATAAATGTTTCCTTGAAATTCCTATTAGAACAGAAGTTATGGCTTTTAGAATTATACACGCTCAATAGCTGAGGCGGCGTTTCAGAAACTTTGAAGTCAATTTTCTCCAAATGACGTTTTTGGGCATAACGCGCACGATATCTCAAAAACTTCTGAATTTTTTTCATGAAATTTTCAAAACATATGTTTCATGTTAGTCTGTCTAAACTGAACCTAAAATTTCCTTCTTATTGTTCAGAAATGTATTCTTTATAGGTGATTATACTGTTGAAAATTTCTAAATTTTGCATTAACTAAATACAACTTTGTATTAAAAATAGAAAAATGCTTTAAATACAAATTTATTTAGGTTCAGAGTAATTATTACAATGTGAAGCATAAGTAGGACCCAAAATTTTCCTTCTACTTGCAAAATTTATTTTGTAATCGTGCACATAATCTGTTATGCCGATTTTCCGCTCGTCAAATATCTGACATTTTGGAGCACACTGTAAATTCTAATTCTGCATCTTGTAATTTTTCAAATACATGAAATGAAAGAATATACTTATATCTTTCATCCCAATATAAAATTTTGTATTAAAATCAATTACATTTTAAGAAATTATATGTTGAAAATGGTCTTTTTTTTCGATTTTTCCAATTTTAAGAGTCCTGAGACCCTTTAAAGGATTTCTGACGCAATTCCTATCACACGAAGATCTAAATAGTGACGGACAGCAGCGTTAGGAAATTATAGTCAAAACTGTCTGCGACAAATGCATCACTTTCGACATTTTATTTTTCTATAAAAATACCATATATTTTGTGTATTTATGTTCAAACCATAAACTTTTTGCGTTATTGAATTTTTATTTCTGTTGTGATTTTTTTACCTATAAAACATATACGTATATAAAACATGTATGTATAAACCATACTACACATGACAATTAACATCCATTATAGACAAATGGTAAAAAATGAATGGTTAAATATTTATCTGTTAGAATGCAGCTAACTTAGAATACAATCAGATTTATGCACCACATTTAAAAACTAAGAATATAAAAATGAAAATAAATTAACAAAATAATTGGGTATGTAACTAATCCAGAAATTAAAATTGAAAAAAAAATAGGAAATATATTTACAAATATACTTAAACATTGACCATTTTGTATATTCCCAATTTGCACCCCTTTTTATTTTTTTATATATGATAGCCGAAATCTTCCTCTTTTTTGAGATTATTATTGCTCTTGCAATGATGAACATGCGCATGTTTTGTGTGAAACTATAGTATTTTGGTCTTGAAAATTCTATTACATATTTCCTTTTTTTTGCTGAAATCTTGCTTTTTTTAGCTTATTTATCTATTGTAAAGATGAAATTGCTTATTTTTTGTGAAAACTAAACTACTTTGGCCTTGAAAAGTTTACTATATAAGTCAGAATTACGTGTACGACACATGATAAACACGTACTGCATGAATACAACATGTTGCAAACCAGTATTTGGAATTCAAGATTATCTCGAAAATAAGAGGAAATGACTCTTAATGATAGATTTGTTGATTTCATTTCTTAGGCAATGTGTCAAAAAAGAGTGAAAAGGAAAATAAAGGGCAACTAAAAAGCTTTCAATTTCAGCAAAAATCTCTGGAAAGTGAGGATATTCGCTTGATGAATAGACAGCAAGATCGCCTAACTAAACAGAACATGTCTGGGACACTCTGGACAGGAAAATTATAAGTAGCTTTCCACCTCCCAGGACCATCGATAACTCGAAAACAGCATTGGTACAGGAGTGATACTAACGGCCTCAAAAATACATAAACTGCATGATTTCCAGTATGAGTTCACGTTATGAGATCTTTGCAACTATAAGAGCCGACCGTGCCGCATTATTATGGCCCATTATACCCATTTTTGGTTGAATATTGTAACCTCTGTTTTATACCTTCCGACGCTGATTATTCACGCACGATCATGCGTTCGCATCATAACTGCTGAATGTTTATTTTGTTGTATTTTATCATCCTATGTACGTACCTGATTTTATTAAAATCTATCCATTAGTTCTAGAGATATTGGATCAAATCTAAACATTCTCATAATTTTGAACACATATATCATATATATCATCACCTAAACTGCTTTGAATCCACTGGTGAATGTAAGTCTTCCTCAGATTGTTCCATTGTTTCCTATCTAGTACATTTGAGAATTAATTAACTCCAGCCTCTTTTTTAATTTCGTCGCTCCATGTTACCTGAAGTAGTTTTGGGCGACATTTTATATCTGTCAGATAATACTGTAGTTGTTTATTCTCCATTTATCTATGGTATGCTTCTCTATCCCTCTCAATAACCCATTTAGACACCAGGCAGGTGTCTAAATGTACTTGGATAATTGAACACTTGCTGACTGAGAAGCTTAACCCTGAAATGCTGATTTTTCAAAAATCATTTTAATAATGTTTTTCGGCTTTCATTTTTTAAATAAATCATAGGAAAAATAGTTTAAAAATCATATTTTGTTTTAAGTATGGTTTACGGCTAAAAAACAGTTTGTTACTAATCGGCAATACTGGTCTTTAACTGAAAACATAATTTTCTCTGATAAAATTTTATAATATTAAACACACAAGAATTTTCAAAACTATCATAAGAAATTAATTTTACTTTCTCACGGCAGAACAAAATAGGATATTTCGCGAGGTTCCAAACAAAACAAAAAGAACATGTAGCAACAGTTGAAAAAAAAATATATCTTTATTCTTAAAAAGCACAAGTGTTGCCATCTACAAGTTGAAAATATATTTAATGGTATCTTCAGAATGTATTTTATTGGCAACATTAGGCATTATAGCTTAAATATTGTTCTAAAATTGTTTTAGAAGTTTAAATTGGGTATATTGCCGAAAGGCAACACCCGGCATTTAAGGGTGAAATATGCAACTGGAATGACGGGAGACAAAACATTTTTTGTATGTTGGTTTGTACAACATCTTAAGTGGTCAGGTAAACTTTGAACTAACAATATACATGAAAAAATGACCTCTATAAGAATTACAGACACTCTATAACTAATTTACTTTTAATTATACAATTCAAATCACATATTAAGAAAGATTGATTTAATCAATTAAAGTTGTCAAACAAAGTATACACATATATATAGTTTTTTTTAATTTATTTTTATAGGTAATAAAAGTTTTTCGAAAAAATTATTCTTGCTTGCATTGCGCGCATGATTCTTCCCATTGAATGGCTAAAATAAAACAAGATTTTTTTTATGAATACAGATATAATCTGTTTCCAAAATGACCTACGACGAAAAAAACAAAGCTTGTAGATCCCGAGAAACAAAATGTAAAGAAGAAACTTGAAAAATCGAGATTTTTTAATACAAAAAAGCCGTGAATTTTAAACTTCTTACTTGAGAAACATAATAACAGGTCATTTTATGACCCTGTATGTTTATTACATTCAGCAGAAATTTCGTGAAATTCTATGTAACCATTTTTCAGAAATCGTGTGCATAATGATCAAAATCACTGTTTTGAGAAACTTGACTTTAAATTATTCCTTGATGATATAGAACGATCTCAATGTGTTTTTGACATCACTTCTCTTCTAATGCTAATTTTTGTATGTTTTTTTTTTTTAAATGTTCGTAGGTAATCATATTTAATTATAAGATATTTTTAATCGATTTTTCGATACTTTAAAGAGTACCTGACCATTAAGTGTAACATGATTTGGGAATTGCAATTATACTGTAAAAAAAAAAGAACATAAATGTTTGTTTTTTAAGTAGAAAGCTCTCACGAAAGCAATCGATTTCAGATGAGAGGTTACAAACTTCAATTTCGAAAATAATCATTTAACCCGGTGAAGGACGGTGGAATAAAATATATCCAACCTAATTTAAACAAGATTATCACCGGAAAATTTTAGTTAAATTTTATAGTTTTAACTTTGGAGGAAGGTCGTAGAAAATTGCTTTTCCTTATTTAAAAATATTTTTTTTTCTATTATTCTGGTGAGAATTCAATATTTAGAGACATTTTTGCTTGCCCCTCAAGGGGTTAAAAAAAATAAATATGATCAATAAATTGTCACAGAACGTTTTCATTGCATTGGTTTAACAATGAAATTCGGTGTTCTGAATGTTGCATTTATTACTTTTCTCTATCAATAATGGAATTTCTCAATTAACCTGAAAAATCATAAAAAGTTATATCTTCTCGTAAATACAAATGCAAAATTAAATGTTGGAAGTTAAGTACATTGCGAGGTCTTAAGATTTGATTCTAAAAGTTATAAAAATTATAAATTATTAAAAAGAAAAGAATTATAAAATCAAATGAAGAATATATTTTTAAATATGTATTGCAAGTAACTGATACATTTTTCTTTCTCTTCAAATTATGATTTCAGACTCCATCAAATGAATGAAAATTTATTTTTAAACATACACTTTTTAAATTTAAAATATTCAGAATTGATTAATACGCTGTTTTCAAACATAAAACATAAAAATTCTCAATTTATTAAAGTAATTGAAAGGAAAATAAAATTAATAATATCAAATGTATTTGTTAAGAGAAAAATAATTTCTCCGAATATTACACGGTTTCTGGATAGGTTCACCTCTAATTTGATGAATTTCGCTGTTACATTCATGAAAATAAAATTAATTTTACCTTTAAATCGCAATATTTCCAGCGATAATTTTTATTCAAATGTTTTTATCTACAATTCATTTCATTAACATATATGAACGATTCTAATATGTTTACAGACTTAAATATTTTAAATGCATTTTTTGAAAAAAAGGAGATTTTTATAAATAATTAGTTACGAAAGATGTTTTATCTAAAATAAATACTATTTTTATATTATTTTTATTATTATATATAATACACTGGTATCTACTACTTATGTCATGTTATAAGTGTAACGAATAATCGGTTTAAATACTGATGAAATTCCTAAAATTTTTATAATTTGACATCTCTTTTTACCTGGCTGCCGAGAAGGGTTATGTGTTTCACGCGTATCTGGATATGTAGATTTATTTATACCCTCGAAATATACCAATGGGTGGATGGATTTAAATGGATGAGATCTCTATCGATTCGTCTTAACTGTCCGATGGTTATATAGACTAAGTTTTGTTTTTATACATTCAAAATGGCGGCCTTAAAATACAAAATGGCGGTAGAGACGAAAACATTTTTTACGCATCATATTGAGTGGCTTATCATTGGATTGGCCGTCTTTTAAAATGAAGACGATGCTTCATTGATTATTTTACAGTGAGAAGCTCCGTTTAAATATTACACAACCTGGAAGTTGTGTAAGTAGGACCAATTACTACAATTCTAACTTTCATAAACATCTATAGCCCTCATCAAAACAGTGTTTATAGATAGGAACTAACAAATAAACGCAACTTAAAAGTCACCAATACAAGTAAATAAAAAATAGTTTCACATTGTTCATAATAATTAATTAGTTTGCTTTTTACGCAGTCGGGAATTTTTAATCTTTTAAATTTAATTGCTACTTGTTTGAACATACAGGAAATATATGAAAAAGCATCAAGACTATAATGTAAATGGTTATATCTATGAACGTTTTTAATTTGCCATATTAAACTATGCCACTTAGGTCATAGTTCATTTCATTGTGTGTAATCCAAATTGTAAATCTGTTGAAAACAAATAATAAATTATGATTATTTTTGTGCTTAGAATAGTTTTATTAAATTATAATATTGCATTATTTTTCCTTGAAATAAAAAAAAAATCATCTAAATAATTTGTAAATTGTCTGTTTACATACCTTTGTAATAGAAACAATCTGTATTATATTCAATTTTTGCTGTATTAAAAAAAAAAAAATGTTGTAAAATGCATTGGAAAACCTTAAACTAAATTTTTCTGTTAGTATTGAAACAAAATATTATTACCGCTCTTAATATCTCAAATTTACATAACAGATTGGCTTTATGCAACCTTCGCGTAGAATATCGTCATATTGAAAATAACATTAGGTGACTGTGGCAGTTGGTAAGTGCAGTTGGTGGCTTCGAAACACATAAATATTTTTGGCACATAAGTATAAGTATCTATAAATATATAAATTGTCTGTTTATGTACGCTGGTGCCCAAAATTAAGGACCAGTCACAAAATGCTAATTTTCAAGTAAGCGAATACTCAAAAGGAAATAATATATTTCAAATAATTACTATCCCTACAGCACAGCTAGTTCATATAGCATCTCATTTACGTCACACATGGTCACAAGTGTCTCAGCCACCACGGTGAAACAAAAAATGGGAAGTTCCACACGTCTCATCATGAGTCTTAAATGATCACCGTATGTGACTCCACTGAGACGTCAATATGACTGCTGCTTTTGACGAGTCATCAGATGACTTTACAATGTAGTTACATTGTGACTCTCATGTGATTATCAGTTTTAGACTCAATTTCAAAGTCACCAAATAATATCACATTATAGTCACATGGTGACTTTTCACAAACGAGCACAATGGTGACTTCACAGTAGTCACTGTCACCTGAAAGTCACCATTTGACTTTAATGTAACATTATTTGGTAACTTATCACAATGCAGCGTTCACGATGACTTTGAAATTGAGATGAGAGTCACATGAGAGTCACTATGTAATTACATTGTAAAATCACATGGTGAGTCGTCACAAAGTATCAGTCACATATAGTGATCATTTGAGACTCATAATGAGATGTATGGAATTTCCTATTTTTTGCTTCACCGTAGTGACTGTGACCCTTGTGACCATGTGTGACATGAATGAGATATTATATGGACTAGCTGTGCCGTAGATATTGTAATTATTTCAATTATATTTTTTCCCTTTTGAGTATTCGCGTACTTGGAAATTAGCATTTTATGATTGGTTCTTGATTTTGGACATCAGTGTACTATTCTAATAGAAACAATCAGTGTTATAGTGAATATTTGCTTTATTTAAAATAAAATGAATGTTAAATGTATTAGAATACCTGCATTTGGTGCAGGTGGAAGTGCATTTGGTGAAATTAATATACAGCTAGTATATTAGCTATAACTAGAAATATTTTGAAGCTCTCAGAGTATATTTTACTTTTTGCGTAGATACACATTACACACATATATATGAGCATGTTTCTAATAATCAATGTTCTTTATCATTTTCCCTACACTAACATACACATGTATATAAAGCAATATCTGTATATTCATTATTTCACATGAATTACATAAGTAAACTTTATATATATACAGTACAAATAAAAACTTCAGAGTATTTATAAAAAAAGTAAATAAAAATAGAAACCAAAGTTTTTTTCTTTAATATTTTCAGTAGCACAATATTTTATCTGACATATCGGTAGTTTTATGTTCCTATAATTGATAATGATCTTTAATGATAAAAGTGATATAATGAAATACATTTAATTAAAAGTTTTTGCTTTCGACGATTTTTTTTATAGAGAGGTACTTTGTATTTTTATCTTTAAATGATCATTTTCAGATGAAGTAAATGTGTAAAATATATTTTTGCTTAAATATTCTAGTGATATCACGACACATTTAGAAAAATTTCCTGGTTTATTTTTATAACCTAATTATTATTTCTCTCTTAGTCTGTTAGTAAGAGTATTTGGAAGATTTTAATACTAATAATACTAAGTTTTAAATAAGCATTAATGATCATCATAATACATTTGACTTTAAAATTTTTCTATTAAATATGCATCATTTTATTTTCCAAAATGGTGTACATTATCTTATTGGCTTGCCTAAATAATTTTTAAAATGAGGCACTTTTAATTAAAATAACGTTTGGAAACAGTAGCTAAATAGTCAAAATCCTTTTAAAATAACTTAATGGAAACTAGAAAATGTTGTGCGTGTTTTTAATAATTGAAAAATTCATGTTTAACTTCCAAATGCAGTTATTACGCTATCAACAGAACAGATATTACTAATCGTACTCTAATAAATTACTATCAAGATTTTTAATATATACTGATCTCTCACTTGTTTTAGGACCGAAGCTAAAAAAAAAAATCGGTCCAGTTGTGTGAGACGTATAATAGCGGATTTCCCTTAATATATTATTTGCACTTCGTCGTGCTTTAGTATGTAATAAACATAACACCGGACTGCATTTTTTAACTCTTTGCCACATGATTTCTAATGAACAAGATTTCCTGAATCAATTTTTCATGCTGATTCCGGAAATGTCTTTAATTTTTGCCTATCACGACAGGATTTTACAAAAAATAAGAAGTTGTGTTTTCAATATTTCAATTAATGTAATAAAAATTTATCACAATTTTATAGAAAGTATTTCATTAAGCTTAAAAATACTATAAAAAAAGTCTTTATAAGTTCATGATATTTCTTTAATAAAACAAAAATCAAACAGTGTTCAATTAAACAAATTTTCTTCTTTTTGTCTTTCTTGTAGATCCTCCTTCATCATTTATGTCTCTTTTGAATATCCGACAGTAGTCTGCCATCACATTTACATTCCATCTTCCCCATTACCTATATTTTTCATCTCTTTGATGTCATCTCTCATCATCTTTTTCATCTCTCATCTCTTTTCATCTCTTTTTCATTTCTTTTTCATCTCTTTTTCATTTCTTTTTCATTTCTTTTTCATTTCTTTTTCATCTCTTATCCTGGTGAAAGTGCTCACCGTGGTCTTCACTAAATGTTCCAGATTTTCTGGAAAGAATTCGATATGAGAATGCAGAAATTGCATTTTTACATTTATATTACAGCCCAAATTTTTGAAAATTTCTAGCATTGTTTCAACAATATTTCTGTAATTTGGACCTTTCTTCTTCCCTAGAAAGTTTTCGGAAACACATTTGAAGGCGGTACATGTGTCTTTTTCTATCTCATTCATCGTTTTTCCAAAATCTTTGTCCTCCATCAGTTTTTTTTTTTTTTTTGAGAACCAATGAAAATTCCAGCTTTTATTTTTTCGTGTGTGATGATGAGAAATTTCCTAGTAAAGTAGTTGAAGCAATACCCGTCTTGTGGTAGAGCCTTTACAAATTGCTTCATTAATCGTAATTAGATGTTTAATGGTGGAAGAGAGATTTTGGTGGGTTTTACGAGAAGTTCATGCACGATGTTTTTAGTCGCTGGAACAAAATTTTTATGCTATGGCCAAACTCTCACAATCAAATGCTTTTGCATTTCCCGACTGTCTCATTCACATAGAAAGCAAGGCGTTTTTGAGTACACAGCTTATTGTCCAAATAGTATTCCTATAACTTTGAAGTCACTGCAGATAAGCCATTTGTGTACATCATACTGAATATTTTTTAACAGTATCTTCTAAAAGTCGTTAAATAAGTTGGCAAGTATCAAGATGTACATTTACGTTATGTGTGACTACCATTCTAAGCGATGAATCTTCGAAATAAACGCGAATCGATTGCGAATGAATTATAAGTGATAGAAGAAAACTAAGAACTGTACTGTAATCAGCATACAAAAATGCATCAAGGGCAGTCATTGGTTTTTAATCATCTGATATAATGCAGACTAGAGTAATAGTTATTACATTAATTCAAACAGTACATTTCAACACAGTACAATTCAATCAGTACATTAATTCATTAAAAATATTTATCAGTCGTCATATTAAAAAATTACTAAGAAAATGGATATAAAAACATGTTAATAATCCCCAATGCTTATTTTTATTCTTCACTGATGCATTTTTGTATGTCTGACAGAACTCATTAACTTTAAGAAATAAAAATGTTGTCTCACGAAATATTTTAATATATGGGGCATTCTCACAATCTTTTGACTTTCATGTTCCTGAATAATAAGTTTTATTTTAATACACTTTTTTGTGTGTGTTTTTTATTTCATATACTAGGAAACATCCCATTGCATGATTGCACAATAATATTAACGAGATAAATAAATTATGGACGATGTTGGGGGTCCAAACACCTGAAAAACTCCTATACCGTCCCGTGTCCCTGATGCTGATTTTTTAAGTTTGGAGCTGTCTGGATAAAATTGTTTCAATAAAAATAATTTTATGTAATTTTATTCTGAAGCTGGAATTATTGTTTTATATAAATATGTAGCTAAAAATTAACCTGCACACATTTTTAGGGTTGTTATTATTTTTTAAACTCTGTCCCTGGGTTTTAGATTCCTTACCATCCCTCTTCTAAAATGATACAGAAAATCATTTCAGATGCAGCCACAGAAATTTTTCAAGTTTTTTCTCATGCAGAACTATGCTAGAGAAATAATGTCTAAAATTCCTTGGCAGGAAATTTACTGTAGAATTTAAATCAGCATTTAAATATCAATTTCAAGCATCGTGGCTTTATTGGCAGTCTTACCGTCCCCAAGGTTTATTCCTGCACTTTTCGAGGTAAATTTAAAAAAATAATAATAATTTAATCCAATGTTAACAACTGTTTCTAAAAACCAATTAACATTGTGGATATCACTTAGTCTTAACACGATTTTCCTAAAAATAGGTGGTAATTTTCCTTACCTTTCCATCATTACCGTCCCTTTTTTTACCATTTCGTCCCTTTTTTCTAATACTATCCCCTTTTTTTACGTTACCGTCCCTTCTTTAACACCCCTTTAAGACAATCCCATACAAAAATTCTGTATTAAAAGTACTACATTTTTATTATTTCTTATTTGAATGTCCTGTGGGTACTATGCAAATTCATTATAAGTAAAAATTTAGAAGAAAATAAAAAGTTATAGGGGTAAAATGGTAAGGAAAATTAAACGCGCAAGTTTAACTTAAATCTCGGTTAAATAAAAAAAAAAAATCGCTGCTGACCATTTTTTTTTTTTTTTTGAAACATTAATGCATTCGTCTATCAGATTAAAATGTTATTTTAGCAAGTTTAATTTTGTCAGATTTTTTTTCCCAAAAGTAAAAAGATTGTGAGAATGCCCCATATTCCAAGTTTACATTTTCACAATATAATAGGGAAAAATCTTAAATATTATTATTCTAAGCTTATATAATTTAAGGGACACGATTTGTGGATTGCGTTATGCATCCTCTTACTACGATTTATATATATATAAAAGAAAATTAACGTTTGACAATAATAATAAAAAAAAATTACACCAAGCATATTTTCTTTAACCCTTACGATACTGACGTCTTTGATCAAGGACAAACCTTTTAAGAGTTTTTTTAAGACGTTTAATTTAATTTAAAAGAATTTTACAAATTTCGTGTGCATTTTGAATCCTTTCTCTACCAAATACATCAGTATTTAGAAATCAAACACCAAGAGATGAGAGAAATATTTCATCGAGAAATTTTTGCATCAAGATGGATGACCTCGTCGAAGTAAGCTATTTTAAAATCACCTAAATCTGATATAATTTAATAACTAAAATAGCTAAAAAGGTTTTTAATTTTGATAAATAAACTAGAAACATTGTATAACTATAGTTATAATAATTGTAATTTTCTTAATACTCGTGTTCATTACATGTGTCCATTCTATAATAAAAACAAATAAAACTAATTGGAATTTTTTAATGATGGTTTTTAGCTCTTTATGCGCGTTATTAACAATGTGTGAAAACTTCATAATTATTATTTCTGTTTTTCATATGTCGGTAATGAAAGGGTTAATAAGAAAAGAGAGAAGTCAAATGGATAGACTATAGTAGTTAACTAAAAATAAAAATAAAGTATAATTTTTTTTTCAGTGACGTCAAAATAAGTAATAAATGATTTGAGTTAGCGTTATATAAGTGAGAGAAAACTTTTCATATCTGAGAGAAGGTTTGCATAATTTCCTGTAGAGCATTGTTTAGATCTGAAACAAAAATTGGCGTATAACTGACAGAGTCAGAGATGCGATAAAATAAATGAGATGCGATAAAGTAAGAAAATTACGACAGAAAATTAATATTTAAAACATCACTGTTTAAATAGCGGTAGAACACATAAACTAAAAATAAACACATTTCTCTTTTTTGAATTATCATAAATTAATTTGATACTTATGAGATTTTGATGATTAACATAAATTAATTTGATAACATTTATTTTCAAATATTTAAATTAGTCATTTATGACTTTCCTATGATGTTTTAGAGAATAAAATAGGGCATTAATGAATAAAGAATAATCAAAAATATATTTATTTTAAAAGCCTTTTGATGTCTATCAAGTGTATAATTTCATGTTCATGTTTTTAATGCTAAAGCACTGCAGACACATTTTAAATATTTCTAATCCCATAAGCATTAAAAAAAAAAACTATATAAGTAAAATTTATGTTGTCAATGAAAATATTGCAGATATAAAAAGTTATATGTGCATCTCCATAATAAATATTTAATTAGTTCAATATATGTTTTATGTTTTAACATATTGTCCTTGATGATGCAAACATTTACTTGTAGTTTAGTTTCTATAGGGATATGAAAATTTTCAATTTAAAATTTATATTTTGAAACTATTAGACATTACGTTTAATTAAGGTGCTTTTAACTGCCATTTACTGTAATTTTGAAAACCAAAACTATTGCATCTCTGCCATTAACTAGAATGGAATATTTAAAAATGAGCTTTTTGCATCAGTTTTTTTTTTCATTTTTTATGTTAAATATTTTTTATTATAAACAAAATATGAAAATTTTTATCGAAACTTTATTTACATTTCATTGCTCACAATGTCAAATACTTTTATCACATATATGGCAATAAATATCTTACTTGCAAATGATGAAAGTAAGAAAAATAAAATCATGTGTAAATGTTTCTGTAATGTATATTATGACATATTAAGTTATGTAGTGTAACAGTAGCTTCATATTTTTAATTTTTCACTGTTATGTCTGCATACAGAAACATATAAAATTATTTATTCAACGTACATTCCTTGTTCATTATTTTTTTTATTTATAGAGCTCATGAGGAAAAAATTCAAAGTCTATAGAGTACCCTGCAAAAAACATTTTTTGTCCATAAAAGCAACGTTCGTAATCTACTTACTTAGATAAAAGTGCAACGTGTTAATTTGAAGTCAAATCGTTATTTACTTTTACTTCAAAAATTATAAATATATTTTAACGACACTTTCAACATATAAATATTTCAACATAACAACCCTTGCTTAGTGAGAAGTATAACATTAAGAGGAGAAATCGTTGAAGTAGTCACCATCTACGCCTAAAGATAAATGAATGAAATGGATATTACATACGATGTTACTAATAACATTATTGTTCGTGACCACACTTTTCGCAATTTCTTCAAATTTCACATTGAACAAGGACGTAGGAAATAGCTAAAATATCTCCTTCATTGTTAAAATTTTTAACAGAAGTCTTTCAGCTTGGAATGAGACACAATGTACTTTTGACTAAATAAATAAATTATGATATGGTTATACATGCATATATTTATTTTTGCAATTCTCTGTAACATTTAATAAATTATACCCCATTTATTTTAAATATCACTGTATTTTTCATTAAAATGCTTTTACTGAATATCATGATTCAATGCGCCCGATAGCATGGTCAGTAGAGATGGTGCTATCACGAGATAGCCCTGGTTCAACTGCCACGCGAGGCATGGCATGTATGTAATTGTGTTTTTTATATGTATTTTCTGTGTCTCGGTCGTACAATTGTACACGAAATAAAATAAAATAAGAATATATATATATATAAAGAGAAATAAAAAAAATTATGTCTTGCATGTAATTTCTCTTGTTGTGCATAAACTATGGATCATTCGGGACAACAGTCATAGTTCCGACAGTGATCAAAGCATTCTAAAATATGGCGGAGCTCAAATGTCAAATGCCAAATCATGATTCAAGCGTTTCAGAAGGAGTTAATGGATTTTTTCATTGTTTTCCTTTTGGTAAGATCTATTGAAAATGGCACATTTTCTTAGTATACTATTTTTTTCGAAGTGAAGTAATGATAGTTTTATTTCCCTTTCCAAAATATATCCCATGAACTTTGCACATTTAACGTACTCAGATTGCACTGGGTCTCAATTTTAAATACGTTTTCATTATTATCTATAATTTAAATTACAAGCAGACTTTTAACTTATTGTACGCATAAAAAATCTAAGGAAAAAAGTCGTATAGCTCAGAGTGTCGTATAAATCAGATAAAACACTATTATTCTAAAGTAACTTGCATTATTATGCATTACGTTGATTAAAAATACTTACTACTAACAAAGTACACTGGTGCCCAATTTTAAAGTCAAACAAAACATGTGATGAATGCAGAAATATAATTATTTTATTGTAATGAAATATGGTGAAAAGAGGTATTAATATTGCAAATCACACAACAACATAACAATTTAGAAAAGAGGTGAATTATTAGTTAAGCTACAGTTTATACAAAAAATTATCGAACAATAATGCATCATATCTGAGATCCTTCAAATATGGAATATGGAATATGTCTACCGCGCATTGCTGCAGAAGCCGCACAACGAGTCGTCAAACTGTTAATGAGGGTGACGAAAAATGAAAATATGTAATGTCGGTAATAAATCCCATTCTTTCAAAATAACGTATTTTAAAAACCTTATAAGTCCTAGGAGGGATGTGGCGTTATGCTGTAGCTCTTTCTACACTATCCCAAACATCTGATTTAAGACCGAGGCGAGGAGACATCGTGAGCCAGTCTATACGGCAGATATCATCTTCTTCCAGAAAATTATCAACAATGTAAACTGTATGTGGAATCGCATTCTTCCATAAAAAAGAAGTCCGAACCTGCAGCACTTCATAAAATACTCATTTGAGCTTCAAGCCTCTTTCCTCTATAGCACAGTGCACTTACCTCTATAGCACCCCTTACCTCTATAGCTACCCTCATCAAAAATTTGAAGACTGCGCAACATGATGCTGCTCAAGACAAAAATTCTTCTGCCTCAAAATTGTCTATTTTCCTTATATCGAAGGGTTGATGGAGGTCTTCTGTTTCTCTCCAGATGCATACTCGCCGAAACTCACTTTGTATGATGAATTTCGACTAATCAGCGAAAAGAACTCGCCCAGTTGTTGGTGTGTCGAACAATGGTGTGTTCAGCCGTACAAAAAACTTACTTTCTTGTGCAATATGCTCAGCAGGAGACGCACCCGTCCAGCAGTAAATGGTCGTCCTTTCTAGACGTCTGTATGAAGTTAGTCTGGAAATTCTTATTCCTGACGCAGCAGCAAGGTAAAGAGAAAGTAATTGTAGTTGTGGTTTTCCTTTGCCCTCGTGTAACGATCTTGTGCAGGTGTCGTCACCCTCGGGCGATCTTGGTAGGACAGACTGATGATAGTACTACTTTTTTTTTTATAGAGTTCACAACCTTTATATCACTGCTTGTTCCACTTGTAATTATTGAGTAACCTGAGCTTGAGATTGCGTAGTTTCAAGAGTGCAGGCTCCATCTCAGTGAACCTCGTCTCATATTTTAATATTTAATAATGTCAATAATATTAATAATTTTTAATATTTCAGAATTAAATATGAATAAGTTATTCTGAGAGCGTTTAGTACCATACCTGTTAATATTTTAAACACATAGTATCAAACAGAAAATAAATCATAAAAATTTACAGCAAAAACTTTCACTTCAAATTTCTTCAAAAGTAATTTTTGTTAATTAACACGTTCTTCCACTTAGCTCTTTAATTATGAGCACCCATTCCTACGGAAATCACTCAATGTTGGTTCTTTTAATGCAATAATCACAACCATGAAGAGAAAAATCTTAGATGCGTGAATTGTCAAATGTCAAGTTCAGTTACAAAACTTCGCTAAAGACCTTTTTGTTTTCAAAACTGGATACTAACATTGTAGTCCGGGGGCCAGAGACATCGAAAGCCCCGTGATCGTGGAATTGAAAAACTTTTACGTAAATCGATAGAAGAAAATCATACGAACAAAATAAGCTAGGTATGACTAGGTTTGAGAAGCTGAAAATATGTTTAATTAAATTACTTATTATTAAAAAGCTATAATGTTTTACCGTTATCGCGGATATTGATCCCTCTTAGAGCATTTTATAGAAAATTTTGCGCTTTTTCAGAAAAAAACTTGGTATGACATACTTGATTCTGCCCGTAAAGTCTGCATTACCTATTTTAAAGAAACTTAACAGTGGCATCACTTTGAGGGGCTTCCGAGTTCACGTCAACTTTACTCCCAGTCTAATGATGAATGTCTTAAAATTAATGAGCCATTGGAATAAGAATATCTAATTGTCATATAAATACTACGTAAGGGCCAGGGATAAATTTTCTCATTTCTTTTGCTTTGAATTTTTACCGGTGGCTACTTTATTTCGCATCTGGATGCTGGGCAAGTGTCGGCTTTCAGCAATAGGGTAAATCATTATAGCTTTTTAATAATAAGTAATTTAATTAAATGTATTTTCGGCTTTTCAAACTTACATTATTTTGTTCGTATGACTTTTTACTATCGGTTTACATAATTTTTTTTTTCAATTACACGATCACGGGGCTTCGATGTTAACGGCTCCAGGACTATTATGTTACACCTTCTCCAACATATATAGGGTACAAAGTTTATCAATTTTACTTATAGCTGTTTTGAATTACATTCAAAAACGCATTTGGGAACTTTTATTTTGGAAACAAATGTATATTAAAAGTCTAAAATAATTATACAAGATGTAGTCTTTAAATTATAACAAATGCTAAGAAATATTGCCTACTAGACTTGTTTTTAAAAATGCTGTAAAACTCATTTTTGTTGTTGTTGTTGTTGTTTGGGATAAATACATATATTTTGCAATGAATACCAAAATATATTCGTCAACTAATTTGTGAAAAATCGTTTTCTTGAAAAAAGTAGCAAGATCGCATTAAAATTAAACTTAATGTGCTGCCAATGTTGTTGGTTGTAATTAAATGAAGACACGGAATTTTTATTTCACGCTTTCAATTATTTTGTGGTAAAGATTTGAATAGAAAGTTGTTCCAACTTAAAATACAAGATAGCTGAATCCCTTTTTGACATTAGTTAATGCATGTCATTAAGTCTGAAACAATCATATTCAGTAGGTTTTGGGTTGTAGTACGTATCATACATAAAAAAAAATATGTAATTATTTTTATAGAAAACTCAAAAACTTTCGTTGTAATATTTCGCTCTGTCTGGTATTCATTACAACTCTGTAACGAAACTCGAATATAAATCTAAAGATACATTTCCACAATATACCCAGATAAAGCTTAAAATAGTAACGTTTTAAGTTTTAATTATAAAATAATAACATTTTTATCAAATAATCGTCGATGTAACTAATATGCAAAATAAATTAAAATTAAGACAAAAATATAAATAGAGAGAGATACAAAATTTAAAAAATATATAAAGAAGGACTGGAAAGATTAAAACAAAAATTTTAAATATTCATCACATATATTCGGGAGCTAACTCTTAACTGAAATATGTTGAATATAATTTCTGGTACGACACTGACGAGACCTGAAGAAATTTGCCTTCAATTAAGAAAGCCGTGTAAGTGAGATTTCACAGTATACAGGAATGTATCATGTTTTTTTTTTTTTTTTTTCCACCAAATTTATTTTGATTCTTTTTGAAAGTTATCTTCTTTTAAATTTATGATGTATTGTGACGTAATATATAGAAATTGCAATTTTTCAAATGTAAATTCTAAATCTTCCAGTTTAGCCGTTAACATATTTATAAAGTCGATTCTTTTAAATTGATATAATGTTTGAAATTGTATCGAAAATTTACAAAATCTGATTTAGGCATTATTTATTTTTACTTTAAATTTTTTAACACCACCATTCTTTTATTTTAGAACACCCTGAAAAAGCATGAAAACCTTATTAGGAAAAACAAAACATAAAATATTTACTGCAAAACATGCCTTACTTTTTAATTTTACAAAATTTCAAGTGTCAGCTGTCAAATAAGCAAATCTTTAGAAGTACTAACCTTTTTCTTTTTTTTCTTTTTGTAGAAAAGTATTTTGTATGTATATATACCATATTTTTATTTTTTAGAAATTTCAAATAAATAATTAATATTTTCTATTAAAAGTATTTTCTATTAATATTACTAATAAATTCCTATTTAAACAGCTCGTTTTTTATGATTAATTCTGTTTTTTTCTTTTTTTGCTGCATTCAAAGGAAATGTATTTTTGTATTTACAAAATTATATATATATATATATATTTGAAACACGGATACTTTTTAGATATTTTAAATAAACCACTAAAGCTTTTTTACGAGATTAAAGAGCCTCTTTGAAATATATCACAGACTAAAAAAAAAATTTTTTTTTAAATGATTTTGGGAAAAAGTGAGAATTTCGAATTTAACTAGGCGAATATTGTTTTTGTGAAAACGCAAAATAACATATTTCTAAACTATTTTATCAGTCTTAAATGAAATACTAAAAATTTTTAGTCAAAAGACTTAAGGAATTGTTAATTTTTGCATTTGAAATTTATTTTTACATAAAAAAAATCAAATAACTGTTCGGAACAAAAAAATATAATCTCTGATTCAAATATTTGAGCTGTATAACTGAAAATAGTATTTTAAATTATTTTGAATAAGGGAAACTTTATCCCATTAAAAAATTAATGTATATTAAATTTTATTTATAAAAAAATCACTGCAAAAATTTTAAAAAAAGTAAATAAAATAGAGAACATCTGGGTACAGTAATGTACCAGATTGGAAAAAAACTGCTTTATAACCCTAAAAGTATATACATATATATATGTATGTATGTTTTTTCACCCCAAAAATCGAGAAACTCATAATACAAACTTTGTTTACACATTTACGATCTGAAACGCATTTTTTGAAATTTTGAATACCCTTGTGCCCACCTACCTTGTAGCCCAATTTTAGTTCATTTTGAGGATGATATAAAATAAAAAATTCTTCTCACACAATTAAAAAATAATTTGAAACTTTTAAAAAGGAAGTAAAACTAAGGTCGCCTATATCAGTGTTTTGGAGATTTGTGAAATGATTATTAATTTCAATTTAAAAAATATATAAATCATATGTGTGTAATAGTCTACAAATTAATGATTTAACGATTCCTGAAAATTTATAACAGCATATTGCTTTTGTTTACCTGGAAAATATATTTATCATCCATATATCTAAATAAATACGTTAAATCCTCCCCAACATTTTAAAATATTTAACTCTATAAATTAATTTTGAAAATTGTCATCATACTAATTTTCAGTTCTGGAAAATAGCTGTTTCCGAAGCATAAAAAATGTCATAATTTTTTGAGCGATAGTATCAGAACAATATTGGCGAGTGTCACAATGCACACTTATTTACAATCTTTTTATAAGTTCAAAATCCAAAATCCCAGCCTAGCCCCCAAGTTGTGGGGGTCTTTTCGACTTCCGATCAATTAAATAAGATATAATTAAAAGAAATTTCATGTCTAGGAGAATAATATAATAAATAATAGTCGAGACAGCTTTTCAGTTTAATTCACGTAGAATTTTAATGAATTATGGATTGATATAAGAGATAAATTATTTACAGAGATATTATATATTTAAGTAAAGTAAATATGAACAGAGTCGGCCATCTGTCAAATTCTAACATAGCAATAACATTAATATGAGCACGACCCATCTTGTCCGACTTATATTCTCAGAAGACACCTCTTCCTGGGATCCGTCCGATCACATTGAAATCTAAAGAGTCTCTGGTCGTTCTCACAGTAAAAAAAAAAAAGGTACAGCTCATCAATAATTTCAATATTGGAAGTTGGGGTCTCATTTCGTGATCCTGAATTACAAATCTGTCTCGCTTGCGGTTCAGAGTTCAGGAACACTCGTCACCACATGTATGTTCTTTGATAATACGTTTAATAGATATCGAAATATATTGCCTAAAACCCAAAAGATTTTAACTTAAGGTTTAACTTCAAGCACATATAACTAGAGAGAACAGATTATATGAGAAAACGAGTGTTAGACAATTTTTAAATCGATAGATAAAACCTACAGATAATTTAATGTGTATAAATATAGTTATCTTATTCGATATCGATAAATGCAGAATGCATATTTTATTAATTTTAATATTTTCCCGAATATCTAAATCGTTTATGTATTTGTTAGAATACATATATGTTCATTCTTTGCTTTTCTTTCATTCGTTAGTTTTTAATACAAGACTTCTAAAAATTTATGCATATGTGATTTATAAAGATGCATTGATTAGCGAAAATTGCAGTCAAGTTGGATGATGGAAAGAAAATCAAAAAGACAATTTAAAATACAGGGTTATCATAAATAAATCATCGGGTTTTGATACCTTACTACGTGCGAACTAGGAAGCGCATATGTTTCCATGACAACTCAAACCAGAGGGTGTTAACTACAGTTTCGCGCTGCATATGTGTCATGCGCTTGTGGCTGCCATGGTTGCTGCGCGCATATTCACAATACTTACTCGGTTCAGATTCGACACTGGTATTTTTCAGTATTTTTTTCTGGTAGGAAATTTTGATTATTTTGAATTAACTAGTTTTAAGGAAATCTCTGTATAATAATGATAGTATTCTAATTCTAATAATACTTTAATTTTGAAAATGTTTGTCTGAAGTCAGCGTCAAAACAGATAGTTAAGAACTTTTGTATTTATTCATTATGCATTATATTAACTATTTCGAATGTTTAAAATTTTCATATAAGTTAATAAAATTTACATTATTTGTTTGTAATACACAAAATAAAAGTTACAAGCAAATTGCAAAAACGTTTATTTATAATAAAAATATTAATAACAAAGCTGGTTACAGGCGGCTATTTTTTAATTCTACCTCACACTACTTTCTCAAAATAAAAATTTTTGACTTACTGTTCCAGTACAATTTCAAGAGAAATATACAACAAAATCAATTTTTTAAAATAGTGGTGCAAATAGAATAGAAAAATAGTCGCCTGTGGCAGCCCTGTAATAATGAAATTGCAATATATATATATTCAATATTGCGCAAATAAATGCAAAATGTAAAGTGGATTTTTTTAATTTTTTTTTAATTTTACTATAAATATTTCGAACATAAAGTAATGGCTTTCGCAATATTGTTTTAGATAGTTACAATTTAAAGTTTTGACATTTCGTTACAAATATTTCCAATGCAGTACCAATATTGGTATTGTAGTTCAAGTATCAATGATAGCAATCGAAGCTTAAAATTAAAATTATTTATGTACTCAAAATATATATCAGAAATGTTGAATTCTAATTATTTAACAGCGGACATGCGTCTATTAAATAAAGTGAAAATACTGTTTAAAAAGACTGGTAGAGATTTTGAATTCAGAATCCCGCTAAATTGGCAACACTGTTAGCGACGAATGAAAATATTCGCATATTATAATCAACATAGCAAACATTGCTTTCCAATGTAATAGTGTTTTTGGATTTTTTTAATCGCTGTTTCCAAACAGTAAGCGTCGCATTTTTTAATCTCATGATTTGTAAGGTTATTATTACTACTGGAAAGAAATAGTGGTTATAGAAATTCCAGAAACACAATCACTAGTGGATTTTCGCACCAGGTGCATTTTTAGCAATGCTAATATTGCTGTACATATTATTACTTTAATGTCAAATGATTTTTTATATTTTCTTTCTTTGAAATCTCACAATACTACAAACGCAAGAGATTATTCTATTCTTACATTTGATAGAAAGTAGTTTTTATTTTTATAGCTTTTATTTTATGCATTACAAATAAATATATGTTTTTTTTTTGTTTTTTTTGTTTGTTTGTTTTTGTTTTTATTATTTAAGAGCAGGGGTGTAAAAATCTAGGCGCCAGTGGGCAGTCTCTCACCAGTAAATTTTAAGAGTTTTCTTCGCTTAAATTTTATTAGCATTCATACAAGAAATTTAGACGAAATATTAGATGAAAAATACCGAATAAAATTTAGTGGTGAGAAACTGCCCGCTGGCGCCTAGATTTTTGCACCCCTGCTTAAGGGAAATTTTAAACATGGAAAAAAAATATATTTATATAATGGATAATGAATACAAAATAAAATAGTTATCCGTTTTTTGACTTCAACCAAACTTATTCACACCAAAACTTTCACATTTATAATATTATTAGGATTATGATATTTTTATTACTATATGCAGAAATAAACAAAAATAAAGTTTTAAAATATTTCATATTTCATACGAGAAAAATATACAGAGAAATACCAATGTGAAATCTGAACCGAGTAGGTATTGTGAATATGCTTGCTGCGCGAACGTTACATTCAAAATGGCGACTGGACAGCAAAAAGCGTTTTGTGTGTACTATAATTTTCAAAGTGTGAATGGCTTTTAACTGTTCAGAGGCATACAAATGCAAACCACCAACCCAACAATGCATTCTGCATTGGTATCGACAGTTTGAAGAAACCAATTGTTTATGTAAAGGCAAAAGTTCCGGCCAACCAAGCGTTACTGAAAAATCAGTGAATCGAGTTAGAGAGAGTTTCATCCGTAGTCCCAAGAAATCAACAAATCGCGCTAGTCGCGAACTTTCCATTCTACAGCCAACTGTGTGGAAAATTTCTGCTGTCCAGTCGCCATTTTGAATACGACGTTCGCGCAGCAACCATGGGAACCACACGCGCATTACGCATACGCAGCGCGAAACTGTAGTTAACGCCTGTAGTTCTAACTGTAGTTCTCGTTTGAGTTGTCATGGAAACATATGCGTTTCCCAGTTCGCACGTAGTAACGTATCAAAACCCGATGATTAATTTGAAATAACCTTGTACATTACCTTTCGAAAATTTATTAGAATCTCTTAATTCGGCTACAGATATTCCAAGTTGGAAAGAAAGTGAAAAGGGCGCTTTTTGAAACAGATTGAAGGTTCAGTATTTCGAATATAAATCATCAGTAATACGATATCAATAATTCACACAACTTTAAAATAATTTCCATAACAAGCTTAAAATCAAAAATTTCCCTTCTTTTAAATTTTCATTTTTAAGCTGCATTAAAACCTTCTGACACATACTTTAAGGATTTACGCTTATTTTGTCAAAACGATTAATACCAGTTTTCGTATTATTAGTATACATAAGATAGAGCTTTTTAGACACAACTGACGGACATTCAATAAGATTTGGTAAGAACTTCGTTTTTGCACTAGAAATGAATATCCGATGAGTCACCACAAAAATGAAGTTATTTCAGAATTGGACATGGTAAATGGTATAGTAGGGCATTTTAACTCAGGGAGGAGGTAAACTGAAAATATTTTAAGTGAATCAAGTGAGATATCGTTTATTATGCATTCGTTAATTCTAAATCGGATGAAACCATCCTCAAGTCGATACCATGACTTGTTACAAAGTTACGGTAATTTTTATGAATAAAAAGTCGAAAATTAAATTTTACTGCCGGTAAAATAAGTTTTTACAGTACCCACTGATGGCCATTTGTGAATAACTTCGTTTTGTAACTTGAAAGGAAGATAGAGTGAGGCTCCAAAGTATAAAGTTGTTTTCAAGTTGTTGTTGTTGTTTTTTTTTTTTTTTTTGGGGGGGGGGGGGTTACCTCAGATGGGAGAATTTCAATTTTTTTTAAATATATCATATGTGTTACCGTTCTGTTATGTATTTCTTTATTCGGAATTTAATGACACCGTCCGAAAGTCGAAACGAACATTTTTTACAAAGTTAGGTAGGTTTTATGAGTACAAAGTCGAAAATAATGCTTCATTATTGAGCACATTTTTTGTGACATTTAATTTGCGTTTAAAACATGTTATTTATACCATATTAAATATTCCAAACATATTAAATATCCTAAATATAGCAATGATCAAAATCAGGTCCATGTGAGTTTCTAGTACAAGGCCATCAAAGTTGTCAAAAACCATGTATTCATAACTTTGTATTCATAAAAGCCTCCGTGACTTTGTAACGCATAATAGCATCGGTTGCGAATGGTGTAATTCGATTCAGAATAAAAATATGTATAATAAATGATACCCACTTGACATACAAGAATTGTTTTTTAAGTAAGAGCCGTTTGAAAATAAAAACTAAATGAAAGAAAATTTTCAAAAACCAAATTTATTTTCAGATTCTACATACATTTTTCTATTTTTCAACATAGATGCCAAGTTTGTTTAAACACTTATTATAACTTATAACCAGATTTAGAAAACCGTCTTCATAGAAAATTGCCGCCTGCTTCGATAACCAAGAGGTCACAGTCGTTTTCACGTCTTCGTCATCCTTGTAGTGGGTGTCGCCCGAATTATGTTTGAGATAGCGGAAAAGATGGAAATCGCTCGGCACAAGGTCGGGGCTGTAGGAGGGGTGGGGTCCAAAACTTCCCAGCCTAAAGTGTCCAACAAAGCTATTGTCAGAGCTGCAGTGTGATGTCTTGCATTGCCACGGGGTAGCAAAATTCCCTCTGTCAGCATGCTGCGTATTATGTTTTGAATCGCTTTGCGACAAAAAACGTATCACTGACCGTGCCTGCACGGAGCGGGCGATTCGAAAATCTTGAACATTTTAAAGACACAGAACAGATTGTACAGGCTACCTACACAGCTGCAACTGAGCCCAGTTGTTTCCAAGGAATGCCGGGACACGACGCAAGCACTCGTTGCGGCGCGCGCGCCACGTATTAGTGTATTCAACAAAACGGATCTTACTTAAAAAACAGCCCACGTACTTAAAAAAAAAAGTTAAGTTCTCCCTTTGAGTTGAAATCCCCCCGTCCTTTTGCCTTCCACCCAAACAAACACATGGTACAATTTTTTTCTTTGGTGACTCAACGGTTCTTCATTTCTAGTGTCAAAAAGAAGTTTCGTGCCAAAAGTTTCGTGAGTGGTCACCAATTATCGTATTTTACTCACATTTTGTTCTATTTTAGCTGTATTATATGTGTAGAGACAAAATCTCGCTTCCAAAAAAAAGAAAACAGTTATTTAAATGCTTATTAACGTAAAATGAATGATACCCGGAAAACATATTTATATATCTAAGAAATATAGATATTATAAAAAAGATTTTATATAATGTAGCATTTATAGATACCAAAACTTTATTGGTTCCTCAAAATATCTAAATATATTATTTAAAAAGGCGGATTCATTTTTTTATTTTTCTTTCTAGGATTTTATTTGTATTTTTGTTAAACTAGCACGTTTATGTAATTTATTCTTTGTTTTCTAAAGTAATTATAAAGACTTTTGATTTAAAATTGAAATTAAAACACAAAATAATACTTGCACAGCTGATGACGTATGATAAACTTTCAGACGTATAACTTTCATATTTAAAAAGTCCTTCCGGCCAGTGCCGGGAGGAAGAGGTAGCTTTCATAATCCTTATTTAAAAAAAGCCAACTCATATCATTCAAACACACGAAGCTCAATTTAGTGGAAACCGAATATAGGAGATTCAATACTAATTTTTATCAATATAATGAATGAGAATTTCGCGAAATTAGTCAGCTTTATCCAAGCTGCTTTTCTTTAAAGTAACTTATATTTGACTGCCAAATTCGGCGATTTCTTAAAGTGCCTGTCATTTTAAGACAACATGGTGGATGAGGCTAACCAGTGAACTTGGTCGAGACCTTAGTAATTGCTGTGCACATGCTCACTCACATCGGAATCGGTTAATATATAGGAGTGCTGTCGCATGCAAAAAATCAGATTTTTCAAAAATGTTACCCACAATAGAAATTGAAACTGCTATATCTGAGCCATTTTTTAAGGTAAAGACAAACAAAAAATGCTCCTGAATCCTTATATGAAGGTCAAATACTTAAGAAAGAAACCTTTTTCAATTTCTAATTTTTTTGCACCTCACTTTAAATATATATATATTTCTTAATTTAATGGCCGCCATTTTGAAACAAGATGGCTGATGAATCTGGCCAGCGAACTTGGTCGAGGTGTTGATGTATACTATCCACTTGCCTTCTTACATCGAAATAGGCGAATACGTGTGTTATCGCGTGACAAATACAAGATCGTTTCAAAATGTTAGCCATGCTAGAAATTCAAAGTGCTATAAATCATCCATTTTTTAAGATATAAACAAAAGAACAAATTTTCAGAAACAAAAACTGCTGCGGAATCTTTGTATCAAGGCCAAACACATAAAAAAATCTTTTTCATTTTCCAATTTTTTAATACCTCATTTTGAATTTTAAATTGAATTTTTTTTAAATGGCAACCCTTTTGAAACAAGATGGCGAATGAAGCTGGCCAACGAACTCGGTCGAGACATTGGTATGTACTATGTACAGACCAAGTTACATCCAAATAGGTTCATAAATACGCCTGTTATCGCGTGACAAAAATCAGGTCGTTTTAAAATGTCAGCCACAAGAGAAATTCAAAATGCTATTACTCAGCCATTTTTTTTAGATATAGACGAAAGAAAAACTGTTCCGGAATCTTTGTATTAAGGTCAAACACATACAAAAAAAATCTTTTTCATTTTCCAATTTTTTGGTATCTCATTTAATTTTTTTTTATTTTTTAATTTCTTTAAATGGCCACCATTTTGAAACAAGATGGTGGATGAAGCTGGCCAACGAACTCGGTCGAGATATTTGTATGTACTATGTACACACCAAGGTACATCTAAGTCGGTTCATAAATACGCCTGTTATTACGTGAGAAAAATCAGGACGTTTCAAAATGTCAGCCACGCTAGAAATTCAAAATGCTATAACTCAGCCATTTCTTAAGATATAGACGAAACAAAAACTGCTCCCGAATCCTTTTATCAAGGTCAAACACATAAGAAGAAAATATTTTTTCAATTTTCAATTTTTTGGTACCACATTTCAAATTTAAATTTTTCTTAAAAATTTAAATGGCCGCCATTTTTAAACAAGATGGCGGATGAAGCTGGGCAACGAACCCGGTCGAGACATTGGTATGTACTATGTATAAACGAAGTTACATCCAAATCGGTTCATAAATACGCCTTTTATCGCGTGACAAAGTTCAGGACGTTTCAAAATGTCAACCACGCTAGAAATTCAAAATGCTATAACTCAGCCATTTTTTAAGATATAGACGAAACAAAAACTGCTCCGAAATCTTTGTATAAAGGTCAAATACATAAGAAAAAAATATTTTTCCATTTTCAAATTTTTGGTACCACATTTGAAATTTGAAATTTTTAAAAAATTTTTAAATGGCCGCCATTTTGAAACAAAATGGCGGATGAAGCTGGCCAACGAACTCGTTCGAGAGATTGGTATGTACTATGTACACACCGAATTACATCCAAATCGGTTCATAAATACGCCTTTTATCGCGTGACAAAATTCAGGACGTTTCAAAATGTCAGCCACGCTAGAAATTCAAAATGCTATAACTCAGCCATTTTTTAAGATATAGACGAAACAAAAACTGCTCCGAAATCTTTGTATAAAGGTCAAATACATAAGAAAAAAATATTTTTCCATTTTCAATTTTTTGGTACCACATTTCAAATTTTAAATTTTTAAAAAAATTTTAAATGGCCGCCATTTTGAAACAAAATGGCGGATGAAGCTGGCCAACGAACTCGGTCGAGACATTGGTATGTACTATGTACACACCGAATTACATCGAAATCGGTTCATAATTACGGGAGTTACAGTGTGACATAGGTCAGATATATATATATATATATATATATATATAGATATATATATATATATATATATATATATATATCAATTTTGAACGGAGGGTGGTTTCGGGGTCTGGCGGTCATGATCGATGAAAATATACCAAAATTTTTTGAAATCGCTTTCCTCCGAACGGCTGCAATAGGTAGCTTTTTTGTAAAGAAAGCTACCTAAAATTAACTACTTCAAGACGACCGACATTTAGTGTGCGTGTGATCTTTCTTTTTACATAGGAGTATTTTGTTATTGTAATTTTTGCCTTAATTAATCATATAATTTATGAGATTATTTTGTAAAAAAATTTACATTTTTAAAGATTTGTGCTGAAACATTACAAATTTTCTATTTGACAGTCGTCGTGAAGGGGTTCAATAAAAAAACAATATATAATTTTTAAGATATGGCATTATTTTTGTGAAAAAAGCTATGACTGACATTATAGGTAACTAACATTTATTAATTTTATAATTGAATAATTATGTTTCGGACAGTTTGTGCTATTTTTGAAGAAGTCTTTTTCTTTGGTGTGTCAACAATAAAACATCTGAAATGCTAATTTGGCTTTTATATAATAGAAGCTTTGTCACTTTTAATAAATAACAAAACCTAAATACTTTCTTTATGAAAAAAGTAACACAAAATTAATTAAACAAAGTTTTTGGGAGACAAATATTAAAGAAAAGATACATTTAAAAGTTAGAGGAATTAAAATTTTAGTCATTTTGAAATACTTAAATTTGGAATAACTGAAGATTAATTTATCACATTGACTAACCTTTTATAAATGGTTTATAATTTCGTTCTTTCTATTATTTTTGAGTACAAGTTTCTACGGTATCAACACTATGCATACATAACCCATATTTAGTCATATAATTAATGTTTTCATCAGAAATTAAATTTAACAATTATATTAGCAAATATATGTGAGGTTTTGGCACACGTTAATTAAAACAGTTTTTATATTTATGTATGAATATTTAAAAAATAAATAAATATACATCTCATAACAAAGGAATTAAGCAAGAATCTAAAAGTAATTCGGTTAGTACTAGGTTTGTTTAGAATCTTATTTTAAAAACACTAAAACTAGTTTAATGAATGGTACATAAGGGAAATTAAATTGTTTTTTCGCTTTAGTAACTGATTAACAGCATCCATTAGTCAGTAGAAAAAGAAACAAATCAGTATTTTTCTTGTAATGGCTTTTAGATAATTGTCGTTCTTTAGAAATAGAAGGTCATTTGGGTCATTTTACAGAGATTTGAAAACATCGTGTTCAATCACAATTATAAAGTCCGGCAGTTATATATTTTTATTTGGATTTCAATAAAAATACTGAAAAGTTTCAATTTATTGAAATTTTAAAACATTAATAAAACTATTCTGATATAAACGAGAGGGTAATTAATGTTAATATGATATAATATAACTCCATTTTTACCTTGTCGGAGTTCGCATTTTACTGGAACTCAAACTTTTCTTTATCTCATTTCAATTGGCATTGGAAATCAATCAATTAAATTTTCCGTCAATTAATTAATTAATTAAAAATTTAAATGTAAAAAAAAAGGTTAAATGTAAGTTGCAACTAAGTTGCTAGTAGTAAGTTGCAACTAGTTGTAAATAAATATAATTGCAGTGAAATTAATTGCAAATAAATTTCATTACAATTAATTGTAATAAAATAAGAGATTACACATAAATAATGTTACAATCGTTTCTTTAATTATCACCTATGGCAACCGAACCAAGATAAAAATAGATAGGACAGACTCAATTAAACTTTTGTGAGGCTGTTAGTTGCTTCTAACAGTAAATATAGAAGGTTGATTTAATAAAATTGAAATTTTGTGTTCTCTCGAATGGCAATCTTACTCAAGTTAAAATAGGCAGAAAGATTCAAGATAGCTTTCTTTTATGCACGCTGTTAGCGCCACCTAACTGGTAATAAGGTAACTAAAATATTTATTATTTGTTCCTAAGTTAATAATAAATAAGATAGATTTAAGTCAACTTTTTTAGTTACTAGATAGATATACCTAGTGGAAAAATAACTAATATATATGTATATTTTTTTGCGTTTTGTTATATTGCAGATATATTCAAATTTAGAATATGTAAAAAAGACTTAGATCATATTTCGTTAAAGTTAGTTGCGCCAAAAAGCGGCGTATAGAATAACTAAAATATTCCCTTTTGTGTGTCTTTAAATGACAATGTTACCCAAATTGAGTATAGATAAAAAAGATTCAATTGCACATCTACTGACGTTTCAAGTACCACCTAGTGTGAAACTAAAATATCCGAAAATTGATTTTTTTTCTTTCTGATATGTAAAATACTTCAGTTAAAAATAAATTCTACTGAACTTTTGTTTACGTTTAAAGGATCACTTAGTGGGTAACAGAGCAATTAAAATATTTCTTAAAAATATGTTTTCTTATATGAAAGTCATCAGCACATTCTGAATAATGGGAAAGGAAGATTCAGTATGTTTTTCTTTCACGTTACTGCGCCACCTAGACGGGAATAGGGTAAATAAGACATCTGAAAAATGATTTTTTATACTTCGTTTGGCAGCCATACCCAAATTCAAAATAGTTACAAAAATTTTAGATTCAACATTTTTAAGCTGCTAGCACAACCAGGTAGGGAAAGAAGTAAATAAAATAATTGCAATTTTTTGTTTATTTTATGGTAAGTATACACAAATTAAGAAAAGGTAAGAAATATTCAATACATTCGGCACTGTTAGTATAAAATTGATGGAAATAGAGTGACTAACATATCTGAAAATAAATTTTTTATGCTTTCTGAAACGAATACGATACCCAAAATGGTTAAGACAAATTAAAATTAATTACTTTTTATGCTCCTAGCGCCACTTAGCGTGAAATAGAATAATAAAAATATTTTTAAATTATTTTTTATACTTTCTTATATTGTAACCATACATCAGTAAAAATAGATCAGAATGATTCAAATAATTTTTTTACACTGTTTGCACCGCCTAGTAGCAAATACAAAAACCAGAATACATAATTTTTTGTTTCCTTATATGGCAAAGATACTCAAATTAAGAGTAGATAAGAAAGATGCACTTGCTCATTCTTCAATGTTGATTTGGATATAGAGAAACAAAGATACCTGATAATTGATTTTCTCTTTTCTATGGCAACCATACCTAAAATTAAATAGTTACGAAAAATTAAATTCCATTGTTCTTGTTACTGCTACCAACACCGTGCAGGAAACCTAGTTACATTTAATAAAATTAATAGTTAAATTTTCTTGAATGTCAATCTGACCGAATTAAAATAATTTAAAACAGCTTAAATCCACTTTCTTTACGCTTTTTCACCATCTGTCTAATGTTCAATAACTAAAATATTTTTGCATTGTTTTTATATTATTTACATGGGAAACACCTCATGTCTTAAAAAATTCAGCAATCGTTTTTACGTTACTAGTGGCCCCTAGTGGAAAATAGAAGAACTAAATTTAATAAAATTTATATTGTATAAGTTTTCGAAACTGGCTATCGGATCCAAGTTAGAAATATTTAGGATAGATTAACCACAATATTTTAATTAAAATTAAAATAAATAGCATAGATCCAGCTAAACTTTTATTTTACGCTACTGGTGTACACCCTGGCGGAAAAAAAGAGTAACTAAATTTCTGCAAAACCAATTGTTTAATGTTTAATTAATTTTTTGAACGTACTAAAGTTAAGAACAAATTAGATAGACTCGACTGAACAATTTGAGGATGTTCGAGCAATCTGCTAAAAAATAACGCAACTGAAATTATTGTAAATTATTTTTTGTGATTTCTCAAATGCTAATTATATTTAAGAAAGTTAGATAGACAGATTCAATTAAAATTTCTTGGCAATCCTAATACCGACCTCCCCATGACGTTGGTGGTTGGTGGCTTCTGTCTTAGTTACTACCTCGCCGTTTTGCTTTGCAGTAGCAGATAACGGCTTTTGTTTCTTCTCTTATTTTACACATTTAAAGAACTTGGTGAGTTATAGAATAAGTAACACTAGGAATTTGATTTTTTAATGTTATAGTGTATAACAGCCCTACCTTGTTAAGACAGCTGAGACAGACCCAACTGACATTTTACTCTTCTAGTGGTAAAATAAAACGTATGACACATTCTGCAGACTCAACTCAATTTTTTTTAAGTTGTGTGTGCCATCTAGTGGAAATGAAATAAATAAAATATTTCAAAATTGTTTTTTATGTTATTTAAAATGAGAAACTTCCCAAGTGTTATAAAATCCTTGCCGGCCCGGCCTACAGGCGGTGGTAGATTTCGAAATTAAGTATACTAATTTCACTAACAAAAACTAAATCATGATTAGAGATAAACCCACTTTAACAATTATATCTGGTCGCTTTTGACGAGTTTTTATTTCATTTTTATATAATAGCTGGTTTTAACAGAATCTTGTTAAGGCGGTATTTAAAAAAAAATACTTTTCCATGCTCAACAACTCGAAATTTTCTGGCACATTTTCAGATTTATTTTTAATAGAAAAAATATGAAACTTGCTGACGTGATTTTTGAAGAGATTTATAAGTGACCTGTGTTTTAATATTTCTTTCAATTATTAAAACTTGATTAATAAACAATTATTTTCCCAGTATGACAATATTTTTCGTTTCAAACACAATCGCTTCGGAAAATTCCGTTCAAAATGCCCACTTTGACAACATGTTTTGAAATATATTCTGCCTCTATCAAAAAATCGATCATTACGGTACATTATATAGTTTCTGAATAAGAGAATATGACAATTGGATGCGTTTGAGAGCAAGAAAATTTAAAAATGAGACAGAAAATAAGCAGTTTGGATTTGAATACACCCTTAATAAGATGATTTTTTTTTTAACCGTTATGTGTTTTTAATTTGTTTTTGCTGTAAGAATTAGTCCTACAAAAACTTGTCTATATAAATGTTGAAAACAATATTAAGAAGATATATGATAAATTTATGGGGATTTAATATCTTGTGAATTGACGGAGCTATGGGCCCTTTTCTTCTTCAACCCCCTCCCCCCCTCTTTTGTTTTCGTTTTTATTTTATTTATTTATTTATTTATTTATTGCGGTACAAATATGTCCTATCAAAAACTTGTGAATATTAAAGTTGTAGATAATATAAAGGAGATTTATAAAAAAATTAATTGGATTGATATCTTGTAAATTGACGAAGGTAGGAATTTTTTTCTCCCAAAAACCTTATTTTTGCACCCCTTGACCCCATTTTTAATTTTATCAAAAATCTGTGATACATAAATTTTGGCCCTATTTTTTAGAAGTAATAAAAACTTTAAAAGGATTTGATATGTATAAAAATTTAGATATATATATAAAGTTATAAAGTTTTTTACTGAGGGTGGTTTTGGGTTCTAGGGGTCATGATCGATGTAGATCTGCAATAAATATTTCAAAATTTACAACATAGGGGAGAATGTAATCGCTAGTATTTCATACATCTACCTAAAAGTAAGATCTATTCAACTCAACATTGTTTTACAGTACAAGTTTCTGCTAGCAGATAATAAAATAATTGAATTCAATAAAACTTCTATTATTTAAGTTTTCTCAAATGACAGTTGTACTGAAGTTAGAAATATTTACGGCAGACTGTCCACAACTAAAAAAGTACGTTTAAATTAATTAGCCTATATCCACCACAACTTTCTTTTATGTTGCTAGTACCGTTGGTGCGAAATAGAGTAACTAAATTATTTGAAAATAATTGATCAAAACCATCTCACTCAGGAACCCGTGTTAATAGGTTCACTAAACTCACGGTTTCAATGCAATGTAAGCCTTATTTGGAGTAATATAATTATTTTTATTTAATGCATTTTTAATACATTGAACAGTGATTAACACTTCCAAGGATTACATTCATATTCCTAATTATGTTTATTTATGTAATGTTGAAAGAATCGTCTTTTTTTAGCATTTAAAAATATACAGAGAAAACCACAATACAATTTTTCCCTTTGTTAGACTGTCAGAGAGTTAGTGTTTTACTATATAACAACTGCAGTGAAGTTCAGAATGGTTTTGATATGTTTAACTAAGGACTAACAATCTAACAATCTTCAATTACTAAACACTGCTGGGAGATGAACCACTCTTTAGATTTTAATTCAGCCAAAATCATCTCTAAACCCACTTCTGTACACGAACTTAACTTTCTTGAAGCATTTCATATCTACAAAAAATATGACAATATTGTTAATAGTGAATTTGCTATTCACCCTTTATCAGATTGCTGGAAATATTTCATAAAATACTGTTTTGCTTAATTACTACCATTTTTTTCTTTTTCCATATGTCTGGTGGCATTACCTATACTATTCTCCCATTGGCTGGTACCGGCATTTTCCCTTTTCCCCATTGGTTAATGAACTTCTCAATTGAATCTGCTTCTCCTCTATATAAATGAGCAAGTTTCCATTATTATTTGCATTGATGACGGTACGCTAAACGCTGCCGAAACTAGTCTGCTGAATGTTTGCTTATTCTGGCGTTTTTAAATTTATAAGTCATATACCCATGTTAAAAATAGATGTGACGGACTATTTACTCTTCTAGCCCCACCTCGGTGAAAACAAAGTAGCTGTGAGCTTATAAAGTAATACATATACTCATGAATATATATATATATATATATATATATTATATATAATATATATATAATATATATAATATATATAATATATATATATATATATATTTGGATGTAAATCTAAAATTAGAAAACAAAAAAATTATTACATCGGTTCATGATAAAAGAAAAAACTTTAACTTTAAAACAATTACAGTATTGAATTTCAAATGAAATGTCCATAGATCGATATTCAGAAATATATATATTAACGTTTTAAACCGATTAAACCGATTGACATCAGATAGAGACATTTTGAAAGAGGATAGGCTTAAATGGTACGGCATTGCTGGGAAGCAGCGTAATCCTGTGAGTCTGATTAAAAATATGACGTATAATAATGTAAGAACTTGCAGGAACAGAATTGAACTGTTGCTTTTACTCGAAGCATGTGGTTTACGGAAAGTGAAGTGGAAACAGATCGATTTGAAATTGGTTGATTTAGATCGGTCAGTTTCATTTTGTTTAATCTGGTTTTGATCTTGTTTCTTTCGTTTTTTCTGTATGGTCTCGAAAGGTAAATCTGGGGAATGTTGCATGCATAAAAACATTTTTAACCCTGCATTGCGTGTCATAAGCCACGAAGCTTATCTCCATGTTTAGTTAGTTTGTTATTTGTATTGTTTCTTACGGTTGATTTTGTTCAAGTTTTAGTTGATTATGTTGTGCTTCTTAGAGATAGTTCATTATGTTAAAATATTTTATTGTATGGTTTAGTTAATATTGTACAGCATTTAAATTTTATAGTTTGTGATAATGTTTGAAATTACTTTTGGAATTTATTTAACTATATATATATATATATATATATGTATGTATGTATGTATGCACGGTACCTGCCAAAATTCCCTCCCACCTCTCTCTATCTCAGGAACGCATGGTAAGTTCGGAAAATTCTGAAACATGTGGCCAAGGAATTTGAAGGGGACTGCATTTCCCTAAAACTTTTTGGAGATTGGGGACATAGAGGGCGAGCGGTTGAGTCCGATTTTAATACTTCCAATAATAACATTTAATTTTTAAATTCATATTTGAAATTATAGACGAATTTTACTTTAAGAAACAGTCCGAGAAATCATTCGATTTAGTAGTTTAAGTTTTATGTAGGTTTAAAATTTAGAAATCCGAATGTTAAATTCAATTTTAGTCGTTAAAAAACAGATGGTTGTTAAAGGTATTGTTAAAGAATAAATCAAAATTTACATGGCGGAATGAGATGTAATATTTTATATGCATATTTGAAGCTTTTGGAAATCAATTGCTATTAAAAAATTCATCGATTAAATATAATCTGTTTTTCGAAAATTAATTTTAAAAATAGAATTTTAGAAAATACGTTTTTAAAAAATGAATTGTAATCTATATATTTTTAAAAAACATTAATCGATTTCCAGATCTTTGAATATGTCAATCCAAAAGACTCCGCCATGTGGTTTTAAGTTTTGTATGAAAAACTACCAGCATTGCAATATTTTTTGAAATAATTAAAATTGAAATTATAATTAGGACTTTCAAACTTTAACCATTTGCACACCGCGTCATTACACAAAAATTTTATTCGGTCTGCACCACTTTTTAAAATGAAGTTTCCTTCAAGTACACAACTTGAAAAATGCTTTGATTAAATAAGGCAAATTTTATTTTTCTTTATTACTGGTGCCAAAAACGAAATTTTCAAAGAAAGAGGATGTCGCCGAAGCTGCGACAACGGAGTTTTTCACTTATTGTACCATCTCACCGCAGCGGCGACAAGGGAGTGTAAAATGTTAAACTTACACAGTTCCTAATCTGTTTAAAGGGATGACATCCCGTTTATTATCATAATGTACAATTTACGAAAGTTACTTAGTTTCAAATCAAAATTAGCCGCTAGTATTTGAAAACTTTAGAGTTATATTTCTCCAAACACACACAGACTTATTCACATAGGATGTACACTTATTAATACAGTAATACCCCGACTTACGTCACCCCCAGTCGTGGGAGCGTTCGGACACAAATGACCGATTATTACCACTAAATTTTAATAGCATTCTTTGCCCTATTAAATATCAGAAATTCTGTCAGTAAATAATGCTTGAAATACTATTAAAATTTAGTGGTAGTAATTGGCCATTTGGTTCTTAGCGCTCTCATCCCTGGGGGTGACGTAAATCGGGGTATTACTGTATTACTGTATTAGAGAAATAATTTTTTCAGACAGTATGAATTTAGGAATATATGTGTGAAAAGTTATAAGTGCTTGCATATTGTTCCGTATTCACTTTACTTCTTTTAAAAAAGCTAAAGTATTTGGTGACATTACATTCTGTGGCCGATTATTCATTAAAATGCAATTTAATAGCATTATGGAGTTTTTTAACAACTAAATGAAACTTTTATCATGCTGCTCTACTTAATGTAAATTTTCAGTGTGTCTCTCAAATTTCACGTTCACACTTTTATTATTTTTGAATTCATTCCGTTCTGATTAGTCTAAATTTTAAGTACTTTATTTCCACATACTACTGAATGAGTGATATTGGAAATAATAAGTGGAAAAATATTAGCTGTTACGAGTATATGCAGTATAATATAATGCAGGTACTTCACAGTATAGAAAATGTATTTATTTTTATACTAATAATTCTATCTTATTCTTCTATAAACTAAATTTAGTAAACATTTTCAGTAAGAAGGAATTTATAATTGAAAGAGATGATTGCAAACTCTCTCATGAAAAAGATAGTTGTAACTTGTTTCTTACCATTATAAATCCCTGTGAAACACTTTAATTATATTACTTTTGGTTTAAATATATTTTTTAAAACATTTTGAATAGTAAATATGAAATAATTTTGAAATAATGTAACATATCAAGCTTAATTTTCGACGGACTTCAGTTTATCTGTATGTCGATATTTGACTATGTTAACCATGTGACACCATGTGACTATGTTAATCATGAACACAAATCTTTCTATATCATTAATATATTTATTGATTTATATACACATATTTTTTGCTAGAATGCAAATTTTCTGTTTTCTTTGAGGTAATTTAACTTGCTTTCTCGATAATAAACGAAAGAAAGTTGTATAATATGTAAAAATGATAATGGAAAATATGTATTTAACTAGTGTGCTTTTAATAAACCAAGTAAATCTATAACTTTCTACAAGATGGAGGATTAACCTTACTTTTAAAAATTAAAATAATTTATTGACATTATATATATTAGTTTTAATCATTAATAAATATGCATTAAATCATTTGTATAAAAGTGTATTGTTTGAATCATTTTAAAAAACTACGCAGCTCTAATAATAGAACAGACACCACTTTGCTCTGTTTTTGTTTTATTATAATGTTTTTTAACCATTACTTTATTTATTAATTTATATTTAATTTATTTTATCGTTTTTTCAAAGATTCAGAAACTCTTAAAGACAAATCCTTTCAGGAAGTATACTCATCAATTAAATAATACAAATAGTAATTGTAATATAAAATTCTATAACATTTGAAAACACAACCTTAAAAAACGAAAGTGCTTTAAAAAATATATGAAAACGATTCTTAACCCTGAAAAGAAAGATACAGAAAACTAAAACCTAAGAATTAACGAACGTCAACTCCATGCGCAATATTTGCACTGATGTGTAGATTAAAGTGTATTATTTAGTAAGAAAAAAACAGAAAATGAAAATAAGACTGACTTTTCAAAAGATGCTTTTAATTATCTCCTTTTTATAAAGACTAACGTTTAAAAAAACTTTAAACTGGTTAAAGGGGTTTTTTATAATAAAAATTCTAAAAATTGAACCTTGTTCTTTGATAAAATTTTAATGAAAGTATTCAAGTTTTATTTTTATAGCTTTTTATAAAAACATCTTTATGAAAGGAATAAAAGTGTTTTTTTTATTTATTTACAAACAGAATCATAATTCAAAAAAAGGGGGAAAGGAAAAAGAGAAAAAAAACATCTATCTTATAAATGTGATGACATTTTATTTACATTTATATTCATATAAACATAAATGAAATAATAAAAATAACCTATGCAGTTTCATAATATTTAAAGAACCAAACTAAATTGTGTGGTAGCACTCGACAAACCTATAATATTTTAACACTTTGAGGACTGAGCTATCTCGGCCGCTTATCACACTATAGAATGAGGGTATTTCGTACATTTTATGATAAAAAAAAATAGTTGGAAGATATGTATTTAGTACAGGAAATAGGGGATTTTACCTGGCAAAATTAATTGTAGTTCTGGAAATCGACTTACTTTATGTTTTTGGTGTCACTGAATCCGAATTTGTTACTCTCACCAACATTTCCCCCGGCACCCCCCCCCCCCCCAAATTTTGGTGAAATGCGCCCAAAAAAGGTTTTTATTTAAAAAAAGAATCGATTTTTTTATTGTTTTATGGAAAAAGTATCTATAAATTTAAAAAATAGACAAAATTTGCAATAGAGAAGATACATGACATTATAACGTAGGATGAATGGGGAGGGGTGCGGGATCTGCCGCTGTGCTGCGTGGACTAACTTGCGCAATTCCACTTAACAACACACATCGTTTACATTCGCCTCTCGTCTCCCCTCCGAACTTTCCCTATAAGGTTTGCTTTAAGCTTTTTAGGTCACTGAATCCCAATTTTTAAATTCCCACCAAAATCCCCTCCCCCCCCCCCCTGCAACCCCAACCAAAATAGTTGTTTTTAAATTATGTTTTTATTGTTTTATGGAAAAAGTATCTATAAATTTAAAAAATAGACAAAATTTGCAACAGAGAAGATACATGACATTATAACGTAGGATGAATGGGGAGGGGTGCGGGATCTGCCGCGGTGCTGCGTGGACTAGCTTGCGCAATTCCACTTAACAACACACATCGTTTACATTCGCCTCTCGTCTCCCCTCCGAACTTTCCCTATAAGGTTTGCTTTAAGCTTTTTAGGTCACTGAATCCCAATTTTTAAATTCCCACCAAAATCCCCCCCCCCCTGCAACCCCAACCAAAATAGTTGTTTTTAAATTATGTTTTTATTGTTTTAGGGGAAAAGTATCAAGGAATTCAGAAAATAAACAAAATTTGCAACAAATAGGATATATGACATTATGATGTAGGATAAACGAGAAGAAGGGGGGGGGGGGTGTGCCTCGAAACATTCCCCGCGGTTCTCAAAAAATACATGTTTTCGAAAAATCAAATATTTTTTTTTTTGGGTGGGGGGGGGGGGGGGGTTGTCAAAATTTGGGGAGTTGCCGGGAGAAATTTTGAGAGAATAGAAAAATTTTGGTGGGGAGTTACAAATTCGGATTCTGCTACCCAAAAAACATAAAGTGAGTCGAAATCCAGAACTAGCATTAATTTTGTCAGGCAAAATTCCCAATTTCCTGCATAACATAGTGCACGCAGTGTCATAATGCATGTTCCGATTTAGCCCTCCCCCTCCCTGTTCATACTACGTCATAATGTCATATTTTCTATTTGTTGCAAATTTTGTTTGCTTTCTGAATTTCTTGATACTTTTCCCCAAAAATAATAAAAAAATTAATTTAAAAACAACTGTTTTTTTTGGGGGGGGTTACGGGAGGGGGCATTTTGGTGGAAAGTTAAAAATTCGATTCAGTGGCCCAAAAACGTAAATTAAACTTTATAGAGAAAGTTCGGTTTGGAGACGGAAGAGCGAACTGAAAGGATGTGATTGGTTAAGTGGAATTGCACAACTTCGTCCACCCAGCACCGTGGCCCATGTTTCGAGGCAGGCCCCCGCCTCCCCATTCATCATACGTCATAATGTCGTATATCTTAATTGTTGAAAAGTTTGTCTACTTTCTGAATTTCTAGATACTTTTACCCTAAAGATATAAAAGGATTGATTTTTTTAATAAAAAACTTTTTGGGAGCAATTTACCAAACTTTGGGGGGGGGGGGGGGGGTTGCCGGGGAAAACTTTGGTTGGAAGTTAAAAATTCGGATTGAGCTACCCAAACACATATAGTAAGCCTTTTTCCAGAACTACCATGAATTTTGCTAGGTAGAGCCCCTATACGGTGTCTATTGCCTGGACTAATTTTAATAATTTGTTTTTATTATAAACTTCAAACTGTTTTTACTCATAATGAAAAGAATATTTAAATGTACTAAAAATTAATATTTAATGAAAAATTTTTGAAAAAAGCATGTTTTGTATTTAAAAAAAAAATCCGATTAACAAAACATCGATTTTAACATAAAATTTGACATAGACTTTAATAAAAACTTAAAAAATGTTGGGCAAATATCTGAAAATAGATTTTATTTGTATATAAACAATATTTAGAAAAGTTGCTTTTGTGTGGTACATTTCAAACAAGAGCGAGCAACACCACAAGGTTCACTAGAAGTTCTAATTAAGCTCTGGTTCCAGATGTTTTCATATACTTACTTCTGTTTAGTGCTGCGACGTATTTTTTTTTTCTAAATAAAAGGTTCGTAGATAATATACGAAAAGACAACGAACATATATAGTTGATATTTTGATAACTGAGAGCGTTAAAATTTTACCTCGAGAGACCGTTGGGCGTAATTCGCTTCACCACGAGTGACACTCGGTCTTAGACCTCAAAGTTGCCAGAACTAAAGTGTTAAGGCGCTACTGGATGCACCCGTAATTGTGAAAAATACTATTTTATCTATTAAAATTGTGCAAATGATTAATTGGGGTATCTGATATATTATAAATGAAGTTTCAAAACCTCTGTTCCCAAAATGTCTCACTAAATATTCAAGAACCTTCATGTTCCAGATAAAAGAATTTTATTTCAAAATTTCACTTGTCTTTAATTTTTTGTCTTCTTGTAATACCTAGAAAAGCGTCAGTTAACCTTTTGACATTGTCTAGTTCAAGAACACATACTAAAGCAGGACAGATGCTGGCCGATCCTCCCAAGTAAAGGTTACCTGAAGGTTTTCTTTCTGTAGTTGAATTTTCTTTTAATGTACTTAATTTCGAATCAAGAACCTTCAAGAGACGTTTTGGAGAAAAAGTACTCAAAGTTTGTTTAAAAAAAATGTTTATTTAAAACTTTTTAATCAAAATCTTTTATAGTAAAATTAGGTTTAATATTCACATGTATACTCTATAAAAATTACCTTCTATTTAAAAGAAAAAGTAAATTTTAAACATACTGTCAATAAAAGTCATTTATTGTAACTATGATGCCTAAAATGATTGCTAGACCGCACAATTGACTCCTCTTAAAAGGATAATTTAAATTCGCATTTGTTTTATCACACTATGACTTAATTAATTATAGTACATAACTAAAACTTATGCTGTTCGAATTGTGAACGTAGAACTTTTCTCTAGATAAAAGTTTAAAAGCTATTGTGATTTTTTTTCAAAAAAAAAAACAAACAAAAAACAATTATAAAACAACATAAGTAATTATTATTTTGGAGTAATCTTATATAAGCTGTACAATTTCCCTCATACCAAAATTAAAATTGTATAATCACTTCTAGAATAGAATTACAAATTTAGTAGAATTTTATTGAGAAAAGTTATAAAATTCCGAAAAAATATCCTAATAGTTACTAATTTGTACATTTCCAAACTATTTTGATAAACTAACAATCACTACAGTTTTAAATTGGAAAATTAATTAGGTCTTTTCATACTTTGTTGGTAAATTAAAGAAAATATAAAAAGTATAAAAGTAAATTCAAATGCAACATTATATTATCTATTAAGTGACTTTTCAATAAAATTTCAGATAATAAAATCTGAATTTTTTATAAAATATTCAAAGCTAATTACTAACATTTGATGTGATACGCCCAAAAATAACACGGCTAATAAAAATATTTTACAACTCCAAATAAAGGAAACAAGGAAAAGAAATACATGAAATTTATTCAGTGGGTATTCTCTCTTTAAGCAATAACGTAAATCAAATTTATGAGCGTTATTTAAGTTAAAACAATAAGATATTTATGGAAATCAACTTCTTTCAAATATATTTTTTTACGTTTTATGGCATGAAACTTTCTGAACTATTTTTCTGATTTATAATGTTTACAAATGTTGCCTCATGTTTTGAATAGAAAACATGCCTTTTAAATTCATTTCAGTCATTTGTATGAAACACGTTCATAAATTTTATAAGCTGCAAAAAAAGGTTCATTCTTTTTTCACATTCATCTACTGTATTGCTTTGATGTGAAAATTAGTTGTCTGAGAAATATTTTCAAATATCCTACAAGGGAGTGTTATAATGAAATCAATAATACTTAATCCTAAGTTGTGAATTTTACTTAACTACACTCCTTGCAAACTCGAATACATAGACAGATAGATGGATTGGATAGGTTGTGCATATTAATTGTATCAATCATTATGTTTAGATAAGATGTTTATTACATTTACGAAAAATGTTGCAATACTAATTTTTATGGAATTCGCGACTTTTAAACTTGATAAGACATATGAATGTAGCTCAAAATGCTAAATATAGAGAAAAGTAAAAGTAAAGTAAACTTTATAAATATGTAAAATTTATTGTTTTTTATATGTTTGTCTGCTAAAACTTACATATAGAGACCATTTTCTATTATTAAAATATGTTTTAATAAATGTTCTAAAAGAAACATCTGATAAATAGACTTTCATTAAATTTAAAATATGCATTAAGTGAGAAAAAAGAAAGAAAAAATAAATTAACATTTTTCAAACTAAAGAAAATCAAAGACACCATTTGCACAAAAAACATGCAGTTGAAAGGAACCGATATTTATAGGCACCATATTTTACATTTGGTCAACAAGAACGTTTTATCTTATACAGTAAAGGATATCGAGATGAAAATCGGGAAGGAGAAATATATCGGCTTATATCTAAAGTCACAAGGACAATGTATAGAAAGTGACTGCGATGCAACTGGGCATAGCAATCGTTGCACGGTTTCAACAATATCTGGTGGTGGATCGAATAAAAATGATTTGGGAGTCTCGAGAACGAAGTTATTAGTCAAAATGCTCTTTTCATGCCGTTACATATCGAATCTTGAACCAAAAAATGCCAGCTGTTAGTCAAAAGAAAAAAAAATGTTTTTTGCATTAAGTTTTGTCCAAATGGCAAAAAATGCATTATTCCACTACTGGTTACACCTTCATTAGTTTTCAAATTATTAATTTTGAAACTTTTCCTCACTTTTGGATCACCAAGATCAGGATTAAATCTGATCGCCATTAATAGGTGAGCATTTAAACAGTTGAAAGAAAAACATTTGTGAAGTGCAATCTTTTGTAAATAATCGCAGTCAGATATTGCATATGTCAAACTTCAGTAATCAGAAAGGCGTAATTTCAAATATGCCGATGCGATAATACGATTATCCTGAAAAAAAATAACGATGTATCCTAGTTTTGGTTTTTTCTTCTAATAAATTTCATTGAAATGCTTATCATAAAGTTTAGATCAATAGTATTGCATTAAATTTATATGTTATTACTCTAGCAGCATTTCTGAATTTCAACTGAAAAAAAATCTAAATACACAATATTATTCTACTCATAATCAAACATTACATCTATCAATCTGCAACGATCGAAAAGGCACAGTTTTATAATGCTCCATTAGATCACAACTTTATAATTTGCAGTTAATAAAGGAACTTTGGAGTATTTTATTTCTAATAAGCATTTGCTGTACAATGACAAAAAATAAAGATATTGAAAATTTTGGAATTTTGTAAATATTATATTTATTACTTTTTGTAATCTATTTTAAAGTTTATAGGCAATATTCTTCTAAAATATTGTTATGTCATACAATACCATATGAATGTAAATTTTATGAAATGTCTTGCGGTTCTGTATGGTACAGTATTTTTGTTTTTTGGAAAATGGTATCCAAAATAAAATGATCAATCAGTCCACTATATTGTTACCCACGCGAAAGAAGATAATTTAGTAACGACTCTTATCAATACGGTATTTTATATTTTGTTGTGTGAACTGTCTTCATAGTTGCATTATTATTTAATATTTGCGACTGCTTTTGCAGGAATGGAATCCGATTCTTCTAAATTGGAGTTATATAATGTTCTTCCCGTATATACTTAATTAGCAACCAAATTGTGAACCATATTTTTCATTGATATGTTACAAGACATTTAGATTTTTAGAGAAATAATAGTGTGGAGGTGGCAAGGAATGAGGTTCCAGCTGTCTTCCTTTTTTTATAAGTAATTTCATTTTTAAATGTTATAGGTAAAGCGAAACATTTTGCGGTTCATAATCGATTTAAATTTGTTCATTGAATAGAAACGTTATTCGAAACTTGTTTGTTGTTTCTTAGGATTTAAACCATTGGTTGTAAAACCATTTTGGCTAAATGCCCTAATATAAGATGCTATATTTTTAATTGCCCACCATTACTGTTGAGGAGTTTGAAGTTTTCTGTTGTTTTAAGAATGGTATTTTAAACTATTAATTATTTATATTACTTCATAACTATTTAAGCATATACCAATTACTTTAATTATTGCTGCATTATCAGATTTACGGAAATAAAAATTATGTATTTGTTTTTGTACGTGTATTTGTATTTTTTTTTTTTTTTTTTTTTTTTTTTTGGCAAAATACTACTTTTGGAATTTAAAGGAAAAAACATTACCTGGTACGACTAATAAAAATAAATATTTGTTAAATTAGCATATAAAATTGCAAAAATAATTATTACGATGATTGGATCTGATGGTAATAAATACTTCATGCCATGCTTGGTTCCAAAGATTATGAGTAGCAGTTGGAAATCACTGTGCTCAGTGGTTTCCTGTTTTTGCCTTTGCTTTCTGAAAAAATGAAAACAGCACTGAAAATCTTTTCAAATAAATGACGAGATGGCAAAGCAATGAAAAACTCTTTAACTATATTTCATAACTAATGATAAAAAATAGGAATCTGATTATCTGAAACGAAATGTTTGAATAACTTTTTCAAATTTAAAATTTCAATCTTCATTGAATGTCGGTTCAATAAAGTGGTCTTGAAAGTGGACGTCTGTTTCATCTAAAAAAGAAAAAAAGTTTTGAGGTTCATTTTAGTTTTTGCAGTACGAGTGTATTTCCGAAACAAGAAGTAAAATCTTTGTCAAGGGACACCAAATGTTCTCAATAAATAAGAAGAACAAAAACAAGATTCATATTGTTCTGATAATCTTTTTCATATTTTTGGAAATTGTGAAAGATCCGGACTATGAACTGTGTTTCATATATTAATCTACTTACGAAAAATGTAGGAAATATTTTGTTATAATAATATTTAAAATATATCCTTGTAGCACACATGTGAATTTTATTAAATTGTTTAGACAAATCTGTGAGAATTATTCAGCATGATACTGCTTCCAGTTTTTTTAATTACCCATTTCAGGAGCATGAAAAAGAGAGATGTTCACGTTTTCATATTGCATATGCTTTGGAAAAGTCCATTATTACGACACAAGTATTTGTGTGGTAATATCTCTGAATAAAGTACAAAATACTGGTTCATTATCTTATTGTCTGTGTTTAAGAGGAGACAACATACAAAAATAATAGACGCAACTTCCCTTTCATTAAAATTTTCGTTTTCTCTTTTGCACGTACACGAATATAAAACTAAAATAAATGCCTTATTTATTAAAATTGTTAACTGATTAGTATAATTATTTTTTTCAAATCTTCACAAATGTTCTCTTAATAAAGAGTTGAGTTGTGATTTAGCGACTATTATTTAGTGTAATTTAGTGACTATCTGGGAAGATATGAAAATTTGTACTACAGAATCGCAGTTGCAGTCATATTTCTGATAGAAACTGGTGTGAAACGCGCATAGTTTGTAGAAGTAAGAAGAGTTATACAAAATCCTGTTTTGTTATTCCTTAATATTTGTATGCATTATTGTTCGTATATATTTTGCTTGTGCACAAAGTAGACTTATTAATTTAATTTTTTAAATCAGCTCTCTCAAAAGTACAACCTGCGCTTCGACTTTGAACTTTTGATCGTTCCACAAGCGGCTTTATTTGCCCACTGGTAGGCGACCACTAAAAATGGAAAATTACATGATTTTTTAGATTTACGTATCGGAACACAATAAATATAAAAACTCTAAAATAAATATGGTATATGTATATATATGTGACGCAATTGATCTGGATCGTTTATATTGATTTTTTAACGCAATTAAACATTCTAGTATCCCACTTCAACATAATTGTCGGAGAAATGTTCTAAAGACTCATTAAAAATTGAAAAATAGAAAACGATTGCTGAAAAATCGAAATTTTTACACACTAAACGCAATAAAAAATGTTCAAGAAGGGCAGGATTTTTATATTTATTTCAGAAAACAGTCGAATACCATTTTTAAGACAACAAATGTCTCTTGGAACACAAGTTAACAGTGTTTTCAATCACATGCATCATATTACAATGAAAATTCGTGAATAAAATCATTTTAACATAAAGAAAAAGATTAACAACGAAATGTGTTAATATTAGCTGCAATATAAAAACTAAATGCAGTTCTTTACCATGAATATTAATAACAGCAACATATAAAACATATAAACATATTATACATGTAAACACATTAAACTTATTTTATAAATATCTGATTTTTCCATTTATTTAAATCCATTGTACAACTGGAACTGTTGCGGGGATGCAAAGCGTAGACATTCTTGACCCTTTTCAAAGTCTTCGTGAAATAAAATTTACTGTAAAAGTTTTTTCCCACTTGCTACATCAGTGATATTTTTTAGGATATGTTTACTAATGCAATAAAAAGGCATAAATTAAAATATATATCTAAGAATAAATTTCGATGCTTTTAATTAAAAGATTTTAGAATATGCTAATTTTCCTCTTTGTTCTATTACAACATCTCTCGTTTATTTGCGTAATACTTCTCATAATTTCTATTTAAAGTATCGATAAGTGAAAAGATTGACAAGCTTAAAATTAATAATTTAATTTCCTCTAATGTTCACTTTCATTAAAGATTAAACTTTTAATCAGTAATTAGTTGATATGCTGAAGAGACATTACTAGATCTTAACATCAGTTGTGACTTATCTCTAAAATTTTTGACACACTTAAAAGTATTTTCGAAAATAGTTTTAATGGAACACTGTAAATTGCTAATAACTCTCAGCTATTAGTACGAATTAATTTCGATTAACAAAAGTAGAAATTCTACATGTTTCTCATTAAACATTCATTAAAGATATTAACCATTGATATAAAATATTGCCTTAACTAGTAATAAACATATTAATAAAGCGGACAAACTTTCAATTGCATTAAATTTAGAACATTTCAACAAAGTTATAATTGTTTTTGACATCGATCCTTCTATTTATTTGTTAGTGCATCTTGCTGTCTGTATATCCACTATCTAAAGTTTATAACTATACTTGGATAAACTCAAAATTGATATTTGCTATTGAGGTAGACTTCAGCATGTTATATATTGAAAATGAAGTACGTAGAATGTATAGTTTTTTTACTAGCATCTTCACAATAATTCGGAAACCATAAAGCCATATCAATCAATTAACCATATGTTAATTGATTTTAGTATATTTTAATAATGTTGCACTACTTTAACTATTAGAGATAGTTATTGGTAACATGCAATACAACGCATCCAAAAGAAAATTATGTAAGAAGCGTTTAATAATCATTTACTGAACACCATATTAAAGAATTCTATTACATTTATGTCAGCTTGTGGTAAATGTGTAAATAGTGCTTCTTGTAATTCATATTGTTTAATTTTAACTACAGCAGTTTTATTCGTGTTATTAAAACGAAGCAAAGGAAAGGTAAAGTATAGTATAAGCGACGTATAGGTAAAATATACTGTAAACAAATTATAGCATTGGCAAAATATTCTTTCTTTTTCTAAGAGTCATATTGTTGTAAATATTCCGTTTTTCTTCATTAAGGTTTTCGGAAAAAATAATTTAAGAATTAGCAACATTGGTTAAATTTTATGCGCAGAAAAAAATGATTTCTCTCTACATTTGTTTATTGTGATGTGAAGGAAAATAAGACGAATTTTCACGGGTTAATCTACCCTATATATATATATAAATATATATATATACATATACATATATAATCGTAATGAAACGAATTTATGAAACGAATTTATAAAACGATTTTAAGAAACGACTGATTAAATACTGATTATGATTCTTCAAAAGTGTTATTAGAATTTTAAAATTTGAATTAGTTTTCGAGATATTAGCTTTTTTTCTAATTTTTATGAGATTTACTGTAACGATGGCAACTAAATCACTCCATTTCTTTCGAAAAAAGGGAAAAGGATAGAAGTTTTTATATTTCTCCTTTTCGTCATTTTCAAATTTTAAGTGAAATTATCTTTTATTTCAATCGATAGTAAAAACAATATTGTGATTAAGTTATATTTTTCAGGAAAATTTAAAAAAATAAATTTTCTTTCACATTTCAATCGTCAGGGATAAGTCTATTTTAGAAAACAAATATCGTCTGTCATCTTCAAAAAAAAAAAAAAAAAAAATGTGTGGGGGGAAAAAAGAGCAAGAAATGAAAGAATTATTAGATTTCTGTTTTGTTGTCATTTTCAAATTGAAATTAAAAAGTGAAATTATTAAAAATTTAAAGAAAATTTAGAAATAAGAATTAAATGATCACGTATTAAAAGCAGAAAATAGAGAAACTTACTTAAAATATTTACACGTAAATATTAAAGAAATAATAAAACTTTAAAATAACAAAATTATTACGCATTTAATGGTGATAATTACGTCATATGTAAAACGCCCAAATAGTAAATATCGTCATATTTAAAGTGCGTAAAGTAAATTATTACGTGTGAAAAACTTTTAATGGTGAATATTATGTAATATTTAAAAAACTCAAATAATAATATTCTCAAACACGTTTAAATTAAATAATATATGCTCCCGTGAATTTTAAAAGAAGAAAAAAACTTTAAAATAACTAAATTATTGCATGTTAAATGCATTTAATAGTGAAAATTACGTCATATATTAAAATGATATGCTTGAAATGATTATCATTCCTGAAAATTTTAATGTGATATCACATGGTACAAAAGAGAGTAAAAGTAGTGCTGCTAGCAAATTTGATTTTATATTACATCGCTTGATGCAGCAAAAATACATGTAAATGTATGCGCAATATACTTTCTATTTATTTTGTGCGAATTACTATTCGATAAATACATATTGGAAAATGCGGATAGTCTTATTAACTATATAAACAATATAGGGGAAACTGACCTAAAATGACATACCTAAGGAAAAAATATTTTTATTAATAGAATTGTTTTCTCATGACTTTTATCTTTTTTTTTTTAAACTAATTTTGAAAAGTATACAAAGTGTAATGCTGCCTTTTAAAAAGTAACATTTAATGTTACAACCTCATAATAACGAGAAATATAAAATGCTGCAATACGTCATTTATTATACAGTAGTGTCCCTAAAATGGCACACACATAGGTTGCTTTTAATTGTACTTGCCTATATCACAAATACATTTTTAGCGCACAAAGAAGGACCGACACATTGGGCAGTTATCGCTATGTGACCACTTTGAACATTTACCACATTTTATCCACTTGTTCTTCAGTTTTAATGACTGAATAAATCGTTGCAATAAAGACATGCTTCATTATAATCATGTGTAGAAAGTACCATGTCTTTGTCGTTATCATTGAATCAAACAAAGCGAATTTCCTTCTTAGCTTGTAGAGCTGCTCGTTTGGATTGCGAATTATGTTTTTCAGCAGCTTTTGTCTTCGCTTCGGAAATATTAGGTTGTAACGAAAGTTTTCCGCCAAATCACCATTACATAATAATAATTATAATATATATATAATTGTCATATTATATATAACCACCATTCCGCCAAATCTTCACAATCTCATATGATAGAACACTAGTAGCTAAAGCTGTAAACTTTATTAAGTGACATTACGTAGCTGACTTTTTGCAACAGAACTGGAAGTAAAGGGTGATTCTAATCTGGTAGCGTGATAGTTCCAATTCAGACACCTTGTACTTAATGATAACAATATTTTTTTTACAAATTTCACAATACAGTGTCAGAAAGCATGTCTCTTTCTTTCAAATGCCAAAAATCGTTTGACAAAATATGAGCATAAACTTCAATGCGAACTGTTTGCACAGACCGTATTAGCTGTTGCGGTAAACTTTCGTTACAACCAGATATTCGGACTGCTAGTCAGATTAGTGCACATTCATGCTTCCTACTTTTAGAGGATGATCTAACATGAGGGGCACAATGAAGTGGACGCACATAGAGTGGTCTCATAAATGAAGATGATAAACTTCAAAATGATGCCTCTTCGAAAGATACATACGTCTTCGAGTGATGAGAAACATATGTTGACAGCGCTGTAGTTGGAGGAGGTGGTGTTGAAACTTTGAAAATTGACGGATTAGGCCTAGATAGGCTGTCATCTATAGAACTTGCGTTTCTGTCGTTGCTTTCCTTATTTTCCAGTGGATTTTTCAGTGGTCACAACAAAAACACGGAAAACATGACCATGAAAGATATCCGAGTTCATTGGATTGATTCCATTTTTCAGAAACCGGCATGTCATTTTACCTACAATCACCATATTATATATACTGAGACAGTATTCGAGATCACATGCGTTTATAAAATTTTGCATATACAGAAAATAATATAAAAAGGAATAAGTCCTAAGATTATACTTCAGATATGTAATTGCTGAAATGAAACAGACGTGAATTAGTACCAGAACATAGTCTCAAGAAATTTCTGACAAAGGTGTAAACAACTTTTTTTGTAATAATGAAAAATGTAAACTTGAAAACTTCGCCATTAAATGCTTTTCGTTGCTGATCGATTCCACAACATAACTGTGTATTGTTAACTTCTGTCCTCTACCGAGAAATATAAGGTCATTTTACCTAAGCATGTCCTTTTGTGACAGTTTCCCTTACATTTGAAAAATAACATGAAAATTTGCATGATGGTGTATTAAAATAGAAAAGAAAAATCATGAAGAAGCAATACCTGTTCCTTAAAATATCTAAAACTCGATAAAAATATAATATATAAAAGGAAATTTTCAAAACACAATACTTTTCAATACCGTGGATCTGTAAGCTATTCCGTAGCAGACGGAGTTTTGTACCCTCGAACCTAAAGAAAAAAGACTGTCCATGGCGTCGCTATAAAAGTCTGAAAGATAGCGACATTTTTATCCTAGCTATTTTAAACAAGCTGATTATCAAATGTGTAATTGATCTTACTTATCAATCCCGAAAACAGCCGTCATTTTCTGCGATAGTGATGGATGAGGCCAAGGCAACAGAAAAATGCACCACTCAAACGGAAATGTATGGCAACCCGATTACAGAAGATAGTCGCCGTCACAATGATAATATCATTCAATCTTCCATGACCTGGTAATATTTTATAAACAGGACACATTAATATGCTTTTAGCGGCTGCGAAGCCAGAACGGGGTTGGCGGTAGCAGTTGGGCAGGAGGCTGAGACTCCAGTTATTTTATAAAAGTCTTAAAGTAGTACTTATTGCTTCAACAGTTGACAAAATCTCAACTATGCTTTTAATGTTGTCGTTTTATTACAGCTATAACCTGAAATAGTGAATGTATTACTTATCAGGAATCCGTTTTGTTTCAGAATTAGATATTGGACAGTTAGTCGTTAACTCTAGTCATTTGCAAAATATTATCCGTATAATGTTAAATTGTCAAATATACCCTTTGACTGTCAAAGGGATCACTCACTGTTTCCGTTTCTTGACGGAAACAGTGCATTTATACATTTAATTCCATTTTGTTTTGTCTTGGATATTGCAAAACTTTTTTATTGGAGTTTTTCATATATAATTTAAAAAATATATGGATATGACCTGTGACAATTTATCGCAGTCATGGAATCACTGTCACAATGTTTAGGGTTGATTGTCTGTATAAAGATTCGGCCGGTAAATAGTTTAGCTGAGCAGGTAAAACTCTTTGCGTACACTCCAGTGGTAAATTCGTGTTTAACTTTTATAGTCGACGACTATCTAATTCAGCATATTAATAGCTTCCATAGTCGGTATGGCTCGCGTAAAAACATTCTTGTCGTTGAGGAATAATTATAGATCATTAGTGTCATAGACGTAATGTTAAAACTCGTGTCGTAAAACGAGCATTGGTTTATATATAAGTTTTTTCTCAGGCTTAAAACATCATAAAATCCATATACTTAAACGTTTAATGTGCAAGGGTTTCAGTTTAAGCTTTTTTCACACTTTTCAATTTCTGTTCCTTTAAGCACCTGTCAATAAATTAGCAGAGCCATTGCAGTTATCGCACGCCTGTCTCTAAATTGAGGCAATGGCATTAAAGGGACTTTTAAATTGACAAAATTTGGACATTTTTATCAACTTTCTCTTATGACGTAATACAACCTTTCTGTCCACAAAGCTTCAAACGATTTATTGCAATGCGACTCATAACAAAACTGTTAAGATATTTTTACAGCAGATGTGAAAATGTTGTAATATTTTCTGATGCATTTTAAAAATCAAATTAATTTATTTTCATGTTTGAAAAAGTTTTTCGCCATTTTTGTGAAACTTCATTTTTTGATTTATGTCACTTTATAAATTATCTTGCCGCATGATGTTGCTACGATGAACAATAAATCGGGTGGTGCTAAAGTCAATTTAGCTATCAAACACTAATTGAACTTTTGAGACGTTCAGCATCAACGGATCATTTTGATACGATTAATTTAGATGCATTGTTTCATTGTTAATGTGTCCAAGCTAAGATATCAACGGCAATACCTTCACCGGGCATATAATACGAATTTCGAGATATAGGCACAAAAAACCTTTAATGTCCCTTTATGGGTACAGTTTAAAATTTGCCAAAATGTGTAAATTGAGTTTTTGAAATATTCGAAGGAAAAATATTTTGAGAGAACTAAAGTACTCTTAGTTTTCATTTAAATGTTAGAAATTTCGAATTTCTCCATGAACACATCAAATTTATAGGTACACATAAACTCGCTCAGTTGAATTTTATGCAGGCTCCGCATATGGCTCCCTATTAATGTAAACAGTGCAGCTCGTGACTGCCGTTTTGAGAACAACGCATGTTTTTTTTTTTTTTTTTTTGGTTTTTTTTAGCAGAGATCCCATAGACTTTTCTTTTGTAAGCATTTTATTATCACTATATCCCAGTACTAAACTTCACTGTATATACGACCAACTAATCAAAAAGATTAATATACTAAATTAACAGCAGAAAGTACTTTAAAAAGTAAAAATCCAATAATATCATGCTGCACCTTTAAAAAAATTCAGAAAGAAACTGCTACTTAATAAAAAGACTAAATTTGACGTAAAGAATGTGGTAACACAAATGTATTATTATTTTTTTTTATATATTACAATGTAAATCAGAATGCAGTAGTACAGGAATCCAAAAACAGGTTCATAAAAATATTGAAATTGAATCATTCATGAGCTGAAAAATCAGATTTTGTTTTGAAAGGCAGTTTTAACCCTCGTTTTACTAAGATGGGGTGACTTTGACCCCATTTGGACATTTTTCAGTTTTTTTTAGGTAGATTTCATATGAAATAATACCTATTACATTCTCCCGTATGTGGGAATTTCAGAAAACATTTTGTGGATCTACACCGATCATGATTCCTAGAACCCAACCCCCCCCCCCCCCGAAAAAAAAAACTTTATCTAACTATCAATATATATTTGTATATCACTTTTTTATGGACACGATAACTTCCATAATTCTGCACAAATCCTTTCCAAATTGATACATAAAATCAAAGGGTATAAAATATCGGTCAAGTTCGTTAATGAGCAAAATCGGACCAAGGAGTGTAAACAGGGAGGGGTTTTGTGAAAAACGAAAAACATCCATAACTTCTTAATTATAATACATATCAGCTCAGTTTAAAGTTATTATTACTTCTAAAATTTTGGTCAAAATTTATGTATGCCAGATTTTTGACAAAACTAAAAATGGGTTCAAGTGTTGAAAAATATAAAGTTTTGTGGAGAAAAAAATTAATAACTTCGTCAATTCTGAAGATTTCAAATCCAATTTAATCTATTATAAATTGTATTAATATTATCTACAACGTTTATATTGAAAGTTTTTTATAGGACCAATTCTTTCCGCAAAAAAATAAAAAATGAAAAAAAAGTGGGGTTGAAGAGGGAAAAAAATCTATAACTTCGTCAATTCACACGATATCAAATCCGCATGAATTTATTATATATCTTCTTAATATTATCTACAACTTTTTTATTGACAAGTTTTTGATAGGACCAATTCTTACAGCAAAAAACAAATTGAAAGTACATAGAGGTTGAAGAAAAAAATTACGTATTAAGGATGTACTCAAATCCAAACTGTTTATTTTCTGACTCATTTTTAAATTCATTTTTGCTTTCAAACGCATCCATTTGGTAGGTTCTCTTATTCAGAAACTATATAATGTGCCGTAATGGTCTATTTTTCGGTAGAGGCAGAATATATTTTTTTAAATGATGTCAAAGTAAGCATTTTAAACCTAATTCCTCGAAGCGATTATGTTGGAAAAGAAAAATATGGCCCTACTGAGAAAATAGTTGTTTATAAATCATGTTGCAATTAATTCAAAAAAAAAACCACACATGTCGCTTATAAATGTCTTAAAAAAAACACGCCAGCAAGATTCATGTTTTTCCTTTTAAAAATGAATTTGCAGATGTGTCAGAAAATTTCGAGTTGTTGAACATGGAAAAATATTTTTTAATACTGCCTTAACATGATTTTGATAAAACCAGCTCTTATATAAAAATGAAATTAAAAACTCATCAAAAGTGCATTATTACACATTGTGGTGTTAGTGCATTAGTTAGCATTGTTAAACTGGGTTTATCGCTAATCATGATTTAGTTTTTGTTTGTGAAATTAGTACTTAACTTCGAAATCTACCTGCGCCTGTAGGCCGAGCCGGCAGAGATTTTTTTTTCTTTAGAATATACATACTAAACTTATTTTCTAGGAATTCTCCTATAAAGGTCTCTTTCATAATTTTGTCAATATAGTAAGTTTCGCACAGTTAATATTTTTTTTGTTTTTGTTTATTTATAGAAATTTCGAATGGGATCACATTCATCCCATCCTGGCTAATCAAGGAATAAATGAAAGCTTTCTATCATTCATCATGTTCCAAGACAAAGGAAAAGAATTTTTGGCATCTTGCCAAATGTAGCTCAATAGATTGCGCTGTGCGTAGAGCGTTACCATGAAAGCGAATGAACGCCCTCCCTCATTTCGTTATTTCTTGTTCTTGTGTTCAGTTCTGTGCAAATTTCGCTTATCAAAGAAAATGAATCTTCGCGTCGTATCAACATTATAATTACCTATGGGGTCGAAATGGAGGCCTATGGGGTCACACCTTTTTAAATCTTAGGCATTTAAGTAATATTTTGATCTCGGTACTGCGAGAGTTGAGACAAGTTTATCTTATTTGATTCTGCCATTTCTTATTTAATTAATCCTTTCGAATTTAACTAAAATAATCTTACATACTTGCAAAAAAAAAGTTTATAAGCTCATTTTCTGCTCAATCTGAAAATAATCATCCATTTGCACATAACCTATATGTATTTGCCGTACGTCATTACTACCATTTATGTTCGCTTCTTAAATTTGCTGTACGTATCGAGCTAACGAGTGGTAATTGATGATAAAATACGGGGTTGCTTGGCAAATGTAAACGCGGTCAATCGTTGTCCTGATTAATGCTCTGAGACTTAAATCTTTTTGGGAGAATTTTTCTCGTGAAGAATGAAGTTCTTAGATTCCTCGCCATCTTAAGGAATAAGTAAATTTGCAACCTTAAATGAAATATAATTTAGCTACAGTTTCTACGGCAGATGTTGGCTGTAGCATAGGGTAACATGCCCTGATCATGATATAACAAAAGACCCGATTCGAAGGAACGCTATGCTTTTAATCTTTTGGGCGTTGTCATTTTCTTAAATTATAATGCCACATAAAAATGTATGCTTATTAGTATCATTATTAATAATATGGAATCAGAATTTGAACTATATAAAATAAATATTAAATCAGCAGGAAAATAGCAGCCAGTAAAAATAAATATTTTGTCAATAAAGAAATTTCTGTTGATGACAAAAGCCAAACTAAGTAATTACAGTATAAATTAAATTCATTCAACCGCATCATCAAACTCGTGTACTGGTGAATTTATGAGCTGGCACACATTACATGGGAAGAAATGATTATTGTAGCAAATCAGCTGAAATCTTCCATATAAATTTTATTATTTAAATACCGAACTTTAAGAAAATTCCCGACTTTAAGCCGAAATTCACTATTGTCCATGAATGTTTCCTCTGAGACCGGTGTGTGTTTAACATTCTGAAACAATAAAAAACAAACTAAAAACAAGAGGGTAAGTGTGATCGAATATCGCCCAGTGGATTACGTTTAACATTTCTTACAAAACACTTTATCCTTTGATTAATAAAACCAAATCGTTAATTTATAATTATTAAATATTTAGCCCTTTTTCAATAAGAACATAGAATGAATATGACTACATCTTTCATTTTTATTTTTAAATTATTAAAATTAGATATTTTAAAAATCAAATTAAATATTTTCAAGAACTGCTTTCAGAAAATTATAACAGCATATGTTTGTATATCTGAAAATCGTATTTAATTACATGATTTTAATTTTAGTTAAAAAAAACCCTCTTAAATTGGTAAAAAAATACGAAAGTTCTTTTAATTAAGTTCATCGGACAATAAAGTGCAGTCAATATAAAATTTCGCAATTTCTCAAAAAAATAATTTTTGAATTAAAATATTATTGATAAAATATTTCACAACAAATTTTGGCTTTAAAATGGCAAAACAATTACAAATTTCTGTAAAATTTAATGTATTATATAATGTAATCTATTCCATAGAAAGGTATTCAAACTCCGATGCCGAGCAACCGGGATTCCTTCAACCTTTTGATTAGCAGGCAGATGAGCTACCACAGAACAATCTACCTTACGCGATAAAAGGCAATTCCGTCCAATTAATTTTCTGTTTTAAACTTTAAATCGTGAAATTGGACGGAACTCATTACATTAATTCATTTAATTAAACCGATATAAAACTTTTTCAATCTTTTATGATTTGTCATGTGATCGGAGGTATTCAGCTATAAGTATACAAAATTTTAAATCTTTAACGTATACAGTTTCTGAGAACGAATTCTATGATGGACTGACATACAGAAGAGTGTGACGATTAGGGTTCCGTCAGATGAAGGAAATCCTAACAATAATCCCACATTTGCTATCCTTAACACGAGTTTGACATTATTGATTAGGTGTCTTTCACTTCAAACACTTTAATCCCTTGACTACATCGTCGACGAAACCGATTTTAGTTTCAATGGTTTTTACCACGTAAGCATCGTACGTGGACGTAGTCAAGAGGTTAAATGCAGTGTACCAATATACTGGCAAATTGGTCCAGCTCAAGAATGTGATAAAAAAATTATTAATAATTATCAGTAAATAATACCAGTAATCTTAAACAAACTGTTATTTCATTAGTTGCGCTCTAGATGGAAAAAACTCACGGGGCATATATGCCTAACAAAAAACATATCAGGTCATACATAGTTCCATCAACAACGAATTTGACGGTATAGAGTACGATTCATTACTTTTCAGTGGCAATAAAAGTGATCAATACAATCAATATCCACATTGATGAAACTGAACTTTATGACGAATCTGATCCAGGATCCTAACTTGAAATATTTCAGTGACTACATTTCTATGTCAGTTAAATTTCTTTATATATATATATATATATATATATATATATATATATACATATGTAACGCTTCCAAATTATCTTGAAAAGCTTATTTTCTTTCTTTCGAAGTACAGAAGTCGACATATACGTGTGCATGTATACTGCATAAGAAGATGCGAAAGTGCAATACTTTTTGCAAAAAATACCGATGCATGAAATGCATTTCGAAATTTCAGTTGATGTTAGCTTATGAACTCCGTTGCTTTTCTTTTAGTGGTACCATAAATGTGAGAGACACATCAATGTATACATATAATATTTCCCATAGTTATCTAAGTATTTTCTTACGAGCCATAATCAATTATTCGGAGTTACCAGCCATTATTCTCATGCATCTGAGTCTTTTTTAAATTTTGATGGCAGTCCAAAGTGGGTCTCATATACATTTTACAGGGATTACAAAATATTAATAAATTGAAAATTATAATTCTTGTCCTGCATTAATTGGCGGAAATTGATTTTATTTCGATTTCATATGTGTTGATCTTTACTGTTAAAAACATCTTTCACTCTTTCATTAAATTATCATCTTATTTTTGATATCCAAAATCTCTAATTAAAACTAAAACAAACATACATTTCTCTGATATTGATAAAGAAGAAAAATGTTGAAAAGTATTTTCTTTAAACAAATTGCGTTTTTAAGATGAATGGATCCTTTATTTTATTTTCTAATAATGAACACTGCTTTCACTCAAACGAAGTTAATTAAATGCAACTTTACAAAATGTTATTTTCATTTAGAAGGAACATCGCTGTAAAATTTAAATTATATAAATGTTTCTTTCTGAGTGTAACAATATACTTATAAATATACAAAATGCAGGTTTTTAAATAATTAATTCTTTGGTTTATTTAAAATGAAGCAGACAATAAATAAAATGATTTATCTTTTTGTATTAAACGTCATTTATCTTATCTATTTACTTCAATTGTAATTATTGGTCTGTTTTACTGTTTGTTTATAAATTATTTTAATTATTTCAACACTAAAATAACACAAAGACGCAAACATTTGTCTCAGAAAGAAATTTAACTAACTGATGAAAAGAAAATCTATTTGTATATTTTTACTTTGTTTGAAAACATTTTAACTCTTAATGGCTTTAGTTTGAAAACGAAATTTATGAAGTGCTAAATTCTCCCTTCCATAAATCTTTCGTTAAACTATGCCATTCTCACATCAGAAGCATAATTAGTCGTGAGAAATGAGTTCATTTTAACAACGTAATTGCAAAACAATAGATAATTTTAAAGCTATTTCCGTCGTTTTATATTCATAAATATCGATTCAAATCATAAATAAGACATTTATCGCTAACATTTTCTTGTTTATTTGAAACATAATGTCAGGGCATAAAAAAACACTTTTTCCATTTTTTCGAAACTTCATGTTTGTATTAACTATTAATATTCAAGGTTGTTCAAAAATCTTTATTAAATCAATCTAATTATGTACTATTTTCTACAAAATTTATTGAATTTTAATATACACCATTTATGTTATTTTTATGATATTATTCGCAAAAAAATCATGTGATTTTTATTCATGTTTTAAATAAAACCTCTTCGGAATCGAAGTTAGAAAAACATAAATTTTCATTCATTGTTTTTGCACATATAGTGACACAAAAACACAGACAACATAATTTTCTAAAATTCAAATTTTAGGATGCTTATAAGTTTAGCTTTACATATGTGGACACAAAATTACTAGCGCCCACAAGAATTAATTTAATTACCAATAACCGAGATTCACACAACATAACATTTCATGGTTTTGTATTATAAATCAATTGTCTACAAAACTATATTATTTGAAGTAAAGTTACTAATTTAAGTATTTATGAATATTATTTAATTTTTCGGTCTAGCTATTTTTTAGGCATTTTGCAACGTCAAGTGATGACAATATTTTATTAAGGCGCTACTATTTATTGGCATTCATTTAAAGCTAGAACATTGTGTAAAATTAAAGTCAAAATCTCCGTAAAATTCAACGGTTTATTTTTTGAAAGTAAAATAAAAATATCTACGTATACGTACATTAAGACTGAAATGGTTAGGTAAAGAACCCAATTCCTGGAAAACCTTGTCATGCTTTCGCTTGCGTTTTTTTTTTTTTTTTTTTTTTTTTTTTTTTTTTTTTTTTTTTTTTTTTTTTTTTTTTTTTTTATAATGCCAACCAGCGGGAAAGACCGAGCTAAATTCAGTTTAAATTAGCTTTGTAATAGATTTGATGAGAAAAATAGACGTTGATGTGACAGTTGTATTTCTTTAGCAGATATGAGTTGTACTGAACAAAGGCTCTGGTTTTAAGTATGTTCTACGAACTCTGGTTGAATCATGTGCACCGTCTCCTATTGAGAACTTCTAGAAAATTCATTGAGATTCTGGATGCCAAGTCTTCCTCCAAATGACGTCAAAATTAGAAAAAAAACTTGCAGATTTGGCGATATTATTTCATTTGACACCAAGCAAGTATATTGACATTGGTAGAAAGTCAATTTTTCCTCCAAATCTCGCCAATGTCGACAACATTTCGTCAAATATCACATATTTGCGAAACGTTGATAACTTTGCGCTTTCGTTTAGTGTCCACTGTTTAAAAATTTAATAACTATTTCAACATTTTTTACCAATGAAATGCACTGACGCGTAGTGATTCCGAAATAACCACTAATCGAATTTCTTTGAATATGTGAACTAGCCGAATCGTCTACTCAAAATCCAAAACGGTAGGATACAAAATTTAGTCATAATGGTTAGAGCCTTTCTTTAGATAAAATTATCTTGACTCGTAGTGACTTCAAAATTACCCAGTAAACGAATTGTCTCTAGCATGTGACACATCCGAATGGTCTTCTTGCAATCTAAAACGGTAGTATTTAACATTTAGTCAAATTCGCTTGAACCATTTTTTAGAAAACATTAGCTTGACAGTTAGCCGTAGGGACCCAAAATGACCCGCTAATCAAATTTTCTCGAACATGTGGCCCAGCCCAAAGATCTTTTAGTACCACCAAAATGATAGAATACAAATTTAATAAAAATCGTTAGAGCCGTTGTTTAGATAACAGTAGCTTGACTTTTAGTGAGCCAAAAATGACGTACTAATCGAATTTTCGCAAACATGTGACCCGTAGTGACCCAAAATAACCTACTAATCGAATTTCCTTGAACATTTAACCCAACCGAATGGTTTTATGGTGCCTCAATATGGTAAGGTACAAAATTTATTCAAAATAGTTAGAGCCGTTTTTAAGATAAAATTAGCTTGACCCTGACCCGTGGTGACCCCGAATGAGCCATTAAACGAATTTCCTCAAACATGGGACTTAACTCAATGGTCTTCTCATATTCCAAAACTGCAGGATACAAAATTTATATAAAATCGTGTGAGTCGATTTTAAGATGAAATTAGCTTGACCCTGAGCCCCTAGTGACAAAAAAGACCAACTAATCAAATTTTCTAGAACATGTGATTCAGCCCAATAATATTTTAGTGATCCAAATCGGTCAGATACAAAATTTAGTCAAATTCGTTAGAGCTGTTGGTACTTTTCGGTTACCTGTCGCCAGTGTTATATATCTACACATATATGTATATATATACGTATATACATATATATTTATACATATATATATGTGTATACCTATATATATATATGTATATTGTATGTGTGTGTGTGTGTATATATATATGTATACATATACATAAATATGTGTATATATAACACTGGCGCCCGGATAACCGAAAAGTGAGCTATTTTTTAGATAAAATCAGCTTGACCCGCAGCTAACCTAAAATCACCCACTAATAGAATTTTTTCGAACATTTGACCTAGTCCAATAGTCTTCTCGTAATCGAAAGCGGCTGAATATAAAATTGGGTCAAAACGTTAGAGCAGTTTTTAAAATAAAATGAGCTTGACCCGTAGTGACCCCAAAATGGCCCACTAATCGAAATTTCTCGAACATGTGACCTACTTTATTAGTCTTCTCGTGCTAGAAAACGGCAGCATACAAAATTTAGTTAAAATCGTTTCCGCCATTTCTTATATATAATTAGCCTGAGCCTGACCCATAATGATCCTAAATCACCTCACTCATCACACACACACAAGATTTGATCCTATTATAAGATTTTTCTGCAGTAAAATTAATGTATATATATATCTATATATATATAAATCCAAAGTAATAATGTTTTCAGCGCACATCTTTCAAATTAGTATACAGTATTTTTTCTTCGTTAAAATTAAATATATATATATACATGAATCCAACGTAATCATGAGCACAAATAGTATATAATCTTTTAAAATAGTATATAGTATTGTTTTTACTACATTTTGTCAAATTTTCGGAAGCTGGCGTTAAATTTTGTTCAAAACCCTGCATGATACGAGTATAAACAAAATCACGAAAGAATCATTGCAACTTAAAACAAGTAAGAAAAATCATGCGTACAGCATATATTATGAAACACTTTCCAACACTCCCTGAAAGATTTAACGAAACTTCGTTACTTAGGGAAATAAGTTACATAAGATAACTAAGTAAATATTTAAAAATCGGATTTCAGTAATTATCGTCCATAGCCAAATATGTATTCCAATTCTTTTGAACAGCCCTGTATTCGATCTGTATATGATATATATACTATATAATGGGAAAATTTAGTTTAGCCAGAAAATGCATAACAGGTGAAATTCATCTTTCAGCAATTTGTACTAATAGATGGAAACATACTTGAATACTTTTGTACAGTCCTGTAGTTTACCTAGTACCTTTACTACATGCTACTATTTAGCTAAAATTTAATTCAAACTAAAACACGCTTAAAACTACTGAAATTACATTTACAGAAATTATCACCAATAGACGGCCATGTATCCAACTCTTTGCGTGGCCCTGTATATCATTTTATCTATATTCTACAAATATTTCCTAGTACACTAAATTCAGTTCAACGTAAAAAATGCATAACTCCTTTAAAACCCACCTTTAAGCAATTTATGCTCATACTCAGTAACCTTTACGAATTAATTTCTGTAGCTCTGTATATGAATTATAGCATTTATACGCACTCTATAGTATGCATAAATATAGTGAACAAGTAGGTAAGTGTGATCACAGATTGCACAGAGGGTTTCGTTTTATATTCCTTTCAAAACACTTTATCCTTTTGAAGAATCTGTTAGTTCCACATTTCGCAACCAGGTCGCACTCTATTCTAAACAAACCTCTATCCGAACGAAACTCCGTTTTATATACTATCCGTAGATATATTAGTCGAGGGGATTGAGCCGATAGCACCCGAGATATGTAGGCGCCCCTGGCGGTAAAAAATGATTTGTCGTATGATATGTGGTGTTCAGCTATAAGTATGCAAAATTTCACGCCTCCAACCTAAATAGGGTCTCACTTAGAAGGAGCTGCTTAAAATACGCATGTGGGAGCCCAAAGAGTTTCATGTACGACTTTTTCTAAATTTTATGATTTTTCATATGATGTGTGGTGTCCAGCTATAAGTATGTAAAATTTCAAGTCTCCAACATGCATAGTTTCTGAGAACGGGCTCTGTGACAGACGGACAGACAGACAGACAGAGGAGCGAGACGAATAGGGTTTCGTCAGATGAACGAAGCCCTAAAAAAGCGCATATCATAATTAAAAATGCATTCCGAGCAATCATTACTAATATAGAGTAATTCGGATACGATATAGTATCTGAAATCTTTTCAAATACACCGCAAACAATTTCCCCTATACCATTATGAACGGAATTCTTTTGTGTGGCCCTGTAAATGAACAATAACTATTCTTTGCAACGCATATTCAACAGAATGCATATTTTAGTGGGCTTCATAAATGAATATCAATTTTACTATGTTTCAAAGAGTATAACACCATTAAAAATCATTTGAAACGTTTTTTTTCCCATTGGCCGTAATGTAACGGAAAACTTTTGACTGTCCTGTAAATGAACTAAACATGCTAGAATCTTTATTTGAAATAGGGATCGTTCTATGGTAGAGGTCACTAACATTCAAAAATTTCAGAACGATCCGAGTATGTTTACGAGAGTTAGAGCGCGGACAGACGGACAGACAAACCGAAGTCATAAACACTTTTCAACTTTGTTGGAAAGTGTTAAAAAATGCTATATGTCCAGGAATATACGTGCTATGCTTACACAAATGAATACACTTATTGAACAATATCCATATATTCGTATGCTGTAGCGATAGATCATTTCGGGCATTTTTTTTACAGGGTGATCCGAAATATTATTCTTTTTCTTGGATTTTTTCATCAGTTTTTTTTTATCCTCCTGATCAAAATCTAAATCGATGAATATGAGTTCAAGCATAGTCTTTATAATCCTGAGGTTCCAGAAGAATTCTTCAAAGATATCTTTAAATATTCGGCAAAATGTATGCAACTGAAAGTGTCCGGTGACAAATGACCATATAATGTATGTCATATATATATATATATATATCGTATGTATACCTGTCGTATATGTATATATGTGTCGTAGGCTAATTGAAAAATTCGGCTCTTTGCATAGACCCTTATCTGTTTGCGAAGAGGCCGGCTAATTGGAGAATCATCTTCCTTTTTTCTATCGCCCTGATATTTTACAGGCCTTTTTCAAAGACCCTTATCAACTTTACTCTAATTGTAAAATTATCATTTGCTTCTCAATCAGCCTGATACATTTTCAGGCATAATTCAAACAGCCTGTGGAGAGTTAGGGTAATTGTAAAGTATCCATTTAATTTCTCAATCAGCTTGATATCTTTTCAGACACATTTCAATACGCATATGCAGTTTTAGACTTATTAAAAATTGACCCAAAATGACCACAGATGACCCCGTGTTTGTCAAATAGCCTAAATTCATCAAATTTTTATGCCAGTATGTCCGAGGTAGAAAATGTTTCAGCATGCATTGCGGAAATATTAAAAATCTTTTTTAGCTGCAGGTTTCATTATTGCAGAAATTTTCTTTTATATTTTTATAATTATTTTCATAATTAACCATTTTCTCTAATTAATGTTATGAAAGCATTAAACATTTACGTCATCTGCAAATTCGATTGATACAATTTTTATAAATATTATCGTTCTTCATCCCATCTGCTTTATGCACTGCTGAGAAAACACTAAAAATGTATCACATCTCCAAATTTTGTTGATTGTCAGCACGGGATGTTTGCGAAAATTGTACCCTTAAAATAAAAATGAAGTACCTTAATTAATTGCTTATAAGCCGTTGCAAAAAATAAATCTGTTCTAAACCAGAAACTTTACTTAATTAATAAAGTCAAATAAGTACTAATTGGAAATAAGTTACATTGTACTAAATAAAATTTCTGGGAGGAAACAAAGTTATTTGAGCCGCGGCCTATATGCCAGACCTTGCAGTATTGACTAACAGTACCGTGCGAAGAGAAAACTGCGCCCGGGGAAAAGTTTCAATTTGGCGCCCTCCCCCCTCCGCCTCACGCTTTTTCTTTATGAGATGTGTCAAAAATCTGAAATGTGCAGGAAAAAAAAATAAATTCAATACATATTTCGCGTTTATTTTGGAACTTTATGTTTAATTTTAATTCAAAACTCCAAACAACTAAATAACATAAGAGGAAATTGCACCTATATTTTGCAAAAGAGAATCTGGGAAATGAGTGTAGAAAATGTGTACGTAACATTACAGTATAACAGTTTAAAACCCTTTTGTATTCCCAGAAAAAGACCCCATGTTATTTTAGAGTATATGTTTTTGTCACAAGCACAGAAAGTAAATTACAGACTCAGAAAAGAGAAGGTTAGCGAATGAGACTATGACAAAGACAAAAAATAAGTTTTGAAAAGAAAGAAGTCCTTATTCATAAATTTGTATTTGGGTGTAGGATACGTGACCATGAAACGAAAAATGAACGTACTTTCATTGGGAAAAAATTCCCAATCTCTAAATATATAATTTTTTTACAAAAAAAGAAGAAGAAAGAAGAAGGTTTGTAGCATAACTTTGGCTCTCCCTCAATTTCCGCGCCTGGGCAACTGCCCCCTTCGCCCACCGCTTTGCACGGCCATGTTGACTAATCTCAGACACTCAGGAGTGTTAATGAAATCTGTCAATGACAGTTTACTTATACATTTTTATAATCAATTTAAATTCTCCTCCAATTTTTTTATACTAAAAGTCATAAACATTCACTATCTTGGACTTATTGGAATGAGCCTGGATAAAACTAGGCTGTTTGTACTTATATGTGGTCATTTTATGTGGTCATTTTATGTGGTCATATGTCCATTTGGGTCATTTTATAATTCACCTAAGACTGCATATGCTCATTTCAATGAGCCTGTAATCTCAAGTTGACAGTGAAATAAAGGAATAATTTCCAATTAGCCTAACTTTCAACAGGCTCTTTGCAATAAGTCTGAAATAAATCAGGCTGATTGAGAAACAAATGATCATTTTCCAATTAGCCTGAAGTTGCTTAGACTTTTTGCAATAAGCCTAAAAATATCAGGCTGGTTGGAAAAGGGAAGATGATTCTCCAATTAGCCTAGTCTCTTTGCAAAAAAAAGGACTTCTCAATTAGCCTACGACATATATTCAACGAATTATAGTGCAGGTAAAGGTGTATCCCCAGTAACATTTCAAGATTACAAATATTACATTTTAGAGCAGTTCCGTGTGAAAAAATACCTTTCACTGTTTTCTTAAAAAAAAAAAAAAAAAAAAAAAAAAAAAAAAAAAAGTAGTAAAACATGTTGTTACGGATAATATATTTTCTTTATTTAGCTTTTTCATAGGCATCTTCTCGTGAAAAAAGGTAAGCTTCTTAACATTCCAGTATCAACAACTGAAATCTTATGAAACTGCTGAACTGAGAATATTTACAGAGCTACAGAAAATGATTCTAGGAAAATTTCGATTTATTTAGGATAGGAATTTCTATTTATTTAGCGGCAAAAAAATGTTTAAAGCAAAAAGAAGTTTCTTTTACAAAAGATGATAAAAACAATTTGCATAAAGATTAGTTTTTTTTATTTCTTTTGAATGTTGAAACATGATTTTATCAGCAAACAATTAAAATATAATTTGTTATATTAATAATTTTTCACTTTAAATATAATTCAAAAGACAATCAAAAAAAGATTTTTATAATAATTCGGCATGCAAAAAAGAAACATTTTGAAACCTGTTCGAAATGTTAATAGAATAAACAAATTCTACATACATTGAATTTGCATTACGTATCACAGATTCACAGGTAAAGCAGATATTCCCAAAAATTGAAATTTCTAAATTAATATGAAAATTTCCCTATCAGTTGTATTACTTATTGAATGGTACGCAAACTTGATAAACACATATTTGGTTGTAACATACGTACACTTATGTGTTTGTCTCAAAATTGTCTGCTATATTTTTTTCGAAAGATTGAGAGAAATAACCTATGCTTACAGGATCTTTTATGCATTAATGTATCGTTAATTTACGAGTAGAATGTCATATAATAATACTGCATATTAACAACCGATTCCTAACAACTTTGTGCAGTAAAGCCTGAATGTCTTTCTAAAACCGCAACTTGCTAACAAAAATTGCGAACTCTTACTCACACCGTAGAACAACAACAACAAAAAAGTTTCTTAATCGCCGAAATATTACGTAAGCATGAATACAAATATACAGCAAACCGCATCCGCGTTACCCATGATTCCGAAAGCGTTCTTTATCGTTAAAGACATCAAACATAAATATATTTTTGATATATAAAAAATGATATATGTAATATATATATATATATATATATATAAACAATTTATTTTGAACAACTGATATTTGAAAACGATTCCGAGTAAAATTTATAATGTTTTAATCTGTTTTTTGTTTTTTGTTTTTTTTTTTTTTTTTTTTTTAGATGAATCTTGGTATTTAGTATGCAATCATTTATTAATTGAAAATTTTCAGCTATGTAATTGAATTTATACATTCAAGAGTAACACAAAATATTGTTTTTAATGTTAATGTTACTCATCTTATTTTATGACGTTTGTGTGTAAAACGTGAACATAAAAAATATCAGCGGAGAATTGATTTAATTTCAATTTCAATTGAATTTATCACATTTTCCATCTATTCGACGGGGTAAAAATTGAAATTGCGCGATGATTATATGTAAAACAAACTGCAGAAAAGGGAAATTTATTGTTCAAGCGTTGCCACCGTCACTCAAGGTGATATTTTTTGCTTTGGAACAGAGATATAATAAAAATATTTTTATTAAACTACAAAATATCTTCTAAGAAATCATTTCAATCTGATTACTTCTTAAGTTTCTAATTTTTTGCAAATTATTTGAAACAATTCAGATTTTATAAATTACTTGGTTTTTTTTTAACCATACAAAATAATAATACTTTTTCGAGTAAAAAATAATTCATTCAGAAATAAAAGTAAATAATCTTCAATTTTAATTAAAAACCATTTTTTGCTCATTAAAATGCAGCATTAAGAATGATTTAAAATATGAAAAGGGAATAAATGAAGAAATTTAAGGAGCTCTATATCAAACAAAGAATTTTAATTTTCATTATTTAATTTTTTTGTGTATTTTGCTTTATATTATAAATACAATAAAAATAATTTTCTTAAACTACCAAAAATAAACATCTTCTGATTATTTGTCAAGATTCAAATCATAAAGCTTTGCGATTTATTTGAAAATATTCAGATTTTAAAATTCACATTTTTTTTCACCTTTTTTTAAAAAAAAACATGCAAAAAACAGAATACTTTTCAAGTAAAAAACAGTTAATTCAGAAACAAAAATAAATAATCTTCCATTTTAATTTTTTAAAAATTGCTCAATAAAATGCAACATTAAGAATAATTTAAAAATGAAAAAGGGAATAGCCGAAGAAATTTAAGGAGCTCTCTATCCAACAAAATTCTTTTAATTTTTCATCATTTAAACTTTTTCTTTTAAAAAGAAATTATTTCATATTCTTTTAAACAAATAGAAAACTGGTAAAAAGCCTTTTATTTTGATAATAAAAGGTAAGCTGAAAAAAAATGTATAAGTGTAGGTTTTGATTTTAATTTTTAGCATATACAAGATGTAACACTCATTAAAAAACATATATTAGGACCCCAGAAGCCAAGGGGTATAAGTGACAAAATTGAAAAAATTGAACTAAGTGCATAGACGACCTGAAAATATGCTTTTCTCTTTTCTGGCAAAGAAATATAAGTGATTTTCTGATTATGTGTTGTATTTTAGAGATTAACCACTTTTTCGGAATAATGATCAATATTGATTAATTATAAATTTAAAGAAAATTGCACTCTACTTTTTCCACATTTATTGAAATAAGAGCTCAAAGTCTACTGTGAAACAAGCAACAGTTTCCTATTTCAATTCAGTCAATTATTATTGATGTTCAACTTTAACGTCAATTATCTTTGAACTCAATTTACTCCACATCGAAATTTTGTCACTTGTACCTCTTGGCTTCTGCTGTTCTCATATATTAATAGAATAAATAGCGAGTATATTTAAGTTTCTGTCGAATGTTGACGCAAATTCCCATTTCATTATGTTTAACTACGCCCACTAGCGGAACTTTTGACTTAATATGTTACATTATTTCTCTAGAAATACAAAATATCGATTTATCTAATTCGTGTACATTGTATACAATTGGGTACTATAAATTTGTAGTATATATTAAAGCACATAAATTAACTCTGAATTCCATTTTTATACTATTAAAGGTATACATATATTACGAGAACGTTTGACATAATCTATGTGTGCCTTTAATATTATGGAATTCAATTTTTGTGCTTTACTATATCTGTTGTGGATGGATGGGAAAAGCAATTTATTCATCGTTGTGGCGTCATCCAGTGTTATCTGTTAGATGGACGGTGGCTTTCCCCTTGCATGGTTTATTAGTGAAAAATTGCCGAACTAGGACAGTGTCCAGTGTAGTTTAGTGGACGCTCGATTCCTGGCCCCTGTGAATTTTTCATTCTAGTTGGGTTTATTATATTAATTGTGTTTAAAAAGGTTTGTCTTAATATAAATTTGTAGTATATAATACGCTACTATATACATATTTTATAATATAAATATAAGTATTTGAAAACGACATGTGTTATTAACTATAACCACTTTAATAGTAATCGATTACGGTACTATATACATATTTTATAATATAAATATAAGTATTTGAAAACGACATGTGTTATTAACTATAACCACTTTAATAGTAATCGATTACGAGAAGCTTTAAATATGCGAACCCAAAACTACCGTTCATTCACCTAACTAGTACATGAGTTGTGCTTACAACATTACCCACACTTAAGTTTGTTTTGCAAATATTAAAGTGAAATTGACATTAGAAATTTTAGAATTTACATCTCCATGGTATCCGAAGCTAAGCTTTGCCAAAAAATTCAAACATGCTGTAAAATTGTGGTGTTTGTAGTAAGATTTACAAAGTTTGTTTCAATATCGATATGGAGACAGCATCTAAGCATATTTTTTTTAAAAGAAAGAAATTGGAAGAAAACACAACTCCAATTCAAATGGCTAATTTCGTCTGTCACAGCTACAATTTTGGGGATTTGCATGGGATGTTTCAATTTGTTTTCTTTTTGGACAACTATACTTATTGTCTAACAAATATACTCACTGCAAATAAAGGCGTCTTAAATTAAGATACATATGTGACTGAAAAAGAATTTCAGACACTTAAGTGTCTGAATCTGAAAATTCAGTCACAATAGATGTCTTAATTTAAAACACCTAAGTGTCTTACTATGATCATAGTGTACACGAACTGATAAAAGTGTCTAAAAAATCTGCAAGTGTCTAATTTTAAGACACTTTGTAACTCCGCTCCGCATTCACCAGGGGGCACTCTCAGTTGCGCATGCGTCTTCCTTTCGAACTCGATGTTCGTTTGTAATTCAAACTGAATGCTTGTTTTTATGAACGCGTACATTTTAAGTAATAATTTATTTTGACTTGATTGTTTTTTGTGGAATGTGAAGTTCCGGGATTTAATTTCTATCGACATAGTGGTACTCCGTATTAATATTTATCTATAAAACTAATACAGTGTTCTTCATCTCGTCAAATTTGTAAAGAGAACTGTTGTCTGGCGGGCTATGTTTTCAGGATGGAAATTTTCCATCCTTTTAACAGAGCTAGCCGGATGTGCAAGGGGATTTTATTTTTTAAATATCCAAGTCTGCCTAATTAACGGATACTAACGTAGCCTCCAATCCGGACGTCCTCTGGGCGAATGTGCTTTTGGAATAATCAGACCTTTTTCCAGGTAAGTGGGGTCTTAACTATGTATTTAAAACTCTCTGTGATTGTTTTCTCTTTAAATGAAGACCTCACACGAGTCTATACCTTTATTAGTTCCTGAGTTATGCCAAAATATGTTCAAAGCATTTTGCCTATGGTATTTCCATGTTAAAATTTTATTTTGCTAATATTTAAATTTCTACTCTTCAAATCATCTGCAATCCTATTTCTGTATTATTTTCTATCCAATGTTATCTTTAAAATAAATTTAGGTGTCTCTGCATGGTGTATATTAGCGGTTACTGAATTTATTAATTTTACACCTTCCTAAGCCTTTTCTTATGTAGCCATTACTTTAAAAATCGCAGTGACATCGCCTATTGATTGGCTCATACTTCTTAATTACCATCAAGACTACCTTAATAGTATTTTTTGGTGTAATTATTACTCTGAAGTACCCTTTTTAGTTATTTATTTACGTATACAATATTTTTATAAGCATTTAATGCGGCAGCATTTGTAATGTTTACATCGATTTTTACATTTCTGATAGATTTATTATGTGTTATGTACTGGAATTGAAAAGCATTTATAGTAAACATTCCTGTTAATAGCTGCTTATTTATGCTTTTCTTGTCTAATGAAGTTTTCTTCTGCCTCATAGTGTGTACATCATAAATTTTAAAAAAGAATATAGTTCGAACATCCTTCCATTCATTGATTCCCCCATATATTTAATACAGCGAATTACTTGTGTTCATTTATTTATTTTAAAATGTTTTGACTGATAAAACTCATTAAATCCGGTCATTCTAATTAAAAGATTTCCCTTTGCTATAATTTTAGTGTTTCCGAGTATTTTAGAAATATCCCATTTGCCATACTGAAAATAGTCAACATATAATCTTTTTATGATTCAAAAGTCAAAACCACAGTGATTGTTTGAACGGAAATTGACGTCACTAATGTAGACGTTGAATCAGAAAAAAATTTGTTGATGTCAACAAAGATTTAGAAAAAGGATCTCGCGTTATCTGTAGTCACTTTGTTAAATTTTAATGATTATTTTTAGATTCTTAAATTCATGTAATCATGTACCGTTAACGTAATTGTAAGAATGCGGTAAAAATATACAGATATATTTCATTTGAAATAATTATATAATATTGATTTTTTGATTACTTTTAGTTAAAAAGTAATTTGAAATTAAAAATGAATACACAGTAAAGAGGTAGATTTTTATAAAATATTTATTTGCATATAGCTAGATTTTGCACTTAAAACTGACACGTACATTTATCGAATCATAATACAGGGTTGGACTTTTTCCAGAAGGAGGGCCTGATTAAAGCATGGGCAGTTCCTCCCCCCCCCCCCCTACGATTTTACGTGCTCCAAATTCGATATGGATTTTTTTTTTAAAGCTTATATTTTAAATGTGTTTCAACATTCTATTGATTATAATCAGCATTTTGAACTTTAAAAGTAGAATTAGATTAAAAACTAAATAAAAAAATAAATACAGTAAAAACTCTCAATCGCGGCCACCTCGCGAATTGAACGCGTTTTGGAAGTTGAATTTGCCTGCTATTCGATTGTGTTCGCTTTTATGAGGTAAAAAAAAATGTATTTATCTTGAAAAAGGTCAGTGTTCGCTGAAGAAAATTGTCCTATGAAAGTTTTGTTGTAAAATCTCCATAACGGACACTCCTACATAGAGGACACAACTATTTAAGAAGCACATTTTTTATTAACAACATGCACATATTTTATATTTTTTACCTCAGAAAAACAGACACTTCCGAATGGCGAACAAATTCCACGGTTCTAAGTTGCCTACTATTGAGAGGTTTTACTGTATTGTGACAAATATTTTAATTTTTAATCTTATTCTACTCTATAAATTCAAAATATTGATTATAATCAGTACAAAGTCGAAAAAGATTTCAATTATCAGCTTTATGAAAATTGCATACCATATTTTGGAGCCCCTAAAATTAGGCTGTGTGTGGGGGGGGGGGGGGGAAGTAGGGCAGAATAATGGCCATATACTTTTCCAGGATCAACGTGGTCAAACATGGCTACGTGTAGTGCTTTAAAAAAATGGCTACGATTCAGACGTTTGAAGTGTCTAAAATTCAGACGCAAAAAGTGTCTGAAAAAATTCAGACATTTTAAAATGTCTGAAAATTGAACACTCCGTTTCAGACACTTAAGTGTCTGAATTTAAGACATTTCGATTTAGAGTGCTGTTATCAATTGCGGTGTAATAATCTTAAGACATTTGCTCTTTTAATATACTGAATATTGGCTAAATGACGCCAATACTAAACTCAATAAATTTCGTTACAAGCTTTCAACTTGAATAAGAATTAATACTTAACTCATAGAGCTAAAATAACCACAAAATACTTGGGAAAATAAGAGTAACATGCTGTTTTATATTAATATTTTTTTATAATTAACATTCCCATGGTAAAACTAATTTTAGTTTCAACTGTGAGTTAAGACCGAAACGAAATGATCAAGGTAAACTAGAAATACCTGATTCAAACTGGTTAAAGGATTTTACGATTTGCTTCGCTTGCATGCTTTCTACAGTTAAACTGCAGCATGAATGTATAGGGTAAAATACATCTACAGAAGTTTATTTTTTTATAATTAACACGGTTATTTTTTTTCTGGTTATTATAAAATGTTTCTCAATAAATAAAAAATACTCAAAAGCAATACTTTTTAAATTTGCGTTATACGAAAGTTATACATGAAAATCCTATGTATGGATAACTATATGTATAAGAATTTTTTACAGAGCTTTCTTATTTCTAGAATAAATAGATTCAAAACCTTGTAATATTTTTTTTTTTTTTTTTTTACTTTTAAACATAGATATCATAACTTAAACTACGCAACATATATATAACACACTAAGATTTCAATATTTTGACATTATTTGAATATTAGCGGCTATCTATTTTAACAATGACGTCCTTCACTGCAAAAAAAGTCCATTGATTCTTATCTAGATTTCATGTTCCTTAAAGGTTTATGTTCCTCCAAAAATACAATACATCCTATACAGGGGTTACCAACGATTACGAAAAGCATTTATTTATATTTAGAAGCCTCTAAAACCAATAAAACTGCAAGATTTAACCCCTAACGGTGGAAGAAGTACTCCTCCCAGACGCAGGCGAATTTTTGCTTTTTTAATCCTCAACTGTCACAATGGGGACGGAATTTCAGAAAAAGAGTTATTTGTAAATAAGTAATGTATTTATTTCTGTACATAAGATACCGAAAGTTTTGTTTAAAAATACTGGCTTCAATACAGTATCGACCGTAAAGGGTTAAAGAAAGATTTCTGAAAAAAAAATCTTTTGCTACCAGTAATTTTCAGACACTCTTCCGAGTAGTTTTTTAAAGTGTATTAATCAGCTTATTCTACCAAGATTTTCAGTGTTTCAGACGTTTTCAATTCCCAAGTAAACATTTTTAGCTGTGCAATAAAATTTACTTATGCAAAACTAGCAAAATAATGTTAATTTTAAGGGGACTTGGGGAGTTCAAACTAATTTTTTTTTACTTGAAATACTTTTCATGGACGCACTACATGCATTATGGCATATATTTATCATACAAGAAATTAAAAAAATAAAATTTCTGGAGAAAAATAAGAAATTTTGTTGAATATTTTAAGCTTTATGAAAAACATTTCAAAATGCCTTATACGCATTCCATATCCATTAAAATCCCCAATATTGTGTAAACAAATTTGGTTTACATATACAAATGAAACTGTGCATAGTTTTTGGAAATTAAATATAATTGGAAAAGTTAAAGGTAGTAAATTGCTGAAATAGGATGCAAAAATGCTGAAAATTTCATAAAATTTAGAAAATATTATTTTTTTTACCTTTACATTCAAATATATAAATTTTGATGAACAGTTTTATTTGTACACACACACACATATATATATATATATATATATATATATAACGTGCATAAAAATATAGGGGATTTTAACTGACATGGAATGTTTATGGGACATTTCGAAAAGTTCTTCATAACGCTTAAAATATCCAAGGTAATTTCTTATTTTTCTCCAATTTTTTTACTTACTTGTGTGATAAATATATCCCATAATGCATATAGTGTACCCTTGAATAGTATTTAAAGTAAAATTTAAAAAACATAAAAAAATGAGTTTGAAGGTCCCATCTCCCCTCAATAGTACTCCTAATGTCTTAGATATATCATGTTTGTTAAACATGAAAATATTTACTTGAAAATTGATAACATTCAAAAACCGACATTGCGACTTCAGAAAAATTATTGATAAACCCTAAATACCACTCAGAAATGTTTCAGGCAGCAAAAGAAACTTTTGTAAACTCAAACTTTTAATTCCGAAATGTTTCTTTAACGCGTTCGCGCCGGCGCGGTGGGTCACACTCGACTGTCTCGGAGCTGCCAAGTCTCTAGCTCTTTGGATACCAGTATTTTAATACAGAAAATGTTGTTTTATGTAATTAGAACAATTGGGCGATTTGAAGGAACAACATTGTCTCTAAAATAATAGTGGTGTGCAAAAAGCCGGAGACTTGACAACCCTGAGACAGTCGAGTGTGACACACCGCGCCGGCGTGAACGTGTTAAATCTCAGAAATCTATTAATTTATAATTCTTCTGAAGATAAAGGAACGCTTTTCGGAATCATCGGTAACTCGAAACAAGTTGTATTATATTTTCATAAGCCTTAAGAAGCATTTATATTTTTTGACAGAGTAACCTAACGTATGCAAAACGCACAATTTTTTTTTTCTTTAAGGTTACAGAGTAATAGCAGCATAATTATTTTCCTCGCTAATGTAATTAAAATTACTCTTAAATAAACTAAAATTAAAAATCATCGTATTATGTTTATTATTTTTATTTATTAGATGTATGAACTTTGATTATACAGTTAATATTCATAAAACTTTAAAATATTTTTATTAATAACACATATAAAAATTTATCGTCTCGTTTGTTTTCATCAAATGTTTCGGGCTTAAAGGGAAACTTTTGTAAACTCAAATTTATAATTCCGAAATGTTTTTTTAAATCTCGGAAATCTATTAATTTCTAATTCTTCTGCAGATAAAGGAACGCTTTTCGGAATCATCGGTAACTCGAAACAAGTTGTATTATATTTTCATAAGCCTTAAGAAACATTTATATTTTTTGAAAGAGTAACCTAACGTATGCAAAACACACAAAAGTTTAAATATTTTAATTTTTTATGGTTACTGCGTAATAGCAGCATACATTTTTCCATCGCTAATATAATTAAAATTACTTTTAAATAAACTAAAATTAAAAATGATCATATTGATATTTATTATTTTTATTTATTAAATGTATGAACTTTGATTATACAATTAATTTTAATAACACTTTAAATAATTTTTATTAGTAACATATAAAAAATTATCATCTCGTTTGTTTCGGCTTTGTCTCGTTTGTTTTCATCAAATGTTTCGAACAGAAAAAGAAACTTTTGTAAACTCAAATTTATAATTCCGAAATGTTTGTTTAAATCTCGGAAATCTATTAATTTCTTATTCTTCTGCAGATAAAGGAACGCTTTCCGAATCATCGGTAACTTGAAACAAGTTGTATTATATTTTCATAAGGCTTAAGAAGCATTTATATTTTTTGACAGAATTGCCTAAAGTATGCAAAACACACAAATTTTTAATTATTTTATATTTAAGGTTACAGAATAATAGCAGCATACTTTTTCCCATCGCTAATTTAATTAAATTACTCTTAAATAAACTAAAATTAAAAATCATCATATTGATGTTTATTTTTATTTATTAAATTTATGAACTTTGATTATACAATTAAGTTTAATAAAACTTTAATTTTTTAAATTAGTAACAAATGTTTTTTCTTGCATATCTCAACTTAACAGGCGTTATTCCACCAATGGGATAAGATTGCACTGATATATTAAGCTTATTGGAAATTTAAAGAAATTACACTTTGCTTTTAAAAATAACAAAACGTTTTAAACAGTTTTTTAAACGTTTAAGTAACAATATTTCCAATTTACGTCTAATTATTTAACATTAAAACTGAAATAATAACTATCTTGATTAAAATTTGAAAAATTGCAGCAAAAAAGTTCATATTTTTTTCATCTTTCGAAAACTCACAATCACGCTTTTCATAGGAATTTTTATAGTTAAATAATGTTCTACGGTATCCAGCTCTGTCCCACGCAGATATCCGCTTTTAACCAAAATCAAGATCCCGTGATGTTCGCATTTCATTTTACTTAGAGCTAAGTATGTAAATCATTACCTACTAGAGCACTGTTTAAACCGAATCAAAACTGAAACATCCGGTTTCGTCCGGCTGTACGGTTTTAACGTATTTTCCTTTCCCTGAGATTAAGAGTCACACTACGTTGGAATTATTATTCTATATTGCTATTTGTTTTAAATATTTATTATTTTCATTAATAGATTAATGCTATCATATAATATATTTATATTTTGTATATTTGTAATACATCAGTTTTCGGTATTAATCTATGGGAGTTTAAGTTTTGCATTGTTTTATGTAAATATTTTAAATACAAATTAAGTAATATACAAGTTATAATATTTAATTGGTTGCCGATCGCGAATATAGAAATAATTCAATAACAATTTAATTTCCCCTGAAAATGCAATCCCAGACGCGAAAATAAAATAAAATTTACGTCCGCTGCGCCATAACTAGACGTACAATTACTCTGATACATTTTAATTACTAAAAAATTAGTTAAGAAGAACAGTTTGATATTAACTCTCAGAAAAGTAGTATATTCTTAGCAATAAGTTTCTGTTAAAACGAACAGTTTCGAACCTAAATGTCAACTACTTTTACAGTGCAAAGTAGCTCCATAAAAGTACTACCGCGAGAAACTGAGTACAATTTAAATTTATTTTAATCTAGTTAAGAAGCTGCAATTTTAACTATCACGCTATTTTTAATGCAGTGTAGTATGATTTAACCGTAGTGTCGATTACGCACAAATAATAAATTTCTAGCTACTTGTGCAGAAAGAAAGATGACTGCATCTAAAATTGTTTACGTAGACATTTGTTGGTTGTGTTAGTCAAGAAGATTAATGCTGTATAGTGGATAAATTTTATAACATATTACAATATAATACCAAAAAATTAAAAGCACACGTTAATGAATAGTAACGTTTTTATTATACCTTGTTTCACTATATCCCGATATTATAGCTATAAATTTTTTATGCTATTTTTTAGCAGAATTTTTTAATGGAAATCTTTGTCTTATTAAATCGTACAATTTTGGTGATTAAAAAAGGCAAATATTACTTTTAAAGAAATAGTGATAACAAAAAGGATAAAGGTAGTCAGTGACGTATGCTTACATGAGAAGGTATTCAAATTCTTCTGTATTTATTTTGTTTTTCTGTTCCGTTATTCAATTTAATCGTGGGTGTTCCTTGTGGAAAGACAGGTAAAGCAAGAAATGTAATGCAAGTTAACATTAGCTAAGAGGAAACTAATAAAGTCAGGCAATTAGGTCACGCAGTACATGAGTTATATAAGTTATATCGAATTTGTTACCGGAAAAACGGATTACCTTATAACTAGACTTAAAGTCTGAAATCGTAGATGCCTTAGTTTTATATTCATGTTGGTTTCTGCGGCCATAATGATGATTTACGTTATGCGTACTTTAATAGAATTTTTCATCCTAAGCAAATACTGGCTGAATAATCGTCCAAATTACATCACTTGGTAATATTTCTGATGAAATGCTAGTATATACTAGCATTTCATATTGCGTTTAATTTCGATTTATACTGGAAATATTTCCATTTATACACTAACATTCGTTAAATATAGGCTTTGAATCTGAAATATTTTCCATGAAACGACAGTATTAACTAAATATTGGCCTTACCGAAATAAAGTTAAAGAAAACTTGCTAAAAAGATGCATTTAATGTCACAAATATGAAATATGTTATTACATAATAATATAGTTTAGTAACATAAGAACATTCAAAATTTCATACTGAGCTCTTTGTTTAGACCTTGATCGTCATCAGGGCAGCTTTGATTGCATACTAAAAATTCCTAATCGTCAACCGGCTTTGGCTGGGCAACAAGGTGAGTATACTTTACAGTGGAAGAGAGATCTGTGAAGGCGTCTACCTTCACATATTAATGTTAATAGTTCCCCTTTCCCCTTTAAAATTATGCCTTTTTAAATTCTTAAATTTAATTATCTGTCTGCATTTCGATTCAATTTATTTTCTAACGCTCTGTTCCTTTCATAAAATTAAGCAGTAATATCTCATTGTTTGTAATCTTTTATCCGCAGCGCACAGCATTTAAAAGAAAAGAAATAATATCCTTTTCCGCCTAGCAACCGCTTTCTAATTTCATCCTTGTGCCTTACTTTCGAAAATATACAGAAATTAGTCAGACATATTACTTCACCATTTTGTGACCGTTAGTCCAGATGCAATATATTAATCATTTCATTATTGGTACTCTGTCTTTAATTTGTTTTATTTTATTAACGTTCGCTTTCTGGCGCTTCAATCCCGTGATATTTTTGGCAACCCCCTATAGAATGTTCTGTTGCGGTTTCTGCACCACAATTCTACGAATATGATTTGGCGGTTAATAATTCATATTACTCTTTTGATGTCTCTCATTCTGTTACAATTAACGAACTTACTTTGACCGCATCTCTTCACTCACTTTAGTCTCGCCATATAGCACATGTAATTGGCGAAAAATGTACATGTTGTTCTTCCAACACTCGATCTTTTGAAGAAAATGTAATTGTGAACACTCTTCTTGACTGTTGGTAACAGAACAATGTAACAACGAGTCTCTCTCTCCAGCGCTCGGCGACATTCCGCTGTCGACGGCTCGTCTTTTGAGTAAAGCTAAGTTCCTGATGTTTCCTTGTTTGCCAATAAAGTATTAATTCAGAATTGCGGCTGATCCTTTATATGGTATATGGAATACCCCTTCCTTATAAAAAAAACTATGCTTCATCATTCCCATCGCCAACATCCATCCGGATAACTCAATACATCTGTACAGAAAGCTGTAATTCAACTGTACAGGATCTAGTAAAGGGTTTATATTTCTGACATTAAATGCACATAGACTCAAGATCGACATAGATTCAAGGTGAATATGCAATTCCAACAGTATATGTTTTTCATATATACATTTTGTATTGCCTTTAAATTGGAAATGTTTTTACTGAAATGCCAATAGTATACAATATTGTTTACATATTAGAAATATTTCCAACTTTCTCGTATATTTATGTGTCATCTATTTCATTAATCAATCATAAAGAAGGAGTAAATGCGACAAATTTTTGTACATTTCTCTCTTTTTTTCTCTCCTTATGTATTCTTATCAGCTGTATAAGCCACGCTCCAACCTTTGAAAATAATAGTTTTGTTGTGTGTATATTTTATATTTATTATATACATTTTTATTTAGTGTATAATTTTTATATTAATAATTATTTTATATGCTGATAACACATTTGCATTTTAGAAGGGATTGGTTAAATAACAGTTACTTAAAACTCAATATTTAGAAGCACATTTTAAATTGTGTTCGAATTTGAACAGTAACTTCCTTTAGAAAATTGTTATATATTGTTTAACCTTATGCTTAGATTTGTCAAAGATTATAAACAATATTAAATTCTCATTCCTAACAAACTTATAATTACTTTGTCAAAGAAAATATTGCCTTAGGAGTAATTCATGTGAGGATTTGGTTAAGTGTAGACTTACTGTGAGATCTTTGTAATTGTTTCTCGATCAGGCAAGTAGTTTTGTGAACGCCTCGTAAATTTCCTTAAACAAACTTTTCATACAAATTTCCATGTCAGAATGTAATCTATAATGCATGATCTATGTTAAAAAGAAGGTATTTATCATATTATAAATATTCTCATAATATTTTTCTTATAGAAACGTATATTTATCTATCTGTATGTACGTATATATATATATATATATATATATAATACAGGGTGTTTATAAAGTCCCGGACCCATTTTGATGTTTAATAACTCATAAAATAATGAAGATATAAACAAATTTATGGCATTTACTGATGGAATAACTCATATATTTTCCTTTTCAGGTTTGAATAACTTTACTTTTGTAAATATCGTCTGCGCGTGTGGTTAATTTCAGATAATTTCAGTTCCAGTCTAAATATCTGTACTTTTCTAAATATCGTCTGCTTATTAATTGCATTTTTCTCTCTTTTGTTTTTTGGCAACTATTGCAATGTTATGTTTGCTTTTGATGTGTTTGTTCTATGTTACTTTTGTATGTGATGTTTTATTCGAGCGGATATTAAGAAGAATGCCTACACCACAAGAGAAAGCACAGATTTTATGGTAGTCCATAGAAACAAAATCGATAGTGCAAGCACAGAGAAATTGCAGAAAAATTTACCAAAAAGATCCTCCATCCAAAATCAGCATCTTGCAGTGGAAAAAGACTTTTCTAGAAACTGGACGTATCGCAGATAAGAAACGTTCCGGACGTCCCTGCACAAGTGATTTTGATGTTGAGCGTGTCAGAGAGACATTTTTACACAATCCTAGAAGATTTGTGAGATCAGAGGCAAGAGAATTGGATATGCCAATTTCGACGGTGTACAAGGTTATTAAGAAAAAATTAAGACTGCATGCATACAAAGTTGAAATTGTTCAAGTTTTGGAACCGGACAATAGGCATAGGAGGATTGCCTTTGCAACAGATATGCTAAGTAGAATAGAAGATGATGCTGATTTTCTGAAGCGCATAATGTTCTCTGACGAAGCATCCTTTCATGTTTCTGGCATTGTTAATCGCCATAATTTGCGCATATGGGGATCTGAAAACCCCCATAAATACAGTGAGGCAGTGAGGGATTCTCCAAAGATTTATGTATGGTGTGGACTAATGCACGACCGAGTCATTGGGCCTTTCTTTTTTACAGAAGAGACGGTCTCATCAGTCGTATACTTAGACATGTTGGAAAACTTCGTATTTCCACAACTAGAAGAGCTTCAGCCACATGTCATTTTGCAACAAGTTGGTACACGACCTCATTGGGGTACCATCGTTCGTACTTCTTTGAATGACCATTTTCCAGGAAGATGGATTGGGAGAGGAGGTCCAATTCCTTGGCCACCCACATCACCTGATATAACGCCGCTGGACTTCTTCCTTTTGGGATTTGTAAAGGACAGTGTTTACAGGAGGAGAGTGTCGAACATTGATGACTTAAAAGCCAGAATTAGAACCACAATAGCCTCTGTGGATGCCGACATGCTTGCCGCTATCTGGCGTGAAATTGACTATCGACTTGATATTCTCCGTGCGACGAAGGGGGCACACGTGGAGGTTCATTGACAAGGGCCATGAAACTTTTTGATTCTATCTAACCATTTATGTTATTAATTTTAATCTATCTTTATTATTTTATGAGTTATTAAACATCAAAATGGGTCCAGGACTTTATAAACACCCTCATAATATATGTATATATACGTTACCATTAGGCAATAGAAAAATAATAGAATAAACTTGCATAATGATTTTTTATTAATAATTAAAAATGAAATCTTTAAAAAATTGTTCCTAAGGTATATTAAACATTTAAACAGTTTTCTGGGACACAATTAACTACATGTACATATGAATATTTATCTTGCGTATCTGTATGACCATGCACTATTATTCCTTTAGCAAGTATTTAATTCAATTTATTCTTCTAACATAAACGTGTACAATAATTATAATACATTATATTTATTGTACATATGTGGAAATTTATATTGGTAATTAAGTCTAAGAGCAAAATCTGTAATTTAAAATAAAATACTTATGAAACAAGTCGATTACTTTGTATTGGTGAAATAGGGGTTTGCAAATTTGTTTAATAGTGTATAATTCAAATAGGTCTGTTAAAAAATTATGGGGCATTTAAAAATGATTTATTTCTCTTTCTTTTACATAAATTACATGCAATGCAAACTTTTAAACTTCATTGTGAAATACGTATATCTTAATATCACTGTTACTGTATTTATAAATGTGACTTACATTGTTTTTTTTTTTTTGTTGTTGTTTTTTGTTTTTTGAATTTACTTTGTGTTTTAGATATTTTTGTTACTTTAATTTAAAGTTCATATATTAATTCCTATTTAAAATGTCCGTATATATAATAATTATTAGACGTAACTTAAGTTTTATTTTCGGCTGTATGATAAGTTACAGTTTACTGCCGAAACATTGATTGTCATCTTTCATATATAAATTGCAAAAATCAATTTTCAATATTCAAAGAATTCAAATTTTAGAAGTTTTTCTATTATGAAATTATGTAAATCTACTTTGGTGCTGTTAGAAAGTGGAATTATGAATAGTGTACTGGTGTATATACTGATGTTTAAAAGGACCAGTTGATGATTTCTTAGCATGATCTTTTCTTTTTTTAAAAATTAAAAAAATTACTGTTTGACAACATTTCATATTGATTGATAAAGAACTTTAGAATGAAGATGAAGAGCATGAGAACAGTTGAAGAAATAATGTGTACTTGAATCAAAGAAATTAATTTGCATATGTATTTCCTCACCAGTATTTAATTTACATATTTATAGAACTGAATAAATATCTTCATTTTATATAAGAACACGGAGCGTTTCTTCAGAAATATTTTTCTATAAGGTAAATTTATTTTAGAATTTGTATTTTATAAATTCTAAAGAATTATTAAAGAATTTTTAAATACAGTCATGAATAATATTTATTATTAATAAAAAACTAAACTCTTCTTCTTATCGTTTCGTTCGAAAATATTTCCAAAACTAAAATTTTTTCTAGAAAATATTTATGAGCTGAAACATTCGTATACGTACACAGAACGCTGTTTTAAAATAACAGAATGAGCAATATTGTACTTCATGCAATACTGCAAATCATAATGTATATATCTTATGAGTGTGTGGGCTTGTGTATTAAACAAAATTGCCGTTTATTTTAAGATTTCTTACATACGTGGGATTCAGATAATGAAATAATTAGATTTGTAATTTGTATATATACAAAAAAAACCATAAATATAATATGTAGTTAGAATATTAGAACTGTGAACTGTTAAAACATTAATAAAAGTAACTTACTTCATGCAGATGATGTAAAATCATCATTACTCATGATGTCGATGAAGGTTAAAAAATAGGGAAAACTGTAGTTAAAAGATGTTCCAATTCAATTAATGATGCAAACTAATTTATCATTTTATTTTACATAATACAATTTTCTAGTGAATACCGGATATTTTTTAGTGGCGTCAAGAAAGAGGTAATTGCTTTTTTTATATACAGTGAGCAAAAAAAGTCTTTGCACACCAGGTAAATTTGTTTTAGTATATGTATAAATAAATAAAAAGCAACTAAGAATTAAAAATACCAACACCTTTACAAAAAAAAATAAACATATTTAATATCTGACTTAATAATTATATTTAAAATATGAAAACATAAAAAAGTAGCATTTGTACTGCAAAAAAAAATATTTGCACATTAGCAATAAAAATAGAACTAGAGGAATTATTTATAAGTTAAAAACAGTGCTAATATTTAGTATGTATGCCTTTTGCTTCAATTACAGCTTGTAATCGTCTGGGCATTGATTCTATTAATTTGTGACATGTTTCACTGCTGATTTGTAGCCATTCATCCCTAAGAGCTTGCTTAAGCTCTGATTTGTTAGAAATTTTCTTTTTCCTTATTTTCACATCCAAAATATGCCATAAATTTTCAATCGGATTGAGGTCTGGTGATTGTGGTGGTTTTTTCAATTGATTTTTTACATTATAAAGCAACCATAACCTCGTAATATATGCAGTGTGTTTCGAATCGTTATGCTGTTGGAAATAATATGAATTAAGAATTCCTAATTTCAGAGCACTATTAGATAAATGATCTCGCAATATATTAATATATTGTTTAGCATTCATATTGCTTTCAAAAAAGGTCATTTCGACAACTCCGTTAAAAGTCATGCATCCCGAAATTATTACATGACCACCGCCATATTTTACAGTTGGTTTCAAGTTTTTAATTTGAAGAGAAGTATTTGGCTTTCGCCATACACTTTTCTTACCATCTGAGCGAAAAATATTGAACTTGCTTTCATCGGAAAAAAATAGCAGTTTTCCAAAACTCTAGTGGTTTGCTGACATAAGCTTTTGCAAATTCAAGTCTTTTCCCCCAATTTGTTTCACTAATAAATGGTTTTTTTCGAGGGGCTCTTCCTCGAATATTTGCATCATGAAGAATATTTCTAATTGATTGTGGTGTAACTATTGTTCCCGACGTTGAAGCGACATCAACAGCCAATTCTCGAGCACTTAGAAAAGGGTTTTTGAATATTCTTTTATGTTGGCTCCCCTTTGCCTGGTATTCATCTTTCTTGGACGCCCAGTTCGGGGCTTATTTATTGTCGAACCAGTTTCTTTTTCTACTTAATTACATAACGAACACTAGAAAAGTTTAGATTTAATTTTTCACCTATTCCTCGGTAACTTAATCCAGAATTGTGAAGAAATATAATCTTCTCACGGGTAGCAACAGACAGTTCACACGTTTTCGACGCCATTAGAACAAAATCTCCCCAGAATCCCTGCTCCAGTTAATATATTACGTGACTTTAAAGTGCGGGGCTAATGTACTGCGAGACTGATATGCTAAACATTTGCATAATGTTCACATTTAATGCCTTTTTTAACAGTCAATGCTTCTTGTGCAAATACTTTTTAGGTATGAGAAAATATTAATTTATTTTTCAAAATGTGTAATATTACTGTTTAAGGAAAATGTGTAGTTATTTTTATTTTATTCTTATTTAAATAAATGAATAATTAAGAGAACAGTATCAAATTTGCTTTCTATGGTTACTTATGCAAAAAATCGTCTGCGTGCAAATACTTTTTTGCTCACTGTATAAACAAATACATTTGTTAAAATAAAAAAAAAAATATGTATAAAACTGTCTCTTCTGAAAGAGTGAAAGAATTCCATAAAGACATTTTAAATCCTCTTATACACATTTACATCCATGAAAAGGCAAACGATATTTTTCTGTTTCTAGAAACTGATTAAATCTTAACAATATTTATCAACAACTCACATGATTAAAGATAGATATAAATATTATACAGACATACATAAAATAAATACAATAAACCCAAGTGGTGTGACAAACTAGCCAGAGCCAGGAATCAAACCCTGGACCACAGTATACAAGAATGCTGCTCTATCCACTGATCTACTGTTTTAATATATATTGTAGTATGTGCGTTTTATTATATTTATCGTAGAACGATGTAATAGTAAAATCTATTCATCGTTGTCCGGTCATTAAAGGCTGTAGTACAGATGGCTGGTGACATCCCCAACATGGTTTATTAGTGAGAAATTGCAGACCCAGGTTTTGGCCGGAGTAGCTCAGTGGTTAAAGCAGCAGTATCGTATACTGTGGTCCCGGATTCGATTCCTGGCACTGGCTAATTTTTCACTCCAGTTGTATTTATTGTATGTATGTCTGTCGAATTTTTATATAAGTTCAGTCTGCCTAAATGAGACACGATTTCGAGTAGTTTTGTCGCATTTAGGGTATATTTGGGATTTTATTATATAAATGTAAATTTTATTAAGCAACAAATTACTGAATACTCTACCTTTAGTTCAAAACTAACTTATTTTGTAGAAGTTTAATAATTATCTGTAGTATAAAACCACAGTATAGGATTGTCGCATTTATGGCAGCTGAATCCTAAATGAGACGTTCATAGTCCTAAATGTGATAATGCATTTTATACATGACAATTCATCTGAAAAAGTTCATTTAACGATTAACTGCTGTGATAGAAAATTAACACATTACAACTGTGAGCGGTCTGCGAAACCATTCGATTGAAATATGAATAAAATGCGTGATTAACTCATAAGATACTGTTTTTGCACTACACTGCACAATACTATTTCTAATAAAATTTCGATTTTTCAAACATTTCAAACAATAGTACTAGGCTCCATATGAAGCAAAATTTCTCTGTATTGATAGTTAACTGGAAATTACAAGTTAAACTGTGAAAATTAAATAAAAAAAAGCTCTAACAGCAGTTAAGGGTTAACTGTAATTATTAATTAACCCTTAAATGCGGTGAGTGGAGTTTTTGCATAACTACTGTGAGCGGTCTCCGAGGCCGCTTGATTTAGAGATGAATGAATGTCTCTATTAACTCACAGGGTACTGTTTCTGTACTAAAATTTAAGTACATGACTATTATAATTAAACTTTTCAATATTATTCTTGAAATGTTTATCACGGCGCAGCACCGTGCTGTTTGTCAATTTTACACTGCTAATATGCAAAAGTTATCTGAATGCTGCGTATAATGCCTAATATAAATAACCCTCAAATAAATAAATGCGTTCCTAATATAAAAAAAAATCCCTGCCGGCTCGGGCCTACAGGCGGAGGTAGATTTCGCTGCTAAGTACTAAATTCTCCAACAAAACTTAAATCAAGATTAGAGATAAAACCCAGTTTCTTCACAAAGAGCGAGCTGTAGGGCGCTGAACTTTTTGTGAAAATTGTAATATACACGAATACACACACACATATATATGGAATAGGTTTAAAATATGGCTACAAAAAATTCAGAGAACCGTAAAGTGTTAAAATATGTTAATATTTCCATAGTCGGGTTTTTATCATGTTTTAATACGTTTCTTCAAACTTACATGGCGTTACATATTCACCTGCTGAGGTCCATTATATTTCCAATATGACGCAATAATACACATTTTTTTGAATTCGTCAAACTATTTATTTTGAGTTTTCATGCTGAAATCTTGCTCTAGGAAACTTATGACGTAATATTCAATTTGTTTTCAATTTGTCAAACTATTTAATTTTACACGTGAAAATTTTGCAAAAGAAAAGTAATTGTTGTGGTGACAATTTTATTATTTGTTTTTTTTTTTAATTGTTGGCAACTGCTATAACGAAAAACTTTTATTTTTTTCCTGCAATTGTTGTGTAAGAGCTGGTTTTATCAGAATCATGTTAAGACAGTATTAGGTAGATTTCGTAAGAAATACTACCTATTGCAGTCGTTACCATGGTGCGACTTTTGAAAAATTCCTTCATAACTTTTCATTATAGGACCCCAGGAACCCAAAACCACCCCCACCTAAAAAGTTTATATATATATATATATATGTATGTATGTATGTACTAAATTTTGTCCGCAGGATAAAAGTCGCAATTATGCACGAATCATCTTCAAACTCGCCAACAACTTTGAGATGGCTAATATCTCGGCGGGGATTGAAAATGGGCGAAATCGGCCCAAGAGGGTGGAAATGGGGAGGGTTCAAAAATTTGAATGCTGTCTTAACATGATTCTGATAAAACCAGCTCTTACACAACAATGGCAGGAAAAAAATAAAAGTTTTTCGTTATAGCAGTTGCCAACAATTAAAAAAAAACAAATAATAAAATTCTCACCACAACAATTACTTTTCTTTTGCAAAATTTTCACGTGTAAAATTAAATAGTTTGACAAATTGAAAACAAATTGAATATTACGTCATAAGTTTCCTAGAACAAGATTTCAGCATGAAAACTCAAAATAAATAGTTTGACGAATTAAAAAAATATGTATATTGCGTCATATTGGAAATATAATGGACCTCAGCAGGTGAATATGTAACGCCATGTAAGTTTGAAGAAACGTATTAAAACATGATAAAAACCCGACTATGAAAATATTAACATATTTTAACACTTTAAGGTTCTCTGAATTTTTTGTAGCCATTTTTTAAACCTATTCCATATATATGTGTGTGTGTATTCGTGTATATTACAATTTTCACAAAAAGTTTAGCTCCCTACAGCTCGCTCTTTGTGAAGAAACTGGGTTTTATCTCTAATCTTGATTTAAGTTTTGTTGGAGAATTTAGTACTTAACATCGAAATCTACCTCCGCCTGTAGGCCCGAGCCGGCAGGGATTTTTCAAAATTTTGAACCCTCCCCATTTCCACCCTCTTGGGCCGATTTCGCCCATTTTCAATCCCCGCCGAGATATTAGCCATCTCAAAGTTGTTGGCGAGTTTGAAGATGATTCGTGCATAATTGCGACTTTTATCGTGCGGACAAAATTTAGTACATACATACATACATACATATATATATATATATATATATATATATATATATATATATATATATATATATATATATATATATATATATATATATAAACTTTTTAGGTGGGGGTGGTTTTGGGTTCCTGGGGTCCTATAATGAAAAGTTATGAAGGAATTTTTCAAAAGTCGCACCATGGAAACGACTGCAATAGGTAGTATTTCTTACGAAATCTACCTAAAACTCTCATCCTTCTTTGCCAAGGAGCTATGGCCATAACTACAATTAATTGATTGTCACAGAAAACATCGTTTAAAATTCGTGAAATTCGAGCGTCAATATTGACCCATAATTTATACACCAGTGCGATTTGGGTTTCCGTAACTTTAACTCCGCATAATATTGCTGACAATCTGGTGATAATGAAATATAACTACATGATCCATATACGAAATTTAATAAGGAATCCGAATGAAATATTTGATTTTATCAAAATTCTTATTATGTGAATGAAAAATGCGAATTAATTAAGCCGGGAGAACTCGCTGCATGAGATTTTCTCTCACAGTCGTACTTTTTTAAGAGTCTTATTTAAATCATTTTTCATTTTAATTAAAATTTCAAAATGTTTTTCAATTATTTTACCTATTTTGTGAATAAAAGTACTAAGCCAACCAAAAAAAGTTGATATTATATGAATGTAAGTTAAAAGAACAGCAATTGGGCATTCTCTATAGCGAGTTCTCCCGGGTTAAATATGCCGACATTTCGGTCGGTGCAAATTCACAGTGTTGAGCATACGTGTTAAAAAAGTATTTAACAGATATTTATAATATTGTTAACTCGAATATTTATCTATCTATACTTCTATACTAATATTATAAAGAGGTAAAAATTGTTTGTTTGTAGGAGGTAAGATCTGGAACTACCGAACCAATTCCAAAAGTAATGGTATCAAAATGATGGTGTTAGTCCAACTTAGAACATAGGCTATAACTTATGTCCGTGCCACTGGCCAAAAGGGGGTGCAGGAGCAAAAACGTTCTAAAAATGCGATTTTTGGGTTACTGAAGGGCCTAGAAACATGAAATTTGGAATGGTAGTTACATATGAGATACTAATGATCTCTAAGGACATTTCTTTAAAAAATCGAAATTAAAAAGGGGTGAAAATGTGCGAAAAGCGTTCTAAAAAACGTTCTAAATGGCAATTTTAACGCAATCTCAGGAAGTACCAAACCGATTTCAAAACTAATGGTGTCAAAATGATGGTGACAACCCTTGTTCCAACATAGGTTGTATTTATGTCGGTGCCGCTACCCCTAAAGGGGTGCAGGAGCGAAAAAACGTTCGAGATTGCGATTTTTGTGTTACTAAAGGTTCCAGATACATGGAATTTGGCATGGTAGTTACTTATTAGACATAAATTATCTCTAAGAAAATTTCTTAAAAAATTCGAAATTTAAAAGTGGTGAAAATGCGCAAAAAGCGTTCTAAAAAACGCTCTAAATTGCGATTTTACGCAATCTCAAGAAGTACCAAACCGATTTAAAAAAAATGGTGTCAAAATGATGGTGACAACCCTTACTCCAATATAGGTTACATTTTATGTCTGTGCCAATGCCCCTAATGGGGTGCAGGAGCAAACAAACGTTCGAAATTGCGATTTTTGCGTTACTGAAGGGCCCAGATACATGGAATTTGGCATGATAGTTACTTATTACATATAAATTATCTCTTAAGAGCATTTCATAAAAAATTCGAAATTTAAAAGGGGTGAAAATACGCAAAAAGCGTTCTAAAAAACGTTCTAAATGGCGATTTTAACGCAATCTCAGGAAGTACCAAACCGATTTAAAAACTAATGGCGTCAAAATGATGGTGACAACCCTTGTTCCAACATAGGTTACATTTTATGTCGGTGCCAATACCCCTAATGGGGTGCAGGAGCAAACAAACGTTCGAAATTGCGATTTTTGCGTTACTGAAGGGCCCAGATACATGGAATTTGGCATGGTAGTTACTAATTACATATAAATTATCTCTTAAGAACATTTCTTAAAAAATTCGAAATTTAAAAGGGGTGAAAATGCGCAAAAAGCGTTCTAAAAAACGTTCTAAATGACGACTTTTACGCAATCTCAAGAAGTACCAAATCGATTTCAAAAATAATGGTGTCAAAATGATGGTGACAACACTTGCTTCAACCTAGGCTACATTTTATGTCGGTGCCACTACCCCTAAAGGGGGTGCAGGAGCGAAAAAACGTTCGAAATTGCGATTTTTGTGTTATTGAAGCGCCCAGATACATCGAATTTGGCATGGTAGTTAATTATTAAGATATAAATGATCTCTAAGAACATTTCTTAAAAAAAATCGAAATTTAAAAGGGGTGAGAATACGCGAAAATAATTCTAAAAACGTTCTAAATGGCGATTTCTACGCAATCACAGCAAATACCCAACCTATTGCAAAAGTAACGGTTGGAAATGAAATTGATGATGACAACCCTTGCTCCAACGTAGGCTCTATTTCATGTCGGTGTCACTACCACCTAAGAGTTGCAGAAGCAAAAAAAGTTCTAAATTGCGATTTCTGTGTTACTGAAGGGCCTAGAATCCTGAAATTAGGCAGGGCAGTTACTTATAAGGTACAAATGATCCCTAAGAATATTTCCTAAAAAATCGAATTTAAAAAGGAGTGAAAATGGGCGAAAAGCGTTCTAAAAAACTTTCTAAATTGCGATTTCTACACAATCTCAGGAAGTACCGAACCGATTTAAAAAATAATGGTGTGAAAACGATGTTGACAGACCTCGCCCCAACACAGGCTGTATTTCATGTCGGTGCCGCTACCCCAAAGGGGTTGAAGGAGTAAAAAACGATCTAAATTGCGTTTTTGGTAATACTGCAGGGGCTAGAAACTTGAAACTAGGCATGGTAGTTACTTATTAGATGTAAATGATCTCTAAGAACATTTCCTAAATAATTCGAAATTTAAAAAGGGTGAAAATGGATGAAAAACGTTCTAAAAAACTTTCTAAATTGCGATTTCTACGCAATCTCAGAAAGTACCCAACCGATTTCAAAAGTAATAGTTGGAAATTGATGATGATAGCCCTTGCTCCATTATAGGATCTATTTCATGCCATCGTCACTACCACATGCAGTTGCATTTTAAATAAAACGTTCTAAAATGTGATTTTTGTGATATTGAAGGGGCTAGCAACTTGAAATTTGGCATGGAAATTACTTTTGAGATATAAATACTCTCTGAGAAGAGTTCCTTAAAAAATTGAAATTTAAAGGGGTCAAAATGAACGAAAAGCATTCTAAAAACGTTCTAATTAGCGATTTCTACGCGATCTCAGGAAATATAAACCGATTTCAAAAGTAATGGCTTCAAATTGATGATCACAATCCCAACTCCAACATAGCCTATATTTTATGTTGTTGTCACTACAACATGGGGATTACAGGAACAAAAAATGTTCTAAATTGCGTTTTTGTCTTACTGAGGGGGTCTAACATTTTAAATTTGTAATGGTAATTACTTCAAAGATGCAAATGTTTTCTAAGAATTGTCGAAAGAAAATTCTAAATTTAAAAGGATGAAGTGAGTTAAAAGCATTCTATAAGCGTTCTAAATTACGATTTTTATGCAATCGTATGAAATACGAAACCGATTTTAAACATAAGGGTTGCAAATTGATGGTCATAGAACCTGCTCAAACATAAGCTATATTTTGTGTCGGTGCTACAATCCCAATAGTGTTCCAGGAGTGAAAAACTTTTGTAAATTGCGATTTCTGCGATACTGAAGAGGCTAGAAACTTTAAATATAGCATGGTAGTTACTTATAAAATATAAATGTCCTCTAAGAACAGTCGAAAGTAAATTCAAAATTAAAAAGGGGTGATGCGAAGGGAAGGAGCGAAAAGCATTCGAAAAGAGTCCTAAATTATGATTTCTATGGAATCTCAGGAAATAATAAACCGATTACAAAAGTTATTGGTTGCGAATCAAGAATGATAGTCCCGGATCATATACGGGCTATATTTTATGCCGGTGTCACTACCACCTGGTTGGCAGGAACAACAAAAAAGCCTTTAAAAACATCTAAATTCCGTTTTCTGTAGTATATTAGGAAATACCAACCGATTTCAAAGTTAATGTTGGCAAATTAATAGTGACAGTCTCTGTTTCAACATTTTTCGAGACATTCTATTTCAACTCTATTTCGGCCTTTTATGTTGGTGCCACTAACACCAGAGAGGATGTAGACTGTTAGACAAGAAGCTTGGAATTTGACATGATGGTTAATTTTAAAATGTAAATGTGTTAAGATGGTTTCTAAAAAATTCAAAACTTTAAATGAATACTAAAATGAGCATATGAATTGACCATAAAAGTCTCAAAATACTTTCTAAATTATCATTTAATTGGAATTAGTTTTAGTTCTTCCTATTAATTAAAATCTCATTTCTGTCTATTGCACTTTTATAATGAAGTTTAGTCAAACCGTGGCTTAATTTGTAATTTTTGAATTATTTCAAAAAGTGTTCTAATAAAAAATAGTCATGCAAATATCACTTGGCATATTTCAACTATTACGTGAGCAAAGCCGCGGGGTTTGCTAGTAACATATAACTTTTTTATAAAATGTCACATGATAAATATATCAGCCTTAGAAACAGATAAAATCGTACAATATTTCTACTAATTCTGATTAAGCCAAAGACAAACTCTGTGCCTGATATTCTGTTGCACCCCCCCCCCCCCGTCTTCATTTTTCTTGCACTTTCACAAAAAAATTAACATTTTCTGTTCTTAAAAATACGTATATGGAAACAGATATTCATTTAGATTAACATGGTTTTATTTATTTTTTTTTTATCTTTTACTAATTAAAAGTAGACAATGTCCATTATAAGGATTAAAAGTGAAAACAGAATTAAAATATCAGATTTTATAAAAGTGCTAACAAAGATGATTACTCATAAACCAGGGAATAACTCAATTGCATCACGTTTTAATCGGAGACAGCATTTAAGCTACAGAATGGTATAATGGTGGTAAAATTAACTGACTTAACCACATTAAAATAAACATAAATTGTTTTCTATCTACACAAGATTTTCCGGATTTTTTATTATGTAAAATTATTGCAAATTCCTTAATCATATGTCTATATTATGTTACTGGAATAGGCTTACACCTTTCTTACACCTTTTTTTATTAAAAATTTTAAAGAAGCGTATTTTTCTTTTTTGATCGTCTTAAACACATATTTAAACTCCTGGTTAAAGAAAAGCATTAATGGACGATTATGCTGACTCAACACAGCTTAATTAAACATAAAATTTTATTTAAATATCATTTGAACACAATATATAAAAAATCTCATATAAACTTCTTCGTTAATCTTCTAAATGTTTCGCCTCATTTACAACAATATGTATGTCGCTATTAGGCACAGACTGAAAACAAGTTCTTCTAAATGCGTAGTCCACTTCAAATTCTAAATCGGAAACTGGTCGCCTTTTCTTTAGTTTAACTGGTCAGGTAACTGAAACGGACAACGTAGCTCTTGACATTTATAAGGTTATTTAATCTTCAAAGTTAAAAAATAAAAACCTTGAGCCACTTTCGGGAATTTTTATCGCATTTACGAAACATCCCAGCTAAAAATGAACTGCAGTGAAACTTAAAAAAAAAATGTAGTTGGAAGACTGCGGTGATTTGGCACAAATCCCTGCAGTGTTTTTGAAGTCGACATAACTATAAATTAACCGCAGTAAATGTGTAGTTGATAACTACACACTCACCGCAGTAAATTTATAGTTATGTCGACTTCAAAAGAACTGCAGGGATTTGTGCCAAATCACCGCAGTCTCCCAACTACATTTTTTTTGCAGTTTGACTGTAGCCTTTTAAAAATTTATTAGAAAATATGAGGAGAAATGCCGGATGTGCATAACATAAATAAGTCGTATTAGGCCTTTCCAACAAAATGCCACATGATGGGTGACTCCAAAATTTAGAAAAAGTGCCCCGTTGGGGGGGGCAAAGTGGGGGGAGGGAAGACGGATGTGCATAACATGAATAAGTGGTATTAGGCCTTTCCAACAATATGTTACATTATGGGTGACTGCAAAATTTAGAAAAGTGCCCCCCTTGGGGGGGGGGGCAAAGTGGGATGAGGGAAGTTGGATGTGCATAACATGAATAAGTGGTATTAGGCCTTTCCAACAATATGTCACATGATGGGTGACTGCAAAATTTAGAAAAGTGACCCCTTTGGGAAGTGAAGTGTGGGGAGGAAAGCCAAATGTGCATAACTTGAATAAGTAGCTATTGTCCTTTCCAGCAATGGGTCACACGAGGGGTGTCGGCAAAATTTAGAAAAGTGTCCCCTCAGGGGGGAGCAAAGGGGGGGGGGGAGAACCAGATGTGCATAACATGAATAAGTGGTATTAGGCCTTTCCAACAATATGTCACATGATGGGTGACTGCAAACTTTAGAAAAGTGCCCCCCTTGGGGGGGGGGCAAAGTCAGGTGAGGGAAGCCAGATGTGCATAACATGAATAAGTGGTATTAGGCCTTTCCAACAATATGTCACATGATGGGTGACTTCAAAATTTAGAAATGTGCCCCCTTGGGGGGGGGCAAAGTGGGGTGAGGGAAGCCGGATGTGCATAACATGAATAAGTGGTATTAGACCTTTCCAACAATATGTCACATAATGGGTGACTGCAAAATTTAGAAAAGTGCCCCCTTGAGGGGGGCAAGTGTGGGAGGGAAGCTGGATGTGCATAACATGAATAAGTGGCATTAGGCCTTTCCAACAATATGTCACATGATGGGTGACTGCAAAATTTAGAAAAGTGCCCCCCCTTGGAGGGGGCAAAGTGTGGGGAGGAAAGCCAAATGTGCATAACTTAATAAGTAGTCATTGGCCTTTCCAGCGATGGGTCACACGAGGGGTGTCAGCAAAATTTAGAAAAGTGCCCCCTCAGGGCGGAGCAAAGTGGGGGGGAGAAACCAGATGTGCATAACATGAATAAGTGGTATTAGGCCTTTCCTACAATATGTCACATGATGGGTGACTGCAAAATTTAGAAAAGTGCCCCCTAGGGGGGGGGGGGAAACCGGATGTGCACAACATGAATAAGTGCTCACAGGCCTTTCCAACAATATGTTACAAGGCATGTTGGCGAAATTTAGAAAAGTTCCCCCTTGGAGGGGGGGGGGCGGGCAAAGCGGGTGAGGAAAGCCGGATGTGCATAACATAAATAAGTGGTGATGGGGCCTTTCTAACAAGTTACATGAGGGATGTCGGCAAAATTTTGAAAAGTGGGGGTTGCACCACCTGGAATACACCCTCACTTCTCTATGAAATTTTTATATATTATAAATGACATTTATCGGAGGGCTCTGTAAAAAAATCCGATCTAAAAGGATGAAAATATTAAAAAAGTAAGAGAAATAATGAAATTCTTCGATCGGACGTGGTGAAAATCTGCGAAATCCATCCATCGACAATATGAAAAAAATCGCACGTGTTTTGCAAATCGATCGCAAGGAAGCTCCCGCACATTTCCCCGATCAGTAGAAATAAAATATTGCAAAACTTGAGAATTGGTAACGTGAAAAAAATTGCAAAAATCATTACTCACTCAATGAAAAGATTTATGAAATTCCCCAGTCCATTATTGAAAAGCCCCACCAGTGGCCGAGAGGTTCTGCTCTCGAAGCTGGTAGGACGGGAGGTTCTGTGTTCGATCCCAATAGCGCCCGTCGGCCTAATCTTTTAGAGTTTTCTTCGGACCTTGGTTTTCCAAGCATAAATACGGGTTAAGTTCCCTTAGAAAGACCACCCACGGAGGGCACTCCCCCCCCGTTAGGGCCTATATCCCTCGTGCTGATAACTGGCCATTATAAACACAACCAACAACCATTATTGAAAAAAAAAACCAGAACAATTCTTCAGTCGGCTGCTTTAAAATATTGTGAAACTTGTCAACCTGTTGCAGAAATCAATCGTGAAATTCATCAATCGAGACAAAACTCACAAGATTCTTCAGTTGGTGGCAGGAAAAAATGTGAAATTTGTCGACCGATTGCAGCTGAAAAACTGCTAAATAAGTCACATTAACTGATAATTGAAAAATAGTTATTGAATATTAATATTTAAAAAAAGGAATGCATAATAACATTAAATGGGGGAAAAATCGCAAAATTCAATCTGTCACAGGAAAACATTGCAAAATTTTATTGATAAAAAATAGAGCTGTACTGAGTACTCGGTAAATACTGAGTATTCGGCATACTCGGCCAATTTGCCGAGTACTCGGTACTCGGCGAAATTTTGGCCGAGTACTCGGCCAATACCGAGTAGTTGTAAGAATTTCAAACTGATCAGTAAAAAGTTATTCGAATATCAATGTATAATATATGTAATAATTCATAAAACTATTTACTCAGTATTTAACAATATGTGTACAAAATATAAAAAAAGTTAAGCAAAAACCCCTCATAAAATAATTCAAGATTAAAATTTAGTTTCACACATACAAATAAAAGTAAGTTTTTCTTATTACACAACTACTTGGTATTCGGTCGAGTAGTCAGTGGCCGAGTACTCGGTACTCGGCCAAAGTACTACTCGGTACACCACTAATAAAAAAGGAGTCTAAGAAAACCAATTCAAATTATTTTTTGTGAACAAGGTACACAAATGCAAGAAAAAAATTTAGGTGCCAATGTGCAGTCTCTCACCACTAAATTTTATTTGTTATTTTTTGTCTAATATTTCACCTAAATTTTTTGTAAGAATTTAAGTGAAGAGAACTAATAAAATTTAGTGGTGAGAAACTGCCTGCTGGCGCCTAGATTTTTACACTTCTGTTCTGCGAGTGCCCTTTTTTAAAAATTCGCACACAGCAGTCCTTTTTTCTAGAATCATCACTATCTTAGTGTTGATTCTAGATAAAAAGGGCCAATGGGCGGAAATGTTTAAAAAACAGCACACTTGTACCTTGTCGCTTGCAGGGAAAATCTGAAAAAGTGGTCTGAAAGTCTAAATTCATTCATCGACCATATGATAAAAATCCCACGAGTTTCACAAATCAGTATCAAGAAAAAACTAAATTTTACCAGTGGGTAGAAATATAATATTGCAAAATTTGTCAATCAGTTGCATGAAAAAAAATTGAAAATAGTCATTAAGTCGCCAGAAAATTTGGTGAAATTTGCCACTTGATTGTTGGACAAAAAAAGAGAAATTCTTTAGTCGGGGATTTTGATCAAAAATTTACCTTAACACTTTGGCTGCCGCCCATTTTTCAAAATCTGTTCCCAGGCACCGAATGCATGAGTTAGAGATCTGCACGGGCAGTCCCGTGGCCCCAGAGTTGATTTCAGGGGGTGGCTCTCATTGCTTTGGAAGGAATGTCCCCCCCCCCGGACCACCCCCTGAAATCAACTCTGGGGCCACAAGTCTGCCCATGCAGATCTCTTAAGTCACGCATTCGGTGCCTGGGAACAGATTTTGAAAAACGGGCGGCAGCCAAAGTGTTAACGTAAATTTAAGGATATTGTCATTGGTTTAACATTAGCTTGTGAATATTGTAACATGACAGTGTACTAAGCTCATTCAATGTCCTCCTATGCAAAAAAAACATTTAAAATAATTAAGGATATTTTCAGTGGTTTAACATTAGCTTGTGTGTATTGTAACATGACGGTGTACTAAGCTCACACAAATCAGTATCAAGAAAAAACTAAATTTTACCAGTGGGTAGAAATATAATATTGCAAAATTTGTCAATCAGTTGCATGAAAAAAAACTGAAAATAGTCATTAAGTCATCAGAAAAATTTGTGAAATTTGCCACTTGATTGTTGGACAAAAAAGAGAAATTCTTTAGTCGGGGATTTTGATCAAAAATTTACCTTAACACTTTGGCTGCCGCCCATTTTTCAAAATCTGTTCCCAGGCACCGAATGCATGAGTTAGAGATCTGCACGGGCAGTCCCGTGGCCCCAGGGTTGATTTCAGGGGGTGGCTCTCATTGCTCTGGAAGGAATGTTCCCCCACCCCCGGACCACCCCCTGAAATCAACTCTGGGGCCACGGGTCTGCCCGTGCAGATCTCTAAGTCACGCATTCGATGCCTGTGAACAGATTTTGAAAAATGGGTGGCAGCCAAAGTGTTAACGTGAATTTAAGGATATTGTCATTTGTTTAACATTAGCTTGTGAGTATTGTAACATGACAGTGTACTAAGCTCATTCAATGTCCTCCTATGCAAAAAAACATTTAAAATAATTAAGGATATTTTCAGTGGTTTAACATTAGCTTGTGTGTATTGTAACATGACGGTGTACTAAGCTCACACAAATCAGTATCAAGAAAAAACTAAATTTTACCAGTGGGTAGAAATATAATATTGCAAAATTTGTCAATCAGTTGCATGAAAAAAAATTGAAAATAGTCATTAAGTCATCAGAAAAATTTGTGAAATTTGCCAGTTGATTGTTGGACAAAAAAGAGAAATCCTTTAGTTGCGGATTTTGATCAAAAATTCACCTTAACACTTTGGCTGCCGCCCATTTTTCAAAATCTGTTCCCAGGAACCGAATGCGTGACTTAGAGATCTGCACGCCCCAGAGTTGATTTCAGGGGGTGGCCCGGGGGGGGGGAGAGCTCTCATTGCTCTGGAAGGAATGTCCCCCCCCGGACCACCCCCTGAAATCAACTCTGGGGCCACGGGTCTGCCCGTGCAGATCTCTAAGTCACGCATTCGATGCCTGTGAACAGATTTTGAAAAATGGGCGGCAGCCAAAGTGTTAACGTAAATTTAAGGATATTGTCATTTGTTTAACATTAGCTTGTGAGTATTGTAACATGACAGTGTACTAAGCTCATTCAATGTCCTCCTATGCAAAAAAAAAAAAAAAAACATTTAAAATAATTAAGGATATTTTCAGTGGTTTAACATTAGCTTGTGTGTATTGTAACATGACGGTGTACTAAGCTCATTCAATAACCTTCTTAATAAATGAAAAAATCATTTAAAAAATTTAAACGCATATGAAAACTCTGTCATGTGGAAAAAAAAATAATTCTTCGATCGCTTGCAGGGAAAATCTGAAAAAGTGCTCTGAAAGTCTAAATTCATTCATCGACCATATGATAAAAATCCCACGAGTTTCACAAATCAGTATCAAGAAAAAACCAAATTTTAACAGTGGGTAGAATAGAAATATAATATTGCAAAATATTGCCTTTATTATTTGATTCTGAGAAGTGTCATAATTGACGAAAAAAACTAATTTGGCCCTATTACCATTCAGAAGTGTAAATTTTCTTTTTACAATAACACAATTCATATGACAGTAAAAAAAGATTGCTTCATTTAAAAAATTTAATATTTTACATAATTAGTGAGTATGTACTCATTAAATAAAAATTATTATTAACTCTATGTTATGTTATTAACACAATGTGTCAAACCGCTTTGTATTACATAAAACTGTTTCATTCCTAAAAAGAAAATAAGTTACTTACCTGTGAAATGTTATGCACTTATTGTAGGTATCCTAGACAGGCATCAAGTTATAATAAGTTCAGTATTGATTGTTTGTGTAACTGAACAACATACTTTAATACAAAGCACAGATAGGTATCTGTGTAAGATATTTAAATTCTGAAACTCCTAATCTAAAAGAACATACTGATTGAAGCAAGTGTAAATCTGAAATAAAACATTGTTAATTGCCGAAACGTCAGTGAAGGCTTACTGTGGAGACACGAAAAGTTTTGATTTCCGTTTGTCTGTCTGTCTGTCTGTCCGTCTGTTCCACGATAACTGCCGCAAAAAGCATCCGATCGGCTTGAAAGTAATGTGGCATGTTGATGAGGTACTCGGACTTAGCTGTATGGTTTTTGGTTAAATTTGGTTCATTCGTTCGGGAAATATAGAACATTTTATTTTGCTCTGTAATGCTTTTCAATGGCAAGTCAGACGATTTTCAAATTTTCATTTGTTGAAAGAAATGGCTCATATAAAAAATGGATTTAAATGGTAAATTTTTGATGCTGAAATTTTTAAATAAGAGTAGTAAATTATTCCTAATAGTTTGCAATTTTGTCAAAACATTTGTCAGAGCTTTTAAATTAGGTGTATAACTTATGATGGAATTTTATACACGTGTTCGAATAATATAAAACATTTTATTTTATGAATTTACTTATATTTCATTTTTTTTTTCTTTTAACCGTTGCGTAGCAACTATATCTCATCTAAAAATATCATAAATGTGAAAGTATGTATGGTTTTTAAAGTCAAATCAAAGTTAAAAGGAATGAATTAATGAATGCCTTTGTATAGATATTTGCATATAGATTGATTTAAACGCAGAAATGAAAATAGTATTTATATACTATATAGAATAATATCTTTATTTATGTATTCAACTATTTTGATTATAAAGGAAAAAGTTCGTTATTTTCATACAGAATAAACTGACATTATTCTATTAAACTTTATAAACTTTATTGTTGCCAAAAAAAAAAAAAAAAAAAAGGGAATAACAATTTCTCCCAAAGAGTTCATTTTAATTTGTAAGATTTTCACGTGCAAAGGGAAAATGCAGCAAATTACAAATAATAAAAAAGATAAATAGGACAGGAATGAATACATATAAACATTTCACACCAAATACCACCTAAATTAGTTTTTGTAGTGGTATTTTCCCACACTACGAAGAAAGATTCCTCGATTTACACGATTTTACTTGGCCTTCCTTATCTCATTGGTTGCGATTTCATTTTCGCAATTGCGTATATTAATTGGCACAAAATTTTACATTTTTATGACTGAGGTATATGTAAGGCCATACAAATAAGAAATTCCGTATTGTTTCCTATAAAATGTGATAAAGTGTTGGTTAACTATATATGTTTCTATTAAGAGGAGCAGGGCTGCCAAGCCTCCGGCGTTCTGGATACCAGTATTTTAATACAAAAAATGTTACTTTATTTAATTGAAACATTTGCGCGATTTAAAAGAACATTTTCTGTAAGGTAATAGTGTTGTGCAAAAAGCCTGAGACTTGCCATGTCTGGTGGTGAGTGAAATGTTTTATTTAATGCATTTATCTCTATTTTAATGCTACGTGAACAACGTCCCGTGTAACAGCTTGTAGAGTGTAAAATAAATTATTAAAATAATCCCTATTACGAAAAATGAAACAAAATGCCCGGCTAAGGGAAATAAAAGGTTAGTTAACCTTTCGTAATTTGACCTGAACACAGGTGTGCATCAAATTTCAACGGTGTTTGTAACATCACGATTTTAAATTAAATGTGGATACTATTAAAAGGCTATCATAAAAAATACTTAACGGCGCCATATCACGTTTATCTATTTAGTCAATTGGAAGTGGACACGATGATGAATTATTAACCGTTAGGTTTAGAACTCCCCCTACTTTAGGGTGATTTTAGTAAGTTAATGCTATCGAGTACATTTATAGATATTTAGATTAGATCTTAGATATAAATATTGCAGAATGGTAATCAAAATTATTATTAGATTTCTAAATTAGAAGTCTCAGTTTACATTTCCAAAAGTTCTTTATCCATTAGATACAGATGTTTGTGGTTAGCAGGCAAGTAAATACTTCTGTATGGATATTAGGATAACGTAAAATGCTTGACCAAATTGTTGCTTATCCTTATAAATCGCAGTGTAAAAATGAATCTAAGATATAGGATAATCATTAACTCAATCAATAGAAAATTACAAATGCAAAATAAATTACACAACGGGGGGTTCAGGGGGGCACCCCCCCTGAAGAAATTTGCTTTATTATATAAAAATTACTAGAATAAGTAGCTTGTGAGAATTTCAGAATATCATTACATAACAACGTGTTTAATTTAACGCTTCTAATGTCTGAAACCATCGAAATATTTTTTTCTCCTTCTATAAATGTTTGTGTAATTTAAAAGTTTAAATTTTGTTTTTGTAGAAAGATTAATATTAAGAAAAATTTGCTAAAAACAATAAGTTGCAGAGATGACGTTGAGGCTCTTGATCTGCAGATTTACTAGTTACTATAAATAGATAAGTGCACTAAATCAAGTAAAATCGAACTATCTGGATTGTCAGAAACAAAATTTTATCAAATGTTTTGGATGACATTTGAATTTAATTAATCCTGTTAATATGAAATGGACCTAATTTTTTTTTTCGCATGCATTAACCGTTAATAGTACAATCTCATCTGGATTTGAAATACTAACGATGATTGTACAAAAACTGCGACGGTTTATAAATCGTTATCACTTTATTCAAATTAACTCAATCGTGTGGATCTGAAATTAATTTCTTTCGATTGAGAATGTAAAAATACCCATACAGCCACTTTATTTCAATAAACAGTAGTGATATTTTTCGCCAAACTGCAAAATAAATTATCTTCTTTCAGCAAATCAACGTGGTACTCCGCGCCGATTTTCATAAACAAGCCGGCGTTTCCGTGAGTTGAGGTGTTTCTTTAATGCTTCTCCTGCAGTTGCAACGAAACCATGGGGTCAGACATTCAGCTGTAAGGGGTTGAAAAATAAATCATATGTCCAAATGAGAAATTTAAATAAAATAAAGGAAGAAAATTATACTATTCTTTTGTTGTTCTTCTTTGTTTTTATGAGGTAAAAGTGGAAAACTGGAAGTTATATGTATGTCCGATATGGAAGAAAGACAATTTATGCAATATGCAATGAGTAAACCCACCTGTGTTTCTAATTTCTAATCATGGGCGACACATAAAAGAATGGTTGGGCCACTGTCCCTCTCGATTTTGAAATTTATCTAATTAAATTTCCTTTTTCTTCGATTTTGAAAACATAGTAATTTTTTTTCGAGTAATTTAAAATAAAAGAGGAACTAAAAACTAGTTATGAAGATAGTGGGGCAGTGAGCAAGTGAGACCTATTGCCCCTCCCTTGATTTTAAAATTTAATTAATAAGAATTTCTTTTCTTCTGTTTTCAAAAACATTATGTAAATATTTTGAGTAATTTAAAATGAAAGTAAATAAGAAATTTTCAGTTAAGGGGTGGTGGTGGGTGTGTGTGTGTGTGTGTGGGGGGGGGGGTGAGACTCATTGCCCCTCCCTGGATTTTGAAATTTAATTAGCAATTTTTTTCTCCAATTTACAGAAACATAGTAAAATTTATTCTTTTCGAATAACTTAAAATAAAGGAACTAAGAACTTTCTGTTAGGGGAAGGGGCATATGTGAGTCATTGCCCCTCCCTCGATTTTAAATTGTAACTATTTTTTTTCTCTGATTTTTGAAAAACATAGTGAAATTTGATCTTTTCTCTTATCTTAAAATAAAAGAATAACTAAGAATTTTCTCTTAGGGGAACGAAGTTAGAAGAGAGTTATTGCCCCTCCCTAAATTTAAAAATTTAATTAATTAAATATTCTTTTTCTTTTGTTTTCAAAAACATAGTAAAGTTTATACTTTTCGAGTAACTTAGAATAGAATAATGAGAAATTTTACATTAAGAGGGAGGGAGGGGGGGGGGGGGTGGTTGAGAGTTTCATTGCCCTCCCCTACCTGGATTTTAAAATGTAACTAATAAAAATTTATTTTTTTCCACTTTTGAAAAGTAGTAAAATTTTTTCTTTTCGACTAACTAAAAATAAAGAAACTAAGAATTTCCTGTTAGGGGAAGGGGCATAGCTGAGCGATTGCCCCTCCCTTGAATTTAAATGTTAACTATTTTCTTCGCTTTTGAAAAACATACTGATTTTTTTTTTAATTATCTTAGAATAAAAGATGAATTAAGAATTTTCAGTTAGGGATAGGGTAGGGGGTAGGAGAAACCTATTGCCCCTCCCTGGAATTCAAAAGTTAAAATTAAAATTTCCTTTTCTTCTATTTCAAAAACATAGTAAAATGTATACTTTTCGAGTAACTTACAATAAAAAAATGAAGAAATTTCTCATTCCCCCCCCCCCCCCCTGGCTTTTGAAATTTAATTAAAATATTTTTCTCCGATTTTGAAAAAAAAAATAGCAAAATTTATTCGTTTAGAGTAAGTTAAAAAAAACTAAGAATTTTCCGTAGTGGGCAGGTGCACAGGTGGGTTGATGCCACTGCCCCTCCCTCGATTTTGAAATTTAACTAATTTTTTTTCTCTGATTTTGAAAATCATAGTGAAATTTAATTTTTTTTTATCTTAGCTTAAAATGAAAGAGGAACTAAAAATTTTGCGTTAGGTAGGAATGTGACTTTCAATTAAGTCCTTAAAAGTCTTGGAAAGAGTATTAATTATCATTAGTATTTAAAAAGTGTGTTTCATAACATGCAACTCTCACAAAATTAAAACAATTTTAAACACTTTAGAAAATTCGGGAAATATCACACAATCATACGGCATTGTGTCTTGCAAAAGAATCTTACAGTAACTGCTGTTATACTGTAGTTACTATTATAATAATCATACTTACAAAATTAAGACCTGTAAAGTTCTTCAGAAACTGCAGTCAGACTGCAGAGACATCACCGAAAATTTTTGTGAATTAATTGCTATAAAATCACTTAAAATTCACTGCCGTTTTACTGTAGACATAAAGTCTTACTATTTTTTTAAATTTTGGGTTGAAAAAATACTTGTCAATAACTGGAAAATAACTGAAGTGTTTTTACTGTTGATATTGCACTACAAAAAAAACTACAGTTGACCGAAGAAAAACTTGAAAAATACCTCATTTCTGTAAAAAAAACTACAGTTCATTTTTAGCTGGGATGGGAGCGATGTAAAATGAACGATGTGTATTTGATTGGAAATTTTTTTTTAAAGAAACCGTTTTACATGCAAAAAAATGTTTCGGGTTTTGTTTCTAAAGTTCGTATGCTTCATTACCTAACATTTATTTACAATTCTTGCATTAAGATTTTATGTAAAAGAATATTGTCGCATGTAGGGGTATTACATTTAGGCAGACTGACCTTATACCTTTAACTGTTGAATGCAAGCGTTATTTATGTGTGTATGTGTGTTTTAATATATATCGTAGTATGTGTGTTTCATTAAACTCACGTGATTGTTTAATACAATTTACCAATTTTCGGGGAGTAATAAACTGTATCTTAATTGCACTTAAGAGACAAATAACAGTTGTTTCACATATAGTGCAAGTGCATCTCAAAAAAATAAATGCTCCACATTACTAATGGAATATGTGATCACAAATGTTAACATTTAGCTAATGTGACGGATAAAATATGATACATATTTTCACTTAAGTAACTCCTAAAACGATAAGTCATTCCCTGCCATTTAGAATGAAAGTACAACATGGAAACGATTTTGATTACGGGAAAAATAGTTTGACAATTCATTTTTGTTAACGATTCGAATAATTTAGTAAATACTTTGACTAATTCATTAAACTATTTTCTTCCTCGAAACATATTTTCAGAGTTTATCCTAGAAAAATCAATTACCGCTTTAAATTTCTAGCCGCATTTCTTTTAGTTTTCTTTTCAAATCAATTCATTTTCTCTCAGAAAGTTCTAGGAAAACTTTGTTTGTTTTACTTTCATGTAGAATTTTCGGAATTTAACTGAATATCAATAAGAGATTAAATCTTTTGAAAGAGATTCCTTGTACTTTTAAATCAATTTAGTTTCAGTGAGCAAATTTCTGGAAATTTACGTTTCACATTACAGACTGTGAATGATATAAAATTGATCAATGGTAAATTAGATGACATTAAGACAAATGCTCGTTTAAGAATTGTAACAATTGTGGCAGCGGCGGCTAACCTGTGTGCTGGGTTCATGCTTCTAAATTCCATTATGCAAATAGCGAAATTATGGTTCATTTGACCAGGAAAAGAACTGTTTTTATTCGTGTGTACAGGCAACATTTACACTTACATTGTTAAAAAATTGCTGTTGCTTATCACAATAAATCTTGTAATACTTCTTGCATGACTCTATTTCTGGTGATAATCTTCTCCATTTAAACAGATTTGGGTGATTATCAGAAAAATGTACAGTATGCACTACCATTTTGTGTTCTTTCAGTATAATTTTTATGCGAAATTCAAATGAAAGGTGTAAGAAACAAACATCTTATCTATATATATATATATTCCTATGTGAAAAAATTTAAAAATTTAAAATACTTTTATTTTAAGTACGTCCACAGACTGTGATATGTCTGTGGACTATCACCATTTTGGTTTTACAAGTACATATGTAAGAATATTCTTTTTAAAGCTAACTACCCAGTTAGTGTTTTTATTAATTTTTATAAGAGGTGTATTTTCTTCTCTTCAATGATATATTTTTCTTTCTTTTAGCAAAAATATTTTTTTCTTTAATTTATTATTGTCACTAACTTTTGTATCCTATCTGTGGACATAACATAATTTTCCCTAAAAACCTTTCAAAAGGCAGCACACTGCAATTTGAAGGCTAATCTAACCACTTTTGCAGCGATTTTGTACAAACAAGTTACAAGTAAATGTTTGATTTAAGTATAAGTGGCTGTTTATCTTCCTCGTTTTCAATACTTGTCGATAACCCAGATCATAGGATAACATCTGTGCTTTCTAAAAAAGGATAAAACAATATGTGTTGTTACAATACTTGCAAATAATGTAAATGTGCATTATATAGAATTGACCTCATCAATTTAAAAAGTATGGCTCAAAATTACTTCTTTCAAAATAAGAAATGTTTGAGTATGTTATATCTGTAGACGGTGATTTCGTAAAATAGTTATTTTATAATCAGTGAATTGTTTATCCTATATATATATATATCTATTTATATAAAATCCAAGTCTCTGTGTGTCCCTCACGATTCCGGTAGGACCGCCTCATTGTAAGGAATAATTGTTGAAAAATACTAATGTAGGGTTACCACAGTAGCGCCAAATGTTGAACAACTTGGCGGATTATCGCCACATTTTATGAAATATCGCCAAATTTGGCGTCAAAAATAAGTTGTCATATATGAAGCCAACTTGGCGATAGCTAGCTAATTTCGCGAAATTCCCATTTAAAACCATTAATATTCCATACGAGGTCACCTCAATTTAATTTAAACTCCGGCTTCTAAGGGTTGTTTTTTTTTAAATATATGGGTGAGAATTTAAAGTGTAATATACGAAAATATACGTCTTTACATCGTCATCCCTATGCTACAAATAAAATATGACGCGCTGTACTATCTGAGCTCCTAACTGCCCGATTTTAATGGGCTTTACATAGAAGGATAAATAAATTAAATTGTCGGTAGTTTTCCGGCATAGGGAACTTGGCGAAATAGCGAAATCTGCCTTGAAGAAGAAGGAAATTTGGCAACATATTTTCTGGCAACCTATTCACTATTTTATTTCATATACACGCGGATTTTTTTCCAATATTTATACAATGTATTTGACATAAAGAAGCCATTTGTCTAATTTTATTCAAAAACAGAAGTTATTTGTGTATAAACAACAACAAAAATATATACATTTAATTAAAATATAAACCAATTTACAGAAACAAACAAAAAAATTCATCAAGTTTGTTTTCATAGCTGCTTTTAACATGTGGCAACAAATCTTATTTTCTGATGCCTGAATTCCATCAAATTTTTTAAAAAACCGCCAAGGCCCCTATAGTGGAAAAGTACCAAATTCTCTCCTATTTTGCACTATCTGCACCATAGTTTGTAATATATGCAAGGCGGTGAGAGCGAAAAGTTTAAATATTAAATTTTAAATCTATTTATATAAAATCCAAGTCTGTGTGTGTCCCTCACAATTCCAATTGGGCTGCCTCATTGATAGCGGCAATGTTAGGCTTCGTTCAACTTACAAAAATCGGTACTACATAGTTATCCCGTCGACCAAAAATCTACCGCCAAACTATAAGATTAAATGCCAATATTGGTTGATCGTAAATGTCACATTCACTTGACTTTAAGCAAGTTACACGTGTTTACGTCATCAAGTGATTTTTATTTCGACGTTTTATTTACATTTTTATTAATGTTATACTAATTTATTTGGGTACTTCTTAGTTATCCCGTCGACCGATTTCGGCAAATTATACACATGACATAATTTTTATTTTAAATAACGATAGAACAAATAAATTAGTAAAACATTAATAAAAATACGAATAAAACGTCGAATTAATGGTTTTATTGGCCATTATTAGCATTTAATCTTACAATTAATTAATGGCAACCATTATTGGCATTTAATCTTACAATTTGGCGACAGTAAATTGCTCGACGGGATAACTAAGAAGTACCTTTATTTGTTCTTTCGTTATTTAAAATAAAAATTATGTCAATTTGTATAACTTGGCGAGTGGCTTGGCGATTTATATAATTTGACGAAATTGGTCGACGGGATAACCAAGTAGTACCCAAAAATCCAATATAAAATTTCTTCTATTTGAAATCCCGTCTATAATATTCAAAATTGGAAAAGTTTAATGTTTTGCGCTATCGTTAAAACCATTTCAGAAACTGTGTTTAATTTTGCGGTACTACTTGATTATCCCGTTGACCAAAAAACTATCGCCAAATTATAAGATGGATGCCAATAATGGATGATCGTAAATGTCACATTCACTTGACATTAAACGCGATGCACGTGTTTGTTACGTGATCAAGTGATTTTTGCTTCAGCTTTTTATTTGTATTTTTATTAATGTTTTTTTCTAATTTATTTGTTCTTTCGTTATTTAAAATAAAAATTATGTCGATTTGTATAATTTGGGGAATAGTTTGGCAAAAAATCACGCATTTAATTTCTATCCAGCGCCACAAAATAGCCTGCATGAGAAAAAGTGAACTGATGTTAGGGTTGCATTAAATGTATATTAAATAAAAATAGGTACAGATGTCACAGACACACAGGGGTTTCTTTTCAGCACCAAAAGGGCGATTTTTTGCCTGGCGTGGTAACCTGCAAATTTTTGCTTTGAATGAAAACTTGGTGTTTTATAAAAAAATTAAATGTGCGTGTTAAATTAAAATAATGTGTACGATAATGGCAACTGTTTTTTTTTAACTTTATTTTGTTTTGTTTGTTTTTTTTTTGAGTGAAAAAAGAATAATGAAGTAGAAATGTAATACAGAATATTTTGTTCAACAATTTATTGTATTTTTTCATTTGAAATGAATGAAGCTGCATCCGAACGTAAACGTTGTTCAAACAGAGAACGTAGAGTCCGATGGCTAGCTCGGCAGTCGGAAGAAACATTAAATTCTATCCGAGAAGAAAATAGGGTACTTTTCGGTTAGCCGGGCGCCAGTGTTATAAATATATGTATATATACATGTACATTTATATATATTGTATATGTACACACACACATATATATATGTATACATATAGCTACTATATATGTATAAATATACATATATATGTATATATAGATATACATACATATGTACATATAACACTGGCGCCCGGCTAACCGAAAAGTACCGAAAATAGTTTACGGCATTCAAATCAAAGAGCTAATGAAAGCCATAGTGATCGATCTGTAAGATTATCTCATAACTGTTTGCGTACTTCTACACAGCGTTCAAGTGAAAATGAAGAACAAAGGTTAATCAGACGTAGTCATGATGCTGAACGTCATTCTCAGCGATTTTTGACTCAACGACAAAACTACTACGAAAATCAGCAACAATTAATTTCTGAAGCCTCTCAGTCTCAAGTTATTGAGCCTCATACGTGTGGGCAACTAAGCATTCTCTGCCAATTTTGCAAAGCGCGCCATTTTCAAGCTGAGAAACCCAGCGATGGAAATTTTAACAGTTGTTGCCATAAAGGTAAAGTTAGGCTTCCACAACGTCATCGGTTTCCACCACACCTCCAAGAGCAATTCAAATGCTCTTAATTATCGTAATTTCAAAGAAAATATTCGCTTATACAATAGTGCCATTTCATTTGCTTCTGTGGGTGCTAAACTTGCTAGAAATGCTCCGTGACACGGCCCTTATTGTTTTAAAGTTCAAGGCGAAATTTATCGCCGAACTTCCCACTTGCATCCTTCTATTGGCCAACAAAGAAAATTTGCTCAACTGTATGTTTTGGATACAACACAAGCTGTCGAAGAGCGTCTTAACATTCCCGAAAATGACATCTGTTTACCAAATGTTTTGCGTGAACTTGATTTGCTTATGCGGCAAAATCCTTATGCTCAAGTTTTCAAAAAATTGAGTGAGGTGGAGACTGAGCAGCAACAACATGCACAGAGATACAATTTATGTTAGCGTTAATATGGTATTGCGTCGAGATCGCCATTCAGACAATAGACGATATAATTTGCCGACATCAAACGAAGTAGCTATGGTGTTTCTAAATGACGATGGTGAACCACCCTTTCAACGCGATATCAGAATTTATCCAACAAATAAGACCAACCTTTTTAAACTTGAATATTTTAAGTCCTAATTTAGATCCAATGACTTATCCTATATTCTACCCAAACGGAGAGCCTGGCTGGGCAACAAATTTATCACTATCACCTTATCCAGGAATTTCACCTGGTTTTCGAAGTAATATATCAATGCTTCAGTTCAAAGTTGCTCAAACAGCGATTCGTGATAATGAGTTTAATCCAATATTGCATTGTGGAAAACTTGCTCAACAGTGGATAATAGACTCTCACTTACAAGTGGAAGCTAATAATCGCAATTTCATAAGACAGAAGCAAAAAAAACTTCATGCAGAAGATTATTCTGGCCTCAGGGACTTTGTAGCCCAAGGAGCCGCTGATGCAGGTGTTACTGCTGGAAAAACCATAATTCTACCTTCTTCATTTCAAGGGTCTTCTAGAAATATGAGAGAGAGATACAATGATGCTATGTCCATTGTTACAAAGTTTGGACAACAAGATGTGTTTTGTACATTCACGTGCAATCCACAATGGCCAGAAATAGTCAAAAATCTACTGTCCGGACAAACGTCATCAGACAGACCTGATTTAATAGCGAGAGTGTTTAAAATCAAACTATCAGCATTAATGAATGATATAACAAATGCTGAACTATTTGGTAAAGCTGTGGCCTTTGTATATACTATTGAATTTCAAAAAAGAGGTCTTCCACATGCTCATGTTCTTTTAATTCTAGCAGAGCCCTATAAATTCCGTAGTGCTGCTCAAGTTGACCGTTGTATTTCTTCGGAGTTACCAGATCCTGACACTTATCCACGATTATCAGAAATTGTTCTTCGTACTATGGTCCACGGGCCATGCGGAACTTTGAATCCGAATTCTCCATGCATGGATAGTAATAAATGCACAAAAGATTTTTCAAAAGAGTTTCAAGAAACAACTAAAGTCAATCCGAATGGTTATCCACTCTATCAAAGACGACAAGGCCCAACTGCTATAGTTCGCGGCAAACAGATAGGTAATCGCTTCATCGTACCATATAATGCATATTTACTGCTAAAATATGACGCGCACATCAATATTGAAGCCTGCATGTCCATCAAATCTATTAAATACATTTACAAGTACATATACAAAGGTTATGATGCAGCAAATGTAGTAGTTCACGCTGGAAATAATGAAAGTAACGAGTTTGTGTATGATGAACTGTCGTCACATGTTGATTCTCGATATGCGAGTGCACCAGAGGCAATGTGGCAGTTATTGGAAAATGAAATGCATGATCGTTCTCATGCAATAATTCGTCTTGCCATTCATTTGCCTTTAAGACAACAGGTTTATTTTCATGCTGGTAGTGAAAATGCTGCTCTGGAACAAGCTGCCAACCGCGAAACGATGCTGACTGCTTGGTTCAAGTTGAATAGAACAGATAATGAAGCGAAACAATATCTTTATGTTGATATACCATGTCATTATGTATGCGAGAAAAATGCTTGGAAAAAACGACAAAGAGGAGGCGATAAAATTGTTACAAGATTATATTATGTTAATCCAAAAGATATTGAACTTTTCTGCCTTCGGTTACTTCTCCTTTATGTTCCTGGTGCTACATGCTTTGAAGATTTACGAACATTTGATGGAAATCTATACAACACATTTCAAGAAGCTGCACGTGTACGTTGTCTTCTTGCTGAAGATAATGAATGGGATCAATGCTTATAAGAGGCTACTTTAACTGCAATGCCATTACAAATACGTCAAACTTTTGCATTTATTTGTATATTTTGTAATCCAACAAATGCAGCTAATTTGTGGGGAAAATATAAAAATTCAATGAGCGAAGATTACTCAAGAACTTATAATGAATCAGCTGCTCAGGACCGAGCTTTGCAAGATTTGCATTTTGGAATCTCGTGGATTAAACTGCACATCATTTAATCTTACTACACCCGATATACTGCAGGAAATTCAAAATGAAGAATTCGATTATTTTAATGAAGCTGAAGTAGCTGTTGAACAAATAGCAACTTTAAATTTCTTACAACTAGAAGCTTTCAACCAAATAAAATCAGCTCTTGAAAGTAATTCTGTTACGAGACGTTGCTTTTACTTAGAGTGTCTTTTAGGATCTGGTAAAACATATTTGTACAACGCACTCATACATTTTGTTAGAGGTAAATACCAAGTAGTACTTCCACATGCAACAACAGGAATTGCATCAATATTATTAGAGGGTGGCAAAACTGTTCATTCTGGCTTCAAATTACCAGTGCCGATTTTAGAAACTTCCACATCTGCCATTCGAACGTCTTCAAGTGAAGTTCAAATATTACGTGTAACAAAATTAATTATAATTGATGAAGTGACAATGATGTCATGCCATGCTCTTCGTTGTATAGATGTCTTACTGTGGGAAATAATGTTGAATGACATGCCTTTTGGTGGCAAGGTTATGTTATTAGGTGGAGGCTTCCGCCAGACATTGCCAGTTGTTATAAGAGGAAACAGAACAGAAATTATTGAAACATGCTTGAAATCAAGCCCACTTTAGCAAGAATTTATACAACTTAAACTATCTGAAAATATGAGATCTGAAGGGCAAAATTCCTTTAATGAGTGGCAGCTTAAAATTGGTGAAGGAAAAATACCCGATATATCAAATTTACCTGCAGGTACAATAGAAATTCCACCATCAATGGTTTGCAAAGATTCAATTACTGCAAGTGTATATGGAGATCATATAAACTATACTGATTTTGAACAACTTGAACAAAAAGTAATTTTGACAACAAAAAACAAACATACATTATCATTAAATAACAAAATTTTGAATTTGCTGCCTGAAGATGGAAGAACTGTGCAGATTCAGTCATGTCTGACAACCAAGAAAATGTTAATAATTATTCACCTGAGTTCTTGCATGAACAAACTCCATCTGGGATGCGTCCTCATAAGCTTACTCTGAAAAAAGGAAGTATCATCATGCTTCTCTGAAACATGAATCCAAGAAAAGGATTATACAGTGGAACCAGATTAATTGTGCACTCTCTCCACAAACATTTTATTGATGCTTTCATTTTAACCGGAACAAATCAAAATGATAGAGTTCACATACCGAGAATTGATTTGACACCAAGTGAAACTTCTCTACCTTTCATTCTTAAACGCCGCCAATTTCCAGTTATACTGTCATTTGCAATGACGATAAATAAGTCACAAGGACAAACATTTTCTACAGTTGGCCTGTATTTAAAAGAACCGTTTTTTTCTCATGGACAACTATATGCAAGTATTTCAAGATGTAAAGAGGAAGAGCAGTTAAAAATTTATGTGGAAGGTACTGAAGAGCAAGGTCGGCTTTTAAATAATGAAAAGGATTTTACAAAAAACATCGTATATCCTGAAGTTTTGTGAACAAATTTTAATTTCATTTTTTCTGTATTCATTATTACATAGTTTTTCATAAATTCATTTTGTTTTTAAATTGTGTTATTTTCATCTATTACTGCGGAACAAGAGAGGAAAACTCATATTCTTGCACATGTCTTTTATCCCTTTAAGACCTGACCTACACAACTGTGTAGGTAATCCTAGGGCAAAAGGAAAAACAATTTCCTCTTTCTGGCACTAAAGCAGACCAAACAATTGTGTGGATCCTCCCTTGACGTCACCTGAGATCGAAAAAAATTTAAAATATATTTTTTCAATTAAATATGATCTTATTAATTTGGGTTAAAAGCCAAGATTTTTAATTTCTACCAAAACCCTTCAGGTCTTAAAGGTTTATATATCTTTCTATCTCATTTTCCGTCATTTTTGACGGGCTATCTTTCTAGTATATACATATTGTACATTTCCATATAGCAGTGTGGCAAGTTGTGAAGTAATTTCTCAGAAAAATATACCAGTACTTTCGTATAAAGAAAGTCCCCTAATTTAAATGCAGGATTTAATAAGGCAATTTTTGTAATTTGATCTTATCTCTTCTTTTTTATCTACATTCTTTAGTACGCTTCTTCCATTAGAAAACCTTTATAGATTTCTTTTTCTGTGTATTATTTTACTACCGATATTTTACTACCTGACTTTTTTTAAAGTTATTAATAAAAGATGTTAACATAAATTGACAATACATGAAAGAACAAATTTCAGAGATGATTTTTATAGTTTTAAAAAATCTTATTTAAGTTTTAATGATAGGTTGACGTTTGTTTGAAACATGATAAATGTTAAATATTTATGCATCATCCATCATCATTAAAATCATCCGAATTTTGTTTTAAATTTTTCCTGCGAGTAACTCTTTCATAAATCAATCAACTTAAAGAGGGTTCTTTATATATTTTGCCAAAAAATTATGTTATAAGAATAGTAGATTAAAAATACGCTGCATTATAAAACTAGAGTTATTTTTGCTGACTACCAAGGGTTATGTGTTTCATGCGTATCTGGATATGCGGAATTCTTTATACTCTCGAAACGTCCCAACGGCTGGATGGATTTTAATGAATGAGATCTCTATCAGATATAGTTTTGTTAAGAGTACAGTGCGCTCCCTGGTGGTGGAATGTGGAATTAAAAGAACGCGATTTTATTTAAATTAGGAAATCCAACACGGCGATCTGTTTGACACTTTAAGATATTTTATAACACATAATAAAAAGTTCTCAAAAGAATGGCGCGAGAAAATTTCGTGGGGGGCGTGGCGCAAGTTTTTTTTTTTTTTTTTTTTTTTTTTTTTTTTTTTTTTACCATAGCGTTTTTCACCTTTTTATGTGCGGTTTTTGAGGATTTAATAATTATAAATTATATCAATTTGGCTTTATTAATTAAAGAATAAAGTGTATTGAAAGGCATGTTGAACGAAACCCTCTGTTCGAACTGTGATCACAATTTCCCGCTTGTTTATAATTAGAATAGTTTTTTTTATTCTGATTATTTCAGTGTTTATAATCTCATAGTTCGATAACATATTTGATAAATTTGTGTTTTATTTAAATTGTTGTTTTTATTTATTTGTTTATTTATTATGAAGAGTTAATTTCGTTATTAAATATTAGCAACGCTAAACTATTTAAATTGTTTTAAGTGCAAACGGGTTAATGATCCTAAATCGAACTGCACGTGTTATATATATATATATATATACATATATACAGTAGAACCTCGTTCTATCGTTTTTCAAGGGGTGCATGAATAAAAACGATGAATGCGGGAAAACGACAAATGCGGGTAAACGTCAAAACACGAAAAAAAAATAATGTCTATGCATTACTAATACATGAAATGTGTACAGTATACATAAATACTAATTTGTTGCATTCCAAACTGTAAATTAAATAAATCGAAGTTGCGGAAAATTGATATTTATTTTAAAAAATCAATATTAAAAAAAAAGTAATTTTATATTGGGTTTTTCGTTTATTTTTTACATGAAACAACAAAATTTCAAGATTTACAACATTTTTCTAGTCATTTTCTTTAATTTCATGTGTATCTATAAAAGTTCGTACAGTTTCAAATGCCGTAATTGCATCAGACAGGCTTGGCACTGGTGTAGTCTGAACTTCGTCGGCATGAACATTATCATCTGCTTCTTCGCCATTATTTTCATTTTTTGCATCATCACACATTTCTTCTATGCTTAGGACACATGTCGCAACATCTTGATCAACGGAAATATAATCGCTAAATTTCACACCCGATACATCCTCTGCTGCGCGCAACCACTCTTCATCTGCATTTATCGTCACCTTCATCATTATTTTCTTCCCCTTCTGTTGAACCTTATACATAAATTTTTCGTACAAAACCGCATTTCACGAAACAATTCTGGATGGCTGGAAGAGGTTAGTTCATGCCACGCTGAAAGTACAAAGTGAATAGCCTGCAGAAGGTCTGTTTTTGGAGTGAGTTCTTTTGCTTGTTCCATTAAACATAAAGATCTTTTCATCAGGCATCTCCTGTAAAATTTCTTAAAATAGTTGCTTACCCCGGCATCAAGAGAGACAGATGTACAAATAGATGGGAAAAAAACTGACTTTTATATTTGCGTATCTGGTGAATGAGTTGAACAATTGTCAATAAATCGAAAGATTTTACCTTTTTGAGCGCTGATTAATCTATCAAAATCATGAAGAAATTTTGTAAAATATTATTTTCCATCCATGCTTTGGCATTCGAATGGCAGACTACTGGTAGTTTCTTTACATTCTTGAAGCATCGAGGTCAAGCAGATTTACCAATAACGAGGGGTACTCCTTTGTCAGAACCGTCCTTATTTGTGCATAGGAGCACTGTAAATCTTTCTTTGGGATGTTTTTCCCCATGACAAGACTCTCCTTTTCCTTTGAACGCTAGCATTCTCTTTGGCAAGCATATATAAAACAGTCCTGTTTCGTCTGCGTTATAGATGTCACAAAACTTGTAGCCTTCTAGTAACTTCGGAAGTTTTTCGAACCACATTTCTATGGTATCAGTATTTACTACTGCGGCACTTACACCGCATAATTTCCTGGATACCAATCCATGGCGAATTTTAAAACGTGAAATCCACCAAGAGATGTCTTTCCAAATCACTGTAAGTAGACATTTTGTTAGTTTTTCTCTTTTTAGAAGAAGTTCCATTCTTATCAGTCTGCTCTCTAATTTCTTTCTTTTTCAAAATTATCGAATTCAGAGTTGAAGGCGATATACCCAAACATTTAGCGATGTTATTTTTTTTTCTCAAAAGGATTCTTTTCCACCTTATCTATGATGAGAAGCCTTCATTCTATAATTCGGATTTGTTTTGCCTTTTTTAAAATTCCCAGAACGCATTAAATTGAAAGCTCACACTCTTGAAATTAAACACATGCACGACATACGACAGATTAGCCAGGAATGTGAAATAATGTGGCAGCTGGAGGTTGGAGCCGGCCAAAGTGGATGCATCCACCCTCCCCTTCACACAGAATATCATAACCCATTCTGTAAACAGAGCACTTATTCCGCATTAATTTACTTGCACGTACATACTTGTCACAAGTCACAATATCAGCGCTAATCCCTGTAAATCCCCCCCTAAAACAACACAAATGAATTATTTTAGGATAAAAGAATTAATTCGGGTTTTGTATGTCATATCGATCCGCTTGATCTTCAATGTCATTTCGGTGAGAAGAAAAATTTTACAACGATGAATGCGGGAAAACCACTTTTTGAAGAACGACGTATGCGGGTTTCGTTAACAATATTTAAATATGATTTGTGCAGGGACCATAGAAATAAAACGATTAATGCGGGAAAACTATATATATATATATATATTAAATCATCCTTTGAAATTATTTTAAATACTAGCAAAACCCGCCGTTTGCTCAAGTAATGCTTGAAATATGCCAAGTGCTATTTGTATGTCTAATTTTTATAAAAGAAATTATACTTTTAGGAATAATTCAAGAATTACTTATTAAGGCACAGTCTGACTAAACTTCATTTTTACACTGTATTAGGCAGAAAATAGATTTAAATTAATAAGTAAAACTAAAACTAATTCTAAATAAATGAGAATTTACAAAGTATTTTAAAGCTTTTATGATCATTTCATACACTCATATCAGTATTCATTTGAAGTTTTGAATTTTTTAGTAACCGTTCTTAGTACGCAATTGCATCTTATAAAATTATCAATATGTCAAATGCCAAGCTGAATGTTTCTACCTCTCTGGTGGTAGTGGCACTAACATAAAATACCTATGTTGAATCAGAGACAGTCACCCTTAATTTGCCAACATGAATTTTTAAATCGGTTTGGTATTTCCTAATATTCCATAGAAAACGTAATTAAGAAAGTTTTTAAAGGTTTGTTTAGAATGTTTGTTTTTTTCTTCCAACTCTAGGTGACAGTAGCACCGGTATAAAATATAGACTGTGCATGATCAGATGCTGTCACCATAAATTCGCAACTGTTATTTTTGTAATCTGTTTTTATTTCCTGAGATTGCATACAAATCATAATTCAGGACTATTTTAGAATGCATTTTGCTCCTTCCCTTTTCTTCACAGCTTTTAAATTTCGGATTAATTTTTCACAGTTCTTAGAGGTCATTTATATTTTATAAGCAACTACAATGCCATATTTCAAGTTTCTAGCCTCTTCAATATCACAGAAATCGCAATTTAGTACGCTTATCGCTCCTGTAAATCTCTGGTGGTAGTGACACTGACGATATGACGACATGATAGCTTAAATTTGAGTAGGCTCTATCACCACCAATTTGCAACCATTGTTTTTGAAATCGGTTTAGTATTTCATAAGATTGCATAAAAATCGTAATTTAGAACGTTTTTAGAACGTTTTTCGCTCACACATCTTTTTAGATTTCGAATTTTATTTCGACGGTTCTTAGAAACCATTCCCATCATTTAAGTAATTTTCATGAGAAATTTCAAAATGTTAGACTCCTCAATTTTTCAAAAAAAAAAAAAAAAAAAAAAAAAAAAAAAAAAAAAAAAAAAAAAAAACAAGATTTAGAACATTTTTTGCTCCTGCAAACCTCGGGTGGTAGTGACATCAACACAAAATAAAGCCTGTGTTGGCGCACAGACTGTCACCCTTAATTTGTAACAATTACATTTGAAATCGGTTTGATATATCCTGAGACTGCGTACAAATTGCAATTTAGAACGTTTTTAGAAGCATTTTGCGCATTTTCACCCCTTTTAAATTTCGAATTTTTTAGACACTGTTTTTAGAGAGCATTTACATTTTATAAGTAATTACTATGCCAAATTTCAAGTTGCTAGCCCCTGCACTCACACAAAAATCACAGTTTAGAACGTTTTTTGCTCTTGCAACCCCACGGTGGTAGTGACACAAACGTGAAATAAAGCCCAAGTTTGACCAAGGGTTGTCATTATCAATTTCCAAACGTCACTTTTGAAATTGGTTTGGTACTTCATGAGATTGCACAGAAATCGCACTTTTCGCCCATTTTCACTCTTTTTAAATTTCGATTTCTTTAGGAAATGTTCTTAGAAATAATTTACATCTTTTAAGTAACTACCATGCCTAGTTTCAAGTTGCTAGCCCCTACATAATCACAAAAATCGCAATTTAGAAAGTTTTTTGCTCCTGCTACCATCTGGTGGTAGTGGCACCGACATAAAATACAGCCTATCTTGGAGCAAGGGCTGTCACCATCATATTCACACCATTACTTTTGAAATCGGTTCGGTACTTGCTAAGAATGCATAAAAATTGCCATTTAGAAGGTTTTTTGAACGGTTTTCACGCATTTTCAACCCCTTTTAAATTTCGATTTTTTAAAAAAATTTTCTTAGAGATTATTTACCACGCCAAATTTCATGTTTCTAGGCCCTTCAGTAACACCAAAAATCACATTTTTAGAAAGTTTTTTACTCTTGTATCCTCTTTGGGGTAGTGGCATGGAGATAAGTTTTAGCCTATGTTGGATCAGCGACTAACACAATCTGTTTGCTAACATTACTTTTGAAAACGGTTCGGTAGTTTTAGAGATTACCTCCTACAAATAAACAAACAAACAAACTTTACTTCCTCTTCCTTATAATATTAGTATAGATTATAATAACTGAGTAAATTGAAATAGAATTTGTATACAAATTTCATCTGAAAATACATTTGTTTCCGTATTCTATGCAGTTAAAAGAAAAATCATGCGATGTATAGAAGCAATGAAATTTTCGAAAAATTATAAATTGATTATTTGATCGTTGTCACCATCTCGTCAATATAAAGTCAACTTTACTAAAGTATACGTGTTTTCTTTATAATATAAAATTATTTGCCTGTGGATCGTTCATATTTGTTCGTTTATACGATGAAAAGTCAGTAAGTACGCTACAAAAGCCAAACAAAAAGGAAAACCAAGATACATACTTGAAAAGCGTTATTATTTCTCTAAACAAACGCCATTCACATTGGTATATTTGTCTCATCTCTTTAAGAGTTTTCCAGTAATTTCTGAATGAAAGTCTTTGGGCTGTTTCTCTCAGTCATTTATGTACCGCACATTCAAAGGTCTGCATCAGTCGGCTGTAGGCTAAACCATGAGAACGTCCTATTGCAGTTTCTATTCTCTCTATTGTTGTTCGTCTGTAAGCTCTAAACGTTTCTTCATCTTTCTGTATTGTTTCTACTGTCACAGTCTCAAGAGCACGACCACTTCGTCAATAACTTTTGAACGCCCCTGCTCATCTTGTACAACTGAGGTCTCATAAATTGGAAATTAAGATCTTACTGGTGGATAGTAGTGTCACTTATTAGCATATTTGGAAACAAATACCAGTAAATTCCAACCTCTCATATCGGTTTGAATCCTACTTGCTTACTTTCCATCGTTTTTATTGTGGCGTCGTTTATTAGTAGATTTACTAAATTGGGAATTTGAAAAAAGGTTATAAAGTATAATCAATTATGAAGCTTATAACTTACACATCATTATACCTACAGAATATTTATTTATTTATTTGTTTTAGCAACAAAAATTTACTTTAAAATTTTTTTGTGAAAATATTTTTTGCCTAACCACTGGTATGCTTTATACACTGGGTATTGTTAACGGGTCTGCTTTACTATAGGTATAGAGTTACGTAATGGAACAACAGACTTTAGACTGCTTTCAATGTTTTTATTTCAAAATTATAAATCATAATCTTAAGTTATATATTTAAAAAATAATAATTATATATATATAAATATATATATACCCAAAGGAAAAGTAGGGTACCGATGCAGTCTAAATAGAATTCCAACTGTTAAAATGCTACTTTTAAAAACAGTTTTATGGAATAGATCATCCGTTCCCTTATATCCACTAAAGTATTAAAAGTAAAAGCTAATATTCGAAGAAAATACCCATTTCTTACGTCTTTTTTTTTTTTTTTTTTTTTCGAAATGGTGTTTGTTCTGTCATGAAGTAAGATAAGTTTCTTGATGTATAAATATCAACAACTGGAATATTTTGAATTTGCTGACGTGTAAATATCTACCGAGTTGGAAATAAATAGAAATTCATGGAAAAGTAAAATTACAATTTCTTTATCAAGTACATTGTTTAAATAGTCTGATTAAAGTAAAATTGTTTTTATTAAAATAAATTTGCAGAAAGAATAGTTATTACGTCATTTTTCTCTAATTTTGGAAAGGTATTTATTTTGTCATGAAGTAAGATAGATTTCTTGATATATCAATATGAACAAATGAAATATTTTGGAACTACAGAATTGAAAGTATTTACCGAGTTCTAAAAAAATATATAACAATTCGTGGAAAAGTAGAATTAAAATTTCTTCATCAAGTACTTTTCTTGTAGTAGTGGGATTAAATTAAAAACACTTTTATTAAAATATACTTGCATAAAGAATGGTTTTATCAATCTGCTTTGAAAGTTAAATTCAATCAAAAAGTGACCCCATAAATATTTGCTAGAGTGTGTTTTGATTCACATATTTTATTCGGAAATATATAACTGAAGTATTTTGAAGCATGAAATAATTAATAATTTGGTCGTATTTGCATAAAAATACACAATTGAATTACTACTTGTAAATCCATAATCATTAAAATAAATTATTTGCATTTTCAAAAGTATCTTGAAAATACATTGGAAAATGCCTACAATAATTTATATACCTAAAACGAAAATAATACACCTTGCAAGATTATGAAAGTCTTTCCAACATTAAAAGAATATACAATAGTGCGATGTAAAATCACATATAGTTTTAAATTATCTTATTTTCCTTTAATAAATTTCTAACTTTTTTTATTAATTTGAGTTTTATTTAAACCCAATGATTTACCATTCAAAATAAATGAAAGAAATAATTATGCTACTTCTGTCGTTAACAGCTTTCTATCTATCTTTAATAATAGCACGGAATAAACAACATTTTCATCAAATTCATATAAAAATAAAAGAAATGTGCTGGCTACAGAAATACATCTGCTTTTTTTTTAGGGTTCGTTATTATTCTAGATTTATGCATTTGTTCCTCGGACGTTAAAATACTTTAAAAATATTTTATACATAATAATTGACAAGAAAGTTAGGATTAATTTAATAATAAACTCCATCATATCAAACCGACTCTCGTGACCTGGACTCCGAGTTATCCAAGTAAAATTGATGTTCCTACATCTCGTCTGAGAATTGCGCATTCGTGAATCACTAATAAACATCATTTACTTCGGCAGGAAGCACCTACATGCACTCTATATCACTTTGATAGCCTTACTGTTCACTATCTTTTAACTTACTCTCCGGTTTTATTACACTTGTATAGAACGTATTTTAATTCATCATCACCTACGTTGACAATCCTCATTGGGGGAACTCCTCATGGGGCACTCTTCACTTTTTTACATCATGCAGTTTTTAATTATGAAATATAATTTTTTCTACATACTTTACGGTTTTAACAATTAATTCACTTCATTCTTTGCACTTGTTTGACTAAATCTGGAAGGGATCCCACATCCAGATGCCATTTCACATTGAAATATCGTTACCTATTAGCTTTACTATTTAACAATTGATAAAATTCTTTCTCCATATTTTCAACACTACATCTGGATGAGTACCACATACAGAGCTTTTTGGATGTATTACTATTTATAGATATTTCTTTCTATGTCTTTTAAATCATTTTTTAGCACTATGTCCCCAGAGGGATTTTGAACCGTTAAACACCAACCAACCAACCAACAATCGAGATTTATGCATTTGTTTCTCTGCGATTCATATTATATTTAAGCGGAAGCCTCTGCATATTATTTTGTCTATATATGAATTTCTTATCGGGTTTCGAAAATTTTAATGATGTATTGCTGACTTGCTTTCAGTGCTGCAAACTTAGCAAATTTATCCTTATAAAATCAAGTGCTCCCTTAGGTTCACATTTTGCCGAAGTTTATGATTCATGTGATCTCATCAAATTAAATAAGCCAGTAAGTCAAAGGTACTTTCTGTGGCGTATGATTATGATCAGTCCTTCTCTGATTGCTCTATATAGTGCGGAAAAAACAGACCCAACATACAAGGTACGTGAAATCAAAATGGTTAGTACATAAGGATAGAACTATTACTTCGCCACGCGTTATGAAGAATGGCATAATGAAGTAACATTGATTTATTTTAATAAAAGTAGAGGATGAGAATAAATTTTGACAATAACACCGTGCTCGAATTATTCAACGTCGTAGATGTTCTTAGGATTAGTATTTTTGCTTTAAAAAATCGTAATTGGTGACATTATTTATATTTAAATTTAAAATATTCTTAAAATCAATTTTTATCTGAAAAGAAAGAAAATAAGAGAATCGTTCAGAAGAAAAGAAATAAAATGATATAGATATAATCAGTTTTTATTTTCATTTAGTTATATGCTTATTCATATATTTATTCATAATCGATTCAATATTTGGATTCCATATCAAAATTCATATTATTAACTTTATAAAAAAATTGTACTACACATTACATAAGTAAATTCCTATCTTCTAATCGAAATTCTTAATTGAATCTACTCACAGCACAAATCCACTAAACGGGTTAATTAGCCAAAATATTAATAATTATCTCGTTTATTATATATAGGTATATTTTTTGACATCATTAAATATATATTGAGTAATTATTAAAACGTATCTCACCCAAGACTCAGTCTGTGTAAAGGTTTGCTGTTTATCTATGGGAAATTATATAGTCCGTGTGATTAACACATATGAATTGTCCATCAAATTCATAAAAGTTTATGATTATTCCTTCGATGCACTAAGTTGATTTGATTCAATATAGATGTTATTACACGTCGATCACGCACAATGTTGTTGTCACACACAATGTCGACCAACAAGATGATTCGAAGTCCCTAAAATTCTTTTCCTATGAATTTCTCATGATACGGTCTGCATACCTTCCGTCTGGGATTGCTGCTAAGGTGAGTTATTCTTCAGTATATCTTATCGATTATTCTGAAGGTTTCTTTCCGTTGCTTAGTTATCAGACTCTTCATATAGCATGTTCCAAGCTGCTAATAACTGCATCTTTCTTGCAGTCGTGACTTTTCTGAATGTTGCTGGAATCTTAGGCATTCGCGAGATATCTGCATCACTCTGTTTAGCTGTTTCCGTGAATTGGAACTGAAGTATAAGGCGAAACTTTAGAAGATTATGCGTTACCGAATGAAAGTTTAGAGGGTTCTTCTTAAGTACACCAGTTTGGAGTTAAAGCTAAGTCTTAATAAAGCATATCATTCTCTATTCTTCGCTGAGACTTCGTACATAACAACGTTTCGGTATCACAACATAGAGTCTGAGTAATGCTTACGTTCTGGAATCGAGGATGAGATTTTTAATACTAGCACCATCATTTTAGAAAGTGAGATGAGATGCTTTATGAGTGAACAACATTTCAAATGGGAGCTTAGGGTCTTAATGATTTTTCTAACTTGTTTTTGACACCTAACTTAGGCAGGACTTATTCCTGATATTATTATTTTATTCTTATTGGTTGCTTCATTTTGCCTCCTATTGGTAAGTGTCATTATGGATACTTATTCTCACATATCCCTCTCTTGGGCGTGCGCCTTTTTTTCCTCTTTGCATCTCTAATTTTTACGATGTAGGGGTTCTAACTCCTCACGAGGGTCACAAGCAAAGTATCGTCGTGTAAAAATATAATTATAAAATAAATTCGATATTTTTATTCCTCATTTTTTTACCAATGTAACGCTACCAAGAAGTATATATTTATTTTTATATATACAGATTATAAAATTATAATTATTAATTGATAATTGTTATTTGGTATTTTTCCCTTATTTATTTTATTTTATTTTACATTTCGGAAAGAACAAACTTTCAAATATTCTTATAAATTTTTGTTGAATACTATTGTATTGTGAAAATTCTATAAATATTTATAATTATAAAAGCAAGCATTTTGTATAGTTCATATCTATGCGACACTCTACTGTTAAGATATAATATTAAACGTGGCTCTGCCAGCTACATGTGTTAAGCATCCAATTTAGATTGTTGTCTGTTACTTATGCATTATTATGCATTATTATGAAACCTGGACATTTAAAGTATTTTTTGTCTATTCCTGACTTACACTTTTGGCCAAGTGTGCCATTTTTGTTTATTCGTATTTTTCGAAGAGCTGAAATATCTATAGAAACAAATTTTAGCTCTCACGTACAAGACATCCTTATTACAATTATATTTTTATCTCTACATTTATTACATATATCACGCGTAGTCTAACTTACTCTCGATATCTGAACGGTTTTAATGGGTATGAGAACTTTGCTATAAATAGAATTACTTAGTAAAAAATGCATTCACATGCTAATTACAAATTTCATGTATCATACGTAATCTAATTATTAATTTTAATTTTCATTCTGTCTTTTAAAATTATTTTTTTTCCTCAACTTAACCGAATCCTCTTGTTTTTATACCCTCTTCTCGATCACATTAAACTAAAGTATCATAATAATAATAAATTATTAATCAATGATTTCGACGTTTTGTAGTTGTGATATATTAAAGTATCTTTAAATTAAATGTTTCGCGCTTGTTTAGTATAAACATTATTTTTTAACATGGGAACTTTTTTTTCATGCGGAGGTAGTCTGAAAGATTATTAACAATGAGAAGTACAGCAGCAATCACCATGGAATATTCAGTCAATGAAAGATGTCACAATTTGTGTTTTATTTGTTCTTTATCCCATTTAGTTTAATGAGAACTGAAAGTCTTACACGATGTTGATATTATGGTTCTGAAAGCTTTTAAATCCTTAAGACTACTGCTGCGGATTATAATCCATCCTTAGCCGCACTTTACATGGTGATCTTATTTTTAAAAATCGGTTGTCATTATACAAATTTATGCAGTGCATTTTCAACAAAATTGTAAGATATTCACTATTAAGTATATTAGCGAATCACTATCTAATTCAAAATAATTTACTTTTTTTTCTTGGGGGAATGGGGTACGCCCGAAGATGTAAACTACAAGATTAATTACGTAAAAATGCACATTTTGATCAAATTACAAAAAAAGAACATACATTTTTTTGTACATTTCTTTCCATTTAATTATTTTCCTCAATAATTTATTAAAAGCATTTTTGTGTTTATGAAATCAGAGATTTGTGATTTTATAATTCATTTAATTTAATCATGTAAGAATAGAATTATATATTTTTCTACTTAATAACTAAAAAATAACAGAGAATTGAAAAAAAGAGTCTAAATTTTTATTAAAAGCCTTTTTCATAAATATGCGTTATTATCAATGCATTTATATAATGAAAAAACGAATAGCTGAAGTAATTTGGAAAGCTCTTTGTGAAAATAAGTTCTTTTTTATTTTCATTAATTGAATTTTTTAAAATAAAGAATAATAATTTACAATGTTTTCAGTCCTTACCGGATTATGAAAAAGCCTTTTATTTCACACAAAAATTGTTATTTTGAATAAATTTAAAATAAATGTAGTTTTACTTTTAAACATAATTATACAACGTATTATTCTGATTAAAAAATACATATCAATAAAATAAATTGAGAGAAAACTTTAAAGAAAGATTTTAAATGGTAATGCACCTGCATTATTTTGCATCCAGCTTCTGTACTATTAAAATATTAATAAAGGAGATTGATATTGTCATAAAGAATATATGATTTCAAATTTTATTATATAGTCAGGAGGGAATTTTAATATGCTAATTACTCTTTGACTTATTTTATGTAAGTATTTATTAATGTAGTATTTCTTTATTAGAAATTCAATATATGATAAAATATATTAATTGTTATCTACTTCCATGCTTTTTTCTATACATTTTGACAAATAATGTAAACAAAAGAAAGAAACAGAAACAAATATATCAGGTAATCTTACTTAGTCCTACGCTCTATATAACATATGTTGATTTCTTTGTAGTTCATCAGGAACTAAATCGCCGAAAGGCTGATAAAGGTTATAAACGTGAAATGAATGTTTGCAAATAAAAAGAAAATTATTTAAAAGGGTGCTTTCGATAACGCGACAATAGTCAGCATTAAATTTAAGGCAGAAAATTCAGGCGTACTTCATTGGTATGAGGCTAATAAGAGAAAGTATAACTGTCCATAATATCCGATGAGCATAATAAATGTCAGAAGAACATTTAAATTGTTGAAAAAGACGAGTAATGATAACTCGGCGTTGTTGATGTTGATAGCGGGTATTAAAACAAAAAGCACTACAAAGATGAGCACACAAGTCGCAAAAATACAAGTTGGCATCTGTGGTAAAGCATTCATATGCTGCAGTAGAGATAGGTGACTAATGACGAAGAGTTACTTTTTACACATGGAGCAGTCATGGTGGGTGATGATGGTACCACCCGGAGAGCCATGATGTTGAAGGCGAAAAAACTTGTTTCGAAAAAGAGTGACCCCTAAAATCGGGCCTTAGTTGCTGATTGAGATTTTTATTGATTGAAAGCTGAAACTCAACATTCAGCCAAGTCTAAAGAAATGTAGAATAAGCAAGAAATAATAAGTATTTTAAGTCCAAGGATTTATGTACAGAGTCGAAAAAAGTCTTATTTAGCTGGCTAGAAGTAATACAGTTGATATACGAAGAAGTTTTTGAACAGTCCTTGTCCGTATTCTCAACTCCAGAACCGACACAGCGAGCATTATTTGGGCAATCTTTCGACAGGTGGCCAAGCTTCTGGTGATTGTAACATCTGTAAATAGTTGTGTGGCATCTGATCCTATATTGGATATACCTGAGAAAAAACCATCAGAATTTATAAGTATCTGTAAGATACTTCGGGAAATGAGGAAGAACATTACAAGAATTAGTACAATCTGGAAGTTTGGAAGAATGAGCTCGGAGAATGAGCTCGGAGAATGCGAAAATCGTATGGATTGAAAAGGTAATTCTTAGCAACGGCAACGTTAATATTGTTTAAAGGTAACGAAGATGGGACATTTAAAAGAATGAATTTCTGATGCTGAGAAGAATGATGCAGACAGTTCCATGTTTCATAGAACATACTGACTGAGGCAATATACTGACACCCTTTCAAAGATTGGCAAATGCATGACTATTGTTTATTGCTTTTACTATTTTGAAGTTTGATAAGATGTGTCCTTAAATTGAATGTAGAAGGTTATCCATCTGTAACAAGTGATTTGGTTTGTCTGCAATGTATCAACAATGCATCTGCAAATGCCTCCCCCACATTCGTTAAATTATCTTGTCTCTAGGTCTCTAGCATCACTGAATTAGCTCACTGTAGCATCATTAGCACTGCGTCAATAAGCTCTTTTAAAAGGAAGTAAGAGAGCTTGTTTTGCTTGTTGTTGTACGTCGAAATTGCCACGATCGAGTTCCTGAAATTGCAGTTTACTCTGGATAGTCGTGTCTATATTATTTTACGGGTGATACCTGAACTTGGGTGAAACTAAGTTTTATAACACTCTCTTTGGGTATATATGTATATATAGCATAAACTTAACAGACATGTTTAGTGTTAAGTGCAACACCATTTATATTTGAAGATAATGGTGTGAGTGCATTTGTTGCAGAACAATTGATTCGATTAACCATGCTTTGGGAAATATTATCAGACATAATGATGACAAGATTAATTTTGTTATACGTCCGCTGAAAACTGAATTCTAAATATAAATATGTGAAGTTAAAACGGAATATATATATAATTAAGAAGACTAAATGCAATATTATATGATTTAAAAATGTGATCAGGTGGAAAAGCAAATCCATCATCAAGAAAAAGGAATACACCTGAATGAAAGAGAGTGTAAAATAGTTTTTATAGGAAAAGCAAAAACTAGAAACCAAACCTTCCGAAAATGACTAACATAAATAGCATACCTAAAATGGGGAGAAAAATAAAATAAAATAAAAATAAAAAGGTCATATAATTAAACTTTTACGAGAGAAGGTAAAGCAATGAAAAATGGTGCAAAAATAAATTGGTCTACCCGCAGATGCAAAGCACTAGAAGTAATAAAAATATGTATAAAAGAAGTGGGTGTTCAAAACAATATTTCAAAATTAGCGATTCTTCAAAAGGTTGACCCCATTTTCAATTAGTTTAATTCTTTTTCTTTTAATACGGCAATGAATATAATCATGATTCTCAATAATTGACCTGTTTATTTAGAAAGATTATTAATTTATTTTTCACATATTTAAACTTAAAATTATTAAAGCAGAAAAATAGAAATTTTAGAAAATGCGCAGTTTTTATAATTGTCTCATTTTATGAGTGTATAATCAGTAATTACAAAATTATTCTAATTTCGGTTAAGACATAATTATGTTGCAACCTAAAATGTGTTATACATGTACTTACTCAAATCTGCTTCGGCAGGTTTCAAGGTCAGTTCTGTACAAATTGGAATAGAGCTGGTACCCAGGTGAAGTATTTACTCCCCGAGTTATAAAATTGTACACACATAAGCCGGTCAATGTGCTATAAAAATACACAAACAAAAGTGTATTTTGAAATTGGCGCACCAGGGAGTGAATTTCGAAATTTATACGCCATTTTACACATATAGAAAAATCGTTTTGGTATCATCATACCAGTTTTAACCTTTTACAGGACGAACCATGAACTGCTTCTAAGCTTCATTCGAAATTTTTTTGGAAATATAGATTAATTCTAACAATGTGAGTTACATTTTGGGATGTTGTTTAAAATTGAAAGGATGTTACAGGTATGTTCCCATTCTTGAACATTGGCTGTATGAATAACATTTGTAAACTTTGGTGAATTTTTATTCCCAAATCATAACAGCACTACACACATATGAAAACAAAGAAAACAAGGTAAAATATAAAATTATTTTCTACTTTACGTACTTGATTACGAGTCACTAACAGCGAAATGTTTAAGAAAGGCCTGAAAACATTTTCTATGCATACGCTTTCCACAAAATTCACACCACTTCCTCTTGTTTTTCTGACAATTTGAGAATCTTCCTTGAGTTGTAGAGGAAAATCAATCGCAACTGGATGAAGTGATAATGACCATACTGACTGCAGCAATAGGATATCCTTTTCTCTTTCTCAAAACCCCAACTCCAACTTTAATGGCAGCATCTGCAATTTCACGACGAAAATCCAAATGTCTTACAGAATTTAAATGTCCCCTTCACCCCAGTGGGATACCTTTTTTACGTATTCACTACCTTCGCAACCACTGGCACCTGAGTGATCTTTCTGTTTTATATTCCTCTCTCTTCTCTTGTATTTTCTTTCCTGTTTGATTCACTCTCCTTGCGGTTTGATATTTGGAGGTGCGGGCAATTCTGCACAAGCCAACATTATCCAGACTATATCGAATTATGGAGAATCATAAACCACCCACGTGTTTGCCGTGCGTGGCGACCTGTGTCCCTGGAAAAGAGTATCCTGGCAGTTGAAGGAAACCAACATACTGCTTTCGCCTTTGCTTCAGGTAGACGGGATGTGCATATTGGTCCGGTATGCATCAATCGGCTGGTTACCTGGTCTGTCCTGGCAAGGGATCAAGTGAGTGGGGAATTACTAGTCATCTCGTAAAGGGTGGAGACTGACACAACATTATCTTGTGAACGCATGGACTCTGATAAGAACTGTTACATAAATGTGCATCCTCTTGCTGGATTCAGTAGTGGGTGGTGCCGCCGGGGTCAGAATTGTTGTTTCTTCTACTATGGATGGATATATTTCACTTCCTACTAACTCGCACCAATGTGGAGAGCAACAAATTGTACAAAATACCTCGTTCACTCGCTTCCTTGTAATCAAACGCACTGATAGACTGTCTGATATTTTTTTTACGAACACTTCACTTTTCTTTATTGCCAAAACATTCCAGTCTGTTTTTGGTGACGATCATTGTCATATGATTTTTTAACAGATTTCTGTTCCGTAATTTTCTATGCATCTTTTCTCAGCGGTTTTCATACGTGCACATACATCTGTTACTCATTCCTGCCTCAGAATGCGACTATCTCTAAAATAAACAAATATTGTGGCTAGAAACTTTAACGTACTTTTAAAGCATAGCTTAATTATTGTTTTCTCCAAGTTAATTTTAATTTCATGTTCAGATCCGATTTCGCCATTAAACCGCAAATATGTACATCGTGAAACCTATGCGTACTGCTATTCATGTATTAGGGCTTCCATACTTATAGAAGTTGCTGTCTTTCTTTACATGTTTCATCGCTAAATCATAAAGAATTGGCCACATTGTTCTATTAAAAGTCAAAAATGTTTATATGAATGACACTATTCTAAGTCACTCTCCGACTATCCCTACTATGTAATACACTGCTCAAAACAATTAAAGGATATTGTATGTCTTATATAAAATAACAGTATAAGGGATTCGGTTTTTTGCAGAAAAGGGAAGAAGAGAGTCGCATATGCAAATTTTTCTAATTTTCAAACTTCGGAGTATGCAAAGTTTGAGTTTGACTTCAAAAACGTTGCTTTAGCGGCAGAGAATATAATTTGGTTTTCGACTTACTGAAAGACAAAACGGAAAACAATGATCGACATTCTGCAAGTGCTTTGCTATGATTAGTGCGATGTCTTATGTAAGTCATTTAACCAAATCATAAGCTTGGAGAATTGTTCGTCAGTTAGAGGGGCCCCAAACACAAGCCGAATAGCAGAAGCCACTGGAGATTCACTAAGTGTGACTTCCAGGACCTGGAACCGGAAAATTCAAGCCAAAATCCAGGATAAGTTCATAGACGTGCAACAACGCGCAATGGAGATCGATATTTAACGCTAACGGCTCAGAGACACCGAAATACAAATACCACTCTTCTTCAACAACACCTTCGCGCGGTTATTAAAACAACAGTTTCGACTCAAACTGTTGAAACATTAGTAAATGATTAGGAGGCTTCTTGTTATAAACTGTGCTCATTTTTATGAGGATAGCATGTATATTCTTGGAGAAAATAATGTTTTTGGTTTACATTTTATTTTTTTGTATTCGTACATAAGATAATGCAGCATGATTGTGCTTTTTTAATTGGACAAGAAAACAGTTCGCTTAAAAAACATTTCGGATAACGAACGCAATTTCCAGAGAAAATTGCGTTCGCTAGACGAGGTTTCACTGTATTTTCATTTTAATATAAATTTTTATATTAAAACATGTTGAATACTTTGTATTTAGCTTGAACGTCTATCTTAAATAAATCCCGAATTTAAGCTGTAACATTCGCTAAAGAATTGTTATTTACCACTCAATTTATGCTTAGATTCATCAAAGATTGTAAACATTATTAAAATCACATTCTTAAGAAAATTAAAATTGCTTCGTCAAACAAGATATCACCTTCGGTGTTTTGTACATGCAAATTTAATTAAATGTAGAGTTTGTGTAAAACTTCGCAATAGTTCCTATATTAGGAAAGATATTTAATGAAATTCTCTTCAAAATATTTAAATAGAATTTCTGAGGCAAATTTAAAAGTCAGGATATATTTAGTATATACAATGAAGAAACTTAAGATGGAAAATATTTATTTTCTAGTGACTTATATCAATATATGTAACTAAGTATATCCGTACAGATTAGACATTAAAAGATGACACAACCATTTTATAATGACTTTATATAATTTAAATACGAATTTTGTAAATAATAGTTCAGAGTTAAATCCATTTAAAAGTTTTCTTTAACAAAAAGAACTACAAGTTCATATGAATAATAAAATAATTACTTATATTTATATATTTAGTGTACATGCATAGATGTACAGACGTTTATACTACAAGTTAAGTATAAGAGATAACTACGGTATTGTAAGAAACTAAAATCAATTTTATGTTAATATACTTGATGCTTGCGTTTTTGCTTTTGTTTTTTCTCTTGTGTAACTTAAAAATATTCATTGGAAATTTATAATTCCTTTGAAAGTAAATATTCCCATTTGACATAAATTGCCACAAATGCAGTACTTGAGAATTCGATTTCTGGAAATTAATATAAAATTCCACTGCTACCGTATGTCATACACTGTAAACTGAAATGTCTTAAATTCAGACATTTAAGTGTCTGAAACGGAGTGTTCAATTTTCAGACGTTTTAAAGTGTCTTAATTTTAAGATACTTGTATGCGTCTGAATTTCAGACACTTCAAATGTCTGAATTGCATCCATGTTTGAGCACTTTGACAAACATTTTTTCACCTTTTTTTTTTCTTCTGTAAGCATTATACACTGTAAAATATATATATATATATCGCTAAAAATATGGAAATTGTAGCCACTCGAGACTCCGGTATAATTTACATATATTAATGGAAATTTTCTGATCTAAATTCCAAAAAAAAAAAAAAAAAAATCCGTTTAGTTTGTGCATATTTCTGTATTTAAAAATTTCCATTTAAAAAGATAAAATATATTTTTCAAGGACTAACCACCATATTTCATCAACCACCTTCCCGAGGGCCCACGGTACATCTAATTTGTATTCAATTCTACTGTAAACTTTTAATACTTACCTCAGGTGGTATTCGATCTGAGGTCCTGTTGTATAGGAGTTCAGTGCGTTATCCATTCGACCACGCTTTCATCGACCGATCGTTGAAATAAAGTATTTATAAAGTACAAGGCAATGTTTTTAAGGGGACCGGGTAAGTCCTACCTCCGCCATGTTAAATTCACCAACTTTATGTACTTTTTTCTCAGAAATTGTGAAAGACAGATGTCTAGATTTTTTAGAGTAGTTAAAATAACACGATTTACGTATTTTAACTGACTATTTTTTTTCTAAGTGAAACTCAAAATTAATTATTAATTATTTATTGAAAGTCATTTTTAAATTATCACTTTTGGTAAGATTTCACTGCCAAAAATAAATAATTCTCAACAAATCATTAATACCCTGTGTTAAAATATACAATTTATCATAATATAAATATTAAATAGAAATCTGAGTTTTTAATTTTAATAGATATTGAAAAAAAGGAACAAAAACATGAAAAATCTAAGTTTAAAGAAAAAGTCAAATTTAAATGGCCATTAAGCTGTGAAGTATTTTTAGAAAAAATGATTAATTTGAATACTTATTTCTTTTATATATAAATATGTGTGACACAACGTTGGAAAGATAAAAGTTTGAACTATTTAATGATATAAAAAAGTAAAAATCGATTTTTTAGTTGAATTTTGCTTTCCCTGTCCTCTTAAGTAGCAGTAAGTTTTTTTTTTTTCCAATTTAGTACAATTGCAAACATTTTTCACAGAGTGTTGTAGTCGTAAAAAAATTAGAGGGTATACGCTAGAGGCAGAGGGTATAGGCATGTATCGAGTTTTCGTTGTAGTTTTATTTGAGAAACAGGGTATACGGAGTATTTTTTTAAAATCCAGAAGGTATACGGCGTATACCCTCCACATCCCTGTTACACATTTTCTTTCTAGAAATTTGAATATGTGGTATTTTAAGTTCAGCTTTTTCTTTTCTACCAGAGGAATTGTTAGAGTGCAAATGAGGACCCCCCCCCCCCCCCCCCACCGCCAGAAGCCAAGGGATGCACGCCATAAAATAAAGGTTTTAAGTACATTGGGTTATAAGTTGAACATCAGTAGTAATGTACTGATTTAAAATATGAAACTGCTGCTTATTTAATAGTGGTCTTTGAACTGTTATTAAAAGGAAAGTGGACTACAATTTTTTTTTAAATTTAAATAGAGATTATAGAGGTTACGAATTAGGTAGTTTACAGGGTTTAATTAGTTGACTTCTAGAATGCAGTACATAATTAGAAAATCCTTTTCTTTTTACCAGCAAACGAATAAAATTGTTTCCAGATAGACTACTTTGACACCAATAGATGGCGACACTATTCATCTTAAAATTGAATGTTTAATTTCTAATCCAAAGAAAAATTCTTCTGGCATGAAAATGAAATATTTAATGTTTTGGAAATGTATAAATTTTTATTCATTTTTGTTTGTGGTCGAAATGATGAATAAATTACCTATCGAATTATAAGCTATCCTCTTTAAACAGGTTTTTATAACGGTAAGTTATTATGCAATCAAACTTTTTAACACAGAATCGTATGGGACTGGGCAAAATTTCACTTTCAGCATGGCTATACCGTATTTTTTTAAATGGACTACAGAACATTATTTGCTAAATGAAACTCAATAAACAGTAAACAAAACTGAAGTAGACCTCTGTATAACGGAAACTTGGATAAAATGAAACATTTCATAGTTTCTGCGAAATAACACACATTCTAAGGTTAGAACAAGCTTTTATTGAAACTTTCGTACTTAAATTTGACATTTTCTACACAGCAGCCCGCCTCTTGGATACGAAACTGGTTTGAATATAAATAAATAAATCATGTCTAATATACGTGGTTTTTGAAAGTGGGGAATGAATTATATGGGTTTGTCCTTGAAAAGTTACATTTTATCTTTTAAATGGAACTTTTTAAATACAGAAATATGCAAAAAAATGGAAATTTTTCTGGAATTTACGGGAAAAAAAATTACATTAAAATACGTAAATGGCTGAATAGCCAGTACAACTTCCATATTTTAACGGATATTTTTTACAACGTATAAAGCTTTAAAAAAAAAAAAAAAAAAAAAAAAATAGACGGTTGCCTATTGCCGAACATGCAGGTTGACCAAAGATGGATGCGATTCAGACGTTTGAAATGTCTTAAATTCAGATGCATACACGTGTCTTAAAAATTAAGACACTTTAAAATGTCTGAAAATTGAACACTCCATTTTCAGACACTTAAGTGTCTGAATTTCAGACATTTCAGTTTACAGTGTTTATACCATGATCATAGTAAGACACTTAAGTGTCTTCATTTCAGACATCTATGGTGTCTGAAACTTCATATTCAGACACTTAAGTGTCTGAATTACTTTTTCAGTCACATATGTGTCTGAATTTTAGACGCCTTTATTTGCAGTGTACATACATATATTACTTTTAACATATACATATTTTATATCTGGAAATCAATGTCACATTTTAGATCTTTTTTATTGTAATTTAAATTGAGGATCCAACCCGGGCTTTCTGGGTTACAGAATTTTGCTGAAAAACTATTTTTGACAACGCTAATAAATTTTGCATACTTAATATATATATTTTATATTGCCCACTAACAACACCAAAAATAATCTTTATTAAAAATATATAGAAATAATGTATTAAAAATAAAGTTGCAAATAATATTTCAAATAAAGTTTTGAAATTTATTAACAGCGATACTTTTATATTTGCCGATGCCGAAAGTAAATAGCAGAATATCGCATATTAAATAAACCTTTATTATTACAATAATTTAAGTGGTTTAAACGCGTAGTTAATTTGCTTAATTTCCCCTTTATTTAAATTTTATTTTTTTAATTTATTTATTTATAAAAGTTTCATTTCGTTATGGAATATTTGTCAGAAACAAATGCTGAATAATCTCTATTTTTTTATGCAAATGTTTCATAATGGGACTCCTTGTGTAGGAGATAGATTTTAAAGAAATTGAGCGTTAAACACTTTTCAAAAACATACAAAAAATACTATATTGAGTTACAGTTTCCAAACATCCCGCATTTGAAAGAAATTTGCTTTCCTATTCACCAGTGTAAAAATTTAAATTCTCCGATATTTTGAAGATGCAAAATTTGCAGTAAAAGTGAAATTTATTTGTCAGGTATTGCCACCGTCAATATGTTAATATTCACAGGCATATCTTTGCTTTATAATATAGATTTAAAGTTTTGAATTAGTAAATTAAAATATTAATCTGATGTTTTATTTTTGGTTGTCTAAGAAGTTAAAGTATAGTAAAGAAACATTAATTATATTGCTTTATGACTAATATTTTTTTAATGATAATTTCAAAATAGCTATATTTCAAAATTGATTACCTGAATAATATGACTTAAATTGTTGGTGAAATACAAAACCCTTTTTTAAAGATTTTTTTATCTATTGTCACACAGCAGGAGAAATTCATATATTATATATACAAGTGCACTTGCATATCTGCCAACCTTCCATTTTTTAAAACCAAATAAACATATTTAAACCAGAACGATTATTTACTGAGTAAAACCTAATTAAAATCAAATGGCTGCGACATAACAGCAAAGTACATGTATTCAAATAAATTTTGTGGCCCATTCAATTCCTACTATTAGTTCACACTCTCCTTATATATATCCTGTTCAATTTTCCAATCGTTAACAAAATACTTATTATTCATCCACTCAAGTTCAAATACATTTTTTTTAACTTGTAGTGGAGGACACTTTATGTTAATACAGTCATTCAAATATTAATTACTTAATTAATTTTAGTTTTATATGGGAGAAAAAATGGAGGCCAATGGTTATTGAACAGCATTTAATGCATCTCCATTCCTATAAGGGGGTTACCATAGGGGGGACCCTGTTCTGTCGCCAAATAGTGCCAAGTTTATTGCCAACTTGGCGATATCTCTTATATTTCGCCAAATTCCCATAGACTTTCATTGTAAACCAATAGGGTTTATTTGCTTACAGAAAATCAACAAATTGAGATATTTTAATGCAAAAAAAAACTAATATTAGTATACATATTATAAAACTAATACATGTATTCAAACAAATTTTGTGGCTCATTTTTATCTTCAAAAAGAAGATCAACTAAAATCCTTGATAACTTACAGGAGATGCAAATATTTGTAAGGTATCATGGCAGAAAATCCGAGAGATATAGGATTTTGTTCTATTGTTAGGAAAACTCATCAACTCCCAATAAAAGCATCACGGTACATAGTCGCTTAAAATCAAAGCCTAGAGGTCCTGTCAAAAGCATATCACGAGCAGGTGACAACGGCCCTTGCAAATTTTCAAATACTTCTCTATAAGAAATCGATTACAGTGTTATATTTCTAATTTAATTTCTTTTATTTTCCTTTTAAAATCAATTCTTTTCTCTAGAAAAATTCATTGAACAATTAAATTGTTTAAGTTGTATGGTAGACCGGGGCACATTTTCCTGGATTTTTTTCAGTGAATTTTCTATCTTTTATGGTTCAACTTAGGAAATTTTAGACATTGTGGTTTTATAAAGCAGTTAATAAAGGTAAAATTTGTGTATTCAGTTGTTGCCTTATTTGTGACTTTAACTGTAAAAAAAATTTTTTTTAGGTCCAAGTCTTTTGCGCAAACTGAGCAAGTGTACGCATCAAGCGGGGCAAGTGTACGCATCAAGCGGGGCACTTTTACGCATATTATAAGTGATACCAATGAGTAAGTGAAATAAATATTTAATTAAATTAAAATGTTTTATTTATAACTTAAAACTTTATTTTAAAAACATTAAAGATAATTAATTTAGGAACATTTTATAGGCTAAACTGAAAACATAGGGCTTATTGCTAATTAAAAACAGAAGCTATTTAGTCATCTTCATCTGTTACAGATTTTTCAAACGAAAAATAAAGTATTTCTTTTTGCATACTTGTCATGGGACCACCTTTTAATCTAAGGCATTGAACCCAGTCTTGACCTTTTTTGTATTGATTGTGTGATTTCAAACAATAAATACATACACAGTTTTCATCTTAGTCATCAGATTCATTCATTATTTTCTTTATTCCACAGTGTACAAACTTTTTCCCATTTGCAGTTTTTGGTTTCATACTTTTTCCTTTGCCGTCTCCTTGTTCTTCTTCCACAGAAACTAGTAATTTTTTAAGTAATTTCTTCTTTTTGAACGTGCGTAAAGGTGCCCCGATGTCAATACGTAAACGTGCCCCGGCGCCATGTTTGGATTTATTTTTAATCTGCAACGAAAATTAATATAATTTCTGTTCATTCAAATGCAGTTCTCAAAAATGGATAAAATTCTGCTGATGTTTATATATTTGTTTATCCTTAACTAAGTAGTATTATTTCACAATACGTTTCAATAAGTTCAACACAAAATTTACTCACCTTGACAGAAAACAGATTATCATTTCCTCATGCTAGACCGAAGTTCGACTGACGCTCAAAAACGTGTGAGAATATCCACTAGGGAGCAGCATCATTCTGTCATGATTGGTGGCGCGCCAGTTATAACTCGTTTCGGAAAAAGTGCACTGCGTAAACGTACGCCATGCGTAAACCTGTCCCGATCTACCCTATGTTGTTAATTTACAATTTAGTGTTATCGATGAAATGTCAATAAAAGTTCAAATGTAATTACGTCTTTTAAAAAATACTGTATAGTAATCTTTTAAATCAACTCAGTTCGTTCGAGCGAATTCCTGGATATTTTCGGTTTAACTTATACACGGTGGGCCAAAAAAAAAAAAAAAAAAAAAAAGACATTTTTAAACTCAACACAAAATCAAAACAGCGAGGTTTGGATGAAAATGCTTCTCATGATCGAAAGATGTTTAGCAAACATTCGTTTAAAAAATGGCGTAAAACGTCTCTAGACATTCAAAGCTGCAAAAAAGCATCAAAAACTCAGTAACTGATTGTTTATCTTGTACAATTTTCTATTATTTTTTAATATGTGCGCTCTTTAGCTTGTACCGTATCTGAAAGCTATTAAATTTCATTTAACACATTGAAATATAGTAGTAAATTGTATTTAAAAATAAACACGTAATTACTTATCTTTAGTTATTGATATTTTTGTATAGATTTTTATGTAGCTTTGGATATGGATATTGTAATCTCAAATTTTTAACGTTTAAACTCATTCGTGAGAAGTATTTCCGTTTAAATAGCCCTCTCAAACACTCTATTTTATATATATTTTTTATACGTGTCATCGACTTTTGGCCCACTTTGTAGATTGTGAAATCTAATTGATGAAATGACATGAAACATAGACAATAACTGAAAGTTCTATAAAAAGTGCTAACATTTATTACTATATCGGCGAGCTTATAGAATGCGTATATGAAGCAGCACGTAAGGAAATTCTCTGGAACGCAAATAATTTTGTTTTATTAAAAAACTGAAAAATTCGTTTTTCTTCTCGTTATATTAAACAAAAATTTATTTAACACATACTATCCAAACTAAGCTAAAAGTTGCAAAAATTTATAAAAAACACACTTAAGAGGCATAACCGTTATACAGATCGACATATGTTTCATCCCTCAAAAGGTGACATTCTCAAGATCTATGTTGATGCAAATATTTTCGAATATTTTTTTTTTTTTACTTTTAATTTCAAATTAAATTAAATTAAATTAAATTGTTAATTAATTAATTAAATTATTTTTTTTTATTTTTCTTTCATCCATGATTCTATAACACATACTATTTCAAATAATGTAGTTATAAGTGCCTGAAACAATACATTCAAAATATTTCTTTTGCCGTTGTATTTTGCTATGCTTTTTCTTGTCAACGCTTTCGACTTTTCATTATTTTGCCTTTTTATATGAATTTGTAAAGCTATTTTTTTTTATGAATTTCGTAAGACAGCCACTACAAGAAAACTATATGTGGAGTAATTTTTGTACGGATATCATTAAAAGTGATAGTGTTATTCTACAGAAAACGTTACTTTCTGAGCGTAAAAATTTTAATAAAAGAATTTGAGCCAAAATTGTATATTAATATTCGTAGAGTTTCACTTCTTTTATTAATATTCATAAGAATTATACAGGTGACCGTATACTTTGATCTTTATATGATGCTTGGTTTATTTCCTAAAAATCTGGGGGATAATTTCTTTAATAATGCTGTAACAGAGGTTGCACAATGACATTGCTTTGTTTTATTATGTCAAGCATATTTAGGGTATGATAGGAAGCTCGAAGTAAATAATTAAGAAAAGCCTTACGTATACCAAATTTTTTTTATTAAATAAACCAAACTTATATTTTAAATCAAGAACGGATGACACATAATTTTCACAACCATTTCTATTTTATTGAGAATATTTCTGAACTAGACAAACGACAATGTGCACATCCATGGACTGAATTTACAAAAAATGAAATTACAAAATGATGCCTCGTGCCTCTGAATATTTTTATTAGATAATAAATGATACTGAGTTTTGGAAATTATTTCGCAGAATGTTATTGTGACGGAGGTTAGAGGAAAGGGTATCAGCAATAATTCAATTTATTGATTTTTTATGGGTTTTTTCTTAATTATCTTTATTTGTAATGATAATGTAAGGTAAAGTTTACAGTAATATAAATACATATGGGAAACTAAATTGAAAGTATTTCCTTAATCGGCAACTATTTGGCCATGTTTTTTGCCAATACTTTGTTTTTCCATTAACAATTAAAAATAGTTGAACATTTCCAAATTTGTATATTTTGAACATTATAAACGAGTTAAAGAAACAGGTAACGGAAAGTGCACAGTGCCATAAACCATTGAAAATTAATAAAATTCAAAATATCATAACATGATTAATTGTAAGTAGAATGAGCTTTTACTATTCAACGAGCATGACAAAACGTTTTTTAAATTAAAATTGTACGGCACAGGGATTGTATAATTTAATTTTTGTAACTTAAAATAACTGTTTTGACATAAATGAATTTTCATATGTTAAAGAACAACATTTGTAAGATTTGTGGTATTGGACCTACACATTTAATACTAACAGTTTAGGAATTATTTATTGAACAACTATAAGAATGAACACCCTGCATATTTCACGGTGTAAAGGTATATAAACTGTGTAAAGTGTTGCAATGAGCAGCTTATTGATAATCAACGTATTAATTGCCCAAGAAAAATTAGTTATGTCTGGTTTTAGGTATTTTATGAAGTCCACCATATTCTATATGAGATATTTTCAGGGGGGTTTGCATGGATTTTGTATTATAAATGATAATTTAATCATCTTCGAATATGTGGGGAAGTGCACATAGACTTAAGGAACCAATAGAGTGGATTGTATTGCATACTAACCGGATATTCATCAGAATAACAATGTTTTTGTGTGCTGTGCGACACATCGCAGAATGAAAGCTCTCTAATCAAGTACAAAATTATTTATACCATTAAAACAAGAATTGTGGACTTTTTAAAAGTGCATTAAGATCCCCTAAATGTAAATTAAAATGCATAGTGGTATAATTCATCGAATGATTTCAGCAAAGGTTGCATTTAATTACGATAACGTTATTAAACCCAATGTAATATATTAATATATCGTGCAGGCAAATTATTAATATTTATAAGCAGAGTACGGAATATTATTTTTTCAATCCCTACATAAGTAAGAACGTTATGCATTCGACTATATAAACATACAAAATAGCAATAATTGGGAATATTGTTACTATTATATCGAGTAAATGGAACATATTAACATGAATTAATAAATAGATTGTGTCATGAAAATACATTTTTATACAAAATTGTCAATTGACGAAACCGTTAGCTAATTTAAAAGATTGCCGCTGAAAGTAATTATTTTTATCGAACTAAACTTATTTTTTGACTTAGTTTTGTACATTTACTTTTAAAATTTTATGTTTTTTTATAATTCTAAAGAACAAAACCATGTAGCAAATCCCTATTCCATTAAAAGCTTTATCAAAGGAAAATATTTTATATTAATACTTTAATTTTAACTCATTTTACAAAATAAAATAAATATAATAAATGAGATCCTTTCAAACAATATCCTCAACATGATAAAATGTAATCTTTCAACGATATAAAAAAAAATTGCTTAAGCTATCGATTATGTAACAGATTTCAGATACTTTCGTAAAATAAAAGCTGATCTCATTCAAATGAATTTGAAACTTTTTCTAATAACTAAAACTTTTTTTCAAAAACCGGTTACAGAATGTAGCAGTTCACAAAACTTCTTTTGGGAATGTTTCGTAAAATTTGACACGGGCTCTAACAATAGCCCGTGAACAAAAGTTAGCACACTTCTTTTAAAAATTAAACTTTCAACTGAATTGCATATCATGTAACCCTCGTCATTTATCAAAAGACTGTAAAAGGAAAATTAAGCTTTAATGTTTCTGTGAAAAAGCTCCCTCCCTAAAATTTCCTGAGTAGATGAATGAAAACATACTTTTAAAAGTGAGCATTTATTGTTCTCGAAAGGGAGTTTCGGATGTTTTTTTTTCAAAGTTCATTTTCTAGGATTGCGATTCCATTTTCATTTTTTTAATATTTGCATAAGTCTTTAACAATAACTAAATATATTCGAAATAACCGTGAAATAAATACATTTCCAAGAAAGTCAAATAAAAATAGGTAAAGGAAATGTATATTTAAAAAAACTGCTTTAATGGCAGATTTTATTTAAATGATTGAACAAGTTATATTAGGAAATGTTTTAATTCTTTAAAGATATATTTCGCACTCGAATAAAATATCTAGGTTGCTGTTGTGTGAAAAAAATTAAACTACACTTTCAAAGAGGGACACTGGATCTTAGAGTGAAGTTGGACAGCGCCAAGATGTTCCCGTACTTTTTATTATTAATGGAAGGTGAAATTCCCTCGGTTAGACACTTCTTTCGCACGTACTAATCTCTCAGCTATATAGACACTATACATCAATGCTTTTGCTGTAGATCTGAGCCATATATACATGGTGTTTACAGCACTGGAATTATTTAAACCCATTTTTAGGATGCTTCGAATTTTAATAAATTTGTATAATTTTCTTCTTCCTTATAAAATGGAAATTGTATAAAATAATTATCAGTAAATGCCTTTATCTGTTTATGAGACATGACAGCATAAGGTGGATATTCATTTGCTTAAGTCAATGCCTTTTTGGTGTTCAGAAATTTTTCATTTTTCAAGATGGCGAAATGTAAAAAGTGAGTTTATTTGTAATTTTTTTGGTCAAGGATAATAAATCAATAAATTTCAAGCAAAATAAATAAGTCATCTTCTTAGCTTGTAGACTTGTTTAAAATATGTATTTTTTAAATTGCGAAATTATATGGCCAAGCATATTTTTTAATACATTTTTGTAACTTACAAAATATAGGGCGCTAGGCACGAATGGGTACATATTAATATTAGCCATTTAAGAGACAGATATTTTTGTAAGGTCCTTTTCTAAATGATTATGAAATAAATTGTTTTAAAGCCTCAATTACGATTAATCTTAGTTCATTATTAACAATACTTAAAAGTCTCTGTAAAGAAATAAATATATATTTTTTAGTAGTTTATGAAAATACTAATTGTAGTATATAATATACAATTTAAAAGGTTATTTTATATAAATTTAAACAAAACATATAATTATCAGATGGCGAAATGTAAAAAGTGAGTATATTTGTAACTTTTTTTGGTCAAGGATAATAAATCAATAAATTTCAAGCAAAATAAATAAGTCATCTTCTTAGCTTGTAGACTTGTTTAAAATATGTATTTTTTAAATTGCGAAATTATATGGCCAAGCATATTTTTAATACATTTTTGTAACTTACAAAATATAGGGCGCTAGGCACGAATGGATACATATTAATATTAGCCATTTAAGAGACAATTATTTTTGTAAGGCCCTTTTCTAAATGATTATGAAATAAGTTGTTTTAAAGCCTCAATTACGATTATTCTTAGTTTATTTATTAACAATACTTAAAAGTATCTGTAAAGAAATAAATATATATATTTTTAGTAGTTTATAAAAATACTAATTGTAGTATATAATATACAATTTAAAAGGTTATTTTATATAAATTTAGACAAAACATATAATTATTCATATTATATTATTATAAATATTATGAATATTCCCATAATTAGTACGCTTACGTTTTATCAAATAAATACAAAAACATTTTAGCGTATTTTATTTTAGTATTTTTCCACTTCCTTTTGCGACATTTTAAAGTGATTTTACTAACCAATTTGAGAAAATTCAGTCACAAATGGGTTAAGGAAGTACCTTCCTTAAGTACTGACTTCTCTTGTTGCTTAACTTCAGTGTTCCGATGGGAACCGAAGCTGTAAAATATCTTATGAAGTTGACACGAAGCTTAACGTGATTAATATTTTAAGTTATTAAATAAAATATATATTTATTTAAGTTATTAAATAAAAAGCTAAGTTAATACTTAACTTTGTAACGGAGCCGATGTCGTTAGGTGTGTGGTAGCGGGCAACTTCAACGGCCTGGTCTTATCAATATCGAAAAAAATATTTTATTGCATTTCAAACAATTAAATAATATTTCTTGATTAAATAATTCATATTTACAACGTTTGTCATATAAGGGTTCGAGTTCAGCTGACAATAATATATTTATAGAATCAAGTCCAGTCCTCGAATAATAGATCGCTTTCAGTGTAGTCAGTCTCTTATTATTTCAATGTCCACTATTTTCGAAGGTAGAGTTCGAGATACTCGACAGGAATGTCGCACTTTTTGTAGATCTTTAACCGAGGTTTACGAACCTCCGATATTCAACTCCGTGATGGAGATATCTTAACAGCCACACCTGGCTTTCGCTTTTCTGTGCTTCGGAATATGTCCCGAAGCTGTCGGCCCGTGAGAGATCTCCACTCTGCACCGCCAGAAACACCTTGAAGTCTCAACTTCAACAGAAGGGGAAAAAAAGCTCCCGAGAATCCTCTTGCATCCTGTTTTATCAGTTTCGTTTTTCCGTCTAGGACCAAAGCCACTCCCATTAGCCACTCACCATTCGTCGCCCATGATCTCATAGACCAGCCCTTTCTCTATAGGCTGCAGTCACCTTCGCGTCCGGTTTCATCTCTGGTTTCACTTTCTACTTTCCCACGGGAACTAGACCCTCGTGAACATAAAAAGAATATTTCTCTCGCTATATAAAAGAGTTCCTTTCACCCTAGTGTCATCTGCGAAGATTGATTGACATTGAAGTATTTGTTTCATCTCTAGCGACATTTTCTAGGACTCTGAAGAAATTTGGAGGCTAGATGAAAATACATTAGCTTCCCTATGCTGGCTTTTGCCTTGTAAATTGAGAGTTCCAATGTGAGATATCGTCGAATTCTCACAACACCCCTCCCTCAAATCATATTTCGGCTACCAGACGTAATATGCTGTAAGGGAAATGGTTAGCTCATACATTTCAAGTGGCCCATATTTAATTATATCAATTCCTAAAAAAAACAAAAACCTTTTCCTGCATTTTTTTAGCTTGCAAATGCTGGACACATTTGGTTACGAAATTTCTCTTTAACAGACAAAACACATTTATATTTTACACGATTACATTTACACACGATAAAATGAAAATTAATATATACATATATTTAAGTTGAGTTTGAGTCACACAATCCTCTACTAAATCCTTAACTGCTAAAACATGTCCCTTGAAAGTTTATCTCTGAATTTAGCAAAGTGTTTGGGCCGCGAAACTTTACATGTCAAAATGTTTCTATTCTCCACGCTTTTTTCATTAGGTTTCGGTATGTTTACTCTATTGACTTGAGACTTTTCGCGTCTACTTGGGACGTTTGTAAAAAGATTAGTCGCGGAACTTTTATAATCGATTCTCCCTCGATTCATTCTTCTCGTACCCCTTTCATACGACTTATGTCTGGTGGAACCTAATCCTGCATCTCCTGACACTGCATTTCTTTTTAACGTATCTTTATCGCGCCTGGATTTCTTGTTGTTCCTGGTCTGCCCAATTCTTACCGGCTTATCCCTTTGATCGCCCGTTAAAGCTATACCTATACGGGAGTCATTTGACGTCTCAAAATCCCCACAATTGCAATACGTCTTCTTTATTTTTGACCTTCTCGCTTCGCTTAACGACTCGTCCTCATCTTGTTCTCTTTTAAGCCTTTCTCTCCCAACCTTGCTTAATCCTACGCTTAAATTCCCCTCTCGATCGGGTAACAAAAGGTCCCCCCCGTCTATTTTAAAATTCCCAGTCATCTTCCTTGAGCAACGTTCTTCCTCGCTAGAATTTCCTCCCGTATTCACGTCAATCATTTCTGACCGGGGATTTCTCTTTTTCGACTCGTCCCCTTGCTTAGGATCGGACTTCAATTCTTCTGGTTTCGGTTTCGCCTGACTTACGTTTCTCCCGGCGTCTAAAGTCTCTGCCTTTCCCTTCATAATTTTATCGATTAATTTTTGAGTTTCGTTTCCTAATATATATTACGATAAGTCTGATTTATTCTCTGCTACTATGGCCCTCGTTTTTATATTCCCCACTCCTTCAATTTCTAAGACAACGTGGGCGGTCGGTAAACGAAGCGTATTGTTCGTCAACGGTTGCCTAACTCGTACAGCACCACCGTCTAACTGATTGGGCTTAATTAATTGACTAGGGGTCACATCATAGCGCGTTCCGGAATCCCTTAAAGTCGTGCATTCCTTTCCGTTAATTAGAGCACGGCTAAGATAAGGTTTGAAACTTTCCTCAAAATTCGTACCTACGCAAATGTGATGAACGCTAGTAATAGGTTCTAAGTTCCTTTTGTTTTCCGGACAATTGGCTTTTAAATGACCAATTTTGGAACAAATAAAACACTTATTCCAATTTTTACGTTCGAAGATCCTTTCTCTTTCGTTTTCCGTGTTTTTCTCTCTCCAATTAGTTTTGGTTTCCGAATGTCAATCTCTCATTTCGTCTTCCTTTTCCGTTTTTTCCATTCTCCTATCCCGCGAATTTCCTTCAAATTCAAATTCCACGATTTTCTTGACACTTCTTTTATCGCCTCGTATTCGTCTAGTGCCGTAGCGAGCACCAAGGGATCTTTATAATTCGCCCACGAATGAATAAAATACTCTTTCAAATCGACCGACGCGCGTCGTTTGATCTGATCAGTGATCAACAAGTCTTTTAATTCAGAAAATTGCGTGATCCCCAAACCGTTAATCCATCCTTCAAGAAAACTATTCAATTCGAATATGAGATCTCTCCACGGGTTTCCTGGATTACGTGCATGTTTATTCAATTTTTGACGGTACGCTTCCGCACTCAGCCTGTACCGGGCTAATAAAAGCGATTTAACATGTTCGAAATTGTCAATATTTTGAGCTGGTTCGCGTAAGATTAATTCTGCAATTTCCCCCGGCAATAATGCTAACAAGTGTGTGACGTATTCATCTTGCTCTATTCCGGACCTATTCGCCTGTCGTTCGAACAAATTCAGGAATAATGTTATGTCGGATCGTTCAGGATCAAAACGATGCATAATAGTTTTAAGAGGTAATTTAACGGATCTTTCGGAACCGCTGTTAGCCGTAGAATTTCGCCTTTCTGAACTCTGCGTTAATTTTAGCTGTTCTAAAGTAAACGCCCTTTCCTTATCTTTCTCTCTCTCTTCCCTAACTCTCTCTTCTCTCTCTCTCTCTCTTTTTCCCCTCTCTTTCTCTTTTTCTGCCGTGATGCGTCCTTCCCTATCCTTTACGATGTACCCTGCCTGTACTAACGTCAGTTCCTCGTCGTATTTTTCTGCTGCTTCAATTTTTTCGATTATCACTGCATATTGTCTTGTTCATCTATTTCCACCCCTAAAACTTCCGCGAGATTCTGTAAATCCGCTTTCCTGCAGTACTTCAGTGAATTTAACTTTGACATGACTACGGTATGTTGAAATAATACAAGCGGAAACTATTCGTTTTGTTTATCAATTTAGAAGTATATGAACCTTACACCTCACAAGCAATATTTTATCCCTAAACACACAATATAAATAAACATTTCAAATGCATAACCAATATGTAAAAATAATTTTATGATATTTCAAAAGAATTTCACAATTTTTATATTTTTGTGCCAAACGTAAATCAAAAAATAAAATTCAAAATTTTAAAACTTTAGAGTCCCTATACACACAATATGAAAACAATAAGTAATTTTTCAAATACTATAGGCAAACTACATTCCCAGTATTTCTCAAGAACTGAACACTCTCTGCATCCTTTATCAAAATGCATCTATACTATTTAGGGTAAAAGTTTAATTTACTCTGTTTGTCATTTAGCAATCTAGCACATCAAAATTTCTCTTTATACAATCACTCATCAAAATATATTTCTTACACATTACTCTTACATTATATATTCGTCATATAAGAAAAAAAAAATTACTGGGAATTTTTTTTTTGAGTAGTTATGAATTTAGCCTATCTAATCCTTTCTGCATTCCAAATATTACAAATACTGATAAAGATAACATACCATATAAATTTGCATTAAACGTTAGTTTTCAATTAACTACACATTATTGATTTATCATAATCTTAGTATTTTCATTTACCTCAAAATAAAAAAGTTTCTTTTGTTTTTATCTAAACAACGTTTTAACATCCTATCAGTATGATAAATAATAGTTTAAGAGCCACTCAAAATGAAATGAGCTTACCTGTTGCAGTTGTTGTTTGAAGTATCTTGTCTGGGGAACGGTTCGTTATGGCACTCCGCGGGTGTCGTCCACTGTAGCTCAAGGGATCGTATCGGGCATGTTGCGTCTCACTGTTTGTCGTCCAAGGTCCACCTTGCACTGTCTCGAAGCACTGTCTAGTTGATCTAGATGAACTGTCTCCTTGCCGTTGTTCTGGATGAACTGTCTTTCGTTCTGGACGAACTGTCTTTTGTTCTGGGTGAACTGTCTTTTGCTCCCGAAGGGCTGTCCTTCTGTCTTCCTCGGAACTGTAGTTTCGATTCTTTCGGCTGCCTCTCGAGTTGTCGTCAGAAACTCCGGGTGTTCGCCGTCTGTTTCCTCCTGGGCTTTCTTCTAATAACAATTATTCTTACTGAAAATCTTCTAGCTGCCACCAAGTTGTAACGGAGCCGATGTCGTTAGGTGTGTGGTAGCGGGCAACTTCAACGGCCTGGTCTTATCAATATCGAAAAAAATATTTTATTGCATTTCAAACAATTAAATAATATTTCTTGATTAAATAATTCATAATTACAACGTTTTTCATATAAGGGTTCGAGTTCAGCTGACAATAATATATTTATAGAATCAAGTCCAGTCCTCGAATAATAGATCGCTTTCAGTGTAGTCAGTCTCTTATTATTTCAATGTCCACTATTTTCGAAGGTAGAGTTCGAGATACTAGACAGGAATGTCGCACTTTTTGTAGATGTTTAACCGAGGTTTACGAACCTCCGATATTCAACTCCGTGATGGAGATATCTTAACAGCCACACCTGGCTTTCGCTTTTCTGTGCTTCGGAATATGTCCCGAAGCTGTCGGCCCGTGAGAGATCTCCACTCTGCACCGCCAGAAACACCTTGAAGTCTCAACTTCAACAGAAGGGAAAAAAAAGCTCCCGAGAATCCTCTTGCATCCTGTTTTATCAGATTCGTTTTTCCGTCTAGGACCAAAGCCACTCCCATTAGCCACTCACCATCCGTCGCCCATGATCTCATAGACCAGCCCTTTCTCTATAGGCTGCAGTCACCTTCGCGTCCGGTTTCATCTCTGGTTTCACTTTCTACTTTCCCACGGGAACTAGACACTCGTGAACATAAAAAGAATATTTCTCTCGCTATATAAAAGAGTTCCTTTCACCCTAGTGTCATCTGCGAAGATTGATTGAAATTGAAGTATTTGTTTCATCTCTAGCGACATTTTCTAGGACTCTGAAGAAATTTGGAGGCTAGGTGAAAATACATTAGCTTCCCTATGCTGGCTTTTGCCTTGTATATTGAGAGTTCCAATGTGAGATATCGTCGAATTCTCACAACTTAAATAAAAAATAATTTATTTTTTATTTAAGTTATGTATTTCAGTTGACATTCACATCGTAATGTGTTTGCTTACATTTTCAGTATCGGGGTACTCGTCACATTTCCATGGCTGAAGGTGATTTCCACCCTGCGTCGTGCCGGATAAAACAAATTCATTAGAATGTTACAGAAAACGGTATTAAATAATCTTATATGAAAACAATTTTTTTTTCGCTCAAAAAGAAAAAGCGCAAAAAAAATGTAAAATTTACTGCCCGCAATTTTCGGAACACACCTGTTATTTGAAAAAAATTTTAAAGAATATTTCCATATCTTGATTTAAAAATTTTACTAATATTTGAAATCACGTTAGTGAGATTTCTCTTATTTGAAAAACAATAAGACACCTATGTAAAAATTCCGTTTTCACATCGAAACGGGGCAAAGTTTCAAGAACATGTCGATGATTTGAAGAGAATTCACTTCAGATCATTTTTGCGTTGCATTAAAATTTCAGTCAACGTGATTTTTCAGATAAAAACGAGAGTTTTCAAAAATCAATACATTATAATCATTGGAGAAATACAACTAAATTCAATACTATTATTTTAGAAAGCATATTCATGGATAAGATTTTAAGAAAAAAATAATTTCATTTTAAGTAAAACTTAATACATATTTAAACTATGGGAATCATTTATAATTGTTTAGTCGTATTGTTTTTGGTAAAACTATTTTTCCGGTAAAGGAAAAAAAAATACTCTTAAATATAAAAAAACCCAGAAAAAATAATTGAAATACAATTGCTCATGTAGTTTCTAATGCATGCTTTCGCGATTTATCGTCTGTAAACAAAAATGAATCGTATATTTATAATCAGGTGTCGAAATAATCACGTGCTATTCCAAAATGTTTTGTTATTCAAAATACTTATAGATAAATATATTCTTCAAAATAGGGATTTATTGAAGAATCAGTAACAGTAAGATATCATAAGGCAGGTTCTCACTTAAAATCTAAAAAAAAAGTTTTATTTTTAATTTACATTATGTTGCCTTCATTTTGAATTCCTAGTGAATGCTCAAACAAATAATCACTGCTGGAGAAAAGGAAACATCTGCTGGGGCTAGGAAAATCTCCTATAAGAGATTTTTCTAGTTAAACATAAGGTGTTTATATTCAAACAAACCAAGCAATTTAAAGAATGTATGAAACGTCGTAGGATAGTGTTATATATACATGAAACATCGTTAAATATTGTTTAAAACTTTAGCGGGCGGAGTCTAAAAAAAGGACACCTAATTTTATTTCCAAAACTGACAAACGGCACCAACAATATTTAATTAATTTTTTCTTAATAAAGTCGAGGAAAATAAGCAAGTTTTTTTTCTAATAAAATCGTCTGTAAAATCTCTTGTCAGCCCATGATTTCATCATTTCACAAACCGATTTACTCCGCACAGGAAAGAGTTAACTCTCAGTTAATTATTATGTTATTTTAAGTAAATAACTTGATAATAATTTTATTATTATAATATCAGTCAGTATATCTCTTTAAATTTATTTCAATTTTATTTCTTCGGTATACGAATGCAACGGCTCTGAAATAGTTCATCGAATTAAGTGCACTCGCTTATCTAAAATAAATAAATAAATAAAAATAAAGAACTGATTCATACGTCCTGAAGTAAAACTTTATTCTTAACATAGTTTCTTTTTCTTTGACAAGGAACTGATTTTAAATTTATAGGAATAATATAATGGTCGTCGCCTTAATTTGTATTCCTACCAGCATCTGTTATCATTTTTTTTTTTTTTTTTTTTTTTTTTTTTTTTTTTGCGCAGTTAGACTAAAGGTGTCATTTCAACGCTTCATGTAACTTGATACAGAAGAGTGTTGTACTATCAATGACAGTGCCAGCAGAAAAAAACTTGACAGTCATTGGAAATTTTTAAAAGAACCCTCTTTTCAAACCACTACCAGAACAAAAAAAAAAGGAGAACGCTGACTCATCTCAAGCTGCAAGGGGTACCACCCCACATGACTAATCCACGATAGAAACTCTCGCTTTTTTTTTTTTTTAAATTTCAAGTAGGAAAAAGTAAAATTAAACATTTGAACATTGAGATTGTGGCTTGAATGCCAAAATTTCTTTTCGCTGGCAGTGTACTTTTAGCTACTCTTCAACATACTAATATATCCCATGGCGAAATTTTTAGCAGAATGGAAAAGGGTTTCCTTGTCTATAAGAATAGCGAATTTTGGGTCCTCATCAAACTCATAATTCCTGTTTTATTTAAGCTATATGACAAAAATGTCACCTGAGACATTTGATTTTAGACGTTTTGTAGAATATCTCAAAAAAATATTTGACGAACACTTCTAGAAAGACATCTGCGGTAATGCAAGCTGAAGTTTGGTTTCTTACTAAATGTAGCCGGATGATAAAGGGTGTGAAATAGACTGCCATTTTTTATTAATAGCTCACAAAAAGTTGATGACAGGCTTTACTTTACAAAATGTCGGATACTTCTGTTTTTTTTTTTTATATGTTGCATAAGTTAATGTTCTAATAAACATCACGAATTTTCGACATCCTCCGCCCATCAGCAAGAATAGACATTATAAAACAACTACCGCAAATTTATCTGTTTAGGAGGGGTTTTTTTCAATAGCATCTTACCTGTACATTATCGCGGTAAACTCGTATAATGAATCGTCCCACCAGTGGCCGAGAGGTTCTGCTCTCGAAGCTGGTAGACGGGAGGTGCTGGGTTCGAATCCAATCGCGCCCGTCGGCCTAATCTTTCGGAGTTTTCATGGTTTTCTTTGAACCTTGGACTTCCAATCGTAAATACGGGTTAGGTTCCCTTAGAAAGACACCCACGAAGGGCACTCGCCCCCCCCCCCCCTTAAGGCCTATATCCCTCGTGTTGATAATTGGCCGTCATAAACACAAACTAAACCAAACCAAACTTAATATGAATCTTGTAGAGGATAGAATATGCAACAAATTTCATACATAAAGTATCTTTCCGTGCAGATAAATAATGAAGCTTCCTCCACCAAAGTTTGAGTAATACATGGAAAATCAGATAAATATCGGATTTTCCGCAATAATCGGTTAATTCTCTTAACTATAACTTCTTATCGGTACATTTTAGAGAATGGAAGCCATTAAAAAACTTTCAAAGGATGTAATTTGCAGAAAATTTGCACATACAGTTTTTTTTCGACGTTGGTGTAAAATAGTGAAAATGAGATTTTTATAGTGTTTTGAAGAGAGCTTTATAATGATGTAGCTCCATTATTTATGAAAAAATATGTGTTAAATTTGTTAATATATCCTCTACAAGATATATGTTTCGCAACTATGTAGTTGTAAGAAATTATTTAAAAAAAAAAGTGCCTTTTTTTTTGTTGTTGCTGTTGCATTTGCAGTTGGCGTCTCACAACATTTCGGAAAAAGGACGAACACTTCGGTTTTTAATTAGAATATTGACTTATATAATATATCCCAAAAACAGAATATGCCAACATTTCACAAAATATAATTTTCAATGAGTTTCTCTGATTCTTTCTATTTTATCCGAATGTTGGGAAGGTGTTACTTCTTTAATTATGGACCTAAGAAAAGCTCTATGCATTAAACTTTCTGCAAATTGTAACATGTAAATCTTTTCAAATAGCTTTCTTTTGCTAAAATGTGCACGTAAGTACTTATTTTATAGCTAAGCGAATTGCGAGTTTTCATGTTTACTATTTCTTACCAACATAGGAAAAACTTTAGCCATGCAATTTATTGCACATTATATCCTCTACAAAATTAATAGTACACGTTTTATTCAAACTACACTAGTCAGACATTATAAAAGATAAAACTCGAAAAAACCATCTTTTTATCGGGTTTTTTTTTTTCAAGATTGCAGTTCACTCTGAACGTGAAAAATGAAAAACGTCGGCGATTTTTAACGTCAAAACGCAAAGGTATCCGAGCTTTTGAAAGGTAAAACTGTTTTATTTACTGAAATATAGCTGACTTTTAACAAAGGATTAGTATTTAACAAATAACTGCGCGTAGTTTTAAATGTGTGCTTCCATTTTAATAGAACTTTTTTTGGTTGGAATAGGCTAGATTATTTCAAGGAGAACCGAAACATCAATTAAAAAATATATACAGTACAACTTGGTAGAAAAGTCCTTATCACCCAGTTACTTTGAGGAAACAACTGAATTTTAGTTCACTATGTCGATGATATTCTTCTCAATTTTCACAATATGGGACTGACCTTTTTATATGAATTACCTTGGTTTTATTTTAATACTAAATTATGGAAAGAAAAAAAAAATTGCCATTTGCGCATGCACTAGATTTATAAGTATTTTATGAAAATGTTCATATTTCGTCACATTTTTAAGATATTCTGCTTTCTGTGTATTGCTTCTAATGTACTTTTATAAGTTTTCGAATCCCATTAAATTTGTTCGAAAATGCTGCATGCTATAAACAATCTAGTATGATGTAGACATCATAGAACGTTCTTGCTCTACGATTCTGATAACTTAATTTATACATGTATAAACAATTATGAATGCAAAGCATAGTGCATTTCTTATAATTTAACACGTAGGTACAATGAAAAATTAATAAAAAGAAAAACAGTGCGACGTCGCCTCCTGTTGTGTATTTAAATTTAAAAATTATATCAGCATAGACATTTTTAATCATAAAATTTGGTGTATTTCTAGAAAATGTGAAAAAAAGAATACATCGTACATTCGTTTGCTTAAATATTTTATTAATTAGCCGTAATTTTAAATTAAAATTCTACAGTAGTGCATGTGCAGGATATAAGTAGAAGTCTGTCTTTGGAATGGCGCGCTGCCCATGCGTAAAAATGCTCGCTCAGTTGAACTATCACATCACAGGTAGAAGATGTTTCGTCTGCTTTTCTATCTTACTGTAAACAAACTTTTCTTTCTTTCACAATGTGAATATTATTTTACTGATTTAGCATTATTAATAATAAAAAAATGTATTGTGTCGATATTAAGAGCTATATGACAGTTTATTTTGGAGGTGTCACATTGTTTTGGTCATATTACACACAGGCGATAAACACAGTGATTTGAGGCTAAAAGTATTGCTGGAGATCCGTTTTATTAATTGCAAATAGTTACACACGAAGATTGGGAAATTAGCATGTTAAGTTGCAGCTGCTTCTTTGAAAAGATAAGGAATCATAAATATTAAAACTCAAAACTATTTCTGTAAGATTAGAACTCAAATTCAAGACAATCTAGTAACTTCTAAACTTCTTGTAACTTCTAAAAGTTTTCAAATAGCTTTCTTTTGCTAAAATGTACACGTAAGTACTTATTTTATAGCTAAGCGAATTGCGATTTTTCATGTTTACTATTTCTTACCAGCATAGGAAAAACTTTAGCCATGCAATTTATTGTAATCTAAACAATGCGTGACTGCGTATGCTTCAACTGTTTTTCGAACCTCTTCAATTTAGAAGGAAGAAAAATCAGCTCCTGCTAGCGTAGCCGATTAAAGCAGCAGTTTAAAGCTCTGAATTTTTTTTAGAGAAAACAGGTTCGAGCCCAAACCTGGCAAAATGTGTAATATTTTTGTCGATAATTTATTTCAATAATGACATCTTTTATTAGGAAGAAAAATTATTGCATTTCTATTTTATTTTTATTATTATTTGAATGCTTTATAGTTAAATAAAATTTAACACTCAATAATATTTTGAAAAAAAATAATGATTTTATATTTAAAATATTTAGACTAAAATATTTTGCGTGTAATTATGAATTAAATAAATTGAGCTGATCTACAATTTTGTTATATTTTCTGACCATTATCAAGAATATATATGTGTGTGTTTCAGAAAGAAAAAAATGTTATCCATTTGCGTAAAGAATGATGACAGAAAGATCAAAAGAAATGATAAAGAAGGAAAAATATTCGTATAAGAGGTATAAAAGAAATTACCTTGATATCTAGGTTTAATATTTAAAAATTTTATAAAAATATAAAATTAAATTAATGTAATAAAAATATATATTGTAAATCGTTAGCTGCATCAAGGTTTTAAAAAATAAATAAATAAATGAAAATAAATATTTTCCTTTTCAAAAAACACATGAGGCCGTAGTAAGTAAAAATAAATTCTCTCCCAGTATTTTTAAGTAATTTTCTGATGAAAAGCAAGCATAATTGGTTGTAAATTATAAACATAAAATTCTGTCACTTCGTTGAATATGTTAGACTGACAGCACTATCTATCGCTTTAAAGAAACAGGAATCACTTATGCAATTTAGAAATTCGTCACGCAATTTGTCATTCAATAATTAATTTAAAATAAACTAATTAAAAATTGAAGAATTTTTCTAATGAAACATACAAGTTATTTACCGTCAAATATTGACAAGTACTATTTAGTAGGGTAATTTTAGTAGAGATGGCCATAGAGGAGAGATGGCCAGTCTAAATATTTCCAAAACTTGATCGTAAATTGCAACAGAAACTTTTTTCATAGGAAACAGTTCAACGAGTTCATTCCTTGCTACGTGCAGTTGCATTTTTCGATTTTAAAAAATAAATGTAATTTTAATGCTTATTAAATTTCGTGGTTGAATATATTTTTTGACTTAGGTATCTGAATGCTATGCATCCAATTTTTATTTCTAAGCCTAAAATAAAGAAGTACAATATATATTGACCCTTTATATTGTGCAACCACCTGACCTTCAATTTCAGGAGAGATGACCACCTTTAATCAATATTTTAAAATTATACGGAGCGAGCCTTTTAACTAAATATAATTAAATTTAAAGTACCAGGTTGAGCAAAAAGTTCTCGGAAATTTGTGAAAGTTGCGTTGTTATGCGCAAATTAATAACAAACGCAACAAGGACTATGCTTCAAAGTAGAGACCATCATAGTACACGACTTTCTGCCACCGTTCTGCCAGATTCCGGATTTGCTGGAAGTACCATGGCGGCACCTTGGAATCGAAAAACTGTTCACATGCTTCTTTAACTTCATTAAGGGGTCTCAGGACTCTTAAAATTGGAAAAAAAGAAAAAAAAATACCATTTTCAACATTTAATATCTTAAAATGTATTTAATTTTAAGACGCAATTTTAATTGGGATAAAATATATAAGTATGTTTTCTCATTTCGTGTATTTAAAAAATTATAAGATACAGAATTAGCACTTACAGGGGGCTCCAAACTGTTAGACATTTTTCGAGCAAAAAAAGTGGCATAACAGCTTACGCGCACGATTACAAAATAGATGTGGCAACTAGAATGAAACTTTTGGTACCTACTTATGCTTCAGATTGCAATAATTACCCTGAACCTAAATAAATTTGTATTTAAAGCTTTTTTATATTTTTAATACAATGTTGTATTTAGCTAATGCAAAATTAAGAAAATTTCAACAGTATAATCACCTAACAAGATATTATTTTGAACAATAAAAAGGAAATTTTAGGTTCAGTTTATACAGACTAACATGAAACATATGTTTTGGAAATTTCATGAACAAATATTCATAAGTTTTTGAGATATCGTGCGCGTTACGCCCAAAAACGTCATTTGGAGAAAAATGGCTTCAAAGTTTCCGAAACGACGCTTCAGATATTGAACGTGTCTAAATGTAAAATCCATAACTTCAGTTCTAATAGGAATTTCAAGAAAACAGTTATATCAAAATGTTCAGAAAAGATAGGAGTTTAACATCTAAAAAAATTTAAATTTCGAAACTTTTAAAGCTTTAAGAGTCCTGAGACCCCTTAAAGGATTCAAATCGACGGCCCTTGAAAAGTGTTGCATTGATCGAAAGAGGCCATGATCGGATGGAGCCTCGTCTCAACTGTAGGCGGGGTAGGGGAGAATTTCGACGCTGTCCAACTGTGCAAACTTGTCCTTGGTCCTCTGGGTCACTTCCGATTTGGCATTATCCTGCTGAAACAAAACGCGCTTTCGGCTAACCAATCTTGGATACTTCAGCACCAATTTGTCGCAGACGCGATCCAACTGCTGGCAATAGAGCTCGGCATTGATGGCACAACCATCATATAACATACAAATTCTGGTAACTATTAGATTAAAAATGTCCCAGAACTTTTTGTTCGACCTAATAATTATGTATCTTTTATGTTTATAATTATATTAATTGATATAATTGTTTAAATTTTAACTAATATAAATACTTCAATAATAATAATAATATAAGAAGGCATACAAATGTATTTTTTTTTTTTCAGAAAGTCTTGAAAAATGTCGGAAACTTTCATCCCAAAAACAGATAAATTTGATAAATAAATCAAATAAACACACACACACACACACACACACACAAAAAAAAAAAAAAAAAAAAAAAAAAAAAAAAAACTGCATTTTCAGCAGCGAAGAAAATGACATACATTTAAAATAATCAGATTCTACATATCCCGAGGGAATTGAATTGGATGAGGATCACTCTGTTGTTTGTGGAGAAGAGTATAATATCACAGTCATAAAAGATGCCTGAATAAAATGTATAAGGTTCCTGAAGTAGTTCCATGAAACGTGTACAAACTATAAAGACATTTGCCAAAAATTTGGAACGATTTCATGAAACATAGAAATTATCCTTCAAAATTTTTTAATTCAAGTTTTATACACTCTTTTCCGTGATATAACTGCATCTTTATAAATTGCTATGTATTTTCCATGATTAAATATGTGATATGTATTATTTTTTGCTATTTTAACTTTATTTTTTCTTTCTGGTATTGGATGGCCATCTCTGCTCGTCTTCAAGGAGAGATGGTCATCTGTCATTTTAATTTCAATTTTGTTTCTCACATTTTGTTCTCAATATTTAATTAGTTTGTGCCCAAAATATGATTAGCATACGTATAAGAATTTTAAATGTGCATAAATTTTTCTTGTATTTGCAATCTAACAATTTTTATTTCAATCTTTGAAAACTATGGCCATCTATCCTAGAGTTACCCTATTATTTAAATCTCCTAGACACCAAATTACTTTTAAGGGGTCTCAGGACTCTTAAAATTGGAAAAAATGAAATAAAGGACCATTTTCAACATTTAATATCTTAAAATGTATTTGATATTAAGACACAATTTTAAATGGGAATGAAAGATACGGGTATGTTCTTTCATTTCAAATATTTGAAAAATTGCAAGATGCAGAATTAGCATTTACAGGGGGCTCAAAACTGTCAGACATTTGACGAGCAGAAAATCGGCATAACAGCTTATGCGCACGATTACAAAATAAATTTTGCAACTAGAAAGAAAATTTTGGTGCCTACTTATACCTCAGATTATAATAATTACACTGAACCTAAATACATTTGTATTTAAAGCATTTTTATATTTTTAATACAAAGTTGTATTTGGCTAATGCAAAATTTAGAAAATTTCAACAATATAAACCCCTAAAAAAATATTTTCTTTTTACAATAAAAAAGGAAATTTTAGGTTCAGTTTATACAGACTAACATGAAACATATGTTTTGAAAATTTCATGAAAAAATATTCGGAAGTTTTTGAGATATCGTGCGCGTTATGCCCAAAAACGTCATTTGGAGAAAAATGACTTCAATGTTTTGGAAACACCGCTTCAGATATTGAGCGAGTATAATTCTAAATGCCATAACTTCTGTTATAATGGGAATAATTTCAAGATAACAATTATATCAAAATGTTCAGAAAACATAGAAGTTTAACATCTAAAAAAATTAAAATTTCGAAAATTTTAGAGCTTTAAGAGTCCTGAGACCCCTTAATTGTATCTTATTCGTTTGCTCCTGATACGAAATAATCCCTACATATATGTGATGTTTGCTTATATAATCGAAAGATATATAGTGTAAAAAGAATAATCTCTTTTTGTTCTGTCTGCGCGTTTTAAAATTCTAAAATACGTAAATTCAGCTTTTAAGCCTTATTTATTTATTGAGATACTAATTTAGGTACGCTAAGTAATTTTAATTTCAATCCCAGTCTACATAGCCTCCTTTTTATTCATCTTAGCAAATAAGCTTTAATCTATAAACTCTCACTGAATTTTTTTCCAATTTATCTTATATAGGTAAGATTTCAAAAAAATCAAACCAACGTAACGCCCACTCGTTCTGTATCCATCAATGAACATTCAACAGCTTCTATTGCTAAAACATTCTTGTGATTGTGATTATAGTTTTAAAATTGTTACTGCTAAAATTATTTTTATTATCAGTTACAGTTCAGTTCCGACTTATTCTTTCTTAAATATTGTCCTATCTTTCTGAATAGTGATGTAGTTTTTAATGAAAAATCTTATTCAACAGTTTTCTGTGCAACGTAGAAAAACTTGCTCATTTTTTAAGTTGTTTACTTTCGAGGAATTTTAGATATTCATTTTTTAGATTTATTACTTTGTATTAATTTAGTCGACTGTTTATTTTTATTTTTCCTTCCAACCCCCTTGTTTCATTCTTCTTATTTTAGTTGATCCATGCTTCTACTACTATCTTGATTTATCACTTTGTGATTTGTTTGTTGTCTCAATTAGACTATTGGTTACTCTCTCCCATTGTCCCTCTTTTCTTCCATTTTCTTATAGACTTCAGAGGAAAACGACAACATAAACTTCAGATTTGTCTTCATTTAGTTTATTAAATTTCAAAAGCGAGCAATAGTTGCCATCTACAATACCACGTGCCGGCACCTATACACCTGATATATTTTCTATACTTTTCTATACAAAATGAGAAGAAATAATGGAATATCAAAGGTCTGGGAGTAGTCATTACCCCTTTTTACCCCTCCCGTAAATGCGCAAATGTCACAATCGCCCAGGCCCTATAAGATAAGAAGAAATATCTTAGATATCAAATATCATATCATAAACACTAGAAAAGTTATTCTTAATTAAAAATTTGACACCTTGTCCCTACCAAGAAGGGTCAGATTTATACCCAGAATCTATCATTCACGTTAAATAAAATTTTGTGGAATATCTCCGAACTAACTGCATCGACATCGGCAAACAAAGCTAGTTATATTTGAAAAATATCCCAAAATGTAGTATATACCGACGTTGTAATGTTCGTGGCAACTGTCGCGGACAGCTCCCTCTGTATTCCTTTGCAGTAACAGTGACACCTGAATTTAAAAAAACTTTTACGTACCGAAGTGAAGTGAACAGAAACGGAAAAATTTTTTAGAATAATGTTTTATGTTTTTGTTTTTGTGAACGGAGTTGCGCCTCCGTGATGATTCGATTGAAGTTAAAACACTTAAATGTTAAGTAATATTCTACTGTACATATTTGTAATATATTGTATATAATTATTTAAGAATAACGAGTTATGTATTATTTGAGTAGAGTGAATTTTTAACTAGAATTTAAGTCTTATCAAATTCGGCAGTCCGAACCAGAAGCAAGTGAGAGCTTACTTGAAGGAAGGGGTAAGTTAAAGATCTGACATTCTTTTTTGTCTGTTTCGAAAGCTTGTTATCATATTTTTATGGCGCCCGAGAACAGCGAGGCCTTTTTTATTTGATCTTAATTGAATGAAAAATTATTTATAGACGAAAGTTTTGAATATTTAGTTCTATTGAAATAAATATTGTTGATGGTTTGTTTTGACCTTGAATATAATGAAGAATTGGGTATAAAAATAAATAAAAGGCTTGAATGCTTAATTCTGTTGAAGATAATATTATTAATAATATGGATTGATAGCGTATTTTAAGAACAGGATTATTTTGAAAGTTATTGAATATATTTTGAAAGTTATATTATTATTCTTAAATCAAGTTGTTATAAAATTAATTATATTTAAAATTACGGATTAAATATGTCTGATATTGTAAAACTAAAGAAGAAACGTGCTCTTTCCAGAACGGCGACTACGAAATTAATTAATACTTGTGAGCAGTATCTTGCAGAATCAGTACAGGAAGTTCCTGTTCTTACGGAACATATTGATCAGTTAAACTCAAAGTATAATAATTTAACAACTTTAGATGAGCAGATCCAAAATTTAATGTATGATGACGACGAATCAGAAACTGAATTTGAAACTGCCGAAGGTTATTCTGAAAAAATAATTTCTATGAAATCGAAACTAACGTATGCTTTAAAAATAAAAGTTGAACCTGAACGTTCTATTAAGAAAACAAATTCGGTTAATGAAAGTATTTCAACAGAGAATTTGACTTTTTGCTCTCATTCTAAAATTAAATTACCGAAATTGAGTATTAATAAATTTAATGGAGATCCTGCTTATTGGTTATCTTTTTGGAACCAATATGATAATGCGATACATCAAAATGATAGCTTAACTGACATTGATAAATTTAATTATTTGCATTCTTTCCTTTTTGGAGCTGCTTCTAGTGCAATTAGTGGGTTTTCGCTATCGAGTGACAATTATATAGCAGCAATTGAACTACTCAAAAAGCGTTTTGGTCGTAAAGACCTGATTATAAATGCTCATATGGGAAAATTATTGAATTTAGAAACAGTTAAAAATGTAAATAATACTTTTGCATTGCGAAAGCTGTATGATAACATTGAGACTCAAATAAGAAGTTTAAATTCACTTGAAGTAACTTCCGGAGCATATGGTACGTTACTAACGCCAATTTTGCTTAAATTAATTCCCAATGAGTTAAATTTGGAATTTCAACGTAAACGGAAAACTCAGGATAATCTTTTTGAAGTCAACGAACTGCTTGAATTTCTACGGGCAGAAATAGAATGCAGAGAAACTGCGATTCAAATACAAGATAGGGTTATCGTTCAAAATCCACCGCAAGTGCAGAGGGAGAGAAAAATAAATAGGTTTGCATTTCCTACTGCTGCTTCATTGAAAGTTTCAATAAATCATTGCATTTTTGCGGTGATTCCGCTGAATCAGTTAAGCACAATTCTGCAGCTTGTTCTATGTCCGTAGCAGAAAAGCGAGCATGCTTGAGAAAAAACGGAATGTGTTATCTCTGTATGAAAAAAGGAAATCATTTAGCAAAAGATTGCTTTTCAAAAATAAGATGTGAGTATTGCAGTGGAAAACATAATTCTTTAATTTGTGACAAGAGTAATAAAGTAGATGAGAAAAAACAAATTGACGATAGAAATGTCACTTTAACAAATAAAACATTCACACAGAAAGTTTTGTTACAAACTTTAATTGTAAAAATCTGCGGAAATAGTGAAGATATGTTTGTCAGGTGCTTAATCGATACTGGATCACAAAAGTCGTATATTTCGAAGTTTGTTGCTGAAATGATGCAATACAAAAGTATAAATGAGAGCAATATTGTTCATCGTCTATTTGGTGGATCGGAGGTTTCTGAAATCCATAAACATTTTATTGTGTATCTTAGTAATGTAAAGGGGGATTATAAATGTAATTTTATGGCCTTTGATCAAACTAAAATTTGTTACGATGTACCACAAATAGAAATAAAACCCATATTACATGAGCTTAAAGAACATAGAATATATTTGAATGACACTAGCCGTATGAAGGAAAAATTTTTGTTTGAATCATCCCCAACTGAAATTCATATTCTTATTGGAGCGGATATTGCAGGAAAATTACTCACCGGTAAGATAAGAAAATTAAAATGTGGTTTAGTATGTGTCGAAACTTACTTAGTCTGGACAGTTATGGGGAAAGTTCCTTTGGAAATAGAAAATAAAACTGACAACACATTTACATTTTCGATGCGCGTATCAGATTATAAAATTTCTGAATTGTGGAATCTTGATACTCTGGGAATTTTAGATCCATCCGAAAATGAAACTAAAAAAGAGTTGCAAGAACAAACACTGCAACATTTGATTTCAACGGTTAAAAGGGATAACGAAGGCAGATTTGAAGTCTGTTTACCTTGGATAGAAGGCCATCCCCCACTCCCTTATAATCTAGAGATCGCTGAGAGAAGATTAAAAATTACAGTAAAATATTTGAAAGACAAGGGTTTCTTAGAAGATTATGAAGCGGTTTTCAAATCTTGGGAGGAAGAAAAAATTATAGAAATTGTACCTGAAAATGAATATAATAATTCCTGCCATTATTTACCCCATCGTGCCGTTATTCGAACGAATTCCACAACAACAAAAATAAGACCAGTATTCGATAGTCAGCGAAAATTAAGGGGTTTCCGTCAATAAATGATTGTGTAGAAAAGGGGCCTAATTTGCTAGAAACTATGCCTGCAATTATCAACATATTTCGAGAAAAATGCATCGGTGTAAGTTCTGATATCAAAAAAGCTTTTCTTCAAATAGGACTTAATCCGAATGATAGAGATTTTTTGAGATTCTTATGGTGAGAACAAGGTAATCCGGGACATTTTAAGATGTATAGACATAGCAGAGTCGTTTTCGGAATTTCCAGTAGTCCCTTCTTATTGAGTGCTAGTTTAACTAAGTTAATAAATGACGTACCTGAGCATCTTAGATCAACGGCAGAAAAAATTTCTGAAGCTTGGTATGTTGACAATTTAATTACAAGCGTAAATAATGAAAAAGAACTGCGAAAACTTAAAAGTGATTCTGTTGAAATTTTAGCGAATGCTAAATTTGTATTGCAAGATTGGGCTTATAATTTGCCAATGAAGAACGAAATTACAGGTAATGACACTTTTTCGGAAATTTCAGTGTCCGAAAATTCAAATAAAAGGAAAACGGTTTCTATTATTGGCCTCATTTGGGATTTAGAAGAAGATACATTAAGTTGCGACATTAAAGGAATAAATGAATCCGATAACCAATGCATTTCAAAAAGAGTGATCTTATCAGAAGCACACAAAATTTATGATCCAATAGGTTTTACATGTGGTGTGACACTGACTCCAAAACTCTTACTACAAAAGTGTTGGGAGCTAAAGGTTACATGGGATGAAGCTCTCCCCGAAGATGTGCGTAAAAAATTTCTTAAATGGAAAAAAGATTTGTGTCAGTTGACAGAGTTGAAAATTCCCCGGTATATGATGCTTAATCCTAAGTCAAATACAGATTTGTCTTATCATGTCTTCTGTGATGCCTCCCAAAAGGCATATGCCACATGCATTTATTTAAGATGTAAAAATAAAGCTGGAGAGGAATTTGACAGAAGAGATAAAGTTTTGAACTACTTTTCCATTATGGTTCGAAACCGCCTCCAGAAAGAAACCATTGAAGAACAAGAAGATGGTGAAAAACAAAGCAGCAAAAAGAGAAAAAAGAAGCAGTCTAAGGATTTTAAAATTTCTGATATGTATGATTGGGCTAAAGATTCTGGTGTATCAGAAGATGAAGCGCATGATGAAGAAGATTCTTCTCCAAAGACAACTAAAAAAGGCAAAGAAAAGAAGAAGAAAAAGAAAACACCAGATGATGAAGGTGACTTTGATGATAGAGAAGTGGATTACATGACAGATTCTTCTGAGTCTGAACCAGAACTAGCTGAAGAGAAGACTAACAGAGAACTGAAAGGAGTAGAAGATGAAAAAGCTTTGAGGAAGTTATTCAATTCAGATGAGGAAGAAGAAGAAGAGGAAAATCAAGAGAATGAAAAGGATAAAGAACAAGAGAAAAAAGAAGAACAGCAAAAAACCAAGAGCAAGAAAAAAGAAGGCAAAGATTCATTTGGTGAATCTTCATCAGACACATCTGATTCTGACTTCGATTATACAAAAATTCATGCTATTTTCATGCAGAAACAAGCTAAGAAAAATGGTTCAGATAACAGTGCCAGTAGTAGTCAAGCCAATACACCAACTCGTTTGAATGCTGATTCTAAAGATGGTAATAAATTATCCAAAAGGAAGTTGTCCGAGACTCCAATGTCTGCATCATTGAAATATGAAGAAATTAATACTATTCTTTGCGATTGTGAAAATGTTGTAAACTCCAGACCGTTAACATACATATCTGAAGATCTTGAATTAGAACCCTTAACCCCTGCCATGTTTCTTCGTGAAATTAAAGAAGGTGGTGTTCCTGATCTGGACAATATAGATGCAAGTTTTCTTCAAAGAAGATATGAATATCGGATGAAAATTCGTGAAGATTTGAGAAAACGTTTCCGACTAGAATATTTGGGACAGCTGAAAAATTATTGTAAAAAGTCAAACAGGTATCCCGAACTCTCAGTTGGAGATGTTGTTATAATTAATACAAAATAGAAAAGAATGAATTGGCCTCTAGAAAAAGTCATCCAGTTGTTTCCATTTAAAGACGGCATAGTACGATTGGCAAAGATACGAACTAAGTTTGGTGAGTTGTTTCGACCAGTACAAAGGTTGTATCTGATGGAAGCGAATTTCCAGGCAAATAACTTTTCTCCAAAAACCATCGAGTCTGCTCACCTTAAAGATTCTCCTGGTTCTGTTGAAAAGGATTCTAGTAGAATGTCTACATTTGGACGGGTGATACGAACACCAGAACGGTTGAACCTCCTGAACTTGTCCACGACTGTGGTTGAGTTTGACCTGGCAAAACTCAACGGGGGGAGTATGTCGCGGACAGCTCCCTCTGTATCCCTTTGCAGTAACAGTGACACCTGAATTTAAAAAACTTTTACGTACCGAAGTGAAGTGAACAGAAACGGAAAAATTTTTTAGAATAATGTTTTATGTTTTTGTTTTTGTGAACGGAGTTGCGCCTCCGTGATGATTCGATTGAAGTTAAAACACTTAAATGTTAAGTAATATAATCCTGTACATATTTGTAATATATTGTATATAATTATTGAAGAATAACGAGTTATGTATTATTTGAGTAGAGTGAATTTTCAACTAGAATTTAAGTCTTATCAAATTCGGCAGTCCGAACCAGAAGCAAGTGAGAGCTTACCTAAAGGAAGGGGTAAGTTAAAGATTTCTGACATTCTTTTTTGTCTGTTTCGAAAGCTTGTTATCATAGCAACAATGCCATCACTATCGTTTTCATCGGTCTTACATCACTTCTAAATATCACATAATTTCAGATTTTTACATAATCGAACTGGGATAAAACTTCACTTTCAAATGAAATTTCTTTGAACACTGTATTTCAAGTCACTGGTTTCGGTTATAACATTTTAAAAATGTATCTGAACAAAGAACATTTGCTTGCTGCAATTATGTACCGTAAAAAAAGCAAAAATGACAAGACGTGCTTTCAGAACAACTGCACATCTTTTTTAAATCTAGTGAAGAAAAACAACATCTTTCCCAAACGCGTCGGGAATTTCTTATTTTAATTTTAAGACATATACGATAATTTTGCTATTTATTTGTTGTTGCTGTTATATGATATCAATTAAAGTTTGATTCTTTATTGATTATCATAACTTTTTAAATTAAAAATGTAAAAATATTTTTTAATTTAAATTTTTTTCTTTAAAAACTAATAGTAATTAAATGACAAACTTTTCTAAAATAAAGGTATTAAATTTTTTCCTGTAGAATATAAAAAATTTATTAAAGAAAATAAAACTGAAGAATCAATAAATTTCCCCTCATTACGCATTCTTGAATATGTAATTTATCTTAAATATTTTGCAGAAAAAAATCAAAACGAAGAATAAAAAAATAGAAGAAATTCGAGATATCATTCATCTTTCTTTTTATGAAGATCCATTAAATTTTCGTGTATTTTTTTCACTTATGATGCATGTATTTAAAAAAAAATTATAAACTATATTTGATAAAATCTCATTAAAATCGTTTATTTAAAATCCTTTAAAAAAGCCTGTTTCGAATTTTGATGGAATATTCCAGGGAAAGGGGCAATGCCAATTTTCTGTGTGAATACTTGTTTGAAAATTAGATATAATTTTTTTTTTCTTCTGTCTTTACAAGGAGAAAGTATTGCATTCGTGTAAATTTTCGATTTCCGGTTTTGACGGATATATACGTTTTACGGGTAAGAGATCCCGGAAAACATGTTTTACAAAATGTCTGTCAGTGAATTTGTAAATCTGTGACTATGTCTGTCTATCTGTATGTAACACAAATTTTGTGGTTGCTCTATCTTAAGAACTTATGCGCGGAAATTAATAAACATTTATTTTCAGTTAGTCCCTCGTGTAAGTTGGTGCGGAATTGGTTTTAATGTAAATCGCCACCCAGTTGGCGCTGCTAATGCTGCATTTTTCACGATTTCCGGAATAGCCTCTTCTCAAGAACTAATGCGCTGATTTTCACCAAACATCAGATTCAGTTAGTTTCTTGACATTAATCGGTGCCGTTTATGTTTTGGGGTAAGTCACCCAACAGATGGTGCTGTCATGCTACATTTTTCACGATTCCCACAATAGCTCAATCTCAAGAACAAATAAACAAATTTTCATCAAAGTTGAAATTCAGGTACACTTTGATAAATATTGCTGCTGATCATGTTTTTGTGTAAATCAGATGGCTCTGCTAAGCTGCATTTTGCAGGATTTCCGCAATAGCTCTATTTCAAAAACTAATACACGAAATTTTCATCTAACTTTAAGATTCAGTTACACTCTGACACGAATTGTTGCTGATTAGATTTGGGTATTAAACGCCCAAAAGGTGGCGCTGTTCTGCTGCATTTTGCAGTATTTACACGATTTTAGTGATAGTCATATCTCAGAAACTAATGCACCGAATTTCATATCTTTAGAATCCTCATGATGAGCCTAGACTGTTATTTAATTTAGGTACTGTGATAGAGAATTTTGAAGTATTAACATGTATAAGATAGAAGAAAGTTTTGGTATTGCCACATCCGACGAGTTTTATAAGTGTGTTGATTTTTTATTCCACAGACTTAGGTTCACTTTTAAAAAGTATAAAAACAACATAAAAACTACTTTCAGATTTTCTCTAAGAGTTCTATGTATACTCGAAATTGAAGACACATATTAATACAGTGGTCCTAATTTTGTACCATTTGAAGGATTACAATCAAATAAATGAGATAGGGTAACTTGAGGTGAGATGTCGTGTTGTACAAGATGCCGAATCAGGTAGTTTTCATATGCGCAGACGCTGTAGGGAAACGCCGCTCAGGTATAAGGAAGAGGGCTCCCTACTGATAATTTAATTTCCGTTTGCGTTCTTAGAAAAAAAAATTCAGTGGTACTTTTTTATTGCTATGTCGTCAAAACACTTCTGGTAAGTGTCAAAAATCTTCTACGTGACTTCTTTATTTGCACATTATTTATAGTCTTATTTTATTAATGTTATTCATAGTCTTAGTTTAAACAACACAGAAATAAATCTGATGTTTTTAGGGAGTACTGGTACCTGGCCTTTCTGCAAAGCATAAATGGTGGCCGGTTCCCACTTCTTCACGTCAGTGGGAGACACCGGCGTCTTACCCAATACATTGGGTGAGTCGACGAAAATTTTTTGGCCGTAAGGTACCAGTTTTTTTCCTTTGGGGTAAGATGCCGGTTATTTTCCGTTGCGGTCAAATGCCTGGTTGCTTCTTCATTGTATAAATTAATCTTGTATATTAACTAATTTGTCAACAATTTTAATCAGATAATTTAAATCAGTGATTAAATCGTGATTTTAATCAACTGATTAAAAAAAATCATTAGTTAAAATTATAAATTTTTTAAATGTTTAAAATGACATAGAAAATATTAATATCTAAGGGGAACATAATTTGAAAGTTTTCTATATGTATTTTGCCATATAATTAAACATTATTGGGCTTATAAATAATTGTTTAATAATTATTAATTTTAATCATTGTTAAAAGTTTGATGTTAAATGCAGTTATAAATATTTTTAATAAATGTAAATATCGGTAGTATATAATGTAGTTTTAGATAACTAGGGTCTTCTGTCCCGTACGATCTACACTCCCCAACCTCCATCAAGACATCGCAGACTCTAAAAACACGCTAATATGATCTGTTTTGAAAAGATAACGGATTAAATTTCCTACCAAGATTCAGAAGATGAAGATATTTTTTAAGTGAATGAGAATCAGTGTTAAGATTGTCTTGCAGAGTACAACAAAACCTCTGAAAAATGTGATTGGATCAAATGCATTCAGTGAAACTGTTGTTTATATAAAAGTTGCTCAAAGTGCCTAACCAAATTTGCAGTTTGTGGCAGATCTGAGTTATAGCTGAAAATAACAAAGGGGCATATGAAAAACCCATACAAAAAAGCTGCATTTTAAAACACTTAATCACAGTGGCTTTATGGTATTTAAACTTATTATAATGTTTAAAAATAAAAATAAGCATACTTAACAGCATAATTCTTTTAAATGTTAAATGGAACATAATTTTTTTTCCAAATATTAGTTTGTCCTTTTATTAAATTGCAACGTTTTTTACATTCATATTTTTGTTATTTCTTAATATTAAGTAAGTTAACAACTTTAGTATGTCTAAATATTAAATTTACTTTCAATCTTCCCATTATGTTTTATACTGTTTCACAAAAATTATTGTTTACATTGAAACTCCACAAGGCATCTTACCCAGAGATAGTTGGCCATCTATGCCGAACTGTGTTTACAAAAACAAAATTTTTGATGCTTTATATAATGTCTGTAAAATGAAATAAGATTTTAAATGATAAATTAGGGTGCAAACTTCAACAAGAAATCAATAAATAACAAATAAAAACAACAGGCGATTTTTAAAACAATAAAGTAAACAACTACGGTATCTTCACTCATCTTACCCTATAAAGGAGGGCATTAAGGGATCAGGTATCTTTCAAGCTGAGAAACTGCATCAAAATGAGAGTCTGATATGGATTGCTATAACTCCGCGTCTGATTAACTTTTGGATTTAAAATTTTAAGCACGCATTAAAAGAGTTATATGCTAATAGTTAATGTTCAGAAAAAAAAATCTAGATGTACAGGGTGGTTATAATTAAACTTCCCGTACAAACAGCATCCTACAGCGCAAACGAGTGAACGGAATACAATGAAATTTGGTATATAGACTATACACGAAATACGCTCACGGAATTTCGAAAAAAAAATTAGTTCAAAATGCCCACCAGGAGCGCTTTTTCCGGAAGAAACATTAAATTTAACACAATAAACGGCCAAAACAGCCGGTTTTACATTTTATTACTCATAATTCTTGTTCTGGATTGTTAATATTGTTTTTGTATTCCGCTTTGGTCGTTTATTGTGTTAAACTTAAGGTTTTTTCCTGAAAAAGCGCCATCTGGTGAACATTTTGGAACTAATTTTTTTTTGCGAAATTCCGTGAGCGCATCTTATGTATAGTCTATATACCAAATTTCATTGCATTCCGCTCACCCGTTTGCGCTGTAGGATGCTGTTTATAGGGGAAGTTTAATTATAACCACCCTGTATATAAAGTTTTCTTAATTCATTTGAAATTTAATGTTTTTATAATAAACAAATTCACCTTATATGTCTTGCGCACATGATTTCTCATAATTGAATTGTCACAGTGAGTACAATTTTTTTTTATTGGGTAGAGATATAATATGTGTTTAACCCTTTATGTACTGAATTATGAATTCATGAAAATTTTATCTTCTAAAGCATTTTCGTGAATTGTTTAAACTACATTAGAAGATTTACATAGTCATTTAATAAACTTTACAAGATTTTAGAAGGACTGGCATATTTAGAGGGATTAATTAAATTTTAATTTATAGGGATTTTGTACGATGTTTATAACCCCACTCAAATCTTTTATTTTAAGTATTTTTCTTAGCATTTTGTAAATTCGGTAATGTACAAATATAATGTTCATACAATAGAAATATAGAAATATTTTCGAATTGAAAAATTCCCCCCTCCCCCCCCCACCCCAACGCCAAGAAAGCTGAAAAGATGCAAATGCAAAAGAAATCATCATTTTAAAAATATTTTTGCTTTTGTGTAACCAATAATGCTTTTGGAACAAATTAAAATAATGTATCTATAATTCATTCCAAATTGTATTGCAACTAATCGATGTATTAAAAGAATTTTATAACAAGTTATTTTAATGGTATTTATAAGTACCGTCAATAGATAAAAGATTAAAATGACGCACACTGGAAACAATATAATGCTTATTTTCTGAGAAAACCATGTGAAATGAAAAATCTCAAAATTTTGAAATTATTTCTGTATAAAAATGATCATAATTTCTAATCGTCTTACTTTATGATCATAATAGCTGGTCATTTGTGCATCTAGATGGTTTATACCGTCACTTAAAATTTCATTAAATTCTATCCAGCAATTTCTTAGAAATATGCAACTAGTGAACAAAATCAACGTTTTGAGAAAAATGACTTTAAACATCGAATAAACATTTGATAATATAAAAGGATCTCAAACTATTTTAGACATAACTTCTCTTCTAAAGCGAATTTTCGCATCGGGTTTCTTTTAAAATATTCTTTAAGAACAAAATTTTAATATAAGCAATTAAATCTAAAAAATATATATTTCTTTGACACTTTTAAAGGTACCCGATACTTTAAAATCTAAGAAATGGTGATATTGATGATAACACAAAAGAAATTTTTTGAATTTGTCTCGAATATATTTGTTTCTCACACATTACAATTAGCGAAATTAAGGCTGTTAGTCACTTCGTTGCCGAATTGCTCCAGCTTTTGTCTATGGCGTGTGATGCATTCGTATATTTAAAGTATTTCCTCGGGAAATCAATATTTTAAACTGATTTTTTCTGTGTATTATTCTTAAGGGATAACTCCTTTTAGGCACATTCATGATTATATAAATGCGTAGCACCTATAATTGTCGTTCAATCCGTCTGTCTGTTGGTCCGTCCATCCGCATACAACAGAACAAAAACTACCCAACCGAATGGTCTGAAATTTTAAATATATAATTGTTGAACAATTTTGTCGAGTCCTTTCACATTTTGTAACATCGGACGTATAGTTTAATTACAGGGACAGTGAAATATTTTCAGTTACATTACGGCCAATGTGAAAAAAATATTTCAAGGGCATTTTAATGATGTCAGAGCCTTTCAAACAGAATGAAATTGATATGCACTTGTGAAGAGCACTAAAATATACATAAAGTACAATATTCGGTGCAAAAAATATTTATGAAACAAGTTATAGTACGAACGCACCTCATTTGTCGCCTTTCATGTGCAATTTCCAACTTGTTTCCTTAGTTGTCTAAATATTTCTAAAATAGATATTTAATTTTATGTGAAGTGTTAAAATCTTACTGCAGTTCGCCAGCTTTTAGCATAAAATAATAAATTAACCTTACTTACATTTTAGAGATATTTTGCGAACTAAGAAAAAAATAAATATCCTTTAAGAAGAGTACACAAGATAAATAAGTAAAAAATATTGATTTCCTGAGAAGATATTTAAAATATACGAATGAATAACACGCCCATAGACTTAGCAAAAGCGAGGGCAATTCGGAAGCAGAATCACTAGGAACCTTAAAAGAGAGATATTCGTAATACAATCTACACTAATATATAGTTACGTAAATGTGTGGTTAAACTACAACTTTTTTTCGTAAAATGCGAAAACAGAGTGATTATATCTAAATGAGGAGATTTGAGAAAAAAAGAAGTTTGTGAAAATACTTCTTGTAAATGTTCTAAATATTCACACACTTTTTTTAAACTACTGAAACGCTAATGTATTAATATATTAATTAACCAGAAATGATCGTTGTATAAGGATGATATAAAAAAATTAAATTAATATTGTAGTTTTTATTTCTAAAAGCTTTAAACAGGTTAATCATTCAATATATATTAAAGGAGCAAGGAATATTGAATGTCCGACTTTCACGAAAACGGCTGTAACGATATTTTTGAAAGCTTGCTTTTTATACTAAATCGAACGCAAGGAAAGTTTGTAGCTAGGTCCCGAATTTATGATAGATGGAAAATTTTCAATTCAAAGTTATTTTTGGTGAAAAAAATGAAGCATACCGAATCACTTGTTGTATAATTTTTGATTATGAAGCAATCGTGTTCTCAAAGTAATTATGAAGATCATGATACAGTATGTTAAAAATGGTATTGACGATCTTGTGTTTGAAAAATAATTATATGCTTCACGAATTTAGAAAAAAACTTAAGAATTGAATACGACAATGCTAAACCACCCGAAACCACAAGTTGAGGTTAAGCCTAAATTTAAACCAGTAAAGTCAGATGTCACAGTTATAATTTACGGAGGTAATAATCCTATACCAGGGGGCATCTTAAAGTTTAATTTACATGCGAACGTCTTTTAATACTACCTCACACCACTGTTTCAAAACAAAAATCTTTTACATACGCTTTGAGGATAGTTGCAAGAGACATATACTGCGAAATGTATATTTTTTTAAATAGTGGTGCGAATAGAATGTAAAAATAGCCGCCTGCATTTGAAACTTTACGATATCTACTCGTAAATGGAAATTCTGATAATAAATGTAAAGGCCCGGCACTCTATGTTTCAAATACATCTATACGGTCGTCCCATGAGTGTATTAAACCAAAATATGAGAAATTGTCTAAATACACATTGTAACTAGTTCTTAGAATTTGATAATTAAAGAAGTTAAGTTCATTGATTAAATTCAAATTCATTATCAAGTACACGGGAAAAACTATTTAGTTAAAAGAACAAAAAACAGTTGTGTGAACTAAATTTTTTGATTAATGTACCCGCCCAAAATATTTGATTGGGCTGACAAAATGTTGGTTATACTGACCAAATGATTAATAAATTATAATTATATAATAATTATAATAATAATATTAATAATATAATTATATAATAAAATTATATTGAACTAATAAAATCATCGTAAGTCGAACCAAATATTTGGATGGAGCTATTTTTGATTATTTCAACCAAATAGGTTTTTCTTTCTAGGGGTAGCCATTGCACATTAAAAAAAAGTAATTTTGACAACGCTAAAGACTATGTAAAATAAAAACCATTACTTATGCTTTTAACTGGATTAGGAAATCGATCTTTCAGACGAATTGGTTACTTTAAAGCGTAAATCAAAAACGATGATTCAAAATTTGATACCTCGTTTTTTACGCTTATCAATAACGATAATTCAAATAGCTTTGATTGAATTATTAGTACTAATTTCATATATCAAAGCATTTAATTTTTTCTGGTAATATTGCAAAAATACATAAATTGCAAATTTAAACTTAAACTCCTTGGTTATTAATTATTGTTATGAATTCAATTAAAATTCTTTTGACTATAAAGATAAACCTTTTCATTTCTTCTCATTCCAGAATAATAGGCAACACATTCTAAATCAAAACAAAAATCAATTTCATTATTTTATCACGTAAATTAAAGACTTATATCTAGAAAAGGAAAAAAGTGAATGTCAAAGTTAAAAAGCGGACACAAAACAAACAACAACAAAAATTACTTAAATTAACCTAGTAATGTCAGAAATTACCAAATGAAGAATCTTGGTAACATCTCTAGAATCTAAATTGTATGACATGGAAATTAAATTAGGCCAAGAAATAAACAAACCAAAACATTGACAAATTACATAGAAAATTAGAGAGGTGCTTGAAGGAACTAATGTCACAATTAGATGAGGAACGAAAACGCGCAGAACAATACAGAAAACGTTTAAAAATTGCTAACTACCACTGTAAACCTCTAGGAAATATTTATATGAATTGGAAGAAGAGTGTTCGAGAATGAAAATTACAAAAAGAAAAGCTCAGAGGAAATTAGATGATAAAGAAGACTACGAAATTTTTCAACGAGAAATGACTAAACTTAAAAACGAAAAAAAAAATAATTAAGTAATAGTTCCAAAAGCCTATAGAGTGATTCAGATTCGTAAAATATCTTGCATTCTTTTGATTTCGAAAATAAAGTAAAAGTGGCATACACCTCTTAACATCTGAACAAAACAAATTTAGACCAATGAAAGGAAGAAAATCTTTCAAAGTTGATCCAAAGGAATTGACAACTATTATGTCTAGTAATACTCCTAAATAAATTAAAGATGCCCACAAACCGTGCGATGAATTTAAAGATGAATCCGAAGTAAATTATCATAAAGAATGAATTGAAAAACTGAAACAGAAGTTCTGAAAGTAACCGCGCGGCTCAAAAGAATTTCTAGGCGAAAAAAAAATGGCCTTCATCTTAACAGGACCTTTAATTATGAAGAAGCTGTGATATCCTAGAGGAATTGTATTATTTCAACCATTTGTGATTAAGAAATGTAGTAGGAAAATAAAGAAAGAAAATCGAAAATAAAGATCTCTTCTTGGACGAATTGTGTGCTTTTCGAAGGCGAGCTCTTGACTTTTAAGATTTAAAGTATTTTGAGGATTCTTGAAGATACATTTTCTGTAATAAGAATACCACCGATTAGATAAATACTTAACGGACCTTAACATAAAAAAGTTATAAAATGTGTTAAATTTATTTTTTTAAGAAACTTTTTTGCTGCTGATTGTTTTTGTTATCTTTGCAAATTACAAGTCTTGAATTTCATCTGTTCTTGCCGCTGCACAATGTAGTATTTGACCCAAAAACTTGGCCGAAAACACAAAATTTTAAACTTCATCAACAATTTTAAAAATCATATTTTGTAATAGCTAACAAATTGGCACGTTGATCTATGTCTATTTCAGGAACCTGAGCCATATCCGATGCCTCCTGGTCTCATTTGAAGAGAAAACTTCATTGAGAGAAGACATGATTTTTTGTTGCTTTTGGCATTGTTGTTATTTTTAAATTTAATTTTTTTGTGGCTGAATGAATTGTTGAACTGGAACTGAATAAGGCTTACGTGTTACAGAAAGGTCAGAACTTAGTATTAAACAACGTGTTAATTTAAATAGTTTAAATTTTAAAATAATAAAAAAACATTTAATTTCTAAAAGGGTTGTTTTTTAAGTGTTTTTGAATCTAGTTTAAACATATCGAAAGCATTTAAAAGTGTGCACTCTCAGAAATAAAACTCTCACTTTTGACGATTCAACAATCCTTGAGCTGTGTTTCGTCGTTTTTGAAGATCATTTCCTATCAACATCACGTGACTTTTAACGAAGCGTAAACGCTCAAATATTTGACGAAAGTTTCTGCTCAATTACGGTCAGACTCAATGCATTTTAAGGAAACAGTTGCTGTACCTCCTCAAATCCTGCGATTTTAGCAAGCAGATATATGCTTGTTTACGTTAGTCCTGTAATAATTTATTTTAAAACAGCCCTTTTTAGTTCTTTTCAGAAAATACTGAAATAGTGGTAGTTATTGTTTCTTCATTAGTTATTTTTTTAGCTGTTAAAATTTATAGGAATGCTTATTATTTTTTAATCTATTTATTTATACGTTGTTGTTCGTTATGTTTCAATTCGAAAAGAACAAATTTCCCGTGTTCTTCAAAACCATTCAAAAAGAAAATTTGGTCAATGAAATTTCAAACTTCCGGGATATCTTTTTTTTTAATTTATTTAAGAAGTATATTCTGTTTTCAATAAAATAATTAAAAAAAAAACATAATTGATCCTTCTCCCCTTTATAAACAGTAAATTGTTAAAATCTTATCCACCTACTCAAAGTGATAAAATCTCCGCAATATGCACTCACAATTCGTTATTTGTGAGCAAATTAACCAGACTATATTCTAATTATTCATTGAGCAAAGAAAATTTCACTAATAAATTAAATTATCAAGCCGTATTATAATTATTCATTGACCATGAGAAAACCATAATGATAAATTAGCCTTACTTAAAATTTTCAGAAATTACAGCAGCACCGATAAAATTACAATCTACCATATAAAAATATAAATACGCAGCAGAATTCATTGCATCAATCTAAAAGCACATGTATACAAGTCCCCAGTAGCGAGGTCGGAAGAGCAAAGGTCTCCCACGCCAAAGGCCGCGTGTTGGAATCAACCCGGGGAAAGCGAGAAGTGAATTTTTTCTTCCCCCTATCAGTAAATGCAGGAGCTTCCAAACTGTTCGACAGATGGCACCACCAGCCCTCTTTTGACGAAACTTTTGACGAAATTTATGTCCTCAAGCAAGTGAAGAAAGTAATTTCATCAATTTGACAAAATGTTTGCTCGGAGTATTTCCCAGGAAACGGTTTCGTCAAAAACAAAGAATTTCGTGAAATCTGAGTATTCATTTCTGAATATGCGTCGGGCTTTGCCTGGCCTGTTTTGAACTATAATCGTATTGGTTATAGGCTTTGAATGCCAATTTTAAAAAAATCAGCATATTGTTGCCATTTTATATATATTTTTGGAAGGGGGGGGGGGGTAATTACCCTTTTTATTATTTTATGTATTATTAAATACCATTTTTTGGCAGCAACCAAATGGACGAAATAAAAATATTTTTTTTTTTTTGTCATAATGCAGTTTTTTACGTTACAGGATATTACCTGAGAGCTTTTTCCCCTACAGATTATGCGTGTATGTATATACGTACACAACTCTATATCTCTTAATAGATGTATCAGACCGGCTTCAAATTATAAATAGTTATTTATTGAAAAAAGTTTCCTTAATAAGTTTCGGGGACTCATAGGTGGATAATAAGTGGAAAAAAAGAGGGAATTAAAGAAGTCTGGAGTAGACGCAGAAATGATTAAAAGGTTGTAAGAAATACCGGAAATCATAACAAACGGGCATTTCATTGACGGAAAAATGTTCCACACATGTACTGATGAAACAGCAAGACTGTATGTGAACCATTACAATTGGCACTTCATGATTCCAGCGATGCATAATGTTTTGATACCGCATGCCATTGTAATTCAGAAAGCAGTCGTACCTATCAGTCAACGATTAGAAGTAGCTGCCGATGCCAGAAACAAGTACTTTAGACAATACCGCACAAAATACTCAAGAAAGTACAATAGAGAAGTTTGCAACAGAAATGTCCTAAATTAGCTTCTTTTAAGCAGTGATCCTTTTATAAGTTGCTTTTGACAAAGACCAAGGGAAACGAGCAAGCCATACTGTAGCGAGATCCTACAATTCCTTCTTCCGGCTAGGTCTAATGGCAATCCTGATAAAAGCCAAGAAGAGTGTGATGAAGAAGATGAAAAACAGAGTTCTGAAGAATCAGACTGAACTAGGTAATATATTAAATATACTGAAAACCATTATCTCCATACTGTAGAGAATCCACTTTTCTAAATGTATTATTAAATGTAACTTTATCAAATGTAAATAATCTTTAATAAATGTAAATTAAATTAAATAATAAATTTTAATTATATTAAAATTAAATAAATTAAATTAAACATTACTCGTAAATAAAACAATCTATCAATAATTATTATTCTCTTATAAACAGTAAACATTTAAGACTGCTAGTCACTGAACTTCCAAATTCCCTTCCCTAATTAGCCTTAAGTCTATGGGCATGTGATGTATTCGTATTTTTAACTATAGTTTAACCTTCTTTTTTCCTTGTACTCTTCTTAAAGGGTGACTCTTTTTTTTTTCTTAGTTGTCAAAATATTTATAAAATGTATACTTATTTTTATGTGAAGTGTTAAAATCTTACTTACACTACGTAAGCTTTTAAGATATAAAATATTAAATTAAGGTATGGATTTGTATGTATAATACATAGTACACTGAGAAAAATGACGCTTTCAAATCTGAGTAAATCGATGTTTTCATTTTATTTTGAAACTTTTTGTTTCAAATATGAAAACCGAATGCTTTCAATTTTGAAATACCAGCCATACTCAGTTTCAAACAAAATTACTTTTTATTCGTTAAATGGGGTAAATTTCACCAAGGTAGTTCAATTTATTAACATTAATCACTATTTCTTATGATTTCGAATGAAGCGCTCCTGTCAGTAATATTTTATTACATGAAACGTGGCGAACTACATTTTTATTGTGTCCGCGGAAGAACATTTAAAAACCGTCGTAAGGTGAGATCGCAGAAGCGGAAGCGTAGAGGCTTTTTTTTGTTGTTGTTGCTGCTCTACTCAAGGTTGCAAATGGACGATCACGTTAACGAAAGACTTCGGCAGTGGAATTTGGAAGAATTCGTCGAAAATTTTGAAAGTAAGTTCATTCATTTTGTTGTTGTCGAAATTTTTTCCCATATTTTTATTGTTTTCACAATTTCTGTAAGTTGTCTTAAGATTAGGGTTAGCTATACACGATGTTTCACATTCGGCATTTTGATGATTGTAACATTAATGTTTTTGTCTTCATTTGTTCTTTCTGTTATTTTGACTACTAATTTTGATATATAATGCTTTATTTTTCATATAAAAATGATAATAGCAATCGTTAGACTATGAAACTCACGTAATCAACTTAATGTTTACTTGGCGCTTAAATTTTCACTTCGTTTATGAAATCCAATTTTTATTTAGATTCCCCGCCCCCTTCCCTCTTAAAGTTAGTTGCAACATTTGTTAAAAGCAGTAAATGAAACAAACAAGATTTTCCCTTTATGATTTGAAATTCAGTATTCTGTTTTTATATTGATAGCATATTATGAAGTTTAAAATAATGTGCATTACGATTTTTATATAAATACGTTTAATAGAATGAAAATAAGAGAATTTTTTTCTCATATTTAGTTATTCTCCGAAAATAACCGTACCCATAGAGTTTAATCTCACAAATATTCTGTATTCTTTTGTATTTATCTCAGCCAAATAATGAATTATTCTAGTTCTTAATCTTCCTTATTAATGAATTAAAATAAATATTAATGTTATAAATAGAGATGCACCGAATATTCGGTATCTATTCGGTATTCGGCCATGTTACCGAATATTCGGTTTGGCCGATTATCAAGCTATTCGGTATGCCGAATATCGAAGTATTCGGCTAAAAAAAACTTTTTAAACATTTTATTAAAAACCGTATACAACTTCTAAGTTTAAGAGTCAACTTAAAAAGATATTCAGAATAATTAGAAACAGAATCATATTTAAATAAAAGAGAATGATTTTACATTATTTATTTGCTGTTTGTTAAGTATTATTTAAGAAAATTAACCAATCACAAGGATTTTCATAGGAATTAATTATGTACAGATGCAAGTTTCTGAATATTTTCCCGTAAATAATCTGTTTCTTTCTAAGATTTTCAGAACAACGTTTACAATCTCTGAAAAGGATTTCCCACTCCAGACACTGATGTAGAATGCATTAAAAAACTTCCTTGCTTAATCAAAGGGAGTAGAACAGTTATTCTTGTTAAGTTGCCACTAGAGATGCAACGAATATTCGGCCTGTCTGCCGAATATTCGGCTTCGGCCGAATATCAAGTCCATTATTCGGCCTTGGCCGAATAATACACTGTAATAAATGTTTTTATATTTACACAGT